>CM077314.1:39775432-41025432 GCA_039655065.1 Glossophaga mutica
GGATTTTGGGGTGTTTGGGAAACATACAGGCCTTTGTGCCAGGCAGCATTTTCAGAAAACTTAAGAGACCAACCTCTGGGATCTTGGAGTCAGACAGATGCGGTTCGAATGGCAGTCAGGCCACTTTCACCAGGCAAGTTTCTATTCCTCCCTCAGCCTCACAAATGGGGCGATCGTGCAGATTAACATGTGAATGCGGGCGGGGCCTCGGGCCTCGCCTTTCACTGAGCGGCTGCCCACTGGGCTCCTCTGCCCGACAGACCACCATCTGCTCCCCCGCCCCCAACCTGGTCTTTCTCTGGTGCCTGATTTTGTTCGATGCACTCTCAGTCCCCAGCCAAGCACCTCTCATCCAGAGAAATGAGCTGATTCCCAAGAGAGGAGGAGGAGGAAGTGGGAGAGCGCTGGGCTCCCGCGAGATGCCTCTGGAAGAGGGGCAGGTCTGCAGTCTGCGGGCCCGGAGCCCGACTACACCTTCCGCCTGCGCGTAGGTGACCGCTCTGCACTCACCCACTCACTGTCTCACTGAAAGGAGGACAGTACCCGATCTTACAGAGGCTGAGAAGGAAAAAGTTTGTAAAAGGTTCCCTTCCGGTAGGTAAGTGGTGTGGGGGCACAGAGGTTGTGCCCAGTAGGTACTAAGAGGTCAGGTCAGATAAAGGCAGAGATGAGTCTCTGCGGCGAGGTCTTCCAATTTTTTGATCAAGTCCCCATTTTGAGAATTTCTAAGTCATATCTATATAACCCACTCCCACTTGAAAGTTGGCATTTAATTTTGTTTTTTGAAGTCATACATTACAAATAATAGAATTTTTGGTACACTGCATGCACACTTTAAATAAATCTTAATCAAAACCTATAGGGCTGTAGATTCAGCTCTATAAATTTATAGGAAATGCCACCCATGTGTCTGAAATGGCAAAGCCAGGCCCCATCATCAAATCCCTCAGCCAACTGACTGTCAGAAAAGATTTGTCTCCACTTCCCAATGACAACCAGCCTATTCCTGTGCGTCCCCATGACAACCATCCCCCTGCTGGGTTCTAATTCTGGGACAGACTGACAATGCCAGACCCTTGTCCTGTTGATGAGGTACGTCCTTGGGAAGTTCTCTTCCACCCTCTCTCCTGAGGGGCCCCACCAGGGAGATTCATGTGGCGACATGTGGCTTCTCTTTTGAGTGGGAAACTGGCTGAAAGGAGACCAGAAGAAAGAGGCACTTTCTCAGGCAGACCACGAATTTCATACGAAAGTTAAAGGTCTGCCCTGGCTGGTGTGGCTCAGTGGATGTGGCCTGCAAACCAAAGGGCTGCAGGTTGGATTCCCAGTTGGGGAGCATGCGGAGTTGTGGGCCAGGTCCCCAGTGGGGGACGCTCAACAGGCAACCACACATTGATGTTTCTCTCCCTCCTTTACCCTCTCTCTAAAAATAAATAAATAAATAAAATTTTTTTTCAAGAAAGAAAGTTAAAGGTCTGTGAACTCCAAGGGTGCTCAGAATAATCCGGAAAATCTTTACAACCCCCCAGGTGAAGACTTTAGGCAGAAAACCACAGTTGGACTGGAAAGCACATGGCTGTGTAGAACAGGAGGCAGCATTGGTCAGCGAGGGTCTAGGGAGGGAAAACATTTATTGATTGCTTTTTTAAAGATTTCATTCATTCATTCATTTATTCATTCATTTATTTTTTTTTAAAAATATTTATTTATTTATTTATTTATCTTTAGAGGGGAAGGGTAGGAGGGAGGGAGAAGGAGAGAAACATCAATGTACGGTTGCCTCTCATGTGTCCCATGCTGGGAACCGGCCTGCAACCCAGGCATGTGCCCTGACTGGGAATCAAACCGCGATCCTTTGGCTCGCAGGCCCGCGCTCAATCCACTGAGCTACACCAGCCAGGGCTCATTTATTTATTTTTAGAGAGGGGAAGGAAGGGAGAAAAACATCAATGCGTGGTTGCCCTCGAGCACCCCCTACTGGGGACCTGGCCTGCAACCCAGACATGTGCCCTGACTGGGAATTGAACCAGCGACCCTTTGGTTTGCAGGTCGTCACTCATCCCACTGAACTACACCAGCCAGGGCTATCTATTGATTTGAGAGAGAGAGAAGAAAGGGGGAGAGAGAGAGAGATTGATTTGTTGTTCCACTTATTCATGCATTCATTGGTTGCTTCTTGTATGTGCCCTCACTGGGGATCCAACCTGTAACCCTATGCATTGGGGACAATGCTCCAGCCAACTAAGCTACCTGGCCAGGGTGTATGTGAAATTTTTGAGGAGTGTTACCAAAGTGACTGCAGCATTTTATATTCCCACCAGCAATGTCTGAGGCTTTTAATTTCTTCACATCTTCACCAACACATTATTTGACTTTTTGAGTATAGTCATCCTAGTGGGTGTGAAACAGTATTTCATTATGGGTTTAATTTGCATTTCCCTAAAAATAATGATGTTGAACACCTTTTCTTGTATTGGACATTTGTACATCTTCTTTGGAGAAATGTCAATCCAGATTTGTTGCCCATTTTACAAATTGAGCAATTTGTCTTTTGTTGTTGAGTATAAGTGTTCTTTGTGTATTCTGGATATAAGTCCTTTAACAGATATAAGATTTACAAATATTTGCTCTGGCTGATGTGGCTCAGTGGATTGAATGCCAGCGTGTGAACCAAAGGGTCACCAGTTCGAATCCCAGTCAAGGCACATGCCTGGGTTGTGGGGCTGGGTCCCCTGTTGGGGGTGTGTGAGAAGCAACCAATGAATGTATCTCTCACACACTGATGTTTCTCTCCCTCTCTTTCTCCCTCCCTTTCCCTCTCTCTAAAAGTAAATAAATAAAATCTTTTCAAAAAATTATTTACAAATATTTTCTCTCACTTTGTGGGTTGGGTTGCCTTCTCACTTTTTTCTTAAAGATTTTATTTATTTGTTTGTTTGTTTGTTTGTTTGTTTAGAGGGGAGGGGAAGGACAAAGAGAGAGAGAAACATTGATGTGTGAGAAATACATTGATTGGTTGCCTCTACAACTGGGGACCTGTCTGGAAACCTAGGCAGGTGCCCTGACCAGGAGTTGAACTGGTAACCTTTCGGTTCTCAGGCCTGTGCTCAGTCCACTGAGCCACACCAGCCAAGGCCACTTTCTTCATGGTATCCCTTGCAATTCAAAAGTCTTAATTTTGATGAAGTCCAATTTATCTATTTTTTTTGTTGTTGTTGCTATGCTTTTGGTAATATCTAAGAAACCATTGCTTAATCCCAGGTCATGAAAATTCACCCCTATATTTTTTCCTAGGAGTTTCCGTAGTTTAAGCTCTTACATTTAGGACTTTGATTCATTTTGACTTAATTTATAGTGTGAGTTAGGGGTCCAATTTCATTCTTTTGCATGTGGATACCCAGTAGTCCCACACCATTTGTTTGAAAAGATTGTCTTTCCCCATTGAATGGTCATGGCATTCTTGTAAAAAAATCAATTAACCATAGAGTCATGGTTTATTTTTAATTTTTATTTATTGATATTAGAGAGAAAGAGGAAGGGAGGGGAGAGAAAGAGACAGAGAAAGAGAATTATCAATTTGTTGATTTATGCATTCATTGGTTGATTCTTTTTTTTTTTTTTTTAAGATTTTATTTCTTTATCTCCAGACAGAGGAGAAGGGAAGGAGAAAGCAAGGGAGAAAAACATCAGTGTGTGGTTGCCTCTCACACACCCTCCACTCCGGACCTGGCCTGCAACCCAGGCATGTGTTCTGACTAGGAACTGAACTGGTAACCTTTTGGTTTGCAGACCTGCCCTCAATCCACTGAGCCACACTAGCCAGGGCTCATTGGTTGATTCTTGTATGTGTCCTGACTGGGGATTGAACTCACAACCTTGGTGTATATTGGGAGGACACCCTAACCAACCGAGCTGCCTAGGCAGGGCTGGGTTTGTTTTATAATTTTTTATTTAGTCCAACAATTGTCAATCTTTTTCATCTCACAGCACACATAAACTAATTACTAGAATTCTGTGGCACACACAAAAATATATTATTTGCCAATATGGCAAAAAATAGTATCATTGTCTTTTTTATTATATTTTTTCCATTACCATATAGTCCCCTTATGCCTCCCTCCCCACAACAATCACCACACTGCTGTCCATGTCCATGAGTCCTTTCCCCTTTCTGTTCAGCCCCTCCACTCCCTCACCTCCCCCACCCCCACTAGCTGTCATCCTGCTCTCCATCTATGAGTCTGTCCCCATTTCACTTGTTAGTTCAGTTGTTTATTAGGTTCCACGTATGAGTGAAATCATAGGGAACTCGTCTTCTTCTGACTTAGCACAATGTTCTCCAGATCCATCCATACTGTCGCAAAGAGTAAAATTTTCTTCTTTTTTACAGACAAGCAGTATTCCATTGTGTTTAGGTATAAGTTTGATTCATTCACACTGGACACTATTGTTGTATTACTTGTCATTTTTTTATTGGACAATCTAAGGGGAAAGGGGTCAGTGTCCCTGACTAAACAGGCACATATTGTGTGTTTTAAACGTTCCTGCTGCACGCTGGTCGAAAATCGCTGCTTTAGTCCTTCAGTCAACAGGCCTGTCTTTATGCCTGATTTTGTGTGTCTCCACCCCCACCTTTCTCACTATCTAGACTGGAAGTACCAAGGGGTCAGGACCTGCTCACTGCTGTGTTCCCAATGCTTAGAACAAGGCCTGGTGCTGAGTAGATGCTTGATTGTGGATTGAGTGAATAAATTCTTTTTTTTTTTTTTTAAGATTTTATTCATTTATTTTTAGAGAGAGTGGAAGAGAGGGAGAGAACAGCAATGTGCGGTTGCCTCTCACGTGGCCCTCACTGGGGACCTAGCCTGCAACCCAGGCATGTGCCCTGACTGGGAATCGAACCAGCAACCCTTTGGTTTGCAGCCCTCACTCAATCCACTGAGCTACACCAGCCAGGGCAAGTGAATAAACTCTTGAATCAGTACAGTGCTGTTGGGGAGGAAGCCAGTTGAAATGGGAGGGTTGAAGGTACAAAACCAAGAGGTCACTGAGGTCAAGTGTGTGTGACTGGGGTCATGGGCCAGAGGAGAGGAGCAAAGGAGAAACCCTTCATCCTCTGAGACAGTGTAGACCTCAGCTCTGTTTTAGGTGGGAAGGGAAGGAAATTGACGGAGGTCCCACCCAGGGCCTCTGTTTCCTTGCGGAGGTAGGAACTGAAAGAGAAGGGAGGGGCAGCAAGCTCAAGGAAGCCAAGGACAGCTGAGGGACTGTGGGGCCCCAGTCCAGGGTTCAGCCTAACTGGTGGGCACCTTCTGCTCATGACTAGATGCCCTCTAGGGTTCTGTGGGGCCAAGGCTATCAGATGAAGGGTCAAGGGATCAAGAGCTAGAGAGGGTACCCGTAAGTCCTAGCCTGGGAGACGAGGCTGGCAGTGCAGGGCCCCTGACCACAGGCGACGCTCCTGAGCCCTCAGTGCCAGCAACCCCGGACACATGCAGCGTAGTGTGCAGTGCTGAGGAGAGGTCAGGCAGGGCCACCTCCCGCAGGTGACTTCTCAGGGCTGGAATGACCCTGTGGCCCCTCACCTGGCCGACACAGATGGCGTGGGGGAGTAAGGGCAAGCCATGAGGCCAGCTCGGGGGCAGAAACAAAGCTCAGCTAAATAAACACACAGGCCTGCCCCCCTCAGTGAGCTTGGCTAGTATCTGAACTTGATGTTTACACATTTTTGTCTGCAGTTTGGTAATATTCCGAAGCTTTAGAAGGTCTTGAAAGATACCCCTAAAAGATATAAAGGAGATATAAAGGGGCAGAGTAGTTGAAGTAGTTGAATGAGGCTAAAAGAGGGGGAGGAAAATGTTGGGAAGTCGTTAGAAGCAGACCATGCGGGGCTCAAGGCACAGGGTTCAATCCCGCTGGCAGGGCCAGACGCATGGACATGGGCCTGCAACTATGTGGAGGCTGAGAGCGGAAGCAGAGAGAGCTGGGATGGCCCTGAGCCCATGAGGGAAGAGGAAGCTGTGATTTGGAAAAGGGAGGTGCCAGAGAAAAGTGGGTAAAGCCTGGGCTAGGAAGGGTTTCGGAAGGTAGAATGGACAGGCCTTGGAGACTGGATGGGAGCAGAAGGGAGTAGGAGGGGTCAAGGTAGGCTCCTGATTTCCAGCTCAGGTGAGGGGGCCAGAGGGAGGGAGGCTTCAGCCAATGCAATGGGGGGACCGTGGGGTGCAGCTGGGGTGGGAGTGGGGAGTTTGTTCACTTTATTTTTCTAAGATTTTATCATGACAGGTTTTAAACATACAGAAAAAGAAAAAAGAAAAATGTAACCAATACCACTGAGATTCAATATATGTTAACACTTTGCCATATTTGTTTAAGAGATTTTTTTTTCTGAACCACTTCAAAGTGAATTATAGATAATTGTGATACTTCTCATCTAAACACTTAGCGAACTTCCCCAAAACCTGAGGACAATCTCTTACATAATCACAATACCACCCAGTAATACTGCTCTAATGTTTAATGCTCTTTCCATATTCAAATTCCCCCAAAAATGTCTTCAGGATTTTTTTCCTCTGTATTATAATCTCATCAAAGATCATACATGACATTGGTCCTTGTAGCTCTTCCGTGTCATTAGAAGGTTCCCACCTCATGTTTTCCATGGCTTTTGACTTTCAAAGTGACCAAGCCAGGTAGAAGGCCCCATGTTTTGCCATTGGCTGATGGCTTCCTCATGGTGATGTTTAACCTGTTCTGCCCCTACCCGCATTTCCTGTAAACTGGACATGAAGTCAGAGTCTTTGGGGTTAACACTTTTAGCAAGAATGCTCTGAAGTCAGGCAGATGCTGGTGTGCTGGTGTGTTAGGTTTGGAGAATCTGAAGGTCATCGGGGCTGACGTCATGTTAGCAGTTGAACTTACGAGTATTTGTGGTTGGAAGCTGTGGAGGAAGAATCAGAAGAGAGTGCCTCCAGAGTCACTGCAGAGGAGGTGGGCCTCCATCCAGGAATCTGTGGAGGAGAACCCCCAGGGCGTTTCCAGAGGAGTCCCTGATAAGACAGGACCAATAAGATCACCACTTGAGGCCTTGCCACGGCCCACCCCCCCCAAAAAAAAAATCCTGGGTCCTTGCCCAGAGAGTCAGTTGATGTGTCCAGAGTTGATAATAAGCCCCCCAGAGAGACTTGTAGTGACCTTGAACAATAGGGAATCTCCCAAATCAAAACTGGAAGTGCAGGGCTAGGATAGCCAATGGGAGGATGGTAATGATTTCAGAAAGCCTGAGTCCTATTCATGAGCCTAAGGCAAAGGATGAGACCAGAAAGGAAGAGGTGGGGGGTAGGGTGGGGCTCGAAGAGATGACACCTCCAGCTCTGCCCAGGGAGCCCTGGTGCAGTCAGGGGACCTAGGGATATGCTGGGCCCTGGATCTCCAGGCTGGGCAGCCACTGAAGCTAAACCATAGAAGAGAGTGGCCCCTGTTGCCTTCAGCATCCCGAGCCTGTGGCAACAAGGGGTCAGAAACACCCTCAGAACATCCAGTCACATGCTTCCCCTGTGCTGACATCAGCTCCTCCCTGTGGATTAGTTCACCTTGCAAGACATGGTCCTGTCTGTAAATCCAGGCTCATCATCTGCCCTGTGCCCCTCCCTCTCCACCCTTCAGCCTCACCAGCGGCTTTTGGTTTCTAGACGCAGAAGCACTTGCCCCATTATTGCTCCTCCGCTTCAGAGTTCTGTGTACCAACTGCCTGTGCTGCTGAGAGGCACTGTGAAGCACTTGTGAAGTGATCAGCACAGACTCTCGCCAAGAGCAAGAGACCTGGTTTGAACCCCCAGCCCTGACACTTACAGCTGTGTGACCTTAGGTCAGTTACAAAAACTGTCTATGCTTATGTGTCCTCTCCATAAAGTGGGGTTGTTCAGAGTTAGTGTTACCAAACTCCAGGGATTCACTGCTTAGGGTATTCTATTCAAGAATGAGACATGGTTGTTGTTAGGCAGTTTCATTTACTTGCAGAAAGTAAAGAACACGGGATTCACATTCAAAGCTCTGTCTCCCAGAAGGGTGGCTTAGCCATTGCTTCAATACACTATTTGGTTAATGACATGTTGATTTCTTCTTTGCAGCTGGCTGCCCTTATCAGGTTGGTTCCCTCAAGCTCATCTGGTTACAGCTGTTTCTGCAAAATACATTTTAACGTTCAGCAAGGACGGCATTTAGTAAGAACCACTCAAACCTTGAGGCCCTTGTCCTACCTAACATTAGTATGAGCTTTAGCCCCAGCCGGTGGCTCCATTGGTTGAAGCATTGTCCTGATATGCCAAGGTTGCAGGTTCGATCCCGATCAGGGCTCATACAAGAATCAACCAACCAATGAACAAATAAGTGGAATAACAAATTGATGTTTCTCTCTCTCACTCCCTAAAAACAATAAGTTAAAAATTATGTATATGAGCATCAAAAAGTGCCTAGCACCAGGTAAGTCCTGTAATCTTTCTGGTCATGATTATTGTTCTCATGAGGCTCAAGGGAGTTCAAGATCTGCCTGAGCTCACAGAGCGGGTACATGGCAGCCTTCTAAGGTGTTTCTCCATTGCACCCCTGTTGCATCATACCTGTGGATCGTAGCACAAAAACCATCTAACTGCAGAGGCTTTCTGTGCTGTAAATCCCATGATTTTTATATACTCTGTCCTACTACTGTTTCTGTAGGTTAAATTGGCCCTCATCAGACCAAGTGAAGTGATTGTGCTGTTGGAAGACTAAAAAGGCACACGGGCATATCCCAGTTGACAAGCAGTTTACGTTCACATTCTAGTAAGAGAATACGAAGAAAAAGTAGCCTTAACACCAGGCTCTGTGTGATGGTTGTGAGCCCCTAAAGAGTAGGAAATTCAACAACCATAAAAAAATACAACCCATTTTTTTTAACTCGACCATGTACAAAAACACCTGGTAAGTATTTAGCAGTCTCATTTTGCAGAACAGGAACCTAAGTCTCAACAATGTTAAACACCTGTCTTTGGTCACTTGATGCGTGAGTGACTTGAACTTGGTTCTGTCTTCCGCCAAATCACCATTTAGAGCCAGACGTGACAAAAGGGATTGGGATGGACACAACAAGGATGAACTGCAAGAGCCGGCTGGAGAGAAGAGGGGGATTTGGCAAAAGGATACAGGGTCGTGGCCAGTCGGGTCTGCGGAACAGGCGGGGTCGCAGGACAAGAAGCCGGCTGTCCGCACGTGGCCCCGCGGCCGCCCCACCGCCGCTCCAGCTTCCGCTCACCAAGCACTGAAACATTCCTGGGAGAGCGCCTCTGATTGGCCGGTTAGGTCAGGTGGCCCCTGCAGGCCAATCAGCGGCGGTCAGGCCTCGGGCCGCGCGCGCTGCGCTGAGGACTAGAAGCTGGAGGGAAAAGGTGATGTACATGCGCTGAGCCCAGCGGAGAAAAAGCAGCCAATACCTAGTGATGTCCGGCGAGTCCCAGATCCAGCTAGCGACCCCACTGACCCATAAGGTCTGTTTATCTGATTTCGCCTCCAGCCCTGCCCCCCCCCGCCCCCCGGCTCGGAGAGAAGAGAGGGAAAAGGCCTGGGCTGGCCCCCAATGTGGACTTTGAGTCCCGCCCTAATGCCTCCTGCCTTTTGTGCATCTTTTTCCTCTCGCCCTGCTGGAACTCCAACCCTTCTGTCTTCTTGCTCCAGGCCAGCAGTCCACAAACGATGTAGTCTCTCTCTCCTTTTAAGAGAAAACTCTCAGGCCAGACCAGTGTGGCCCAGTTGGTTGGGTGTTTCCACCTGGTCAGGGCACAGGCCGGGGCTTCGTATTCTTTCCCTGGCAGAGAAACCGATGGATGTTTCTCTCCCTTTCTTCCTCCCTTCCCCACTCTCTAAAAGTAAATAAATAAAATTTAGAAGAAGAAAACAAAGGAAATTTACTTGAAAAAGAGAAATCTCAACGCCCCTCCAGCCAGGCTCTGCCCTTCTCTCCCCTTTACTTCCCTTGGGCTTCCTTCCTCACCTCGCCCCTTTGGCTTCACTCACAATGCAAAAGCTGCATAAGTGAGTTAAACTTAAGAGGGAAAAAAGCCAAAGTGAAAGTCTTCCTTGTCCTGTCTAATCCACACCCAGGGCAGACTAGTTGCCAGCTTGGCAAAGGCAGCACCGCCGACTGCTGGAGGCAGGAGAGAGAACTATGAACTGCAGTCCTAGGGCGGGCAGGCAGACTGGGAGATAACACAGATCGAGGTTCGAGTCTGGGTTGGATGATCTTCAGGGCAGTATCGGACTTCTCTGAGTCCTCATTTCCACCTGGAAGTTGGAAATATAAACAGACTCTGTCTCAGGGAGCTGATGCAAGGATTCTCCCTAGGTTTCTTGGAGGCACTGAGAAGGCTTTGATACTCGACTGTTTTGGCTGAAAGACTTGGAGGAGAAAGAGGACCTTTGTGGTGCACTATCACCACCGTGTGACTAGCTGGGGAATTACATAGGGATGGTTCTCGGGCCTTGGGAGGGCTACCTGGACTCTCATTCTCTGAAGACTGGGAATGTGCTGCCCGTGCCCACTTCACTTCTGCTCTCCAGGCTCGCTCGGGCCCCAAGGCCAGTGCTGGCACCTGTGGAGGAGAAAGTATCTCAGCCCTGGGTTTAGGGCAGTTGTTGTGCCTTCTCTAACTACAGAAGTTTCGGTTTTGGTGGCTCTTTGGCGCCACATGCAAGGCCCTTCAGATCTGGAACTCAGGGTGACCTAGTTCTGACCTGCCCCAAGAGGCAGTTTCCACCTTCTCCCTTTCCAGCCCTCCTGGATCTCCCTTTGTTCTCCCCCTGACTCAGGAGCCTGAAGCACATGTCCCCAGTGAGCATGCAAAGTTCCTGGGACAATATTCACATGAAGGGCAACCATTTATTGAGCGCCTGTTGTGTGCCTGGTACTGAACTGGGCTCCTTGTGGGCATTTATTCTGTACACTCTGCACAAACCCCAGAGAGCATACGATCACTCCCATTTTGTAGAAGAGGACACTGAGGCAGTGAAAGGTAACACAACCCATCCGAAGTCCTATAGCCATCAAGTGACAGAACCCTGCCTGTAACTGCAAAGCCACCTAGTATGGTGGATGAGGCAGACAGACTAAGGTTCACATCCCATCTCTGCCACTCATCACTGACTTCAAAGCTTTGAACCCAAATGTTCCGTCCTCTCTAAAATGAAGTGGCAGCTCCCGCTGGCCTGAGTGCTATCTCCCAGGGGCAGGCAGCGTTTGGGGACTAACACCAGGGGACGGAGAAGCGGAAAGGGTGTTGCAGCCAGCAATCAGAGCTGGCATGGAGCACACTGGAGGAAGCTGGGGTCCCCTCAGGGAGGCTAGAACACTAGCTCAGGTCCCAGCCAGCAAGAGTAGGGCTCAGGGGTCCAAGCCCCCATCACCTGTCACCTATGTAACCCTTGCCTGTCCTTCGGAAGACCACCCCGGCCTCTTCAGTGCCTTTCTCACTTGGCAACCTCAGATGGGCCTTTCCTAACACACATCTAATTGTGTTCTTTGCTGCAGAAAACTTTGTTACTCGCTGGGGACTTGACCATCCTGAGAGTCGTGTGGGTCTGTCGCTGCAGCCCTGACAGTTCCATCAACCTCTCTGGTCCCCAGTCCCTTCCTGTCTCCTTGGAGGCATCTCAGGCCTTTGCTCATGTTGTTCGCGTGGCCTGAAACTCTCCTCTCTCCCTTCTTCACCTAGTTAACGCTGAGGTACTAGAAGGTCTCCTCGTGGGGGGATGGGCAGTTTGAGACCCGACAAAGGAGTGGGAATTCAGGAAACCAGTAGGGAGTGGGAGACTGTTCCAGGAAGACACAACGACCTGGGCAGAGGGATGGGATTGCGCGCCTCGGAGGGAGGGGGGTGAAGGGAGGGACTGAAGCTGACGAGAATGACCCTGACCCGTGTCTAAAGCTAAGGCTAATCCATGTGAGCTGGGAGGGTTTTGAGCAGGGGTCATCAGTAGTTTTGCCCGTCATCTATTCCTCTGGGTAGGGTGGAGGAGGCCTTATCAGCATCACTGAACAGTCCCTCCAGGACTGGCTTCACCACCAGCAGCAGCGGAAGGCATCTCTTCACAGGATCCCCACCTAAAACCTCTGTGATACAGCCCAAGGTCCCCCACCCCCACCTCACACAGGGCTGAAGTGGGATGCTCCACTCCTTGGGGCTGCCGCCAGGTGGCACCATCACCCCAGCGTGTTCTCTCCGCTCTGCTCCCTGTGCAGGGAAGAGACTGGAGGGGAAAGAAGAGGTGTGTGTGACTTGAAGAGGAGGAGACCAAGGGACAGGACTGGGGGTGGTTTGGATGCCAGATACAAGGATGGGGGAGTTAGGGTGGTGCTGGCTCCTTGTTTTTTTTTTTGTTTTGTTTGTTTGTTTTTGTTTTGTTTTGGTTTGGTTTGGTTTTTTGCTGCAAAAAGTTTTGCAGTTTCTGTTTGCTGCAATGCGTGGGAGAGTGCTCCAGGTGCTTAAAGGGATGCTTAATGCCTGGTGGCTTCAGGGAGAGGCTCAGGCAAAAGCCAGATACCAGGGAAATGCACAGGGGCCCCTCAAAGGTCTCTGGGCTCCAAAGGCTCCTAGTCGTGCTTGAGGGTGAGCCTTTCGGAGAGACACTGGCCCAGCCCAGCCTTGGGGCTGCCAGCCTGCTGGTGTTAGTCAGGTGGTCTCCCGTCTCCTTGATGAGTTCCACCCACTCCTCAAGGAACTGGTTCACCAGGAAGTCACAGATGAGGGTACGTATGGATGGAATCCAGGGCACGCAGATCCAAAAGGACCTAGTGCAGGTTCTTCTCCAAGGCCAGGGTGGCTTCCATGGCATCCTGAGTTTTACCCCACTCGTCTTGGGAAGGCTTCAGCACATCCTGGAAGAGGGTACAGCCACCGCACTGGTTTTGAAGCTTTAAGAGACCTTCAATGCCCTTGAGCTTCTTCTAGGCCTACTGTCAGAAGAGGTGGCCCACGCCCTGCAGAGCCACATGGTCACGGTCGAATTAGAAGCTGGGAGAGAGAGGGTCGGTGTAGGAGGCCCGCAGATGCAGGGTGGTCAATTGGTTGACGGGGCCTCCACCTCAGTGAATTATTCTGACGAGTTTGGGAGTGCACAAGTTCAGCAATGAGGAGCTAAGGTAAAAAACCGGTGCCGGCTGCTCCTGGAGGCTGGGGGCAGCTGAGGAAGTTCTGGAGGCGGTGACTGGAAAAGAGGTTGGAGATGGGTCGAGGCTGGAAGAAGGGACACTCCTGGATCTGTTCCGTCCAAACACTGTTGAAGCAGGAGACAGACCCCAAGACTGCTGAGGGTACTCCTGGCTGTGTTTTTTCAGGATCGAGCAGAACACATCTGTCTGACTTAAATTTTTGTCATTACCTGCCCTGTCTACCTCCACGCACCATTCTTCTGGTCCCTGAAACACTCCTGTGGACTCCCCCTGGTCACCCAAGTCTTGGCTCTTTCTCACTTGCAAGCTCTTGACTACCTTCCCCTCCGTCCCACCACCATTACTGCAAGTGCTACCCCAATCCCCAGTCTGTATTCGACCTGATGCTGCAGCAGTGCCCCTGCCCGTCTCCCCACATCTGCACCAGCAGCCTCTGCTCTCTGGCCTCACCTCTCTCCTGGGGATGAAATTCTACAGCCTGCAAGGCTCGCTGCGCTGTAGCCTCATCTGGCACCATGGTCTCTCTTATACTGTGTGTGCAATGTCCACAAAGCCAGGTGGGAGTCCCCAGATTCTCCCCACTCCTGCATGCCTCCAGACATTTGCACAGTCTGTTCCCTCTGCCTGGAATGCCTTTTCTCCCACTCATCACAAGGCCAAGTGCTCCCACCTTCAGCTCATGTGTCACTGCCTCATGGAGGGTTCTTTGAGCCAGAGCAGGCTCATCCCCACTGCAGGCACTCATGGCTGCAGCCACGTGACCTTCAGGGCCTGTGTTTGAGGCTAGTCAGTGCTTCCCTTGGGCATTTGATGTCTCTCTGCCCCTCCAGGTTTTAGACTCCTCAGGGCAGGGCCTGTCTCCATCACAGGGTAGGTCAGTGACTAGATGGCACCGGCCTGCAGCAGGTGCTCCATAAATGTCTGTTGACTTGCTGTGCTCTGGCCCCCAACACTCACACGCACACACACCTTATTCTCTCTGCTCAGCTCTCCTTCTTCCTCAGCATGGACTCCCTGGGCACCCTTCCGGGAAGCACCTCAGGCCCCTCCCCTGGGCTCCAGCTGCTCCTGGGTCTCCTTCCTGTATTTGCTTTTCAATTCCCTTTGGTCCTTGCTCCCCACTCCTGTCACCCTGCCCCCAAACAGTCTTGCTGATGGTCTCACGCCTGTCCTATGAGCTATGTTTTCAGTCATCTTTCCTTTCAAGCAGGTGGCTTTCTGCTTTAGAGCTCATTCCTTTTCTTACCTTCCCACTCAGCGCTTGCAGCCTGAGGTCCCTGGTGTAGCCATGCTGTGTGTCCATGGGGCCTGCACTTGTAACCCCTCCACCTCCCAGTAGACTCCTGATGCCCTCAACCCCTCTCCCAGCTTTCCCTGCCTGGTCCTATGGGAGGGTGTGAGGGTGGGCTCTGTATTCAATGAGCCAAAAGCTCCCAGTTGGCCCTGAGAGGCTAGCCGGTGGTCCAGGCAGGCCTCCTGTGGCCCAGTGAGTCCTGGTGTAAGTTCTCCAGCTTTCTAACCTTTGCCAGTCTGATTAAGTGAGAAGTGGGAGCATCTCTTGCACTGTTTTTGAGTTACAGGATCTCCTCACATGTTTGGTAATCTCTAGTTTTCCTCAGCAGTACGTCACTTACAATGCTCTCTCTGTGTGGTCTGCAGGAGTCTGTCTTTCTTTTGGATTCGCCGGCCTGCTATAGATATCGGTCCCTCATGCCCCGTGCTGTCCTCGACAGTGTGAGCAGTGCTGTTTACCAGCGGAGCCCAGAGGCTAGAGGCACTTAGGGCCCTGACAGTCCTGAGCCCTCTCTGAGGTCCCAGCTCCACACCAGAGCTGGGCCTGGCTCAGCGGAGGTGAGGGGCTGACTGGCCGCCCCTCTGTGGACACTGCAGGGTTCACTACATGCACGGGAGTGTGTTTGGGGGTGCTGCGCCAGCTCCTGAAGGGTTGTGGAGTCCTCTTTGAGATCAGCTTGCCAGCCTGGGATTTGAATTTTGAATTTGGGAAATTCATTCCACATGCATTCATTCCGTGAACACTGGGGGAGCATCTTCAGTGTACATCTGTGGATGAGACAACCCCTCAACCTCTCAGAGCTCACCTTCTAGGGAGGTGGCAGCCGGTAAACGGTGAGCAAATAAGGTAATGACAGGAGAAAACAAACAAGGGGCTGAAATATGGAATAGCAGAGGGAGGACTTTACCCGGGGTGGTCAGGAGAGGCCACCCTGAGGAGGCGACCTTTGTTCTGGAAGGTTCTAGGCATTTTGGCCATAAGTACCTTTGCTGTAAACATCTTTGCCACACACATTTTTGCAGCGTGACTAATAGACCAAAATCCTGCTGTAAAAGGCAAAATAATGGAAAAAAAGGGGACATTAAAAAGGACATAATGAAATATGAAAAATTCATCACAAAATTGAAGACTATTGCAAAAAAAATGAAAATGTACTGTCTTTGAAGTTGTTCATTAATAGTATTATATATATATATATTTATTATTTATTTTTTAATTTTTTTTGCTTATTGATTTGTCTCCTGGTTCAGGACGGCACTTTTTCTTTTTTGCCACAATTCCATCCTTGGTTAAGCGAGGTGTGAGCTTCCAACTAAAGAATCGATAATTAGCGCTCTCTGAAGGCCAGTGTGCATCAGCAGCCGCCCTTCTGTTTGCCGTGGGGGGTTGTGTGCTTACCTAAGGATTTGCAAACTGACACGCTGTCCTTTGCCGGCGGAGCGTGCACTCTGGCTTGTCCTGAGCTGTGCAGTCGTGCTTCGTTCTCAGTCCCTATCGTTCACTGTTTAAGACCTCCAAGCCTGTTCCGCCCTGTATAGACATCATGCGGGCTAAGATCTACCTAATATAAAAGTAGGGGTGATGGTGAGAACTTCGTGCAGGGAGAAGGAAACCAAACTGACAACCAGCTTCAACACATCGTCTGCCGACCGGACCGTCAACCAAACTATCACCAGTCCTTAAGGCCGATTAGCTGCGGGCTGCAAATGCTTGTGGTGAAGTGCCTGCCGCCAAGATGTTCACAGCAAGCGTGTTCACTGCAGAGGCACCAGACGCGGGTCTGTCCCCAGGCAGAAGAGCCAGGGGACTAGCATTGGGGCAGGCAAGGGCCTGCATGTGCTAAGGCCCTGAGGTCTGCCTGAGCTTGGGGTGGTGGGAAAACAACAAGGTCCCTGGGCTGGAGACTCAATGGGGGAGGGGTGTGTGGGGAGTTTTGGGAGTGGTCAGGGGTCAGCTCAGGCTGTGACCCGTGGCCTGGCTTCCAGTCTGGGTGGGTATGTGACGCAGGCAGAAGGATAGTATGGCTGTGGGGGCAGCAGGCAGGGTGGGGGTGGGTGGCCTTAGAGGCTCCAAAGATGGCTCTGGCCTGTGGTTTCAGGGCCAGGAAGCTTTGGAAGCTGGTGTATACTGAGAGGGAGTATTTTTCTTTTTTTTAAGTCAAAAATTTTTTATAGTTTTCTCTTTTTTAATTTAATATTTATTTATTTGTTTGTTTTCCATGACCATTTAGTCCCCTCTACTTCCACCCCTGAAATATTTTCTTCTCTGGTATTTTTCCTGGAAAAAAAAAATTCAATATTTTGTAAATAAGTAAAGTATGTACCAGGTACAAAACTCAAAAGAAAAAAAAGTCCCCTCCCTTTCTGACCGCAGCCACCTAGTTCTCCCCAAAAGCAACGATTGTGACCACCTGCCCACTGTCCCCAAGGGACTACACCCCTGAGTCCTCGGCACCAATGTGACATGGACGGGAGGGAGCGCGCTGTGCGCTGCTTGCACCTCGGGTTTCCCTCCGGCCGCTCGGGGTGGAGGGAGCTCTTGCTGGGGCACTCGGCTCCAGAGCTGTCCTGTCAATTCACAGCTCTTTTTAAAAAATTTTTTATTTATTGATTTTAGAGAAAAACATCCATTTGTTATTCCACACATTGATGCACTCGTTGGCTGGTTCTTGTCTGTGCCCTGACCAGGGTTGGAACCCACAACCTCGGTGTATCGGGATGATGCTCTAACAAACTGGCCAGAGCTATATATACAGATCTGTTTTTTGTTTTAATTTTTTTAAATATATTTCATTGATTATGCTATTACAGTTGTCCCATTTCTCCCCCATCATTCCCCTCCACCCTGCACACCCCCTCCCACCCACATTCCCCCCTTTAGTTCATGTCCATGTGTCATAAGTTCTTTAGCTTCTACATTTCCCACACTATTCTTGCCCTCCCCTTGTCTATTTTCTACCCACTGTCTATGCTACTTATTCTCTGTACCTTTCCCCCTCTCTCCGCCTCCCACTCCCCTGTTGCTAACCCTCCATGTGATCTCCATTTCTGTGGCTCTGTTCCTGTTCTAGCTGTTTGCTTTTGTTTTAGGTGTGGTCGTTAACAGCTGTGAGTTTGCTGACTTTTCACTGTCCTACTTTTTATCTTCTTTTTCTTAGATAAGTCCCTTTAACATTTCATATAATAAGGGCTTGGTGATGATGAACTCCTTGAACTTGACCTTATCTGAGAAAGCACTTTATCTTCCCTTCCATTCTAAATGACAGCTTTGCTGGAGAGAGCAATTTTTTTTTTTTTTTAAAGATTTTATTTATTTTTAGAGAGAGGGGAAGGGAGGGAGAAAGAGAGGGAGAGAAACATCCATGTATGGTTGCCTCTTGCGTGCCCCCCACTGGGGCCCTGGCCTGCAACCCAGGCATGTGCCCTGACTGGGAATCAAACCAGTGGTCCTCTGATTCGCAGGCCAGCACTCAGTCCGCTGAGCCACACCAGCCAAGGCTGGAGAGAGCAATTTTGGATGTAGGCTCCTGCCTTTCAAGACTTCAAATACTTCTTTCCAGCCCCTTCTTGCCTGTAAGGTCTCTCTTGAGAAATCAGCTGACGGTCTGATGGGAACTCCTTTGTAGGTGATTGTCCCCTTATCCCTTGCTGCTTCTAGAATTCTCTGCTTCATTTGAATCTTGGCTAATGTAATTACGATGTGCCTTGGGGTGTTCTGCCTTGGGTCCAACTTCTTTGGGAGTCTCTGAGCTTCCTGGACTTCCTGGAAGTCTATTTCCTTTGCCAGATTGGGGAAGTTCTCCTTTATTATTTGTTCCAATAACTTTTCCACTTGTTGCTCTTCTTCTCCCCCTTCTGGTATCCCTATAATTCGGATGTTGGGACGTTTAAAGGTGTACTGGAGGTTCCTAAGCCTCTCTTTATTTTTTTGAATTCTTGTTTCTTCCTCGTTTTCTGTTTGGTGGTTTGTTTCTTCCTTCTGGTCCACTCCATTGATTTGAGTCCCAGTTTTCCCCCCATCTGTATTGGTTCCCCATGCATCTTCCTTCATTTCACATATTGTAGCCTGCATTTTTTTCATCTAATTTGTGAGCAAAATCAACCAATTCTGTGAGCATCCTGATGACTAGTGCTTTGAATTGTGCATCTGATAGGTTGGCTATCTCTTCGTCACTTAGAAATTGTTTCTGGGGGAATTGTCTCTGGGGATCTGATTTGTTCTCGGTTTTGAGCCATTTTTGGTGTTTTTTTTTTGTTTTTTTTTTTTTAGGTCTGGTTTCGCCTGTTACATATGAGGGGTGGAGCCTTAGATGTTCCCCAGTGCAGGGCAGCCCAGTCGCTGAGTTGTGATGCTGTTTGTGGGGGCGGGGTCCGAGAGGGAACAATGGTGCCTGCTCCGCTCTCTCTTGAGTTCCCGTTGCTTCCCCTTAGCCTGGATTATCTGCACATGTGAATGTGGGACCACCTGGTCAGCCAGCCGCCTTGCTCGGCCTCACTGGGTCTGCACAGTTGCCACCCCGTGCGACAGCCGCCGCCTGTGGGCCTGCCAGCCGCCTGCACACTTGGGAACCGCCAGTCACTGCCACCTGTGTTCCCGGGTCCGCACCTCCACTTTTTCCTGCTGCAACTCCACCCCTCTTACCAGTCTGGATGAATGGTTGTTGGACTTCCTTACAGTTCAATTTTCCATTAGCTCTGGTTGTTTTCTTGTTTCTAAATATTTGTTGTCCTTAATTTTGGTTGTGAGAGGAGGCACAGTGTGTCCACCTATGCCTCCATCTTGGCCGGAAGTCTGTTTTAATTTTTTTTTAATTTATTTTTTAGAGAAAGGAGAAGGGAGGGAGAAAGAGAGGAAGAGAAACATCATTGTGAGATAAACATGGATTGGTTGCCTCTCATGCATACCCCCGCTGGGTACTGAACCCACAACCCAGGCATGTGCCCTGACTGGGAATTGAACTGGTGATCTTTCACTTTGTGGGAAGACACTCAGCCAACTGAGTCACACTGGTCTTTAAATGAATATTTAGCCCAGGCTGGTGTGTCTTAGTGGATTGAGTGCTGGCCTGTAGATGAAAAGTTTGCTGGTTCAATTATCCATCAGGGCACATGCCTGGGTTGCAGGCCAGTTTCCTAGTTGGGGGCATGCGAGAGGCAACTGATTGATGTTTCTCTCACACATGGATATTTCTCTCCCTCTCTTTCTCCCTTTTCCCCCCTCTCTCTAAAAATAACTAAATAAAATCTTTAAAAACATTAATTAATATGTGAATTAATTACAATAATTAGTTCCTCAGTTGCATGAGGCACATTTCAAGTGCTCACTTGCCACATGTGGCTAGGGGCTACTGTCTTGGACACCACATTTAGAGGACATTTCCATCATTGGAGAGTTTACTGGACACTTACTGGACAGTGCTGCTCCAGAGAATTCCAGGCCAGCCGTTATTTAGGAAGGGAACAGAAGCTTGGCCATGTCTGTAAAGCCCTCAGCATGTGTGGTGGGTCCCCCAGCAACAGTAACAGTCTCTGCTCCCCTCAGATCCGAGAGCTGCCCCCCTTGGAAGGTCCTGTGCTGTCCAGTGTGCGTCTCCGTGTTTCAGCCCTGTCAGCCATCCCTCCTGTTTCCAGGAGCCTCCGCTGTGGAGGGAAAGAGAACCTCATCATCTCCCCCACCAGGTCATGTGGTCATTTGACTTAGTGTGGCCTGCTCTGCACTGAATGAGCCTGAGCTCTTAGAGATGGCACCCAAGAGGCCCTGCCCTGGGTGGGACAGAGAGACATACATGGTCCTTCCCATTGTGCATGGAGGTGGAATGCCTACACCAGGCCTAGAGGTCAGTCCAGCCTTCCTGGAGGGGCGAGAGCTGAGCAGAGACCTGGAGGCTCAGGTGTGGCCTTCAAGAGCCCCAGTCATGCCCTGAGGGTCAGCCAGTGAGATCAGTCGGGCCAGGTCAGGCTGGGCCCAAAGGACCAGCTCAAGCTCTTGCGCCTGGCACTGGGGGGCTGGAAGGGGCGGGGGCCATGCAGTGGGAGCCAGCCCCTGGGTGGGAGAGGATATGGGGGCCGGCCAGCCGGGTGAGTTCAGCTGTTGGTGATTTCACGCCTCCTCCTCAGCCACTTCTTGGGGACAGGCCCCAGTCCTGGGGCCCAGGTGCCAGGGAAGGTCAGATTTCGGCAGCAAGAGAATAAAAGGAGATTTCCTCCGGAGGGGAGCCCTCTCCCCTTGAGAGAGCTGCAGCTGCCTCCCTCCGGGATTAGGCTAAATCCTACAGCAGGTGGAGGGCTGGGAGGGGCCTCCCACCTCAGTTTGGGTGGAAGTGTGGGAAGGAGCAGGCAGTGTGGTGGGTGCGTGCACCTGAGTGTGTGTACCTGAGTGTGCCTGTACCTGGGAATGAGTCTTCTCCGTCCCTATGTTCAGCACTTTACTGCCCCTCAGGTCTGCCAGGTGTGGCCCTGGAGGGGGCCTGGGGGACACCGACAGTAGCTGTTGAAGTAGGTGAAGGGCTCTGAAGCCGTGGGAGGGATACAGGCGGTTTCCCTTGGGGAGCCTGGAAGTGGGGGCTGGGGGCTGCTTTTCATTGAAAATCATCTTTTGTCATTGGAGTTTTTTTTTTGAGCAGTTTCAACCTCGAACACGTAATGCCCCTCTGTAAAAATCTTGGTTCCCAAAATGTGGCCCCCAGACCAGCAGCTGTGTTCCTGGGGAATATGTTAGAAATGCACGTTTCCAGGCTGCGCCCCAAACCTACCCAGTGTGAGAGACTCTGAGGTGGGACGCACAGTTCAGGGTCTCCAGGTGGTCCAGGAACATACTGAGGGTTCAGGACTCATTGGAAACCCACCCAAGCAGAACGGGCTTCTGCTTCTGCCACTCTCTTAGAAGAGAGGAGGCATGAGAGCTTCGGCTTCTGCAGCACTGAGCCCCACCCACAGGGTCTCAGTATGATGGGGAGGGGGAAGGGCCACCTGGGGAGCCAGGGGAGGCCGCCTGAGAAATGAGGTTTGAGTGACACATAAAAGGTGAGGAGAGCTTGGCCAGGTGAGAAGGAGGCATGCTTTCCAGGAAAGACAAGCCCACGTGAGGGCCCTGAGGTGGCAGGGACTGAAAGCCAGGGGCTGGAGCCCCAAAGGCTGGGCTCGGCACCCCTGTGCTGGGGCCTCAGGAATGTGGGTCCGTTCACCCCTGTGCATGGTCTCCACTGACAGAGGTTCCTACTTCTGTGAACCCAGAGCCTTCTCTGCCCTTGGAAAGGCCAGGCCACTCGAGCTCTGCAGTGGGACAGGCGCCTGGTCACCGGCACTCTTCCTCCTTCTGAGCCCCCATTGTCCTTAACTTGGCACTGGGACAAGAAGGCCTTCCTGCCAGGGCTGCCTGAAAGGGGGAGCAAGATCCTGGCAGCCTGGCCCTGGGCCCTTCCCTCCTGGGCTTATTTGTTGGAGGAGCACTTAAAGCCTGTCCAGGTGTGGCGGCGTGCCTGTGTCAGGCTCCAAGGGCGACTTCGGTCATAGCGGCCTCCCCCACGCTGGGGACCACCCGACCCTCCTCCCAGCAGCCTCCTGTCCCTGGGCTCTGGCTGTCTGTTGGTTGATCCTGCCAGAGCCCTGATACACTCAGCCAGCAAGTGGCAGAGTCCAGAGGTGACCAATGCTTTTCCTACAGCCTCCCGAGCCCCGTGTCACAGGCCAGGAAGCCACTCGGAACCCAGGCTGACCAGGGGTCTGGGCTCTGCCGTGTGCCCAGAGCAGGCTGAGGCAAGGGGAGGTGGGGCAGCCCAGCTTGCAAGGGAATTAGCAGCATCTGTCTCACTCTTACATGCGACATCAGGAATGTGGAAGGGCCCCAGCTAGCGTGTGCCTGCCAGGGAGGCGGGCAGGGAGGGGCGCAGGGTGGGCAGCTGAGCCCCTCCTGGCTCCTGGGATCTGTGAGGCAGCAGCTGCCCCTGTCACTCTGAGTGACCTGGCTCTGGTCTCCCACATGTGCAGCACCTTGGGCCTGTGACATCCCTGTCTCCACCATTAAATGGGAAAAGCGATCTTCGTCTGGTGAGGCTGTGGTGAGGGAGAGTGGCGGGCTCACGGTGGGGAAGCGGAAATGGGGCTCTCATCCCTCACCCCTGTCCTCACACACTACACCGGACAGCCCCATCCTTCCGGGGTGGGCTTGCAGAGACCTGCCTTGCCTGTGATTGACTGGGTTGACGAAGGATGTAGTCAAGGAGAGACTCCAGTTCAGGGGTGGAGCTCAGTCTGAAAGTTTAGGGGCTCCAGGGAGCCAGCGTGGGCCCTTGAGTGCAGGGGGAGAAGCCAAGAGTCACTTTAGGCAGCTGTCTCTGGAGCCACCTGCAGGGAAATGAGTGAGGGGGACCTTGGGCTGGAGGGGGCACTCTGGCCACTGCCACCAGTTCTCAGTGTGACCCGCCTGAACTTTGCATGACATCTGTCCCCAAGCGTGTGCTTGTGCACGTCTCTTCTCACCTTCAGCTTGGCCCAGGGGTGCGGGCCAGGCAGGGGCTCCCATGCACGCTGGCGGAGAAGTGACAGCGCTGGCGGTGGGGCCCTGGGGGTGTCAGGCTCCAAGTCTGCTGTTCTTTCCACCTCCTTGGAGAAGGAGGTTCCTGAGGGAAAGGAGGTGGTTGGGGATGACTCCCTGGTTTGGGGCCTGTGCCCTCTCTGAGATGGGGGACTCTGGGGGAGGTGGTTTTGCGGGGGGAAAGATGAATGGTTCAGTGTGGGGCATGGTGAGTCAGAGGCGTGCGTGGCTGGGGCCTGAGGAGACCCGGAGGAAGGACGAAGCAGGGCCAGCAGGTGCTGCCGTCTTCCAAGGCAGCCCCAGCCCAGATTCTCAGATCCCCTCCCTCTGGCCCTGCATGTGTTTTCAGCCCTGTGGGAGGCCATGGAGGCAATCATGTGGTGTCCACAGAGGGTCTGTCCTGGTTGGGAAGTCCCATGCCAGGGGGACAGGGCAGGAGAGAGCAGGCACTGGGTCAGGCACCCACACCCCACGGTTCAGGGGCTGGAGAGCAGCAGTAATCCCTGGGATGGAGCCCACGAAGGTTCCGAAGGTTCCGGGCTCAGAGCCCAGGGAAGCTGATCCTTTTTACCCCCCTCCCCCAGAGGGCGTCTGAGAACAGGGCCATAAGGGCTCCCTAGGGGAGGACCAGGCGGGCAGGGACAGCTGTGGCGCAGCCGGGAGGGCGGCAACCAGCTGCTGCTGGGGAGACTGGCCAGGGCAGGCGGGGCGGCGCGGCCCCCACAGGCCTCCAGCCCTAGCGGCAGGGCGTGGGAGCAGGCGCAGACTCGAAGCCGGGTTTCAGGCTTTCATGCTGTGTTAACTGTCAGATGGGTTAATGCTGAGCAGGTGGGGGAGGGGCGCTGCCAGCTCCCTCCGCGACAGCCCCAGGTCACGCATGTGCACAGGTGACAGTCCTGCGCGGTGGATGGTGCTGTGCGGACTCCTCTGCCCGCTGCGCTCGTTCCCACCATCGCGTACACGAGGTGGTGCCGGTAAGAGGCGGAGGCGCCCGCGGGCCCCTTGGTCCACCCTGAGGCAGCTGGAGGTGGGTCAGTCTGTCGCCCAGGCAGAACTTCCAGCTTGGGGGTTCCTCCACCCTGTTCCCCCTCCATCGTATGCAAGGAAGACACCAGGCACACGGACGTTTATTTCAAAAAATAATTTATAAAGACCATTTGCTTCTGTGTTTGGGGCAGACTTCCCACTTCAGCTAGAGCACAGGGGCCAATGCGCCCTCCACCAAGATGCTGGGGCAAGCAGCAGAGGGGCGGGGGTGGGGTAGGGGAGGCCTGGGGGAGGATTCAGAGGCCCAAGAGCTCTCTGGGTGTAGGGAGCAGGGAGGTTTGGGGCAGCCCTGTGGCCAGGTCCGCTGACCCCTGGCACTGGGATCACCTACCAAGTCCCAGGAGGCCAAGTAGAGCTCTGTATCCAGTATATTAGAACGTCGAGGGCCCTTGAGACTGGGCTTGGACTCTGGGTTGGGGGCCCCTGGCCAGAGCTGGAAGCCTCCACCAGGGACCCTGGGACCAAGGACAGACCTCCCCAAAGGGGAAGCAGAGATCTGGGAAGGCACCCTGCAGTCAGAGAGGACTGTCAAGGTCAAGCACCACCGGGCAGCGGGTAGCGACAGAGCCAGGTGGCCCAAGGCTGCTGGCTGTTCTGCCCGCTCAGACCCCTGCCCCTACTCAGGTCTGCACTCCAGGGAAGGGACAGGAGCTGGGCCCCAGGGGCAGGG
This sequence comes from Glossophaga mutica, assembly GCA_039655065.1. Taxonomy (NCBI): domain Eukaryota; kingdom Metazoa; phylum Chordata; class Mammalia; order Chiroptera; family Phyllostomidae; genus Glossophaga; species Glossophaga mutica. Next base: position 39,800,174 of record CM077314.1, read on the forward strand.
GGTCGTGGCTGAAGACAGAGTCACTGGAGGAGCAGGTGCTGCTGGCATCCCCACCGGCGGGGGCGTAGGGTCCAAAGGTCAGGCGGAGGTCCAGGTACTGTGGGGAACAGTGCTGGTCAGCCCGGATGGCTCAGAGGAAGCCCACAAGGCAGCGGGCAGGGGGAAGTCCCAGGACGGGGGAAGGAGCCGCACCTCCTCGGAGACGGCCAGCAGGACCTTGTCCAGCGCCTCCACCAGCTGCTTGAAAGTGGGCCGCTGAGAGGGCGCCGCGTGCCAGCACTCCCGCATCAGCCCGTACCTGGGGGGTGGGGGGGCAGAGTCGGAGGGACCCATGGCGCTGGGGTGGGGGGCGGGGCTTCCTGAGGGGAGGGGCTGAGGCCGGTCAGAGCAGAGGGTGAGGACTGGATAGTGCAGGGACAGCGGGGGTGGGGCCTCACAGCTCTGGAGGGCAGTTCGGGGGCCGGTCCATCCGGTGCCCCTCCCGCAGCAGGGAGAACAGCTCCTCCACAGGGATGCCGGGGTACGGGGAGCCCCCGAGGGTGAAGATCTCCCACAGCAGGATTCCAAATGACCACCTGGAGGCGGGACCAGGGCTCAGCTTCACTGCCTACTCCTGGGGCTGGGGATGAGGGTCCCTGTGGGCATGACCCACCAAGAGGGGTGGGGGTCGGGGCTTTTTTGGGGAGTCTGGTTCCACTCAGGTCCCAGGACTACGTGACCTTTTCTGTGGGATAGGACAATGATCCTGACCAGCACTGCCCCCCAACATCCCCCAGGACTCACACGTCACTCTGGTGTGTGTAGACCCGGTCAAACAAGGCCTCTGGTGCCATCCACTTGACAGGCAGACGGCCCTGGGGGGCAGGTGGGAGGTCGGTGGCAGTCCCACAGGTCTGGCCTGCCCACCCCCCCAAGCCCCGCCCCACCCCCCTCACGTTGCTGGTCTTCTTGTAGTAATCAATGTGGTGGACGCCGCGGGCCAGGCCGAAGTCCGCGATCTTCATCACATTGTCCTCTGTCACCAGCACATTGCGGGCAGCCAGGTCCCGGTGGATACACTGGGGGCAGGGCAGGGGGCATCACCCATGTGACAGGTGGGGACCTGGACAGTCCAACTTCAGGGCCCCCTCACCCCACTCGTGGGCTTGGGAGCGAGTGAGGGCACAGTGGGGCGTGTGGTCAGCTCCGACCGGAAGGACTCGGGGCAATGAAAAACAGGAGGGAGCCGGGGTGGGGTGGGGGGGAGGGGAGACACCGAAAGGCGTGGAGATGGAACACTCTCGAGTGGCCCGGAGAGCTGCACACTGCCCACACCTTCCGAGACTCCAGGTACTGCATGCCTCGAGCCACCTGGTAGGCGCAAGAGACCAGGGCAGGGAAGGACAGTGGCCCCTCACTGCTCCTCGGCCCGTCGGGGCTGAGGTCGGGGCCAGGGGGGCGCCGGGCTCGCAGAAACTCCCTCAGGTTGCCCTTCTCAGCACACTCCACGATCACATACAGGGGCCCTGCAAAGGGGAGGGAGGCGGGGGGCTGCCGAGGCTGCACCACAGGCTCCAACCCGCACCCACCCTGGCCCACCTCACCCCACCTTCTTGGGTGCAAACACCCAGCAGGTTGATAATATTTTTGTGTCGACCGATCAGCTTCATCACCTCCATCTCAGAGACCAGGTCTGCCAAGTCCTTGTCAGAGGCGTTGTCTGCAAGGGGGACAGCCAGGATGACCACCACCAAGGCAGGCCATGTGGCGGGGGGAGTCAGGAAGGTCTGGGCCTGAGTCCCCACTGGGCTGTGTGGCCTGGAAGGAGTCGCCTCGCTTCTCTGAAAACCTCGGGGTCCTCATGTATGAACTGGGACAAAGGCTCATGCCCCACCTCTGACAGCTCTTACAAGGATTCAACAAGATCAAGGACCTGGAAGCACTAGCCTGCCAGTGAGGGGCCTGGAAACAGGAGAGGGGAAGAGCTCTGAGCGGGATGGAGGCGCGTCTGCAGGGCTTGGCATCAGTCCCCGAACGGGGTGAGAGCTCCTGGGGGCGGAAGGCAGGCTGGCGCCCTGAGGTCTGTCTGACCAGGGCCTGGCGTCCATCCGGCCTGGGAATCCAGGGAGCTGCCAGCGGGGTGCAGCTAGGGGAGGCCTGGAGGGAGGCTGTGGAGCAGCGGCTGGGCCCCCAGGGCTGACCTGTGGCCCCGGGCCAATGGCATGCCCTCCCCGCCAGACCTCACAACACACATTTCTCAATCCCTGCCTCCGGGAAAGTGCCAGGTGGCCCCAGCTGTGCAGAGAGGAGGGCTGGGGTGGGGGCGGGGAGCAGAACAGTAGTTTGAGCCATTCTTGTAGGGAGGCCTGGGGTTCAGCAGTCAGAGGCTCCCATGGTAGACCCAGGTGGGTGCTGAGCACCCTGAGGCTCCTACTTGGGGGCTGGGACTGAATTTAAGGTTGGAAAGGCTATTCCAGAGCGGTAGGCCCAGGGGAGGGGATGCTGAGGGTGTGATTCCAGGGCAGTGAGGTGGAGGCCTGCAAGGCTGACAAGGTTGCTTGAGGCCAAGGCTTACCCAGGGCCCAGGCTGACAGGGGGTATCAAACCCCAGTCACCCCAAATCTTTACAGCCACCACCATACCAGTGGGTGAGATGGTATACGCCAGCACTTTCTGTGGACCTTAGGCTCAGAGGAAATAGGCTCAAGTGATTTGCCAGGGTCAGCAGCCAAGGTGGGCTGCAGCCCAAGGGTGGGTTCACACAGCCTCTCCTAGCTTCTGGGAGCTCCTTTGGTCAGTCCCCAGGCCGCTGCACGCACCCTTGAGCATCTTGACAGCCACCGTGCTGGCCCGATCAGGCTGGGCTGGGTCCATGCCGAAGGCCTCCGCGCGCACCACCTGCCCGAAGCAGCCCTCGCCCAGCGGCTTCCCCAGCACCAGCCTAGAGAGCAAGAAAGCTGAGGCCTTGGCCGCCCGGGAGGACTTCCTGCCTGCAGCCCACGCAGCACCCTCACTCAGCACCTTGTACGTGTCCCACACGAGTACCTGTCCCGGGGGAACTCCCACAGCGGGTCTAGAGGGAGGTCGAGGCTCACGAGGCCGGCAAGCAAGGGCGGGCCGCTGGAGGAGAGACGGACACCCCGCACCAGGGAGGAGCTCGACTTGGCTGAGGAGCCCGACTCCAGGGAGAACTGCAAAGCGGGAGGGGCTCGGTTGGCCTGCTGGTGCTGAGCCGTGGTGGGACCTCAGGCCGAGAGCCTCACGACAGGACACAGGGGTGGGCACAGCACACTACCTGTCGGGCCAGAGGGAAACGGGACAGCTTCTGCACCGCGGCGGGCTGCCGGGAGCGCCGGCTGTGGAGCACCTGCCCACGGTACAAGCCGGCCAACAGCAGGAGCACTGCCAAAGCCAGGGAGCCGGCTGCATACAGGATGATGTCTGTGTATCTGGCGTCGGGCGCTGCCGCCGTCCAGGCGAGGTCCTCCTCTGTCCACAGGCAGAAACACACAGACCCATAACTGACCAGCCAGTGGTCAGATGGGGCGGGCCCCACCCCCCACCCCCTCAACCCCAGGCCCTGACAGCCCCCAGCACACACATGGCCTTGGGCCGCATGGACAGTCCCACAGCGGCTTGAAGGGGGACTGGGATATGCAAAGTCCAACACCCAAGCCACACGCCGTGCCCCAGGCTTAGATCCCACAGGCCAAAGGGTAGTGTTCACCCAGTAGATCATAGCCCGCTGTTGGGTCACCGTGGGAGGCTGCAGCCTCTCCTGGCCCCGTCAGGTGCTCACCTGGCAGCACAGTGAGCCAGGCCGACTGGTAGGAGAGGCCGATGGAGTTGCCTGCCAGACAGGTGTACTCGCCTGCATCCTCAGCAGACACATTCCGAAGGTACAGGACCTCCACCTCTGAGCTGTTGATGTCCGTTGTCTGGGTGTGGGAGACACATTCAGGAGTCACCGCAGGGCCTGGGGCCACACTGTGGCCAGGGAGGGAGCTGGCAACTGCCCTTCCCTGACAGGGAAGGAGGGCAGGGCGGGCTCAGGAACCACCGGGGCTGGACCTTCAAGACTTGCACGTAGGGGAAGCCGTCAGCCCCAAAGCTGCTGCCATTGATGACGATGTGCTTCAACCACTGGATGTGGGGCTGGGCATCACTGTACACCTTGCACAGCAGCTCCACGTCGCTGCCCGCCACAGCTGTGGTGTTGGCTGGGAGCCCCGCCTGCAGGATGGGCCGGTGCGGGGACCGCTCTGGGGACCGGGCCAGGCCGTCAACCCTGACCAGCGGCACCCATGGAAGCACCCTGGCCACCCACCTCCTACCTTCTCCCAGCTGAAAGAAGCGACTTTCCTTATACACACCTCAGACCCTGTTTGCCTCCTGCTAACTCTGCTTAAACCTTCTATGGCTCCCCATTGCCTTTGGGGTCAAGGACAACTCCTCAGCCTAGACATCAAAACCCTCCATGGTCTGGCTCTCTACACCCTAGGCACATGCCTTCCCACCAGTGCATTCTATTCTTTACCCCTGAGGCCTTCACTCAGCCTGTGCCCTCCCTCTGCCTTGATGTTCTCCCCACTCTTCTCCTTGGCTGATCCCTGCTTCCCCAGGCCTGTGGACACTTTGAGCAGCTGGACTGAACCATCAAAGACTGAGTCCATGTTGCTGGCCAGACTGGGCCCTTCCTGCGGGTGAAGTCTGGGCTCCTGCCCCCCATGCCGCCTCGCCTGCCCGTCCTCTCACCCAGCACATCCAGCAGGTAGCTGTAGCGGATGCTGCCCACTGGGTTCTCCACGAGGCAGGTGTACGTGCCACGATCCGAGGGCACCACGCTTTCCATCACCAGGCTCCAGTGCTGATGGCGCAGCTGGGGGCAGGGGAGGGCTCATGAGGGGCCACCAGCCCATGCCCACCCAGGGAGAGGGGGTGGGGAGAGCTCAGGCCAAGACTAGGGACTTTCAGACAAAGGAGGAGATGACTCCAAGAAGTCACTGAGCCCTGAGTCTTAGCTCGGCCTTCTCCTCCCTATGCCACCTTGAGCCAGGCTTTGGCCTGAGTCTCAGCTTCCTTATCGCAGCTGGGAGCAAGCCCTCCAGGGTCTCACCATGAGAATGAGCTGCCCAAGCTTACTGATGCCGGTCAGTGATCCTTCCCCCTTTACAAATAGAGTCGCTTAAGCCAAGGGGCTAGGTCACTTGCCAGAGCGTGGCAGAGTGGGGACTTGAACCAGAGCTGTCTGAGTCCACAGTCCATGCTCCTCCTGGGGCCACGCAGTGGCCTTCCTCATTAGAGAAGAAATTAGGGGGTTGATTTACAGGTTTGAACGAGCTGACGGGAAAATGAAAGTGGAAGAGCAGGTGGCCCAGGGACCCAGAGGCTCACCCGAACGCCTCCAATGCGATGCTCCCCGTGGAAGTCCTGTCCATCTTTGAGCCAGCGGATGGTGGGCATGGGGTTGCCAGCAGCTGGACAGCGGAACTTGACGGTGTTCCCAGCAGGCACTGCGTGCAGTTTCTTCTCCATGCGCTGGGGGTGTGTCCAGTAGGGTGCTGGAGGAGAAGGGACGACTTATTGCCCCCAGGATGACCGCCTGTTTCCACATAGGTCTCTTCTCAGGGACCAGCTGGGAGGTAGGGAAATGAGTCCTTAAGGACTTCTACTGACCGTGCTGTGGGTAAATGTGCCTATTAGAAGGGCCGCTATAGGCTTTGGGGTCCTCATCACCATTGCTGGAGGTCAAGGAGTCTGTGTCAGGGACAGAGGGAAGTATGTGAGGTCCAGGATGGGGAGAGTCTCTCCCTAGACACCCTATAGCCCCTGGAAAACCCCTTACCATCCACTGCCAAGGTGACATTGTGCAGGACCAGTGTGGAGCCTCGTGCCAAGCAGAGGTAGCGGCCAGCATCCTCGGGCAGGAAGCTGGCAATCTCCAGGCGGCCTCTCCAGCCTCGTACCCGGCCGGCAGGCGCCAGGCGGCTGCCGTCCTTGTACCAGTGGCCACCGCGCTCAGCCTGCCCACAGCATAACTGCACGGGCTGCCCCAGGGCCACAGTCAGCTCCTGCTCTTGCTGCTCCGGGCTGGGGGCCAGGCAGGGCTCTGGGGGCCGAGGGCAGGGGTCAGTGACCCCCGCAGCCCCTGCCGTGGACGATGTGCCGCACATGCAGGGCACAAGCACCTCAGACGCATGCTGGACACCTGCTGCCCCTCGATACACACAGCCACATGCTGCAGACGCTGTGTGCAGGGTGGTGGCAACACCCTGATACACATCACACACTCGGCAGGCAGCACCCCGCTGGGCTGGACGCTACACCATCCAAGCCACACACACACACGGCACATGCCACACCACTCTGGGCCACAGCACCTGCGAGGTGCACACACCACACCAACTGCCTGGGCCTCCCCGGCCTCACACGCACAGCCATGGGGCTCACCCTGAGCCTGCAAGGCCAGTCCTCTCTTGTGGACACAGAGATAGGCGGGTGCTTTCTGGGAGCCACACACTGAGTCTCAATGGTTGGGCTCTGTCCTGCTGCTGTTGCCGCCCCGGGGCCTGGGCCAGGATTCTTTCCAGCTTTGCTCGGCCCCCTCTTGGTGCCCACCATTCCCACCCCTGCCACCCTCTCCCACCTCAGAGGTCATACCCAGCTCCATTTCCTCAGAGGCTTCAAAGGACAACACTGGAGCCCAGGCTGCCCCCAGGAGGAACCCCAACGTGGCCAACAGCTGCTGCATCTTCTTCCTGCTGCTTACGGGGCCCAGGCTGGGCTTCCCACCTGTGGCCTTCCTGAAACAGAGGGGGGAAGAGCTCCTGCTTCACGTGCACCTCGGCTGGCGTGAGCCCCCTATTTTGCAGAGGAGGAGACTGAGACAGGAAATGTGCGGCCACTTGTCCGTGCCCGTGGCCAGGCCACAGCAGAGCAGACTGGAAGCAGGTCTGCTGTGGCAGAAACCGAGGCCGCCCCGCAGTGGGTTGTGCAGGGGGTGGGGCGGGGCTTCCTGCTCTCCACCGTCCTGCGGAGACCTTGGCACAGGTTCACAGAAAGGGCAGTTTTGGGATTCTTTCCTTGGAGTCAGGCAGAGAACAGAGACATATCTTCTGTTCGCTCTTAGTGCACATAATTTGTTTTTTTGCTGAATAAATGAATTTATTTCTGAAGAGCAAAAAAAATCTGAAACATAATACAAGGCCAAACTTTAGCATCTGGATGTTATCTGATCCGGTCCCCACTCCTCATTAGCATCGCTGACACTTCCATGGCCAGCTTTGGAAACCTCCAGCGGCAAAGCGGCAAGGAGATTACTGCCGACAAAGCCAGCAGTTCTTCCTCATTCCAAACCAAACCCGCACCCTAGGGACACCTCTGCTTTCCGTGTTCCCGCAACGCCATCTGAGGCAATGCAGGTTCTTGTAAAGAATATAGACTCTGGCCCTGGCCAGTGTGGTTCAGTTGGTTGGGCGTCATCCCACAAGCCAAAGGTACTGGTTTGAGTCCCAGTCAGGGCATGTGCCTGGGTTGCAGCTCAGTCCCTGGTTGGTGCACGTATGAGAGGCAACCAAATGATGTTTCTCACATGTTTCTCTCCCTGTCCTTCTCCATCTCTTCCCGTGTCTCTAAAAAATAAATAAACTCCTCAAAAAAGAAAAGAATGTAGACTCTGGTGTCTGACAGAGCCAAGTTCAAATCCCGGCTCTTACCAACTGGCGTGTCCCTGGCCCTGTCTGGGCCACTGGCCCGACAGGACGGTTCTGAGGGTAAAAGAGGACGTATGCAGGGGCTGGTACACAGAATGTTGGAATAGTGTCTCCTGACCCCGTCTCCTCCCAGTAACTGTCACCTGGGGTCTGTTCTCAGCCAGTCACCTCCAGTTCCTGTCAGGCGTAATATACATCTGGTTACTCCCCTCCAAAGGCCACCAAAGATGCCTCCTTCCCCTCAAAGCCACACTCGAACCCGAGCATCAGCTGAGGCAGGGGAAGAGGGGGCCAGTGTAGTCCCAGGCACCTACTGGCTATTGCCTGGGGCTTGGTAATGGTGGGAGGGCACTGATATCTCTGGATCTACCTCACCCAGAAAGCCCACCACACCCTCTTTCCTCAGCCACTGCCCTGTCCAGCTCTGGCTCTGAGGGAGGGAGTGCTTAGCTCGTCCTGGGTAAAGCTGCTATCTTCCTCTTCCCTGGGTTGCCCCTGCAGCTGGAGCACATGGTCTCTGTTCATCCCATCTCTTCACCCCTGCCCCACTTCCAGTCCATTCCCACCTCCCCTGCCTGGACCCAGGGAGGACTGAAGTTATCTCTAGCGTGGGCCTTTGCAAACATCTCGCTGTGCTCTCCAGGCTCCATTCTCCAGCAGGTTTTTTAAAAATTACAAGTCTGACCCTGACTAGTGTGGCTTAGTTGGTTGGGCATTGACCCCCAAGGTGAAGGGTCACTGGTTCGATTCCCAGTGAGGGCACAGTCCAGTAGGGGTGTATGTGGGAGGTGGTCATTCAGTGTTTCTCTCTCACATGGATCTTTCTCTCCCTCTCTTTCTCCCTCCCGTCCCCTCTCTGTCTAGGAATGAATGATTAAATCTCTAAAAAAAATTACAAGTCTGCCATGTCGAACCTCCTCACCAGCTTCTAGGAGGGTCTATGCCACACTGCTTGTGCAGCACCCTAGGCCTCCCTGCCTGCCTGGGCCAGTCTTGGGCCCCCACATCTGCCCCTTCAGCACTGAAACGACTGGCTTTCAAAACTGGGCTCGTCTTCTCTCTTGCCCATACCTCTGTGCCCCCATTTCTCTTCTCCACCTGGCTCACATGCCACTTTCTGTGCCCACCCCCAGTTTCTGTGGCCATTCCTCCGTAAAATCCCCCCACCTCCCTTCTGCAGAGAGCTCAGCTCTCTGGGTCCACAGCTGCGGTTGGTGGGGGGGGCGGTGCGGAGGCCGATGTATATTATTTTCACCTCCAGGCTTCCCAGACCTCAGCACTTCAGGATCCATAGTAGGATCACACGCAGAAAAGGGAGCGAAGGGCCTGACTCTGGCACCAGGTAGTCCTGGGTTCGCTTCCAACCTCCCACACTCAAGCACTGGGGGACCCTGGGCAAATGACTGCACCTTTCCTAGTCTCAGCTCTCTCATCCGTACTCAGGGCGCGCAGGCGCTCCAGCATGTGAGGGACTGGCGCGCTCTACCTCCTCCACCCCTATCCCGCCACCCTGGGGGGAGGTGCGAGTCGGCGGGTCCCTGGCCCGAGCTGCAGACAACATGCCCGCCCCCGCATGGGTGGGCAATGAGTAACCAGCTCCGTGGTCAGGGTGCTCTTTGGACAGAGCGGGACAAAAGGCCCTGTGTGCACTGCGGGTTACTGATTTACCGTCCCCTCCACCCCCCTGCCCAGCGGACGCCCCGGTCCCCAGTGCTGGGAGCGGGCAGCTCCAGGAGCCCCATCGCCGCTCGCCCCCTGGCGGCTGGGAGCGCAGCCTGGGTCCCCACTGGGTCCCGGCTCACCTGCAGCCTCCGTGGGCCAGCTCGCGGGACAGGGATCCCGGTTCGCCTGGGTACTCCGCGGCCCCGGTCCTGCCTTCTACTAGCCCGGACGCCGGAGCCCAGCTGGGACGGCGGGCTCAGCCAGGGCGCTCCTCCGCCCGGGGCTGGAGAGCTAGGAATGCACCCGCGAAAGCCGCGTGGCCGCGGGCGTTCCAGAGCCCCGCCCCCGGCCCCGCCCCCGCTGGACCAGATCTCTCCTGACAGCGGCGTGGCTGCGGGCCACACAGAATCCCACCCACCTGGAGACCTGTCCCCGAGCCCAAGAGCGCGGAGCGACCCGCAGGATCGGCCCAGTCCCGGGACCTCGCCCCAGCCTGCACACTGCCCCTCAGACTCGCCTCTTTTGCTTCACCCAGGCCCGGCTTCGAAGTTCTAGTCCAGGCTCTACCTCCCGCTCCTCAGCCCTGGGGGACAGGACCCAGCAGTCCCGACCCCCGCCACCTCTGCAGACCTTGGCCCAGCCTGGCTCCTCTGCCTTCTGCGCGATCGCCAGAGAGCGGCCAGCACAGCGCTTCTGCTCCCGTCCCCACCCAGTCTCCGCACAACCTTCAGAGTTACATTTACAATACAAATCTGACTACCAGCCACAGCTATCCCTTCCAAACTCTCCAACAGCTTCCTTGAAAGGCCCTGGCCAGGTAGTTCAGTTGGTAAAATCGTCCTACCGATAAGCATGGTTGCTGGTCAGGGCACAGGCAAGAATCAACCAATGAATGCATAAATAAGTGGAGCAACAAATTAGTCTCTCTCTCTCAATCCCTTTCTAAAATCAAAACATAAATCAAAAACATTTTTAAAAGATCCTTGGCAGGACGTGCTCCCCCCCGCTCCAGTCTCGTCTCCACCTCTCCCTCGCCCCCGCTGTACCTCTGGGTCTTTGCGCTTGTGTTTTCCGCCTCCAGGAAAGATCTTTTCCCTCCAGGCCCTCTCTTTCTCAGGTCTCAGGTCACTACCGCAGAGAAGCCCTCTGGACTTGCCAGGTTCCTCTCCAGATCTTTTCTGCTGTGAGCAGGGAGAAAGAAACGGAGCGTGGGGCGGGGCGCGGTGGGGGCGGGGAGGTGGTCCCAGTGGTGAAGCGGTTCCCAGCGCAGAGAGCCGGGCTCAGTGTCAGCACCAGCGCACGTGGCTTCGGCCAGTTACCTGCTCCCTCCAAGAATCTTCATTTTCTCTGCAAAAGCAGGTGCAACAATAGTGTACCATCCTCAAGGGGTTGCAAAAAGTGGACACGTTGGTATGTATAAGCCTTTAGAACACCGCTTGACATAGATGTGCACTTGCTTTGTCATGCTAGCTATGATTATTCCTTTATTTTTTCTTAATTTTTTATCTTTCAGTTACTATTGGCATACAATATTATTTCAGGTGTACAACATATCAAGTAGATATTTATACTTATGAAGTGACCCACCTGACACCGTACATAGTTATTACAGTATTATTGATTGTATTCCCTGTGCTGGACTTTACACTACAATGACTATTTTGTTTTTTAAGATTTTATTTATTTGGGGGAAGGGGGAGGGAGAGGAACATCGATGTGTGGGAGACACATGGATCTGTAGCTTCTCACATGGCAACACCCCCACTGGGGACCTGGCTCGCAACCCAGGCATGTGCCCTGACTGGGAATTGAACTGGCAATTTTTTGGTTTGCAGGCTGGCACTCAGTCCACTGAACCACACCAGCGAGGGCTCCCTGTGACTATTTTGTAGCCAGCAATTTGTAGGTCTTAATCCCCTCACCTTTTCCACCCATATCCCCAAACCCCACCCATGCGGCAACATCAAAGTGTTCTATCTATGAGTTTGTATCTGCTTCTGTTTTGCTCGTTTGTTTATTTGCTTTTTGGAATCCCTGTATAAGTGAAATCACATGGAATTTGTCTTTCTCTGTATGACTTATTTTGCTTAGCATAACACTCTCCAGGTCCATCCAAGTTGTCGCAAATGGCAAGACTTCATTTTCTTAATGCCTGAGTAACATTCCATTGTATGTATGTATCACATATTCTTTATTCATTAGTCCACTGAAGGACACCGAGGTTGCTTCCGTATCTTGGCTGCTGTATACAACGCTGCAATGAACAGAGGGCTGCATATGTAGGACCTGCTACTTCTTCATCCCATGTTCCAGAATTGTGTCTAAATAGTTCATTTTGGAAATAGATGGCAGACTTTGCTGCTACATCTCAAGAGCCCAGCATACGGTAGGTGCCCCCCCAATTGCTCCGCTCCACCTGGCTCAGGTTCATCTTACCGGTAAACAGCGGAGCATTGTAGCAGTGCAGAAAATCCCACCCCATCCCACAGTTCTTTCGACGTTGTTTCTGACTCTGGCAAATAGGTAGCTGGTAGATAAGCAGCGTGTTTGTGTAAGAATCCTAGGAACTAGTTTCAGAAGATACAGACCCCGGCCTTCAGGCATCCCAGCTCCGGAAGATCCGCTGACCTTCGTCCATGGAGCCCGGATGACCCGAAGCTGGGACGATTAAGCCAGGAAGACACGCAGTGGACCGTCGCTTGTCTTATCAGTGTGGACTGTGCTCTCCTGCACGTAGAGCGCTTTTCAGCCCCTTCCCTTGATCTCCCTGTTCAGTTCCCCTCTCCCTCCTTACAAACACCTCTGCCTCCACGGAGAGGGCGAGACAGGCTTTGAGCCTGAGTTCCCATCTTCCCAGGAGACCGGCTTTGTGACAGCAGTCCCCCCACTTCCAGGTGGCCAGCACCTGAAAATAAACCGCTTTCCTTTACATCAGCACCTGCCTCTCTTAGCAGCAGGCAGCCAGACTTGCTTCCGGTTACACCTGCAAACAGTTCTCTCCGGAGCATCTTGACAACACCCAAATAGGAGGTCAGCTGATCTTTGACCTGTGCCCAACCCTCACCTGAGGTCCAAGCCCTTCACTCCTCTGAAGGCTCCTGGGGAAGAGAGGGAACCCTTCAGCTAGGGTCTTAGCTCACCTCCCAGTTAGTCCTAGGCCAGTGGAGACCTTGGCTGTGGGAAGCAGCTTCCTTTCCCATTGTTATGCCAAGGAGCCTAGTCTCTCACCCTTAGTCCTGGGGCTGGGGGTGGGGGCATGCGGCAGGGGATGGAGGCTTCCTTTGCATAACTAAAAGGTCCATTAAAGTGATTTGTTTCTTTTATCTTTCTTTTCCTTCTCAAATTAAAAAAAAATGGTCTCCTTCCAAAGTTAAATCAGAAGGGAATTGGCTGTCTTTTCAAAAGAGCTTGTCCTACTCCAGGACAAGCTCCTCCAGGTCCCTCTTTGCTGGAGCACCCAGGAAGGTCGAGGCTCCTGGCACTGGGGGTGCCCAGAAAAGGGGAGACTCCTGCCCAGAGGGGGCCTCACCAGACCACTCCTGGACTTCTGGAGGGACTCAGCCCCCACCTTTGGTCTGCTGCCTCCCTAAGTGAACGTGGCTGTTGGGGGCAGAGTGAGCTGCCAGCAGGAGCTGGACCCCACACATAATTTATTCAGCTTCCAGGCACTTTCCAGTTTACCTGAAGCAAAGCCAAGGGCTGCCTCCTGAGATGCCCAACTTCCTTAGACTGGTGCCCCTCACCCCACCCCCGCCCCCACATCCGGACATCCCTTGTCCAGCCCCCCTCTTGCACTTACACCTCCCATGCTGACCCCCTGCAGAGTCTGACACTCTCCCAAGGTCATTCACTCACCCACTCATTCCTTTACCAGCTGCTCATTTTGTGGCTTGCACTCTTCTAAATCCTGGGGGCGAGGCCGTGATCGGACCCAGCCTCCGCCCTGCGAGCAGCTGTTGACACCGTAGCGGGGAGAGAGAGAAGTAAACCACACGGATGGAGACCTGCAGAGGGTTCCACCCCAAGGCTACATCCCCCTCACGGTCTTATTCTCTTGCTAACAATCTGTCACCAGTTGCATTTGCAGATTCTCTCAAAGACTTTTAATTGCTTTTTATCCTCTTCGGAGGACATGCTTATTGATTTTTTTAGAGAGAGGGGAATGGAGGGGGAGAAAGAGAGACAGGCAGACAGACAGACAGACAAACAGAAACACCAGTGTGAGAGAGAAATATCGATCTGTTGCCTTTTGCATGTGCCCTGACCTGCAACTGAACCGCAACTCTTCAGTTTTACCAGAAAACATTCCAACAAACTGAGCCACACCAGCCAGGGCTCAAAGACTTTTAAACACACACACACACACACACACACACACACACACACACACACTACACACGTCTAGCAGGGGCTCAGGAGCCTGCCATCCTAAGATCCAGACTTTAACCTGCCTCCACCCCAGTTTTTCCAACCAGAAAATGGGCATGCACACACACACACATGCCCCCCCAACAATAAAAACAGAAAACTGAAAAGCAACAACAAAAACAGAAAATGGGCACACTCCTGCTTCCTTTTAAAAAAAAAACAATTTTATTTATTTATAGAGAAAGGGGAAGGGAGGAAGAGAAACATCAATTGGGGTTGCCTCTCTAGCACTCCCCTACTAGGACCTGACCTGCAGCCCAGGCATGTGCCCTGACTGGGAATGGATCTGGCGATTCTTTGGTTTGCAGGCTGGTGCTCAATCCACTGAGCCACACCAGCCAGGGCCACTTCTGCTTCCTTTTCCTCAGAGGTGTTGGAGGAAATGAATGAGTTAAGGGATGGGAATAAGTTTCCCAGAACAGAAAGCGGAGAAGTTCTCGCCTTGGCTGAGCTCCCATTGTATGCCAGGCACTTGCTAGGCTAGGCATTATCCATGCAGTGTATCTTTTTATCTGTCTCTCGAGCCTAATGGCACTAGAGAGCTTTAGCTCTGTTCTGCAGGTGAGAAAACGGAAGCACAGGCAGGGGGGATGACTTGTCTGCTGAAGTCACACAGCATGTGAACACAGAACTAGAATTTGAACTCTGAGCACTTGGGATACAGAGGGAGAACTCAGGGTGACTCCGCAGAGCTGGGATTGTCGATGTGAACACATCAGTGCAATTTCTGCCCCCACCCTTAACTGGGGCCAGGAAGGTGGAGATTCACTAGCCTAAGGGTGAGTGAGGCATGGGAGCTGGGTCTGGATATGGCTCTCCCCACTTGCTGGGCAGGGACCGATGGGGCACTTGAGAAGAACCAGGCCCTTGTAAGGGGTTGCAGACCCTGGGCTCCTGGAGTGCCAGGCTGGGCCAGGAGGGACTCCTGAGTGGAGCTGAGGGAGGCGGCGTGGTGGGGTGCTGACCGGGCTGCTTCTGGAGGGCGGCTGGTGCAGGGAACGCCAGGGTTCTTGTGCAGAGGAAGAGCTGCTCTGAGCTCCTGCCCAGGCCTGGCCCCTTCCGCTGACCTCGTCCTGTGTTGCCTTGTCTTCTTTCCTTCTTTTTTTTTTTTTTAAGCAATTTTTATTTTGAGAAAGATTTAAAATATAGAAAAAGTACACAGGGAAATAGCCTACAGTTGCCACTCAAAACTGACAATTGTTCTTCCTTACCACTTTATCCAACCCTTTTCTGCCCCATCTTCCCCCATGGGCTCTGGTGGCTTGGCCCGTGGAAATGGAGGTGACATTGACAGCAGCTGAGTGGGAAGGATTGGGCATTAGAGCCCAACAGGTGTGGCTCTGGACCCTGAAAACTTTGTGACCTTGGACAAGGCACTTAATGTTAAGCCTCAGTTTTGTTTTCTGTCAAACGTGAGACTCAGTATGACGATGCTGTAAAGCCTAAGGCACACAGCCCATGTTCAGTAAAGAGGGCGAATGTTCTTAAAACATTGTATTTATTTATTTATTTCAGAGAGACAGAAGGGAGTGAGAAAGAGGGAGAGAAACATTGATGTGCGAGAGAAATATGGATCGGTTGCCTTTCACATTCCCCTAACTGGGGACCTGGCCCACAACCCAGCCATGGGCCTTGACTGGGAATCGAACTGGTAACCTTTCAGTTTGCAGGATGATGCTCAATCCACAGAGTCATACCAGCCAGGGCTCCAATACTAGTATTAGCAACAATTAGCCTATGTGGGATGCACCCCAAGATATGAGAAACACACTCCTGTGACCAAGAGGGAAGGACTGCGAGGGTCACCCCTCCTCCAGCCTTGGTGTCTCTTCATTCTCCTCCCATTGGGCACATCTGTGTTCAATTTCTACCGTGGAGCTGACAGCCCGAACTACAGGCTGCCCCGGGCACCGTGCTGGAGTCAGGGAGCCTGGCGCTGGTGTTGGCAGCCTGGGGAAACTTGGGGGCAGGCCCCTTGGACGAAGCCAGACTGAGGGCAGTGGGCTAGGAAGGATCCAAGGCTCTCTCTCCGGGCCGGTCCTGCTGCTTCCCAGAGTCAGCCACACCCCGGTCCACTTGCCCCCTGGTCCCAGGCACTGTGCATTTGTGCCCTGCTAGATGGGACAGGGGTGTCTGGGGGCTCTCATGGTTTGCTAGAGTTTGCCCACACGCTCTAGACTTGGGCCCACGAGCCTCACACCCACTGGGTGTTATCTTGCACATTTGTTTGGAGGAGAGAAGGAGCCTGGGCAGCTGGGAAGTGGCAGAGGCTGGGCAGGAAGGATCGAGGATTGGTGGGCCCTTACTCTTCTCTACCTTGCCTGATTCCCACCTGAACCATGTATGATTTTCGTTTGGACACACATAACAGAAAACCTAAGTGACAAGGACTTGAACAAAACAAGGGTTTATTCACCCGTTGCTTAGCCTCAAGTCTGGAGGTGGGTGAAGGTGGGTCTGAAGTCAGGGCTGTGGTCTCTTCAATTTTCTAGACTTTTCTCTCTTGGTTGAAAGATAGGACCTTCAGCTCCTGCCATCACACCTGTGCTCAGGCAGGAGGAAGGAAGAAGCCACAAAGAGTTGTTACACCCAGCAACTTCAGATTTTATCTCTTTGCCCAGACTGTGACACATGGCTAACCCTAGCTGCAAAGGAGGCTGGAAAGTGTATTCATTCTGCTGGACACATTGTCTCCCCTAACAAAACCAGGGTTTATTAAAAAGAAGTGGCAGCCCTGGCCAGGTAGCTCAGCAGGTTAGAGCTTCATCCCGATACACCAAGGCTGTGGGTTCAATCCCTGGTCAGGGCACATACAAGCATCAACCAATGAGTGGAACAACAAATCTCCCTTTCTCTCTCTAAAATCAATCGATTAAAAACCAAAAAGACTGGCCTCTGCTGCTCTCTCCTGTCCCGTCTACTCTCTCCCCGGAGACACCTCCAGCTGCACTGAGCTCCAGGCAGGCCCTCCCAAACAAGGCCCGTGGTTTTCACCCTGGTGCCTTTACATCTGCTGCCCTTGTGCCGGGAGGGCCCTTCCTCCTCGCCCTGCAGTTGTCCACCATGGCTGCCGTCCAGTTTTCTGGACTCCTCTTAGGTGGTTCTTATTTTCTGAGGCCCTTCCTGGTCGCCTCCCACTGGACAAACAACCCTTTCTCTCTCTCTCTCTCTGTGGAAACAGCTTCTCGTTTTTCTTTGAGGTCCTGGCTCTCTCCTGCTTCTTGTCCATGGCGGGCAGGTGTTGATGTAAGAACTGTCCAGCCCTGGCTGGTGTGGCTCAGTGGACTGAGAGCCAGCCTGTGAACCTAAGAGTTCCCGGTTCAATTCCCAGTCAGGGCACATGCCTGGGTTGAGGGCCAGGTTCCCAGTAGGGGGTGAGCAAGACACAACTAACTGATGTTTCTCTCACACATTGATATTTCTTGTCTCCCTCTCAAAATAAAATAAATAAAATCTTTAAAGAGAAAAAAAAAAAAAACCAAACCTGCAGAGAGTATTTGTAAGAGTTTATTTGATGACTGATATGACTGATGACTTATACAGGGGAGCACGATCTCAGATGCTCTGGAGGACAGTTCTGCAGTTTCTTTTATGCCTTTGAAATTAAGAAGGGAAGTAAGAAAGGATCCATGAGGGTAGGAAAAAGCAAGGTGCCGGTTAGATTACGAGATTTTGTGCTCTCCTAAGGGTGGTTACGCCTTCTTGGGGTATCACTTCTGACATTTCAAAGGTGTTTTAACCCCGATGCACAAGGACAATGCACAAGGCTGACTTAAAAACCTTCTGCAAAAGAAGTTATAAGCCTGGGACTTCCGGCCAAGATGGAGGCATAGGTGGACACACTGTGCCTCCTCTCACAACCAAAATTAAGGACAACAAATATTTAGAAACAAGAAAACAACCAGAGCTAAAAGAAAATTGAACTGTACGGAAGTCCAACAACCATTCATCCAGACCGGTAAGAGGGGCGGAGTTGCGGCAGGAAAAAGTGGAGGTGCGGACCTGGGAATGCAAGCAGCAGCGGCTGGCAGTTCCCAGGTGCACAGGCGGTGGCTAGTAGACCCTGGGCATGGGGTGGCAATGGTGCAGACCCAGTGAGGCCACGTAAGGCGGCTGGCTGACCAGGTGGTCCCACATTCTCGCACAGATAATCCAAGTGAAGGGGAAGTGGCGGAAGGGACTGGAATCCAGGAGAGAGCGGAGCAGGCGCCATTGTTCCCTCTCGGACCCTGCCCCCACATACAGTGTCACAACCCAGCGACTGGGCTGCTCTGCCCTGGGGAACACCTAAGGCTCCACCCCTCACTACATAACAGCTGCGACCAGACCAAAAACAAAACAAAACAAAACAAAACAAAACAAAACAAAACACCAAAAATGGCTCAAACTGGAGAACAAATGAAGGCCCCAGAGCCAATTCCTCTAAGCGGTGAAGAGATAGCCAACCTGTCAGATGCACAGTTCAAAGCTCTGGTGATCAGGATGCTCACAGAATTGGTTGATTTTGGTCGCAAATTCGATGAACGAATGAAGGCTACAATAAGTGAAATGAAGGAAAACGCACAGGGAACCAATAGTGATGGGAGGAAAACTGGGACTCACATCAATGGAGTGGACCAGAAGGAAGAAACAAACAACCAAACAGAAAACAAGGAAGAAACAAGAATTCAAAAAAATGAGGAGAGGCTTAGGAACTTCCGGGACATCGTTAAACGTCCCAACATCCAAATTATAGGGGTACCAGAAGGGGAAGAGGAAGAGCAAGAAGTGGTAAACGTCTTTGAACAAATAATAAAGGAGAACTTCCCCAATCTGGCAAAGGAAATAGACTACCAGGAAGTCCAGGAAGCTCAGAGACTCCCAAAGAAGTTGGACCCAAGGAGGAACACGCCAAGGCACATCATCATTACATTAGCCAAGATTCAAATGAAGAAGAGAATTCTAGAAGCAGCAAGGGATAAGGGGACAGTCACCTACAAAAGAGTTCCCATCAGACTGTCAGCTGATTTCTTAAAAGAGACCTTACAGGCAAGAAGGGGCTGGAAAGAAGTATTTGAAGTCTTGAAAGGCAGGGGCCTACATCCAAAATTGCTCTATCCAGCAAAGCTGTCATTTAGAATGGAAGGGCAGATAAAGTGCTTCTCAGATAAGGTCAAGTTCAAGGAGTTCATCATCACCAAGCCCTTATTATATGAAATGTTAAAGGGACTTATCTAAGAAAAAGAAGATAAAAAATATGAACAGCAAAAAGACAGCAAACTCACAGATATTAACAACCACACTTAAAACAAAAGCAAACTAAGCAAACAGCTAGAACAGGAAGAGAACCACAGAAATGGAGATCATGTGGAGGGTTAGCAACAGGGGAGTGGGAGGAGGAGAGAGGGGGAAAAGGTACAGAGAACAAGTAGTATAGAGGGTGGGTAGAAAATAGATGGGGGGGGCAAGAATAGTGTGGGAAACGTAGAAGTTAAAGAACTTATGACACATGGACATGAACTAAAGGAGGTAATGTGGGTGGGAGGGGTGTGCAGGGTGGAGGGGAATGATAGGGGAAAAATGGGACAACTGTAATAGCATAATCAATAAAATATATTAAAAAAAGAAGTTATAAGCCTGGGGTGTGACTACATGCCACGACCTGCCCTGTTAGGAATTTATGATTGTATTACAGTGTCCTTTTCTCATCCACAGGGGTTTGGGTGGAACTGTTGGTGGCAATGAGAACCCCATCAGGTGCTAGACAGACCTGACCTGGGTTCAGCAACCTCGGTACTACTTGATTTCTGGCTGGGAAAGAATTCAGAGCCAAGACTGAAACTGTAGTTAGAAAGTCACAAAGCTAGAAGTGAGCAGTAGAAGAAATGGGCTCAGGAAACAAGTAACAGAGGTGAAAGAAGGGCCTTTGGAGCTTCGGAGAGAGAAGGGTAACCATAACGGGCCTGAGGGGAGGGGAAAGGCTCAGCAGTGCTCCTGGGAGAGAGCATGCTGGGCCCTCCATTATGAGGGATTTCATTTTTTAAATATTTTTATTTATTTTGCCCTGGCTGGTGTAGCTCAGTGGATTGAGCGCGGGCCTGCGAACCCAAGGATCGAGGTTCGATTCCCAGTCAGGGCACATGCCTGGGTTGCAGGCCAGTTCCCAGCAGGGGACACATGAGAGGCAACCATACATTGATATTTCTCTCCCTCTCCTTCTCTCCTACCATTCCCCTCTAAAGATAAATAAATAAAAATCTTAAAAAATATATTTTTATTTATTTTTAGAAAGAGGAGAAAGGAGGGAGAAAGAGAGGGAGAGAAACATTGATTGGTTGCCTCTCATACCTGCCCCAAGCAGGGACTGAACCTACAACCCAGGCATGTGCCTTGACCAGGATTGGAACTTTGTGGGCTGATGTCCAAGCCACTGACCACACTGGTCAGGGCCATTATAAAGGGCTTTTAAAGGCGGGGACTTTAGGGGAGGTCCCAGGGGACAAACTCAATAAAATACTCATCAGCTTTGCAGGTGTGGCCTTTTAGGGTCCTGGTCTCTTCTGATTGGTTGGCACTAGGGCAAGAGATCATTGGTCAATGCAGCTGGTCCCGGCATCACCCATCTGGTTTTGCTGCTTTTCTGGGCCTGGAGCTGAAACACAACTAAGGCCTAGATGTTATCTCCAGGGAGGAATGGTCAGGGGATCTAAACCTGTGACCAGCCTGGCTGGTGTGGCTCAGTGGATTGAGCGCCGGCCTGCTATTGCCAGTTAGGGCACATGTCTGGGTTATGGGCCAGGTCCTCAGTACGGTTCGCTTGAGAGGTAACCACATGTTGATGTTTCTTTCCCTCTCTTTCTCCCTCCCTCCTCCTCTCTCTAACAATAAATAAATAAAATCTTAAAAACATAAACCCCGTGACCAGCGATGTGAAAGGTCTGTGGGTCCAACACCCATGATCAGTGATATGCTAGAGGAGGAGAGGTTGCTCTAGGAGGCTTGATCCTTGCTTTCCCAGTTTTTTCTGTTGCTAGGCGCCTGGGGCTTTCTGCTCTGGTGACCTTCTGCACCTGGCCTATCGGTGCTCTGCTTGTGTCTAACTGCTGACCAGATAACCAACACTTCTCCCTTGCTCCTGTGGTGAGCAGGTGCCCCTGAACCTGGCTAATGAAAATATTTCACCACCCCCAGGCTACTGTAATTGTGTCGAGGATGAGCATGTGAGCCAAGCAGGGCCAGTGAGAGCCAGTCTGGGCTGTTCACTGGAACTAACATTCTCAGAGGTTACTGAGATATGAAAATGGAAACCTGGAACTGCTTGAGAGAGATTGCCTGTGAAGGAAGCCCACACAGGAAATAAGAGGATCAAGAGATGGAGTGCACCTGGATCCAGCCATGCCTGAAGCCATACCTCTTTGAACACTTCATTTATGTGAGCCAAATAGTTTTTTCTTTTAATCTTATTTGACTTCTTTTTTTTTTACTCTTTATAAAGAAAAGACTCCTAATAAATTACTTTCCAGTAGAAATTACTCCTCCCTCTTTTGTGTCTTCGCAATCCTCTGTCGGCTCCTAGGCCATAGTACTCATTTGTTTACATGTCAGCAAATTCATCATGGCATTGCTCCTATTTGTTTAAAACCTTTCATGGGTTCCCATTGCTTTTATTTTCATTTATTTTTTATTTATTGGTTTTTGGAGGTGGGGGGACATCGATTACTTGTTCCACTTATTCACGCATTCATTGGTTGATTCTTATATGTGTCCTGACTGGGGATCAAACCTGCAACCTTGGTGTATGGGGATGACGCTCTAACCAGCTGAGCTATCCAGCCAGGCCCCCCTCTCCATTGCTTTTTGGAGAAAGACCTGTATTAGATATGTATTATTACAGAAAAAATTACCCCAAAGCCCTGGCTGGTGTGGCTCACTGGATTGAGCGCTGGCCTGCAAACTGAAGGGTTGGGGGCATGTGCCCTGACCAGGAATCGAACCAGCAACCTTTCAGTTCACTCAATCCACTGAGCCATACCAGCCAGGGCTGTAGAACGAACCCCTTTGTTATCCACTCTAATTATAAGCCCACATGGGAGAGGGGAGGGGAGTAGAGGGAGGAGATTAAACTTGACCTCCTGAAGAGAACAATATAAAGAAATCTGTGGACTTGCCCTGGCTGGTGTGGCTCAGTGGATTGAGCGCTGGCCAGTGAACCAAAGGGGGCACCAGTTCGATTCCCAGTCAGGGCACGTGCCTGGGTTGCTGGACAAGTTAGGTCCCCCCAGTAGCGGGCGTGTGAGCGGCAACTGCATATTGATGTTTCTCTCCCTCCCTTCCCCTCTAAAATAAATAAATAAAAATAAAAATAAAAAAAGAAAAGAAATCTGTAGACTTACTTCAGAACCACCCCAAGATCAGATCTTCCCCCGGTGGACTCTTTGTTAGGTTTGGGAAATACCCTCATGTTATGTGCAGAGTTCACGTTATGTGAGAGTTTAATCTTCTCTTGATTAAAGCTCAAAACGCTAGCTCTCTTCCAGCCAAGGTTCTGTTTCTGCCAGCTCAGGGCACCCACTCCCAAGAACCAGGGGTGCCAGGAGGGGCTTGGGAGGCCCAGGGCACAGGCAACAGTGTCCAGCGTGATGGAGGCAACGGTGTTGTTTCTGCGCCTGCTCTGCAGCACTGCTTACGTGGCACAGGCCCAGTTCCTTAGTGCTCTTGGTAGTTTCATGAACTTCGACAAGCTGGAGTTGGTTTCTGCGTTTTTTTGCTGAAAAGATTTTCTTTATTTTTAGAGAGAGGGGAAGGGAGACAAACTGCGATGTGAGAGAGAAGCATGGATCGGTTGCCTCTTGTACGCACCCTGACCTGGACCAATCCTGCAACCCGGGCATGTGCCCTGTGGGGGTCAAACACAGGACCTTTTGGTTTGTGGGACGATGCCCAACCTATCGAGCCCCATCAGTCAGGGCGCTGCTGAAAATCTTGATATGTCCTGAGGGACCTGGCTCCTGTCTGTCCTTCTCTGTACCTAGTGACATAATCTCATATTCTCCCTCCTTCAAGGGGAGGAGCATCTTCTTGCCTCAGGACCCTGGCACATGCTGTTCCCTCTGCCTGGACCATTTCCCCCCCTCACACCTACCCCTTCCCCTGCCCCCCTCACTGGTTAATTCCTATTCAGCCTAGAAATCTCAGTTTGCCTGTGGCTTCCTCACGGAGACCTTCCCTGCCCCACCCCCACCCAGGCTCATCCCTCCTATTACACACCCTGGCTGCAGTGGCATTTGCCCTTTGCAGCACTTTACCACAATTGCAGTGAATCGTTTGTACCCATGAGGTCCTCCGGACAAAGACTTTGTCTCATTCCACGGCCCTGGAATAGAGGAGGGGCTGAGGAAAAGTAAATTCCTTTCTCCACACTCTCTAGAGACCTCTGTGTTACTCTGATACCCCTCTGCTGGGCACTTCCTCAGGCCCTGTTGGACTTCCTGACCTGCCAGGAATATTTTCACTGAGTTTCAGGTAACAGATATCCCAACTCAAATAAGTGTAAGCAAAATAGTGAATTTATTGGCTTGTACAATTTTAAGGTGCAGGGATGGGTTTGGCTTCAAGAAGAGCTGGGTCAAGACTCATTCTCTCGCTGTCAGCATTAGTGCCATCTTCTTAGACACCTGCGCGTATGAGAGCAGAGTGGGGGGAGAGTCGAATGTACAGGTGAAGCTGGAACAGCCAGCGTTTGTGCTGCCTGTCACCACAAGAACCACTAAGTAGAGACAGGGATTGAATCTTTATGGGTGTTTTATTCAGGTGGCCAGCGATCTGAGAAGATGGTGGGCTATGTATACTAAAAGCTGTTTTTTTCTTTTATTATTATTATTATTATTTTAAAGATTTTATTTATCTTTAGAGGGGAAGGGAAGGAGAGATGGAGAGAAATATCAATGTATGGTTGCTTTTCGTGCATCCCCTGCTAAGAACCGTCGCTGGGAACTGTCCTGCAACCCAGGCATGTTCCCTGACTGGGAATCGAACCGCAATCCTTTAGTTCGCAGGCCCGCGCTCAATCCACTGAGCTACACCAGCCAGGGCATTGTTTTTTTCTTTTAAAAAAATATATTTTATTGATTAAGCTATTACAGTTGTCCCATTTGCCCCCCTTTATTCCCCTCTGCCCTGCACACCCCCTCCCACCTACATTCTCCCCCTTCAGTTCATGTCCATGGGTCATAAGTTCTTTGGCTTCTACATTCTTAACCTCCCCCTGTCTGTTTTCTACCCACCATCTATGCTACTTATTCTCTGTACCTTTTCCCCTTCTCTCCTCCTCCCACTCCCCCACTGATAAGCCTCCATGTGATCTCCATTTCTGTGGTTCTGTTCCTGTTCTAGCTGTTCGCTTAGTCTGTTTTAGGTTCGGTTGTGAGTAATAGCTGTGAGTTTGTTGTCTTTTTACTGTTCATATTTTTGATCTTCTTTTCTTAGATTAGTCACTTTAACATTTTATATAATAAGGACTTAGTGATGATGAACTCCTTTAACTTGACCTTATCTGGGAAGCACTTGATCTGTTCTTCCATTCTAAATGACAGCTTTGCTGGACAGAGTAATCTTGGATGTAGGTCCTTGCCTTTCATGACTTGGAATACTTCTTTCCAGCCCCTTCCTGCCTGTAAGTTGTCTCTTGAGAAATCAGTCAATAGTATTATGAGAACTCCTTTGTAGGTAACTCTCTCCTTTTCTCTTGCTGCTTTTAAGATTCTCTCCTTCATTTTAATCTTGGCTAATGTAATTATTAGGTGCCTTGGTATGTTCCTCCTTGGGTCTAACTTCTTTGGGACTCTCTGAGGTTCCTGGACTTGCTGGAAGTCTATTTCCTTTGCTAGACTGGGGAAGTTCTCCTTCATTATTTTTTCAAATAAGATTTCAATTACTCACTCTTCCTCTTCTTCTGGCACCCCTTTGATGCAGATGTTGGAACGTTTAAAGATGTCCTGGAGGTTCCTAAGCCTCTCCTCATTTTTTTGAATTCTTGTTTCTTCATTCTATTCTGGTTGAATGTTTCTTTCTCCCTTTGCTCCAAACTGTTGATTTGAGTCCTAGTTTCCTTCCCATCACTGTTTGGTCCCTGTACATTTTCCTTTATTTCACTTAGCATAACCTTCATTTATTCATTTAATTTGTGACCAAATTCAACCAATTCTGTGAGCATCCTGATCAGTAGTGCTTCGAACTGTGCATCTGATAGGTTGGCTATCTCTTTGTCGCTTAGTTGTATTTTTTCTGGAGCTTTGATCTGTTCTTTCATCTGGGCCATTTTTTTTTTTTTTTGGGTCTCAGCGTACTTGTTACGTATAAGGGGCGGAGCCTTAGGTATCACCAGGGCAGAGAATCCGTGTTGCTGTGCTCTGACACTACACATGGGGGAGGGGTCCGAGAGGGAACAATGGCGCTAGCTCCGCTCTCTGCCGGCTTTCAGTCACTTCTGCTTCCCACAAGCAAAGTGGCCCCTTCCGGCGCTGATTCCCAGGTGGGTGGGCTTGTGACATTCTAGGACCCTATGGTCTCTCCAACAAACTCTCCTATGAGTCCAGGAGTTTCTCTCGCTGCCGCCTCACCCCCCACAGGTGTTTTCAGTCAGAGATTTGAGGCTTTATTTCCCCACTGGAACCCTGGGTTGTGGGTCTGTCTTGCTCCCCAGTTGTTCCTCCCAGTTTATCTGCATGTGAATGTGGGGCCGTCTGGTCCACAATCCACTGCCTCATTGGGTCCACCAGCCACAGTCTTGCCGTGAGTCCTCACTGCCCCTCCTACCAGTCTGGATGAATGTTTCTTCTTTACTCCTTGGTTGTTGGACTTCTATACAGTTCGATTCTCTGTCAGTTCTGGTTGTTTTTTGATTTTAAATTGTTGTCCTTCTTTTGGTTGTGCAAGGATGCACAGTGTGTCTACCTACACCTCCATCTTGGCCGAAGTCCCCTAAAAGCTGTTTTAACATCTCATCTTAAGCCAACCTTTTAGAAGGCAGTCCAGTAGTGATTTTCCCAGTATAGTGGCACCTCGATACTCATTGTTAATTCATTCAGGAACTCATGACGAGTGCCAAGAAACCTACGAGTACCAAATGATGAAGGATTTTCTCTTGAGGGGCAGCATCTTGACTCACACAAGTTCTCACAAGTGCAATGAGTCCTGAGCAAGTGCTGAGTGCCGAAACATTTTTTTCTCCTCAAAATGCAAGGAGTACAGGGTTTGGTGAGTCCTGAAGCCCACAAGTACCAAGGTATGACTGTATTTCTTTTTCTTCTGATCTGCAATTCTTTATCTGCATCATGGATGTTCCCTCCCTGGAATAGAATGGCTCAGATGCCATCTCGATTGCTTGCAGATTCCCTGGGACACAAAGGTTGAATTGCTCATCCACCACCTAGAGTCAGTTCCAGGAACAATAGCTTTCCACATGTATTGGTCTCTTAAGCCTATCAACTACAACTAAAGCTAAAATCCTTCTCTCTCCTTCTTTAAAAGACTTTTTATTTATTTTTAGAGGGGAAGGGAGGGAGAAAGAGAGGGAGAGTAACATCAATGTGTGGTTGCCTCTTGAGCGCCCCCTACCTGGGACCTGGCCTGCAACCCAGGCGTGTGCCCTGACTGAGAATCAAACCAGTGATGCTTTGCTTCACAGTCAGGCATTCAATCCACTGAGCCACATCAGCAGGGGCAAGAGCAGAGAATCTTATTAACTATCCTGTAAACCTGTCCCATTGGGCTTTCTTCCACTGTCATGTAACCTTCTTCATATCCTGTCCTTAGTCTCAAATGCATAACAGTCATTCTCAGGAGCATTTGAGTTCTTGCTCCTCTGGCAATTGTCGTCAGTTTTGGCTTAAAGAAACTTATATAGACAAACACTTTCTTATTCCTCATGATTCTGTAGATTAGTGGAAGCTGGCTGGGCAGTTCTTCTGCTGATATGTCCTCAGGTCACTTGCACCGGTGGCTCTGCTGTGCTGGAGGGTCTAAGACGGCCTCCTCCACAAGCAGGGAGCTGGCTCCTGGCCACTCCCCTCACATCCAGCCTGGATTTCCTTTCACAGAGTCAGAAGTGTAAACTGCAAAGCCCAAGTCCTAGCCTTGAAAGTTGAGCAATGTCACACCACTGCATTCTCTGATCAAAACAAGGCCCCAGGGGACTGGGCCTACAACCCACACATGTGCTCTGACCAGAAATTGAATTGGTGACTTTTCGCTTTGTGGGACAATGCTCAACCAACTGAGTCATGCCAGTCAGGGCAAACTTTTTTTAAAATTGGCTTTTAGGGAGAGTGAGGAAAGGCGGAGGGAGGAAGAGAGAGAGAGAAACATCAATTTGTTGTTCTACTTATCGATGAATTCATTGGTTGCTTCTTGTATGTGCCCTGGCTGAGGAGCAAACCTGCAACCTTGGTGTATCAGGATGATGCTCTAATCAACTGAGCTACCCAGCCAGGGCAGTGAGTCTTGAGGGCGACCCAGATTCAAGGAGCAGGGGAACGGACTCCCCATTTCAATGGCTGGATTGACACAGTAACATTGCAAAAGGGCAGAGACACAGGGAGGCAAAGATTCATGAGAGGCCATTTTTAATATAACCAACTGTATCTCTTCTAGGTCCCTTCAGTGAACCTTCCCGCCCCAGCCACCCAGTTCCTTTGACCTTGATGACCATGAGAGGCTCATCTCCTTAAAGAAGTCTTTATGTGGCCCTGGCTGGTGTGGCTCAGTGGATTGAGTGCCAGCCTGTGAACCAAAGGGTTGCTGGTTTGATACCCAGTCAGGGCACATGCCTGGGTTGCCAGCCAGGTCCCCAGTAGGGGGTGTACAAGAGGCAACCACACACTGATGTTTCTCTCCCTCTCTTTCTTCCTTTCTTCCCCTCTCTCTAAAAATAGAGAAATAAATATGTTTTTTTTTTAAAGATTTTCTTTTCCTTTTAGATTTTATTTATTTATCTTTAGAGGGGAAGGGAAGGAGAGAGGGAGAGAAACATCAATGTACGGTTGCCTCTCGTGTGTCCCCTGACGGGAACTGGCCTGGCAACCCAGGCATGTGCCCTGACTGGGAATCGAACCTCGATCCTTCGGTTCGCAGGCCCGCGCTCAATCCACTGAGCTACACCAGCCAGGGCAGAAATAAATATGTTTTTAAAAAAGAAGTCTTTCTGTGAAATCCCTACCAGCCTATACCACTTTTATTCATTTATCCATTAATCTACTCAACCACTATGCAGTTATTAAAACTATCACAGTCCTATGCTGGACACTAGGGACACAATATGATGAGTAAGACCCAGTTCCTGCCCTCAGAGAATTTCTAGTCTGAAAGTGGAGACAGGGACTAAAACAGATGTTACCACAGTACATTAGGGGCAATGCCAGAGCGGGTACACAGCATCAGGGAGCACATGGAAGGGCGGTCAGCCCAGCCTTGGGGTCAGTGATATCTGGATGAGCAGATGTCTCCAGCTTGATAAGGGGAGCTAGAGCAAGTGTTAAGTAGAACTCTTGGTTGTAAGTGATAGAAACCCAAGTTAAACTGACTTAAGGAAAAAGGGAACTTATTGATTCATAACTAAAAAGTCCTGAGACTATTACCCTCAGGCAAGGTTGGATCCAGGTGCTTATCAGAAATTAGTCTCTTCTCATCTCTGTTTTCCTCTGTGTGCACTAAATTCTCAGGCAACTTGTCCTTATGTGTTGGCAAAGACAGCTCCTGACAGCTCTAGATGTATGATCTGGTGGCCCAGCCCTGGCTCATAGGTTCCCCTGGACCAAGGAGAGGGATCCATCTCTCAAAGCCCCAGGGTTGAAGAATGGAGCTCAAAGGAAGAGTTAAATAAAGGCTGATGAAAAGACCAGGTATCAGTTATGCTCCCAGACAAGTGACTAAATTAAAGCTCTGACAGGTGTCCTCCAGACGGAAATGTCCTGAGGGAAGAGCCAGTTGGCTTTGGGGGCTCAGAAAAAGCCATCCTGTATTCTTCTGCACTAAACCCAGCGGTAAGGTCCTGGGGCTGGTCTACCTCGCCCAGCGCGCGCGCGCGCGCGCGCACACACACACACACACACACACACACACACAAATAAAAAAATAAAAAGGACCGCTCTCCACCTAGTGGCCATCGGGGTCACTGCATCATAGCCCAGACCATTGCGGACTGGACGCTGGCAGAGTGAATTTCCTCAACACCGGAGGCAGCGTTTGTGGGCAGGGAACCGGGGAATGCCAGAGCAGGGGCATGTCTGCCCCCTGTCATGTGGCCTTGGCACAGGGCAGAGTCAGTGAGGTTGTTAGGTGGACAGATGGTCAGAGGGAGAAGTTGCATTTGACACTAGTGACCACCAGGCGGAAGGTCTGGGCAGGGGTGAGAGCAGCTCGCCCGGCAGCGGCTGCTGTGAAGGCAGGGCTTCTTCCTTCTCCACCTGCTTTGGGAAGAAGCCCCAACTGCCCGTCACCGCTGCCTCCTCAGGACTCCAACTGGGAGCTGTGATTTCTTCCAACTTGAACTTCACAGAAATTGTCACTGCCTCAGGTCCCATGAAGCTGGTAGCAAGGCTCAGACCCATGCCCAGGGACTCTGAGTACCAGGCCAGTGTCCCATACACACTCTGTGGCTGCTATCTGGGTGCACACACAGCTCTGTGTCTGCACTGCCCGTGATGACATCCCAACACGGCTTCGCATCCCGCTCTGGACAAGAGCGTTACATGTGTAGTTTCACCATGTCTTCTCCTGGGGTGTCACTGGCTGCAGAGCCTGGGTTCCTGGGGTGAACTGAGGTGCCCTAGCAGTGGAAGGTGCTTTTATTTTTTTATTGTAAAAGATTTTATTTACCTATTTATTTTTAGAGAGGGAAGAGGGGGAGAGAAATAGTGATGCGAGAGAAGCATCGATTGGTTGCCTTCTGTACACACTCAGACTAGGGACTGAACACACAAGCCAGGCTTGTGCCCTGACCAGGAATAGAAGCGGTGACCTTTCATTTTGCAGGACGACACCCAACTAACTGAGCCACACTGCTCAGGGCAGTTTTATTTTTGTTAAACAAGCAAAAGTTTATTTAAAAAGTCACAGGTAAAAGAAATGAGCCATGGGAGAAGTGAGCCAGCCAGGCTGCGTGGGTTCAGGAAAGAAGTTACAGAAGCAAAAGAAGGGCCCTTGGAGCTCAGGAGAGAGAACACAAAGGTACGTGCCTTGAGGGAAGAAGGGGGAGGAAAGGCCCATATGAGCATGAGAGAGAGACAGACAGACAGACAGACACCAGAATGTGGGTTCTTGTCGGAGCCCAGGGAAGAGCCACCGCTGCACCGTGCCGCCCCTTCCAGGTTGAATGGTTTCCAGCATTTTATAAATCATGGTTTTTTAAAAAAATTGAATTCATTGGGGTGACACTGGTTAACAACGTTATATAGGTTACAAGTTTCAGGGGTACAATTCTATGATACATCATCTATATATTGTAGTGTGTGTTCATCACCCCAAGTCAAGTCTCCTTCCATCACCATTTATCCCCCTTTACCCTCTCCCATCTCCTGCCGCCCGATTTTCCCTCTGGTGATCGCCATGCTGCTGTCCGTCTACGAGTGTGTTTTTGTTTGTTTGTTTCTTAACCCCTTCACAATCACTGAGTCTTAGTACAGGGGGCCGTGCCAGGCGCCCGCTGCCTGTGGACCCATCTTCCTTCCCAGGGAGACCGAGAAGTCACTCCAGGCAGCAGGAACGGCAGCAGTCACAGTTTGCACGGCCTCTGCCACGTGTCAGCACTGTGATGGCCTCACAGGCAGCAATTCTTTTGTTTTAGAGATCTTATTATTTATTTATTTTAAATATTTTATCTATTTATTTTTAGAGAGAGGGGAAGGGAAGGGAGAAAAACATCCATGTGAGAGAGAATCCTCGATGGGTTGCCTCTCAAGCACGCCCCGAATGGGGACCAAACCTGCAGTGCAGGCACATGCCCCTGACTAGGAATCGAACCGGCAACCTTTTGCTTTGTGGGACATCCAACCGACTGAGCCACCCCAGTCAGGGCTGTAGCTGTTCTTTTCATTTCTACAACAACCCGGTTAAGGTAGGTGGTTTCACCCTAACCAAGACGACAGAGCCCCACGGTGGCAGAGCTGGGACATGAGCCCTGGCTGCCCAGCCCCAGAGCCCGAGTTCTTCGCTGCAGCACCACACTGTGTCTCCACAGCTGATTCTTCTCTGTCTGCATGAGCTGTCTTGGCCCCAGAGCTATGGACTGCCGCTCCCTCTGATGTTCACTTGCTGGGTTGTACTGTGGGCCCTGGGCACCGACATCAGAGGCCATTGCAGGCTAGAGAAATTCGAAGCTGACCTCAGGGCTGAACAGAGTAAGAGGGGTCCTGATGTGAAGTCAGAACCCTTGGGTTCAAACTCCTGGGTGTCACCAGATTGGCCAACATCAGAACGGCCAACACCAGCAAGTGCTGACCAGGCTGTGGGGCTAGCGGAACGCGCCCGCACTGCAGATGGGCATGTCGGTAGAACCACTCTGGAAATCCACTTGGCAGTGTCTGGGCAGGCTAGATGCGTCCACTCTACGAAGCAGCAACCCCACCCCCAGGCATATGCATTCACCGCACACCCACCGACACAGACAAGATGGTTCACAACGGCTGTATTCTCAGCAGTTCCGACCCAGAACAGCCCATTGTCTGTCTGCAGTGACGTGGCTGAACTGTGGTACATTCATATGAAAAAATGAACTTCTGATACACAATAACATGAACTCACAGACATAATATTGAACAAAAAAGGATGGCTCCAGTTTTATAAAATTTAAGAGCAAGCAAAACTAATTTGTGGTGATGGAGGTCAAAATACGGTGTGTGAGTTCCCGAAGGACAACGAAGTGTTCATCCCTGCCCCCCCATGCCAACACGGCTAGGTGCACACACTGCCGGCAGGGACTCCTGAGCCCAGACAAAGGGTCCCACAGGCCAAGGCTACGGTGTAGTAGGGCAGCCCACCCACCCCTCTGCCCTCACGTCCTTGCCCAGTGAATGGATGGGCCCGATTCTCACATCCTGGCCGAAGGGAGAAGGACTGGGGAAACTACTGAGGCAGTGGGGAGCTGAGGGCCTGTGGGGACTGTGGAGGGTCCTTCCCAGCTGGCGGAGAGCAGGTGCTCTCGAGCAGTGTGCAGAGTGAAGCATGGAGGCCCGGCAGTGTGGACACTGCGCTCAGATCTGGCTGCTGGAAACAAAGGCTGGACAGAGGACTCCCGAAGCCAACATTCCCGCCAGAGCTCATTTCCGGGTCTTGGAAAAGGTTCTCCCAAGATTACCAGGCCTAGAAGTCCCATCACTGCGGAAGAGCTGGGCGGGGCAAGGCTACCTCTGCTTATGCAGCCTCACTCATTCAATCAGCAAGCTCCCAAGGCACGCCCCTCTGTGCACCAGGCAGTGGAGGCCTGGTCTCTGGCCTGAAGGCTTAGCCTGGAGACAGCCACGCTGGGCACAGGCTCAGTTTTATCCTCCCTGTCTCTTTCCCTGTCCCCTGCATCCCTTCTGCACAGAGCAGCCAGAATAATCCTCTCAAGCAAAGCAGATTAGGGTACTGGTTTAAAGCCTCTCCAGACCGCCAGAAGGCCGCCCACCACAGGGGAAGGCAGAGGAGGTGGGGGAGGCTGCACTGAGGTCAGGGCACCCGGGACGACTCCCACAGGGCTGCCAGACCACTTGGATGTCTCTCTGCGTCCTGATCCCCGAGAGAAGTGTTTGGAGCCCTGGGGGTTTGAAGGGACACAATTAGGCCCAGCAGCAGCGTGGCCCAAATCCCAGTTCCGTGAGTTTGTAGTCTGGCTTGTGGCCAGATTCTTAATATTTTTCTATATTATATATTAAAAAGAGATTATTTTTATTTTTTCTTGATTTTAGAGAGGAAGGGGGAGAGAGAGATCAGTTTGTTGTCCCACTTACTGGTATGCACCCTGCCTGACCAGGGACTGAAGTCCTCACCCAGGTACATGGGGACCAGGCTCTAACCGACGAGCTGCCCGCCGGGGCCGAGGAATTCTTTATTTAGACGCTTCAGTGACCACGTGACAGAGCAGAAGCACACACCCACACACGACACTGAAGGCGTTTCACAGGTGAGGGGCAGGGCATGGGAGGAGGCCATGACAGCAGCAAGGGGCTTCTTTGACTCAACGAAGAGGGCCTCAGATGGTGCCACTCCCCAGGACTCCTGCTGGAGAGATGCAGGGAAAAATCTCCTCCCAGTGAATCCCAGGCCCTAAAACAGGCAGCGTTGGAGAAACCTAGGCTTGGGGCCTGGGGAACATCCGACTCCTCACTGCTGGCACTTGCCCCAGCCCTTCTTTCTTTCCCAGGGGGGGCCCCATCCCATGCCCTGGTACCCAGGAATCTCGTGGTGGGGAGGCTAGCACCACCTGGGCAGGAGGCCTGCTGCACATGGGGAAGGGGAGGGCTGGGGAGGCCGAAGGGCTGCTGGCCCAGGGCAGTCTGCCTCTGAGGGCACAGAGCCATCATGCAAACGCACAGGTGGGGGCTTTTCCAGTTGACCCTGGGTCAGGGGACTCAGACAGGGGAGGGAAAGGGCCCTGGAGCTCTCCACCTCTCCCTCCCACCCTGGGTGCTGAGGCCTTCTCCAGCTCCAGCCCATCCCCAGCTGCTGCAGGTCCTTAGCACCACTCAGGAACTGTGGAGGAGGGGCGGGGGGGACGGCAGTGCCCTGCCAGGGCTGTGGCACTGCTCCAGGAACTTCGCTGTGGGCAGCAACCTGTACAATGGCCAGCGTCTGGTCCCAGGCTTAGCAAGCCTGCACTTTTGGGGGGAGGGGGAGTGTCACATTGGCTCCAAGCTCCCATGTGGCAGCCACATTCACCTCCCCTTTCGAGCCTAGACCAAGGTCTGGTGTGGAAAGGCCAGGTTTCACCGGAGGTGCCTAAAGCCTGGTGAGCCCAGTGGTTTAGCTCTGAGGACTGGTCCAAAAGTGACCTGCCGAGGAAACACAGGCCTGGAGCCTCAGGACACGTGGCCCAGAAGGCCAGAAGAGGGGACAGGCCGTCCCCTAACTACCTCCCTGTGAGCGCCCACGTCCCCTCAGGCCCTGCTTCCCTTGTCCTGACCTACAGGCCCATTCCAACAGGGAGAGGGAGGGGTGGGTGTGCCCGGGCCATCGTGAGGCTTCCTGTGGCCCACTCCTGCCACAGGCCTGGGAAAGAAAGGAGGAAGAGGAAGCCAAGGGCTGACTATGGTCACGGTCACGGTCACGGTCTCGGGGAGGCTGGCTCCTGGCTGCTTCAACCTGGGGTGCTGGACAGAAACGCTAGTCTTCCAAGGTAGTTGAGTCTTTCTGTGTGGGTTGTCTTTGCACTGGAATCTGGCCCAGGGGTGACACTGCTGTTTTTGGCGACCTGCAGTTTGAGAAGGAACAAAGGCGTGGGTCAGTCTGTGGCAGTTGTGATGGTGCTCAGGTAGCTTACTCTAACGGTGCCACAGCGTTCCCGGGGACCTAGAGTGACAAGCAGGCCAGCTCCCCTTTGCTGAGGGACACTGCATGCTAGACACAGCGCTGGGTGCTTCGCTTCAGCATCCTAGTCTGTCCTCATGGCAATCCTGCAAGCGGGGTGGGGAACAGCACCCCCCCATTCTGCGTACGAAGGAACTCCAGTTCAGAAAGTGTAAGTGACCTGGTCACAGCAAGCTTTTAAGTGTGGCAGATTTGGGAGTGCAGCCGCATCTTTCCACCACGCCACCATCCATTCTGCCTCCAGGCCCACAGGGCCCCACTGGCACAGCTCTCCCCTCACCTGGGATCCACCGTCGCCTTCTGTCACTCTTCATCCCACTCTCAGGGCCCCTAGCACCACCTGCTGTTGTCTCATTTGTTTACAGACTGGTTTAGGATTTGCTTCCACCGCCAGAGGGCAGACTGGAGAGTGAGGGACCGAGTTAGTCTGGACTCCAGTGGTAGCCCTGACGCCCATATCGAAGCCTGGCACCTCAGGTGATGTGATGAATGGATAAAAGCTCATCTTCAACAGTTCCCATTATTGGCACTAGCACTTGAAATAGATGATCTCTGACCCTCACAGCACCCGGGACCGAGGGTAATGAGCCCCCTTTGGGAGTGGCACAGCGAAGTGAGGGGGCTGTGGGGCCAGAGCGGCATGAGTCCTGGGTCCAGCCCCCAGGTACTGTGCAACCCCAGGCAAGTTCCCTGGCCCACCGACATTAGGTGTCCTCGGGTGGTAAAAGGGGGTCCTAACTCAGAGCCACTGTTGCGAATTCAATGAGAGACTGAAGTAGGTGTTCAACAACTGATAGCCCCAGTTTTACAGAGGAGGAGCTGGAGGCTCAGGGTGGCTTCCTGGCGTGCCCGGGGTGGCTCAGCTGGGAAGTGGAGGAGTAAGACAGTGTGCAACATGAGTGTTTTCGAGTGTGGGTGCCCCAGAACGGGGCTCTGGCCAGCTCCAGACTGTCCTTGAA
Source organism: Glossophaga mutica (assembly GCA_039655065.1). NCBI lineage: Eukaryota > Metazoa > Chordata > Mammalia > Chiroptera > Phyllostomidae > Glossophaga > Glossophaga mutica. Next base: position 39,835,452 of record CM077314.1, read on the forward strand.
ATTGCTGCCCATCAAGGCGCTACGTGCTGCAGGGGTGCCAAGAGAGGGGAAGCTCCAGGTGGGGGTGCCGGGGCTGGGGTCAAGTCCACGTCTAAGAGACATCGCAAGAGCCTTCCCAGTTAAAGACACGCCTACAAATGAAGAGGAAGGCCTGCTGCAGTGGGGTGGTGGGGGTGGGGGGTGGGGAGAGGAGACTCCAGGCAGATGGAGAGGACCAGGAACATTTCTGACAGCACACTCTGTTTCCGCCGCCTTTAATTCGCTCAGCTCTGTAGCAATGCAGAGACAAATGCCAGTCAAAGCCCTCACTGCACAGACTCGCCTGCCTGAAACTCGGTTTCCTCATCCGTAAAATAGGGATGATTCCAACCTCAGAAGGTTATGCTGTGGCACACTGTCCACAACACACAGTCCCTTCCTGAGAGGAAGGGACATAGCTGGCAACCTCTGGCTGCTCCATCCCACGTGGGACCACAAGTTCCTTGTCAGCATGGGGTCTTGGAGGAGTTCTGAGCCAGAGAAGCCTAGGCTGGAATTACGGCTCTGCCTCACAGGGTCACTCTTAATGGTGTTTGCCTATGTCTGTAAAATCAGAAGAATGACCCCTTCTCCCCAGGGCTGCTTGACCTACCTGAAAGTGAATCTGCTTGGTACATGGCTGCAACAGAACAGGCACCCAAAGAAAGTTACTCATTTTCATGAGTCACGGGTAGATGATTCTCTGTTCACCTCTTCCCTTCCAAGGACTCATCACGATTTGTACTTAACTGGTGTTTACTCATGTTCTGTCTCCTCCCTACAGAATGCAAGGTCTTGAGAGCAGGGGCCCGAGTGGTTCCTGCCACCACTCAGGTGTTCAGCAAGTATTTGACCAAGGAAGGAAAGAACCTGGTCATGTTCGGTAACGACCTGTAGAGGGAGCCCTCGCCATGGAGTTGAGGGAGAAAAGGCTTCCCTCGCAGCCTGCTACAGGCCAGCACAGGAGACCCAGTGCCCTGGGAGACCTCAGAGGGAACTGTCTGTGCTTCTCCACCAACACTTCTAGCCCAGGAGGTCCATAGTCTGGGGAGAAGCTAATGGGAGTGAAACTTCTTTCTGTTAACTGACTGATCTTCTGCTGACTGAGTAATGGCTGCCAGGATTCCCTTTTAGCCAAGTAGTACCAGGCTTTGTTCTGATTCAGAAGCTCAGAGCTCCTGCTGCAGGCCCTTAAACTTCAAAGCATGATTACTCACTGGTTCTTGTGTTTGAAGCCGCTGACGTGAGCTTGGTATTGTTCTATGGAGTTCAGCACGATCTTACACGTCTTGCACGGGTAGCCCTTCCCGGCTGAAACACACATAAAAGCCGAGATGCTTAGTTCCCCAGTAAGAATGGACCCGGGCACTGCAGCTTCGGAGAGTGCATGCACATGTCCTTCTGAGGACAGAGGGGCAGCCGAGAACCCCAGAGGCCCCCACGCTCCGGGGTACGTGCTGTGCCCATGTGCTCCCTGAGGGTGGGAACCTCTTCCCTCCCCTCTGTGCCCTCAGGCCCAGTGTTGGACCTGTCCCGAGTAGCTGTCTGTTGAGTGGATAAAAGATGGACAGAACAAAGAGGTGGCATTTGGTGTACCTGTCTTTCCCACCTGGACAGTGCTAAGTGACCTCACTCAGGATGCCCTCGCCCAGGGATCTCTGGGCAAGTGCCACTCTCCTCTGGCCTGCAGTAACAGTAACCGATGAGAATGTCTGCTCGGAAAACCAATCTGCTTTTCTACTCTGGGGCTCTCAGGCGCCTTGTCTCATTACCAGGGCTGCTCCAATGACAAGGTGGCTTTTCTGCACATGGTCTAGCAGAGAGATATGCTCAGAAGAGGAGATACGGGGCTGGATTCCTGGTTCTGCCTTCACATGACTGGCCGAATCCCTTCCCCTTTCTTATCCTCAGCTTTCCTCAACTATGAGCCAATTATATTACAACTCCTAACCATAACACGTAGTAAAAAGCAGTGCTATCATTTATCAAGTGCCCCATATACGAGGTCTGTCCAGAAGGTATCCAGCCATGTGATGTGAAAAATAGAGACACTTATTGAAGAAGATATAAGACACAAGAAACACTGTACACAGGACAATGATGTCTCAGTCCACTTCAAAGTAGGCATCTTGAGAGCTCACATGGTTCTTTCAATCACCATCAACTGCCTCATCATATTTTCCTGAACCTCATCCACATCTGAAATTTCTTCCCTTTCAAAGATGATTTTAGTTTTAGGAAAAGGCAGAAGTCGCAGGGCACTAAGTCTGGGCTGTACGGAGGCTGAGTCACCTGGATGATTTGATGTTTCACCAAAAAACTCTGCACGAGACGTGATACATGAGTGGGTGTTGTTGTGATGAAGCTGTCAGACCCCAGTTGCCCACAGCTGTGGCCTTCTGAATCATCCTAATAGTTTCCGCAGAGAAATGTTCAGGCTTAGTGCAAATGCTGATGCAGACTCATTGCTCTACTTGCTCAGGCATTTTGAATCTGACGACCACACAGTACACATGCTTCCTCAGCGGTGTCTACCACCCCCACTGACTAGTACAGTGAAGTTGTCATTGCTCACACCTGGGCATTCCAGTCCTCTCTCCTTGGCTGCCAGGGTTACATTGATGTCGTGCAAACTGTTTTCATTATTTTAACAAAGCCTGGAGTTTTTCCAGACCGCCCTCACTGGTGATGCACTTCACCACAATTACGGGAGCTCCTCGGCTCTGCTCCCTTTTGAATCATCCGCTACCCTAATGTCTCCCAGCTCTGCAGTGAGATCACCTAGGCTCAATTCCCCACTCTGCTGTTTCTTAGTAGGACCGTAGATCAGTTACTTAAACTCTCCGAGATGTGGTTTCCTCATTTGTAAAAGTGGGGCTTCTCAGAAACTCCGGTTCTTACCTATAAAATGAGGTCCACATTGGTGTCAAACTCATTAGGTCATTGCAATGATTCAAGTGAAAGCATTTGGCACACGGTAAACATTCAACACATGTAAGCTTTCATCACTGTTATTATTGCACTCTCACGGGTTCATGAGTTGCTGGCAAAGAGGTGGAGAGCATCTTCTCAGCATCCTTTCATGGCAACTGCAGCCCCTGGGAACACAGACTACCTCCCTCCTCCATAAGCAAGCCAGTGTCCCCGGTGTCCCCAGTGCCCCCCAGGGTCTCCAGGTCCATTTGTTTCCCTTGTATCCTCACTTAAGGGGAAACTCCCTGCAATCAGAATTCAGGTCCTTTTTAGTCATTTAAGGCCAGAATTCACGGTTTGACACCAACATGGAACAGAAAAGCTGCATAATGGACTACTAGAACCACCCTGCCCCCAAGGTCAAGAGTGGGACCTGGGGCTGGGGTGGGGTGAGACAACCACCAATGGTTAAGAGTCACTGATGCCCAGATTACAAAAGTCCACTATTATTATCTAGTAAGTACAAGGCACCAATGCCAGGATTTTGGGTATTTGTTACTGTATTCTTTTTTTTTAAGGATTAAATTAAGTTTTTTGTAATTACCATTTTTTAAAAAAAGATTTTACTTATTTTTAGAGAGAGGGGAAGGAAGGGAGAAAGAGAGGGAGAGATACATCAATGTGTGGTTGCCTCTCACACGTCCCCCACTGGGGACCTGGCCTGCAACCCAGGCATGTGCCCTGACTGGGAATCAAACCAACGACCTTTGGTTTACAGCTGGCACTCAATCCACTGAGCCACACCAGCCAGGGCTATGTCATTGGATTCTTACAACAACCCTACAAGCCTGGTGGTCATCTCCGTTATTTAAAGCAGGAAACAGACCCCAAAAGGTGAAAGAGGCAGGTGACCTGGGTCAGAGCTGGGATCCACACCCTGGTGGCGAAGCCCTGTTCTCCCCTTGGCACCACACACCTCTCTGAACTCTCCTGCGAACCTTGTGAGGTGCACAATCTCACTCAGCACACTACCTGCTGATCTGCAACCGGATTCAGTTGTCATTTGGGGAACTGCAGAATTCATCAGTGCTCTAGAAAAACGAGGTCTGTCCAGTATTCACACTCATCAATTTTCATCTGCTTTTCATTTGACTTTTAATTTACATTTTATTATGCTATTATAGTTGTCCCATTTGCCCCCACCTTATCCCCCTCCATCCTGCACACCCCCTCCCACCCACATTCTCCCCATTTAGTTCACATCCATGGGTCGTACATAGAAGTTCTTTGGCTTCTACATCACCTATACTGTTCTTAACCTCCCCCTGTCTATTTTGTACCTACCATCTATGCTACTTATTCTCTGTACATTTCCCCCCTCCTGCTGATAACTCTCCATGTGATCTCCATTTCTGTGTTTCTGTTCTTGTTCTAGTTGTTTACTTACTTTTTTAAAAAAAGATTTTATTTATTTATTTTTAGAGAAAGGAGAAGGGGGGAGAAAGAGAAGGAGAGAAACATCAATGTGTGGTTGCCTCCCATACCCCCACAACTGGGGACTTGGCCCAAAACCCAGGCATGTGCCCTGACTGGGAGTTGAACCAATGACCCTTTGGTTCACAGGGTGGCACTCAATCCACTGAGCCACACCAGCCAGGGCTGTTTGCTTAGTTTTTTTTTTTTTAAGGTTCGGTTGTTAATAGCTGTGAGTTTGTTATCATTTTACTTTTCATACTTTTTATCTTCTTTTTCTTAGATTAGTCACTTTAACATTTCATATAATAAGGGCTTGGTGATGATGAACTCCTTTAACTTGACCTTATCTGAGAAGCACTTTTTCTGCCCTTCCATTCTAAATGAAAGCTTTGCTGGATAGAGAATCTTGGATGTAGGTCCTTGCCTTTCATGACTTGGAATACTTCTTTCCAGCCCTTTCTGGCCTGCAAGGTTTCTCTTGAGAAATCAGCTGACAGTCTTATGGGAACTCCTTTGTAGGTAACTGTATCCTTTTCTCTTGCTGCTTTTAAGATTCTCTCCTTATCTTCAATCTTGGCTAATGTAATTATTAGGGTGCCTTGGTGTGTGCTTCCTTGGGTCCAACTTCTTTGGGACTCTCTGAGATTCCGGGACTTCCTGGAGGTCTATTTCCTTTGCCAGATTGGGAAAGTTCTCCTTCATTACTTTTTCAAATAAGTTTTCACTTTCTTGCTCTTCCCTTCTCCTTCTGGCACCCCTAGGACTTGGATGTTGGAATGTTTAAAGGTGTCCTGGAGATTCCTAAGCCTCTCCTCGTTTTTTTGAATTCTTGTTTCTTCATTCTATTCTGGTTGAATGTTTCTTTCTTCCTTCTGCTCCAAACCGTTGACTTGAGTCCTGGTTTCCTTCCCATCACTGTTGGTTCCCTGTAGATTTTAATTTCACATAGTGCAACCTTCATTGCTGCCTAGGTCTTTTTTATGCTGTTGAAGTACGCAGTGAGTTCCTGGAGCATCCTGATTACCAGTGTTTTGAACTGTGCATCTGATAGGTTGACTATCTCTTTGTCACTTAGTTGTATTTTTTCTGGAGCTTTGATCTGATCTTTCATTTGGGTCATTTTTTTTTTTTTTTTGTCTTGGCATATCTGTTACATAGTAAGGGGCAGAGCCTTAGGTATTCACTAGGGCGGGGCAACCCACCTCACTGCGTTGTGACACTGTATGTGGGGGAGGGTCTGAGAGGGAACAGTGCAGCTTGCTTTGCTCTCTGACAGTTTTCAGTCACTTCCCCCACTTCCCATAAGCAAAGTGGGCCCTTCTGGTGCTGATTCCTGGGTGGATGGGTTTGTGTACGTTCTAGGACCCTGTGGGTCTCTCCAAGGGACTCTCCTGTGAGGCTGGGAGTTTCTCCCGCTGCTGCCTCACCCTCCACAGGTGTTTTCAGCCACAGGTTTGAGGCTTTATTTCTCAAATAAATAAATGCACATGGAACCCTGGGTTGCGTGGTCTGTCTCACTTCCCAGTTGTTCCTCCCGGTTTACCTGCATGCAAATGTGGGACCACACAGTCCTCCAGCCACCACCTTGCTGTGATTCCTCTCTGACCAGCTGCCTGTCTCCGCCCCTCCTACCTGTCTGGGTGAGTGTTTATTCTTTAACTCTTTGGTTGTTGGACCTCCGTATAGTTCGGTTTTCTGTCAGTGATGGTTGTTTTTTGTTTTAAAATTGTTGTTGTACTTCTTTTGGTTGTGCGAGGAGGCACAGTGTGTCAATCTACGCCTCCATCTTGGCCAGAAGTCCTCGTTTGATGTGTTTGATATTCTGGTTCACCTATGTGATTGTGTGAAGTAGAAGTCACTAGAGCTGATTTTTAAACACCTGGCTTATTTGAAAAAGCACCTATTATTTCCTTCCTTTAACTGCTGAGCCTTGTGAAAGACCTGTCTACACTTGTTTCTCCATTTCCTTGCCTTTCAAGTACTTCGCAGCCTCTCCCATCACACTCACATACACTCAGACACACGAACATGCACGTGCACACGCTTTCCGAGACAGCGGTGGCTTCCTTGTATCTAGACTTGCTGGACACAATGGACGCCAATGAGGCCTCCAGGTGTCCGAGCTCTGCACAGCCCCCACTGAACTGGTGCCTCCTCCCTTCTTCAACTCGGGGGGCCCCCCCCCCGCTCCGCCCCCTCCCGCCCCCTGCCCCGCCCTTCCAGCCCATGCTCCTGACCTTTGCCCTCTGGTGGCTCCTTCTCTGTCTCTTGCTAATTCCTGTTTGATTTCCACTGTTAATAGTGGATTTCCAGAGGGTACAATCTTTTTTTTTTAATTATTTTACTTTAATTTTGGTAAAATATGACAGAAAATTTACCATCCAAACCATTTTAGTATATAATTCAGTAATGTTAAAAAATACGTCTGGCTAGAGAAACTCATGTGTTCATCATATTTAAGTACATTTACATGGTTGGGCAACCAATTCCTAGAACTTTTCATCTTGAAAAACTAAAAAGTTACACCGATTAAATAACTTGCCCTGCCCCTAACCTCTGGCGACCACCCAAACCATTCTACTTCCTGTTTCGGTGACTTGATCGCTCGAGGTCTCCAGACACAAGCGGAGTCACGCGGGATTTGGTGTCTGTGCTCACTTCCCCTCACACAACGCCCTCAGGGCACATGCGTGCTGCAGCCTACGCCCATGTCTGGAGGGCTCAATCTCAGACGCTCACGCTTCTCTGAGTTCTCTGGGGTACCATATTCATTTCCCAGACTTCAGTGACCACCTATTAGGTTAAAACATATGGAACTACCAATATTTAACAGTTTTTTAAATTTTATTCTGAGAGTATGTTTATTAAAGCTGGGGACAGTGAAACAAAAGGAAGGCTTAGGCAGAAGCAGCAACTGGAGACTACTAGGCAGGGCTGCTTTCGGCTCACTAAAACGTCAGTGAAAAGGGGCCTTGAAGACAGGTTCGGGGGGTTAGCCCAGGACGGGCTGCCACTGCCCACTGCGCGCTTGGTCGTAAGACTCATGGGGCCCTGAGAAAAGGTAAAGATACACGGGGGAAGACAGGGGTGGGCATGCTCTGGGGACAGCCCGAATATTTAACAGTTTCTGACCTACCAAAATGGCAGTATCTCTCACTCAGATCTCTCGTTTAAGGTCTCAACCTGCATATCCAGCCGCCTCTCCAGCACCTCTACCTGGATATCTCATGGGCATCTTCAACTCAAACTGACAAAACCTGGTTAGGCACCTGAATCTGGGCTCCATCCTTGCCTGTTCCCTTTCCCTCATCTCTCACATTTGATGGCCAAGGCCTGACAATTCTACGTCCCAAATACATCTCGAATCCACCTCTTCCTACCTCCCCTGCAGCTCCCTGAGCTTGGCTCCTGTCTTCTCCACCGGGAACCACTGCGGGAGCTGCACTGCCGCTCCTGCCCAGCACCCTCACTCCCCACCACAAACCATCCTCCACTTTGGAAACGGTGCTTAGACTGTCAAAGGCTTCCCAGGGCTCTCAGGACAAAGGCCCAACCCCTTAACATGACCCACATGCCATGAATGGACACTTGCTCCTCTCCCTAGCATCACTGAGCCCCACATGGCCCCCCTACCCTCCAGGAAGGCCCCCTTGACGCCTGCTCCCTCACTGAGCCCCACATGGCCCCCCTATCCTCCAGGAAGGCCCCCTTGATGCCCACTCCCTCACAGCAGGGCATCTCCATCCTGTTCTAAAGCTGTCACACTTGCTACTCACTCACACTTGCTAGAGTCACCTGCCTTCTCTGCAGACTCTAAGTTCCATGGGAACTTGGATGACACCTCTTGTTTATCACCACATGTACAACGCCTGGCATGTGTTAGGAAACAGATCAGCAGATATTTCTTGACTATGGATTTTATAAGACCTGCAGCCTGTCCTGAGTGCAGGGGTTAAAGAGACTGAGGGGTCAGCACGGGGCAGAGGAAGCAGACCTGCTCTGTGCAGGAGGCGAGGCCAGAGGGATGGGGTGCAGCAGAGGACGGCAGCAACCTTGGGGGTGTTGGAGGCTGACACACCTGGCTGCCTGAATGGTGTGCAGGTTCTAGTTTTAGTTCTTGGGTAAATGAGGGGAATGTGAGCCTGGGGTATAAAGCGGACTCCAAGTGTTGTTTATCCTGCTTGGTAGATGCTGCATCTAGCCCTGGTGGGAGAGCTTTAGATACTCTGGGTCATCTCACATTTGGCCCAAGTTGTCATGAGACACTTGCCAGGAGCCCCATGGAAACTAGTCTCTGGACCCAACACAGAACTTGACCTCTTTCAGTGCTGCTCTGCTGCTGCCTAGTGTGTGGTCCAGGAGATATCACTTCATCTTTCTTTAAAAAAAAGTTATTGACTCATTTTAGAGAGGGGGGAGAGAGAGAAAGAGAGAAATGTCCATTTGTCTTTCCACTTATTTATGTCCTCATTGGTTGGTTCTTTATGTGCCCTGACCTGGGATCAAACCCACAACCTTGGTGCATGAAGATGCGGCTCTAACTGACTGAGCTACCCGGCTGGCGCCCACTTCCTCTTACTGATCCCAACGTCCTCATTTTTAAAATGGGGACGACAAAACTTGCACAACAGAGTTGTGGGGATTAAAGCAGGTAATTACAGGCGGAGCCCGTCAGCTGAAGGCACTGCTGCACCCCTGGGTCGACACCCCAGCTCCGTGAGTGAGGGGCCGTGAGGGGCCGTGAGGGGCCGGGGTGGGCTCCACCCTCTGCTCACATCCTGTACCAGAAGTTTCAGAGCCAGACAGAGCTAGAGACCCATGCTGACGGTGTCAATGATCGCCATCGGGTCACATTAGCTGCATGTCCTTGAGCAAGTCACACTGAGTCCCATCTTTTTTATTTGTGAAGTAGGAAAACCATGCCTATTTATAGGAATGCCGTGGGGACTAAATTATAATGTATATTCAATATCAAAGGGGCACGTGATGCCCCTACTCCTCTGCCTAGGTTTTCATGAAAGATTTTGGCCGACCTTTCAAGCAAATGCCCTAAGCAAGAAAAACAAACAAACCAAGGTTACTGTGTGATTTAAGCAAATGGGGGAGGGTGGGTACAGAAAGGAGGCTCTGGCTGGAGATAAAGAACAAAACGGACATACATTAAGATGAGCAGCCTGAAGGTGGCAGTGCCCGAGTCCAGCCAGTGGACAGGGGGTGATGAGGAATGACCAGGGCAGGGCCCCAGCAGAGAGGGTTGGCTACAAGAGACCCTGGCCACGCCAGTGGGGTGCTATGGGAACACCGATCAGTCATAGGCCGAAACGGGAGGACGTCATGAAGCAGGGTTCTAAGGAACTTGGTTCCAAGGTTTGTATGAGACCGATCTAGGCACTGCCTGTGTGTGGGAATGGTATGCAAATACTGGCCATCCCTTTTCAGTTTTGAAGAGGTTTGTACAGCGGGTCCTTCCGTGGCACTGGGGGAGCAATCCCTGGCACGCGCTGCTCAAGGGCTCTCCACCCTGCTTCACAGCCACCGCTTCTCGCCCTGTCAGTACTGCTCAAGGTCGGCAGGTGGGCCTGCGCTGTGTGGTTGCTTTGGGGTTTGGAGGGTTTAGAGAGCTGTGCCCCCTCCCCTTGCCCACAGGCGGTCTTGAATATCTAAGACAGCTGTGTGTTCACCTGTCTGGCTCCCAGGGAAGTGCACAGATGACTCCGGGAAGCAGCTTCCCTGAGGCCAAGATGTTGGTGCCTGGGTGCCCTGGGGGCCTCAGGTGTTGACTATCTGGTGCTGACCTGCACGGCCTGGGGAGGAGGCCCCAAGGACCAACACGCATGCTCATACAAGCTCCTGAGACAGGAACTGCGTCAGTCTTGGTTGCTACTGCACCTCAGTGAGGACACACAGCAGGCACTCCATAAACACTGACTGGCTGAATGAAAGGATAACCTCGCCTCCCTGCCCCTCGCCGCAGGCAGTGAGAAGTTACTATGGTGGGGAGAGCTCCTCCCTTTCTGTGACCCTCTCTCCTGTGATGCTGCTAAGTGAGCACACTGAGGCCAGGGCAGGGGCTGATACTCAAGTCCCAACACTCTCCTCCCTGACGCTGTCCCAGGAGCACAGGCAGGCCTGGCTGCTGGGAGAGGAGGGGCCCTGAGGACACTCCGAAATCTGGTGGAGGCCTTCATAAAAGGAATGGGGATGGCAGGGAGTTTAAATCAAAGGTTGCAAACTGGTGGCCCTTCCTTGGCCCAAATTTCACATTTTAAAAATTAGTTGCACATTTGAAAATAAGGAGAATTCTTACTCCAATCTGGCTTCTAGAGTCTCTTGACAAACAGACGGATATAGCAGCAAGTGGTTAGAGTTGGCCAGGAGAGGCTGCAGCCGCTGGCTCACCACACCCCCACCAGGCCCTTCCCCTTGTCTGGATTTCCTACCGGGCTCTGCAGGCCTTTGAGTTTGCCCCATCCACCCCCAGGACACCTCAGGAAGAGAGGTGTCACCTTGGCGGTCCGGCCCTGACCCAGCCATGGGCGTGAGCTGGGCCCCCAGGCCACCTTACCTGCTGAGTCGGTGACCGCAGGGTCTGCCAGCCGCCCGTAGTGCGCCATAAGCTTGAGCTTGGTCTCCTGCTTCCTGTGTTTCTTGCCCACGTAGTGTTGCTGAGCCATGACAGGGTCGTTGAAAGTCGCGTGGCAGAGGCTGCAGAACTTGTCTGGGTCTCTCACCTCTCTGCTCTGGTGCGAGGAGGCTAAGGTGGAGGCCACGAGGAGAGGGTTTGTAAGGCGTTTCGACAGAGCTGCAGTGAGAGCCCAACAGAAGCAGTGAGAAAACAGAAGGGGCCAGGCTCTCGAGCACGCTGAACGCAGACGGAGGCCGGTCACTAGGTAACCACATCTGCACGCGCGGCCCTGCTGCTGGGGACCGCACCGTGACAGCTGTAGAGACTGGGGGGCTATTTGTTCAACCTCTGTAACTTCTTTGGGCACGTGGGTCCCACTTTCTCAGAGCCCAAGGTAGCTCAGCACTTTTGCTATCAAGTTGCCAAATGACAACAGACTAGAGAGGGTACACCCTTGCAGTCTTGCTGTCCTTCGGAATTCCCTGGGACTTCCTAGTTCAGGCGTTAGATTCCCATCGTCACAGCACCTCAGATAGAGAGCTGGGGCTCGACGTGCAGATGGAGAAAATGAGCAACTACACTGGGAGGCCTTTTGGGCTACAGTGCCTTCAGGGCCGAGGGGGGGTGAGAACAGGGTGAGCGACATTCAGTTACATGCTTTGTTCTCAGAACTGCTCCATGAGTAAGGCATCATTTTGCTATATTACAGAGAACAGCTGAGGCTCATAGGTGAAATGACCTGCCTGAGACCACCCAGCTGGCAAGTGGAGCCCAGGTCTGCGTGACCCTAGAGACCATGCCCTCTTTGCTCTGCCAGGCTGCAGTGCATGGCAAGGAGACCTGAAGGCACAGTCTGGCTTTGGGCAGCAAGCTCCATTCCCCTGAGCCTGGTATGCGCACACGTGTGAGCCTCCAGTGGGTCAGCAGGTGTCTCTCCCCATGCTGACTGCAGAAGTGCTGCTGCCTCATAAAGCGGATGCCATGAACTCACTGTCAAGGCCACGTGGCTGGAAGGGTGTGGATCTAGCAACTACTACTTTAAAAATATGACCTAGTCCCCCACCTAGGGTGGCCGGGGAGTGGGCTCAGCAGCCCTCCAGGGTGGCTCAGGTGCACCTTCATCTCGGTGCCACTTTGATGGGGGAAGCTGGGAGAGTCTTTAGCAAGCCGGAAGGAACTTGCTGGCTTCTCCTGCACTGATTTTCCGGTACAGGGAATCTCAACTTTTCTGACCACTGTTTCAGCAAATCACTCCAAAAGTAAATGTGCATGTTGCAGAATATTTAATAATGAGAAAAACATGCAGCACGTGGTGGTGAGTTAAAAAGAAGAGGTTATACAGAAATCTGTTTCTTATGCCCTCAGTTCTGTAAAACAACCATGAAAAACAAGATGGTGATGTATGGGGAAAGACCAAAAGCACAGATAGAGTAAGAGGGTGCTTTTCAGTATTTTCCAACTTTTCTAAAATGAATGCAGATTTCTGATGTCAAAAAAGGGAGAATAGTTGATGTGAAGGTCACTCTTTAATAGAAGCTGAGGAGCAGCATCATCGGGGTAAACCACTTGGGGGACAGCCAGTAACCATGAGAGCTGGGGAGCAGCCTTTAAGGAAACAGCTTGAAGGGCAGGAAGAGCCTCCTAGGGACGTTTCCTGCAGTTACTTACAAACACCCAAAAGGGGAGGGGCAAGAGCACTCCCTGGGGATGTTTGCTACAGAGTTACATATAAACACCGGGAAGGGGAGGGCGGAAACATTAGAGAAAGGGTTAAATGAGATATTTTATAGTCATTGAAAATGTTTATGAAAAGTTTTTAATAACATGAGGAAAACACAAATGTATTGAAATGAAAAGAGTGTAAAAGAAAGTTAGACACATATGATTCTATCATTGTGAGAAGATACATACAGTTTTCATGCATGTACTGGTATTGTGAAATGTCACCAAAATATTAACAGTACTTTTCTCCTGGTGGTAGAATCTGGGTGAAATTTTACTTTCCTCTTTGTTCTTTTGCATTGTTTGAACTAGAATTATTCATGATGAGTATGCATCATTTTTATAAAAACAGGAAGATTATTTAAAGTATTTATGTTTGCATGTACATATACATGGGTTCGATCTAGACACAGATAAAACAGACACACACACAGATACACACACACTAACAAAGGGTTACAGAAGACACAGTACTACAAAATGCTAACAGTGGTTACCTCTGAACAGTAAAATTACAGGTACTTTTTCTTTTCATTTATCGATATTTTCCATATTCTCTACAACATGCTTGTATTACTTTTATATTAAAAGTGTGTAATTCCAGAAATGTAGCTATAAACTCATGTAATAACAGGAAATGTGACTAAACTACAAAATCAAAAGGAAAGTAGAATGCGGGCACGGTGGCCACCTATATAAACACACACACACACACACACACACACACACACACACACACACGCGGCAGAGGCCGAAAGTGGGTGTGGGAATAACCTCGTGAGTACAAATCTCTGGGACCAGGCACATTCCGGGGCATTTTCCCACTTGTGGAAAGATAAGTCAAGTGAACAACTGTATAGAGTTCTGTTCAGCTGGTTTCTCGGCCTAATGTTTAACCCTTTGGGTACCGTGAATGGCACCAGGAGCAAGGCCAAGGACAGGCTCCAGGCGGTGCATGCCCGACCAACTACTGTACTGGATCGGGGGATTCCACTCACTAGCTACCTTCACGATGGTGATAATACTAACGACAGCAGCTGTCATTTCCCTGGCACCTGCTATGTCCTAGGCTCCTCCTATATCTGTCATTTCATCCTCACAACCTATGAAGGGGAAAGTGTTATCAACATTTTATAGGTGAGGAAACCCAGGCATGAAGGAGTCAGGTCATACGGGTGGCAAATGGCAGCCCTGGGGTTTAAGCCTGGGCGCCTGGGGCATCACAGTCCATGTTCTCCTGTTTCGTATCACAAATGACTAGATTTGGGTGCAATAAGGGAATAAAATTATAAGTGTTTTTTTACTTTGTCGTCAAAGTCTTCCAAAACATTGTTGTAGTTTTCATAATACAGTAATATAAAAAAGGATAGTAAGTATTACAGGTAGTATAGTCTATTTCTTGGCCCAAAAGGGAGAGAAGCAAAAATGACAAAAAATAAAGGCAAAAGAACTTTCACTCCTCACTAACTGCTGTTAGCGGAGGTGAAAAACCCCAGAGAGTCAGGAGTTAATGAGAGGAAAGCCCGGGCTCCAGGGGTGGCAAGAGAAAAGGCTGCTTCAGAGAGAAGTCACTTCGCTGGCAGCGAAAGGAGGCCCAGCAGGCGCACACCCAGCTTCAGGGCAGCAGGGGCCGCACTGAAGTGTCCAGCTTTGAAAGGCAAGTCCCTGTCTTGAGGAGAAGAGGCCACTTTGAGGATTAGAGTGAGCAGGGCATAACCTGAGCACACAAAAAAGACAAGGTTTCAGCTTTCAACTCGGAACACAGGATAGTAAAGGCAGCCGGATGCTGGGAGGGAGAACTCGGAGTGGGAGAGGCAGGCAGCAGCGGGCCTGGAGGACGCTGGCACTCCCAGTCATGATATTGGTCAGAGCGAGAGCTCAGGGCTGACAGCTTCTGCAGAGACACTGGTGGGACCAAAGAGACGCAGGTTAGGTGGGCACAGCTCTGAGGCTGCATTTCAACGAAGCTGTGCCTACTTTTATATCTTTAAGGGCTCTCAAAAGCAGTTCAACCTCTCCCAGTCTGTGGCCCCAGCGGGCATTTCTGGAGCACCTGGCTGTGGCGCCCTGAGGACGGGAGGGGTCCCAATATAGCACTACTCAGGAAAACCAGTACCTTCCACCTTAGTGGATTGCTGCTTCAGCTTTAAGTTCTTTGCGTGGGTCTTCCCCAGGTAGTGCGACTGGGCCACGACAGGGGAGGAAAAGGTCATGCTACAGGTGGGGCAGCACTGGTTCTTGTCTTTGCTTCTGCTGCTCTTCTGGTTGGGAGAAAGAACACAGGTCTGGTCACGTCACTGCCCGGCCAGAACACCTTCCATGGCTCCCCACTGCCCGCGGGAGAACGGGCACTCGAGGCCCCCTTTGCACACTGCCCCAACCTACCTTTCTGGATTCTTCTCCAGCTAATTCATCCCAGGCTCTACTCACCAGTCCCCACTTGATGCTCTGTGGCTTTCTTGCTTTGCTTGGGCCATTCTTGTTGCCTAGAATGATCTTTCTTTCTTTCTTTCCTGCCTGGCATATGTCTGCTTAGCCTTCAAGGCCCGGATTAGATATCACCTCTTCCAGGAGACTTTTAGTCAAGAAAACCACTCAGTAAACAATTATTAAGCCACTTTCTAAGGATTCCCAGAGGAATTCTGTTCCTCCTCTGTATTCTCAGAGTGCCTCAAATAGACTTCTCTAGCATGCTACCTGTCACCCTAAACTGACAGCATCAGAGTTTGGGAGACTTTCCTGTGAACTAAGTTCTGAGTTCGGGCAGGGCCTGTGTGGCTCATCTTTGTTCCCTCTCCTAGCACCCCACTGGAGCCTGGCACACAGCAGACGCTCAGGGTTTGGTGAGCAGCAGACCCCTGGGTTTTACTTGTTGATATGATCACTAGTAAACAAGACAGAGTTTTAAACCTTGGCACCATCGACATTTGGGGCTGCATAGTTATTCTTTATTAGGAGGTGGGGAGGAGCCTGTGATCTTATTTGACTACTGGGCCACCCTGGGTGGAAGGAACCAAAGTACGAAGAGGCGGAGTGACTTGCCCTGGGTCACAGCGTTAATCCCGACTTCACGGACTCAAAACCCTAAGGGGAAGGGCAGCCAGGGGATCAGTCTAGTGAACCGGGGAAGGGGAAAGCACGGCCCTTCCAAACCTGTGGCTGCTGCAAAAGGAGGCACAGTTTATAAACTATTGAATATCCACTGGGAATTAAAAATTTACTTCAAGAC
Organism: Glossophaga mutica; assembly: GCA_039655065.1. NCBI lineage: Eukaryota > Metazoa > Chordata > Mammalia > Chiroptera > Phyllostomidae > Glossophaga > Glossophaga mutica. The sequence continues at coordinate 39,851,435 of CM077314.1, forward strand.
ACCCTGAAGAGGCAGGAATTACTATCTCCATTTTACAGGTGGAGTGCACAGAGGTTAAGTGACTCACCCAGAGTCCCCACCCAGTAAGTTGCAGAGCAGCACCGGGCCCCAGTCTGCTGACTTCTCATCCCAAAATGCCTGCACGGCCTCCCACAGAACCAAAGTCACGGTGCCCCTGAGGGACCAGGGTTGTTTCAGCAGGACCCCCACACTGTGCAGGGTCTCTACACCAAAAAGGAAATGTGTTCACACCTCGACTAGAGCAGGCACCTGGAAAGCTGTTCCTTCTACTCGTTCATTCCGAACATTCATGGGCTGAACTCGACTCTTTCTTCCTGTCTCAAGAAAGCAAGCAACCTGGCTCCCTTCCACTTTGTGTCCTGCAGTAGTGAATGGCCAGCTTGTTGTCCACTCTAGCAAACCACTGGGGGGTAATGCCCAGCAATGGCTCCGTTTCCTGAGGTCCTACTGTGTGCCAGGCTCTGGGTTGGGCGCTTTTTCCCTCCCTCATTTTAGTTTGGATAATCCTAACACACAGCTGATGCTAGCATCCTCGTTTTTCCAGAGGAAGAAATAAGGCTCAGAGAGGAGATGAGCCCTGCCCGAGTCCCAGCAGGGCCGAGGCCAAGGCCGAGGCAGCCTGGCGGACAGCCCGTGCTCCTTCACCGCACTGGCCCGCCGGCGGGCTGCGCCGGGAAGCGAGCATCCGACGTGGCAGCTGGATTACCTGATCTGAGTCTAGCTTCTCCGTCTCCCCCTTTAATGTCTCCACTCCATGGATTGCTAGGTATCTCTTCACTTTGTTGGCATGTTTTTTGCTCTGCAAGAACCCAGGAAAAAGATCAAAGATAGCCAAATGCCATTTCATATCTAAGGCACTCAAAAATACGAGATTTCCACCCGATTCACTCTTGCAAAACGTTTGGGCAGGAGAGGGTGTGGGAAGAAACCCAGTGTATTGAGTTCCTGCTCTGTTCAAGGCACTTTGCATGCTGTCAAATCAAATTCGCACAACAGTCTACGGGAAAATTGTCATCATCTCCATCTTACAGACGAGGAAACGGAGGCTGAAGAGGGTGCGGTTTCTTGCCCGAGATGAGTGGCAGAGCTGTGAGTCAACCTCTGGTCTATTTACAGCCAGAGGGCAGACTTTCTACTACATGAGCTACAAGGAAAGATACACATATAATGACCCTGATCTGGATGTGAGAAATGAGACTCGGAAAAATTAAGTCAGTCTTCAACACAGTCAACATGTGTGGAGGCAACGCCTGGGTGGCTAGAGGAACTGCACCTCACTGCGTAAGCCAGGGGGAGGCGGGGCCTTGGAGCTGGGTCTGGCGAGCAGGGCCGTTCTAAAGGCGCCATGGCATACCTGGTAGTGAGCCAGCTTCTGGGACTCCGAAATGAGCAGGGCGCAGCACACCTTGCACTGGGTGCTGGTGAAGAGACACTGGTTCTTCTGGATCATGTGCTCCACTGCAGAGAGGAAAACAGAAAACCTCTGAGTCAAAAATCGGCTTTCACGTCTGAACCCTGCCTTGAATGTGGGAGCAGAGCAACACAATGCCACCCTGGTCTAGGCCTTGGCAAACCTTGGCCACTCTCCCCCTACTGCACGCCTGACTCACCCTACGTTCTCACACCATCTAAACTACTGCCTACTTTATAATGTCATGTAAGCCAACTTTATTTACCAAATAAGCTGTTTAAAAATTTTTAACTGAGATATAATTGCATATAACATTATATTAGTTTCAGGCGTACAATATGACGATTCAATATTTGTGTAATCGTGAAACGGTCGCCACAATAAGTCCAGCTAACACCGGGTACCACAGTATTACAGTGATTTCTTTTTATGAGAACTTTTGGGATCTACTCTCTTTAGTGACTTTTTAAAAAATTGATTTTAGAGAAGAGAGGAAAGAAGAGGTGGGGGGGAGAGGGAGGAAGTGATTTATTGTTCCACTTATTGATGCATTCAGTGGTTGTTTCTTGTATGTGCCCTGACCAGGGATCAAATCCACAACCTTGGCTCTGACCAACTGAGTTATCTGGTCAGAGCATCAACTTTCAAATATGCAATACAGAGTTCTTAACTATAGTTACCATGCTGTACAAGTAAATTCTTTTAAAAAGGAATCTTTACCTGGCTGGCGTAGCTCAGTGGATTGAGCGCGGGCTGCGAACCAAAGGGTCGCAGATTCGATTCCCAGTCAGGGCACATGCCTGGGTTGCAGGCCAGGCTCCTAGTGGGGGCCACGTAAGAGGCAACCACACATTGATGTTTCTCTCTCTTTCTCCCTCTCTTCCCCTCTCTAAAAATAAATAAATAAAATCTTAAAAAAATTTAAAAAAAAAAAAAAAAAAAGGAATCTTTAGATCGCAAACTTAAATATAATAGATCGATGAAAATGAAACGATTCTAGCCAGATGCTAGCACCAGTGGCTTAGAGCTCCACTTGAAAAGAGCCATGAGAGCAGCAACTGGGAAGAGAGGTTTTTAAGACAGGGAGCTCCCACCTGAGACTTCTTCCCTGATAGAACTGGAAGGACTGAAGGACTTGGAAGGGAAATAATTTCTTCACTGTTCTTTTAAAAATTTTACTATAATAATACATTCTGGCCCTGGCTGGTGTAGCTCAGTGGATTGAGCTCTGGCCTGCGAACCAAAGGGTCGCCGGTTCGATTCCCAGTCAGGGCACATGCCTGGGTTGCGGGCCAGGTCCCCAGTAAAGCATTTGCAAGAGGCAACCACACACTGATGTTTCTCTCCCTCCCTTCCCTTCTAAAATAAATAAATAAAATCTTTAATAATAATAATAATAATAATAACAACAACAACAACAATACATTCTGTATCTTTTTACTATTTGTGGAACATTTTCAGTGGAATTAAAAATAGAGCAACCTTTGCCCTAGCCAGGCAGCTCAGCTGGTTAGAGTATTGTCCCGATACGCCAAGGTTATGTGTTTGATCCCTGGTCAGAGCACATACAAGAATCAACCAATGAATGTATAAATAAGTGGAACAACAAATTGATGGCTCTTTCTCTCTCTCTCTAATATCGATAAACAAAAATTAAAAAAATAGATGAGTGGATAAAACAATTATGGGACATTTACACAGTGGAATACTACTTGGCTGTAAAAAAGAAGAAAATTTTACCCTTTGCAATAGTATAGATGGACCTGGAGAATATTATGCTAAGTGAAATAAGCCAGTCAGAGAACACCGTATGACTTCACACATATGTGAAATCTAATGAATAGACTGAACTAACAAGGAAAATGGGGATAGGTTCATAGATGGAGAGCAGGATGACAGCTAGTGGGGTGGGGAGGTTAGGGGGTGGAGGGAGGTGAGGGGATGGAGAAATTGAGCAGAAAGGAAAAAGGACTCATGGACATGGACAGCAGCATGGTGATTGCTGGGGGGAGGGAGGTATAAGGGGACTAAATGGTAATGGAAAAAAAATAATAATAAAGATAAAACCAAAAAAGAGCAGCCTTCAAATTTGCTCTACTAAAAGATAATAGTATTTTTCTTTTTATTCTAAAAGATTTTAAAAAAGTGATTTGAGAGAGAGAGAGGAAGGGAGATAGAGAAAGAAACATCGATTTGTTGTTCTACTTATTTATGCATTCATTGGTTGCTTCTTATATGTGCCCTGACCAGGGATTGAACACACAACTTTGGGGTATCGGGATGATGCTCTAACCAATTGACCTATCCAACCAGGGCCAGTAACATTTTCTATTCATTCATTCATTCATTCATAAGAGAGGGAGAGAAACATCAATGTGTGGTTGCCTATCAAGCACCCCCAACTGGGGACCTGGCCCACAACCCAGGGATGTGCCCTGACTGGGAATCAAACCAGCACCCCCTGAGCCACACCAGCCAAGGCACATTTTCTTCTTATTTAAATTTACATCAGTATAGTAGCACACACAGAATTGGTTAGAAAATTGTATTGGGGTTTAATTATTAAAAGACTAGAACATTCTTTTTGTATGGAAAGAATGTGAGTTTCCGTTTATTATGGAAACATTAAAATTAAAAATTCGTTTTCTTTTAAATGAATTAGAAGATGTGAAAAGAAATTTTGTAAGATAAGTATCAGTTAGAAGATGGTGCCAATGAGGCAAGGTCAATTAATCCTACTCTTACATAGTAAGCACAAACTATTATCTAATACCAGCTAAATGTTCATAGAGGAAACCATGGTTAGGAACTCGGGCTCCCTGGGCATCCTGACTTGGGTTCAAATCCTGCTTCTGTTACTTACTAGCTCTGTGATTTTGCAGAAATTACTTTACCTCCATCCTACATTTTTTTGTTTGTTTATCTGGTATAAAATGGGAGGGCTGGTAATATGCATTTCAAGGAATGGTTTCTCCTACGGTTTTCCACATAAATCACTCAGCACAGCACCTCGTCTAGTCTGTGCTCAATTTCAGTGTTACTGTCAAATTATCTTCTGGGCCCTGTGGTTCTGAGTAAATTAATTACTTCCTATACTGTACCTGTGATAATATTTCTTAATCTAAAACTGAATAACTTAAAACGTTCCTCACTATTCTTTTTTGTTAAAGATTTTATTTATTTACTTTTAGGGAAAGGGGAAGGTAGGGAGAAAGAGAAGGAGAGGAACATCAGTCAGTTGCCTCTTACGTGCCCCCAAACATGGACCTGGCCCACAACCCAGGCATGTGTCCTGACCTAGAATCAAACTGTTGACCTTTCAGTTTGTGGGATGACACCCAACCCACTACGCCACACCAGTCAGGGCTTTTCTCATTATTCTCACTCTGACTTTGAAACATCTGAAATCACCTCACATATTACACAAGCTCCACTGCAGGAATCCATGGCACTACCTTGTTCTTAATTGTTGGGTGTTGAGAACAAAGCCTTGCCTTTTTGGGAGGGAGTAAAACCTCGCCCAGGGCATGAGTCCCACCATGGCACTGATAGCCTGAGGCAGGGCAGAGTCCAGATCACTGAGGGGACCACAAGCCCACGTTTTTTATCATCTACTGTGGACCAAAGAGTGGTCCAGATGCCCTGGAGGGAGGCTCTCGGCAGACAGTCTTGATGTGACTCTTTTTACTTCACTAGATCTAAAACTTATCTATGCTTTTGGGCAGAAGGACTATTGACTAGCTGTATTTTGTCTCTTGGAGTCTCTTGTTTATTTCCCCATTTTTCTCCTACAGTGCTTAAGGGAAATTCATAGCATTGCCGGCCTACTTCAAGAATCAAGAAACATTTCAAATAAACAATCTAACCTTATACCTAAAGGAACTAGAAAAAGAACAAACAAAGCCCAAAGTGAGTAGAAAGAAGGAAATAATAAAGATCAAGCAGAAATAAGTGAAATAGAATCTAAAACAAAAAACAAAAAACAAAAGATCAATGAAACCAAGAGCTGGTTATTTGAAAAGATAAACAAGATTACTAAATCTTTAGCCAGGCTCACAAAGAAAAAAATAGAGAGGACCCAAATAAGTCAAATTAGAAATGAAAGAGAAGTAACAACTGCCCTGGCTGGAGCGGCTCAGTGGACTGAGCACCAGCCTGCAAACGGAAAGGTAGCTGGCTCAACTCCCAGTCAGGGCACAGGGCTGGGTTGTGGGCCAGGTCCCCAGTTGGGGGCGTGTAAGATGCAACCAACTGATGTTTCTCTTGCACATTGATGTTTCTCTCCCTCTCTTTCCCCCTTCCTTCCCTCTCTCTAAAAAGAAATAAAACAAATTTAAAAATCTTTAAAAGAAAGAGAAGTAACAACTGATACTGCACAATACAAAGGATTTTAAGAAAATAATACAAACGCATATGCCAACAAAATGGACAATCTGTAAGAAATCAATAAATGCCTAGAAACATACAATCTTTCAAAACTAAATCAAGAAGAGAAAATCTGAACAGACCAATTACATTTTACAAAATTGAAGCAATAATAATAATAATAATACCCTCAAGAAACAAAAGTCCTGAACCAGATGGCTTCACAAGTGATTTTTATCAAACACTCAAAGAAAAAATTACATCTGTCCTTCTCAAATTATTTCAAAAGAGTCAAGAGGAGAGAAGACTCCCTAGCTCATTTTACAAGGTCAGCATTATCCTAATTCCAAAACCAGCTATTTAAAAGAAGAAAAATTTAGGCCAATATTCCTGATGAACACAGATGCAAAAATCCTCAACAGAGTATTAGCAAACTCAATTCAGCAATACATTAAAACGACCACACACCATAATAAAGTGGGATTTAGTTCTCGAATGCAAGGTTCGTGCAATATACACAAATTAATTAACATGGTATCCCACATACACGAATGAAGGTTAAAAAAATCATACAGTCATCAATAGATGCAGAAAAAGCATTTGACAAAATCAAGCACCCACTTATGACAAAAACTCTCAGCAAAGTGGGACTAGAGAGTACACACCCCAACATAATGAAGGCTGTATATGACAAACACACAGCTAACACCACACTCAACAGGGAAAAACTAAAAGCATTTCCCTTAAAATCAGGAAGAAGACAGGGATGTCTGCTTTCGCCACTTTTATTCAACATAGTACTGGAAGTTCTAGCCACAGCAATCAGAAAGAAAGAAAAGGCATAAATTGGAGAGGAAAAAGTAAAACTGTCATTTGCAGATGACATGATACTACATACAAAGAATGCTAAAGATTCCACCAAAAAACTACTAAACTGATAAAGGAATTCAGCAAAGTAGCAGGACACAAAATAAATATGCAGAAATCAGTTGCATTTTATACACAAATAATGACCTATCTGAAAGGGAAATGAAGAAAACAATCCCACTTACAATTGCATCAAAAAAATAAGGGGTGGCCTGGGGAGGGGGCCAGGTCGGCACCCAGCGGCATGGCCCAGTTGCTCATTCCTGCTGGGGCTGGGGACACCTGAGGTGTGTCCTGCATGCTAGTCCGCTCCCTGTGAGTCCCGGACCCGCTCCCATTCTCAGGCTCCACCTGGTCCCTGGCGGCGCTGGGCCTGGGCTTCTGTGCAGAGGCCAGTGGCAGGTGGCTTGGGCCGTCTGCACGGGCCTGAGACGTGTGCATGCTCCTCTCCCCACCGTGCCTGCTTCCCGAGCAGGAAGACAACTGTGTGCATGCCACTGGATGCTGCCACTGCCTCTGCCTCTGCCCAGGCCATGTCCCACCTAAACTGCCCGAAGTGTTCAAGTGGAGGCCCAGGGTGTCACCTGTGGGCTGGCCTGACATCCTCTTTGATTGGTGCGGAGACTGAGGCACAGAGTGTGGGATGTGTCCAAGATGCCGTGGTAACCAGCAAAGTGTGGATGGAAGCCCAAGTCCTTTGAAAGGAGGAAAAGGCCTTGGCTGGTGTGGCATAAATAAAATCTTTTTAAACAAAGGGAAGAAAGTCATGCTCCTGGAGAGTGCAGGTATGAGCTCCTCTGAGCAGCAATAAAAAACTCTGCCCTGGTGGCTCCTTATTCACGTGGTCATTCCTGACTCCCAAGTAAATCCACACAACTTGAGGGGTGCGGGGCCTGACTCCTGTGCGCCCCCCATGGCCAGGGGCTCCCTGTACCAACTTTGAGGTGAGAGGTTTCACGTTCCACACAGCAACCGGACTGATTATAAGGCAAATACCAGACCAATCACTTTCTTGCTTACCCTTATCAACTAAGAACGTCCAAATCTATAGAAATTTCTTTTAAAATACTGTATTTATTTATTTTTAGAGAAAGGGAAAGGGAGAAAGAGAGGGAGTGAAACATGGATGTGTGAGAGATACATCAATCGGTTGCCTCAGGCACGCCCCCAAATGGGGACCTGGCCCCCAACCCAGGCGTGTGTCCTGACTGGGAATTGAACTGGCAACCATTCAGTTTGCAGGCCGGCACTCAGTCCACTGAGCCACATCAGCCAGGGCCAAATCAGTAGAGAATTTTTATAAAAATTGATTTGAGCCAAACAGAGGATGGACCTGGAAGCAGGGTTTCAACAAACTGAGATAAATGTTTTCAAGACAATCACAGTTTGCAGCTCCTATTACGCATTTGGAATTAAGGAGAGAACCTAAGGAAGATTTCATGAAGGTGGGAGGAAGCAAGGTCTGGATTGGATTACAGAATAGTTAAGATTCTGCGCTCTCTTGAGAGTGATCTTGCTTTAGAAGGAGGGGTCTGGTCTGAAAAGGATGGTCACGTACTAGGAGGAAGGGCCTGAAAAGAGGCACTTCAAAGATGTGTTCATCTAGATGCATGGAAACGATGGACAGGGCTTGCCCAAGACAGATAAACCTTTTACCAGAGAAGTTATATGTCTGGGGCGTGACTACCCACCACGACCTGCCTCGTTGACAATTTATGACCACCCTGTGAGGTTACTGTCCATAGAAGCCCTTTTTCATCCACACCCTCCATGCTGACCCTGGACTTAGACGGAAACCAGTCCCTTACCACAGCCATCCCGCACTGGCTCCCTGGAACTGGTCTGGCAGCCTTTCCACCTTGTGCTCTAGTTGCAGGTGCTTCCTGGTGTGTGCCAAGAGCCTGACCCTGAATTTCTCAGTGGCTCATCCTTCCTATCTCTGCTGAAATCACCTCCTCCTAGAGGCTGAGGAGTTTATCTGCACAATAAAGTTTAAGGAGTACTGCTGTAAAATAAATAATAAGATACTAAAGAAAGAAATGGAAGAACATACAAATAACTAGGAGCATATATCATGCCCAGAAATGGGAAGAATTAACATCATTAAAGTGTCTATACTATCCCAAGCAATCTACAGATTCAACCCAATTCCTATCAAAATGCCAATGGCGTATTTCACAGAACTAGAACAAATAATCAAAAAACATATATGGAACCACAAAAGACTCCTAATAGCTACAGCAATCTTGAGAAAGAAAAACAAGGTTGGAGGTATCACATTACTTGACATCAAACTATAATACAAGGCTATAGTAATTAAAACAGCATGGCACTGGCATTAAAAACAGCCACAGATCAGTGGAACAGAATAGAGAGCCAAAAATAAACCTACACTTATATGGTCAGTTAATACTTTCCAAAGAAGGCAAGAACATACAATGGAGTAAAGACAGTTTATTCAATAAATGGTGTTGGAAAAATCAGATACATGCAAAAAAAAAAAATGAAACTAGACCACCTACTGACACCATATAAACAATAAACTCAAAATGGATTAAAGACTTAAATGTGAGGCTTGGAACCATAAAATTCCTAAAAGAAACCATAGGCAGTAAAATCTCTGACATTTCTTTTAGCAATATTTTTTTCTGATACATCCCCTTGAGCAAGAAAAAACAAAAGAAAAAATAAACAAAAGGGGCTGCATCAAACTAAAACGTTTTTGCACCGCAAAAAAAACCATTAACAAAATAAAAAGCCCACTGAATGGGAGAATATATTCACCAATGACACAACTGATAAGGGGTTAATATCCAGAATTTAGAAAGGACTCATACAACTTAACAGCAACCCCCCCCCACACACCTAATAATCCAATTATAAAATGGGCAAGGACCTGAATAGACATTTCTCCAAAGAGGACATACAGATGGCCAATAGACATATGAAAAGAAGCTCAACATCACTAATCATCACAGAAATGCAAATTAAAACCACAAGGGGATATTACCTCACACCTGTCAGAATGGCTGTCATCAATAAATCAGCAAACAGCAAGTGCTGGTGAGGATGTGGAGAAAGGGGACATATAAATATTGCAGAAGAGCAGGGAAATGAAGTGGGCTGTAAATGACACTGTACCTTCACACACACATAAAGAGACAGTTCCCTTTTCAGTGCACAGTTGCTGTGTTCCATTCCTCTTTTTGTGCACCCCCACCTCTTAAACATTCCTCTTTACTGAATCCCCTACGTTATAATAAAACTGCTTTGGTGTCTGCTTCCTGGACTAGACTACAAGCCCGCTCAGGGTAGGAACAGTATTTTCCTCATCTCTGATATGCAGCCAGTCTTGGGAAGAGAGCAGGCATTGGTGAATGTCAAATTAATGAAAGGAAAATTGTGGGGAGATGGGAGGCAACTTTGTACCAAAGAAGTTTGAAAGTAGGGAGAGTGGGAATCAAGCTAGACTAGTTTTTAAACTGGAGAAGTATATATACAAGGTCTGTCCAGAAGGTATCCAGCTATGTAATATGAAAAATAGAGACATTTATTGAAGAAGATACAAGATACAAAAAACATCACACATAGGATAACAACGCCTCAGTCCCCTTCAACATAGGCACCTTGGGACCTCACACAGTTCCCTCAATCACCACCAGTTGTCCTGTTGTATTTTCTTGAATCTCATCGATGGTGTGAAATCCATTCCCTTTCAAAGGTGATTTTAATTTTGGGAAAAACCAGAAGTCACAGGGTGTCAAATCTGGGCTGTAGGGGGGCTGAGTCACCTGGGTGATTTGATGTTTCCAGAAAAACCTCTACAGGAGATGTGATGCATGAGCTGGTGCATTCTCCTGATGAGGCTGCCAATCACCAGTTGCCCATAGCTCCGGCCTTGTCAATCATCCCAATAGTTTCTACAGAGGAATGTTCAAGCTTAATGCAAAATTTGATACAGCATCATTGCTGTACTCAGTCATTTTGAATGCGAGATCCACACAGTCCACATGCTCACTCAATGGGTCTATCACTCCCAATGACTAGTACAGTGAAGTCTTCATTGTTCACATACACACATTCCAGTCCACTCTCCTCCACTGCAAGGTTATATCAATGTCCTGCAAACTGATGTCCTTATATTAACAATGGCTGGGCTTTTTCTGGACAGACCTTGTATATCAGGGTATGTCAGGTCTGCGTACCACCCAGAACTGAAACATATAGTCCTTGGATGTGGGCAAAAATTCCACTTTACCCCATGGCAATCAGTTCACAGGCAACATATTAAACTTTCCAAGATTAGTCTGCTAAACAAGCAAACCAACTATTAGAAACCTGATTGCCCTGCAGATTACCTGCCAGGATTAGCACAGAAGCCCAGAGTTGGTGCACTCTGGGGCAGAGTTTAGCAGCTAGTTTTGCCAAGGACTGTGAAGAGGGTCACGCAGTCAGGTCAGGGCAGCTCTCGCCATCTCCTCTGTCTCTACCTTACCCACTGTCTGGTAAAATGCAGAGTAAGCTGGGAAGCTTGCTTCTCAGGCACCTGGCCACCATCTCAGAAAAGGGTAGAGATCAGACAACTGGAAACAGGGGTAAGCCAGGGCTCTACCACCAAGGCCCTGCCACCAAGGCCAGGCATGAGAAGAAGGCCTTCTCCAGTCCTTTAAGTGTGGGGCAAGAGGGAAGGGAGGATGGAGACACCAGGGGTGGCGGAACCGGGAGACTGGGACGATGGAGAGTCGGGAAGAAATGCTGAGGGAGCTACGAATCTGGCGGGGCAGGTTCTGTGGGTCTAACAGAAGGCATGGGGAGGGATTACGGTCCACGAGCTTGGGAGAAGCTGCGCTCTGGTGGGTGAGGAAGGAGGGGCAGAAACACGCGAGGCCCTGAGCGTGAGAAGGCCCTTGACCATTTCCATGCGGGGTCCCTATTCTCCGCATGTCGCGGCCTCGATTTTCAGGAACTGGCCTGCGGTGCCCAGGCCTGATGGGGTGCACGAGTCCGGGAGTCCCCGGGTGCGTCACGCAAGGGGGCGGCCCAGGAGCCAGGGGGTGTGACCGTAGACCTGGGGGCTGGCCAGCGTTCTCGCCCCGCGCAACTCCCCGCGCAACGCACAGGCGGGCGAGAGGTTCCCTTCCTCCGAGACCCTCCCCCCCGGACTCACCTTCTTCCCTCCCCACTGGTTGGGCCCCAGACACGGCTTCCCACAGGCGGCACGCCCTCTCGCGGTCGAATCGCAGCCCGTCCGCTTCCCGGCCCTCCCGCTCCTCCGAGCCGCTGTAGGGCCGGGCCTCTCCGCTGTCGGTGGCCTCCACTGTGCCCAATGCGGAATATTCCATCTTTCCCGCAAGCCCAAACCCACGGATAGCCGCTCTTCAACCTTGATCTCGCGAGATGTGGTTGGGAGGGTGACTTTGCCTGGCTAACAAATCTCGCGAGGTTGGGAGCCGCGGACCGTGTTACACGGTGCCGGCGCTGCGGGTTCTTTTGCCAGGTGGGTGCTGGGGAGCCGGGATGGTCTGCTGTAGGTTCAGAAGTTGGGCGGCAGGTTCCTAGCAGCCCCCTCTGTCTGGACGGGCTAGTGCAGTCCTTGGCTCTGGGTTCTCACTTTGCTCACTTCTCATTTCATTCTCGTTGAAGACTGTGTGATGTGGGAATATTTTCCCTATTTCACTGGTAGGGAAATTGAGACCCAGAACCTTGAAGTGGTGTATTCAAGAGCTCACCGCTGCCCTGACCGGTGTGCCTTACTTGGTTGGGCGTCTTCCCGCAGAGCGAAAGGTTGCCTGTTGGATTCCCGGTCAGGGCATGTGCCTGGGTTGCAGGTTTGGTCCCTGGTCCAGGCGTGATATTTCTCTCTTGCATCAATATTTATCTCCCTCTCTTTCTTCCTCCCTCCCTCTCTAAAAGTACATAAATAAAATTTTAAAAGAGAAAAAGTTCACTGCTAGTAAGTTAGTGGTAAAGCAGACAGAACTCCATCTCCACAACTAAGTAGGTAGGTACCATTTATGTTCCAGCTGCTAATCCCCACCTGAGACCTCTTTAAACTCCTTTCTGATGTACATATCAATTCTGTAATTCTATTGGAGCCATCCTCTCTTGCCAAAGTTATTATTATAAAGTCCGCTGGTCCCTTCCTTTGCCCTTCACGTATTCCCAGCACAGCAGCAGCCCCAGTGATCCTCTTGAAACAAACCATATTATGACATCGAAGTGTTCAAACTCTTCAACACCTTTCTATCTCACTCTTCAAATAGCCCAAGACTTGAGTTTAGCCAACAGGATCCTACACACTCTGACTTCCCTTAACCTCTCTGGCCTTGTCTCCCACTGTGTTTGTTAGCCTCCAGCCCCTTCCTTCCTGTGCCAGTGACCCTGGCCTCCTGAAATGCATTGCCCCCGTTTGTCCTCAGGGCTCAGCCTCTCTTCTCCTTCTTTGGCGACTGTATCTAAGATTTTACCTCTCTGCACACACTTCACATCCTTTCCTGCTTTATTTATTTATTTATTTTTAATTTTTTAATTTTTAAATTTATTTGTTTTTAGAGAGAGGGGGGGGGGAGAGAGAGAGGAGAGAGAGGCATCCATTTGTTGTTCCACTCATGTATGCATTCATTGGTTGATTCTTGTATGTGCCCTGACTGAGGATTGAATCCACAACCTTGGTGTATCAGTAGGATTCTCTAACCAACTGAGTTACTTGGCCAGGGCATATTTGTTTTTCCCTCCTTAACACTTATCATTATCAGATATAGTTTGTGTTTTACTTTTTTAAAATCTTGCTTATTGTTTGTTTCCCCACTAAAGAGCAACACCCAAGAAAGCAGGGATTTTTGTGTATTTTTTTCTCAGCTGAATTCCTATCATCTTGAAAGAGGGCCTGAACTCTCATAGGTGCGTTTGAAATATTTGTTGACTGAATGAAACTTTTGATACAATTATCTTATTCCAACCTTATTTATGCAAATGTTTATTTAGGGTTAGATGTTGTTTTGGCCATTGGAATACAGTGGTGAATTAGACAGGGAAGCTTTGGTAGACTGTTTTTTATTCTAGTGGAGGACAGTGTAATAAACAAGTAATAGATAGTAATAAATACGAAGGAGAAAAATGAAACAGGAATATTTTTTGGGTGAATAATATGGGAGGAACATTAAGGTAGTTAGAGAAAGGCTCTAAAAAAATGACATTTCACCTAAGTCCTCATCGATGAGAAGGGATGACCAAAGAGCTGGGAAAACTGGTCCAGGGAGAAGGTACAGCAGGTGCAAAGGCCCTGAAGCAGGAATAAACTTACTGTGTTGAAAGAACAGGAAAAAGAATCGTATGGTTGGAGCCCAGCGAACAAAGAGGAAAGGGTAGCAGAGGAAGCCAAAAAGAGACAGAGATTTTTCATGCCTGAGATCACACAGCTCATCAGTGGAGTTGACTCATTTCTAATACAAGTATTCGTCACAAGCTCTGTGTCAGGCCTCATGCCAGGCTCTGGAAGTTCCAATGCAATGGATGAGTAATGCCTGCGCAGCGCTTTACAGGTTACAAAGCACCCCGAACCTGCATTATGACATGTAATCCTCAAGGTGGTTCTCCAATGAGGAGGGGTTTCTACACATTCAACAATGAAGAAGACGACTGGGAGACTTGAACATTTTATCAGGGGCACACAGCCTAGTGACAGAACCCATGCTTGAACACTGGTCCTCAGACTGCAAATCCATGTCCTTTTGCTAATGCCAGGCGACCAGCCTAAAAGGGAATGGTTACATGCCCTTATTTATATATTTTTAAAGGTTTTATTTATTTATTTTTAGAGAGAGGGGAAGGGAGGGAGAAAGAGAGGGAGAGAAAGTCAATATGCAGTTGCCTCTTGCACACACCCTACTAAGGATCTGGCCTGCAACCCAGGTATGTGCCCTGACGGGGAATCGAACCAGCAATGCTTTGTCTTGCAGGCCTGTGCTCAATCCACTGAGGTACACCAGCTAAGGCTGCCCTTATTTATCTTAAAGAAGACTTCTAGTTACTTAGATTTTCATAGCACAAGTTACTCAGCTAGAAATCACAATCAATAGAGGGTATTTTTGTTAAAGTCCCAGATGTGATGGATTTTTTTCAAAACACAATACAGCCAATCCTGGGAGTGGAGTACTTAAGATGCTGTGCATATTAGAAAACAGCTTCCCTCCCCTTATTCTCAATCCCATTAAATGCTACTTATTCAAGGATTTAAATAAATAATTTATATTTATTCTCCAATGAATGCCATCAGGGTTTGTTACCTGTGCCACTGAGACAGTGTCCTGAGCTACAGCTCTGAGTGGCTGAACCACCCTCACTGTCTCCAGTTTTCTGTGATGTATTTTATTTTTATTTTTTTAATATATGTTGCTGATTATGCTATTACAGTTGTCCCATTTTTTTCTCCCCTATATTTCTCTCTGCCCTGTACTCCCTCTCCCACCTACATTCCCCTTGCTTAGTTCATGTCCGTGGGTCATACCTATAAGTTCTTTGGCGTCTCCATTTCCCATACTCTTCTCAACCTCCCCCTGTCTATTTTGTACCTACCATTTATGCTTCTTATTCTCTGTACCTTCCTCCTGCCCCCTCCCACTCCCTTGTTGATAACCCTCCATGTGATCCCCATTTCTGTGAATCCATTCTGTTCTAATTGTTTGCTTAGTTTGTATTTTTAGGTTCGGTTGCTCCCCAGAGCCTGCTGTAACCACAGCCACTACCCTGTTTTCTGTGTTTACGAACTTGACTGTTCTGGGTACTTCATATAAGTACAATCATGTAATATTTACCCTTCTGTATTTGGCTTATTTCACTTAACATGTTTTCAAGTTCATTCATGTTGTATCATGTATCAGAACTTCCTTCTTAAGACTGAATAATACTCCATTGTATGAGGGAGGACCCCCCAAATCGGAATTTATTTATAAAAACTGTGTATTTATTCTCACATGTTTAAATATCAGTCACCTTCACAGCACTCTCCATTGGATGCAGCACACTTATTGAGACGTTTTTGCCACTGCTCAAAACAGTTTTTGAACTCATCAATGTTAGCGCCTTTTAGTGCGTCTACCATTTTTTTGTTTCACCTCTTTCGCATCAGCAAAACATTTTCCTTTGAGGACTTTTTTCACCTGGGGAAACAAGAAGTAGCTCAGGGCTGTTGGGTGAATAGGGAAGGTAGACCAAACCGTCTACCCTCTGTATTCACCCTATTCACAATAGTTGGTTTGGTCTATTGTAGTTTGGTTAAAAACTGCTGAATAGCCTGCTCCCTTTCGGCAGGTGTGCTGGTAAATCACCCAACATGAGATGGGCAAACACGTTAAAAGAGTCCTCAAAAAACATTCACTGAAGACAAACGCAGCCTCTCACAACATGCCAGCTGGTACGCTGATACTGATGGGTTCCTAGAACACTAAACCTAGCATGGGAAGTTTGTACTACAAGCGGCCAGCCCCCCAGAAGATAAGTCTGCTTTTTGGGGGGTCCCCCCTTGTATGTACATACCACATTTATTTTACCCACCCATTCATCCATCAGTGGACACGTGGGCTGCTACTACATTTTGGCCATTGGGAATAATGCTACTATGAACATTGGTGTTCGAATATCTGTTTGAACTCCTACTTCTGTTTTCATTTTTTATAAAGGTATTATTGCCCGGCTGGTGTGGCTGAGTGGATTGAGTGCAGGCCTGCAAAGCAAAGGGTTTGAAGGTTCGATTCCCAGCCAGGGCACATGTCTGGGTTGCGGGCCAGGTCCCCAGTAGGGGATGTCCAAGAGGCAACCACACATTGATGTTTCTTGCCCTCTCTCCTTCCTCTCCCCTCTCTCTAAAAATAAAATAAATAAAATCTTTAAAAAACTTTTTAAAATATATTTTATTGATTATGCTATTACAGTTGTCCCATTTCTCCCCCATCATTCCCCTCCACCCTGCACACCCTCTCCCACCCACATTCCCCCCCTTTAGTTCATGTCCATGTGTCATAAGTTCTTTAGCTTCTACATTTCCCACACTATTCTTGCCCTCCCCCTGTCTATTTTCTACCCACCGTCTACGCTACTTATTCTCTGTACCTTTTCCCCCCTCTCTCCTCCTCCCACGCCCCTGTTGCTAACCCGCCATATGATCTCCATTTTTGTGTTTCTGTTCCTGTTCTAGCTGTTTGCTTAGTTTGCTTTTGTTTTAGATGTGGTTCTTTTTTTTTTTTTTTTTTTTTTAGGTGTGGTTCTTAATAGCTGTGAGTTTGCTGTCTTTTCACTGTCCTATTTTTTATCTTCATTTTTTTAGATAAGTCTCTTTAACATTTCATATAATAAGGGCTTGGTGAGGATGAACTCCTTGAACTTGACCTTATCTGAGAAGCGCTTTATCTGCCCTTCCATTCTAAATGACAGCTTTGCTGGATAGAGCCATTTCGGATGTAGGTCCCTGATTTTCAAGATTTCAAATATTTCTTTTTTTTTAATTTTTAAATTATCTTTTATTGATTATGCTATTACAGTTGTCTCCATTTTTCTCTCTCTGCCCACAACTTCCCACTTCCTCAGGCAATCTCCCCACCATTGTTCAGTCCATGGGTCATGTGTATAAGTTCCTTGGCTACTCCATTTGCTATGCTGCACTTTGCATCCCCATGGCTATTCTGTAACTACCTATTTGTACTTCTTCATCTCCTCACCTCTTCCTCCATTCCCTCACATCCCCGTCCCATCTCAAACCCTCTGCATATCAATAATTCTGTCTCTGTTATTCTTTTTTTTTGATATTTTTTCTTTTTTTTCCCATTTAATTTTTAAAAAATATATTTTATTGATTATGCTATTACAGTTGTCCCTTTTCTCCCCCATCACCCCCCTCCACCCTGGACACCCTCTACCACCCACATTCCCCCCTTTAGTTCATGTCCATGTGTCATAAGTTCTTTAGCTTCTACATTTCCCATACTATTCTTGTCCTCCCCCTGTTTTCTACCCACCATCTATGCTACTTGTTCTCTGTACCTTTTCCCCCTCTCTTCTCCTCCCACGCCCCTGTTGCTAACTCTCCATATGATCTCCATTTCTGTGGTTCTGTTCCTGTTCTAGCTGTTTGCTTAGTTTGCTTTTGTTTTAGGTGTGGTTGTTAATAGCTGTGAGTTTGCTGACTTTTCACTGTCATATTTTTGATCTTCTCTTTCTTAGGTAAGTCCCTTTAACATTTCATATAATAAGGGCTTGGTGAGGATGAACTCCTTGAACTTGACCTTATCTGAGAAGTGCTTTATCTGCCCTTCCATTCTAAATGACAGCTTTGCTGGATAAAGCCATTTTGGATATAGGTCCCTGATTTTCACGATTTCAAATATTTCTTTCCTGCCTCTTCTTGCCTGTAAGGTGTCTTTTGAGAAATCAGCTGACAGTCTGATGGGAACTCCTTTGTAGGTGACTGTCCCCTTATCCCTTGCTGCTTCTAGAATTCTCTCCTTCATTTGAATCTTGGCTAATGTAATTACGATGTGCCTTGGTGTATTCCTCCTTGGGTCCAACTTCTTTGGGACTCTCTGAGCTTCCTGGACTCCCTGGAAGTCTATTTCCTTTGCCAGATTGGGGAAGTTCTCCTTTATTATTTGTTCAAATAAGTTTTCCACTTGTTGCTCTTCCTCTTCTGCTTCTGGTACCCCTATAATTTGGATGTTGGAATGTTTAAAGATGTCCTGGAGGTTCCTAAGCCTCTCCTCATCTTTTTGAATTCTTGTTTCTTCCTTGTTTTCTGTTTGGTTGTTTGTTTCTTCCTTCTGGTCCACTCCATTGATTTGAGTCCCAGTTTTCTCCCATCTTTATTGGTTCCCCATGCATCTTCCTTCATTTCACGTATAGTACCCTGCATTTTTTCTTCTAATTTGTGAGCAAAATCAACCAATTCTGTGAGCGTCTTGATGACCAGTGCTTTGAACTGTGTATCTGATAGGTTGGCTGTCTCTTTGAGGAGATAGCTTAGAGGAATTGGCTCTGGGACTTTCATTTGTTCTCCGGTTTGAGCCATTTTTGGTGATTTTTTTTTTTTTTGGTTTTGGTTTTAGTCTGGTCGCAGCTATTACGTATGAGAGGTGGAGCCTTAGGTGTTCCTCAGGGCGGGGCAGCCCAGTCGCTGGGTTGTGACGCTATAGGTGGGGGCGGGGTCTGAGAGGGAAGAATGGTGCCTGCTCCGCTCTCTCCTGGACTCCGGTCCCTTCCGCTGGTTCCCCTTCGCCTGGATTATCTGCGCGAGAGCGTGCTGTTATGTAGTGAGGACTGGAGCCTCAGGCACTCCCCAGTGCGGGGGTGGGGGGGTGGGGGGGGTGGGGGGGCAGCCCAGTCGCTGGGTTGTGATGCTGTATGTGGGGGCGGGGTCTGAGAGGGAACAATGGCGCCTGCTCCACTCTCTCCTGGATTCAGCCAACCGCCTTGTGCGGCCTCACTGGGTCTGCACAGTTGCCCCCCTGTGCCCGGGGTCCGCCAGCCACCGCCTGTGCACCTGGGAACTGCCAGCCGCTGCTGCTTGTGTTCCCGGGTCCGCACCTCCACTTTTTCCTGCCGCAACTCCGCCCCTCTTACCGGTCTGGGTGAATGGTTGTTGGACTTCCGTACAGTTCAATTTTCTATCAGTTCTGGTTGTTTTCTTGTTTCTAAATATTTGTTGTCCTTAATTTTGGTTGTGAGGGGAGGCACAGTTCGTCCGCCTACGCCTCCATCTTGGCCAGAAGTCAAAATAAATAAAATCTTTAAAAAAGGTATTATTTATTTACTTTTTAGAGAGGAGAAGGCAGGAAGAAGGAGAGGGCGAGAAGCATCCATGTGTGAAAGATACATCGATTGGTTGCCTCTTGCATGCTCCCAAATGGGGACCTGGCCCACAACCCAGGCATGTGCTCTGACTGGGAATCAAACCAGAGACGTTTTGGTTCGCAGGCTGGTACTCAGTCCACTGAGCCACACCAGCCAGAGCTGTATTCCTGCTTTTAATTCTTTTGGGTCTATATCTAGAAATGAAATTGCTGCATCACATGTAAATTTTATGTTTAACTTTTTGAGGAGCCGCTATACTGCTTTCCACAGTGGATAACCATTTTACATTCCCATTAGCAATGTATGAAGGTTTGAATTTCCTCACATCTTTGTCAACATTTGTTACTTGCCATTTCATGTTTGAAGGATGTTTTTGCTGAGTACAGAGTCCTAAGTTGATAGATGTATTCTTTTCACCGATTTAAAGTGCTGTTTTTTCATTCTGTTCTGTTCCATTTCTGTTTTGCCCTGTTTCTGTTGAAATATTAGTCACTAATTCTTGCTCCTTTGATCATAATGTGTCTTTTTTATGTGACTGTTTTTAGGATTTTCTGTTTATCCCTGGCTTTTAGCAGTTTAGTGTGATAGGTTCTTATATTTTATAGTATTTATTTGTATTTATTTTGATTGAATTTCAGTGAGCTCCTTGAATCTATGGTTTGCTATCTTGGCAGTTTGGAAAACTCTTGAAGAATATTTGAATTCTTTAAGAAAGTATTTGAAGAAATCCAGTATTTCTTTAAATATTATTTTTGTTTCATTCTCATCTCTCCTGCTAGGACTCCCATCACTCATATGTGTTCGAACTTTCGCCATGTGCTGTAAGCCTCTTACTCAATGTATACTCCATATTATTTTTCCCTGCACTTCTGCCTGGATATTTTCTACTGTTGTTTCCTCTAGTTCACTAATCCTCTGTCCTACTGTTAATATCCTGTTAAATCTGTCTGCAGTATTTTAAATTTTGGATACAGCATTTTTAATTTTAGAAATTACACTTGCCATTTTTCTTATTTTTAGATTTCAGATGTCTGATGCAGTTTCCTCATTTTAAAACAAATAGTTTCTTGAGCATCTTTTCATAGTTATTTTATTTTATATTTTATTGATTATGCTATTACAGTTGTCCCATTTCTTCCCCATTATTCCCCTCCACCCTGCACACCCCCTCCCACCCACATTCCCCCCTTTAGTTCATGTCCATGTCATAAGTTCTTTAGCTTTTACATTCCCCACACTATTCTTGCCCTCCCCCTGTCTATTTTGTACCCACCGTCTATGTTACTTATTCTCTGTACCTTTTCCCCCTCTCTCCTCCCACGCCCCTGTTGCTAACCCTCCATGTGATCTCCATTTCTGTGGTTCTGTTCCTGTTCTAGCTGTCTGCTTAGTTTGCTTTTGTTTTTGATGTAGTTGTTAATAGCTGTGAGTTTGCTGTCTTTTCACTGTCCTATTTTTTATCTTCTTTTTTTTAGATAAGTCCCTTTAACATTTCATATAATAAGGGCTTGGTGAGGATGAATTTCTTGAACTTGACCTTGTCTGAGAAGCACTTTATCTTCCCTTCCATTCTAAATGACAGCTTTGCTGGATAGAGCCATTTTGGATGTAGGTCCCTGCCCTTCAAGATTTCAAATATTTCTTTCCAGCCCCTTCTTGCTTGTAAGGTATCTTTTAAGAAATCAGCTGACAGTCTGATGGGAACTCCTTTGTAGGTGACTGTCGCCTTATCCCTTGCTGCTTCTAGAATTCTCTCCTTCATTGTAATCTTGGGTAATGTAATGATGATGTGCCTTGGTGTGTTCCCCTTGGGTCCAACTTCTTTGGCACTCTCTGAGCTTCCTGGAAGTCTATTTCCTTTGCCAGATTGGGGAAGTTCTCCTTTATTATTTGTTCAAAGACATTTTCCACTTGTTGCTCTTCTTCTTTCCCTTCTGGTACCCCTATAATTCGGATGTTGGAACGTTTAACGATGTCCCAGAGGTTCCTAAGCCTCTCCTCATTTTTTTGAATTCTTGTTTCTTCCTTGTTTTCTGTTTGGTTGTTTGTTTCTTCCTTCTGGTCCACTCCATTGATTTGAGTCCCAGTTTTCCCTCCATCTCTATTGGTTCCCCATGTGTTTTCCTTCATTTCATGTATTGTAGCCTGCATTTTTTCATCTAATTTGTGAGCAAAATCAACCAATTCTGTGAGCATCCTGATCACCAGGGCTTTGAACTGTGCATCTGATAGGTTGGCTATCTCTTCATGGCTTAGAGGAATTGGCTCTGGGGCTTTCATTTGTTCTCCATTTTGAGCCATTTTTGGTGTTTTGTTTTGTTTTGGTTTTGGTCTGGTCATGGCTGTTACTTAGTGAGGGGTGGAGCCTTAGGTATTCCCAAGTGCGGGGCAGCCCAGTCGCTGAGTTGTGACCCTGTATGTGGGGGCAGGGTCTGAGAGGGAACAATGGTGCCTGCTCTGCTCTCTCCTGGATTCCAGTCCCTTCCACCGCTTCCCCTTCACCTGGATTATCTGTGTGCAAATGTGGGACCACCTGGTCAGCCAGCTGTCTTGCGCAGCCTCACTGGGTCTGCACAGTTGCCACCCCGTGCTCAGGGTCTGCCAGCCACAGCCTGTGCACCTGGGAACCGCCAACCACCGCTGCCTGCGTTCCCGGGCCTGCACCTCCACTTTTTCCTGCTGCTATTCCACCCCTCTACCGTTCTGGATGAATGGTTGTTGGATTTCCGTACAGTTCAATTTTCTATCAGTTTTGGTTGTTTTCTTGTTTCTAAATGTTTGTTATCCTTAATTTTGGTTGTGAGAGGAGGCACAGTGCATCCACCTACGCCTCCATCTTGGTTGGAAGTCCAATCCTTTTCTGATTTTAGTTTGCCAAATTTTTGTTGATCTGTCTTCGAGTTTGCAGTTTTTCTTTTCAGATTTTATATGTGCTTTTGTGCTCTGGTAGTGAATTTTAAAATTTTTAGTTAATGTATTTATTTTCTTTAAAAATATTTATTTTTTTTCAATTACAGTTTACATTCAATGTTATTTTGTATTGGTTTCAGGTCTAGTGCACAGGGGTTAGACAATCATATACTTGACAAAATGTTCACTCCAATATTTTCAGTACCCACCTGGCACCAGACATAGTTATTATAATATTATTGACTATACGTCCTATGCTGTACTTTACATCCCCACAACTACCTGTAACTACCAACCTGTACTTCTCAGTCCTTTCACCTTTTCCACCCAGTCTTCCAACCCCTCTCCACAATGGGAACCGTCAATCTGTTCTGTATACCCATGAGTCTGATTCTGTTGTTTGTTCATCTATATTGTTCTTCAGATTCCATATACAAGTGAAATTATATGGTATTTGTCTTAATCTGACTGATTCATTTCACTTAGAATTATTCCCTCTAGGTCCATTGATGCCATTGCAAATGGTAAGATTTCATTCTTTTTTTTTATGGCTGAGTAATATTCCATTTGCATAAGTGTACCACTACTTTTTTATCCACTCTTCTAGTGATGGGCAGTTGGGCTGCTTCCATATCTTGGCTATTGCAAATAATGTTGCAATGAACATAGAGGTAAATATATTCTTTTGAATTAGTATTTTGGGTTTCTTAGCATATGTACCCAGAAGTGGAATTGCTGGGTCACAATTGCAGTTCCATTTTTAAATTTTTGAGGACCCTCCATAATGTTTTCCACAGTGGCTGCACCAGTCTGCATTCTCACCACCAGTGTATGAAGGTTCCCTTTTCTCCACATCCTCGTTGACACGTGTCATTTGTTGATTTATTGATCATGGCCATTGTGACAGGTGTGAGGTGATATCTCATTGTGGTTTTAGTTTATCAGATAGTGTATTTTTCAACTCTTGAATTTCCTGCTGCTGCTGCTGCTGCTTCTTCCTCCTCTTCTGGTTCTTTTTTTAAAATGAGGCTTTAAAGATTTTATTAATTTTATTTTAAGTGATGTTAATGACAGCATTTGAAAGGGATGATCTAGCACTGGCTGGTGTGGCTCAGTGAGTTGAGCTATGGCCTGTGAACTGAAAGGTTGCTGGTTTGATTCCCAGTTAGGGCACATGCCTGGGTTATTGGCCGGGTCCCCAGTAGGGGGTGTGTGAGAGGCATCCACACAGTATTGTTTCTCTCCTGCCTTTCTCCCTCTCTAAAAATAAATAAATAAATTTTTTAAAAAAGATTTTATTTATTTATTTTTAGAGCGAGGGGAAGGGAAGGAGAAAGAGTGGGAGAGAAACATCGATGTGTGGTTGCCTCTCTTGTGTCCCCTACGGGGGACCTGGCGTGCAACCCAGGAATGTGCCCTGACTGGGAATCAAACCAGTGATCCTTTGGTTCGCAGGCCTGCACTCAATTCACTGAGCTACACCAGCCAGGGTTAAATGAAATCTTAAAGAAAAATAAATAAAAAGAAACTTTCTAACTAAAGCATGTCATGGCAGGTAGTCATGTCCTAGTATTTTTCCCCAACAAAGGTCCGTCTTTACCTCAACTGGGTCTGTCAGTTATCTTTTTGAATCTGCGATAATATACCTTTGGAATGTTAGGTTTCCTTTTTCTGGACCCCTCGAAGCACAGGCACTGCACCAGGGGAGGCTGCACATCCCCGCATTGTGATTATCATCATGTTAACTGTTGATTGTTAACTATGTGGTGCCCACCTGTGTAACACTAGTGTGTGTCCATCCAGTGCCAGAGGTTCCCCTCTTTATTTCCTGACACCTCTCTAATCTATCACCAGTGGATTTCACATAAGTCCCTTAAGCCTCCTCTTTTGACTGTAATGTATAAAATATGGTGCAACACTGCCATTTTCTAGAGCATTTTCTCCATCTATTGTGGTTTTGCTTCCCAGCAACTGTTGTCAGTTTGGCACAAATAAACTTATAAAAATTCTCACAGGGTTGGACTCTTTTTTACGTAGACATCACTCTGTCATGCTCTAAGTTGACCCTCTGCATGGAAGAATTTTATGGTATGGGAATTGCATTTCAATGAAGCTGTTTTCAAAAAGCAAGAGACACTGTCCCATTGTTGTGTTAAGATCGAGGGGCCGTAGTCATTGGGTCTGGCCCTGATGGCCCTTCCCATTTCTCTGGTACATGGATTTCATTAGATAATATTAGACCTATTTTTAAAAAAGATTTCAAGTGAAAATCATCTACACATAGCAAACCTGTTGTTTCCTGGGCACCTGCATACAGACCATCTGTTAGCTGCTGCGCTGTGCAAGGGTCTCTGGGGGTTCTGCTGCCTTCAGCTTCTCCTCACTTGGTAGGGTTCTTGCCACATTTCTACAAGGTTCTCTTTTTGGAATTCCCTGTGACCACGTAACAAATCTCTTCTTGTGTTGCTCTACCATGGCCGGTTTCAAGTTAGCCTTTCTCCCGTGGGTGAGCATTTGGACTGTTTCTAGTTTTCAGCTGTAATCATCTTTGTTCAAATCTAGTCTTCTCGCTTTTGAATCATCTCCTGGAGATATATTCCCCAATGTGGTATTACCCAGGTTGCGAATATGATCGTTTTTATGATTTTTGACAGCTATTGCCAAATTTCTCTCTAAAAATATTATATGATCCTTGTTTATACTGCATTCCCAATGCAGAAATATACTTATTTTTTCACAATGCTGTTAGCATTGAGTTTTTTATGTTTTATTCGTTTGTACTAATTTAACAAATGTTCTGTGGGGGTTTTATTTTGTATTTCTTTTTTTTTTTAAGATTTTATTTATTCATTTCTAGAGAGAGGGGCGGGAGGAAGAGAAACATTGATAAGTGAGAGGAACATTGATCAGTTGCCTCGTGCATGGCCCCAGGTGGGGACCTGGCTTGCAACCCAGGCATGTGCCCTGACTGGGAATCCAACCAGTGACCCTTTGCTTCACAGGCCAACACTCAATCCACTGAGCTACACCAGCCAGGGCTATTTTCTAAGTATTTTTAAGTCACCAGTGAATAACCTTACGCATTTTTGTATTATTGAAGGCATATGTCTTTTTCATTTTGACTCACAATACCTAAAAATATCTAGATTTACACAGACGAGAATTTGTTAATTATAATGGTTTAAAATAGCTTGCTTGCAATCTCAAGCTGTGCTTCATTTAAACTGATTTGAAAGCTTTAAGAGAGAAGGGAGTTTTTGTTTCAAAATTGAATCAAGAATGCTATCTAAAGGTGTGTATTCTTTGTAAAGAAACACCCAAAACCTACAATAAATGCTAAGATCTCCCCAGAAGATTGTACCACAACTGTGTGCATATGCCTGACACTCACCTGGCATCTTCTCGGATACTGTGCACATACGCTGTGGTACTGTTCTCTCGTTACAGTTTTATATGTAGATATAAATACAGCTTTACTTTTAAAAAGAAATCATCCCCCCAAGATATGTTTATTGATTTGAAAGAGAGAAGGGGAGAGAAAGAGGGAGAGGGGAAGACACACACACACATTCATGTAAGAGAGAAACATCAATCACCTCCAGTTCGTGACCCTGACCGGGGATGGAACCGGCAACCTAGACATGTACCCTGACCAGGAATCGGATCTGCAACCTTTTGGTGCACAGGACGGCACTCCAACCAACTAAGCAATGTAGCCAGGGCAATATAGCCTTACATTTTTTTTTAAAGTGCACTGCCAGCTTCCTCTTTACTATAGTTTGAGGAGGATAATAAATAAGACTCCTGTTCCTTGCCCAAGATTGGAACCAAATTGAGAAATTAGTGTGTTAGCTACGTGAGCTAGCTTGTACTTCAACCCTGAATTGGACTTGCTCCATTATAGGCACGTCTAAACAGTCTTGGCATTTGTTGGCAGAGTTGGGAGGCGTGAGGGGTGGTGTCATGTGCCAAAATACTTATAGTCGAGAAGAACAGAGAATGTGTGCTTCATGCCAGCAGGCAGGCAGGTCAGGGAGTCAGATAAGAGCTGGGTGAAGCATGGGCACTTCCTTCTCTAAAACCTATCAGACATGCAAGTCAGCTGTACTGGGGAGGAGGGAGTGAAGAGGTTGAGAGGGAACAAGATTATCCCACTGACTGTGGTGTTCCTACATGGAGTGAGAGAAATTGTAAAGAAGTGATCTTCCCAACATGGGACAGGAGGAGTTGTGATTAAGTAATCTTCCCAATATTAATAAATGACTCACTTTAAAAATAACAGGAAGTTCTACTTAGATATGGCAAGAGAAATTTTAGAAAGAAAGAGATCAGCCCTGAAACATTATGTAACTTGCAATGCAGCAATGACTAAAAGGTGATTGTTTTGCTTTAAAATATGTATTGATTTTAGTTTATTTTTTAAAGATTTTATTTATTTATTTTTAGAGAGAGGGGAAAGGAGGGAGAAAGAGAAAGAAACATGGTTGCCTCTGACACCCCTCCCAGGGACATGCCCTGACTGGGAATCAAATTGGCAACCCCTTGGTTCCCAGGCCAGCACTCAGTCCACTGTGCCACACCAGCCAGGGCTAAGTGGAATCTTAAAGGATGGGTAAGATTTCTGAAAAGAGATGCAGGTAAAAATATTCTGAGGCAGAGACCAGGTACTAACAAAGTTAGTATAGATCAAAGCACATTTAGAGACTGGAGACTTTGACTGGTGGGGGGAGAAAATCTTACATAGCGAAAATATAGATGGAAATGTAAGTTAGAGCTAAATTGTCTTATTCAGTTATGTAAGCTTTTATTCAACAACTATTTCTCGAGTACTTACTATGTGCAAGTGCTGTGCTTAAAGTACATTCATGAGCTATGCAGACAAAGGCCCTTTCTAATATGTAAACACTGAAAAATGTTGCTGAAATCAGGGATGATGCATCACACTGATTCTCAGAACATACTTCAGTTTATAACTGTTACATAGAACATGTTTTTGAGAGAGTTGGTATTTCCAAATGGCATTGTTTCTCAATTTCAATCCGATTGTTCCTCAACCCAGCTTTAATAAAAATGAAGTGTTGCCCTGGCTGGTGTAGCTCAGTGGATTGAGCTCGGGCCTGCGAACCAGAGGATCGCGGTTCGATTCCCAGTCAGGGCACATGCCTGGGTTGCAGGCCAGTTCCCAGCAGGGGACACACAAGAGGCAACCATACATTGATATTTCTCTCCCTCTCCCTCTCCCCTACCCCCTAAAGACAAATAAAAAAAAATCTTAAAAAAAAAATAAAAATGAAGTGTTATCTGGGTGATGGAGGGGACACTACATCTGTGGCTCCATTTTACAAGTTTTGGTTGATGTCAGAATTAATTTTGTTTTAGCATTAACTGATTGGAAAAAAAAAAGACTTGAAAGAGAGGTACCGAAGGTGATTTTCTTATTTTTAACATAAAAGGATTTATCCTGATTGAAAAGAAATCGCTGCAAATGTCCTTTAGGTAGCTAGCTCTCTGTGCAAATAAAATGATTTGGAACGTTTCTAGAACACATGGCAATGAGTTACACCTGTCCTCATACTTTGTCAGTCACAGCAATCTTTGTTTTCTCTAGAGCTAGGGCTTGCTTGTGCAATGGTGGCAATGGGAAGGGTGGTGAAAATGATGGGTGGCAGCCAGGAAGGCACTTTCCCTTTCTGTCTTCCTAATCAAAACTTTGCAGCCTCCAGCCCAGACAGACTCACCTCGTCCCTTCCTGCCTCTCCACTACATTCCCACGCTCCGCGAGCGCGAGCTCGAGCTCGCCCTCCCTCCTTCGGTGTACTTTAGCTCACCTTTACCCCCTACCCGCGCCACAAAACTACCCCGCCCGCAGCCGCACACCGGGTTGCGCCCCCGACCCTGGGCATGCGCTCTGCGGCACCCGCCACCCCTCCTAGCCGCAGAGTTACGCCGAGTATGTGAGGAGCCCACGAGCACCGCTTTCTCCCGGAGCGGGGCTCCGACTTCTCCCCGCGGCGAGAGGAGACCCAGGGGATGGCGGACCCTCTGAGGAGGAAGAAGGCGAGGACCCAGTGCTGCCGGGAGGACTTGGACTCCGGGTGGCGGCTGCAGCTCCTGTGGCGGCCTCCTCCGCTGCCCAGAGAGACGCCGGGGGTGCTGCGGCGGACCCCCAACACCAGCACGCCGGCAGAGTCCCACAGAGCTTGGAGTCGACCCCGCTGTTGCTACATGCGTGGGGTCGGAAGATGCAGGTCCCCGGACGGAGTCCGGAGCAGTCGGGGGCGCTTGGGCTTCGGCCGGAACGGAGGCCGTCCCTTGGAGCCGCGGGCTCACTCGCGCTGCTGCGCCGGGCTCGGAGGGCAGCAGAGAGGACGCCACCGACAACTACTTATATTCATTTTAATTACACAGTAGTTCTAAAAATAAAATGAAAACATTATGGCTATATTACGGTTCCCTTTGATTCCAATTTTGGATCTCTGGCCACCTTTTCAGAAGTATTCTCTATTTTCTGCTTATTATGTATCCCTGTATCTCCCCAGGCCTATAAAAATACTTTTAATGTATCTGTTATCTTAAAAAACATAACATTATTTGTGTAAGAGTCTGCTCACATGAATGGATTAAGGCTGGGCTTGTCATTCATTTGTCTCTACCATTTGCTAGCTACTCTTCCAAGTACTGGGGTTACACGACGTACAAAATAGAGTCCTTATTCACTTGGAACTTGCATCATCCTGCAACTTGTTTTCTTTAAAGTATATTTTATTGATTATGCTGTTACAGTTGTCCTAATTTTCCCTTTTGTCCCCCTCCACCCAGTACCCCCCTTCCCTCCAGCAATCCCCCCTTAGTTTATGTCCATGGTTGTGCATTTAAGTTCTTTGGTTTCTCCATTTCTTATACTTTTCTTAACATCCTTCTGTCTATTTTTTACCTACCAATTATGCTTCTTAATCCCTGAACTTCCCCCCATTGTCCCTCTATCCCCTACCAGCTGATAACCCTCCAAATAATCTCCATATCTATGATTCTGTTCCTCTTCTAGTGGTTTGCTTAGTTTATTTTTTTAGATTCAGTTTTTGATAGTTGTGAATTTGTTGCCATTTCAATCTTCACAGTTTTGATATTTTTTTTTCTTAAATAAGTCCCTTTAACATTTTATATAATAAGGACTTGGTAATGATGAACTCCTTTATCTTGTCTGGGAAACACTTTATCTGTCCTTTAATTTTAAATGGTAGCTTTGCTGAATAGAGTAATCTTGGTTGTAGGTCCTTGCTTCTCATCACTTGGAGTAATTCTTGCCATTCCCTTCTTGCTTGCAAAGTTTCTTTTGAGAAATCAGCTGATAGTCTTATGGGAACTCCTTTGTAGGTAACTCTCTTCTTTTCTTTTACTGTTTATAAGATTCTCTCTTTATCTTTAACCTTTGGCATTTTAATTATGATGTGACTTTGAGTGGGCCTGTTTGCATCCATCTTGTTTGGGACTCTCTGTGCTTCCTGGACTTGAGTGTCTATTTCCTTTGCCAAATTAGGGAAGTTTTGTTTCATTAAGTTTTCAATTTCTTGCTTTTTCTCTTCTCCTTCTGGCATCCCTATGATTCGGATGTTGGCATGTTTGGAAATGTCCCAGAGTTGTCTTATTCTCTCCTTGTTTTTTGAATTCTTGATTATCCATTCTGTTCTGGTTAATTGTTTATTTCTTCCTTATGTTCCAAATTGTTGATTTAAATCCTGGCTTTCTTTCCCTCACTCTTGGTTCCCTGTGGATTTTTCTTTATTTTACTTAGGGTAGCCTTCATTTCTTCCTTTATGTTTTTGCCACATTCAGTGAGTTCTCTGAGCATCCTGATCACCAGTGTTTTGAACTCTGCATCTGATTGATTGGTTATTTCCATTTCCTTTAGTTGTTTTTCTGGAGTTTTGTTCTCTTCTTTCATTTGGGCCATATTTCTTTGTCTCCTCAATTTGGCAGCCTCCTGATGTTTGTTTCTGTATACTAGGTAGGGTGTTAGCACACCTGTTAAGTTATATGTCATACAGCCTTAGGTATTCACCAGGGCAAGGCAACCTGCTTCACCACTTTGAGGCTCTGTATGTGGGGGAGGGGTTAGAGAGAGGACAATGCTGATGAGGCTTGCTCAACACTGGCCTCGTTTCCATTCACTTCACTCCCTTCTCATATGTGGCTATAACCCCCCTAGCTGCTCTCCTGGTGGTGGTTCCCAGAGTGGGTGGGTTTGCATTTGTCCTAGAACAGTGTGGGCCCTTTAAACAGCCTCACCCAAGAGACCAGCAGTATCTTCTACCGCCCCAATTGATTTTTACAGCCAGTAGCTATGAGGCTTTGTCTTCCTGCTGCTGGAGCTCTGGGCTGTATGGCCTGGCTTGGGGCTGGGATCACTAGCTCCCGAGGTATCTCGCCTGATTTCATCCACTATATGTCACTATATGTGAATGTGGGACTGCCTGTTCCACCAGCCACCTCACTGCTGCCACACTGCGTCCTCTTGGCCCTGCCTCCCCATCTCCACCCCTCCTACCCAACTGAATGAATATGGCTTCTTTAAATCCTTGGTTGTTGGACTTCCATACAGTTCAACTTCCTGGCAGTTCTGGGTATTTTTGGTTTTGAGGTTAGTTGTGATCCTTCTTATGGTTGTGTAAGGAGGCAAAGCTCTATCTACACCTCCATCTTGACTGGAAGTCCTCTGCAACTTGTTTTTTAAAGTTAATTTTTTAAGATCTTTGATAACACATTTAGATCTTGTTCATTTCTTGGAATTGTTTCATTATTCTAGTACATGAATATACCATACTATGTAATATATCATTTCTGTACTGATGGACATTCAGATTTATATCGAGTAGGATGTTGTCTACTGTAAGTAACATAAATTTGTCTCATAGTGATGTATATATTAAGGATATTTATTATCTCACATTACAGAAAGACCAGACGTGGAATGATCTCCATGTATATATATATACACTCATATATATGATCAGAGGCATCACCCTGCTATTTTCTGTTGTTTTTAAAAAATTTTTTAATTTTCTAAGCTGTATATTAGTTCTGTTTTGTTATTTAACAAATTACTCCCAAAATTAGAGGCTGAAAACATAAATATAGTTTTTGTGGGTCAGGAATCTGGGCATGGCTTAGCCCAAAGGTGCTCTTGACTTAAAATTCCTTATGAGGTTGTGGTTAAGCTGTCAGACTGGGTGGGCAGAGTGTGGGGGGGATCCTTTTCAGCATGTGGGTCTCTCCACACAAACTGAGCATTCGGAGTCCCCCAAACTGAGCAAACCCAGAGATGGAAAGTGCCCAGGAAGGATGCCATAGTCTTTTTATAACCTAGGTTTGGAAATGACATCCCATCATTCTGCCTTATTATATTTTAAAAAAGTGAGTCATGAAGTGTATCCTGCCTCAAGGGGAGGGAAGGGATTACACAAGAGTGTGATCGCTAGGAGGCTGGGTGACTGTGTTACTTATTGGTTCAAAGTCTGTGTGCTGGATGCTTCAAAGGCCAACATTAACAACATCAGAGTTTGGAGTAAGGAAGTATTTGTTGATGGGGAAGGTGCCTGCTTGAGAAGATGGGGGCACTTATAGGTCCTCAAATCCATCCCCAGGGAGTCCAGAATTCAGGATCCTAGGGAGAGAAAGATGGGAAAGAGGTGATTGATGACCTAGACATCTGGGCACCAGCAGGAATCTGAGGAAGAGAGAGAAATCTTGAAATCTCTTTGTTCCTGGTCTGGGTCTCTTGGCCCCTGCTAATCTGAGTCACCTTTTCAGCGAAGGTACCTTTTTGGCAAGAAGCTGTTCTTCCCAAAACTCAATTTTCCAGTAGAATTCCATATATGTATGTTAATTATACATACACACACACATAAAATCTCAAGAGCTATTTGCCTGAAGGCCTGAAGGCCATGGGAAAGAAGCAGGTTAGAATTAAGACCGAGTCATGGAGAGTGAGCATTTCACTCCATCACAATTGGGGGCCACCTTAGAGACTGCCTGCCTCACGCTGGCTCCCCTCAGTGTTGCCAGATGGCTGCTAACAGCAACCGCATCACTGTTCTTCTTGGAGGTAAGAGGTTCCAAAGGAACTTTTTGGCCCTGCATTGAAACCTTTTCTGATTTCCCTTCTTCACAATTCAATTCAATCAAAATGTATTGAGTATTTGCTTTTGGCCAGGCTCTTTGCTACTTGCTAGGGTCACATGGATTGTGTCTTCAGAAAGCTAACAAGTCCTATAGGAGGGATAGATACATACAGCAAATAATTGCACTGTATGATGGGTGACCGAATGTCCCAGAAGCTTAGGAAACAAGCAGGAGAAATGAACTGGAGTTAGAGGAGGCAAACGTAGTGGTTTAGCTGGACTTTGGAGGGTCAGTTGGAGGAAGGTGACTTGGGGAGATAGGAAAAGGGCATTCTAGACCTAAATGTTACAAAAAAGTACTGAGAATAATACATAGTTAAGTATCACTATCAAACTTTTAACATTTTCTTATGTTAATTTTTAGGTTTCTTCTTTTTTAAGAAGAAATCATGACAGATCTATCTGAAGTCCTGTTTGTTCCCTCTTCCTGTCCATCCTGGCTTCCAGCCCTCCCTTCTCCTGACTTTGTATCATTATCATGGTGTGTGTTCATCTATCCATCTAGTTAATTTTTAATTTTTTAGTTTTTTAAAGATTTTACTTATTTTTAGAGAGAGGGGAAGGAAGGGAGAAAGAAAGGAAGA
The DNA here is from genome assembly GCA_039655065.1 of Glossophaga mutica. Taxonomy (NCBI): domain Eukaryota; kingdom Metazoa; phylum Chordata; class Mammalia; order Chiroptera; family Phyllostomidae; genus Glossophaga; species Glossophaga mutica. The sequence goes on from CM077314.1 coordinate 39,884,608, forward strand.
GAAACATCAATATGTGAGAGAAACAGATTGGTTGCCTCTTGTACACCCACAACTGGGGCATAGAACCACAACCCAGGCATCTGCCCTAACTAGGAATTGAACGGGTGACCCTTGAGTTTGCAGATGACACCCAACCCACTAAGCCACACCAGTCGGGGCTAGTTCATTTTCTGCAGGCACATGTATATTCCATAATCAAGTATTGTCATTCTGTGTATTTTTAAATTTGTGCATATCATTATTTGTTGTCATGACACTATTTCAATAACCCATGAGCTATCAAATGTTGCTACTTATATGACTGAGTTTTATTCGTTTTATTTTAGAACACATCACATTATGTTGTATCAGACATTTCTGTTGTTTCTATTCTTTGCAAGGCAGTAGGCTTGAACATTAATATGTCTTTTTGTACAATCACCTGTATTTTTCTAGACATGAAATTGCTGGGTCATAAAATGCACATTTCAATTTTCACCAAAAAAGAAAACCCTACTTAAAGATCATAAAAAAATTAAATTTCACCAAAACTGGTTGTTGTGGTTTTATTTTATTTATTTTTAGAGAGAGTAGGAGTAAGAGAGAGAGAGAGACATCAATTTTTTCCAATTATTCAAGCATTCATTGGTTGCTTCTTGTAGGTGCCCTGAGGATCCAACCCGAATCTGCAACCTTTGCAGAATGGGGTCAATGCTCTAAAGCTACCCGGCCAGGGCTTGTTCTGGTTTTACACTTCACCTGACATCCCAAAGAGTTTCCCAGATTTTCCTCTCCCCCTGGAATGATCAGACTTTAACATTTATCATTCCCAGAGTTTTCAAGTGGTCATATGAACATATAAATTCAGTATAACTTTAGATATATGCCAAGACAAGGCCAGAGGAGGCTTGATATGGTAGAGAAAACTCTAAAGGGTCAGCTGCAGTGTTTTGGTGACTCCGTGCTACTCTTTGGTTTCCCTCCGTGCTAGTAGATAATAAAACCTAACAAACACCGCGAGAACACCTGCAGAACCTGGGACACTGGAGACCAAACCCGCCTCGGGCGGTGGCGCCCCTCGCCTCTCGAAGTTGGTACGTCCTGGTGGTGTCTCCCTCTCCCCGCTGTGTGCGTTGGTTTCGCCCCCTGGTGACGTCTGCGCCTGCGCTGCTTCTCCTCCCAGCGGTGCCCAGCTTCAGGCGCCAGTCCGTTCGCCGGCCCGCACTCCTGACGTGGTGCAGAAGCTCGTGACCCCCGTAGCCCAGAGGTGGGGCTCGGCCCAACGCTGGCGCCGGTCGGTGAGTACCTGCCGCCTCCGCACACCTCCAGTCCTCCTCTTCCCGCCTCTTTTTCTCCCTCACTGGCGCTCTTCGCTGGCAGGGCCCTCCCCACGCTGAGGCGGGCCTTGGGAGCGTGGGGTGGGCCCTTCGGAGAGCCCGTGGGCTTCCGCCGCTGGGTGCCAGGCCCGCCCCCTTCACCGGGGGGTGCGGCTCTCCTCCTCCCAGGCCTCCGCTTCGGGGTGCTCGTCGCTGTCCGCAGAAGGGCTCCGCTGCTCGCCCGCCCACCACAGGCGTCCGCCTGGCGCAGTGCCCCGGGAGGAGGAAGCCCGGGCGGAGGGCTGTTCCTCCGCCGCCTCCGGGAGCCGGAGCCCCAGGGCCACCCGCCCTGCCTCTTCGCGCCCCTCCCTCCGGCGGCTGCCGTCTGAGCGGGAAGCGGTCTTTGCGTTCGTTGGTTGTTTTGACCGAAAAAAAGGTTTTCCTTGGAAATCCTTACCGGCGTTCACCGCTGTGTTCTCCAGCAGGACTGGCGCGTTTCGCTTGTGTGCACACGCGTGCTCGGTTTGTACGAGTGGGTGCGGGACCGCTGGCTGTACTTTGCAGTTGACAAAGACACACCTGGAAGGGGTCGAGCCGGCCTGGGGTCGCTGTGGCGTTCTGAGGTGTCGGTAGCGCCCCGGGATCAGGGGGAGTTTTATGCTCCATTTTCTCCTGTCAGGGAACAGGCAGTGCTTGGTGGTTGAGTCAAAGAATGTCTTTCTGGGGTCAGACGCGGCGGGCTTCAGTTCTCAAAGCGGTCAGTACCAACCTGACCCCTCAACAGCTGTTTGCCTTTGAGTAACTTTCCCAACGTGTGAAATAGTGATACAAATGGCTTATAAAAACAGTGTAAAATAATGATACCTATCACAGAGTTATGGGGAGGAATAACCTCTAGAATGCATTTGAGGTATCTAGAGTAGTCTCCCAAGGACTCAATAAATAATTACAATTGAGCCCTGGCTGGTGGGGCTCAGTGGGTTGAGCGCCAGCCTGCGAACCAAAGGGTCGCTGGTTTGACTCCTAGTCAGGGTACGTCCCTGGGTTGCAGGCCAGGTCCTCAGTAGGGGGCGCACGAGAGGTAACCACACATCGATGTTTCTCTCCCTCTCTAAAAATAAATACATTTGAAAAACCTAAAAAAATAATTACAATTTAATTATTGCTCAAAACAGGATTTTCTTGTTACACATTTGTCGTAAGCTGAGGCTCAGCATGAACAGGGGTATGTCTGGGTGTAGGTAGGTGTAGGTGTGTATTTACTTTTTCTTTTTAAATTTGAGAAACAGCCAGACTGATGTGGTCAGGGGATAAGAAGCTTGGTACCAAATTTCTTGCATAGTGGCTTATATAGGGGTAAGAGTCAACCATTTATAAATTATTGTTGTTAAGGTTCTGCTATACCCCCAACCTTTCAAAGCAGTTTTGACAGATTTGGCAGGAAGAGTGTTAAGATTTTAAATTATCCTGTCAGTGATTTTTCTTCAGATAGTATCAAAATGATGGATGTGCTGAAAGAAAAAGACAAATAACATCTCAAATTGGAGATTTTCAATGACGCTACCAAAATGCTGTCTGTGAAATAAAAAGTCTCGTTATTGGGTCACCTTTCCTGCTTGTGCATTTTTTCCGAGTCATTGTATTCCCAACTGTCACAATTATGAAGAGGCTGTTGGCATCCAGACTCTGCTCCCCCTTTGCAGACACTTAATGGTAATTCATTCTGTAGTCTCAGTGCAAGTAATTGAAGATAAGCCATTATTTTAGTGAGTTCTTCATTTCGAAGGGCAAAAACAAATAAATAGTAGTTGAATTATATGCTGGCTTGTTCACATTGGCTGAGCAGTGACCTTTTTTACTCTTAGAATTTACTTTGGAAACAGTGTGGCTACGTTTCATGAAGCACTGCAATTTTGTGATCCATACCTGTGGTGCGCCTCTGTATGGTGCTTCTTATCAATCCCTTACCTGCTGTGATTCTTTGAAAACCCAGTTTGAGCCCTGGCTGGTGTGGCTCTGTGGATTGAGTGCTAGCCTATGGAACGAAAGGTCCCTGGTTCAGTTTACAGTCAGGGCACATGCCTGGGTTGTAGATTCGGTCCCCTTATTAGGATGCGTGTAAGAGGCAACCAGTCGGTTTCTCTCCCTCTCTTTTCCCTCCCTTCCCCTCTCTTTAAAAACAAACAAGTGAGAAAACAGACTCATAGAAACAGAGACCAAAGGGATTGTGACCAGAAGGGAGGGGGTGAGGTCACAGGTGAAAAGAGGAAGGAGAGTATAGTCAACAATATTGTGATAAGTTTGCATGGTGACAGATAACTAGAATTAGGGGGCCAATCACATTTCAAGGTATGAAAATGTCAAGTTACTATATTGTACACCTGAAACTAATTAACCACTATAATGTATACCAACTGTACTTGAATAAAAAAAATTAAGAAAACAATAGAAAAGATATTTATTTGTGGTTATGCTTCTGTTTTATGATGGGAAATGATTTTGTGAAAGACTTCAGAATGGAAGCATCTGGCTACTTTACTGTCCTTCCTTAATGGTAGGATTGTGCAGATTCCTTTTGATAAGATGTAACAACCATCTTAAACTTTTTGAGAAGTTTGTCTATTTAAATCAGTGACTAAGCTCTGGTTATACAATAAAATCATCTGGGGAAGTATTTTTTTAAATTCGGGTAAAATTCACAAAACATAAAACCCAACATTTTAATAATTTTAAAATGTACAGTTTTGTGGCTTTTAGTACATTCAACATATTGTGCAGCTATTACCATTTTCTAATTCCAGAACATTTTTGTCACCCCAAAAAGAAACCTTGTAGCCATTAAGCACTCATTCCACATTTCTATCTCTTCCATCTCTAGTAATATCAATCTGCTTTTTGTCTATAGATTTGATTGGCCTATTTTGGATGTTTCATATAAATGCAATCATATGGATTTGGGCTTTTGTAATTGGTTCATTCACTTAACGTACAGGGTCCAGCAGAAGTAATGCCATTGAGTGTGGTTGGTAGGGTATGTGAATGTCTCACACAAGATGGACAGCAATTTGAAACATTTCACCTCAAATGTCATATGGTATGCTTGAGTGTGATGTTGTTACATAACAGAATTACATGCTTATGATTTTGTAATAAAAGATTTTTATGTAGTAAAAAAGGGGCCTTATTTGTGCTGGACCCTGTATTTTTCAAAGTTCGTGCACGTTATAGCATGTATCACTATTTCATTTCTTTTTTTTTACACTTAACAACAGCTGCACCATTTGATGTTCCCATCAACAGTGTGCTAATGTTCAGGTTTCTCCATATCCTCATCAACAACTGTTATTTTTCATTTTTTTTGACAGCCATCGTAGTGGGCTTTGCATTTTCTTAATGACTGACAGTGTTGAGTATCTTTTCATATGCTTATTGGCCATTTGTGTATCTTCTTTGGAGAAATGTATATTCAGATTCTTTGCCCATTAAAAAATATATAATTTATCTTTATTTTGGAGAGGGGGAGGGAGGGAGAAGGAGAAGGAGAGAAACATTGATGTGAGAGATCAGTAGCCTACCTTGCGTGTCCCCACCTGGGACCAAACCACAGCTCAGGCCTGTGCCCCTACCAGGAATCAAACTGCGACTGACCTTCCAGCTTGGGAGATGACTCCCAACCAGCAGAGCCACCCCAGCTGGGGATCTTTACTGATCTTTTTAAAAACAGGACTTCTGGCCAAGATAGAGGTGTAGGTGGACACACTGTGCTTCCTCTCACAACCAAAATTAAGGACAACAAATATTTAGAAACAAGAAAACAACCAAAACTGATAGAAAATTGAACTGTACAGAAGTCCAACAACCATTCATCCAGACCGGTAAGAGGGGAAGAGTCATCGCAGGAAAAAGTGGAGGTGCGGACCCGGGAACACAGGCGGCAGTGGCTGGCGGTTCCCAGGTGCACAGGCGGCAGCTGGCGGACTCTGGGCCCACAGGCAGCAGCTGGCAGACCCCGGGCACAAGGTGGGAACTATGCAGACCCAGTGAGGCCGCACAAGGTAGCTGGCTGACCAGGTGGTCCCACATTCCCACACGCAGACAATCCAGGTGAAGGGGAAGCGGCAGAAGGGACTGGAATCCATAAGAGAGCGGAGCAGGCGCCATTGTTTCCTCTCAGACACTGCTCCCCTCCATAAGCAGCGTCACAACGCAGCAACTGGGCTGCCCCGCACAAGGGAACACTTAAGGCTCCACCCCTCACTGCGTAACAACTGCGACCAGAACAAAACCAAAACAAATCAAAACAAAAACACCAAAAATGGCTCCAACTGGAGAACAAATGAAAGCCCCAGAGCCAATTCCTCTAAGCCGTGAAGAGATAGCCAACCTATCAGATGCACGGTTCAAAGCACTGGTCATCAAAATGCTCACAGAATTGGTTGATTTTGCTCACAAATTAGATGAAAAAATGCAGGCTACAATATGTGAAATGAAGGAAGATGCATGGGGAACCAATAGAAATGGGAGGAAAGCTGGGACTCAAATCAATGGAGTGAACCAGAAGGAAGAAACAAACAACCAAATGGAAAACAAAGAAGAAACAAGAATTCAAAAAAACGAGGAGAGGCTTAGGAACCTCCGGGACATCGTTAAACGTCCCGACATCCAAATTATAGGGGTATCAGAAGGGGAAGAAGAAGAGCAACAAGTGGAAAAGTTATTTGAACAAATAATAAAGGAGAACTTCCCCAATCTGGCAAAGGAAATAGACTACCAGGAAGTCCAGGAAGCTCAGAGAGTCCCAAAGAAGTTGGACCCAAGGAGGAACACACCAAGGCACATCATCATTACATTAGCCAAGATTCAAATGAAGGAGAGAATTCTAGAAGCAGCAAGAGATAAGGGGACAGTCACCTACAAAGGAGTTCCCATCAGACTGTCAGCTGATTTCTTAAGAGAGACCTTACAGGCAAGAAGGGGCTGGAAAGAAGTATTTGAAGTCTTGAAAGGCAGGGACCTACATCCAAAATTGCTCTATCCAGCAAAGCTGTCATTTAGAGTGGAAGGGAAGATAAAGTGCTTCTCAGATAAGGTCAAGTTCAAGGAGTTCATCCTCACCAAGCCCTTAGTATATGAAATGTTAAAGGGACTTATCTAAGACAAAGAAGATCAAAAATAGGACAGTGAAAAGACAGCAAACTCACAGATATTAACAACCACACCTAAAACAAAAGCAGACTAAGCAAACAGAACAGGAACAGCACCACAGAAATGTAGATCATGTGGAGGGTTATCAACAGGGGAGTGGGAGGAGGAGAGAGGGGGAAAAGGTACAGAGAATAAGTAGCATAGATGGTGGGTAGAAAATAGCGGGAGGGCAAGAATAGTGTGGGAAATCTAGTGTGGGATACCGCTCCAGTGAACTTAGCCAGGACTGCTTATGCTTTTGATGCCATATATTGAACAAATCATTACCTATTCAAGATCCCAAAGTTTTATGCTATGTTTCACTTAAGAACCTAAATTCATTTCTTAACAACTTTTTGTATGTGTTAGAGGTCCAATTTCATTCTTTTATGTTGGATATCTACATTTGTTAAAAAGACTATACTTTTCCCATTGAATTATCTCAGCACCTTTGTTGAAATTGAGATGTCTGAGTCCTTCAAATTTGTTCTGTTATTTCAAGATTGGTTTGGCTATTCTGGGACTCTTCTGTTCCCATGTGAATTTTAGGATGAGCTTATCTATTTCCATAAAAATATTAACACAGATTTTTATTAGGAATTATGTTGCACCTTTAGAGCAATTTGGGGAATATTGTCTTAACAGTATCAAGTCTTCCAATTCATGAACAGTGGATGTCTTTGCACTTAGTTAGATCTTCTTTAATTTTTTTAAATTAAAAAAATTGTTTTAGTCTTCACCCAAGGATATGTTTATTGATTTTATTTTTTAAAAATATTTTATTTATTTATTTTTAGAGAGGGGAAGGGAGGGAGAAAGAAAGGGAGAGAAACATCAGTGTATGGTTGCCTCTTGAGTGTCCCGAACTGGCCTGCAATCAGGCATGTGTCCTGACTGAGAATTGAATTGGTGACCCTTTGGTTTGCAGGCTGGCACTCAATCCACTGAGCCACCCAGCCAGGGCTGTTTGTTGATTTTAGAGAGAGAGGAGGGGATAGAGAGAAAAACAAACATTGATGTGAGAGAGAAATATTGATGGGTTGCCTGCCTTACGCATCCAGACTGGAGATTGAACCCACAACCTAGGTATGTGCCCTGACTGGGGATCAAACTTGCAACCTTTTGGTGTATAGGACTAACCAACTAATCTACCCAGCCAAGACATTCTTTAATTTCTTTCAACAGTATTTTTAAGTTTTCAGTTGCAAATCTTCTGCTTCCTTTGTTAAATTTATTCCTAAGCTATTAGAAATTGAAATTTTAGATTTCATTTTGGATTGTTTATTGCTAGTGGATAGCAGTATGAGTGATTTTTGTGTATTGTCCCTATATAGTGGAATCTTACTGGATTTGTTCATTAGTTATAATTTTTTGTGTGTATTCCTTCTTTTTTTTAAATTACAAAATTATATCATCTTCAAGTGATGATAGTTTTACTTCTTTCTTTCCTATTTGGATGCCTTTTATTTCTTGAAAAATTTTGGCCTGACTAGAATCTGCAGTATAATGTTAAATAGAAATGATAAAAGCAGACATTCTTACCTTGTTCCTGTCTTAAGTAGAAAAGCATTTAGTCTTTTATCTTTAAGTATATTAGCTGTGGGATTTTTGGAGATGCCTTTTATCAGGTTGAGGCATTAGAATTGAAAAAAATCTTTTAGATAAATTATAATATATAGCCAGGAAAACTAATTATTTAACTCAGTGTTTAAGGAACTAGGACAGATTATTGTTTTGTTCCTATAGAAATTTCACTAGGGAAGTGGAAAAGTTTAGAAATCCAGTTTTACTTCTGTACACGGATATCTTTTTCTTTTATATGTGTAAATTACAAATAGCATCTAGAAAACATGTACTTTGAATGAGTTATTTGTTCTTGTATTTCAGAAAGAAGGATGCCACGGAGAAAGAAAAAAGTTAAAGAAGCCTCTGAAGCTCAGAACGTGGAGAAGAAAGATGCAGAAACTGCCAGTTCAGTCAATGTGAAGCGGAAGCGTAAACTTGAGGATGCATTCATTGTGATATCTGATAGTGATGGAGAGGTCAGTATTTTGAAGAGTGGAACTCTAGGTCTCTTACTAAGCTTTAGTATTCATTCAAGACTGGTTTGTGTTGCAGCTACACCTTAATGCCAGCTTGCCAGTCCATGCAGTTTTTACTCAGCTTCATTTTGATTTGTAAATGGAATTGAGAATTATGTAAAAGAAAGTAATCATACTGTTTGGCTGAGACTGGACCATGGTTCCTCAGTTTTGTAATATTATTAACCCAAGATGATGTTTTAAAACTACCTGAATAATCTACATCAAATGTAAATCTTAATTTTCATGAGTCTGGAGAGTGAAAGGAGATGTAAGAACTCTTTAGATATGCTCTGTCCAGTGTGGTAGCAGCTATAACAGCACCTGTAACTATTTAAATTAAAGTTAAATAATAGTAAAAATCAGTTCCTTTGTTGTTCTAGTTACATTTCAAGTGATCAAAGCCACATGAGTCTAGTATCTGTTGCATGAAACAGCAGAACATTTTCTTGTTGCAGAAACCTGTTTTTAGTGCCCATCCCTTCCTACTCCTCCCTTTGTCAACCCTCTGAAGGTTTTGTATATTTAGTGGTCTGTTGCTGCTTTGTTTATTCTTGTTTTTTGTTTTGTTTCTTTAGATTTCACATGAGTGAAATACAGCGTTTGTCTCTCTCTGACTTATTTCACTTAGCATAATACCCTTTAGGTCTATCCATGTTGTCTCAAATGAAAAGATTTCATTATTTATTGCTGAATAATATTTTACATATATACCACATCTTTTTCTTCTTATTTTTTAATCCTCACCTGAGAATATGTTTTTATTGATTTTAGAGAGAGAGGAATTGGGGGTGGAGGAGAACATTGATGTGAGACAGAAACATCAACTGGTTGCCTCCTATACACACCCTGACAGGGGATCGAACCTGAAAGCTAGGTATGTGCCCTGACCGGGGATCCAACTGCAGCCTTTTGGTGTGTGGGATGACACTCCAACCAGCTGAGCCACCTGGTCAGGGCGTATACCACATCTTCTTTATCCATTCATCTCTTGAGTGTAGAAGGCTTTATCGAATAGTGTTCTCTTTAATGTCTCTTTTGTTTCCTATTTCCATTTGTTTATTGCAGATTTCCACCTTGTAGGTCCCATCCAATAAGGCAGTGGATCAAATCATTTTTTCTGTCCTACTTATCTTTTTTCTTTATCTTCTACTTCATTGGATGGTAGAATTACACATTTGTCTCTAGTTACAAAGCTTAGAACTATCTTTAACTCTTTTCTCTTTCTCATCTTTTATGCCTAATTGTTCACCACATCCTTTAGTTTTTACCTCCTAAAGGACACACAGATCTGTCTTCCTTTTTCATTTCCAGTTCTTTAAAAAAAATTATTGGGGTGACATTGGTTAATAAGAACATACAAGTTTCAGGTGTACAATATTATAATACATCATCTGTATATTGCATTGTGTGCTCATCACCCAGCGTTTAGTCTCCTCATCACCATATATTTGACTTTCTTTATCCTCCTTAACCTCCACCTTCCCCCATTCCCCTCTGGTACCCACCACACTGTTGTCTGTGTTGAGAGCTGTGTTTGTTTGTTTGTTTGTTCATTCATTTGCTTCTTTTTGTTTTATGTCCCACAAATGAGTAAAATCATGTGCTGCTTTTCTTTTTCTGACTTACACTGTTACTGGCATTAGGGTGTTTGGGTTCTGCAAGAGAGAAATCAAGAGGAAACCCTAGAGAAATTTTCAGACAGATTTTCTTAAGCTTATGCTTGAGCACAAGGGAGACAGTCCTGAGAGAAACAAGGTTTCAGGCTGCTCTCCAAATAGCTTGAGGGAGAGGCTTTTATTGGCAAGGGTGGGGAGGGCTCACACAAACTTTAAATGGAGAGTGGAAATTTTCCATGTAAGGGTTGGAGAAGCAACTGGTTAGAAGGGAGATAAAATTCTGCAATATTTTTCAAGCAGGGATGGGGGGGTGGTGGGCTTTTTGGGTATTTCTTCTGGTCTTCTGGTGTCCTTGGGATCCTGGGCCCAGGCCCCTGTGCTCTCAAGATGCATCTGCGTTATCTCAAATGGAAGTGCTTCATCTTTTTTTTTAATGGCTGAGTACTTGTGTACCATGTCTTTATCCACTTATCCATTGAAGGCCACTTGGGTTGTTTCCATGTCTTGGCAACTGTGAATAAAGCTGCAGTGAACATAGGGGTACACACATCTTTATGAATAAATGTTTTCAAATTTTTTTGGTACATACTCAGAAGAGGGATTGCTGGGTCATATGGTAGCTATATTCTCAATTTTTGAGGACCCTCCATACTGTTTTCCATAATGACTGTACCAGTGTACATTCCTGCCAGCCTTGTATGAGGATTTCTTTTACTTCATATCTTCTCCAATGCTTGTTATTTCTTGTCTTGTTGATAATAGGCATTCTGAGAGGTGGTACCGCATTGTGGTTTTGATTTGTATTTTCCTTGTAGCTAGTGCAGTTGAGCATCTTTTCACGTATTTGTTGGCTGTTTGTTTTCTTGCAAAAAGTCTGTTCAGGTCCTTGGCCCTTATTTTAATTGGGTGGTTTGTTTTTCTGTTGTATTGTGTAAGTTCTTTATATATTTTGGATGTTAGCCCCTTATTGGAAGTATTGTTTGCAAATATCTTCTCCCATTTGGTTGGTTTTCTTTTTGTTTTGTTGTTGGTTTCCTTTGCTGTGTAGAAGCCATTTAGTTTGATATAGTCCTATTCGTTTATTTTTGCTTTTACTTTCCTTGCCTTTGGGGTCAAATTTATAAAATCCTCTGAGACCAAGGTTCATAGGTTTAGTACCTATGTTTTCTTCTAGGTATTTAATTGTTTCAGGTCTTATATTTAGTTTATTGATCATTTTGAGTTAATTTTTTGTATAGGGTGTCAAATAGTAGTGTAGTTTCATCCTTTTGCACATAGCTGTCCAATTTTTTCAGCACTATTTATTGAAGAGGCTTCTTTTCATTTTTTTTTGAAGTATTTCATTGTCTTTTTTAATTTCTTAAGTATAATACTTAGTCAAGGCATTACAGTTTTTCTTATTCTTTTCTTCATTGTGTATGTTTTATGTTCCTTTTTTGAAAATTAGTTGTCCATTACACATGGGTTTATTTCTGGGCTCTCAATTCTGTTTCATTGGTCTGTGTGTCTGTTTTTCTGCCAATACCATATTGTTTTGGTTATTGTAGCTTTTTGGTATAATCTAGCTGTCTGGAGAGTGATACTTTCCACTTTATTCTTTTTGTAAGGATTGTTTTGGCTATTTGGGGTCTTTTGTGGTTTCATGCAAATTTGACGATTCTTTTATTTCTATTTGTTTGAAAAATGCCACTGGGATTTTGATGGGGATTGCATCGAATCTGTATGTGGCTTTGGGTAGTAGGCCATTTTAATTATGTTGATTCTTCCAATCCATGACCATGGAATGTCTTTTCATCTCTTGATGTCTTCAGTTTCTCCTAATATAGTTTTCAATGTTATCAGTTTTTCACATCCTTTGTTAAGTTTATTCCTAGGTATTTTTTTATTCTTACTGCTCCACTTCTTTTCCTAACTATCTGTTATTTAAATTCTTGCAATAGACTTTGAACTTGGTTCTGTCCCTTCAGCTTTTTCTTTCTACATTTCACTTAGTTTGCTCCAGCTGCCTTTTAAAGAATTCAGATTTTAGAGCTTTGTACTTGATTGCTTAGAAATTTATGACTGTAATACCTACAAGATCAGTTTAGAATTTTAATCATACACTTTATCAGAACCTTCACAATCTAGTTTATATAATCTTATTTATATTCTTATTAGCAGTCTATTCCTCATCTGTCCCCTTGCCAAGACTATTTCACTCTTTAAATTTTTCCCTATTTCATTAATTTAAAAAGTTGTATATTTTTAATAATCAGCAAGATTGAGAATTCTTTCATACCTCTATTGGGTATTTGTTTATTTTTTTGAATTTCCTCATCAGTTTTTAATTAGGATTTCTGTGAAAATATTTTTTTTTAAGTGTAAAAGTATTAAAAAAAAAACAGCCCATTAATTCTACCACATACAGATATGCTGAAAAGTTATATACATGTTAGAAAAATCAAAACAATAAAAACTGTTTGAAGACATAACAGTATAGAAAGGTATACAATGAAGAGGAACACTTCAGTCAGTGTACATTTCTTTTGTATTGTTTCAGGAAAAAAATCATTTTTTTTTTAAAGACTTTATTTATTTTTAGAGAGAGGGGAAGGGCAGGGGAAAGAGAGGGAGAGGAGCATCAATGTGTTAATGTGTGTGAGAGAGACATCAGTCGGTTTCCTCTCACACGCCTCCCCCTGCCCTCCCTGGCCCTCCCTACCCCAGTCCAGGCATGTGCCCTGACTAGGAATTGAATGGGCAGCCTTTCAGTTCACAGGCTGGTGCTTAATCCGCTGAGCCACACTAGCCAGGGTGGGGTTTTTTTGCTTTTTGTTTTTAATATTTCAGTTATTTATTTTTAGAGAGAGGGTAAAGGAGGGAGAAAGAGGGGTAGAGAAACACCGATGTGAACGAGAAACACTGATTTGGTTGTCTTCTTAATACATGCCGCTACCAGGGATGGAACCCTCAACTTAGTCATGTGCCCTGACTAGTAATCAAACTGGCAATCTTTTGCTTTGTGGGATGACATCCAACCGAGTCACACCAGTCAGGGTCAAAAAAAAATCTTTATGCGTATACCATTATGCTACACATACAGCTTTACTTTTTTCACTTAATATTTCTTGGAGCTCTTTCTATAACAGCACATATGTATCGATCTCACTAAAATTAAAAAAGTTGTCAACTATGTCACACATATAGGAAAGTACATAAAATGTGACTATATAGTTTTTTTTTATTGTTTATGTTATTACAGTTGTCCCAATTTTCCCCCTTTACCCCCCTCCCCTGAGATCCTCTTTCCCACAGTCAATCCTCACACCATGGTTCATGTCCATGGGTGATGCATTTATGTTCTTGTCTAATACCTTCACCTTCTTTCACCAGTCCCAACCTCTCTCCTCCCCTCTCACAGCTCTCAGCCTGTTCCTTGTTTTTGTGCCTTGCTTCTGATTCTGTTTTGCTCGTTAGTTTATTTTGTTTCTTAGAGTCCAGTTATAAGGGGGATCATATGGGATTTGTCTTTCACTGCCTGGCTTATTTTACTTAGCATAATAGTCTCCAGTTTCATCCATGCTATTGCAAAGGTAAGAATTCCTTCTTTTTTTTTTTTATTTTTTAACTATTGTGTAGTATTCCATTGTGTAAATGTACCACAGCTTTTTTTATCTCCTCATCTACTGATGGGCACTTAGGCTGTTTCCAAATCTTGGCTGTTGTACATAACACTGCTATGAACATTGGGGTGCATATGTTCTTTTGAACTGGTGTTTTAGGGTTCTTTGGCTATATTCCCAGAAGTGGAATTGCTGGGTCAAAAGGCAGTTACATTTTTAATTTTGTGAGGAAAGCCTACTGTCTTCCACAGTGGCTGCACCAGTCTGCATTCCCGCTTATTGTGCACTAGGGTTCCCTTTTCTCCACAACCTGACCAACACTTGTTTGTTGATTTATTATTGAAGGCCATTTTGTCAGGTGTCAGTTGGTATCTCATTGTGATTTTAATTTGCATCTCTCTGATGGCTAGTGATGCTGAGCAACCTTTCATATGTCTCTGTGCCCTCTGCGTGTCCTCCTTGGAGAAGTGCCTGTTCAGATCCTTTGCCCATTTTTTAATCAGATTGTCTTCCTGGTGTTGAGTCATATGAGTTCTGTAGATCAAACCCTTGTCCAGGAACAACTCTAAACGACATATGGACAAAACCAAGGGGGGGTGGAATCAGGGGAGGGAGGTGGGGATGGCTGGCAGGGGGGGCGGAACGCAGACAACTGTACTTGAACAACCATAAAATTAAAAAACAAACAAACAAACAAAAAAACCCTTGTCCAGTGTATCCTTGGCAAATAATGTTCTTCCATACAGTGGGTTCACTTTCCATTTTGTTGATGGTTTTTTTAGCTGTGCAAAAGCTTTTTAATTGATGTAGTCCCGTTTGTTTATTTTCTTCCTTTGTTTCCCTTGCCTTGAGAGGTATATTGGCAAAACTATTACTACACGAGATATCTGAAATTTTACTGCCTATGTTTTCCTCTAGAATTTTTAAGGCATTGCAACTTAAATATAAGTCTTTTGTCCATTTTGAGTTTATTCTAGTGTATGTTGTAAGTTGGTCTAGCTTCATTTTTTTTGCAAATATTATACTAGACCAGTTCTCCCAATATGCTTTATTGAAGAGACTGTCTTTACTCCATTGTATATTTTTGCCTCCTTTGTCAAATATTAATTGACCACAGAGATTTGGGTTTATTTCTGGGTTCTCTATTCTGTTCCATTGGTCCATGTGTCTGTTCTTATGCCAGTACCATACTGTTTTGATTACAGTGGCCTTGTATAGTTAGATACCAGGTATTGTGATCCCTCCAACTTTGTTCTTCTTTCTCAAGATTGCTGAGACCATTCAGAGTCTTTTTTGGTTCCATATAAATTTTTGGAATATTTGTTCTAGATCTATTTTCAAATACCATTGGTATTTTAATAGAAATTGTGTTGAATCTGTAGATTTCTTTGGGTAGTATTGACATTTTAATGATGTTAATTCTTCTAGTCCATGAACACAGTATATTCTTCTACTTATTTGTATCTTCCTCAATTTCTTCCTTCAGTGTTTTGTAAAATCCTCACCTGAGGATATGTTTTTATTGATTTTAGAGAGAGAGGAAGGGGGAAAGAGGGAGAGGGAGAAACATTGATCAGTTACCTCCTGTATGCTCCAGACTGAGAATCAATTCCATAACCCAGGTATGTGCCTTGAGCGGGGATTGAACCTGGATCTCTTTTGTGTACGGGACAATGCTCCAGCCAACTGAGCCATCTGGCCAGGGCATGAATGTGTAGTTTGAAAATATAATCAGAGTAGCTGCATTCTCCATCTTAGAAGCCCTTTAGGCTTAGTATGACCATCCCAATTGCATCCCTTTCCACCTATGTAAAGGTAACCACTGTATCTTTCCATGCTTTTCCTTACGATTCTACCATTTTTTAAAATATATTTTATTGATTATGCTATTACAGTTGTCCCATTTCTCCCCCATCATTCCCCTCCACCCTGCACACCCTCTTCCACCCACATTCCCCCCTTTAGTTCATGTCCATGTGTCCTAAGTTCTTTAGCTTCTACATTTCCCATACTATTCTTGCCCTCCCCTGTCTATTTTCTACCCACTATCTATGCTACTCATTCTCTGTACCTTTTCCCCTTCTTTCCTCCTCCCACGCCCCTGTTGCTAACCCTCCATATGATCTCCATTTCTGTGGTTCTGTTCCTGTTCTAGCTGTTTGCTTAGTTTGCTTTTGTTTTAGGTGTGGTTGTTAATAGCTGTGAGTTTGCTGTCTTTTCACTGCCCTACTTTTTATCTTTTTCTTAGATAAGTCCCTTTAACATTTCATATACTAAGGGCTTGGTGATGATGAACTCCTTGAACTTGACCTTATCTGAGAAGCGCTTTATCTGTCCATCCATTCTAAATGACAGCTTTGCTGGATAGAGCAATTTTGGATGTAGGTCCCTGCTTTTCAAGATTTCAAATATTTCTTTCCAGCCTCTTGCCTGTAAGGTCTCTCTTGAGAAATCAGCTGACAGTCTGATGGGAACTCCTTTGTTGGTGACTGTCCCTTTATCCCTTGCTGCTTCTAGAATTCTCTCCTTCATTTGAATCTTGGCTAATGTAATGATGATGTGCCTTGGCGTGTTCCTCCTTGAGTCCAACTTCTTTGGGACTCTGAGCTTCCTGGACATCCTGGAAGTCTATTTCCTTAGCCAATCTGGGGAAGTTCTCCTTTATTATTTGTTCAGATAAGTTTTCCACTTGTTGCTCTTCTTCTTCCCCTTCTGGGACCCCTATAATTCAGATGTTGGGACGTTTAACGATGTCCTGGAGGTTCCTAAGCCTCTCCTCATTTTTTTGAATTCTTGTTTCTTCCTCGTTTTCTGTTTGGTTGTTAGTTTTTTCCTTCTGGTCCACTCCATTGATTTGAGTCCCAGTTTTCCTTCCATCTCTATCGGTTCCCCATGCATCTTCCTCTATTTCACGTATTGTAGCCTGCATTTTTTCATCTAATTTGTGAGCAAAATCAACCAATTCTGTGAGCATTTTGATGACCAGTGCTTTGAACTGTGCATCTGATAGGTTGGCTATCTCTTCATGGCTTAGAGGAATTGGCTCTGGGGATTTTATTTGTTCTCCGGTTTGAGCCATTTTTGGTGTTTTTGTTTTTTTTTTTTTGGTTGTTGTTTTGTTTTGGTTTTAGTCTGGTTGTGGCTATTACGTAGTGAGGGGTGGAGCCTTAGGAGTTCCTCAGGGCGGGGCAGCCCAGTAGCTGGGTTGTGACCCTATGTAGGTGGGGGCAGGGTCTGAGAGGGCAGAACGGCGCCTGTTCCGCTGTCTCCTGGACTTCAGTCCCTTCTGCCGCTTCCCCTTCGCCTGGATTATCTGTGTACGCGCGCGTGCTGTTACATAGTGAGGAGTGGAGCCTCGGGCGCTCCCCACTGTGTGGCAGCCCAGTTGCTGGGTTGTGACGCTGTATGTGGGGGCGGGGTCTGAGAGGGAAGAATGGCGCCTGCTCCACTCTCTCCTGGATTCCAGTCCCTTCCGCCAGTTCCCCTTCACCTGCATTATCTGCGTGCCAATGTGGGACCACCTGCTCAGCCAGCTGCCTTGTGCGGCCTCACTGGGTCGGGGGTCCGCCAGCTGCTGCCTGTGGGCCCGGGGACCGCCAGCCGCTGCTGCTTGCGTTCCTGGGTCCGCACCTCCACTTTTTCCTGCCACTACTCTGCCCCACTTACCGGTCTGGATGAATGGTTGTTGGACTTCCGTACAGTTCAGTTTTCTATAAGTTCTGGTTGTTTTCTTGTTTGTAAATATTTGTTGTCCTTAATTTTGGTTGTAAGAGGAGGCACATTGTGTCCGCCTACGCCTCCATCTTGGCCGGAAGTCCTAGTCTACCATTTTTATGTGTATCTCTGAACCCTGTGCTTATATGTATTGCAAAACCGAATCTCAGTGGTTAGACACTTCTACCAACATTTTTCTATAATCTACCCTTTTCCCAAAGATTTGAAATTTTGTCTTTATTGTAAATTAAAATCTCGTCCATATTCTTTTTTTGATTTTTGATTTTGATCTATTTGTCACATATTTTAAATATTTATTTATTTATTTATCTTTTAGAGGGGAAGGGTAGGAGAGAGGGAGAGGGAGAGAAACATCAATGTGCGGTTGCCTCTTGTATGTCCCCTGACGGGAACTGGCCTGGCAACCCAGGCATGTGCCCTGACTGGGAATCGAACCGCGATCCTCTGGTTCGCAGGCCCGCGCTCAATCCACTGAGCTACACCAGCCAGGGCTATTTGTCACATATTTTAAAATAATTGCTCAGTTGATTATCTTGGGTTATTTAGGTAGGCACTTATATGTGCTAATAATGATCATTTTCTGTGTTCCTTTCTAGTACTTACACCTAATTTTTTGTTTCATTACATTGACGATAGCCTCCAGAATAATGTTGATTATTATCAGCGATAGAGTACATCTTTGTCTTGATTTTGAATTTAATTGTAGAAGTATTTTGATGTTTTGCTATTTGTTTCATGTTTCTGTTATTTATTATATTACAGAAATATTCTTTAATTGCTTATTTCTATTAGTACTTTTAGGAATGGATGTTTAATCAAATGCCTGAAAAGGCATTACTTATCAAGATGATGGTGTAGTCTTTCTCCTTTAATCAGTTAATAAATAGCTCATTAATGCATTTTCTTTTTCTTTTCTTTTTTTAGAGATTTTATACACACACACACACACACACACACACACACACACACACATATATATATATTTTTTTTTTGGAGAAGGGGGAGGAAGGGAGAAAGAGACAGAGAGAAACATTGACTTATGAGAGAAACATTGATCAGTTGCCTCTTGTATGCCCCGAACTGGGGACCTGGCCTGCAACCCAAGCATGTGCCCTGACTGGGAACTGAACAAGTGACCTTTCAGTCTGCAGGCTGGTTCTTAATCCATTGAGCCACACCAGCCAGGACAATACATTTTCTAATGTTGGAACATCTTTGCATTTCTGAAGAAAATTTTACTGGGTTATGAAGTATTATTACATTAACATAATATTGAATTTGCTTTCTCAATATATTATTTAGGAGTTTGGCATCTATATTCCTAGTGGCATTGATTTTGCATAACTGTGGGGTTTTTTTGGTACTATATCAGATTTTTGTTTCCGTTTTATGCTATAAAATAGAAGGGAAGCTTTTCATTGTTTTTTATGTCCTACCACAGTTTAGATAGTAAGGGAATGATCTATTCTTTAAGGTTTACTGGCACTTGCTTATAAAACTGTCCTATTAACTAATTTTTAATATATACTTTATGTTCTTTTAATGTCTTGATATATTTGTGCATTTTTAAAAAGACTTAAAGGATACAAATAAATAGATGGTAGAGTCATTTGGGAACATAGTTATTTGGCCTTGGAAGTTGAAAATTGAATGAATTATTTGATTTTTTTGTTTGTTTTTTGCTCTTTGCACTACTGGCAGTGCTAACTCCAATTTGTCTTTCAGTATAGATATCAGTTCCTTTGGGGATCCTTGCAGGTTTTCCAAGACTGGGTCAATTGGCCATCTATTATACTCCTATAGAACCTATGCTTATTTCTTTAGTATTAGTTGTCACACTGTTCCGAAATTGCCATTGTGTTTTTCTGCCTTCATTACTGCATCATGATTTCCTGGAAGCAGGAATTCTTATCTGGAATACTTAATAATAATGCTTAGCCTGCACTAGTAGGCATTCTCAAAAAAATATCTGTATCAGATTTTACTTGTTGGTACTCTCTTATTTGAACATTTCTTTAAAAAATGTCTTAGTTCCTGTTGCTAAAGAAGCCAGAAAATGTCTTTTTTTTTTTTTTAAACATAAAGATAATGGCACAAACCCGGTATCACTGGGGCTTCGTCATGGCTTGCCTTGTTGAGTAGTTACTTGGGCTGATCAGTTCTATTCTCACTCCCATCAAGTCCCCAAGAGATCAAAAATGCACTTTTGCAAACCCTGCATTGTGTTAGAATTCTCATTTACTATGTGACCTTTCTGAACTTTTATTATATATAAAACTAATAATACACTGTAGGATTGTTGTAAGGTTTAGACATAACATAAGTAAAATTTTCTAGAGTGGTACTTTAGTAGATGATAACTGATAATTTTAAATGTTCAGGATATAGTCTCAGGATGGCAGGGAATAGAGCTAACTGACTTATGTGGGTAAAAACCCTATTAGTTGTCTTTTCCTCTTACATTTTTTTCATGTTAACAAAGTAATAACAAGAAATCAAAAGGGAAAGAAAAGAATACCTGGAGTTTTATGGTTGGACAGAGCTAGTTTTAGTCTTGACTTACACTGTCTGGGCCTCAGTTTTCTCTTCTGTGGTATGGAGGCAGTGATACTCTTCACACAGGAATTTTGAGAGGAATCAAATGAGGTTATGTATATAGAGTGCCTGGCACACAATAAGTATGCAATGTATGGTAACTGTTTTTACTATTATTTTAAAAAGCTTCTATTGATATTTTATGACAAAAAATGTTGTGCATAAATTACCAGCTAATCTTTTAAAATTTATACAGTGTTTCTGGATTCAAAGTGCTACTTAACATCGTATGTTAGTAAAAATAAGAAATTCACCTCAAACCATTCCTCTCTAAAGCTGGTAGACTTATGAGAGACACATTTATATAAGAGAATACAAAACATGCGCTGTGTCACAAAACCACTTCTTTGATACTAGTTGGAGCGTTTGCTCACTGCCTGAAAGAAGGTGGCCACAAGGGTCAGTGACCAGTGGATATTTTTAGTACCAAAACAGTCCATGGGACCAGTCAGTGAATTTCATTTATTTATTCTTACCTTTTTCAATTTTCAGTTCCACATTTTTAAGATTCACAGTTTTCACTTTGAAATATTTCATTTGGATACAAGTCTTTGCTTTCCTGTAAATAGGAAAATACATTCTTGTCTGCGATACCCACCCTACCCCATGCCATCATTTAGAGGATAGGTTCTTCAGTCTCACAGCATTTGTTTTGCTTTTCGTATCTGCTTACCCCATTAAGAAAGATAGCTTAGATATCAGTATGTACTCTTTTATTTTTTCATCTTTACCCGAGGACATTTTTTTTTCATTGCTGGGGGTTACGGGGGGGAGAGAGAGAGACAGACAGACATCTATATGAGAGAGAAACATTGATTGGTTTCCTCTTTATGCACTCTGACCAGGGATCAAACCCACAACCTAGGTATATGCCTTTGACCAGGGATTGAACCGACAATCTTTTGGTGTATGGGATGATGCTCCAACCTTGGAGCCACTTGGCCAGGGTGGGTTAATCAAGTTTTTTTTTTTTTTTTTTTTTTTTAATTGTTGTTCCAGTACAGTGGTCTCCATTTCCCCCCTCCCCCCTCCCACACTAATCAGGTATTTTTTATCATTTCATTTTATCTCTGCTTTTGACTTGATATAAAGCTTATCTTAGTGGTTTGTTTAGGGTTTTTAGTATGCATATTTAGCTTATCACAGTTTACCTTCCAGTGATGTTATACTACTTTATGTATAATGTAAGCATCTTATGATAGTTTGCTTTTATTACTTCCCCCTGAACTTTGTTACTGTTGTCATGTATCTTACTTGTACCTGCATTTTAAACCCCATAATGCATTGCTATTATTTTGTTTAAACAGGCAGTTTATCTTTTTCTGTTTTTTTTTTTTTTGATTGATTTTTAGAGAGAGAGAAACATCAATTTGTTGTTCTACTTACTTATGCATTCATTGATTGTTGCACATGCCACTACCAGGGATTGAACCTGCAACCTTACATGTGGGGATGATGCTCTAACCAACTGAGCTACCTGGCCAGGGCTAGGCAGTTTATCTTTTGAGGAGAAGAGAAACAATCTTAATATATTTATGATGTAGCTTCCATTTTTGGTGCTCTTCATTCCTTTGTGTAACTTTATATTTACATCTGGTATCATGTTTGATTTAGTCTGATGTGGTTGCCCTGACAAAAATACCGTTTATTTTCTCCAACCTGTGGACTAAAAGTCCAACAGCAAGGAGCCAGCAGGGTCATTGTTTGGTGAGGATTCCCTCTGAGGGTTGCAGGTGGTTGCTTTCTGACTGTGTACCCATATGCTGCGTACCCACAGGCTTTTCCTCCCTGTGTGCACTGGGTGTCTCTTCTTATAGGGGCACCAATCCCATCATGAGGGTCCCAGTGTCATGATCTCATCAAACAATAATTACTCCCTAAAGAAGGGAGCTCTAAATCCCTCTGTACTGGGGGTTAGCACTCTCCATATGTTCTGCGGAGGAAACAATTTAGCCCATAATTTTGCTCTATTGTTTTCCCTGCTGCCTGAAGGTCTAACATTTCTTTTGAGTGGGTCTGCTGGTGATGGATTCTTTCAGCATTAACGTATCTGAAAAGTCTTCATTTTATCTTTATGTTTCAGTAAAATTTTTAGTTTGGAATAATTTACCTTTGTAAAAATACTGGAATGATACTATTCAGTAACTGTCTTCTAAGTTCCCCTCTATATAACTACAGTACATTTGTCAGAACTAAGACATTAAGTGATGGGGGGAAATGGAGACAACTGTACTTGAACAACAATAAAAAAATGTGAAAAATATAAAATAAAAATTAAAAAATTAAATTTCCTTTTAGAGCAATTAAAATAAAAATAAAGTAAAAAAGAACTAAGACATTAGAATTGGTATATTACTGTTAATTAAGCTCTAGACTTTGGATTTTATCAGTTTTTTTCAGTTTTTCCACTACTCCCCTTTTTCTGTTCTAGGATCCAATCTAGAATACCACATTACCTTTAGTAGCCTTTTTTGGAAGATTTTTGCTGGCTATAGAACTTTAGGTTAATAACTTTTTTCTTTCATTATTTTGAAAGATTTTGTTCTATTGCCTTCTTACTTTTATTGTTGTGAACAAGAAATCTGATATAATACTTATTTTTTCTCTGGATGATTTTAAGATTTTATTTTTATCTTTGGTTTTAAACAGTTTGATTATGATGTGTTTTTTTTTTTAAATATTTTATTTCTTTATTTTTAGAGAGAGGGAAAGGGAGGGAGAAAGAGAGGGAGAGAAACATCAATGTGTGGTTGCCTCTCACATGGCCCCCACTGGGGATCTGGCCTGCAACCCAGGCATGTGCCCTGACTGGGAATCGAACTGTGACCCTTTGGTTCACAGCCCGCACTCAATCCACTGAGCCACACCAGCCAGGGCTAATGTGTTTTTTATTTATGATTTTTTTTGTGTCTGTGGTTCACAGAAGTTATTGGGTATGTAGATTTGTAGTTTTCATTAAGTTTAGAATATTCTAAGCCATTATTTCTTCAGATATCTTTTCTGCCCTTGGCCCCCTTCAGGGACTGTAGTTACCTATGTATTGGCTGCTTGAATTAGTCCACAGTTCACTGATGTTCTCTTTATCTTTGTGGGTGTTGCTTCAGCCTCATTTGAAGTAATAAATAGCCATGTGACTGCTGGCTTCCATACGTGACCCCAGAGATTCAGAACATCTCTGTCACTGCAGACAGTTCCACTGGCTAGCACTGCTCCTTTAAGAGATAACCAGGACTAATGCAATAGTATCAGGCCTTAGGTCTGTTTACCGTGGATGCCACAAGAAATTCAAGCCTCCCTGGCCTCTCTCACCACCTCGCTTCTCATCCCTACATGACTCTGATCTGCCGTCCGGGGGTGCTTTTCTAACCTGACCCGGTCGTCCACACCTACTCTGGAAACCAATGCCTTCTGGAATTCGTGGCACTGATCGACAAAACCCCTGACGTGCTCAGCCTCCTCTCAAAGTTCTCATCTTCTTGCTCTCACTGAAAGAAGGCTGTCCTCTGAGGAGGGTACTGCTTCTCCTCGCACCTTCCCAAGGACTGGCTTGTTTCTTCCTCTTTACCCCACAGCACTACTGACCTGGAGTTGGGGTAGATATCCACTTCCTCCTCGCTGTTGCTTCCAGTCTACTGGGAAGACCTAGTTGGAAGCACAAACCACGGGTTACCCCTGCTAGCCACCCCGAAGTAATCATCTCCTATCCTCCTGGTTGCCGGTCCTCTACACTTCCCGCCATTCACTGAAAACTTGAACATGTCACTTTCCGTCTTTCTCTTCACCACTGCAGCCATCATTCTTGGTGATTTCAGTATCTGTAAGCTGTATTAGACTGAAGCGTATGAAGTTGCAGTTTTTACGGGTTTCAACCTGAGGTGTGCTCCATCCCCTATGCTTGCCTCTCAGTTGCTTGGCTAGTCCTTTGGATCATACCATCCCGGCCTTTCTCGAGGGGGATCTGAGAGAGAAGCAGGCCTAATGCCCTAAGGCATTCCCTGTATGTGATGAGTTAACCTCTCCCTGCTGCATTTAGAATGGTTGGTACCAGTTCTCTACCCTCCTTGGGAGAAGTAGAACAATCTGTTCATTTTCTATGTTTCATGGTTCCGCTGAGAAGCCCTGGTTGAGCCTGTCAGTAATAATTGTGCCACTTGCAAGATCTCAATTCCAGAAGTCCCATTCTCTGATCATCACCACCTGCCTTTTCCAGCTCACACCCTCTAGTACACTAACTCCAATAATTTTTCAGCCCTTCCAGGACATCTAATTCCAGACTGTCACCTTTTCCACGTCCATTACCCTGTCAGGTCCTCAATTTCCTTTGTACCTAACTTAGATCTCACAGTTATCATATTAACAATTGCCTTGAAGAGTCCCTCAACTTGTTTCTAATCTCTCTCGTGCTCCCCAGCAAAACCCAGTCTTGGTGAAATCTAGCCCTCCACCTGTTCTACATTCCTACCTAAGCAGCCCAACCGTGCCTACTGGGCTCACATCATACTGAAGAACGCAAACCTCAAGTGGCTTGTCAGCGCAGCCCAATGTTTCCATGGTCAGTTTATTCTTGTGCTCTTCCAGAGGCTCTTTCATTAGTTTGCTTTTTAGATTCAGGTATTGTTAGATGTATTTATTGCTATTTTATTTTTCATAGTTTTGATCTTTTTCTTACAAAGTCTTTTTAACATTTCATATAGTAATGGTTTGGTGATGATGAACTCCTTTAGCTTTTTCTCAACTGTGTAGCTCTTTACCTGCCCTTCAATTCTAAATGATAGCTTTGCTGGGTAGCGTAATCTTGGCTTAGGTCCCTGCTTTTTCATGACTTTAAATATTTCTTGCCAGTCCCTTCTAGCCTGCAAAGTTTCATTAGAGAAATGAGCTGACAGTCTTATGGGAAATCCCTGTATGTAATTAACTACTTTTCTCTTGCTGCTTTTAAGATTCTCTCTTTATCTTTGACTTTTGGTATATTAATTATAATGTATCTTAGAGTGGGCCTCTTTGCATCCATTTTGTTTGGGACTCTCTGTGCTTCCTAGACTTGCATGTCTCCTTCACCGAATTAGAGAACTTTTCTTTCACTATTTTTTTTGAGAGAGATTTAAATTTCTTGCTCTTTCTCTTCTCCTCTGGCACCCCTATGATGCTGATGTTGGACCTGTTGAAGTTGTCCCAGAGGCTGCTTATACTGACCTCATTTTGGGAGGTTCTTTTTTCTTCTTGTTGCTCTTTGTGGTTGTTTTTTGCTTCCTTATGTTCCAAATCATTAATCTGATTCTCACCTTCGTCTACTCTACCGTTGTTCCCCTGTAAATTGTTCTGTATTTCAATTAATGAATCCTTCATTTTTGACTAAGTCTTATTTATGCTGCTGAGGTCTTCGCTAAGTTCCTTGAGCATCCTTGTAACCAGTGTTTTGAACTCTGCATCTGATAGATTGCTTATCTCCATTTTGTTTAGTTCTTTTTCTTCAGTTTTGATCTGTTCTTTCATTTGGGCCATGTTTCTTTGTCTTCTCATTTTGGCAGCCTCCCTGTGTTTGTTTCTATGTATTAGGTAGAGCTTCTTTGACTCCATGTCTTGGTAGTGTGGCCTATTGTAGTAGGTGTTCTGTAGGGTCCAGTGGTACAGCCTCTTCTATCACCCAAGCTGGGTACTCGATGTGTGCCCTTTGTGTGGGCTTAGTACATTGTCCTCTTGTAGTTGAGCTTTGATTGCTGTTGGCAGGTCAATGGGAGGGATTTACTCAGGCTAGTTCATTGCAAGGATTGGCTGTGACCACTGACCACCAAACTCCATTGTCCATGGAGGATAAGCTGTGCAAGGGCAGGGTATTGGTACTCCTATGTGGTCTGTAGCTGTCCACTGGGTGTGCATACTCTGGGGTTTCCCAAGTGGTACAGGCCAAAGTCAGTCCCCCTGGTCCCCCACCCTGTTTTGCCCAGGGTCACCCTGTCTGAGCTATAAAGCTGTCTGAGATGGCTGCTACTTGTGCTGAGTTTAGGGATTCCTAGGCGAAGCCAAGCTGTGGTTCTAATCTGGTTGCTGCTAGTGCCAGGCCTGAGGTTCATTGAGCCAGCTGTTGCTTGTTTGAGAGGATTTAGGAAGTTGTGAAGCAACTTCATGCAAAGACCAGCCATTTACACGGAAAAGCATCTTGGGTTGGGCCATAAGTTGAGTGGGGCAGAGTCTCAGGGGCTCTCCAAGGTGGGGTCAAACAGTGTTAGCCAGGTTGATGGAGTCTCAGATATGGCATCAGTCTACTGGCTCTGTGTGGGGAGGGTTTAGAAAAGCGACAGTGGCCTCTGTTTGCCCTGATGCCAGATGCTCCAGTTTTTCCCTCTATACTCACTGGTGCCTTTCAAGCTGTTACCCCAGTGCTGGAGCTCAGAGGGAGTAAGTCTGGACTAGGAGAGCCTGTGTGGGGGTTATTTAGGAGGAACTGCTTTGGGCTCCAGCAGTTTCTTCCACCGACTGAATCCCCACTGGTTTTTGCAGCCAGAAGTTGTGGGGACTTCTCTTCCTGGCACTGGAATCCTGGGCTGGGGGGCCTGGTGTGGGGCTGGGACTCCTCCCCTGCCATATCCCTCCTGACTTTTTATTCACCACACATGGGTGTGGGATGAGCCAGTTTCTGGTCTGTTCCCCTCCTAGTCTGGATGGATGTAGTTTCTTTAATTCTGTAGTTGTCAGACTTGCATTCAACTTGAGTTCTGATGGTTCTGAGCGATGGTTCTGTATTTTAGTTGTAATTACAATTAGGTTGTGTGAAGAGGTGAGCTGTGTCTGCCTACACTGGCCATTTTGACTGAAGTCCTTCTTCTTTTTAAAATAGTTTTATTACCATTTATTCCTCTTATGTCCTCTTCCACCTTCACCTATAGCCTCCCTTCCACAGTCACCACACTGTTGTTCATGTCCATGAGTTCTTTTTCTTTTTTGCTCGATCCCTCCACTCCGTACCGCACCATGAGAGCTGTCAGCTTGCTATCTGTGAGTCTGTCTCTATTTTGCGTGTTAGTTCAGTTTGTTCATTAGATTCCACACATGAGTAAAAGCATATGGTACTTGTCTTTCTCTGACTGGCTTAATTCACTTTGCAAATATTCTCCAAGACCATCTATGCTGTTGCAAAAGGTAAAATTTTCTTCTTTTTTTTTTTTTTACAGCTGAGGAGAATTCCATTGTGTTAATGTCCCATAGTTGTTTTATCCACTCATCTATTGATGCACACTTGGGCTGCTTCCAAATCTTGGCAATTGTAAATAACATTGCAAAGAACATAGGGGTCCATATATTCTTTTGAATTAGTGTTCCAGGTTTCTTTGGAGGAATTCCCAGAAGTGGAATCACTGGGTCATAATGAACTTTTTTTTATTTAACTAACAGTATAAAGTATAATTCAAAAACAGTCTTTATTAAAAATTAAAATTGTAGTTAATATAATGTTATAAATAAATGTCTGTTTTTTTCAGATATTTATATACTTTGAATTTTTACAAATAACTAATCTTAAACTATCACATATTATAATTTGGTGCTTTTGCAAATGACTAGTCTGCAGCTTTTTACCATGGAAGGCCTGTTATCCTGCATGGATGTTCTAGCAGTGTCAAATTGCTGTAAAAGTTTCTAAATGCTCATTCTCAGTTTCTGTGCTTATTTTGCTGCAGACTAATAACAAGCAGTGTGCTGATTGTCACCTGTATATCATACTTTGAGTAGCATTGATTGAGGTTGTTTACAGTCTTTAACAATGATAAAATATTCTACTCTGAAAATTATTGTACACACATCTTTATGTTAATGTGTGTGCATATCTTTAGAATAAATTCTTAGCAGTATTGCTGGACAAAGAGCGTGCATATTTATGATTTTAGTGGTTACTGCCAGTTAGCCCTCTAAACATATTGCGTCCACTTTATCCCATCAGTGGTATGTGAGTACCTGTTTCCCCACAATGTTTTGTAAAATATGTTATTTTTACCTAGTGTAGGTAAAAAAACAAGTCTATGTAATTGTTTGATTGGCATATCTAGAGTGAAGTTGAGCATCATCTTTCCATATACTTATGAGCCATTGTGTATGTTTTCCCATGAAGTGTCTTATTATGTTCTTTCCTATGGGAAGAGGCTAAATATTGGTCTTTTTATTGATTTGTAAGCTCTCTTTATATATAGTAATGCACTGCTTAACGAGACATTCTGAGAGATGTATTGTTAGGAGCTCTCACTGTGTGAACATCATATAGTGTACTTACGCAAACCTAGAAAGTTTAGTTTACTACATATCTAGGTTATATGGTATAGCCTGTTGCTCCTAGACTACAAACTTGTACAGCGTGTTACTGTACAGAACAACACCAGATTAATGAAGTATGAGAGAAAATGGTTCAATCAAGAGATACAGTAAGCACAAAATGTATGAGGTTACTTTTGGTATAACATGGCATACTGTTTTGCAGTAAACTTTTTTAGAAATAAGTAGAAAGAGAACATTCTAAGGTAATGATTAAAAGTATAGTATAATAAATATATAAACAAGTAATGTCATTTATTGTCATTATTAAGTATTATGTACTATACTACACAGTTGTATACATTATGCTTTTATATGATTGGCAGCACAGTAGATTTGTTTACACCAGCATCACCACAAACATGTAATGTGTTGTGTACAGTGTTACAGTGGCTGTGGTGTCACTCAGCGATAGAAATTTTTCAGGTCCATTATAATCTTTGTTTTTTAAAGATTTTATTTATTTATTTTTAGAGAGAGGGGAAGGGAGGGAGAAAGAGAGGGAGAGAAACATCAGTGTGTGGTTGCCTCTTGTGCACCCCTACTGGAGATCAGCCTGCAACCCAGACATATGTACCTGACTGGGAATCAAACCAGCAACCCTTTGGTTCATAGGGTGGTGCTCAATCTACTGAGCCACACCAGCTAGGGCTGTTCAAACATAATCTTATGAGACCACTTTACTATATGTAGTCCATTGTGAATTGGAATGTCTTTATGCTTTGTGTGACTGTATAAGGAAAATTAACCCTTTATCTGATAAATATGTAGCATAATTTCCCTAAGTTGTTCTGTTGCTTTTTATTTTATTTATTTTAAATATTTATTTATTTATTTTTGTTTTGCAGTTTTAAAAATATATATATTTTATTGATTATGCTATTACAGTTGTCCCATTTCACCCCATCATTCCCCTCCACCCTGCACACCCCCTCCCACCCGCATTCCCCCGCTTTAGTTCATGTCCATGTGTCATAAGTTCTTTAGCTTCTACGTTTCCCAAAATATTCTTCCCCTCCCCCTGTCTATTTTCTACCCACCGTCTATGCTACTTATTCTCTGTACCTTCCCCCCCCCTCCTCCTCCCACTCCTCTGTTGCTAACCCTCCATGTGATCTCCATTTCTGTGTTTCTGTTCCTGTTCTAGTTGTTTGCTTAGTTTGCTTTTGTTTTAGGTGTGGTTGTTCATATCTGTGAGTTTGCTATCTTTTTACTGTCATATTTTTTATCTTTTTTTTCTTAGATAAGTCCCTTTAACATTTCATATAATAAGGGCTTGGTGATGATGAACTCCTTGAACTTGACCTTATCTGAGAAGCACTTTATCTGCCCTTCCATTCTAAATGACAGCTTTGCTGGATAGAGAATCTTGGATGTAGGTCCTTGCCTTTCATGACTTGGGATCCTTCTTTCCAGCCCCTTCTTGCCTGTAAGGTCTCTTTTGAGAAATCAGCTGACAGTCTGATGGGAACTCCTTTGTAGGTCACTGTCCCCTTATCCCTTGCTGCTCCTAGAATTCTCTCCTTCATTTTAATCTTGGCTAATGTAATTACAGTGTGCTTTGATGTGTTCCTCCTTGGGTCCAGCTTCTTTGGGACTCTCTGAGCTTCCTGGACTTCCTGGTAGTCTATTTCCTTTGCCAGATTGGGGAAGTTCTCCTTTATTATTTGTTCAAATAAGTTTTCTACTTGTTGCTCTTCTTCTTCCCCTTCTGGGACCCCTATAATTCGGATGTTGGGACGTTTAACGATGTCCCGGAAGTTCCTAAGCCTCTCTTTATTTTTTTGAATTCTTGTTTCTTCCTCGTTTTCTGTTTGGTTGTTAGTTTCTTCCTTCTGGTCCACTCCATTGATTTGAGTCTCAGTTTTCCTTCCATCTCTATCGGTTCCCCATGCGTCTTCCTTCATTTCACGTATTGTAGCCTGCATTTTCTCATCTAATTTATGAGCAAAATCAACCAATTCTGTGAGCATTTTGATGACCAGTGCTTTGAACTGTGCATCTGATAGTTTGGCTATCTCTTCGTTGCTTAGAGGAATTGACTCTGGGGTTTTCACTTTTTCTCCGGTTTGAGCCATTTTTGGTGGGGTTTTTTGTTTTGTTTTATTTTGGTTTTAGTCTGGTCACAGCTATTACGTATGAGGGGTGGAGCCTTAGGTGTTTCTCAGGGCGGGGCAGCCCAGTCGCTGGGTTGTGATGCTGTTTGTGGGGGCGGGGTCTGAGAGGGAACAATGGTGCCTGCTCCGCTCTCTCCTGGATTCAGTCTCTTCCGCCACTTCCCCTCTGCCTGGACCGTCTGCGTGCAAGAATGTGGGACCCCCTGGTCAGCCAGCCGCCTTGTGTGTCCTCACTGGGTCTGCACAGTTGCCCCCCTGTGCCCGGGGACTGCCAGCCGCCGCCCGTGCACCTGGGAACTGCGAGCCGCTGCTATTTGCGTTCCTGGGTCCGCACCTCCACTTTTTCCTACCGCGACTCCACCCCTCTTACCGGTCTGGATGAATGGTTGTTGGACTTCCGTACAGTTCAATTTTCTGTAAGTTCTGGTTATTTTCTTGTTTCTAAATATTTGTTGTCCTTAATTTTGGTTGTGAGAGGAGGCACAGTGTGTCCGCCTACACCTCCATCTTGGCCGGAAGTCCCAAAATCAACCAATTCTGTGAGCATCCTGATCACCAGTGCTTCGAACTGTGCATCTGATAGGTTGGCTATCTCTTCGTCATTTAGAGGAATTGGCTCTGGGGCTTTGATTTGTTCTCCGGTTTGAGCTTTTTTTTTTTTTTTTTTTTTTTTTTTTTGCTGTTGTTGTTTTTGTTTTTGGTCTGGTCGCGGCTGTTATGTAGTGAGAGGTGGAGCCTTAGGTGTTCCCCAGTGCCGGGCAGCTCAGTAGCTGAGTTGTGATGCTGTATGTGGGGGTGGTTTCCGAGAGGGAACAATGGCGCTTGCTCCGCTCTCTCTTGGATTCCAGTCCCTTCTGCTGCTTCCCCTTTGCCTGGATTACCTGCGCAGGAATGTGGGACCACCTGGTCAGCCAGCCACGTTGCGTGGCCTCATTGGGTCTGCACAGTTGCCACCCTGTGCCCAGGGTCTGCTAGCCGCCACCTGCACTCCTGGGATCTGCCAGCCGCTGCTGCTTGCACACCCGGTCCGTCAAACTCCACTTTTTCCTGCCGGGACTCCCGGTCTGGATGAATGGCTGTTGGACTTCTGCACAGTTAAATTTTCTATCAGTTCTGGTTGTTTTCTTGTTTCTAAATCTTTGTTGTCCTTAATTTTGGTTGTGCGAGGAGCACAGTGCATCCACCTACGCCTCCATCTTGGCCGGAAGTCTCTGTTCTGTTGCTTTTTAATGTACTGATTTGAAAAATGTATATGCACTGAGTTAAAACATTATTATTGATTTTTAAACCTCATTCAAGCGTTTTCTGAACTTCATTGGGTGCATGCTTACTGCTGTTTATAGATGGGCCAGTTTTTATATAAGCATGTGTATGACAGATAATGTCAATATAGTATACATTTTTATTTTTATATTTATTGGTTCCAGATCTACTTTTGTATTGTAAAAGATCTTTTACTGATGTTTTCTGTGAATGTTTACAACCACTGATTCTTTAGACACTCAGTGGCTTCTTAGCTATAGAGGACATTGAGAGTACTACTTGTAATGGTAGCCATCCTGATCATATTTCTTTTTTTGCAACAGGAACCAAAGGAGGAGAATGGATTGCAGAAAATGAAGACAAAACAGTCGAATAGAGCAAGATGTTTGGCTAAAAGAAAAAAAATTGCACGTATGTTTTGTTTTTGTGTTGAGAATGGTTTAGAAATTGTAAGTCATAGCATTGGTACTAATTTCTTCATTAGGAAAAGATTTCTCTGAATAAGGATGTTTGTGCTTTGTTTATTCTGGATCCCATTAATATTTTAAGGAGTCACAATTACCTGGATCTTATACAATTGACTTACTAGAGACACAGTATTAAAAATGTGGCCTTCAGACTTAGGCACTCTTGGATTTGAGTCCTTTCTTCAACCCTGAGTGTATGGACCTCAGGCAAGTCATGGCTTTCAGCCTACCTATGTTTACTTGTCAGTAAGATACAGATAATACCACTCACTTAGAAAGTTACCTAGGAAAATGGTAAGGGAATAACTCTTCTGTGTATCTCCTCTGCTCTCAACTCTGCACTCAGGTCATCAGATATGTAGGGTTTTTTCCTTACACCAAGCAGTTCTCCAATGCTGACAGATGCAGACTGGGTGTCCTGCAATTTAACTGGGTTCTGATACCATCTCCTCGATAAGGGCTTAGTCCCACACGACTATCCCCAGGCTAAGGGCTTGTTAGTTCATCTCGTTCTGAAGGGTTATTCAATGTCATCTTCGTCAGCCAGTTATCTTCTTGACAAGATTTGTTCACAGGTCTTGGATTTTCTGCTAGAGCTTCATTAATTTCAGTTACTTCTGATAGAGGAGAATAGAATTCACTAGCAGGTTTCACACTTTCTAAAGCACCAAACTCATCTTATTTGTTCATTTCTGTCCCAAATTCAGGGAAACTACAGTAAGCAACAATTCCCCTGCTCCCTTTGCAAAACTGCTGTTTCCCACTGTTCCCAGTAACATTTTCTGTTGTTACCCATTAATCTTTGTGAATTTACACACTGAGAGCAGAGCGGGCCTGTGTGCGGTGCCTGAATAGCAGCCCCTCCCCAGGGCCAAGCAGTCAGAACACTGAGGTGGCCCATTCTTTCAGCGTGTAGCACCATGTTGGCCAGGGTGCAAGGGGTGGAGGGGGTGGGGCACTGTACAGCTCCTCAGACTGGAGTGAGCTGGCTGGACTGGGTGCAGGGGCTAATAATTACATTTTTGCATTTTATTTTATTTTATTTATTTTATTTTTTATTTTTTAATATATTTTATTGATTATGCTATTACAGTTGTCCCATTTCTCCCCCATCATTCCCCTCCACCCTACACACCTTCTCCCACCCACATTCCCCCCTTTAGTTCATGTCCATGTGTCATAAGTTCTTTAGCTTCTACATTTCCCATACTATTCTTGCCCTCCTCCTGTCTATTTTCTACCCACCGTCTATGCTACTTATTCTCTGTACCTTTTCCCCCTCTCTCCTCCTCCCATGCCCCTGTTGCTAACCCTCCATATGATCTCCATTTCTGTGGTTCTGTTCCTGTTCTAGCTGTTTGCTTAGTTTGCTTTTGTTTTAGGTATGGTTGTTAATAGCTGTGAGTTTGCTGTCTTTTCACTGTCGTATTTTTATCTTCTTTTTCTTAGATAAGTCCCTTTAACATTTCATATAATAAGGGCTTGGTGATGATGAACTCCTTCAACTTGACCTTATCTGAGAAGCACTTCATCTGCCCTTCCATTCTAAATGAAAGCTTTGCTGGATAGAGCAATCTTGGATGTAGGTCCTTAACTTTCGTGACTTGGAATACTTCTTTCCAGCCCCTTCTTGCCTGTAAGGTCTCTTTTGAGAAATCAGCTGACAGTCTGATGGGAACTCCTTTGTAGGTGACTGTCCCCTTATCCCTTGCTGCTTCTAGAATTCTCTGCTTCATTTGAATCTTGGCTAATGTAATTACGATGTGCCTTGGTGTGTTCCTCCTTGGGTCCAGCTTCTGTGGGACTCTCTGAGCTTCCTGGACTTCCTGGAAGTCTATTTCCTTTGCCAGATTGGGGAAGTTCTCCTTTATTATTTGTTGAAATAAGTTTTCCACTTGTTGCTCTTCTTCTTCCCCTTCTGGGACCCCTATAATTCGGATGTTGGGACGTTTAACGATGTCCCGGAGACTCCTAAGCCTCTCCTCATTTTTTTGAATTCTTGTTTCTTCCTCATTTTCTGTTAGGTTGTTAGTTTCTTCCTTCTGGTCCACTCCATTGATTTGAGTCCCAGTTTTCCTTCCATCTCTATTAGTTCCCCATGCATCTTCCTTCGTTTCATGTATTGTAGCCTGAATGTTTTCATCTAATTTATGAGCAAAATCAACCAATTCTGTGAGCATTTTGATGACCAGTGCTTTGAACTGTGCATCTGATAGGTTGGCTATCTCTTCACTGCTTAGAGGAATTGGCTCTGGGGTTTTGATTGGTTCTCTGGTTTGAGCCATTTTTGGTGTTTTTTTTTTTTTTTTTTGTTTTTGTTTTGTTTTGTTTTGGTTTTAGTCTGGTCGCGGCTATTACGTAGTGAGGGGTGGAGCCTTAGGTGTTCCTCAGGGCGGGGCAGCCCAGTCGCTGGGTTGTGATGCTATAGGTGTGCTCGGGGTCCAAGAGGAAACAATGGCGCCTGTTCCGCTCTCTCCTGGACTTCAGTCCCTTCTGCCGCTTCCCCTTCGCCTGGATTATCTGCGCACGCTCGCGTGCTGTTACGTAGTGAGGGGTAGAGCCTCAGGCGCTTCCCAGTGTGGGGCAGTCCAGTCGCTGGGTTGTGACGCTGTGTGTGGGGGCGGGGCCTGAGAGGGAACAATGGCGCCTGCTCCGCTCTCTCCTGGATTCAGTCCCCTCCGCCACTTCCCCTCTGCCTGGACCGTCTGCGCGCACGAATGTGGGACCACCTGGTCAGCCAGCCGCCCTGTGCGGCCTCACTGGGTCTGCACAGTTGTCCCCCTGTGCCCTGGGTCCACCAGCTGCTGCCTGTGGGCCCGGGGACCACCAGCCGCCGCCTGTGCATCGGGGAACTGCCAGCCGCTGCTGCTTGCGCTCCCGCACCTCCACCTTCTCCCGCCGCGACTCCGTCCCTCCTACCGGTCTGGATGAATGCTTGTTGGACTTCCGTACAGTTCAATTTTCTATCAGTTCTGGTTGTTTTCTTGTTTCTAAATATTTGTTGTTCCCAATTTTGGTTGTGAGAGGAGGCACAGTGTGTCTGCCTACGCCTCCATCTTGGCCGGAAGTCCATTTTTGCATTTTAATGTGATATGAAATGTTCACCTATTTCAGTGAACTTTTCAAAAAGATAACTAGTTGAAATTATGGAAATAGTTGACTGAAAATAAACAAGACTTTTTCTCACTGTTAATTTTCATTTTGATAATTCAATGTATAATTCTCAGTCTTGTAAAATTTACCATCAACAGCTTTGTTGTCAAATCACTAAATTATATCTAGAGGTGGCTATTCATATGGTTGATCTGTTGATGTACTGTTACTTTCAGATTTGAGATTATCAATTATGGTTATTTTCTGAGATGCAGTAATCTTTATCAATTGATGGTTAAGTTTGCCACCATTGCTAGCCTGTTGACAGTTGACAGTTGGTAATTCTGGATCTTTGTAGTCAAATTGTGTTTTACTTGGTTTTTAATTGTGTCGTGCTTTTTTATCCAGTCTGACAACTTCAGTCTTTTACATTTACATTGATGTGATTCTGTTAAAATCTACCATTTTGAAAGCTATTGGTCCCAATTGTGTTTTTTTCTGTCCTTGTATTTGTTAAGTATTATTTTATGATTCCATTCAACTTCTATTGACTTACTATTTATATGTCTTTCAAAAATGGAATCATAAAAATTATTTTATTATTCCATTCAACTTCTATTGACTTACTATTTATATGTCTTTTTTTTTTTTTTTTTTAAGATTTTTTTTTATTTGTCTTTAGGGGGTAGGGGAGAGGGAGAGGGAGAGAAATATCAATGTATGGTTGCCTTTTGTGTGTCCCCTGCTGGGAACTGGCCTGCAACCCAGGCATGTGCCCTGACTGGGAATCGAACCGCGATCCTCTGGTTCGCAGGCCCGAGCTCAATCCACTGAGCTACACCAGCCAGGGCATATTTATATGTCTTTTAAAAATTTAAAAAGGTGTCCATCTGGGGGCACACCTGTTGTGCGTTTCTCTTCCACTTCTTCTCAGACATGCATCTCCTAAAGTCTAAAGGAAGGACCCCACAAGACTTGCCCCCCAGGGGAGCAGTGGGCAGCAGCAGCTCCTCTCTGACTGAGCCCCTGAACCTGTCGCCAAGGTCTCCTTTTCTCTGACTTTTCAGTGAGCCAGAGGAGCCCTGCCTTGGCTCGCTTCTTTCCTGTAATGTTTCTAGAGTCAAAGCGGCCCCGCTTAAACTCTTTCCTGTTGCTTCTTCTATCCTAAGCCCTTCTGTCCCCTACTTTAATGAACATACTTTCAGAATTAAAAAAGAAATGTTTAGTGGTTGCCCTGGAGTTTACAATATACATTTAATCACACTTTCAAATACTGTTAATTGCTTCAGGTGTGGTGTAGACTTGTGTAACAGTTTACTCCTAATTACTTTCTACCGTCCTTCGTATTATTTTTGCCATATATTTTACTTTTGCGTATGTTATAAATGCACAATACTTGATACTCTTTTGCTTTAGATAGTTGTCTTTTAGAGCAATGGAGATAAAAAATAAAGAATTGCATACTTTGTACCATTTCAAGGGTTATTTCTTTGTATAAATCTCAGTTCCTGTCCAGTACTGTATTTTTTTCTGTTGGAAGAATTTCTTTTATCAATTCTTGTAATGTAAATATGTTGCCAATTTTCTATTTTTGTTTGTCTCAGAAAGCCTCTTTTAAAAAATTGAATAATGTTTTATTTGTCAAAATGTACAGCTGGCAGGACCTGTTGTTCATTCATCTTTATCAGCAATTGGGACATCCCCACCTTTGATATTTCCCGTGTAAATTTTTTGAGCTCTGTGCTTTGAATCTAAGTCCTTTACTGAAGAGCTCCTAAGGGGCTGCCCTGGCCCAGGAGCCATGGATCTTCCATCTCTCAAAGACACCAGCTGGGGTTGTAGGCTCATAGTTGGGACCTTCCTTACGGAGTTTGCCATATGTTGCTTTGTCAGGCAAGACTAGGTTACTGAGTGTGTCCAGAACCCTGCCTCTGGACTTCCACTTCTTTCTGGCCTCACCCCCAGATTTGTCCACTGGGTCTTTGTCTTTCTCGGCATCTGTCTTCCTTCTTGTCATCCTCAGGCGGCACAGCGGAACTCCAAGTGCAGCTGCTACCAGTGCTGCCTCAGTAAGATGTTGGACCAAAAAAAAAAAAAAAAAAAAAAAGGAGAAGGTCTTTATTTCTCTATTTTTATGGTAATTG
Source organism: Glossophaga mutica (assembly GCA_039655065.1). Classification (NCBI taxonomy): domain Eukaryota; kingdom Metazoa; phylum Chordata; class Mammalia; order Chiroptera; family Phyllostomidae; genus Glossophaga; species Glossophaga mutica. The sequence goes on from CM077314.1 coordinate 39,922,101, forward strand.
CTTTATTGAGATAGAACTTACAATACCATATAATTCATTCATCATACAGAACATTCATTATTTAAAGTGTACAGTGGTTTTTAGTACATTAACAGGTGTGTAGTCATCTCCACAGTCTCATTCTAGAACATTTTCATCCCTCATTCCACCCAGCCCTAAGCAACTGCTAAATCACTTTGGTCTGTCTACATACATTTTCCTGTTACGGACATTCCATGCATCTGGAATCTCATCATCATGTGTTTTTTTTTTTTTTTTTTTTTGTGACTGGCTTCCTTCATTTAGCTTAATGTTTTCAGCTGTATCCATGTTTTGGCATGTATGAATACTTCATTTCTTTATTGCTAAGTAATATCCTATCATATTGCTGTACTACACTTTGCTTGTCCATTTATCATTTGGTGTACATTTGGATTGTTTGTACTATTTGGCTATTATGACTAAAATTGCTCTGAATATTCAAGTACAAGTGTTTGTGTGGACACAGGTTTTTATTCTCTTGGGCATGTGCTTAAGGGTAGAATTCCTGGTTCATATGGTAACTCAATATTTAATTACTTCAGAAACTGACAGACTGTTTTCTAAAGTGGCCACACCTTTTACATTCCCACTAGTATTGCATGAGGGTTCTGACCCCTCATCTTTGGCAACACTTCTGTTTTAGTGGCCATGTCAGTGGGCGTGCAGTGGTGTCTCACTGTGGTTGTCATGCGCACGCCTCTGTGACTAATGGAGTTGGGCATTTTTTCATGTGCCTGTTGGTCCTTTGTGTGTCTTCTTCGGAGAAATGTCTATTCAGATCTGTTGCTCATTAAAAAGCATTATTATTATGGTAAAATACACAAAACATAAAATGTACTATTTTAACCATTCAAAAATGTGTTTATTATGAAGAGTTACTGAATTTTGTTAAATGTTTTTTCTGTCTGTTGAGATAATCATGTGGCTTTTGTCTTTTGTTTTTTTCGATTTGATGTATTAATTGATTTTCATATGCTAAACCAGCCATGCATTCCTGGGATAAATTCTACTTTGATGAACACAATCAAAGAAGATCTAACTAAATGAAGACTCAATAACTAAATATTTCTTTTTACTCTCTTCTTGCTGGCATGGTTTCAGAGAAGTCAGATGTAAATCTTATCTTTATTTTTCTATAGGTGAGATTTTTTTCCCTATGATTTCTTTCAGATTTTTTTCTTTATATAGTTTGAAAATGATATGCAAAGGTGACCCTTTGCCTTGCAGTCTGGCACTCACTCCACTGAGCCACACCAGACAGGACATTTTGTTTGTTTGTTTGTTTTTGCATTTTTCCTGTTTTGTGTTGTCTAAGCTTCTTGGATCTGTGGTTTAATATTTGACAATAATTTGGGGAAATTCTGAGTCATTGTTTCACATAATTCTTTTGCTCTTTTCCTTCTGGTAATTCTATTATGTGTTTATTACTCCTTTTGTAATTGTCCCCAAGGCGTTGGGTAGTCTGTTTTATTCTTTTCACTCTTTGTTCTCTCTGCTTTTTAGTTTTGAAAGTTTCTATTACTATGTCCTTAAGCTCAGATTTTTTCCTAGGCTGTATTCAGTCTACTAATCAAGGCATTCTTCATTTCTGTTCCAGTGTTTTTGATCTGTAATACTTCTTTTTGGTTCTTTGTTAGGATTTCCATCTCTATCTACAGTCTCCATCTGCCCTTGCATGCTCTCTGCTTTATCTGTTAGAGCCCTTAGCATATTAATCATAATTGTTGTAAATTCCCAGTTTGATAATTCCAACATCTCAGCTATGTCTGTTTCTGATGTTTACTCTGTCTTTTCAAATTGTGTTTTTTTGCATTTTAGTATGTCTTGTAATTTTTTCTTGATAGTTGGATATGATGTACCAGGTAAAAGAAACTACTATTAAATAGGTTTTCAGTAATGTAGTATAAAGGGGGCAGGTAAAACTTTTGATGGTTCTGTGATTAGGTGTGTTTTTCAGTGAGCCTGTGCCTCTGGTCTTTGAACATTGCAAGTGTTTCTCAGTTCCTGCCCTCCCCCTTAGATGGGACAGGATGGTGAGAGTAGATTGGAGTTTGGCATTTCCCTTTTCTCGGGTCAGCTAAACTGGGATACTTTATGTTCTGGTTAACTGGTTTCTTTTAGGGCAGGCCTTGTGGAAAAGAAGAGTACTCTGGCATATTTCTTTTTTTTTTAAATTTTTGTTTTAATTGTTGATCTTGTACAGTTTACTGTCTTTTACTCCCACCCCAGCCCACCACCCTAGCCCTCCCCACCTCCCTCCCATTTCCACCCCCCATAGTTTTTGTCCATGTGTCCTTTATACTTGTTCCTGTAAACCCTTCCCCTTTCCCCTGGCATATTTCAATATAGTTCTTTTCTCCTCCCTCGGTGGGATGCTTAAGAGGAAGTTTCCCCCCATGTATTGTAAGAATCTGATTGAGCTCTTAGAGGTAAAACTCACAAAAATGTGGGGACCCCTTATGACTGAATCCCTCTGGAGGCTTTAACTCTTAAACTTGTCCACACTGAGCCTCCAGCAATTTTTCACTTGCAGTTTAGGTTTTCATATCCCAGCACTGGTTTATGTGGAGTTTCCACTCTTGAACCTTTGCTCTGACAAGCCATGACTCTGTATTCCCCGTCTGTTTCTCCATCTTGGGGGCATCTGTTTGTCCTGTGTCCTTTTCTTTCAGGGATCCAAGAAGAGTTACTGACTTTTCAGTCTGTTCAGCATTGTACTTGCCATTAGGACAGAGTGGCAATTTACAAACTCCTTATGAACCAGAAATTGGTGTGTGGGTCCCATTATATTTTCATTTGGCTTTTATATACTTTATCATTTTTATATCTTTATGATATAAAATGAGCACTTGGATAACTTCTGAGTCTCTTGAGTTAACATGCCATAATATACTTAACTATTGCCTTGTTTTAGGCATTTAAGTCAGTGTTCTTATAGATAAAAGTGTGTCGAACATCTTTTTGTGTATGGCACTTTTCAGTGATCGTTTGGGTTAAATTCCCTGGTATTACTTTGAGAATGTGCATGTATAAGGGTTTTGACACAGTGCCTTATTGCTTCCAAAAATGTTGTCTAAGGACTTCCGGCCAAGATGGAGGCATAGGTAGACACACTGTGCCTCCTCACACAACCAAAATAGGGACAACAATTTAAAAACAAACAAACAAAAAAAACCCAGTACTGATAGAAAATTGAACGGTATGTAAGTCCGACAACCAAGGACTTAAAGTAGACATATTCATCCAGACCGGTAGGAGGGGCGGAGTCAGGGAGCCGAGATGCAGAGGGATGTAGAGGGCTTGCAGCAGGGTGGCTGGCAGACCCAGCAAGGCAGCAGTTTGTGGAAGGGGGAGCGGTGCGCAAGGCGGCTGGCAGGCCGGGCTGTCCCACATTTGTGTGCAGATAAACTGGGCAAAAGTGGTGAGTGAGACAGACAGCAGAACCCAGGGTCCTAACGCGGGGAAATAAAGCTTCAAAACACCAATTGAAAACACCTGTGGGCGTTGAGGTGCCGGGAGAAACTCCCAGCCTCACAGAAGAGTTCCTTGGAGAGACCCACAGGGTCCTAGAATGTACACAAGCCCATCCACATGAGGATCAGCACCAGAAGGGCCCAGTTTGCTTGGGGGAAGCAGGGGAAGTGACTGAAATCTGGCAGAGAGCAGAGGAAGTGCCATTGTTCCCTCTTGGACCCCTGCCCTACATACAGCATCATAACCCAGTGGCTGGGTTGCCCTGCCCTGGTGAACACCTAAGGCTCCGCCCCTTACTACATAACAGGTGTGTCGAGACCAAAAAAAAAAAAATGGCCCAAACAAAAGAACAGATCAAAGCTCCAGAAGAAATACAACTAAGTGACGAAGAGATAGCCAACCTATCAGTTCAAAATGCTGGTGATCAGGATGCTCACAATTGGTTGAATTTGGTTGCAAATTAGATGAGAAAATGAAGGCTATGCTAAGTGAAATAAAGGAAAATGTACAGGGAACCAATAGTGATGGGAAGGAAACTGGGACTCAAATCAATGGAGTGGACCAGGAAGAAGAAAGAAACATCCAACCAGAAAAGAATGCAGAAACAAGAATTCAAAAAAAGGAAGAGAGGCTTAGGAACCTCCAGGACATCTTTAAACGTTCCAGCATCCGAATTATAGGGGTATCAGAAGGAGAAGAGGAAGAGCAACAAGTGGAAAAGTTATTTGAAAAAATAAAGGAGAACTTCCCCAGATTGGCTAAGGAAATAGACTTCCAGGAAGTCCAGGAAGCTCAGAGAGTCCCAAAGAAGTTGGACCCAAGGAGGAACACACCAAGGCACATCATAATAACATTACCCAAGATTAAAGATAAGGAGAGAATCTTAAAAGCAGCAAGACAAAATGAGAGAATTACCTACGAAGGAGTTCCCATCAGACTGTCAGCTGATTTCTCAAAAGAGACCTTACAGGCAAGAAGGGGCTGGAAGGAAGTATTCCAAGTCATGAAAGGCAAGGACCTACATCCAAGATTGCTCTATCCAGCAAAGCTTTCATTTAGAATGGAAGGGCAGATGAAGTGCTTCTCAGATAAGGTCAAGTTGAAGGAGTTCATCATCACCAAGCCCTTATTATATGAAATGTTAAAGGGACTTACCTAAGAAAAAGAAGATAAACATGTACAGTAAAATAATAGCAAACTCACAATAATTAACAACCACACCTAAAATGAAAACAAAAGCAAACTAAGCGAACAACTAGAATAGGAACAGAACCACAGAAATGGAGATCATATGGAAGGTTATCAACAGGGGAGTAGGAGGAGCAGAGAGCGGGAAAAGGTACAGAGAATAAGTAGCATAGATGGTAGGTAGAAAATAGACAAGGGGAGGGTAAGAATAGTATGGAAAATATAGAAGCCAAGAACTTAGGACACATGGACATGAACTAAAGGGGGGGAATATGGATGGGAGAGAGTGTGCAGGGTGGAGGGGAGTGAAGGGGGGAATGGGACAACTGTAATAGCATAATCAATAAAATATATTTAAAAAAATAGTAAACCACTCAAATATAAGAAACGTTTTATAAATTTATACTCTCACTGACAACATATAGGTATATCAGCTTTACCACAGTTGCAGAGCCATATTGTTTTAGAAAAGAAGGTTCTTAGGAAAAGATTTGGTGGGAAAATAATTGATCAGTTTTATTTTTTTATTATATGAAGTGTTCTCTTTCAGCCATTCTAAGTACTCACAAATTATACAGAATCTCTTGATATGTCCTATCCAGTTTTGTGTTCTGGATTATTAACAGTCTGTTTGCACATCTCATTGGGAGGCTAACTCAAATGTTGGAAGACATTAGTCATTATAAATGATCAACCAGCATAATGAGCTTCACACAAATTGTGTACTGCTCTGTGTTTAGTTTAGCAGAATCATTTGATAAGCTGAGTTGGCCACTTCATTTGGAGGTTCTAAGGTTCACACTTGCTGGCATTTTCCTTAAGGGAGATCAGAGACCAGCACCAATATCTAGGTACAGAGTATAAATTACCTGCTCAAGGTTACACAACTGAAGTGGCAAAATCAAGATTTAAACCCGAGTTTTCTGGCTCTGGAACTTCCTTCATATGACCTAGAAAATAGAATCACACTGTGTTACTAATTTAAGTTCTTGTTTTAATAGTGGGGCAGGGAAAGCAGCGTCTGGAAAATACTTCAGTTAATGTAGCAAAGCCTCATCTCTCCAGAACCTTTAGAGAATAGGATGTTTTGAAAAGCAGAGTATTACAAAAGAACTCAGACTTCTTTTGTATTATGTGGTTTTGGGTTCTCTTGAGCATAAAGGATGTTATCAACTTTTTCTTTATGACTTAGTGACTTTACTAGGAATGTCAGTCTTCATTCCAGCTAGTCTAGTGGTTTGTAGTAGTGTCTCATTTTAATTTTCATTTTCCTGATGACTGATGACCTTTTCATGTGCTTATTGGTCATTCTGATATTTTCTTTTGTGAAATATATGTTCAGGTCCCTTGCTCATTATTTGAAAAATTAGATTACTTGTTTTCTTATTGAATTATAGGATTTCTATATATATTCTGGATACAAGTCCTTTGTCTGATTATATGTCTTTTGAATATGTTCTCCCATTTTGTGGCTTACCTTTTTGTTTTCTTAATGAAGAGAAGTTTTAAATCCTGATTAGATTTTTTTTTCTTTTTTCTTTCTGGATCTTGTCTAAGCAACCTTTAACTACTTCAGATTTATAAAGATTTTCACGTATGTTTTTTTTCCTAGAATTCTTACAGTTTTAGCTTTTATACTTAGGCATATCTATTTTGAGTTAATTTTTGAATATAGTATGAGATAAAGGTTTTAAAGTTTATTTTTTCTTTATAGAATATCCAGTTGTTCTAGTACAATTTGTTGAAAAGCCTGTTCTTCCCTTGTTGAAAATCATTCTGAATCTCTTTCTGAATTTTTTATTATGTTTCATTAAATGAGCTTGTTGGGATTTTTGTTGATATTTGTTGAATCTATAAATCAATTTGGGGAGAATTGGGTTTTTATTTTCTAAATTACTTTGGTATTTCTTTTTCTTTATTCTTTGGTAGAATTTACCAGTGATGAATGTCAGATGTCTCTGGAATTTTCTTTATGAAAAAGTTTTTAATTACAAATTCAGTTTCTTTAACATGTATATGGCTATTCATATTTTCTGTTTCTTCTGTGCCAGTTTTAATAATGTGTTTTTCATTTTTGTTTTAGTTTGTTTCTACAAATCATTGTTTCTCAATCCTTTTTTCATTGTTGTTCTGCACAGGATCCTTTTTAGACATTTTTTTCTTAACCACCCCATGAATTTGTAGTACCACAGGTAAGGCTGTATATCCTGTTTATATACTGATTGTATATCTGTGTTTTCTGTTTGAGAGAGTAAGATTTTTTGACCTCTAAGAACCAATTCTTGTCCTCTTGGGGATGATGTCATCCCTGTTGAGAATGTATGATCCAGGTTGTCAAATTTATTGGCATAAAACTCTCCACGTTTTCCATTGTTACTCTTTTCATGACTCTTTTTATTCCTGATATTGTTAACTTGTGTTTTCTTTTTTTATCAGTCTAGTTAGAGTTTTATAAATTTTATTGATCTTTTCATAGAACCAAATTTTTTATAATACCAAATAATTTATTTTCTTTTTCTTTTTTCTTTTTCATTATCATTTATCCTCCATGCCCTCTTCCACCTATACCCCCCATTTTATTTTTTAATTGCAGTTAACATTTAATACTACTTTTTATTTGTTTCAGGTGTACAAAATAGCAGTTAGACAATTATATCACTTACAAAGTGATGTCCCTGATAATTCTAATACCCACCTGGCACCATACGTAGTTATTATAATGCTATTGACTGTTGTCCCTAAGCTGTACTTTATTAGCTCCATGACTATTTTGTAGCTACCAGATTGTACTTCTTAATCCCTTTACCTTTTTCATCCAAATCACCCCCCCACCCCCAATCTGGCAACCCTCAGTTTATTCTGTGTATCTATGAGTCTGCTTCTGTTTTGTCTGTTTATTTTGTTTTTTTAGATTCATGTATAAGTGAAATCATATGTTATTTGTCTTCATCTGTCTGACTTATTTAACTCAGCATACTGCCTTCTAGGTCTGTCTATGTTGTCACATATGGTAAAATTTCATTCTTTTTTATGGCTGAGTAATGTTCCATTGTGTATGTGTGTACCACATCTTCTTTATCTACTCGTCTATTGAATGGGTACTTGGCTTGCTTCCATATCTTGGCTATTGTAAATAACTGTAATGAACATAGAGGTGCATATATCTTTTTGAATTAGTGTTTTGGATTTCTTTGGCTATATACCCCAAAGTGGAATTGCTGGGTCATAAGATAGTTCTATTTTTGATCTTTGGAGGAACCTCCATACTGTTTTCCATGTTGGCTGCATCAATTTGCAATCTTATCAATAGTGCATGAGGGTTCTCGTTTCTCCACAACCTTGCCAGCACTTGTTATTTGTTGATTTATTGATGATAGCCATTCTTACAGGTATGAGGTGATATCTCCTTGTGGTTTTTTAAAATGTATATATTTTATTGATTATGTTACTGCAGTTGTCTCAATTTTCCCCCTTTGCCCCCTTCCCCCGGTGGCCCTTTTCCCTCCAGCAATCCCCTACCTTAGTTCATGTCCCTGGGTCATGCATGTAAGTTCTTTGGCATCTCCCTTTCCTATAATGTTCTTAACATCTCCCTGCCTATTTTGCACCTACCTATTTGTACTTCTTAATCCCTATACTTTTCCCCCTGTTCTCTCCCTTCCCCCTCCCAGCTGATAACCCTCTAAATGATCTTCACCTCTGTGATTCTATTTCTCTTCTGCTTGTTTGCTTAGTTTGTTTTCTTTAGATTTAGTTTTTGATAGTTGTGAATTTGTTGCCATTTTAATGTTCATAGTTTTGATCTTTTTTCTTAAATAAGTCCCTTAACATTTCATGTAATAATGCCTTGGTGATGATGAATTCTTTTAGCTTTACCTTGTCTAAGAAGCTCTTTATCTGCCCTTCAATTCTAAATGATAGCTTTGCCGGATAGAGTTATCTAGGTTGTAGGTCCTTGCTTTTCATCACTTTGAATACTTCTTGCCAGTCATTCCTTGCCTGCAAAGTTTCTTTTGAGAAATCAGCTGATAGTCTTATGAGAACTCCTTTGTAGGTAACTCTCTGCTTTTCTCTTGCTGCTTTTAAGATTCTCTTTTTCTTTAGTCTTTGCCATTTTAATAATGATGTGTCTTGGTGTGGTCCTCTTTGGGTCCAACTTGTTTAGAACTCTCTGTGCTTCCTGGACTTATATTCCTTTGCCAAATTAGGGAAGTTTTCTCTCATTATTTTTTTCAATTAAGTTTTCAATTTCTTGCTCTTCTTCACCTTCTAACAGCCCTATGATTTGGATGTTGGTGTATTTGGAGATGTTCCAGAGGCTCCTTAGACTAATGTAGGGTTTTTTTTTTAATTCTTTCTTCTTCTTCTTCTTCTTCTTCTTAAGATTTTATTTATTTATTTTTAGAGAGAGTGGAAGGGAGAGAGAAAGAGAAGGATAGAAATGTCAATGTGTGGTTGCCTCTCACATGCCCCCTACACGGACCTGGCCCACAACCCAGGCATGTGGCCCAACTGGGAATTGAACCAGCGACCCTTCAGTTTGCAGACTGGCACTCAATCCACTGAGCCACACCAGCCAGGGTTCTTTTTTCTTCTTGCTGTTCTGATTGAATAACTTCCTTATGTTCCAAATCATTGATTTGAATTTTGGTTTCATCCTCTTCATTGTTGGTTCTCTGTAGATTTTTCTTTATTTCACTTAGTGTAACCTTCATTTCTTCCTGGGTGTTTTTTATGCTGTTGCTGTACTCAAGTTCTTTGAGCATCCTTGTCACCAGTGTTTTGAACTCTTCATTTAATTCTTTTTCTGGGATTTTGTTCTGTTCTTTCATTCGGGCCCTATTTTTTTGTCTCTTCAATTTGGCAGACTCCCTGTGTTTATTTCTGTGTGTTAGGGTACAACTGCTTTGGCTCCCTGTCTTAGTAGTGTGGCCTACGGTAGAAAAGTACACTTGTAAGTTGTATGGGGTGGAACCTTAAGTAGTCACCTGTGCGGGGCAACCTGCTTCATGACTTTCTGGCTCTGTGAGGGGTTCGGAGAGAGGACAGTGCTGCTACCTGGCTTCTGGTGGTTTGCCTGGCACTCTCCTTTTTTCTAGTCACTTCACTTACTCCCCGTATGCCACTGGTACCTTTCCAGCTGTTGCCCTGATGCTGAATTCCAGAGGTGGTGGGTCTATGTAAGTTCTACGTCTGTACCGACCCTTTAAACAGAGTCTCCTGAAAATCTGACAGTTTCTTCCCTCGACCCCCACTGGTTTTTACAACCAGAAGTTATGAGGATTTATCTTCCTAGTGCTGGAACCCTGGCCTGTGTGTTCTAGTTAGGGCTGGAATCTCTGGCTCCTGAAGCATCCCTCCTGATTTTTATCCACCACACATGACTGTGAGACCATTCCTTAAATCCTTGGTTGTCGGACTTCTATACAGCTCAATTTCTAACGGTTCTGGGTGTTACTTGTTTTGAGGTCTAGTTTAAATTTTTTCTGTAGTTGTGTGAGGAGGCAAAGTGTGTTTTACCTATGCCTCCATCTTGATCGGCAGTCTCATTGTGGTTTTAATTTGCATTTCTCTAATGATTAGTGACATTGAATATCTTTTCATATGTCTGTTGGCCATAGTTATGTCCTCTGTGGATAAGTGTCTTCAAGTCCTCTGCCTATTTTTTAAATTGGATTGTTTGTTTTTGAATGTTGAGTTACATGAGTTCTGTATAAATTGTGGGTGTTAACCCCTTATTGGATGTGTCATTGGTGAATGAATATTTTCTGTCATTCAGTAGGTTGTCTTTTTGTTTTGTTGATGGTTTCCTTTGCAGTCCAGAATCTTTAGTTTAATGTAGTCCCATCTGTTTTTTCTTTTTCTTTTTTTTCCTTCGCCCCAGGATATATGTCAGAAAACATTACTAAGAGAAATGTCAGAGAGTTTACTGCCTATGTTTTCTTCTAGGAGTTTTATGCATAGAACCAATTTTTTGTTTAATTTTTTCTCTATTGTATGTCATTTTCTATTTTGTTGGTTTTTGCTTTTTATATTTCTTTCTACTTTTGAGTTAATTTTACTCTTTATTTTTTTTAAGTAGAAGGTTTGGATCACTGATTTTAAACTTTTTTTTTCCTAATGTGATCATGTTAGCTCTACATTTCCCTGTAAACATTGTATTAGGTGCATCCTACAAATTTTGATATGTTATGCTTTCATTCTTATTAAGGTTATTTCAGATTCACTTGGGTGCATTTTTTAATGTTTGGATTCAAATTTAGGGATCCATCATCCTTACTGATTTTATTTTACTTTTTAAAAATATGTATACTATTCATGTGATTTTGTAAGTCAAAGACATACCAAAAGGTACAAAGAAGTGTCACTCCCTCTCTTATCTTACTTTGCTCTCAACCATCTATAGGCAGCCACTTGGATTAGTGTCTGACTTACTTTTTGTGTTACCGTTTGCAAAATAAACAGGTATATGTATTTCTGATGTTTCTCCTTTGTTACACAATATGTAGACTGCTATATGTACACTTTTTTTCTGTTGTTACTTAATATTACATCCTTGAAATTATTTTATTCCTGGTCTATGGGTATCTTTCTTATCCTTTTTAAACAGTTACGTGTATTGTACCAGAGTTTATTCAGGCAGTGTCCTATGTTGGTCATTAAGTAGATTCCGTGTTTCATGAATTCAAACAGTGCTGCAGTGAAAAATGTGGTGCATATTTACTTTTCTTTTAATTGGAAGTATGTCTTTAGAGTAAATTGTCAAAATTGGGATTGCTGGGTTATGTATGTAGTTTGTTAGAAATTGCCAAAATTCTTTCCATAGACATACAAAATGATGATAGTCTGTCATTTTAAAAAACATTTTTATTAGCTGGAAGAATCCTTTAAATTGAAACTTCTCTTCATCTATTTGGTTACCCAGCATTGTAGCTTATGTTGGAAGAGTAAGACAGAAATTTGATTCTCTATTCATTTATTTACTAGTTTTCAAAATAATTTATTCACTAACATTCTTCAACAATGACCAGTTAGTTGTGTTTTTTAACAATTATCATTTTAAACATCTAGATTTAAACATATTTAATGTGTTTTAATTCATTTCATTCATTATTTTGATTGATGTTCCAGTTGTTCCAGTTTTGGGCAGTGAGAACCTTTTTAAGTTGGCTTTTAATTTCTTTTGATGTGACCCCAGCAGTATCTGATAGATTCCTTGCTCACATATATGACAGATACTCTAGCTTATCTTTTACATTTCTAGCTCTGGACTTTGAATCAGCCATTTCATCAAGGTATCCCAGTTGTTTTTAATGGGAAATGATGTTTGGAGATCACATTCTGGTCACTAGGGATGGTCTTTTCTGCTGGTTAAACAAACAGTCCCACCAAGAGGATTCTGACGAATAGAATTATTCTGTTTAAATGTTGAGCATAAAGCAGCGTGATATGTAGCAGACGGCCTGAAAACCTTTTCCTCTGTTTATTCATTCATCAAATATTTGAGTATCTACCAGTTGCCAGGCATTCTTTTATACAGAGGTGGACAGAAGTATGTTAATAATGATAAATAATACAATAGTTAATAAGTAATAATATAAGAATAAACTGTTTTTGCATACTTGCAACTGTAAACCTACTCTTGCCCACCCCTGTATGCTGGAGATACAACAGTGAACAAAATAGGTAAAAACTACCTTCACAGGAGCTCACAGTCTAGTTAACCCAGGATTCTTATAACTTCTACTAATCTTGGCCAACACCTTTCTTTTGGGGGCTTTCCTCACTTACAAGATTATAAAATTTTATTATGTCTTCACTTGAAAAGTTTAATAATTCTATTTCTTGCCTCCATGCCTATTCAATGTTTGCAGTGTCCCTCCCCTCTCTTTCTTTGTCCTTTTACAGAAATGACAGAAGAAGAACAGGTTGCTCTGGCTGTCAGAATGAGTGAGCAGGAAGCTAGGGAGGTGAACAGCCAGGAGGAGGAAGAAGAGGCGCTCTTGAGGAAAGCCATCGAGGAGAGCCTGCATGTAAATATGCCCTGTTGAGAAAGTTGGTGAGGGCTGACAGGCACTCTACTACTTCCGCAATGCTGTGGTTGCTTTGGAACTAGCTGTAGCAGTTCATAGGGTTTCTAACCAAACAGTATTTCCCACAATAATTTTTAAAGCCTATGTTGAGTTGTTGGTGATCCCAATTTGAAGTGTTTTGCTAATTTTATATGAAAGAGTTTTCTTGTACCTCACAGATGTTCAGTCCATGGTTTAAGAGAACCATAGTAGCTGGCAGCTTCTGAAAAGAATTACCTATTACCAAGAAACCAAAAGGGGCAAGATGAGGTACTTATCTCCCCTGTTTTGTGGAGAGAGAGCAAAGAGAATGAGAACCAGAGATGGGTTGTGGAGAGAAAGAATGGGTAGTTCAGAATTTTTTCAAATAATGTTAAATTGTGATTTGAATATGCGTAGTTGAAATTATTTTAAATGTGAAGGATATTTGCCAGTAGCAGGTCCTGAGCCATTAATGCTGTCTGTGTCTCTATATTAGAAAAGGCTTTAGTATAGTGATCTAGTGCAGCACTTTGCACATAGAACTATGCGTTGTGGAATTCATTTGATTGAGCATCTATATTTTAAAGAGAAGAATCTCTTAGGGACAGTGGCCTCCCCTCGTTGTCCTTCCTGTGACCCTTATGTCTAGCTGTTGTAATAATACACCTGCTTTGGTGTGGGATCACTTGTTTCAGAGTTGCCGGCCTTCTGATGCTTCTGCTACCAGATCTCGACCTTTGACCACTGGACCATCTTCACAGTCCCACCAAGAGAAAACCACAGACTCTGGGACCACTGAAGGCATGTCTCCCTATTCTGAATCCTTGTACTCATCAAGTATAACCACATCACAGGGATCTCACGCTGAGAGTAGATATAAAGAAAGTCCCTAGATTTCTTGGGTGATATTAAGGAGGTTAAATCATAAAGTAGTTGAGATCTCACTAATATCCAGCATACTTTTATCTCCAAGGAAAAGCCAACATTTGGTTTAACCCAAAGAAGAGCCTTTTTTACCCACATTTTGTAATTCTTGGTAAGTGAGAACTTACCAAGCCCTCTTAACAAAATCAGTTTGTCCTTAGCCCTACTTTTTCTCAAATACCTACAGGCATATGGCAGCTGGTACCTCCATCACTGTTTAAAGGCTCACATATCAGTCAGGGAAACGAGGCTGAGGAAAGAGAGGAGCCTTGGGACCACACTGAAAACACTGAAGAGGAGCCGGTCTCTGGCAGCTCAGGAAGCTGGGACCAGTCAAGCCAGCCAGTAGTTGAGAAAGAGAACGTTAAATGTTTTGACAGATGCACTGGCCACTTGGCTGAGCACACACAGTGTGGGAAGCCACAGGAAAGTACTGGGAGGGGATGTGATTTTCATGAAGTTGCCCAGGGCAGGGGGGATACATCTAGGCACTCTCTGCCTGCCTCGGCAGATGCTCAAGGTCTCCAGAACACGGGGGGCACTGTGCACTACTTCTGGGGTATTCCGTTTTGCCCAGCTGGAATAGACCCTAACCAGTATACTAAGGTCATTCTCTGCCAGTTGGAAGTTTATCAAAAGAGCCTGAAAATGGCTCAGAGGCAGCTCTTGAAAAAAAAAGGATTTGGTGAACCAGTGTTACCTAGACCGCCTTCTCTGATCCAGAATGACTGTGGCCAAGGTGATCAGGCTAGTGAAAATGAAAAAAATGAAGGCATATCAGAAGATACAGGAGATGAAGACAAAGAGGAGGAGAGGCAGGAGTCTAGGGCATCTGTCTGGCACTCAAAACCCAAGAATTTCCAGGAAAGCCCAATTAAAAGCTTAAAAGAGAAACTTTTGTTGAAGGAAGAACCAACAACCAGCCATGAGGTAAGTGTCAGTGATGCTGTGATTAAAAATGATTTATTTACAGATTACACTAAGATTTTAGTCATTCTTTTTGTGGCATTTCCTCCCTTATTTTGGACTAAACACACACACACTATGGAAAATTAGGAAAGGAGAAAAGAGTGTAAAGAAGAAAAAATTACCCATAATCCCAGTGCCGAGAGAGGCAATCATTATTTCTGTGCATAAAATTTTTTTTTCTGCCCTGGCTGGTGTGGCTCAGTGCATTGAGCACCAACCTGTGAACCAAAGGGTCCCCAGTTCAACTCCCAGTCAGAGCACATGCCTGGGTTGTGGACCAGGTCAGGTCCCCAGTGCAGGGGTGCATGAGAGGTAACCACATATTGATGTTTCTCTCTCTCTCTTTCTCCTTCCCTTCCCCCGTCTAAGAAAATAAATAAAATCATTAAAAAATTTGTTTTTGCCCTGGCTGGTGTGGCTCAGTAGATTGAGCATTGACCTGTGAACCAAGGGGTTGCCGGTTCGATTCCCAGTCAGGGCACAAGCCTGGGTTGTGGGCTGGGTCCTTGACTGGGGGCACTTGAGAGGCAGCCACACATTGATGTTTCTCTCCCTCTCTTTCTCCCACCCTTTCTCTAAAAAAAAATGAATGAATGAATGAATGAATGAATGAATCTTTTAAAAAAATTTTTGTTTCTGTTTACTTTTTCAGCAAAATGAAAACTCTTCTATAAAAACTTTGTTCCTCTCTCCCACTTGATAGTTTACCTTAGATCTTTTCTGATTTATTAACTATATTTGAAAACATTGTATCATATGAATGTACCATAATTTATTTTTGTGTGTTTTAAAATTTTTATTGTTTTTAAAAAGTTAAGTGTTTGGGTAACAGTGTTCACATGGCACAACATTCAAAAAAGATGTGAATAAACGTCTGTCTCCTGTCCTCACTCGCCGCCAACCAGTTCCCCTCCCTGGAGCCAGCCTTTTCAGCTAGTTTTCTAGTGTATCCTTCCAAGGTACTTTCTGTAGTACAAGCAGCTTCTTTTACACAGATCATGGCATACTCTACACATTACTCTGCACTTTTTCCATTTACTGTCTCTATGAGATCATTCTTAACAGTCCATGAAAAATTTCTCTCTCCTTTTTTTTTTTTTAGATGTGTAGTATATCATGTGTGATGAGTCTTTATTTTATCCAGTGCTTCTGTTGGTGGACATTTAGGCTATTTCCAATATTTTACTATTATAAACACTGCTGCAGTGATTACTGTTGTACACAGGATATTTCATTCACATGGGAGATATTTGTAGAATAATTTGTTGTAGATGTAATTGGTGGATCAGAATATGTATATGCATTTACAGTTTTATTAGCTATTGTCAAATTGCCTTTGATACAGGTTGTATAAATTTGCATTCACTGCAGTGTCTGAGTACAAGCTTCCCCAGTGCAGCATTATCAGGACCTTGTGATCTTTGTTAATCTGAGACAGAAAATATATCTCAGTGAAATCTTTTATTTTTTCTCAATGTAATCTTCATTTGCATTTTTCTTGTTATATGTGTAGTTGAGATTTATTTGTATTTCCTCTTCTGTGTTCAGATCTTACAGGCATTTTTCTTTTTGACAGTCTTTTTCTTAGTTGTTTGTAGGCATTCTTCATGTATGAGGGGAAGTGGGCCTTTGTGGTGGGAAGTACAGATAGTTTTCCTGTTTATTTTCCCCCCTCACATAATAGCCTATTTCCAATTTTGCTTGTGGTAATTTTCTATAATTTACTGAAAACAGTTCCTTGTATTTTTTCTGACGTAGCTAGATTGTATCATATATGAGAGCTTATAGTCAGTTTTTTCTGAATGTTATAAAAGCAACCATATAATTTCAAACTCTATAAACTGTAAATAGAGTATTCTGTTTTGTAATGATACTGTTTTTTGTTGCTATTTCTATTTTTGGTATTGTTTAGCTGTTAATCCTATTCTGTCTGTTTTGATAAGGGTTTAGGAAATAATGATGGGAAATTTCATAGCATAATGTAGAGAGTGTGGATTTGAAGTATGAATTTTGACTTTTTTGTTTTAGTAATAACTGTGTGCCTTGTGAAGAAACCATTTAACCCCCTGAATCTCAGTTTTTTACATCTGTGAAATGGTAGTAGCCAGTCACGTAGTTTTAATGGTTAAAGTGAATTGTATAAAATGCCTAGTATAATGCTTAAAACACTCAGTAAATGGTAGCTCTGTGTAGGGGATCAGAAGGTCCCTCACTGAGTGTACCTTTGGGGATCATTCTCCCCTAGCATCCTCTTCATCCACGTTATGGGAAGATTGCTGTATGTGAAGAGAAGGTATTTTTCTTTTCTTCTTATTAAAATTTTTAAAGGTTTTATTTACTTCTTTTTAGAGAGGGAAAGGGAGGGAGATAGGGAGAGAAACATCACTGTGTGGTTACCTCTCGCACACCCCCTACTGGGAACCTGGTCTGCAACTGAGGCATGTGCTGTGACCTGGAATCCAATCAGTGACCCTTTGATTCTCAGGCTGGCACTCAACCCAGTGAGCCACAGCAGCCAGGGCTAGAAGGCATTTTTCTTAAGAGTGCTAATTTTTTGCCTTTTTTTCCAAATGAAAGGTTATATTTATGATAACATTTCATTTCTTAGTTTTTTGCAATTTAGAGATGCTTTCCCATAAAAGAATAAATTAACTCCACAATGATTTACTGTAATTCAAGTTGTTAGCTTGAAAGATTCCCGGGGCCAGTGTTATAGAGCATAGGCTTGTGAAGTTCTGAAGTTTGAAAGCAGTGCCTTTTGGATAGTGTGGGTGTGGTCAGACCCTAGTGGCTGGCTTTATTAGATTGAAGGTCTTTTACTTCATGAACAGGCTGCAACATGCTACAAATAGTATTAATTCAAACTATTTAGAGCAACAAGTATAAAGGACACATGGACAAAAACTATGGGGGTGGAAATGGGAGGAAGGTGGGGAGGGCTGGGGCGGTGGGCTGGGGGCGGGGTAAAAGACAGAAAACTGTACAATATCAACAATTAAAAAATACTGATTAAAATAATAAAAAAATTAGAATAAAATGAATTTCTGGAAAAAAACTATTTGGCTACAACAACTCAAATCAAGCTATCTTAATTAAAAAG
This sequence comes from Glossophaga mutica, assembly GCA_039655065.1. Lineage (NCBI taxonomy): Eukaryota > Metazoa > Chordata > Mammalia > Chiroptera > Phyllostomidae > Glossophaga > Glossophaga mutica. The sequence continues at coordinate 39,939,831 of CM077314.1, forward strand.
AGGATTTTATCATAAGGGAATGTGGTGCCTCATAAATTCTGAAGCAGGGTGGTAACCAAGCCCAGAGAAGGTGCTGAGTTTAGAAAATCATCCGCAGTTAGGTCTCAATGCTATATTGTATCTGTTTCATTTTCCCTCCTGCAGACTGTCTTCCTTTGCTTCTCTCTTTCACATGGTAGATGGAAAAGACTGATCCCATAGCCCCCAAATTTAAATGCAGATTATAGGAGATTTACTCTCTCCCAGTTCAATTTCAGATTTCTAGAAAAGGAACTTAAAGGCTTGTTTGAGGTTAATAGCCCTCAGCTGGCGGAGGCCTGCAGTGGGCATGTGTCATGTTGTGCAAATGGCTGTGATGCTCTAGTACAGTGGGGCCGCTGAGGGGCACTTGTCAGTAACAGGAGACCGGGCAGACAGCCTGGTGAGTATCCAGGGTGGCCATTAACATTAATTTAGAGGTCACTTAGAACTACTGAAAAATGTTGAAAAGTTTGAAGAATAAAGTTGGAGGCATCCACAATCCTACCATCTAGTGATGTATTCCTTGTTCTTTTTTTAGGCCTTTTTTATATGGTTTAAATAATGTTTTTGTATTTTAAAGTTAACATATAAACATTTTCACATGATGTTAAAATTACAGATTTCATTTTTAACGACTATCTGATTTTCTGGCTTAGGAATTTGCTGTAATATTTTAACTGTTTTCCTATTGCCAGATGTTTTGTGATAAACATCTTTCTAAAAACTTTTCTTTATTTGAAAGTAGTGTTAGGGAGAGAGAATGAGGAAAAATGCTGAGTTCAAGAGTTATGAACATAAGAAAAGATTTGCTATTTATTGTCAGATTGCTTTTCAGAAATGTTGCTCAGATTTGTACTCCTTCCTTCCAGCAGTGTATCAGAATACCTCCTTCACTGCAGCCTTGCCCACATAGAACAGTATCTTTAACAAACCTACAGCAATGAACTTACTAATTGTGTAGGCAAATAATGAAAGAGCCATGATTGTAATTTTACCTTCTGTCTTGATCTTTAGGAACTGTGGGTAGAAGGAATTTATGGTTTTGTTAAATATTTTCTCTTGATTTTGGCTTTGATGAAGTTGCCCACATTTGAGACAACTTGGTTGGTAGAGATAACAAGACAGTTCCAGAAATAATGACTCAGAAAAGCATTCACCCTGGGGCAGATTGCATACATAATGGTTATAAGAGCTTTAGAATCAGATAATAACTGGTTTCTGGCATCACTGAAATAATAAGGAAATTGTTAATGAAGATGGAGAGTTTATTTTGATGACTGTACAGCAAGGAAGTGGAAGGGTAGTATATTAATGTGGTCTTAATTTTCAGTGTCTGATCGTTAATTTATTTAGTTCATGTACTGGAATTTGTTGCCCAGAAATGATCAAATTGTGTAGGGGTGTGGGGACTGTCTTTGACTAGCCAAACTTCAAGCCAACTTGTACACCAAGTGACAGTTTGTTCATTTATTGTCGAAGAGAGACATTTGTGGTGACTGGAATACTCAAGTCTATCATCTACTGTTATCTCCTTCTAGGATGAGGGGTATGGAAAGCTGAAATAGTAATCAGAAAGTGGAAATTTTAAGGGGTGATTCAGCTTGTCTATTGAAAGACTTGATAAGCTACCGGTGCCTGACAGCTGAGGACATTTTGATGGTGACTAGATGATGTGTCTGTTCACTTCTGCTTCCTAGGCCATGATGTTGAAGACACTGCTTGATTCTAGATCTTTCCTTTTTTTTTTTTAAAGATCTTTTTGTAAACTGTCACATTTCCATTAACATATTTTTTCAGGCAGAGTGCTGTGTCTTGATTAGGTCACTGTTCCCTTAGTTATAAAGTCACATTGCTGTTGTGTTTCCCTGTCCACCTCAATTAAATTTGGATATTCAAATAGAATTTTGTTTGCTAGTTTTACTATGTTATTTTCCTATTCTGGAAGAACCTCACTTTACCCCATCTTCAGATTACTGCTATTGAGGTATAAGTTTAGAAATTAAAAATGATTTATTGAAATGAAGCCCTGGCTGGTGTGGCTCAGTGGATTGAGTGGCCTGTGAACCAAAGGGTCACTGGTTAGATTCCCAGTCAGGGCACATGCCTGGGTTGTGGGCCAGGTCCCCTGTAGGAGGCACGCAAGAGGCAACCACACACTGACGTTTCTCTCCCTTCCCCTCTCTCTAAAAATAAATAAATAAAATATTTAAAGAAAAAAGAAATGAAGACATTCTTGGGTTGTGTTAACATTGTTGGGAAGATCATTTGAGTAAACAACATAACAGTAGTGGTTAGAGCATGGATTTGGGAGATAGGTCCCAGTTTCATTTTTGACTAAGTCTGGTTTTGGGCAAATTATTTAACCTATCTTAACTTTCACTTTCCTCATTTCTAAAATAATTTAATCATTTTCCTCGAAAATTTCTTGTGAGAATTAAAGGAGATAATGCATGTAAGTGATTATCATAGCCCTGGCGTATAATAGGTACACAATAATCTTTTTTAAAAAACTTACTCTGGTGCCCTGGCTGGTGTAGCTCAGTGGATTGAGCTTGGGCCTGCGAACTAAAGGATCCAGGTTCGATTCCCAGCCAGGGCACATGCCTGGGTTGCAGGCCAGTTCCCAGCAGGGGACCCACCAGAGGCAACCATACATTGATATTTCTCTCTCTCTCTCTCTCTCTCTCTCTTTCCTACCCTTCTCCTCTAAAGATAAATAAATAAAAATAAATAAAATTAAAAAAAAAAAAAAAAAACTTACTCTGGGAAAGGTAGACACACTGTTTCCTGAGGTAGAGGTGGAGGTATCTTTAACTTGGTGCCTTTGGATTGCTTCTGAAGCCCAAGGCTTAGTCAACAAGTCGTTCTAAGAAGGTAAAATTCTATTAAGTGGACACTAGGTGTCAGTATTTATCTTTTTTTGATATTTGAAGAATGAAACAGGTTTCTCACTACTGAGTTCAAACTAATAGGTGAAGTATTTGTTGTAGTCATATTTTAATACTTTTGGCAGTTTTGTCTAGCCCATATTTTTGCTTTTTTTAAAAAAAGGATTTTATTTATTCTTAGAGGAGAAGGGAAGGAGAGAGGGAGAAAAAGAGGGTGCAAGAGAAACATCAATTGGCTGTCCCCAACCAGGGACCTGGCCTGCAGCCCAGGCATGTGTGCTGCCTATGAATCGAACCAGTGATCCTTTGGTCTGTGGGATAACGCTCAACCCACTGAGCCACACCAGTCAGGGCTCAACTCTTATTTTGATAATGGCTGCATTCTGATGATCATACAGCTTTATCTTCCCTTTGACTGAAGGGATTCCTGTGTTTTAGTATATTTCATCGTTCACCTGAGTGGCAGAGAGATGCCTAACTTGCTTAGGGTATTTATACCCTGCTAGGAGACCCTTCAGCCAGTAGCTTTACAGCCTTTGGAAGAAGCCTTATAGCCCAAGCACTTCCTTAGAGTCCACCTAAGTCAGCAGTAGCTACTTTGTCTGTGCTTTTTTGTGTACCTGCATTTAATGAGATGACATCATACAACTTTACCGTTAATCAAAGAAAATAGTCTTTTTTTTACCTAGTTCCTATTTGTTATGTTTCTTAAAAGATTTCCCAGAATTCAAAACCATTATGGCAAATTTCTAGTAAAAGGAATCTTTTTTTCAAAACCTCACTTGAGGATGTTTTTATTGATTTTTAGAGAGAGAGGAAGGAAGGAAGAAACATTGATCAGTTGCCTCCCATACTCGCCCTGACCAGACGTTGAACCCACAACCTTTTGATGTATGGGACAATGCTCCAACTAACTGAGCCATCTGGCCAGGGCAAGTAAAAGGAATCTTTATAACCTTCTTTTTGGGATGTTTGTGTTATGACTCAGTTGTGCCCAGAGAGACACCTTTCATGGATTACAGTGTTTTTCCCAATGTAGTATTTCCACTGAAAACTGAACTTTTCTCTCTCTCCCTCCCTCCCACAACAAAAGCTTTATAACTGCTTTTCTGAAATCATAATTCATTTGACTCACCAATTAATATTTATGTCTTACATTCATGAAGTGCATCACATATCTTACCTGATTTAATTTGCACAACATTCTTCGAGGCAATTCTTAATACCCATTTTAAGATGAGGAAACAGATTCAAATGTGACTTAACCAAGATTACAAAGTTTATAGAAGATTCACCTGTGATTAAATCTCAGTCTTTTTACTCCACAAGATACACTCTTTTTATTGAGGCTTACTGACAATATAAAATGTTATTCTTATTGCTATTTGCTAAGTGGTAATGTTGAACAATTAATTTTTTTAAAAGAAAGAGAAACTAGTTCATCTGTGCTTATATATCTAATAGATGTTATGTATTTCTTTGTAGTCTTCCCAAGGGCTTTTTGCTGAGGAAACTTCTGAAGAAGGAAACTCTATACCTGCCTCACAAAGGTAAGATTATATGTTGTTAGGGGTCTGAATTCCCCTCCGACGGTGCCAGAGTAAGAGATGAACCACCTGAGTGAGCCTGGGGGCACAGCTTGTCGGGGACTTTTTTAGCTCTTTTTTATAAGCACAGACCAGGAGATATCATTATGTCCCAGTTCTTACATATGCATCATATAGAAGCCTAGAATATTTGGGTAGAAGAAATCTTGGTTTATCTTGTCCAATCCAGCCATCTAGTACAAATCCCGTTCACACTTTCTGAAAAGTGGTTACATTCTGCTACTGTCTTAACCAGCTATGCTGGCTTCCTAAGCCAATGTGAAGGCTGTATGTAAACTGATTTCTTTGTGATCTTCTAGTCCTCCTGTCTCCATTGTTCCTTCTGCTTATGCTTATTTTGTCTGCAAGTCTAAACCACATATACCTTTTAAGTCTACCCTTAAGACTTTCCTCTTCTTTGAAGCGTTCATATTATTCAGGCCACATGGAACCTGTACCACTCTTGCTCCATCTTATGCCACTTTTCATTCGTTTGTATCTATCTCATCTTTCCCTTAAATGGCAGTACTTGTATTACCTCTTTAATTATTCTCACTGATTGATTAATGGGGTTACTTTCTTAGGTCTTCTTACTTTAATATGTAGTCGTTGATTGGTTATAAACTGTAATATTAACTGGATCAAGCTTCCAGTTACTTTTCCTTCTATCTGTAGTTGACCTTTGGGGATTACTCAAAGCTTAATCTTCTTGTGCTGAGTGACCTTCATCTCCCATATGGAAGTTGAGGCCCAGTTGCCTTTTGCTGTAATTTAGTTGGTGTTCTTAGGTTTTTGGTTAATAGTACTAGGTATTTCTTCCTGAGCTGGAGAATATGGGTTTGGTTTGAGTCTCTTGTTGTTAAGATGTTTTGGAAGCGGTTTTAACCCGAGTAGGCCTTCTGTTTCCTGCAGGCCTCTCTGCTTTATTGTAGTGAGCCTTGTGCAGAGCAGATGAAGGTTTTAATAAATGATTATACGCTTTGTCACCAGGAGAGAGCTGGAATTGCAGGCAATGCGGTTTGACTTCAAATTGATTAGCCCATTTTATAAATGTCAGCAAATTGTTTTGTGATGGACCCTTTGAATAGAGCCCTAATGTTACATGCAGAGTAAACTGTGTCTGGCTTGGGTTTATAACAAATGCTATGAAATGTTTTATTTAGACAGAGAAATCACTTGTGGTTTCCCATCAGGATTTAGTTATTTATCATGAATCAGTGGTGGTTATTTTCTTTTCTCTGTGGTTCTTGGTTGATGTGAGGATTTGTGTCCTCTTGCATACTTGATCAAACTAATCGTAAAGCTCTGTGAAGCATGAGGGGGCTAGCTCAGATGCTCAGATCTCTCAGCCATGTGTTCCTGTGTCAGGAAGAGATTGCACTACATGAACAGACAGGGTAAACCAGAAAAGGTCGGATGAGGGGAGCCATTCATAATTATGTTTTTCTTAGAAGAAATAATCAATTTCTATGGGCAGATTTTTACTGTAGGGCAGTTTGGAATTGTGTCTTATTTTTTGTTGCCTACAAAGCCACATCTTGAGGAAAAGAGGAAATTTAACTGTAAGGTGCAGGAGAAGCTAGTGTGTTGTCAGGAGAATCTCCATATTTTGTCGTATGTGTTTACAGATCTCTAGTCTTCAGAAAGCTGAAATGAGGTCTGAAACACCTTTCACATCTTTATACTGAAATGGAGTTTTTGTCTTCTGTGGTATTCATAGATAGTACTTACCTTTCAACCTTCCTTTGTGAAGACTCCAAAAGGGTTTTTTTTTCATTCTGTGGTTTCACTGGAACCAAAGTTGTAAGCATGTTTATTTCCCCTGTTTCTGGCCTGGAGTTTTCACTACTGATTCCTTGCTTCCCTGTTGTGCTTTTGAGGTAGTGGACAGCAGGTATCAGATTACCTTTGGCATTTTGAATGACTCACCATTGTTTTAGGAGCTATGTTCTGATTTATTTACCTGGGAATTCACTTGGGGTTTGGTTCTTTTTCAGCATTGCTGCTTTGGCCAGTGAGAGAAACTTAGTCCTTATGCCAGAGAGTTCTGCAGAGGAAATCACTGTGTGTCCTGGTAAGCATCCCGCTGTGATTCTACTGAACTTCTGATCCCTAGCTGTCTTTGTGCCTATTAATTTGTCTGACTTTTCCATCCCACTCCCAGGGAGTTTTATTTGTGTTGATGTGTGTGTGTGTGTGTGTGTGTGTATGTATCACATTTTGTCGTATGTGTTTACAGATGTACATATGTACATATGTATACATATGTACATATGTATACCCCACCCCACACACATGTATACCCCCCCACTTTTTATGAATGGACATTGGCTATGATTCTGAACCTTTTTTCTTAGAGATATTTGAGTTTTGAAATTAACATAGCTCCTTTGTCTTGTTTGTGACCGGCCTCATCAGAGATGGCAGCAAAGCATCAGGAATAGCACTTAATTGTACATTCAGAGCCAAGAGGACTTTATGTTTTGGTTTATGGATTCTTAAATTTGGGCTGTCCTTAAATATGCTGGATATTGAGCAGATTTTTCTCAGAGGCTTTTACTAGTTAGCTTTACATTGCCATTCACAAGATCTTATTGCACAGGGAGTCAAGAAATTGCATCTTGTGCACAGTTCTGTCTTTGACTTATATTTTAGTTTCAGACAAGATACTTAACCTGGCTAAGTTTTATACTTTGCTTTTTTTCTTTGTGGAGATGAAAAGATGTGTACCTTGCTTTAGATACAAGAGCTGTTCATTCAAAGATGCACATGCATAGATATTGATATACAAATAATTTTAGATGAACTAAGATACCCATGATCTGAGAGAACTCTTGGGTTGAATCATTCTGTACAATGAAGAATTGCTTTGTGGTATGAACCATTACTTTCTTAGCAATTTGTTTTAGCTTGTATTTTTGGTTTTTTTTTTGGCTTTTCTTAAAAGTGGAACCCATTATATTTATCCTCATTCATGTAACGTCATTCATGTGAGACTGAGGGACTTCCTATTAATGTTTAAACTCTTGGGCATTGTACAAATATTATCATTAATCATATCTAGTTTTCTCCTAGGTCTTACATAACCTGTTAGGGTCAGAGAGACTAGTATAAAATGAGTTCGAGTTTCTGTGGAAAAAAACTTGAAAGAAATCAAAATAAGAAAACTTTTAAGTCCTGTAAATATTTTAAAACATTTGAAAGCATATCATTAAGGTCTTTCTTTACTCATTTTAAAGTTTAATTGTGTTGGTGTTTATTGAAAATGATTTCTTAATTCATTTGAAATGTATTTATTTGGATTACTGCCTACTCAGAGACCCCACTATCAAGTCCTCCAGTTTTGGCAGGAACACTTAGGAATGCTGTGCCATCTTTGTGAAAAGAAAGCTTTGCCCCCTCTCTGTGTGGGGCTTCTGACTTATGCCATTCTGCTCAGGGTCACTCAGTCTGCCTGTTTAGGATGAGGGCATGTGATAGCACCCTGGGATCTCACTGGAGGAACCTGCAAATACAATAATCTTTAAAACCCTAGTTAATGACAGAGGGAAAAGCAAGCCCTTTATGACTGAGGTTAGATAACTTTTAGATCATGACTTGTTCTCATTAGCCTGCTAATTAAGTCCAACTGTTTGCTGACACAACCACTTCTAAATGAGATTGCAGAAGGTTTTCATAACCTGTTCCTTTTGCTAAGAAAGTATAACTCCTTCTCCATGGAGGCGGACTCCTGAGTCTCTAAATATATAATTCTCCTCAGTATGTAATTTAAAAGCTGTGCATTTGAATTGTCTGAAAACTTTGTTCTAAACGAGTGAAACACAGATTGAGTGTAGTAGTTCATCTTACCTATTTTATTTTACATATTTTTGACAGTTCCAGGGGCCTGATATTCAAAATTACAACATCCTTTTAGAGTTAGTCACTTCATTGAAGAAGCAGGATTTTAGCCCTATGTCCACATTGTATATGACAGCAGCATCATTTATTTCTAAGGAGCTAATGCCCTTTTAAGTTGTCTTTACATTTGAGCATTCCACCCTTTACGGAAAGCTTAATTAGAGTCTTTTTATTGTTATAGTAGAGCAAGCAGTGAGCAGCTGTTATTTTTAATAGACTCAGTGTCTCTTTTGGTAATTAATATCTCTCAGGGAATCTTGACAAAGATTTTGAAGTTTATGCACTGTCATCCTTTTTCCAATAAAGTGGTAAAATTGTGTGTGTATATATCCAATCTTCAAAAATTATGATTTATTAAACTATATTTAACACTAGAAATGCACTTAGTCCTTCTTTGATGATTGAGGAGATACCTCAGTATCTGACAGGTACTTTACTTGCCCATCATTGACCACTCATTGTATTTGAGAGGCACAGAAGTACCAGTTAGATGTATAGTGTGTACAGTGTAAATAACAGAGGACTTACTGGAATTATGTTCTGAAATAAATTTCTCTCCAGATTTATTGTCCTTCTTTGAAATATAGTTACTGTTCTTTTGTTACATTAAGAGATAGGGGTCTAGACTAGAGGTTGGCAAACTTTTCTATAAAAGACTAAATAGTAAATATTTAGGCATTGTAGGCCATACAGTCTCTGTTGCAACTACTCAACTTTGCCATTTTAGCACATAAGCAAACATAGACAATATAAGGAAGAATGAGTGTGGCTGTGTTCCAATAAAAATTTATTAACAAAACCAGGCAGCTGGCTGAGTTTGGCCCGTGAGCTATATGGAATGCTGATTCCTGAACTTTGACAGTGAGGGGCTCCCATCTTTCATCTCCATATTTCTAGTAGCTTGTAAAGTACCTGGAGCTTGTTGAATAAATATTTGTTGCATAATGGTGAATGAATAAAGGCTGCTTAAAGAATGTATTAAAGAAAGGCATATCCTTGTTGAGAATGTATTTTCAATTTTTGCTTCCAGTTTTTTGTCATCTCTAATCATCCCTTTGACCTCAGAACTAACATTGTCAGGTTTTTGTTTTCTGTCAAAATAAATATACTTTAAAACTAAAGCCAAGTGGATCAGTTGATGAATGGATAAACAAATGGCTATACACACACAGAGAAATACTACTCAGCAGTAAAAAGGGATGAACTACTGACACATGTGACAATGGGGATGCCTCTCAGACACATTACGCTAAGTAAAAGAGGTCAGACACAGAAGATGACACACCAGATGACATTCTAGAAAATGCAGAACTATAGCAGCATAAAGGAGTCAGTGCAAGGAGCCAAAAGGGAGGGGATTGACTACAAAAGATACCCTTTTGGGTTGCTAGAAAGGGAGAACTTTTGGGGTGTTAAAATATTTTGTACCTTGATTGTGGTGATTAATTACATGGTATAAATGATACAAGTATAAGTTGTATAAATTTGTCAAAACTCATCAAATTATATACTGAAAATTGGTGAATTCTTACATAAATTATGCATCAGTAAAGCTTTAAAAAGAAACAAGCTGGATCAGTATGGCTACCACTGTATTATCATACCCTAAACTTTAGGGGAGATAGGGGTGTGTGTTTTTTTTTTAATTTTAAAAAATATTTTATTTATTTTTAGGGAGATGGGAAGATAGGGAGAAAGAGAGGTAAAGAAACATCAATGTGTGGTTGCCTCCCTCACACCCTGAACTGGGGATGTGGCCCATAACCCAGGCATGTGCCCTGACTGGGGATCGAACCTTTTGGTTCACAAAGCGGCACTCAATCCACTGAGCCACACCAGCCAGCGCAGGTGTTTGCTTTTTCAACAGTGAAAATACAAAATGAAAATTAATGAGATTTACATTTTTTAATTACAGAGACACAGCTAAGTTCCCCCGAAACTTTTGACCTTGAAAGAGAAGTCTCTCCAGGTAGCAGAGAGTCCCTGGATGAAGTAAGAATAATAATGGCAGATAAGGAGGTGAATATTCTCTCTAATTTTTCTCAGTGTTTTCTTTATATTGGTAGTCCTCTGTCTGATAGCACACTGACCTTGACTGAAAAGGTTTAGATGATGGGGTTGTAGTTTTTGGGACACTTATCTCAGAGAGGATTCTTACAGTTAAGTTCAGCATTGTTTCTAAAATTAACATAGTGTTTCATGAGTACTTTAATATGCTTTACTATTTCTATTACAGATGGGGAATTTGAGGCTTAAGATGTTTAAGTAATTCAAATTCAAACTGCTAATAATGGTAGAGTTAGAATTTAAACATAGATTTGCCTCTAAATCTGGGGTATTTTCCATTATATACTGATAAGTAATAGAGATGAACAGTCTTGGAAATAGTCACTATATTTACAAGGTCTGTTCAGAAGGTATCCAGCCATGTAATATGAAAAACAGAGACATTTATTGAAGAAGATACAAGAAACATTGTACACAGGACAATGATACCACATTCCCTTTCAAAGTAGGCATCCTGGGACCTCACACAGTTCTCCCAATTGCCATCAGCTGCCCTGTTGTATTTTCCTGAATCTCATCAATGGTCTGATCTCTTTCCTTTCGCAGGTGATTTTTAGTTTTTGGAAAAGCCAGAAGTCACAGGGTGCCAAGTCTGGGCTGTAGGGAGGCTGAGTCATCTGGGTGATTTGATGTTTTGCCGAAAAATTCTGCATGAGATGTGATGCATGAGCAGGCACGTTGTCATGATGAAGCTGCCAATCACCAGTTGCCCATACCTGCTGCCTTCTGAATCATCCAATAGTTTCCACAAGGGAACATTTAAACTTAATGCAAAATTTGATGCAGATTCATTGCTCTGTTCACTTAGTCATTTTGAATGCGACAGCCGCACAGTACACATGCTCACTCAGCACCTTCTACTGCCCCCGTTGACTCGAAAGGTGATGTCATCATTGTTCACACATGTGCATTCCAGTCCACTCTCCTTGGCTGCCAGCTTACATTGACATTGCACAAACTGTTCTTGTTATATTAACAATGGCTGGACTTTTTCCAGACAGGCTTAACATATTATGAGAACTAACTTTCAGCCCTAATTTCTGGGTGTGATCAGAAATGCAAAGTCAGAACAGCAGTGTGATAAAATAAGCAAGTCTCTATTTGTAGTATGACCTTTCCTAACTTCACATATCTGGCTTTAATTGTAAACCTGACTGATACAAGTTTATACTTTTTAAAAAAATTTAAATCACTTTAATTTTTCAGTTACATTTGACGTACAGTATTATATTAGTTTCAGGTGTACACCCAAATGATTAGACATTTACATAATTTACTACATGAGTCAGGTATTCATACGTAGCAGAGCAGCTCCCTCACTGCCATCTATTGAAAGTCAGCCTTTGACATAAGGGTTTGTAAAAAAGAAAAAAAAAAAGAATAGGAAAAAAAAACTTACTTAGTGATCATCCTGATAAGTCTAGTACTCATCCAACACCATACATAGCTATTAGAGCAAGGCTGTCACACTCATTTTCCTCCAGGGCCACATCAGCCTTGAGGTTGCCTTCAAAGGGCAGAATGTAATTTTAGGATTGTATAGATGTAACTACTCCTTAACAGTTAAGTGAGAACTTGAGCTGGGGAGGTGCAGGGTAGAAACAAGGTGCTGGGCTGGATAAAACAAGGTGGAGGGCTGGATTTGGCCCACGGGCCTTGTGTTTGCCACTTGTGATTTAGAATACTATTGACTGTATTCCCTGTGCTGCACTTTATATCCCCATGACTATTCTGTAACTACCAATTTGTACTTCTTAATCCCTTCACCTTTGTCATCCATGCCTCCAACCCTCCTCCCCATCTGGCAACCATCAAAATATTCTCTCTATGAGTCTGTTTCTGTTCTGCTTGTTCATTTATTTTGTCTTCATTTGTTGATAGATATATATTTATTGCCACTTTATTGTTCATATTTTAAATCTTTTTCTTCTTAAAGAAAACCCTTTAACGTTTCACGTAATACTGGTTTGGTGGTAATGAACGTTTTTAGCTTTTTCTTGTCTGGGAAGCACTTTATCTGGCCTTCCACTTTAAATGGTAGCTTTGCTGGGTAGAGTAATGTTGGTTATAGGTCCTTGCTTTTCATCACTTTGAGTATTTCTTGCCAGTCCCTCTCGAGTGTGCAAAGTTTCTGTTGAGAAATCAGCTGACAGTTTATGGGAGCTCCCTTGTAGGTAGGTAACCATCCTTCTCTTGCTGCTTTTAAGATTCTCTCTTTGTCTTTAACTTTTAGCATTTTAATTGTGATATATCTTGGTGTGGGCCTCTTTGGGTTCATCATGTTTGGGACTCTGGGCTTCCTGGACTTTACGTCTACTTCCTTCACCAGGTTAGGTAGGGAAGTTTTCTGGCGTTTTTTCAAATAGGTTTTCAATTCCTTGCGCTCTCTCTCCTTCTGATAACCCCATGATGTGAATGTTCGTATGCTTGAAGTTGTCCCGGAGGCTCCTTACACTATCCTCATTTAGGGGGATTTTTTTTCTTTCTGATTGGGTGTGTTTTGTTCCCTAATATTCCAAATTACTGATTTGATTCTAAGCTCCATCTACTCAACTGATGTTGATTTCCTGTAAATTAGTCTTCATTTCAGTTAGTGTATTCTTCATTTCTGATTGGTTCTTGTTTATGATTTCCATGTCCTTTTTTATGCTGTTGAAGATTACTCAAGTTCAACTACTCTTCCCCTCAGTTCATTGAGCATGCTTAAAGTAGCTGGTGTTTTGAACTCTGCATCTGGTAGATTGTTTGTCTCTGTTTTGTTTAGCTCTTTTTTCTAGTTTTTTTCTTTTCATTTTGGACATGTTTGTCTCATTTTAGCAGCCTCCCTGCATTTGTTTCTATGCATTAGGTAGAGCTGCTTCATCACCCAGGCTTGGCAGAGTGGCCTGATGTAGTAGGTGTCCTGTAGAGTCCAGTGACAGTGGCACAACCTTCCCTGATCACCGAAGCTGGGCACTCACCCTGCGCCCTGCCCCATGTAGGCTGTGTACATTTTCCTGTTGTGGTTGAGCCTTGATTGCAGGTGGCCTGTCAATGAGAGGGATTTACTCCCAGGACAGTCCCCTGCAAGGATGGGCTGCAACCACTATGGAGGATCAGCTGTGCAAGGTCCTGCCCCACAAAGTAGGACTTACTTCTGTGGGGCTCTGGTGCCCACTGAATCCGCCCCCTGAATGTGTCGCTGTGGAGGTTGTTGGGCAGTGTTTTAGTGTGGTCTGAAGCTATCTACCTGGTGTGTTGGCTCTGTGGCCTCCAGGGAGGTGCAGCCAAGGTCAGCCACTCCCGGTATTCTGTCCAGGGCCACCCAGCTTGAGCTACAAAGCATCTGTAGCTGCCTGCTACTTGTGCTGGGCTTGGAGGTGCCCAGGAGAGTCTAAGCTGCAAATCACGGTCAGCTGCTGCTAGTGCCGGGCCTGGGACCACTTAGCAAGAGGTACAGGACTCTCTGAGGCCAGATGCTGCTTGTTTGAGAGATTTTAGGAAAGGATGAAGTGTGAGCCAAGACAGGCCATTTTTATGTAAAAGACACTGGAAAACAGTGTGGGTGGGCCCACAAGTTGGGTAGCAGGGTCTTAGGGAATCATGGGGGGGGGGCAAACAGTGATAGCCAGGTTGATGGAGACCCAGATATGGTGCCCACCTGCCAGGTTTGTGGCAAGGATTCTCAGAAAAGAAACAATGGCCTCTATAAACACTTCTGTCTGGAAGAAAGTTGTCCCTTAGCTCTTGCCCTGATGCCTGACACTTCAGTTTTTCTCCTTATGTCCTTGTGCTTTTTGAGCTGCTATCCCAGTGCTGGAGCTCAGAGGGAGTCAAAATAAGTCTGTGTGCCGGCCCTTTAAGAGGAACTGCCTAGGATTCCAGAGCTCGCTGTCCCACTCCGCCTCTATTCCCACTGATTTTTACAGCCAGAAATTTAGGGGAATCCTCTTCCCAGCATTGGAACCTTGGGCATGGGGGCCTGGTGTGGAGCTGGGACCCTTCGCTCCTCAAGTGAGATATCCACAGCTGAGATGCCCCTCCCGATTTCTATCTGCCACATGTGGGTGTGGGAGCAGCCTGTTCTGCATCTCCGCCCTTCCTACCTGTCGTGATGTGGCTTATTTTTTATTTTTTTTAAGTAGACGGTGGAAGGTAGGGAGAAAGAGAGGGAGAGAAATCAGTGTGTGGTTGCCTCTCATGCATCCTCTACTGGGGACCTGGCCTGTAACCCAGGCATGTGCCCTGACTGGGAATCAAACCAATGATCCTGTGGTTTGCAGGCCAGTGCTCAGTCCACTGAGCTACACCAGCCATAGTGATGTGGCTTCTTTTTTAAATCTCTAGTTGTAGGACTTCTGTTCAGCTAGATTTCAGTTAGTTTTGAATGATGCTTATTCTTTAATTTAGTTGTAATTTTGATACATTGTGGGCAGAGGTAAGTACCATGTTTTCCTATGCCACCGTCTTGATCGGAAGCCCAAATTCATGCTTCTGGTAAAGATTCTCAATGTTTATTTTTCATATTTGAGTCTGATAAAACATTTAATTACAAGACAAGAATTTTTAAAAAGACTTTATTTATTTATTGTTAGAGAGAGGGGAGGGAGAGAAACATCTACTGGTTGCCTCTTGTGTGTCCCCAGTTGGGTACCTGGCCCACAACCCAGGCATGTACCCTGGCAGGGAATTGAACTAGCAACCTTTTGGTTCATAGGCTGATGCTCAATCCACTGAGCCACACCAGCCAGGGCAAGAATTGTTTTTTAAAAGAACTTAAAGTCTTTAAAATCTGTTGTTGTGAAAACAGCCTGAGAATTAAACTAATATTTCTGTGGAAATAAAGGTTTTGGTTACATTTGTTTATACTATCTTGTTCTGAGGACCTTAAAAGGGATTCATTCTCTTATTCCTTATTATATTCTAGGTTTTTTTTAAAACGGTTTTACAGTTGAAGTTAGATCCCCTCCCTATTTTTTGCACTGCAGGTAACTGGGTAGAAATGCTGCTTTCATGAATCATGCACATTGCTTGGTTCCCTGGAACCTGATCTGTCACAGCTGACAGACCCAGATTCCCTGATGCCCCTGGTGATAGAAAAGATGATGACACTCCCTGCAGCACAGAGCAACTGAGGACAGATCCTGCGAGATAATGTCAGAATGGCCTCAGGTCCTTTTCCTAATGAGGGACCAGAACCTTCTAAATGGAGAGAGGGGGAACAGAGTGTTATTAACACAGTCATCTTAATGTGCGGAAGAAGCTCTGCAAGCCTTTAGTTACTCAAGCCCGATTTTTACTCATCCATGACTGCAGAGGAGACTGTTCTTTGTTTGGGGTAAAGAGCATGAACACTCTTTAGAATTTACAGTGTATACGTCTGCATCACTGCACATCAAATGGATGGAATTGTGTGGTCTTTCTCACGTTGAATGTCCTCCTTTTGAATTGCTGTTCGCTGATATCCGTGGGTGTCTATAGTCTTAGAAGTTTTCATTAAAAGAAATTGGAGATACTGCAGTGTTTAAGTTGTTGAGTAATCACTTTCTAGTTATATAATCACTTATTAGAAAGATAGAATCTGTACATTTTATGTACACAAAGATAGTATAATGGGTATGTACTCTTGCCCTTGGAATCTCTGTATAGGATCATTTGTCCTGGGATTTCTTGTTTATTGGTAAGTGGTATGGTATACTGCAAGTGTAGATTGAGCATTGAAATTAGAAGACATGACTTTGAATACCAGTCCCACCACTTAACTTTGTGACCTTGCACAAATTATTATTATTGTTTTCATCCTCACCTGAGGACATATTTTTTCACTGCTTTTAGAGAAAGATGAAGGGGGGGAGAGAGAAACATTGCCTAGTTGCTTCTGATACATTCCCATATCAGGGATTGAACCTGCAACCTAGATACGTGCCCTGAGCAGGAACCAAACCCATAACCTTCTGGTTACAGGACAGTGCTCCAACAATATGAGCCACACTGACCAGGGCTGCACAAATTATTTAATTAATCATTTTAGTCATTTATTTAGCAGATATTTATAATTAGTATACTGGATCTAGTCATTGTTTTGGACTCATGAGACATAGAATTAAATAAGAAAAAAACAGTCTGTGTTTTCAAAGAGCTCTTCTGAGGGAGACAGAATTAAACTGAGAATTATAATTATAATGTGGTCTGAGAAATACAATGATAGAGAGATGCTCAGGGCATTAGGGGAGCACCAAAGAGGAATGCTTTTCCAAATTTCAGTTTCTCATATGTAAAATGGAGATACCCACTGGGTTCTTCTGAAGATTAAATTAGATGAAGACTATAGTAGAGATTTGGCAGAAGTATGCATGTGGAACCAGTTATTATTTTACTGCTTTGTAATGTATTTGTAGTTGTTCAGTGATATTACCTTACTAGTGGAAGCAAATTGCTCGACAGTATTTGAGTATTTGGAGTACCTGTGGGCAGAACTGTAATCCCTCTTGATTTGAGTTCCTGCAGTGGTTGGGTTCCTTTGGAAATGTTTTCTGAATATCTTACCCTTAGGAGAGTTTCCCTTAGATGGAATCTCAGATGATCAGTTTTCAGAAGAGTTAATGGATGTTATTCAGAATCAAATAGTTGGTTTAGTCCATTGCTTTTTAAATAAATTGTGTTAAGGGACCTGTGGTCAAAGGGAAAATAGCTAAACAGACAGCTTTCTCAGTCACACAGATGGGTGGGGGAAGGAAGGTAGTGGTTTGTAGGATGCACTTTTATTTTCAGGGGGTCCCTTGCTTGAGGTGAAGACCAGAAGGTCTTCTTTTGAGACCAGAAGGTAAGAGACATTTAAGAGGTCAAGATTTGGTGTCCAAATGCCTTTATTGAGAAATGGCTGTATAGTATTTTTTAAAAAATATAAGCCGTTCTGCAGAGACTTAGTCCCTAAGTGCATGGTCCTAATAAAAGTTGTTTTGCTTGTATTTTTTTTCTTGAGGTTCCTCCATTATAGTTAATACTTAAATAGACCATTTAATGGTGTTGGGAAAACATTTTATTTTAATATAAAATGTTCAGAAACCTTCTGAGTTGCCTATGAGTGTGTTTGGAAGTGCTCTTTGTCTTTACAATAAGACAGTAATAGACAGACTGCTCTCTGTTGAATACGTTAATAGTTGAAGGTACATTTCCAGCATTTTATAGAGCTGGGCATGAACACTGTGACATATATGTTATATAATATTTCTGCACTTAGTGAACTTCAGAAGGCCAAGACACTAACTTTCATTAACTCAAGACTACTTGCAAATTATCAGGTATATTTGATTCTCTCCCCCTCTGCTCAAATAGCCTTGCATGCACAAGATGACATTTCATTGTAAAATTTATGAACAGGGGAACCTGGATATGTAAGAAGTTCATTAACTAAGCTTGAAATAAATAACACCTAGAACTTCTAGACCCCACCTCCTAGAGAAGAAGAATAGAACCATATAGTCTCCCAATACCTGGCAGAGCCAGCTACCAGAAATAAAGTGGGAGGAGATAGATGCCTTTTGCTTTTGCCGCACCATGGTGGAGTGGAAATGCTGAATGGTTGATGCCATATAGTCCTTAAGTCTAGATTGCCTACTTACTGACTTTGTGGTCAGTAGGTTACTTTGCCTTTCCACCTCAGTTTCCTTTTCTGTAATAGTGGCTGGAGCTAGTGATACCTTTACTTGTTGAGTTGTTGTGAGGGATGGATATGGAACATGGTTGGCCAGGCCCGGCATAGTACAGGAACTTGGCCACTGTTAGTCCCTTTCTCATCTTTCTTTTTTTCCCGTTCAGAATATATCTTTTTAAAGTACAAGGCATGTGTGTTGAAAACAGCATTTTCCATCAGTTGTACAAACTGTTTGACTTGGTATTTAGATGGCCTGTTTCCCTCTCTGCTGGGTCACATTCACAAGCAGTAGATTTTAGGGATGTTCTAAACTTAAGAGACAAAAAACCACCCCCAAACTCAGTTTGCTCAGAGCTCAGATTATCCACTGCAGTTTTGGTCCTGTTTTCTTGTAGCAGAAGATGGTTTATTTTTTTCCCTGTAGTAAGGCGTAATGACAGCCCAGGTGCTCCTTGCTCTGAAATGGAAGCAGTGACTGTGCAGGACAGTTTCACATTGATTGGGTAGGACACGCCGTCCTTTGAAGCAAGTGTTGGGCAGTAGTGCTGCAGTGCTCACGCATACTGTTGAATTAATCACTGCAGAGTTCTCAGTTTTGACCCATAAAGGTAAAATAAAACTGCTTCTGAGAGACACCGCAACTGTCAGGAAAATGATGAGTATAGAACAATGAGAGGAACAGGAGAGATAAGGTATAAGAATGGCTTTGGCAGAATTGTCTTAATGACTTTTCTTTGGACTTCTTGAATATTTGGGTCTTAGTTGTATTTCTTCTTTCAATCCAAAAGTCATAAATAGAACACAAGAGATGGTATGTCTCACTGGTGTAAGCTGAGACCTAGGTTCTTAAATTTTAGTTATCCTGCTTTTGCTTAGAGCTCTTTTGTTTTCTAACTCCTTATATATGTCTCAAGTCAAGTACAATATCACAGTCCTTTTGTGAGGTTGGAAAAGTGTCTTTAGGATGATGTTGCTGTGTAGACTGTAGAAACACTACAGGCACAGCGTACCAACGCAGGGAGAACGGTGACTTGCAGTGGGATGGGGAGGAATGTCCTCAGTGATTGGAGCTCTGCCACTTCCTTATTCTGTAACTTTGGGCAGGTTGCTTTACTGTTTTGGACAACGCTTTTCTCATGTGTAAAAAGGGTATGTTAATACCTTTTTTAGATTACTATGAGGATCAAATGAATATTACATGCAGAGTACTTAGCAAATCGTGGGTAGGCTGAGTAAGTATTAACTATTATTGTATCTCTCAATCCTCAGTCCTGAATTTGGAAACTGACTGGAGATGTTTCTTTAATAGCAAATGAAGTATGGATAGAGTTTCTTGTAGTTCTTTGGGGGAACATTATTTTATAAATTAAAGCTGTTAACAATTGCTGTTTGTCATGTTCTTCAGGTTGGTAACAGGGAAGATGATGAGAAGGAAATACCTATTTCTACCTTTTCATCCAGTACCAAGGTATCCTGCCCACTATGTGACCAAGGCTTCCCACCCACGAAAATTGAGCGACATGCCATGTTCTGCAATGGGCTGGTGGGGCAAGATACAGGTAAGGAATGACTGTGTGATGGCTTTGTAATTCTGTACAATACAGTACAGGAAAAAGAGACAGTTTTTCAAAGTTACAGGTTTTTTTTTTTTTTTCCTATCTAGTTAATTCTTTATTACTTTACATGTTCTTTATTACTTTGGCAGGTATTTCATTTTGTAGCACATACCTGAGGAGAAGGGGAAGGGAAAAATCTTTTATCTTTTAATGTTGCAGCTTCTTCTTTACCATAGTTAGTCTGAAATTCATGACAGTGCCATGGAGTTTGCATTTCAACTTACATGTTTGAATATTGAGACTTGTATGGAACGTGAGGAACTAAGTTCTAGAGCTGCCCATTTTCAATTCAGAATAAGTCCCTTGTCCTCAGTGGATTGAGTGCTGGCCTGCAAACCAGAGAGTCACTGGTTCGATTCCCAGTCAGGGCACATGCCTGGGTTGTGGGCCAGGTCCCCAATAGGGGGTGCGTGAGATGCAGCTGCACGTTGATATTTCTTCCTCTCTCTCTCCCTCCCTTCCCCTCTCTCTAAAAATAAATTTGAAATCTTTAAAAAAAAAAAGTCCCTTGTGGGTTTCTGTGTGTATGTGTATAAGTAAATTCTACCTGAAGATAGCAGTTGACAAACGTTTCTAATCCCCATTCGTGTCCTACATGTTTTTGCTACATCACCCTGAACCTGTTTCTTGTCTCTTGAAGAGTGCATCAAAACCCCTGTGTGAGATACTGGCCCTTGAAGTTCCACCACAATCTTGCTTTTCTGTCTGTGACTTTAAATTCTACATACAATACTGTCAGTACAGTGTTCTGTGGTCCGGCATGCTGAATGTAACCACACTTTAGATGGTCAGTGGTGGTGCAATGTTCTTCTCAGTGCTACTCGATTCCCGTAAATCAGAGGTATTTAATCTGAAATCGTGAGCTAGTTTAGAAGTTAAGATTTCTGGGAAAGAAAGATACATTATTTAATTTTCCCAAAACAATACACTTATTTCTTAAATAAGAAAAATAACAAAACTTATAATTTAAATAAATTTGTTGATTTTTTTCCTGATTGAAAAGTAGTACATGTCCACTGTAGTAATAATAATAGTAATAATAACAATAATAGCTTACATTTATTTATACATAAAGTGACTCAGGTGTTATTTACGTAAGTGGGACTATGCCATGTATATATTATTGCGCAACTTGTCTTTTTTATATAACAGTGAATTTAGATCTTTCCATGTGGTAACTTTTACATAGTTGAAGTCTATGTGTAAAGTTTTGTATTTTGTTTTCTCTACTAATAGCATAAAATTTCTTTCATGAATAACTAGAAGTTAGATATAAAAATATTTTTAATGCCTACGTAATATTTTGTAATTTGAATTGCCTCCGTTTACTTAACTGTTGTGTATTTGGAATGCTTCAAATTGCCATGTACATGGCACTGAGCCTCTTATGCCTTAAGTTGTTGCTATACTTTGGGGTTATTTCCCAAGGGCGTAGTCCTAATTTGGGTGCTAGTAAAAAAGATGGGCTCTGGAGTCCAACAATCTGAGATTGAGTCCCACCTCTGTCACTTACTAGAGTATGTGACCTGTGCTAGTTTCCAAGCTTCCCTTTCTTCAACTATCAAGTAATAGTAATGACCTGATTTGTTTTTTGTGAGGTTAAATGAGATATTTTAAGGAAAGTGCTTAGCACAGTGACCACCACATAGTAAGTACTCAAGAACTTTTAGCTGCTGTTACTACTCCCAGTAGTGGAATTACTAGGTTAAAGATTTTGTCGTCATTTTTAAGGATCTTTATTAATAGGATTGTAGTCTTTTAAAAACAGTGAAGATAAAGACCTAAATCTGGTCATCAACTTTTATTTTAATTCTCACTTGAGGATATGTTTATTGATTTTTAGAGAGAGAAAAAGGGGGAGAGTCGAATCCACAACCTAGATATGTGCCCTGAGTGGGAATTGAACCTGCAACCTTTTGGTGTATGAGACGTTGCTCCAATGAACTGAGCCACCTGGCCAGTGTCATCAACGTCCTTTACTAGAAGAACAATGAAGGCCTAGGATTTTAGATGCAGTTTTAATTTGACATAGTTCTTTAGTCTCATTTTTAGCAGAGAGTACCAGTGACAAAGAATTCTGGGGTTGGGCATTTGGTGACCAGAGAAGGAAGAGACCGTCTTGTGTATCTCACCGAACATGCTTACCCAAGTGGTATTACTTGTCTGAGTCAACAACCTACTCAGCATTGAGGTCCAGAAATAAATGAGTTTGAGAAGTTGAATGCCCCTTGAGCTCTAGGAATAGATGACCTTCTTCTGGTCAGAGTCATTAGATAAGGAGTAGTGTAGAGCAGCTCCTACTTATACCTTCCAGACTGAACTTGGACAGTTTATGCTTAAACAGGAAGCTATAGTGTTCACTGTGGTCAGATATCTTTAAGCTATATATTTGCTTTTTAAAATTTATTTATTTTTAAAAAATTATATTTTATTGATTATGCTATTACAGTTGTCCTAATTTTTCCCCCTTTATACCCCTCCACCCAGCACATCCCACTCCCTCAGGCAGTCCCCCCACTGTTGTTCATGTCCATGGGTCATGTGTGTAAGTTCTTTGGCTACTCCATTTCCTATATGATACTTTACATCTCATGGCTATTCTGTAACTACCTATTTGTACCTCTTAATCTTCTCACATCTTCTCCTCACATCTTCACCTATTTCCCCCACACCTCCTTCACATCTGGAAATCATCAAGATGCTCTCTGTATCCATGATTCTGTCTCTGTTCTTCTTGTTTGCTTAGTTTGCTTTTTAGATTCAGTTGTTGATAGATATGTATTTTTTCCCATTTTATTGTTCATAGTTTCGATGTTCTTTTTCTTAAATAAGTCCCTTTAACCGTTCATATAATAATGGTTTAGTGAGATGAACTCCTTTAGTTTTTTCTTGTCTGGGAAGTTCCTTATTTGCCATTTGATTCTAAATAATAGCTTGGCTGAGTAGAGCAGTCTTGGCTGTAGGTCCCTGCTTTTCATGACTCGGAACACCATATTTTGCCATGTATAATGCTCACTTTTTGGCCCAAATTTTTTAGGGAAAAATAAGGGTGTGCATTATACATGGATTGTACTAATTCTGTATCTATATAAATGTTCTTAATTCTTTTATTTACACGTATACATTAAAACTATAACTCTAGAAAGTAATAACGAATATCTGTATGCAAAATATCACCCTGGAATATGAAAATCAGTTTTGTTTCTAAATATAAATTAAAAAGTTGAATTAAAAAATTAAAATGAGAGGTTTATTTTCCTGAAAGTTTGCACCAAGAACATGGGTGCCCATTATACACAGGAGTGCATTATACCTATGGCAAAATACGGTATTTCTTGCCAATCCCTTCTAACCTGCAAAATTTCTTTAGAGAAATGAGCTGACAGTCTTATGGGAAATCCCCTGTATGTAATTAACTGCTTTTCTCTTGCTGCTTTTGAGATTCTCTCTTTATCTTTAACCTTTGGCATATTAATTATGATGTATCTTGGAGTGGGCCTCTTTGCATCCATCTGGTTTGGGACTCTTTGCTTCCTGGACTTGCATGTCTGTTTCCTTCACCAAATTAGGGAAGTTTTCTTTCCTTATTTTTTCAGATAGATTTCCAATTTCTTGCTCTTTCTCTTCTTCTGGCACACCTATGATGCCATGTTGGAATGCTTGAAGTTATCCCAGAGGCTGCTTACACAATCTTTGTTTTTTTAAGGATTCTTTTTTCTTCTCCTTGTTCTCATTGGTGGTTTTTTGCTTTGTTATATTCCAAATCATTGATTTGATTCTTGGTTTCATCCACTCTACTGTTGTTTCCCTGTAGATTGTTCTTTATTTTAATTAATGAATCCTTCGTTTCTGACTGGATCTTTTTTATGCTGCTGAGGTCCTCATTAAATTCCTTGAGCATCCTTATAACCAGCATTTTGAACTCTGCATCTGATAGATCGCTAATTTCCATTTTGTTTAGTTCTTTTTCTGGAGTTTTGATTTGTTCTTTCATTTTGGCCATGTTTCTTTGTCTCCTCATTTTGGCAGCCTCCCTGTGTTTGTTTCCATGTATTAGGTAGAACTTCTTTGAGTCCCTATCTTGGTAGCATGGCCTACCAAGGTGGTAGTAGGTGTCCTGTAGGGTCCAGTGGCACAGTCTCCCCTATCACCCAAGCTGGGTACTCAAAGTGTGTCTTTTATGTGGGCTGAGTACTCCCTCCTCTTGTAGTTGAGCCTTGGTTGCTGTTGGTAGGTCAATGGGAGGGATTTACCCAGGCCAGTCAGCTGCAAGGATTGGCTGTGACCACTGACCACCAACCTCCACCATCCATGGAGGGGGTTAGGGTGGTGGTGCTTCATTGTGGTCTGTAGCTGTCCACTGGGTGCGCTGGCCCTGGGGTTTCCCAGTTTGTGCAGGCCAAGGTCAGCCCCCATCTGTGTTTTGTTGAGAGCACCTACCTGAGCTATAAAGCAATCTGAGATGGCTGCTGCTTGTGCTGGGCTTGGAGTTCCCAGGTGAAGCCAAGTTGTGAATCTAGGCTGGGTATTGCTAGTGCTGGGCCTGGGGGTGTTACTGAGTCCAGCTGTTGTTTGTTGGAGAGGATTTAGGAAGGTGTGAAGCATGAGCCAAGACCAGCCATTCATAAGGAAAAACAGCTTGGGTGGGTCCAAAAGTTGGGTGGGTCCAAAAGTTGGGTGGGGCAGAGTCTCTGGGGATCTTCAAGGCAGGTCAAACAGTGTTAGCCAGGTTGATGGAATGTCAGATATGGCACCAGCTTGTTGGTTTTGTGTGTGGAGGGTTTAGAAAAGGGACAGTGGCCTCTGCTCGCCTTGATGCCAGACACTTCAGTTCCTCCCTTTATCCGACTGGTGCCTTTCAAGTTGCTACATGTGCTGGAGCCCAGAGGGAGTGAGTCTGAGTGCATGAGTCCATGTGTGGGTTCTTTAAGAGGAACTGCTTGGGGCTCCAGAAGTTTCTTACACCTACTAAATCTCCACTGGTTTTTGCAGCCAGAAGTGGTGCTGACTTACTTGTCTGAAATCCTGGGCTTGGGGGCCTGATGTGGGGCTGGGACTCCTCCCTCCCTCCCACATATCCCTCCTGAACCACACTTAGGTGACGGACCAGCCCATTCTGCATCTGTGCCTCTCCTCCCTGCCTGGATGGCTATGGTTTCTTTAATTCTGTAGTTACCAGACTTCTATTCAACTCAATTTGTGATGGTTCTGAGTCATGGTTGTTCTATATTTTAGTTGTAATATTGGTGTGGTTGCGTGAAGAGGCCAGCTGTGTCTACCTATGTTGCCATCTTGACTGGAAGTCAATACTTGCTTTTTAAAAATCCTGTTCTTCCTTACTGGGGTGTGGTGTGGTATGGTAACCCACAACCCCAAATACTTGCTGTTGAAATTGATTCAGGCTTGTTTCTGAGTTTTCTCAAACCAAATGCAGATTTCTACCACAAAACCGGGTTGTTTTCATTGAATTTGAGAAGCTGACACCATCAGGTTTGGGCTAAGGAGAGTGAGTTTTGATCACATCATTCAGGAAAAGCCTTTCAGTTCTCTTTATTCCATTGGGATGTAGGTCAGTGACCCTGTCTAATACTGCCTGATGGGATTTGTGCTGTGGTCTTGAGGGCTCTTTTGGATATTATAGATGTGTGTTTTCTGATGTAACTGGAAGCTCTTAAATTTTTGGCACTATGTTTCTTGTAGCTCTGATCCAAGTGTCTCAGGTTACATCCAAAGATGTGTGATCTATCCTGAATGACAGTCACGCTTTCTTTTTCATAAGGAAATTTGTTTTAAAAATTAGTTCAGACCTGGCTGGTGTGGCTCAGTGGATTGGGTACCAGCCTATGAAACAGAAGGTTGACAGCTCGATTCCCGGTCAGGGCACATGCCTGGGCTGCAGGCCAGGCCCCTGGTTGGGGGTGTGTGAGAGACAACCAACTGATGTTTCTCTTGCACATCAATGTTTCTCTCTCTGTTTTTCTGCCTCTCCTTCTCTCTGAAAATAAGTAAATAAAATCTTTTAAAAAATTAGTTCGGAATTATAATAAAGACAAACTTCTTTCAACTCCAACTTGTCTACCTAAAATCAGAAATTCGATTTTTTTCTGTCACCTACTGCCTTCCTACTTTAATTCATCTGGATACTTATGGAACACTTTTTTTTTTTAACTGTGCTGTGGGTTACTAAAGAAGTCAAAGACAAGATTTATGCAGTTAAGGAGCTTCTCACTGGGGAGATAAGCATTAACCTAAGAAATTAATTACAGGGTGACACAAAGTGAGTGTTTGTGTCCCCAAACAAATGTCCCTGACAGTAAGTACAATAGGAAAAAGAGGAGCTGCAGTGAATAGGGATGATGTCTCAGAGAGGGTGGGCTTAGCCTCCCTCTCTGTAATGGCTGGATAGATTTGCATAAACCTATAGGAAAGTAGAGGGCCCGTATCCTGTTATGGGATAGATAAGATAGGAAGCAAGGGAAGCAGCACTAAACAACAGCTTCCTCTGCATCTTCCTCGTAATGTTAGCTTGCTCACCTAAATTATTCTTTCTGGTGCCATTTTAACCCTGTGAGAGAATTTGGCGGAGGGAGTCCTCACTGGTACTGTCCCTGTCTCTGCTTACTCCTGTTTTCCTGAAGACAGAATTGGGGGCTGCAGGTGGGGTGGAGTTAGGGAAATTATGCAAAGTACCTACTAGTGTGCCTGGCATAGGTCCTCAATAAGTTTCCTGTGTATTTGGTTTCACTACCAGCTTGCCTGCCTCTGTCATCCTTGCCAGGGACAGTAATGATTGTTCTGGTTCCTGTCAGCTTGATATCTGGAGATAGAGCAGGCCCCCAGCCTAATTTTGTTATCTTCTGTAAAAGGAAGCCTCTCCTACTGTAGAGTAGAAAGAATTACTCTCGAAGGTACGTAACCCAGGCTGGGAAACCATTAGCCCAATGCCTATAGCTATGGCATAAGAGAGAGACATCCCAGAGTTAAGTATCCAGCTTTCCCCTCCTTCCTGTTTTCCTTTGAATTTGATCCTAGACATGCTTGGTTTGGCTGTGTTAAAAAAATAGTAATTAGAGTCATTTACATGAAGTGTCTACCATTTATGCCTGGTTACCGTGCAGCACAATAACAATTATGTATGTCATTAAATATGTGTCTGATTAACTTTGCTGTAAGTTTTATGTGATAATAATACTACACTCTGGTTAACTTGGCTCAGTCTGCTCACTATTGCTCAGTGACATGGCTATCTATCTATTCACACTACGGAGAAATTAGAGAGAGTGGCCTTTAAAAGCATTATTTGAGGGGAAAGGATTTGGTAAATTAATCTAGACTAGGACAAAGGCAGGTTACCTTTGCTTTCTAGAAAATGTCTTCAAGACTATTTTTATTTAAACACCTAAGAAAGAATAAGGCTCTCCATTTATTCATTCAATAAATATTTATTAAGTACCTACTAAATAGCAGATACAGTAAACAGTGTACAAAGTCTGTGTTCTCAAGGCGCTTATATTTGAGCAGTGGGATACTGACAATAAACAATATATCAAGTATTTTGGAGAAAAAAAAAGGGGGTACAGGGTGGTGAATAGAGAATCTGAGGTCAGGAGGTAGCAATTTAAAAATAGGTGGTCAGGGAAGGTCCCTTGAGAAGGTGACATTTGAGCAAGAGACCTAAAAGAAGTGAGGGAATAAGCTAAAAGTTTTTCAAGGTAGAGAGGAGAGGATATTACAGGCAGATGGAACAGTAAGTGCAAAGACTCACAGGGTTGGTGTGTATGAGGAATGACAAAAGCCAGTGTGGCTGGACTGGAGTAACTGAAGGAGAGGTGAACCCTGAGACCAGACAGATAATTGAGGCAGGGACAAGTGAATAGGGCTTTTAGGCCATAGTAAGGACGTCAGTTTTTACTCTGAGCAAAGGAGGAACTATTGGAGAGATTTGAGCAAAGAATGAATTAGTATTTGAGTGAAGAATCACTCTGGCTGCTGTGAATAGATTGTCAGGATGGGGGGCAAGTGTGGAAGCTGGGAGAACAGTCATCCTTTTAGTTTTGGCAGTATGATAGAGTGGGAGAAACATGGGCTGTGGAACTAGGTGGAGCTGGAATACTGTCAGCTGGGTGATATTTGAGAAACTACCTTACCTCTTTGAGGATCAGGTGCCTCATTTATAAAATTAGCCTGATGTCATCAGGATTGCCATGAGAATCAGAGACGCTTTATGAAGTACCTAGCACTGTGTCTAGTTTGTAATAGGCATACAGTAAATAGTAGCTGCTGTTACTATTGAACATTCTTGCCTTTGTAGTCTCGATGAAGTCTGTGTTTCTTTGTGCAAATACTTGTAAAGAATAAGCAATCAGTCAGGTAGAGTTAAGGGACGGATGAAAGACAGGGAAAGGCCGTCTGATAGTCAAAATGGTAAGAACCAGCCAATGAGAAAGGTTGTAGGAGAGTTAGGGAAGCTGGAGGCATGAACTGTGCACATGTTGGGCCTGCATACAGGGCTGCGGCTTAGAGTCCAGGTGCTGCCAGGAGAGGTTTTTCTCTCCACGGACCACTCCTGGAAAAGTAAGGGTTTGAAAGTGGCTGGGTTGAGCTAACAGAAAAGGACTGAGGCCTAGGATAGGCGTGACTTGGGTAACTCAGCAAAAATCATAAGACATTTCTTAAATTGCACAAAATTGATTTTTTTTCTTTAATACACTCTGTTTACCTACCCAAATATAATTTGTACTCCATTCACTCCTCTCACTTGTATCAATGTGGCTTCTGTGATACCCAGGACAATTAGATTAAGTATATTGCTATTGACACCCAACTACTGAGATGTTAACTATGTGCTTGTGGAAAATAGCATAGGTTTAATAGAAAAAAACATAGATTTGGGAGACATTGACTTATGGGGAGATACACAAATCCAAACACTCTGAGATTAGAGCGCATTTGGATAGATAAGACATGCTCATGAATAACTGTACTACAAGGTCAAGTCTACTAAGGGACATATAGATAAAATCCTGAGGTGTTTCAGAGGAAATAGAGATTGAGAGGGAAGGGCATTAATGTAAAAGAACAGTGAGCAAAAATCAAATAAATAGAAAAATGGGGAGAAGTATAGGAAAGAGCAAGCAGCTCAATGTGGTTGTAGTGTGAGCAGTATGAAAGGAAATAGTGGACAGAGAATGACAAATGTAACTTGAATTAAGTGGGTTAATATAGGACAAAGTGTTTTCCAGCTGTAAAATAACTATTTGTATGCCTGCCCCACTGTAATATGTAGGACTCTTGGTTGGAAATATAATTCAACTAACCTTAAGCAAAAAAAGAGAAAGTTTGCATAATAATTGAGAAGTATGGTATAGGCTTCAGGCATAGCTGATGTCTCGCTCTTCATCTTTTGACTCCACTTGTCTCTGTTTAACAGACTTTTTCAAGGGGCAGGCATAATGACTACCAGCAGCCATGGACTTTTAGCCTTTAGTGTCAAGGAGACCACATGAGTCTGGAGAAAGACTGATTGACTTGATTTGCTTTAAATGTCCAATCTTGGTGTAGCTACTGTAATCAGGTGGATGGGTATGTATCATTTATAAGTCAGAACAAGTAATGGAAAATCCTTCACAGTCTATCAGAAAATTCTGTCAACCAAATAACAGAAAACAACATCGACAATGGGTTTAACATGTAGTGTTTTCTTTTTCTCACATACCAAGATGTCTAGAGTGAGGCAGTGGCTCAGTGATGTAGCAAGAACTTAGGCTTTTCTCTTCTGGCTCTACAATCCTTCACTTGTGGCTTCGTGACTCATGGTCTCAAAATGATTGCCGTGTCCCTAGACCTCATATCTGTGTTCCAGGCAGGCAGAAAGAGAAAGGATAAAGGGGAGTGACTGCAGATTCTGACAATAGTGACTACCACCGCTACTACTGCCACATTAGAATGCAATCTAATACTCATTCCTATAATCTTGTGGAATTGAGTTTATTTCAAGTTGTGGTAGAATTAGGTCAGTTATAAATACTTGTTTGCCAACTAGAACAGGAACAGAACCACAGAACTGGAGATCATATGGAGGGCTAGCAACAGGGGCGTGGGAGGAGGAGAGGGGGGGAAAAGGTACAGAGAATAAGTAGCATAGATGGTGGGTAGAAAATAGACAGGGAGAGGGCAAGAATAGTGTGGGAAATGTAGAAGCTAAAAAACTTATGACACATGGATATGAACTAAAGGGGGGAATGTGGGTGGGAGGGGTGTGCAGGGTGGAGGGGAATGATGAGGGAGAAATGGGACAACTGTAATAGTATAATCAATAAAATATATTTAAAAAAATAAATACTTGTTTGCTCCTATCTTTTATGTGTGTTCAGATGGCTCTGTGCGTATAAAATTAAACTATCTCTGAAGTCATTGATTAATTGGCTCTGTACAGTGATTCAACTTAACGTAAATTTTTGTGTCCTGCTATTAGGGAAGTAGGTGTTGTGCTAGGTGCTGGGGGTGCTCAAGAGATACGATACAGAGCTGAATAGGACCTGAAATTTGCGTTCAGGGAATTCACAATTCAGTGACACAAGCAGACTTGGACACAACTAAGTATGCTACAGATCAGTTGAAGTGCTAAATAGAAGCACTAACCACTCACAGAGGAGGAAGAGACTCCTTTTGATTGGTGAGAAAAAGGACAGATTCTTACTTCTTTGTTTCCCTAATATCAAGCATGAGTTTTTTACCATTTTTTTCTGTGACAGGTATGCATCTAAAATAGCAGTTAGCCTTGAAATGTATAAATTGTCTGAATTTCTGATAAAAGTTATTCCTTTAAACAGGATTATTAAAAGTGGAGTCACTGGATTATATGTATAAAGTTTTCAGATTGCTTTTTGGAAGGTTATAAGAAGGTTTAAATAATTTATTATTTAAATTCTTACTAATAGATGAGTGATCCTCTCATCACACCACTTCAAATACTGAGAAATACTCTTTTTTTAAAAAGCATGGCATATTTATGGTAATCAGTGACATTTCATTATACTTTATATTTCTTTGATTATTAGTGAAGTAGAAATTCTTTTCTTTTTAATTTTTTTTTTAAATTTTAATTGTTGATCTTGTACAGTTTTCTGTCTTTTATTCTCACCCCAACCCACCACCCCAGCCCTCCCTACCTCCCTCCCAATTTCACCCGCCCCCCCCCCCCCCCCCCCCATAGTTTTTGTCCATGTGTCCTTTATACTTGTTCCTGTAAATCCTTCCCCTTTTCCCCTGAAATTCCCTCCCTTCTCCCCTCTGGTGACTTTCAGCCTGTTCTCAATTTCCATGTCTTTGGTTATATTATGCTTGTTTGTTTGTTTTGTTGATTAGCTTCCTGTTAAAGGTGAGATCATATGGTATTTGTCTTTCACTGCCTGGCTTATTTCGCTTCACATGATGCTCTCAAGTTCCATCCATGCTGTTGCAAAGGGTAGGAGCTCCTTCTTTCTTTCTGCTGCATAGAATTCCATTGTGTAAATGTACCACAGTTTTTTGATCCATTCATTTACTGATGGGCATTATAAAAGCCAATTTGTATTTCTTCTCTGAAGTATTGTTCTCTGAACTTTGCCTGAGTATTGGTTTCTTAGTATTTTTCTTATCAGTTTATATGAGTTCCTTATAAAACATTTGCCTTTTGCTTCAAAGGTGCTTTCTATTATCAACAGGGGAGTGGAGGGGGAGAGAGGGGGAAAAGGTACAGAGAATAAGTAGCATAGATGATAGGTAGAAAATAGAAAGGGGGAGGGTAAGAATAGTGTGGGAAATGTAGAAGCCAAAGAATTTATATGTACAACCCATGGACATGAACTAAAAAGCAGGGGAATGTGGGTGTGAGGGGGTGTATAGGGCAGAGGGGAGTGAAGGGGGGCAAATAGGACAACCGTAATAGCATAATCAATAAAATATATATATATATATATTTTAAGGTTTTATTTATTTATTTTTAGAGAAGGGAAGGGAGGGAGAAAGAGAAGGAGAGAAACATCAATGGGTGGTTGCCTCTCACGTGGCCCCCACTAGGGGCCTGGCCAACAACCCAGGCATGTGCCCTGACTGAGAATCGAACCTGCGACCCTTTGGTTCGCAGCTCGTGCTCAATCCACTGAGCTACACCAGCCAGGGCTAAAATACATTTTTTAAAAAGGTGCTTTCTAAATTTTTTCCACCCACCCATCAATTTTTACCAAGTTTCTAGATTTATACTACCTGGGATGGCAACCCCCTTCTTGTGTGAATGCTGTCAAAGCTTTTATTTCTTCAAGCAGAAGCAGTGCTGAT
Source organism: Glossophaga mutica (assembly GCA_039655065.1). NCBI lineage: Eukaryota > Metazoa > Chordata > Mammalia > Chiroptera > Phyllostomidae > Glossophaga > Glossophaga mutica. The sequence goes on from CM077314.1 coordinate 39,971,860, forward strand.
CCTGCAGAAAGATCTAATCGGTGTGATAGAATTGGCACCGATACGGGGAGAAGAGTATTGGAACCCATGCAGAATTAAGTGGGGAGTGGGCAGCAAGGGGAAAGGATAAAGAATTCATTGGCATTGACAATGGGAGGAGGAAGCTAAGAGGTAGAAGGAGATGGTGGCCTGGTACAGGGGTCATCTTACTTGTCTTCTGAAAACTTGATTTCAGCCTTTCTGCAGGACATTTCCTCATAGCATTTCCTCTCTGGTGCATTAATGAAGTTGCTGTGTGGCGTGGCACATAAAATGGCAGTCTGAATGCCATCTGTGTCTGCTCGAGTCCTCACTGCCTTTGCTGTTCCCATCTCGTTCCTCTTAACATTGACTGTGTTTGCTTATTTCTGCTCACTGTGCCATGTTGCTGAAGAGCCAGGCCTCAGGATTTCTTTTAGCAGGTTTTTTTCTGCCAGATGTTCTTATTCCTTTCTTGAAAAATAAAATAGCTCTTGTTAACACCTGAGTTAATACCCAAAGCATTAGGTGTTGAAGGAATATTAGTGGCTAAAAACCACTTTAAAGAAGTTCTCTCACTTCCTGATCTAGTCATACTTTTTAATTTAGGTACCTAGAGTAGTGATTTTCAACTGGTGTGCTGCAAGAATTTTTAAAACATGCAATACCTGACTATTTAGTCAGGGGCACTGACCTCTTTTCCCTTAGTCAAATTAAAAAGTGACAACAGCGCTTGCTTCGGCAGCACCTGGACTAAAATTGGAACGATACAGAGAAGATTAACATGGCCCTGCGCAAGGATGACACGCACGTTCATGAAGAGGCCCATGTTTAAAAAAAAAAAAAGCGACAATGGCCAATATAATAGTAGCCATCTGATATGAATGAATCAAAATTATGCCTATTTTTTGTCAAATCAGCAAAAATATATATTTTGTGTGTGCCACAAAATTTTAGTAATTTGTTTATTTGTGCCATGAGGTTAAAAAAAATTGCTGATCTAGAGCATTTTAAGAAAGAAGAAAGGTCAAGGAATTAATATGAGATCAGCCATCCCCATTAGAACTGTTTTAGAGCCACAGTCAGGACTGTAATCACCTTAGATGGTGAGTGCTGTTACCTCCAGTTTACCTGTGGGGAAGCTGGTGTCAGAGAGGCTTCATGCTTGTCCAGCATCAGGCAGTTCACCAGCAGCAGAGCTGGTGCCCATGCCTAGTCTGGCCTGACTCCAGAACTGGCATTCTTCTTCATTGTTCTCGTCTGTCTGCCTTCCCATGTATAGAGACAGAGATATACACCATCAGGGCAAAGTTCGAGACCAGAGCAATCTAAGTCAGTTTCAGGAAGGTGGAGTATTAGAATCCTTCACTCCTGCATGTAAACATGAAATCTCATCTCATCTCATCAGACTTGACCTTGTCAGCTTTTCAATTACCTGGAAGAAACAGTCTGATGGATTCAGACTCTTTCCTGACGAACTGAGTCAATGCAACATAAGTCACCTCTATACAACCTGTGTGCAATGTCAAAGGGTTAGACAAGCTGTACCAGTACTTCTGTGTTGGCTGTGGAGATTGACCAGTCACAGAATGACTGGCTACTATGGAATTTTCTAAGGGCCTAATACAAAAGAAACCTTTTTTAATAGGTTCATTTCTTTTCCTTCTTAAAGATACATGTTCTTTTTTCATTTAATTTTTTATTTTTTGTTTTTAGAGATAGGGGAAGGGAGGGTGAAAAGAGGGAGAGAAACATTGATGCAAGAGAGAAACATCGATTGGTTGCCTCTCGTATACACCCCAGCTGAGGACTGAACCCTCAACCCAGGCACGTGCCCTGGCTGGGAATTGATCCAGCCTTTTGCTTGGTGGAATGATGCCCAACCAACTAAAGCGCGCTGGTCAGGGCTAAAAGAAATTCTCAACAGTAAGATATCAGTTTTCCCATTAAAAAATAGGGTTTAATTTGCCACATCTTTATAAATCATATTTAATTTTAAGTAACTATTAGCTACCATTTATGAGCACCTGCTGTGTGTTAGGAACTACGCTTTTTTTTTTTTTTAATTTAATCTTTATTGCATTTTTTCCCATTACCTCTAGTTTTCTTATGCTCCCCTCCCCACCAGGAGCTATGCTTTTTGTATATTCTGTTTTAATTCTCACAATAAACTATGGAAGCAGATATTATTCTCCTTTTATAGAAGAGGAAACTGAGGCTTGACAGGAAAAATAATTTCCCCAAGATTACATACTTAGAAAGCAACAAAAGCTAGGATACACAACCAGCTTTAATCCAAAAGCTTATGCTCCAAAGAGTCATCCATGAAAATTCAGATTTTAAAAAAGTTTGAGAATATTAAATCCAATATGATAGTCAATATATTGTTTAAAGAAGTTACGGTAAGACTGTGTGCTATAAGAACAGAGTAATAATAGTTTTGAGAATAAAGGCTGCTTCTTGGTGGGGATGTGTAAAGAGAAAGGATGGGATCAGAAAGGAGTGCACAGCTAATCGGTCTAGTTCTTAACTTGGATGATTGGTTTGCATATATATATTTTTGTACATATTACAAGACAACTTTTAAAAGTTCATGTTTGTATTATGTTCCATTGTCATTCATTTCACTTGCATAGGAACTTTGATACAGCAGCTACTAAAATTCAGAGTTCAGAGTTTTTCCTACATACGAAACTCATTTAGTATTATCTTAATTTAGGCTCTGATGACAATATGCAACCACTGGATTTGACTGCCATTAATGATTCTTTAGAAAGAGGTGTCTTGGTGTTTTTCTAGGTCCTTATATTTGTGCCCACCCAACTGTAATACCGATTTCTTCAAAGACAATGGCCAGTTTTACCTTGATGATTCTCTTGCAGAAGGACTTTGTGGGTATTTATTTTCTTTTTAATTACAGAAAATTTGAAACATAAAACTTGAGAGAATAGTAGTGCCTTGAAACCCCCTTGTGTCACCCAGTTATGAACTTACAGTCACTGTTGTTTCATCTGTATTTAGTTCATCCACAGCCCCCTCCCCAGGTTATTTGAAATTGGATCCCAGATATCATTTTATTACACGATAATGAAATATAAGATCTCTCTCTTTAAAACCCTAACCATAATATTGTTATACCTGATTAATATCATCCGATATCTGGTCTGTTGAACATCTCCTTGACTCTCATAATTGTTCTTTACAGTTGGTTTGTCGAAATCAGGATCCAAACAAGGTTCACACCTTGCAGAGAGTTTCTGATGATAGTATCTCAGTCTCTCTTAATTTATAGGAGAGTCAAACCCCCAAAAGTTCCTTTTTAGGAGTGAAACATTAATGCTTTACACTCATAAGCTTAGTATTGTTATTAACAGTGTCATAGCTGTCTTTATTTCCTCTATAGCATCTTAACATGGTGCTACACAGCTCAGCTCTCAGAAAATGTACTCTTTTAAAGCAAAAGTTGACAAATTTTTCTTAAATGGACAGATAGTAAATATTTTAGGCCATATGGTCTCTGTCACAGACACTCAACTCTGTTGTCATAGCGTGAAAGCAGCCATAGACAATATGTAAATGAATGAGGTGGCTGTTTTCCAATAAAAGTTTATTTTTAAAAACAGGTGGCCAACCCATGATTTTTCTATCACTATTTTACAGCATTGGTTCTCCACAGTGTGTTTTGTAGACCACTGGGGTTCTAAGGAGATAAGGAAAGGGCAGGATGGACAGGACTAGTACTGGTATTGCAGTCTACCTTTACCACCCACCTCACCCATAGTTCTGCTTTTATGTGTTTTACATATACGTATACATATACATATATTTATGTATGTGTATGTATGTACATATGTATATGTATGTCTGTTTGGTTTTTCCCGTAAAATAAAAGACACTTTTTTCATTTTCACCAATAACTTTATTCAATATTTATTGAACTTTATTGAACTTTATTGAACTTTATTGAATATTTGAATATTTTAAGTATGTCAGCTATCTCTTGTGTGGTATAACATTGCTTGTTCTCAATTAATGTCTCGATTTGATTGCTATCAACTTCAACTGGTCTATGTGACCATGGAGTGTTGTCTAGCGAGAAATCTCCAGTACGAAACTTCACAAACCACTTTTGACGTATTTGGTCAGTCACAGTATCTTCTCCATACACTGCAAAAAATTTTTTTGCATTTCAGTTTCATTTTTATATTTCTTTCTTTTTTTTTACACTAAAAATATTTTTATTTATTTTTTATCAGTATTTTTTAATTGTTGATATTGTACAGTTTCATTTTTATATTTCTTGAAATCATAAAGCATAATATGCTGAAAATGTTGCATATTTTCTTCTATATTCAATATTAAAATGGCTACACAAAAATTCACCAATTTTGATAAGTTTTTTTAAATGCATGATGATAGGACAGCTGTCACAATTCAATCTAGCAAAATTATTTCGAATGAAGTTAAAGACAACTACGTGCTATTAGAGACATCTTACGGAATAAACCAAATGAACTTTTTGGCTAACCCGATGTTAAGACATAGTGCATAATGCATAGCACAAGCCAGTAGAAATTGTAGTCACTGTCATACAAAGACCAGGAGTGAGTTGTAGACCCATGAATTTCAACCTTTCTTTTTCCTAAACAAGAGAATTCTGTTTTCAAATAAAATCTCATTTGAAACTACACACACACACACACACACACACACGTACATATATACACACATGTACACATATATACATATGTGTATATATAAAATACATAAAAGTAGAACTATGGATGAGGTGGGTGGTAAAGGTGGACTGTACCCTTATCTCACCTGATCTTGGCAGTAACCTTACAAATTAGATTTTATCATCCTTAGGGAGAAGTAGTTGGTCAAAATCACTAAGTTAGTAAATCGGATTGTTTGACTTTTTATTATTGAGATTAGGAATTCTTCATATGTCCTGAATGTTAGTCATTTGTCAAATATGTTGTACAGATACTTTTTTCTAGTCTGTGACTTTCCTTTTCATGTTCTTAATGGTATCTTGATGAGTAGAAGTTTTAAAATGAAGTCTAATTTATCAATTGTTTTCCTTTATGGTTATTGTTTTCTGTTTAAATTTATGATGCATCTTGAGGTTTTGTATAGGATGTGAGGTGTAAGGATTTAGGTTTATTTCTTCCATGTGGATATCTAGCTAGTTTTCAACCATTTGTTGAAAAAAGACTTTTCTTTCATTGGATTACTTGGGTGCTTTTATAGAAATTCAGATAACTATATAAGTGAGGACTTACATCTATGTTCTTTGTTATAGTTCATTGGTCTATTTGTTTTTCCTTATGCCTATCCCACAAATATCTTGACTAGTAGCTTCATAGTAAGTCTTAAAGTCAGATACCTTTGTGTTTTTTTTATTTAAAAAAATTTTATTTTTATAGTTTAAAATTAAAAAAATTTTCAATTACAGTTGACATTCAATATTATGTTAGTTTCAGCGATACAGCATAGCAATTAAATGTTTATATAATACAATAAACATTTACATAATAAACCAAACATTTATATAATATGCAGAGCAATCCCCCTGCTAAGTCTAGTCACCCATCTGGCTCCGTAGATACCATAGTTATTACAATATTATTGGCTCTATTCCCCTTGCTGTGCTTTATATCCCCATGACTTTCGTAAGTGCCAATTTGTACTTCTCAGTCCATTCATCTTTTCCATCCGGCTCCCTAACCCCCTTCCCATCTGTCAACCATCAGTGTGTTCTCTGTATCTATAAATCTGTTGCTGTTTTGTTTATTTTGTTTTTTAGATTCCATATATAAGTAAAATCATGTGGTATTTGTCTATCTTTCTGACTTATTTTGCTTAGCATAATACCCTGCAGGTGCATCTGTGTTGCTGCACATGGTAAGATTTCATTCTTTTTTATGGCTGAGTAATATTCATATATATATGTATACACATATATGTGTATATATGCATACATCCCCCCATATTCTTTTCAATTGTCTGTTGATCGACACTTGGGTTGTTTCCATATCTTGACTATTGTGTGTGAACTGTCCTTTTGTTTCTTGTTGCTTCTTTTGTTTTAGGGTGTTTTATCTGGTACAGGTATTGCTACCCCAGGGGTTTTTTTTGTTTTGTTTTGTTTTGTTTGTTTTTATGTTTTTTGTTTTTTGTTTTTTTTGTTTCATTTGCGTGAAGTATCTTTTCCATCCCTTTACCTTTCATTCTGTGTGTGTCTTCCATTATGAAGCAGCTCTCTTTTAGGCAGCCTACGTATGGGTCTTGTTTTCTTGTCAATTCAGCCACCTTGTGTCCTTTGATTGGAGCATTTAATCTATTTACATTTAAACTAATTATTGATAGGCGTGTAGCTATTGCCATTTCATTATTTATATTTTTGATCTCTTTATTTTCCTTCTTAAAGAAGCCCCTTTAATATTTCTTAGAATACTGTTTTGGCAATGATGAACTTCTTTAGTGTTTTCTTATTTGGGGAGCATTACGTCTCCTTCAATTCTAAATGATAGCCTTGCAAGGAATCTCAGTTGTAGGTTCTTGTTTCTCATTGCTTTTTGAATATTTTGTGCCAGTCCCTCCAGCCTGCAAAGTTTCTGTTGAGAAATCAGCTGGAAGTCTTATGGAGATCCCTTGTAACTGACTGCTTTTCTATTGCTGCTTTTAAGATTCTCTCTTTGTCTTTAACCTTTGGCATTTTAATTACGATGTGTCTTGTGGGCTGGAATTGTATATCTATTTCTTCACCGGGTTAGGGATGTTTTTCAGTCATTTTTTTCAAATATATTTTTAATCTTTTGCTCTTTCTGTTCTTCTGGCACTTCTGTGATGCATATGTGATTGATTATGCTTGATGTTTTCCTAGAGGTCCCTTAAACTGTTCTCATTTTTAAAAATTCTTTTTCTTTTTTCTGTTCCAGTGGGGTTCCAATGGGGTACCTTTTTTCTGTTGCCTTCCAAATCACTGATTCAATGCTCCACTTTATCTAATCTGCTGTGATTCCATCTAATGGAATCACAGTTAGTGTATTTCATTTGTATTAGTTCATTTTAGTTAGTAAGAACCAATCAAAGAATGTATCAAATGAATGTATCCTTCATTTGATTGGTTCTTTCTTGTGGAGTCTATCTCTTTGTGTAAGTTCTCACTGACTCCACCTATTCTCCTGCTAAGTTCATTGTGCATCCTTATAACCATTGTTTTGAACTCTGTATCTGGTAGCTTGTTTATCTCTATTTTATTTAGTTCTTTTTCTGGAGTTTCGTCCTATTCTTTCATTTGGGATGTTTGTTTGTTTCTTCAATTTTGTTGCCACCCAGTGTTTGTTTCTACATATTAGGTAGATCTGTTATGCCTCCTGATCTTGGTAGAGTGACCTTATATAGTAGGTGCCCTGTGAAGCTCAGTGGTGGAGAACTTCTGGTCACCTGAACTAGTTGCTCCAGGGTTGTCCCTTGTGTGGGCTGTGCATCCCCTCCTGTTGTAGCCTTGATTGCTGTTGGCACATCAGTGGTGTGATTGGCCCTCAGGATGACTGGCCATGATGACTGGCCAGGACTGCAGTGGATGAGCTGTTGTGTGGGGGCTGCCCCATGGAGTGGGATTCACTTTATCATGGCTCTGGTGGCTGCAGAGTCCATCCTCTGGGTGTGTCATTTATGTAGCTAATTAGGTGATACCCTGGTGTGGTCTGAAGCTGGCTACCAGGAGTGTTGATTCTGGGGTCTGCTCTGGTGCTGGCACAATTCATCTGTTGCCTGTGTTTGTCTTAGGACCACATGGTAGGAGCTACAAAGTGATCTGTGGTTGGTGCTCCCTGTTCTGGGCTTGGAGGAATATGGGAGAGGCCGTGCTGTGAAGCTAGGCCAACTACCACTAGTGTCTGTCTTGGGGTCACTTAGTAAGAGGTATAAGGCATGCTGAGGCCAGTACTTATTTTGGGTTTGTAGACCTTTGAAGGATTTTGAGGAAAGTCTGCAGCATGGGCTGAGGCCAGCCGATTGTGAGGAGCAGCCAGTGTGCTAGTTGGGTGGAGTGTGGTCTCAGGAATAAGCAGGGTGAGGTGAGCAGTGTTAGCCAAGTTAACTGAGACTCAGGTTTGGTGCCTGCCTTTGTCTGCAGGATGGGTGGGTGGGCGTGGCTCAAGAAACGGCCAGTGGCATCCGCCAGCACTTCTGTCCAGGAGAGAGCTGTCCCTTCAGCCCTTGCTCCTTCCTACTCGTATGTACCTAGCACTCTTTGAGTTGCTGTCCCTTTGCTGGAGCACAGGGCAAGTGGTTGTGAGTGAATCTCTGCACAGGCCTTTTAAGCAGAAGCCTGGGTCTCCAGTAGCCCTTCATCTTACCTGGATGCAGTCCTACTGATTTTCACAGCCTTATGTTGTGGGGACTCTTCCTGGCACTGGTGCTCTGGGCTAGGGAGCCAGATGTGAGGCTGGTCCCCTTACTCCACAGTGGGGATGTCTGCAGAGGAGATATCCCTCTGCATTCTTTTTTAAAAAAAAAAAATATTTTATTGATTATGCTATTACAGTTGTCCCATTTCTCCCCCATCATTCCCCTCCACCCTGCACACCCCCTCCCACCCACATTCCCCCCCTTTAGTTCATGTCCATGTGTCATAAGTTCTTTAGCTTCTACATTTCCCACACTATTCTTGCCCTCCCCCTGTCTATTTTCTACCTACCATCTATGCTACTTATTCTCTGTACCTTCCCCCCCTCCTCCTCCCACTTCCCTATTGCTAACCCTCCATGTGATTTCCATTTCTGTGGTTCTGTTCCTGTTCTAGTTGTCTGCTTAGTTTGCTTTTGTTTTAGGTGTGGTTGTTAATATCTGTGAGTTTGCGGTCTTTTTGCTGTTCATATTTTTTATCTTCTTTTTCTTAGATAAGTCCCTTTAACATTTCATATAATAAGGGCTTGGTGAAGATGAACTCCTTGAACTCGCTGATGTGGCTCATGGACTGAGTACCGGCCTGCGACTGAAAGGTCGCCAGTTCATCCAGCCAGGGCACATGCCAGAGTTGCGGGCCAGGTTCCCAGATGGGGATGCGGATGCGAGAGAGGCACTGGTCAATGTTTTTCTCGCACTTGGATGTTTCTCTCCCTCCCTTTCCCTCTCTCTAAAAATAAATAAAAACAAAATCTTAAAAAAAAAAAACAAACAAACAAAAACTCTAAGTCATGAAAGTCAAGGCCCTACATCCAAGATTGCTCTATCCAGCAAAGCTTTCATTTAGAATGGAAGGGCAGATAAAGTGCTTCTCAGATAAGGTCAAGTTAAAGGAGTTTGTTGTTGTTGTTGTTTTTAATATTTTGTTTTTATTTATTTTTAGAGAGAGGGAAAGGGAGGGAGAGAAACATCCAAGTGTGAGAGAAACATTGACGAGTTGCCTATCTCGCATCCGCATCCTCGTCTGGGAACCTGGCCCGCAACTTGGGCATGTGCCCTGGCTGGATGAACTGGCGACCTTTCAGTCGCAGGCAAGCACTCAGTCCATGAGCCACATCAGCCACAGTTCCTTTTGCATTCTTAGCTGCCCAGTGTTTAGCATCTCCGCTCCTCCTATCAGTTTCAGTGTGGCTTCTAGTCATTCTGTTTCCATATATATTTTATTTACTTTATTTTTAAAAGATTTTATTTATTTTTAGAGAGGAAGGGAGGGAGAAAGAGAGGGAAAGAAAAACATCAATGTGTGGTTGCTTCTCACATGCCCCCTACTGGGGACCTGGCCTGCAACCCAGGCATGTGCCCTGACTGGGAAATGAACCAGCAACCCTTTGGTTTTCAGGCTGGCACTCAGTCCACTGAACCATACCAGCCAGGGCTCCATATATATTTTAGAGCCAACTTGTAAATGTGTTGTTTAGTTTCCAACTTCACGTCTGGTAATACACTTTTTCTTGATGTGTATTTCATCTGCTAGAGCAACTAGACATGGTTCTAGCAATTTCAGCTCCTTTATGCCTACTGTAGGCTTGGATATCTTTTTCAGTTCATTTACTTTTAACATATCTGTGTTCTTGTCTTTAAAGTGTGTCTTTTCTAGGCAGCATACCATTGGGTCATGCTTTTTACCCATTCTGACAGTCTCTAATTTTTAATTGGAAATTTCATTAGTTAACATTTAACTTAATTATTGATGTGGTTGGAGTTAGGTCTACCATTTTACTGTTTTTTGTTTGTCCATTTTGGTTTTTTATTATTTTTCTTTTGTCTTCTTTTAATTACTTGAATATGTTATAGAATTTGTTTTCCTTCTTTCCCTCCTTTCCTTCTTTCCTTCCTCTACTTTTTTGAATTTTTAGTGGCTGCTCTAGGGAAGGTAGGCTTTTCACAGTCTACTTACAGTTAATACCATTTTATGAAATCTAGAAATCTTGTAACTATACAGGACCATTTACTACCCTCCCCTTCTTTCATACCATATTGTCATATGTACATCTACATATATTATAAACCCCATCAAAAAATGTTATAGTTTTGCTTTAAACAATAATTTGTATTCTAAAGAAATTAAGAGAAAATAGTCTTTCATATTTGCTAGGTATTTATTATTTCTGATACTCTTCAGTTGTCTTCATGATCTGATTTATGTTGTGTCACCTCCTTCAGCCTGAAGAATTGCTGTGAGCATTTTTACAGTGTGAATCTACCGGCAACAAGCGTCCTTAGCATTCTCATTATCTCAGAGTGTCTTGATTTTACTATCATTCTTGAAGGATATTTTCACTGAATATAGAATTTTGGGTGATGGATTCTTTTGTTTGTTTTTTCTTTCAGCACTTTAAAGATTTTGTTCCATTATCTTCTGGCATTCTTAGTTTCTGACAAGAAATCTGTAGCCATTCAAATTGTTGTTCTTCCTATCAATTGAAAATGTTCCTCATTCTCTTTGTATGTTAAGTAATTGTGGATGGTATCCTAGACAATCGTGAATGTTATATTGTGGATATTCTAGAGTTGGTTTTATTACTCAGAAAATTATTATTTTTGTTTGTTTCATAAGACAGTTAAGTGGGTTGGAATCAAACTGCACTTTAAACTCAGTTTGGTTATTTTATCCTTAGTAAGAGTCTGCCTAGTGCATGAGTGTTTCTGGAGACAACAGAGGACATGAGCAGGATTCACAGAATGTAGAGCTGCTCCTCTCTGGTTTTTCTACCTTGGATGTTCCTTAGTTTGGATTTGTCTGATGTTTTCTTATGATTAGACTCAAGGTAAACATTTTTGGCAGGAACATAATGAAGGGGGTGTTGCATTCTTCTAAATGCACCATGTCTTAGTCAGGTTGGGCCATTCTAACAAAGTACCATAGACTGAGTGGCTTATAAACAACAGAAATGTATTTTTCACAGTTCTGGAGGCTGGAAGTCTGAGATCAGGGTTTGGGTCTTGGTGAGGGCCCTCTTCTGGGTTGTAGATTTCTGACTTCTTGCTGTGTCCTCAGGTGGTGGAAGGAGAGAATTCTGGTCTCTTCAGCCTCTTGTGATGGAACTAATCCCATTTCAGGGAAGCTGCACCCTCATGCCCTAATCACCTAATCACCCCAAGGCCCCAAATTCTAATACCATCACATTAGGGGTTAGGATTTCAACATAAGGATTTGGGGGAACACAAACATTCAGTCCATAACACATCAGGGAGCAAGAGATATTAGTTTGTGCTATTGGGACTCTTAAAATTAATAGGTGGTATCTATCAGATTTTCTTCTGTAAAGGTACTTTTTTCCCTTTGTGATCAGTAATGTCATCAGTGGGGTAATACTTTGAGGCTGTACGAATATCCTTTTCTCAAACAGGCATTCACCTACGGTTTTAGCATCCATTGGTGATTCTTGCTTAAATTATTATGATAGTAGTAAATGGGGACTTTTTTGTTCCTGTCATTCTTCTACATTAATTAGCTGACATCCTTCTGTAGAGAGGAACTATCTCTCCCCTCCTCTGTCAGTATTTTTGAAAATGTGGTATGGACTTCTGGATTCATTTTTTAAATTTATTGTTATGATTCATTCTTTCTGGTAGTCATATTGATGTTCAAATTGTTCCAAATTTGAAAGTCCCTTTAAGTTGTCTTCTGGCCCCATTCGACATATACCCATCTATTCTCTGAGCACTTCCTTACTTTTTATCACAAAAGGTCATGGGGCTACCTTGACTTTTTCTGCTTCAGCCCTGAAATTAGCCACTTATCCAGGGGCTCCACTCTTAATCATTAGATTGTTTGCCTTCTAACAGTTTTTGGGTTTTTTTTTAGCAATACATCTGACTATAGAAGAAAATTTTACTTAGAAAAAATTCATTCATGGTCCACCTCAGTCCAAGGCACTGTGTGAACAAACAGTTTGATATGTGTTCTTACCTTACTTTTTTTGGTTTTACATAGTTAGCTTTTAACAGCAGGTTTTATTTTGAGCCAGTTTTTAAATTTTTATTGTTCAACAGTATAGTGAATCCCTATGAACCCATTCTGCAGCTTTGGTGATTACCAACATAGGGCCAGTCTCTTTTCACCTCTGACTTGTTTCTCATTTGCTCCCCAGTAGATTTATTTGAAGCAATTTTCAGTCCTATCATTTCATCTATAAATATTTTATTTTGTATCTTTAAAGGTAAGGACTACTTAAATAAAAATAAATAAAGCGACAGTACCATCATTACACTAGTCAGCATCTCCTCTTCCCCAATTATCTCTTAATTTTTTTAATGGTTTGTTCAAATTAGGGTCCATACAAGGTTTATGCAATACATTTGGCTGATGTCTCTCTTAAGTCTCTTTTAGTCTGTTACCCTCCTCTCTTGCTCCTTTTTTTTATTTATGGTTTATTTGTTAAGGAGACTAGCTTTTTGTCTTTTGGAATTTTCCTCCTGGATTTTGCTTATTGTATCCCTGTTCTATCTTTAAAATGTTCTTCTATTCTAGACTATAATTTCTGGAAACTTCTAGTTAGGTTTGAGGCTTGATCAGATTCAGTTATTAAATTTTTTGACAAGAGTACTTTGTAAGCATTTTATTTTGCATCAGTGTGCGGGGTTACATACTCTCTTGTTACCTACGATTGGTGGGGTCAGACTAATTTGTCATTAGAAAGCTGGCTTTTAGCTGACAGTGACTGTTGATCACTGCCTGGACCTGTTTTCTTGTTTAGGGTGTCCCTCGATGTTTAAATAACCTTTTTTTTTAAGATTTTCTTTATTTATTTTAGAGAGGGGAAGGGAGTGAGAAAGAGAGGGAGAGAAACATCAATGTGTGGTTGCCTCTCATGCACCCCCTACCAAGGACCTGGCCTGCAACCCAGGCATGTGCCCTGATCGGGAATCAAACCGGTGACCCTTTGGTTTGCAGGCTGGAGCTCAATCCACTGAGCCACACCAGCCAGGGCTGTTTAAACAACTTTTTCAATGAATAAAGTGGTATATGGTCATTGAAAAAATCAGCAGCATAGAAAAATAATCATCCCAAAATAATCACCCCAAACCAAACCTCTCTACCCCTAAATTACAGTTGATATTTTGGTATTCAAGTATTTTCTTTCAGTCTTTATTTTGAGTTCCTGCATAGTATTTTATTCTGTTTGAACATTGGGTTGTTTAAATTTTTTTATTGTTATAAATAATGCTTTGATAAAATACCTTTGTCTTGTGATCTCATTTAAATTCAGATGATTTTTCTCAGAGTAGATTCCCAAAGTATAATTCTTGGGTCAGAAGATACAAGTTATTTTTAAATTCTTGATATATATTGTTGAGTTGTTTAAATAAAAATTCCAGCTGTTAAAGAAAAAGATTGAGCTATAAATATTATATATAAGTACTAGTATGAACTAGACAAGAGGCTGTTTTTCTAAGACCTCTAAATTATTCAATACCTCATAGACAGAAATTTTGTTCATAAAAATATAATGGTTCTAGACCCTGTATTTTTATATCCTAAATAGGAATTGTATGGTTTAAGGATTTTCTCAGTATTGACTCTTCCCTTTAGCCTCAAGGTAGGAGGCACTGCTAAGATATTTTTATGTGAGTACTTTTATCTTTCTATGGAAAGGTGGTGAACAAGTCATGCTAACACTTCAGACATAGGGCCTAACTTCAGCAGCACTGGAGGTTAAGGTCAAGAGCTCAACATTCAGCTGTACCTGTTGAGAAATAAAGCTTCTCTCTAAACTTGGAATTACTACAACTTGAGAAGGGTGGGGTCCTCTGTGGCTTCTAAGCAGCAAAGAAAGCAGTTTGATACTGTACTGGCTTCGGAGTCCAACAGACTTGGACTCATAGCCTAGACCAGGTATTTACAGGATTGAAGCTTGTGAGCCCTTACTTGCTCATCTGTAAAATGGACTTAGGGATGCCTACCTTTTTTAGGGTTGTTTATCCTTAGGAACTATTCACATAATCATTAGGATTTTTGAGTTAGAAGCTGTCTCTAATAGAGTAAGATTATCAAGTCTAGTACCCGAGAGAACAATAAGAATTTATTTATTGAGTGGAATTAGGCAGATAGGGCCTTCCCATTTCAAGAGTTATTTTAGATTAGGCTCTAGAGACATTTTCATCTAAGTTATAAAACTATTCTATTCTTAAAGCAAAGAAAATACTCCATCAAACTTGTGAATAAGAAACTACCTTGCCAAATTGATTCATTAAATATATATTTATATTGAGTGTCAGTTTTATGGCAGAAATGTGGAATTCTGAGGTGATGAAGAGAGATTCTGCTGGTGGAGAGATTCTGCTTTACCTACATACCTATTTATGTAGCTAAAGCAGTAACTAGAATGTTGTGTGAGAAGTGCTATGATGGATATGCACGTGGGATGCTGTTCACCTGCAGAGCTTGGGGCCTTCTTGGGTCAGGGAAGGCTTTTGGGGTTCTGCCACAGTTAATGCTGGGCCTGAGTTGTTCTTTGAGCAGTACGAAAGCAGGATGGGAGGGAATGAGGCTGGAAACAGGGGGATAGGTAATGAAGCAGGGTCAATGAGAGTAGATAGATTTGAGAATCTTTTGGTGAGAGAATCAATCAAACTTTGTGACTGAGGATCAGGATGAGAGAAGGCAGCTTTGGCTCGGGTTTCTGACTAAGCCCACTGTCGGATGCTCAACTTGGCCTCCCTGAATAATTCACAAGATGACTATGCTGTTTATAATGTATTATTTATTCTCCTTTAACTGACAGTCCAGTATTTAGTTAGCACCTACTATAACCCAGCTACTGTAGTACAAGCTAAGGATACAAAAGAGAAATCTGTGTTCTCATGAAGCTTACATTCTATGGAGGAAATAGATGTCAAAAATTAAGAAAAATAAGGCAAGAACAAGGGATGGAAAATGACCAGGGCAGGAAAGATTGGGCTGGGGTGGGGTGGGAGGCTTATTTATTTACCTTAAATAAAAAGATTAAGGAAGATTTCTTGAGATGATATTTAAGTAGAGTCATTCCAGGTGAAGGGAATATGCATAAAGGCCCTAATGCAGGAGCATGTTTGGCACGTGTCTTAGTGTAGAGGGAAGCCACAGTGAATGAAGTGGGATAAACAGTAGGTGAAAGAGAAAAGTGATAAGCAGTGGTCAGTTCAATTCACATGGGGTTTTGCACTTCATTCTAGACATGACGGAAAGCCATAGAAGGGTTAAGAGCAAGGGAGTGATATGATTAACTCTGGCTACTGTGTGGAAAAAACAGTCTGCCGAGGGACAGGAGACAAAAAGGAGAAGCAAGCAGACTAAGCAGGAGGTCGTTGTAGTGTTCCCCGCGAGGGCTAGTGCTTACTCGGATCACAGTAATAGCTGTGAGGTGCGGAAATTGTCCAATTTGGGAGGTATTTTGAAGATCTAATCTACAGAATTTGTTGGAGTAAGAAAGAGAAAACTCGGGTTATGCCAAGGTTTTGCCCCAAACAGCTGGGTTACTGATGACTCAATTTTGGGGGGATTAGGAGATAAACTGATCCAGAATAGCCAAAAAACAGTCCGCACATCCTGATTTTGCAACTTATTAATCAAGACAATGTGGTACTGACATAAGGATAGCTATATAGATCAATGGAGTAGAATTATGAGTCAAGAAGTAAATCCATATATTTATGCGCAGTTTTTGACAAGGGCATGACAGTTCAGTGGGTGAAAAATAGTCTTTTCAACAAATGTAGCTGGAACAACTGAATATCCACATATTGGAACAATATGAGAACAAGTGGAGCTGTACCTCACACCATATATTAAAAAAATGGACTTCCAGCCAAGATGGAGGTGTAAGTGGACACACTGTGCCTCCTCTCACAACCAGAATTAAGGACAACAAATATTTAGAAACAAGAAAACAACCAGAACTGATAGAAAATTAAACTGTACGGAAGTTCAACAACCATTCATCCAGACCGATAAGAGGGGCGGAGTTGCGGCAGGAAAAAGTGGAGGTGCATACCCGGGCACATAGGCAGCAGTGGCTGGCAATTCTCAGGCATGCAGGCAGTGGCTAGCAGACCCCAGGTGCACAGGTGGTGGCTAGCAGATCCCGGGCACAGAGTGGCAACTGTGCAGACCCAGTGAGGCTGTGCAAGGCGGCTGGCTGACCAGGTGGTCCCACATTCGTGCACAGATAATCCAGGTGAAAGGGAAGCTGCAGAAGGGACTCAAGAGAGCAGAGCAAGCACCATTGTTCCCTCTCGGACCCCGCCCCCACATACAGTGTCACAACTCAGCGACTGGGCTGCCCCGCACTGGGGAACACCTAAGGCTCCACCCCTCACTATGTAACAGCCGCGACCAGACCAAACAAAACAAAACAAACAAACAAACAAAAAAAAAAAACCACCAAAAATGGCTCCAACTGGAGAACAAATAAAAGCCCCAGAGCCAATTCCTCTAAGTGACCAAGAGATAGCCAACCTATCAGATGCACAGTTCAAAGCACTGGTGATCAGGATGCTCACAGAATTGGTTGATTTTGCTCACAAATTAGATGAAAAAAATGCAGGCTACAGTATGTGAAATGAAGGAAGATGCATGGGGAACCAATACAGATGGGGGGAAAACTGGGACTCAAATCAATGGAGTGGACCAGAAGGATGAAAGAAACAACGAAACAGAAAACAAGGAAGAAACAAGAATTCAAAAAAATGAGGAGAGGCTTAGGAACCTCCGGGACATTTTTAAACGTCCCAACATCCGAATTATAGGGATACCAGAAGGGGAAGAAGAAGAGCAACAAGTGGAAAAGTTATTTGAACAAATAATAAAGGAGAACTTCCCCAATCTGGCAAAGGAAATAGACTTCCAGGACGTCCAGGAAGCTCAGAGAGTCCCAAAGAAGTTGGACCCAAGGAGGAACATGCCAAGGTAATGTAATGTAATGCTAATGTAATTCATTAGCCAAGATGAAAATGAAGGAGAGAATTCTAGAAGCAGCAAGGGGTAAGGGGACAGTCACCTACAAAGGAATTCCCATCAGACTGTCAGCTGATTTCTCCAAAGAGACCTTCCAGGCAAGAAGGGGCTGGAAAGAAGTATTCCAAGTCATGAGAGGCAAGGACTTATATCCAAAGTTGCTCTATCCAGTAAAGCTGTCATTTAGAATGGAAGGGAAGATAAAGTGCTTCTCAGATAAGGTCAAGTTCAAGGAGTTCATCATCACCAAGCCCTTATTGTATGAAATGTTAAAGGGACTTATCTAAGAAAAAGAAGATAAAAAATAGGACAGTAAAAAGACAGCAAACTCACAGCTGTTAACGACCACACCTAAAACAAAAGCAAACAACTAGAACAGGAACAGAACCACAGAAATGGAGATCACATGGAGGGTTAGCAACAGTGGAGTGGGGGGAGGAAACAGTACAGAGAATAAGTAGTAGAGATGGTGGGTAGAAAATAGGGGTAGGGCAAGAATAGTGTGGGAAATGTAGAAGCTAAAGAACTTATGACACATGGACATGAACTAAAGGGGGGAATGTGGGTGGGAGGGTGTGTGCAGGGTGGAGGAGAATGATGGGGGAGAAATGGGACAACTGTAATAGCATAATCAATAAAATATATTTTTAAAAAAATGGATCAAAGACCTAAATGTAAGTGTGAAAACTATGAAACTCTCTTAGGGGTCAACCTTCATGACCTTAGATTTGGCAATGGATTCTTAGATACCAAAAGTATCATCAACAAGAAAATAATAAATAAATTGTACTCCATCAAATTTTAAAACTATCATGCACCAGAGGACACTGTCAAGAAAGTGAAAGAAAACCTACTGAATGGGAGAAAATACTTGCAAATTATATGTCTGTACAGGTCCAGATTCCAGAGTATATAAAGAATTCTTATTCACCAATGAAAACATAACCCAATTAAACCAAAGGGATTGTATAGACTTTTCTCCAGAGAATATGTACAAATGGCCAAAAGGCGCATGAAAAGACAATCAACATGATTAGTCAGTAGTCAAAAGCATAATGAAGTAATACCTCATACTCACTAGGATGGCTGTTAACAAACACTCCAACCTGAAGATAACAAATGTTGGCAAAAATGTGGAGAAATTGGAACCCCAGTACATTGTCGGTGGGGATGTGACGTGATGCAGCCACAGTGGAAGAAAAAGGAAGGAAGTACTGACACATGCTATAACGGGGGCGAGCCTTGAAAATATAGGTTAAGTGAAGGACACCACTTACAAAGCCCACGTATTGTATGATTCCATTTATAGGACATGCCCAGAAGAGACAAATCCGTAGATGCAGAAGGCAGATAAGTGGTTGTCTGTGTTGTGAGTTTGGGGGAGAAATGGAGAATGAGTACTGATAAGAACAGATTTATTTTTGTTAATGAAAATGTTCTAAAATTCATGTGGTAATGGTTGTACAACTCTGGATATACTGAAAACCATTGAATATATGTGAATTATAGCTTCATACATTGAAGCTATAGTTGTTATATTGAAACAAAAAAGAATGATGACAGCAGAATCAGGATGGGTATTGGAGGTGTGAGGACAATGGGGAAGGTGTGGAAGAGCCTCTGGGAGAGCACAAGGATGAGCTGACCGTGGAAACATTGGGCTGCGCTGACAAGCCACTTGAGGTTTGCGTTCTTCAGTATGATGTGAGCCCAGTAGGCACGGCTGGGCTGCTTAGGTAGGAATGTAGAACAGGTGGAGGGCTAGATTTCACCAAGACTGGGTTTTGCTGGGGAGCACGAGAGAGATTAGAAACAAGTTGAGGGACTCTTCAAGGCAATTGTTAATATGATAACTGTGAGATCTAAGTTAGGTACAAAGGAAATTGAGGACCTGACAGGGTAATGGACGTGGAAAAGGTGACAGTCTGGAATTAGATGTCCTGGAAGGGCTGAAAAATTATTGGAGTTAGTGTACTGGAGGGTGTGAGCTGGAAAAGGCAGGTGGTGATGATCAGAGAATGGGACTTCTGGAATTGAGATCTTGCAAGTGGCACAATTATTACTGACAGGCTCAACCAGGGCTTCTCAGCGGAACCATGAAACATAGAAAATGAACAGATTGTTCTACTTCTCCCAAGGAGGGTAGAGAACTGGTACCAACCATTCTAAATGCAGCAGGGAGAGGTTAACTCATCACATACAGGGGATGCCTTAGGGCATTAGGCCTGCTTCTCTCTCAGATCCCCCTCGAGAAAGGCCGGGATGGTATGATCCAAAGGACTAGCCAAGCAACTGAGAGGCAAGCATAGGGGATGGAGCACACCTCAGGTTGAAACCCGTAAAAACTGCAACTTCATACGCTTCAGTCTAATACAGCTTACAGATACTGAAATCACCAAGAATGATGGCTGCAGTGGTGAAGAGAAAGACGGTAAGTGACATGTTCAAGTTTTCAATGAATGGCGGGAAGTGTAGAGGACCGGCAACCAGGAGGATAGGAGATGATTACTTCGGGGTGGCTAGCAGGGGTAACCCGTGGTTTGTGCTTCCAACTAGGTCTTCCCAGTAGACTGGAAGCAACAGCGAGGAGGAAGAGGATATCTACCCCAACTCCAGGTCAGTAGTGCTGTGGGGTAAAGAGGAAGAAACAAGCCAGTCCTTGGGAAGGTGCGAGGAGAAGCAGTACCCTCCTCAGAGGACAGCCTTCTTTCAGTGAGAGCAAGAAGATGAGAACTTTGAGAGGAGGCTGAGCACGTCAGGGGTTTTGTCGATCAGTGCCACGAATTCCAGAAGGCATTGGTTTCCAGAGTAGGTGTGGACGACCGGGTCAGGTTAGAAAAGCACCCCCGGACGGCAGATCAGAGTCATGTAGGGATGAGAAACGAGGTGGTGAGAGAGGCCAGGGAGGCTTGAATTTCTTGTGGCATCCACGGTAAACAGACCTAAGGCCTGATACTATTGCATTAGTCCTGGTTATCTCTTAAAGGAGCAGTGCTAGCCAGTGGAACTGTCTGCAGTGACAGAGATGTTCTGAATCTCTGGGGTTACGTATGGAAGCCAGCAGTCACGTGTGGCTGTTGAGCATGTGAAATGTGGCTCATGGGACTGAGGAGCTGAACTTTAAATGATACTTAATTCTAATTAAGATTTAAATTTTGAAAGCCTCATCACTCAGAATGGTAGAGAATTCTAATGATAACCCTTTTTGGAGTTTCTTAGGGGAGGCCATCAGCATTGAGGCAGGCAATGTGCAGGTGAAAAGGCACCTTCCCTTTCTCATTACATCCCGCTGAGGAAGAGCCTGGCTGGAGGAGAGGCACTTTCCACGGGGATACCACACATCTGTGGCCTCCTGTTATTTTCTGCTGAGGTGGTTTTGATGTTGAGGGAGATATATTGAGAATACTAACCTGTCATTCTGCCAAGTCTCTTTTTTGTATATGTAATTTCTACTCCCCTCAAGCAGCCATTGTTTCCACTGTTAGTTCTAGGCCATGTGTTTTTATTTTTGATTGCTTGTCTTCAGGTTTTTTGGAAACAAATGTGCTGATGTCTGCATAGTATATATTGATAACTGTTCTGTAATGTTTTGGTTGTTTACTGTTCATTCAGTTTGCAAAAGTTAGTATGGGAACCACTTAAGACTAACACCTAATCCAAATTATAGACAGGCTGATAAGTGCTTATTCTTTTTTTAATATATTTTATTGATTATGCTATTACAGTTGTCCCATTTCTCCCCCATCATTCCCCTCCACCCTGCACACCCCCTCCCACCCACATGATAAGTGCTTATTCTAAGGATGCGCTTAAATCTTTGGATAAGGCTAAGAAATAAGTCTGGAAGAATAATAATGACAATTAACAATTTGTGTTTGCTGAGTGCTTTCTGTGGGTTGGACACTCTTATAACTTATTTGAATTATCTGATGTGATCCTTACCAACTCCTATGAGGGGAGATGGTACATCATCTCATTTCGTAGGTAAGTCAGCTAATAATACACTGTACTTTGCCATGTATGATGCACACCAACGTTTTTGGCCCAAACTTTCAGGAAAAAAATCTTTTATTTGAATTTTTAAATTCAATTATTTATATTTAGATACTTGTTTTTCATATTATAAAGGAATTTTAGCATTTATTTTTGAATGTATTATGGTACTAGAAATTTTATGTAACAAAACACAAGAACAGGTACAAGGTCTTTCAGGCACTACCCATGTATAATGTGCACCCTTATTTCCCCCTCAAAAATTTGGGCAAAAAAGTACACATTATACGTGGTAGAATACTGTAGTACTCAGGTTATTGGCCTGTGGCAAACAGCTAGTAAGTAGAGTCCCAGGTTGGACACCGTTTTGCCCCGCTCTAAGGTTGGTGCACTTTATTCCACTAGGCCCTGCTGCTTCCTTGCATCTTAACAGTGCCAAGGCGAGTCCCTAGTGCAGCTCCTTAGGGCGTTTCCATGCAGCGGTATCAAAAGGGCTGAGTTGGTGGTGTTGTGGGTTCACAGGTGACTCTCCCAGCAGTTAGTGACACCTTCCCTCTCCTCCATTTTGCTTGTCTTGCCCTGGTAGTTGTTTTCCTGGTAGTTTTCCTCAGACTCCACTGTTCCCTTTTGAATTTTTGGCTACTGTCACCAGCAGCAAGGGTTTGGATTTCAGTTTCATACTGAATTCTCTGCCTGCAGCTACTTGAAATGGCTGTCTCAACCCTCACGAACTGGAGTTGGAAGCCCCTTTAATAGCAACTTACACTTTCTGTTCCTTTGTAAAGAGTAGTGGGTTTCAGAGGAAAAATTGAGCTGTTCACCCTGGTCTTAACATTAAGTAGGAGAATCAGCACACAGTTCCCAGCCACCTGCCAGGTTTCTCCACTCACTCACATTCTTTTCCACCTGCCCACTCACTTACACTTAAACTTCTTCTCTTCCCATCCTTTACCTTCTTGTTTCTCAGGAGAGGCAGCCTGCTCCTGTAGAAGAACATACGCTTCTTTGAAGTCAGACTTGCATTGCATTCCATTGAGTTGTTGTTGTTGTTGTTTTAGTTTTGAGATCTTGTCAGGTTATTTAGTATTTCATCATCTATAAAATGCAGATAATGATAAATGCCTTGTAGGGTTTTATTTTAAGGATTAGAGATTATAAGGTCCCTGGTACAGAGTAGGTCCTTGTACAACAAGAACTCTTTTTCCCCTTGAATCCATTGCTATGATTTAATTGGGCAAATGTTTATTAGCATTTAATATGTGCTATATTCTGCTGGGGATGCTGAAGAGATCAAAACAAAATTCAGAATCTCTAAGTTCAGAAAGATGCGTGGTGTAGGAAAGAGACTGGCATACAACAC
This sequence comes from Glossophaga mutica, assembly GCA_039655065.1. Classification (NCBI taxonomy): domain Eukaryota; kingdom Metazoa; phylum Chordata; class Mammalia; order Chiroptera; family Phyllostomidae; genus Glossophaga; species Glossophaga mutica. Next base: position 39,994,629 of record CM077314.1, read on the forward strand.
GTAACAGAACTGTGCTAAGTGCAATAGAGGTATATATAAAGTGTGAGAAGCAATTAATTCTTTTCCAGCCCTGTCTGTGGAGTGGTTTCCAAGTATTCCTTTTTGAAAAATACTTGGTAGTTAAGATTGGGGACAAATGGAAAGAGAGAGAAAAAACAACTCTTAAAGGTTTCTGTAATCTGTGAGGTGCCAACTGTTTAAGAATTGATTTCAGCAAGGCACTTGATAAAATCTCTCATGAAGTCCTTGTATATAAGATAGAGAAATGTGGGCTGGCTGATAGAGTAGGAGGAGGATTTGGTGGTGGTTATACAACGATGTCGAGGATGTTTTTCTCCAGCAGTACTTTATTTTTACTTACAAAATCTCTGGGTTGGAAGGAACCTTAGAAATAGATTGCCTACTCTCTGTAATCTGATCTTCTTTCTCCCTTTGAATTTTTAATTTCAACAGTACAGAAACTATGTAGTGAAAAACATACCTCCTTACTATTCCAGTCATCAGGTGTCCCTGCCCTTCTCTTCAGAGACAAACACTGTTCATAGTTGCTTGTGTGTATGACCTGGTTTCATTATGCATATCTCTTTACACTTGGTATTATAGTTGTTCAAGTGTGTGTGCTGTTTCCCTTAATACACTATACCCTTCTTAGGACCCCTCTTCATAATTTCATTTATCTCCCCAAATTACTTACATAGAAGATTCTCTATAAATGTTTGCTTAAGTATTGAAAAGAAACTTGGGCCAGGCAGGAGAAGACAGGCTTCTCTGGTAACATGCCAGTTCTCTGTCCTTGGCCCTATCCTTTAAAACCATTTTCCCCCAGTGAGTTGAATGAAGATGTAGAAAGCCTGTTTGTTACATATACAGATGACACAAAGCTGGAAAAGAGAGCTAATAACATTAGATGACAGAATCAAGACCACAAACGAGCCCTGGCAGGTGTAGCTCAGTGGACTGAGTGCTGGCCTGTGAATCAAAGGGTCACTAGTTCTATTCCCAGTCAGGGCACATGCCTGGGTTTTAGGCCAGGTCCCCAGTAGGGGGCGCTTGAGAGGCAACCACATACTGATGATTCTCTCCCTCTCTTTCTCCCTCCCTTCCCCTCTCTCTAAAAATAAATAAATAAAATCTTAAAGAAAAGAAAGACCACAAATGAACTCAACAGACTGGAATGCTCACCTGAAAAGAACAGGGACAACTATAAAGTCCTGCGTTTAAAGGGGGGAAATACCCAACAATGTAGTTACTTAAGTATAGAATTAGGACATCTGTCTTAATAACATATTATTTGAAGGTGATTTGGGAAGGTAGGGGATGGACCTTAAATGCCTTTAAACTCAGTTTCAGCCAGTCAGAATTTTGACTGGAAAAGTACAAAGTCTCCTTTGGGCGCTGCGGGTTGGGATAATGCACACACACCTTTCTTGGTGTGGACGGGGTCTTTAGATCTCATGGCAAACGGGGGGGTACATAGATCTCATTAGCAAATATGGGCATATCTTGCGGCTGGCAGTTGCAGTACATATGGTGACAGGAGCTACTCTCTGTATTAGAAAGGCAGAAGTTTCCCGGAAAGTGCACGTCTCCAGTGGAATAAGATTGTAAACTTTGCTACTTCCTCTACATTTCCTCTTTTATATTCAGAGTCTGCTACCAACTAACAGTTTTTCTTCTTCTTTCTTTTTGTATTGAAAGTGTTGACTTGGAGAACAATAGAGGCCCAGAGCAAGAGCGACAGTGGGACAGCTGCCCAGACTCCCCCGGACGCTGAGAAGTGAGTAGGTTTGCTGTGTTCAGGGAGCTCCTGTTCAACGTGCCATTGCTTAGACTGAACAGAGAGACCAGTTCCTCTCTCACCCCAGGTTTCTTTGGCCTGCCAACACTGTTCTCTTGGATGCCAACTTTCTTATTCCCAGTCTGTGCCAGTGTGGTGGCCTCTGTATATCCCTTTCTGTTACCATAAAACCTGCTGCCTACTCCAGTTCCACCTTGCTTTTAGCTTTGGAATCAGAGCGTAGGTGAAAACAGCTAAATTTTAACTCATCAGTTTGTTTGTTTTTTAAGAGTTTATTTATTTATTTTTAGAGAGGGGAAGGGAGGGAGAAAGACAGGGAAACATCAATGTGTTGTTGCCTCTCCCATGCTCCTACTGGGGACCTGGCCTGCAACCCAGGCATGTGCCCTGACAGGGAATTGAACCACGACCCTTTGGTTCCCAGGCCGTCGCTCAATCCACTGAGCCACACCAGCCGGGGCAGTTTATCAGTTTTTAAAGTGGTTTAGGTTATGGTGATTTAATAGAATACAAGGAAGCAAGAAAATGTGTCATACTTATACCAAACTAAGGATATTGAGTTAGGTTACTAATGTCTATAACTTTAATTTTGTTTAACATTATCTGCCAAAATAAACTTCATTCCCTGTAACTTAAAATATATGTGTGTGTATCTATATATGCATGTATAGGTATAGATGTGTGTATATGTATAATAGCTTATTATGTATAGTTAATCCCACTGTTTTGGCTGCATTCAACTAATTTTGAAATTTAAAAAATTATTTTCTTTGAATTTGCATAGGGGTATTTGGTGTTTTGGGAAGTAGTGAGCTATTTTGTGATGTAATGATACAGAAGTTGAATTGCAAAAGGTTGGGCAATATAGACGACTTCCTTGGGTCATGGGTTGTAGCCTGACTAAGAAAGCACATTTTGGTGGACTTGGGGGAGTCAGGTTGAAGTGCTGTCTCCCAAAAGTAAAGACATTACCAACAGTCCATCAGAGCAGTTTCATTAGGCAGAAACATTTATCTTTGAAACACATTTTAGAGTTCCTCCCCTAGTCCAGTTGAGCAGAGTTGATCACTTGCAGCTTTTGGAATCCTGCCATCGTAAGGATATTCCTCTAGGACTGTATTCATCAAAGTGTATTAGTCATTTTTTTTTTTTTTGACATTTCTGTTTCCCTGGCTGGCCTGTTAGTTATTTGAAGACAGATACTTGCCTTCATTCATGCTCTGTTCCCCAGCAGCTAATGAAATGTGTCTGAGACAGCAGCAAGAGTAAAAGCTGTTTGTTGAACACCTAACCCTGTGCTAGATGCTTGGTTTACTATATCTCTCTCACAATGGATGGTAAGGCAGGTAGTTACTCTTTTTTTGTCTTTTTAATAAAGAAACTGCAAGAGAAATAAAGAAACTAAAGAGAAATTGCAAGTAACTGGTTGGGATCATGTGGCTAGAACTGGCAAAGCCTGCCTGACTTGCGCCCCTTCCCTAGTGCTGCTGTTTTTCACACAGTAGGGGATGAGTAGGTGCTTTCTGCTTTAACTGTTATGCTGTGAGAGAGACACTCATCCAGCTCTTCTCATAAGGAAGAGTGCATTCTCTCAGATGATGAAGTACTTGAGAGACTTATTTCTTCTATTTTAAAGACCTCCAGAGAAATTTTTCCTTAGAGTTAATCCAATTTCCCTTGCTGTAGTAATTGAATAGTAACAGCCAGAAAGAGAAGTCTAAGAAAGCAAACTTTGGAAAGTTTGCTTTAGCTTGTTAAAACTAAGGTGCTCTTTTTATGAGTCAGGCAGACCTGGCTTCTGACAGTTATTAGCTATAGGACCTTGGGGAGAAAAGCACCTTCTACCAGTTCTCACCAGAGAGGAAATACTTAATAAATGTTCATTTTCTTTCTTTGTCCCCAGTGATTCCATTTTCACCAATGTCCAATAAACCTTACCTCAAGGACACAAAACCCTCTCTTTTCACAAACTCAACTGTTATAAAAAGTTAAAAAATAACCATGTGTATGAATTTATGCAGAAGCCTCTGGCAGAACCACATGGTTTTGAAAGGTAACTTCCTAGTTGCAGGTTGTAGAATTAAGGAAGTTGGCATGTGGATAGGCTTGATTCACTAATCAGACACGTTCATCTACCCTGGTAAAAACTGTCATCTTGATTAAATGCTCTTGGTGCTCCCTTTTCTGTCTAGATTTTAACTTACCTTTGAAAAAACTGTTACTATTAATTTCAGAAGAGTTTGACAGAATATTTTGTGTTTGAAGAGCAATCAGCGTTGTTTGAGAGAGAAGAGTTGCTTTTGTTGCTGTCCTGCTGCTGCAGCAGCGGGGCACAGAGAGACAGCGAGGGAAAACCACTAGTCACCCCATCCTTTTGATTGTCAGCGGGTTCGTTTTATCAGCAGCCCCGCTGAGCAGCGCTGCATTGGTTGACATGCCTCCTCCACAGAATAACTTTGAGACGTAAAAACACAATTTGAGATATATCTAGGAGCCCAGCAGCAAAAGCAAATCGTAAAACTGCTTTATCTCTCTTTCTTCTGATTGGCTAGGAATGAGAAGTGTTATCTCTGTAAATCCCTGGTCCCATTCAAAGAGTACCAGTGTCATGTAGAGTCCTGTCTCCAGCTTGCAAGGGGTGACCAAGGAGACGGGCCTGCAGAGAGTGGGAGAGCATACTCAGCTATGGAGGGGAAGCAGCGGCAGTGGCCCAGGAACCCGAAGGTAAGTGGGGTGTTCTAGGAAAGCCTGACCCTCCACAGAGCTGCGCTGGGTTTTTTCTCCCCTTCCTTCCTGCCTCCTTTTCTTCTGTTTGTCTTGAAACAAGATTTGTGCTTTTTAATGTTTTTTTAATTAAAAAAAAATACTTAAATGTTCATTGTAGAAAATACAGCAAATATTTTTAAAAGTGAAGATATTGAATGTAAACTATAATTGAAAAAAATGAAATTTAAAAAACATATGAAGAATTAGGGAAAATTCCAGTGTTTTTTTCTATGCATTTTTAATGTAGTTGGCACCATACTGTATGTGTGTATGCACTGAACATTGTAGCTTAAACACTTTTCTTGGTTTATTTTTAAACTTTTTTAAAAATACTCTGAATGTATCACACAGTCACTTAACTGTTCTCATTATAGGACATTCAGGTTCTTTCCAGTTCTCTATTATAAAACTATGTTTAAAACATAATCAGTCTTTGTACCAGTGATTATTTCCTTAGATAGATTTCCTGAAGTGGAATTCTTAAGGGAGTGGACATAAACATTTAAAAATCTCATGAAACACAGTCAATTGCTTTGCAGAAAGTTCTTCTGTCACACCTCCTGCCAGGAGCCGGGACTAGCTCTGTTAAACTCGCTGTGTGCCTGGTTTTAGGAGGCCACTGGGTGTGGCCCCTGGTCATGGGGAAGGTGAATGTGTTTTCTGAGCTTTGTGATTAGAGATTAGGAAGAGCAAGTCTTGGCTTAGAAATCAAAAATAAAACAACAGCTCCATTTTCCAGGCCTAGAGCCGTCAGTGCACACTAAGAGGAAGAAGCCATTATCTGTCAGGACGTAAGAAAGGGGCCCTATGTGAACAGGGTGGTCTGGAGGTGGTGGTTTGGAGTTGGGGCTTCGACCACAGAGCCAGGTGGTTCTTCTGGCATCCCTGCCCCTAGAAGATACCTCAGAACTGTTAATTTTTATTTTCAATCTCTCCAAATTGGTCATAGGCCAAAGGCTACTGTTGTTTAGTACAATCTTGGGGGAATAATTTGCCTCCACTCCGGTATCTGTTCTTGGATAATACTGGCATAGAGATGTATTCTCTTCACCCTGGTTATCTTTTTTACTTGTGCATCCTCATTTATTAGAATTCAAAAGGCTTCCCTAGAGGGGCACCGCCTCCACACCTCTTTTTCCTGGAGACAGGTGTGATCTGGGCTAAAGAAGTGTTTTAGGTTTTCTGCTATGAGGTAACCCTTCCCTTTTGTTTATTTATCTCTGTCACAGGAAAAAGGACGCAGTGAAGGCCGACTCCTCAGTCTCTTGGACCAGTCTGAGCACAAGACTGAAGGTGAGGACTCCGGGACCAGTTTTCTGGGCTTCTGGCTAAGGCCTTCCAGTGAAAAGAACCTCCACCACCTCCCTGTTTGTTGGAGTTAAGTGGATGCACATTTGAGAGTAGCAAGCCTTTGAGACTCGGTCTGGGTCAGCTCTCCCTAAAGAAGATGGGGAGATAGCCTGTCTTCAGCATTGTGCATTTCATTTCAGGCTTTAGAAAGCCTGTTGAACTGGGAAAAAACATTTCCAAATGATGGGACAATGAAACAAGCCTCACATACCCTCTGCAGGAACAGGCATGGAAAAGCAGACACGCTGACATTCCTGCCTCCTCCTAATGTTTTGTGCTTCATTCATTTGTTACCTTGAGCTTAGTGTCCTAACCTGTGCCCCTGAGGTCTTGTAGGAAGTAAGTGTCTCTTTGTGCCTAGTATTTGGGGAGTATAGAGTTAGATTGGTTACATGCATTCCATAGAGTAATGCCAACCTCGCAGATTGTAAGGATTATATCTAGTAAAGCTCCAAACATATCCCCTGGCACAAATAGGCCCTTGATAAATGTTAGCTGCTATTATTACTGTGGTGGTTGTTAATTGCTATTGTTAAAAGTCCCTAGATGCAGATGGAAGAGGAACTTTTGCTTAAGCCTTTCTGATGACTATAAAAAGGCAGCCTCTCTGATCCCCTTGTCCTGCTGCCTCTAGATCAGCAGGTTATGATTCTCTGCAGGCGGGTGGCAACTCCTTGTTCCTCGGGTCCAGGTTTGAAGTAGGTTTATGCAGAGGTCATTCATTGAAAAGTGTTCACCTCCATACTTCTGCAGCTGAGCCTGTTGGATGCTAAATGCTCACATTCCACTGGTGTGAGGATTGGCGCTGAGCCACCTGGATCAGTTTGACGAAAAGCAGTGCCCACATCGTAATTACATTAGCCAAGATTAAAATGAAGGAGAGAATTCTAGAAGCAGCAAGGGATAAGGGGACAGTTACCTACAAAGGAGTTCCCATCAGACTGTCAGCTGATTTCTCAAAAGAGACCTTCCAGGCAAGAAGGGGCTGGAAAGAAGTATTTGAAGTCTTGAAAGGCAGGGACCTACATCCAAAATGGCTCTATCCAGCAAAGCTGTCATTTAGAATGGAAGGGAAGATAAAGTGCTTCTCAGATAAGGTCAAGTTCAAGGAGTTCATCCTCACCAAGCCCTTATTGTATGAAATGTTAAAGGGACTTACCTAAGAAAAAGAAGATAAAAATATGACAGTGAAAAGACAGCAAACTCACAGCTGTTAACAACCACACCTAAAACAAAAGCAAACTAAGCCAACAACTAGAACAGGAACAGAACCACAGAAAAGGAGATCATATGGAGGGTTAGCAACAGGGGCGTGGGAGGAGGAGAGAGGGGGAAAAGGTACAGAGAATAAGTAGCATAGACGGTGGGTAGAAAATAGACAGGGGGAGGGCAAGAATAGTGTGGGAAATGTAGAAGCTAAAGAATTTATGACACATGGACATAAACTAAAGGGGGGGAATGTGGGTGGGGGGGTGTGCAGGGTGGAGGGAAATGATGGGGGAGAAATGGGACAACTGTAATAGCATAATCAATAAAATATATTAAAAAAAAAAAAGAAAAGCAGTGCCCAGAACACAGGAAGTGCATGATCAGTGAGCAGCGCTATGATTGCGATACTACTAACAACATTATTATTGTTTCTCTCCTATTACAGATGCAGAGATAAAGACCAAGTCTTCAGAAACAGTGGCCTTCAGGTGCACTGGGGTGTGCATCGTGGTGTGCATTGGGGTGTGACTGTCTGCAGTTCTAGGAAAGGACAGGGCTGGTCCTGGGCTCTGTGTGTGGTGTGGTTTTCAAACTGTTGACGGTAGAAATCACTGGAACTGTATGACTTCTCTCTGTACACCTCTGTGACACCCTTGTATCTGGGCTAACAGTTGGAGGGCAGCTCAGTTCACTTACTGTGTTAAAACTAGCAGAGCAAAAGCTATTTCTTACTTGTCTCTACTCCTCTATCCCCACCCAACCCTGGTCTTCTGACTTGGATTTCCAGCAGCTTGGGAATTTGGTTCGGAATCCTCATTCCCTCACTGTCCAACTGTGTGGCTTTATGTATATGATTTACCCAATGTCCTCATCTGTAAAAGGGGGATGTTGGGACTTGTCTGGTTGGATGATGACAACGGTTATGTGAATCAATAATGTATGTAAGAGCCCCTGCTACACAACATGATACTGCTTGTTAGTGGTGTGTATCACATTGTGGATTTTCCCCTTCTCTCTAGGGTGCCCTCACCGGGGATGGAAGAGGCAGGCTGCAGCAAAGACGTGCAGAGCTCCCTTGCACAACTCGACTTAACCGAGTCTCCCATCAAATCTTTCGTTTCCATTTCAGAAGCCACAGATTGCTTAGTTGACTTTAAAAGGCAGTTTACTGTCCGGCCAGGTAGCCGGACACGGACCAAAGCAGGCAGAGGAAGAAGGAGAAAGTCCTGAATTTCCAGGGTCCGAAGGCTGACAAAACCATGAGCAGTAGGGGTGGCCATGCTTGCTGAGCCTTGGTGGCCCAGTTCATTGCTGAGCAGGATGTGGCCCTGCAGTCCCCACCATGAGCACCCGCTCAGTGTTCCGGTTTCGTGTTTTCTATGATCTGTACGGACATCAGCGTATAGTGTTCTGTTTTATAACAGCCTGTTAGGATTTGCTTATAGTTCAAAGAAAATTTAAATATATTTATCTATGTTTGTATGAAATCTTATTTCAGTGAGATGGAGCTTCCTTTTTTCGTTCTGTGTTACAGGGTCTGGGGAGGGGCCATTTCAGTTGTGGAGCCAGTTCTCAGACATAAATTTCATGTTTCTGAATGACTTCTTACTGGTCTTTGATACACAGCGTACATTCACCAAATGTGTGGTGCACAATTCCAGACACTGCAGGACTACTCCCTCGACCTTTTCTGACGCCATTCTGCAGGGTGCCAGCGCATTGGATCCTGCTCCTTATCCTGCTCTCTCTACTGTCCAGTGACCCCATCACTTTATCTTGCTGCCTCACCCAGTCATTAATTCTCAGGCAGAGCATAGGATCTTTGAGGGGTGTGTCCTGTTGCTCTGCCCAGGAATTCATTCGTAAGTGAACACTCTGGTTTTAGTTAGTTCCAATGCAATTAGTTTTCCTTCCTGGAATAACCAGTGGGGATGCCAGGCATATTCATCTGTTAAACGTGCAGTTGGTTCTCTCGTCAGAGATCATGACAGTAACAGGAAATAGGTTCCGTTTCAGTACGTTTAGTAGGGGAGCACACATTCTCAACCACGTTGCCCAGGAGCTCCCAGAGGAGAACAGACGAGGTCTGTCCTCAGTGCATGGGCAGTCGTGAGAGGGTGCTGAATGGCAGAGGCAGCTGCCTGGGGAAGATGACCAGACAAGGACGCTCAGAAAGCTAGCTCTGGCCCAAACTGATGTGAAGGTGCAACGAAAGATTGCAGGGGTGGTTGCTGAACAGGAAAGCGTCGTGGGACGGGATAAACAGGGACACAGACTCGCCCAACTTCTGATTTGTCAAGTCCAGTGTTACCTTTTTCTTTCTTTTCCTTCTTTTCTTTCTTTTTCTTTCTTTCCCCTCCCTCCCTCCCTCCCTCCCTCCCTCCCTCCCTCTCTCTCTCTATGCAAATGAGGTGTGTTAGACTGGGGAGCTTGAAGATACCTAGGATGGAAGGCACAGTTTCCTGCCTGCGTGCGCTGCACACACGATCTCTCGGTTAGAAGGCAGGATGGCAGGCGCCCTGCCTGTTCCTTGGTGTTGGACGGCACTGATGTTGAGGCCAGCGCCACATGAGTAATGCCAGTTAGTTTTTGAGCAGCTGCTGTGGTTCATGCAGTGTATGTGCCTTCACTTAGTCCCCGCAGCAATCCTGTGAGGTAGGTATTATCCTTCCCGATTTTCAGATGAGTGAACGAAGGCTGAGAAGAACAAATAAAGCCACTTTTGTCCATGGCCTCCTCTTCACTCCTACAGAAAATGCTATAGCTCTGGCTGGTGTGGCTTGAGCACCAGCCTGTAAATCAAAGGGTTGCCAGTTCAATTCCCAGTCAGGGCACATGCCTGGGTTGTAGTCTGGGTCCTCAGTAGGGATTATGCGAGAGGCAGCCACATGTTGATGCTTCTCTTCCTCTTTCTCCCTCCCTTCCCCTCTCTAAAAATAAATAAATAAAATGCCTTTTAAAAAATCCAGGAAAAGAAAATGCCTGACTGAAGTATTGATTATTTTCCTTCTAATGAAAATTGGTTTGTTAGTGGTGTCCCGTCAGCTTAACTCTCACTAGTCTTCTCATGAAATAGCGTTTTATTGGAGGTAGACCTCTATAAACAGGGTAGCATGTTATTTCCCTGTCTGAAGATAAGAGAAAAGGCTGATTTTACAAAGTGAATATTTAGCTTAAAATTGAGCAGTCTACCTAGAACGTGGGTCAGTGGCACATTGTTGGAGGAGGGTGTGGACAAGCAGGGCCAGGAACAATAGGCTTTTTGTCAGCTAATGGGGAGTCAAGGGAAACAGCCCTCCTCCCCAGGCGCCCCTCCCCACCTTCCACTGTCTGTGGTAAAGGCTGGTTGTGTGGGAGGGCGTTGCTGAGAAGGTGAAGAAAAGTCCGTGGAGAGAGTATCCCACCACCCTGTGTCTGGACCCCTGACCCTGATACAGACAGGTCAGCCTCTCTGGGGATCTAGTTTCCTTGTCTGTAAAGTGGGGAAAATCACGCAGGGCCCTCGAGGTTAAAACAGTGTGTGTATAGGCACAGCACCTGTCACAGAAGACGACGAGGCTGTAGCATCTGTGGTCACTCCCGTGGTGCTGGTTTTCTGTGTCCTAAGGAGTGTTAGCATGAGAGGTGGAGAAGCCAGAGAGGGTGGGGTGCAGATGCAGGAAGAAACAGTTCTCAGAGGGGTGAGCCCTCTACCTTCACTCCATCAGCCACGCTGCACAGTAAGCTGCAGTCCTGGGTGTTGAGAGCTTTCCTAGGGGCCTTTGAGATTCTTCCAAGGTGGGAAGCAGCTGTTCTGCTGGTGGTGCTGACCTGTGGAGATCTAGGAAGCTCCCTGAACTTCACAAGCAGTTGCCATAAGTTGGGAGAGGGGCCCTCTTCTCTGTGTGAGGTGTGGTGGTGGTGATTTCCCTGCATCCTCACAATAGCCCTCTAGCAGAGGCAATGCCTCCTCGCCCACTTGCCCTGGGTACTCACCATGCTCGTACATAACTTCACATGGTCCTATCACAAAAACCTGTGACTCTGCCATAGCCTTCTCTGGGCATGTGGAGCACAGGCTGGGAGTGCCGCATGATCAGGGCCTGGAAGCATCCCTCAGCCAGTGGAACCTGGAAGTCGGAGGGTGAGCACCCCAGCTTCCTTGCCTCTCAGTGCTACTGGACAGGGACCGGCCCGGAGCGCGGGGAGGGGGCCGGCCTGTAGTGTGTGGGTGCTTGACTTCACGCGGGAAAGACTTCCTAACACGAGTCCAGGTGATTCTGAAAGCATGTTTATTAAAGCTGGGGACAGCAAAACGGAAGAAGCAACAGGAGAGAGCCCAGGCGGTGCTCTGCTTCGCCACCCTAGAAAATGTGCAGGAAAGGAGTGGGCCAAGGTGGGGCTGTTTTTAGCTCACTGGAAAGTCAGAGAGAAATGGGGCCTTGGAAACAGGATCGGGGGTAAACCTGGGTGGAGCTGCCACTGCCTGCTGCTCCCCTGGCTGCAAGTCTCGCGGGGACCCTGTGAGTTTGGAGGAACTAAAGAGGTTCATGCCTGGGAAGGGGCATGGGCGTGCTCTAGAATGAGCCCACACTGAGTCTGCAGGTGAGAGTCTTCAGGGAGGGTTTGGGATTATTTTTTGGTCTGCTATACTATTTTACTTTTATCTTGGGTCTGTCTGGCTTTTAATGGGGTTTTTGTTATTTGTTCCGCTGACTCAATCTGTCCTTGGGTTTAGCTGGCACATGTGGCATTGTGTCTCCCTATTTCCCAGACCAGGGAGATGATAGCTATGTGTTCTCCAGTTAGGGAGAGTATGTATTCTCACCTGCGAGGCAGGGCAGCTTTGGCCCTGGGGGGTGACTGGGGACATGCCCCTCCACGACCTCAGAGAACAGAGAGCTGCCTGGCTAGCAGCCCTAAGGGATGAGGAAAACATCTACACGTGGACGTCCCAGCCCTCACGAGGCTCCTGTGTATCACAAAAATGTAAAGCTTTTGCCTGTAACCGCTGTTATCTCCCTAACCCTATAAGAAGCGCTGAGGCTGGAGGCAGGGCATGGTCTCACCCGATCCACTGCACTCCCTGGTAATAAACGGTGTGCCCCCATCTGCTGGTCCTCTGGGTGGTCTTTTCGGAATATCGCAAATGCAAGTGCAGCTCCCCGGCTTGGAGCTCCTGGCTCATAGGCCCGGGGTTGCTGTAGCAGAGACCAGGGCGAGGGGGAGGCAGGTGGTGCTGACTGGATGACAGTTCCGGTGGGAAGATGGAAACGCTTGCAAGCCCAGTGGGAAGGCTGCTGAGGTCACGTGCTCCAGGAAGACTGGCAGAGCTTACCTATTTCCTCTCTGTTGTGGAAGGGCTCCTGAATTTAACGAGAGTTAATATCATTCTCCCTTGTCGGGTCTAGAACTGGGTCCTGGGGCTCACAAGATGAGCAAGAAGCATGTCCTGGGAAACCACAGCTGTCGGTGCAATGGTGGGGGAAATCTACGACACCATGGGATCCGCAGGCCGCACTCTGCTGGGGTCAGGGCCAGGAGGAGCTTGTCAGGGAAGGCTCCCCAGGCATCAGTGTGACCGAGGTGTAACTTGAAGGTGAAAAGGCTGGAGAGGACATCCTAGGGCAATCAGTGCAGACAGACACCTAAGAGTGAAGCAGCTTGGTGGATATAGGAGAGCTAGAAGGCACCTCCTAGTGAAAGGGCATGGAGGGAATTGTGGGGAGCCTATCAGAGCCCGTTTGCCTTGTTGCCAGGCACTGTCTGCTTTGGAGCATCTCAGAGTGGGGAGGATCTGGTTCTTAGCCCAGCAGTGGCACCCTGGCTGTGGCCCACCCTTCCTCCCACTGACCATCTCCCCCCATCTCTTAGTTCCTTCTGGACGGCTGAGGATGGGCACTAAGGGGCTGTGAGGGGGCCTTGGCAGGATTACCCTTCCCTTGTTGGTCTGTGGCCATCTGGTGTTGGCAGAGAGCTGCCGGCCACTGATGCGCCTCTGCTACAGCTGGGCCTACCAGCTGTTCACAGACCTCGCGTCCAGGTTGCCTCCTCCCTCCAAAGGTCCCAACACCAGCCTGGGTTCTGGGACCCCTCCTTCCGGGGCAGATGGACACAAGATTTCCAGAAACAGACAGGGAGACCGGGCATTGCTTGTCAGGGGCGTGTCCTTACGCGCACTCAGGAGACTGCCTTGGGCGTGAACCACAGCTGGCCTCTGGCACTCAGTTCCACATTCTACTCTCCCACATGAGCAAAGTCGAGAGAGGCTGGACCTCCAGGCCAGGCAGGATGCTCTGGAGTGGGTGACTGTCCTCCCTGCCCCCATCCTCGAGTGCCCTGCCTTTGAAGGCCTGAATTGGTACCCGTACAGCATCATACTGAAACTGATACAAGAGTTCCTGCCCTTGGTCTCCACCCTGGTGCCGTGTGGAAGTCACATACTCTCTGTGGACAGCAGTAGGGTGGGTGACTGCTGATGAGGGAGCCTGAAGTTTTAAAGTATCTGCCCACTAATTTCCCTGAAGCAAAAATTGGTGCAGTATGTCGTCTCCTACCGTGGTGGGTGTCTTAGTCCGTTTTGGCTGCTGTAACAAAATGCCACAGACTGGGTGACTTGGAAGCAGTAGAAATGATGTTTCTCACAGTCTGGGGGCTGGAGAGCTGAGATCAGGTGTCAGCACCGTCGGGTGAGGGCCCTCTTCTGGTTGTGGACTTCTATCCAGTTCTCTCCCCAGTGTGGCTGGAGGAGTAAGAGGGGTCTTCTGGAGCCTCTCTTAGGAGGAGGCCAATCCCATTCATGAGGGCTCCACCTGAGGACCTAGTCATCTCCCAAAGACCCCACCTCCGAATACCGCCACCTTGGGTGTTAGCTTTCCAGCACGAATTTCGGAGGAACACACACATTGCATATTGTAACAGAGAGCAAGAAGACCAGACTGGGGGAGAACCAACCTGGTGGCCACCAGCTTGACCACAGCCCAAGACCCCCTGCTCCTCTCAGCACAGAAGACCCCTGTCATGAGCCTGTGCTCCCCCTTGGCCTACAGACTAAAGGCTGAGCTCCGCGGTCTAGCCGCCACCTCTCCCACCATGTAGCCCCATCTACACGTCTCCTCTTGAGGCCCTCGGAGCTGCACCCCATTCCTCAAGGTGCCCTGCACTCCGTGATGCTGCCTGAGCTCCTCTCTCTTCTGAGGACTGCCTCTGCCAGAATACTGCCATTCCTTCCAGGCTGGGCTTCTGCAGCCTGCCCACCCGTGCCAGGGCAGGGCTGTCTCTTCCTCTTCTGGGCCCAAGATAGCTCTTGCTCACTAGTACTTGCACATTTTGCAAAATTGTCCATTTGATGGCATACTTCCCAGTCTGGGCCCCTCCATTTTCTTTCCGGGGGAAACTACTACCCCAAAACCCAGTGTTGCGGAGGGCACATGCCGGGGCCCTTCAGGTCCAGGTCTCTGACTTCCTCTTAGGACAAATTCAAAAGGAAGTGAATCAGCTGTTGTTTAGTAAGAGGGTGGGGCTTGGGGACATTATTGCTGGGGCCATTTGTGACTTTCACTTTGGGGTGCCTTATATTGAGAGGTGAGTGGGGTGCCTCCTATTGAGAGAGAAGAGCTCAGGCCCAAGGAGGCTGACCCACTCACTGCTGCTTCTCCAGGTAAGACCCTCCACGGCTGTTTAGTTCCTGCCTCCTCAGCCCACCCCTCACCCTCACTCCACTGCTTGGCCCTACTGGAGGGGTGGAGGCTCCCCGCCCAGCAGCATCCTTGAGATTCCTTTCCAAGGGAAGGTCTGTTCCATCTGGCTGACTCAGCCTACGGAAGCCAAGAGGCTCACAGTTCCTCAGGTGTGTGTAGACCCTGGACTGGGGTCTGGGGACCTAGTGATCAGGGAGACACGTGCCCCCCCCCAACAGGGACACTCCGCTGGAGGAGACAGACGTGGGCACAGTGCCTGAGGGGTGAGCGCCAGGGCTTCTTGGGGGAAGTTCCACAGTCCCTGGAATGGAGAAGTGCTGAATGAGCATCAAAGAGAAGAGGGAGTGAAGGAGGGTGAGGATGTGAATGGCTGCGCCTGCCGGGCCTCGCGGGTGGCAGCCCAGCTGGTGTGCATCCTCGGCCGTTTCCAGGGGTGGTCGCCCAGGTGCCCCATTGTATCTGCAACAGACCTGCCATATGTGTGGAACTGACATTCCCATTCGACAGGTTTAGCAACTGAGTGCAGGTACCAATGCCTGTGACTCTGGAGAGAGTTGTTAGGAACCTTTTCTTGGTTTCTGAGTAGGACCTCCTTGCCCACCCCAGTTTTACAGAGTTGCATTAGCACCTGCCTGTGCCAGACCGTGTGCTGGAACCTTGAAGATGCAGAGGTGACTTAGATATGGTAGTTCCAGACTCGGGGACCACCACCATGAGTGAAGGCTGGATAGCAGGACATGGAGGGGAGCTTGGGTCAATGCACAGCCTGAGCAGGAAGGGCAGCAGTGAAGGAAGCTGGTGGGAAGACAGTGTGAGGGGCCCATGACACCACAGTGCAGAGTCTGGGGCTTATCTCTCTCTGCTGTGGGATCCATCCCCAGGGGACCGCTGACGTCCTTTCTCAGGGGGACGAGATCTGGGGAGTGACGTGATGAGATCTGTTTTAGCGCAGTCACTCTGGTGGCGTGTTGGCAGTGGGCAGGGTGGGCAGGTGGAGGACAGGAGCCAAGTCCTGGGCAATGTGAAAGGGAAACGAACGTGGCTGGTCGGGTTCGAGGAGCCTCTCCAGCATCCAGGGCGGGAATCTGACAGACTGTCAGCACATGGGAGGTGGCTCGGGCGGGCGTGTTTTGGAGTGCTTGCACAGGCCGTTTTCATTCAAATCTTGGGACGAGTGAGATGAAGAGAGAATGTGGAAAGGAGAGCTATCCAAAACCAGGGAGCCCAGTCGTTTAGGGGAAAGGTGAGGAGTTGCGAAGATGACCAGAGACTCCGGAAGGAGGTCCAGGAGAAGCTGGCTGTGGAGGCCAAGCAACCAGAGGCTTTCGTGATGAAGAGAATGCCCACGGCCGTGCACGCGGAGAGAGGGCCGAGCGGTGGCGAAGGAGGAAAAGGCTGGGACTGGGCCCTCGGGAGACTGTACTTGACCGAAGGCGGTGATGGGAGTAGAAGGTGGAAGGCTGCAGGCGGGAGTGTGTCTTTCCGGCAGCTTGCTCTTCTAGGAGGAGAGGTGAAGTGATTCCGTGGATATGGGCCCGCTGCCCGCCCTGGGTGCCCCACCGAGTTCCTGCTTCCTTCACCGTGAAGGGTGCCTGGTCCTGGAGGCCCCCTGGGGACCCTGCTGGAACAGCAATACTGCCCCTCGCTTGACGTTTCTGCAGCGTGCAAAGGACTTGCAGAACCATCGGCTCCTTTAATCCTCACAAGAACTGTGATATTTTTCCTGTTCCAGAAGAGGAAACTGACGTTTCTAGAGTTTCCCTTCAGATTCAGCTGAATAATCTGAAGACACTGAGCAAGGTTCTTCTGCTTTCAGCTCATTTGCCTGCACAGCCCTTTGGCTTCTGTTGGTCCCATTTGGCAGATGAAGCACATCAGGCCCCGAGGCCGAGGGACCTGGGGCAGCGGCTCTGGGTGCAGTGCCCTGCCTGCACCTTGCTGCGGCCCCTCCCCAAACCCTCCCAGGAGCTGAGGCTTAAATTCAAGGTCCCAAGGCATTTTCCCAGGTGCGATTCCAGGTACCGTATTTTTCGGACCATAAGACACAGCTAGGTTTTAGAGGAGGAAAAAACTTTTTGAAGCAAAAAATGTCGTAAAATATTTAATAACATAAATAACATAATTTTCACCAATGTAAATGTAAACAGAACTCAACAGCAGCATTAACAACCATTATTCCTCCCAAATTTGGGGGGGGGGGAGTGTGTCTTATAGTCTGAAAAATACGGTAATTCTCCCAACCACTGTGCACAGGTAGATACTTCCTTCTGTGTTACAGATGAAGAAAAGAAATTCCAAGAAGTCATAAATGACTCACCCATGTTCGTGCCACTAGCGGAAGCCCCAACCTCCACCCCACCTTCGTCTCTTCAGGGAGAAATCCGTGCCCCTCAGCCTGACGTAAGGACCATCTGTGGTCCAGCCTTCTCGTTTGTCCAGCACATCACCCCCTTCCTCCCAAAAGCTCTGGCAACATGTCCATCTCGATTGGGGCCTGTGTGCACCTCCTGGGACCGCTGGGGTGCTGTGAGGCCCTGAAGGCGGGGCTCTGACCAGCTCCATCGGTGGCCCCACGCCCCACAGAGCAGGCATCGGAAGCCGGTAAATGTGACCGAATATCAGGATGGCTGAACAGTGCCGGGAACAGAAAGGGGCCTTCCTGGCGCTCTCTCATTTACGCTCCTGGAAACCGAAGCCTCCTCCTTGATTACTAAGGGATCGTTGATGGTCAGAGGTTCTGAGCTCTGCCTGTGGCTTCCTTCCCGTCCCCAAGGGTCTGAGCCTCCTAGGGCCTGTTGAGTGCGTGGTTCACCCAGACTGTCCTTTCCTCCCACAGGTGGCCACCCCCACTGTGGAACCACATGGATTCCACCAGGCCTGTAGAGCTGCAGCCAGGGGAAGGAGCCCCTGGCTTGCCCTGTCCCCCAGACAGCTCTGAGCTGGTAAGTTTGGCACTTGGTCCCCATTCTATGCCCATTCAGGGCTGCCAGGAGCAGGGTCAGCTGAAGATGGCGTGGGGCCATGGGGTCACACCGATGTAGCCCCTTCCAGTTTTCTGAGGCTTTCCCATCTGATCTGGTAACTGTCTCCTACACAACTGCAAGGCAGGGATGAGCCCCTCACTTTGCAGCCTAAGAGGAGGGGCTCAGAGAGGAGGCAGACGGGGGCCTGAGCTGAGCTGAGCCCCAGATGCATTGCTTTGGCCACTTTGACACACAGGTGCTTCTGCCCCAGGTGGGTTGACACAGTCTCAATAGGACCTTCTGTGGTTTTCTGAGCCCTTGCTGTCCCCACATCCCTAGTCACTTCTTCAGGTCTCTCCCTCCACACACCACACAGCCAGGCAGAGCCAGGTCACAGGGCAGCTTACTCCACCTGCCCCCAGCCAGCTCAGACCGGAGTCCCCTCCTTCCGTGGTCTTGACCAAGATTCGAAGCCCTTGCATGCCACACCCTTGAGCAGGAAACACTTGTGTAAGCCGCTGAGTCCTCCCAGCCCCTGGAGGGTGAGTGACAGGAGAGAATACGGGCCTGCTCAGAGGGGGCCCCCGGAAAAGGGTTCTCTAGTCCTTCCCTGCAGCTTCGGCAGCTTCCTGGCCTGTTCTGACCTCCGCTGGACTTGGTTCCTTGTCCCCACTGTGGGGGCGGCACCCTCACTGTACTTCATGCTCCCGCCTCACCTTGTCCAACCTCCGGCCCAGATCCCACGGTCAACATTCTCTCTGGGCACCACCCGCAGCCGCGCCAGCCGAGGGCCCTGGCCAGCCACCCTCTCCCACCACTTCCTGCCCCGGCCTCCTGAGGCTCCTGCCCCACACCTGCCGCCATGCCAGCCTCACGGGCCTCACCGCACATGCCTGCCCTTTAAAGACAGACGCTCCACCACAGGCTCCCCCTCAGCTCCCCTCCCACGGTTGCCCAGGGAGGTTGGTTAGTAACCGCGTGTGGCCTGAGCACAGCCCCTTCCCAGAGCCCCTTCCCCACCCCATCCCCAGGTGTCTTTTTGTCACCAGAGGGGCAGTAACACCTCGGGCTCTCCAGCAGGTTGTGCTCTGAGAGGAAAGCCCTGTGTCGGTGAGCAGGTCCTCCAGGCTGCCGCCCGTGGCCCTTTTCAGTCCTCCCAGAAGAAGTGGTGCTGCTTTTGCTCCTGCGGGATGGAGCAGGGAGCTGCTCAGAGGGCTGAGCCGACCGGCCTGATTGGTGTGCAAGCCGGTCCAGGGGCCTGTTGGATTCGGCCTCTCTCTAATGCTGGGCTTCTCGCTGTCCGGGCTGAGGCCTCTCCCTGCTCTTCCCGGGGGAGGTTGGCGGGGAGGGGGTGGGGGTGGTTCGGGTGGGTGCAGGACACTCCCTAGCTCCTCCTGGCGGCTGCGCAGCCACCACTGTCATTGAGCAATAAAAACACACCCCTCACACCTGAACAGCACTTTACACGTTCACGTACAGCGTCCCCTTGAATTCTTATGTCCCCACAGACACTCAATCAACACAGCCTTCCTGGGTGCTGCCAGCTTTGGGGGCCAGCCCGTGTGGCCCTGACATGCAGCTGTACAACATGGCCCCTGGCCCTGGGGACTCTCAGAGACAGCTGTGACTTGCCCAGGGCCACGCAACCAGGAAGTGGCAGGACAAGGACTCAGATGTAACTCTTCTCATCCCAGTTTCCTATGGGGTTTCTTTGCTGCATCTCCATCAGCCTTGGGTTCTTTTCGGAAGTTTCTGGTTTTTGTAAGTCTTCACAATTAGGTAGAAGCATCTCTGCCGTCAGAGCAGGGCTGAAATCCTGCCCTGTGCTTTCAGAGCTGCTTGGCTTCGGCACGTGCCTGGTCCTGCCCCAGCCTCTGTGTCCTCCCTCGTGGCGGGAAGAAGCCGTCTGAGCCCCGGGGCTGCTGCGAGCATCTGCAAAAACGTGGACAGAGAGCCGAACCTCTGGCACTCCTGTCGGGGTCATGTGCCACCTTAGGGGGTCTGTTTCCCCACTGCGTCCTGAAGCCGGGGTGGGACCGAGTCGTCCCGTCTCCCTCAGGGGGCAGCTTCCCTTCTGGGTCTCTCCCAGCCTCCCTGTCCAGTGCCCAAGTGGGTGCTTTACAAATACGTGTCCAGCGTGGGGCAGCAGAAGGTGGGGCCTGGGGAAGGCCAAGCCCGGAGAGCGGAGGCTCGGGCTGGGCCCCTCCCATGAATCCGGGCAGGCTGCTGGGCCTCTTCGAAGGACAGGACCAGATGGTTGTTGGGGGAGGTTTCCTTACAGAGCGGGGGTAGTGGGGCTCTACTGAGCTCCCCCATAGCGGCTCCTGGTGGAGAAGGACCCAGGGTGTCCTGTCCCCTGCCTGCTCTCCGCTTCCCTCTCTGATCCCCTCCCGGCCGACCCCTCCCCCAAATCCCAAGCCTCTATACTCTTCCCCACGTGATCAAACGGCTCCTTCCCTCCCCTCATTTAGGTCACCTCCACGGGGAGGCCCTCCCTGGCCGGTGTCCAAAAACACTTCCACTCCCTGCTCTCTCTCGAACTTCCATTTCTGTTTTAAAAAAGAACAGCTACCCTCGCTACCAGGCCGGGCATCTGTTTATTTGCTCGTTCTCTGCCCCTGCGCTGGAGTGTGAGTGCCGCAGGGGCAGGCCTCAGCTGGCGGAGCCCGGCTGGGTGCTGAGAACAGTGCTGGGTGCAGAGGGGGCCTCACCCCACGTCGGTGGGGGAGCCGGCTGGCTGAGGGGAGGGCTGAACCCCGTAGTGCGGCCTCCAGACTCTCCTCATCACTTCGCCTGCAGGCTCCTGTCCTGTCTCCCTGGGTTCTTCCCTCCGACCTCAGTTTCCCTCCTGTCACATGCTGATGTTCGGGTTGGCAGGTTCCGCAGCCTCACATGACCTCTCTCTCCTCGTCCTGCTCCCGCAGGCGGGGAGCTTTTACCACGTGTGACGTAGCCCCAGCCCATGAGGGTTCTGGGCAGGGACAGTCTGGAGACTCCCCGGGGGGGGGGAGACTCACAGGCCCTAGGATCCCCACCAGGTTCCAGAGCACCCCTGTGTGGCCACATGGGGTCCCTTCCTCATGGAGGCCCAGCCCCTCCCAGCCTCAGTGCTGGTCTGTCGGGGAGAGCAGAATAATGAACAGTGATGCTGTGTTAAAGCAAAAGCAAAAACAGCAAGGGCTGAGCTTGCTCAGGCTCCAGAGTTGAGTGGACCTGGGGAGGAAAGCACCTGAACTTGAAGTTCGTTCACACGAGTGTTCATTCATTTGCTTCTTCAGTGATAACTCATTGAGCAGCTTGGCTTTGGGTCCTGGGAACCCAGAGCCAGTCAGTCGTGTGACAGGAGAAGTTTCTCACCAAACCTTGGATTCAGTGACATAGAAGGGGCCGGGGGTGTTGTGGGCTGAGAAGCCACAAGGGAATGGAGCAGGAGGAAGTGGGCGAATCTTTCCTCCCAAAAGGAGCCTTCTGTGGGTGTCGGAGCTGGGTGCAGGCTGTAGGCGGCCAGAGAGCCAGGGTGTGAAGAGGTGAGGGGCAGACTGGGTGATGCAGGGAGACCAGCGAGGCTCAGAGTGGGCTCAGGCCAGCCCTGGGGGAGCCGCGGAGGGCGGTGAGCTGGGCAGGGCCGGCTCGTCCTGGTCAGGGTTGGGGGACTTGGCTAGGCCATCAGGGCTCTTGCCCAGATGTCGGCCTGTGTCTCCCCAGGTGCGGGAGTGCCTGAACCAGTTCAAGCTGACAGAGCCACAGCTGCGGCAGATCCAGGCCAGGATCCTGGGCTCCATGGAGCTGGCCCTGAGGGGCGAGGCCAGCCCTGTACCTGCCGTCCGGATGCTGCCCGCCTATGTGGGGTCCATCCCGCATGGCACTGGTGGGTGGCAGCAACTTCGGCAGATAGCCAGGCCTGGGGAGAGGGCTGTAACTTGGGGAAGGGGCCGTTTCTCATCCCTGTCCCCGTCTCTGAGGTTCCCGTCTCTAAGGTCCCTTGACAAGACTCAGGCCTTGGGCACGTCTGGGAGGCAGAGGGCTTGGTCTCCTCAGTTGCACGCCTCTCTGTGACTTGCTTGTCCTCAGAGCAAGGGGACTTCTTGGTGCTGGAGCTGGGCGCCACCGGGGCCTCCCTGCGTGTTCTGTGGGTGACCCTGACTGGCACGGAGGGGCATCAGATGGAGCCCCGCAGCCGGGAGTTTTTGATCCCCCAAGAGCTGATGCTGGGTCCTGGCCAGCAGGTGAGGGCGCTCTGCCTGGGCTCAGGGATCCGAGGGAGGGCAGGGCTCCAGGGGGTGGAGCTGAGCCACGCCCCCCCGCCACGTGTCCCACAGCTCTTTGACTTCGCTGCACGCTGTCTGTCTGAGTTCCTGGACGAGTTCCCCGTGGGCAACCGGAGACTGCAGCTCGGGTTCAACTTCTCCTTCCCCTGTCACCAGATGGGCCTGGACAAGGTGAGGCAGAGCGCGCATGGGGACGGGGGTGGGGGGATGGGGGGGAAGGGGCTGCAGCCCCATGATGGCTGTTGCAGGAATGACCCCGTTTTTCTGCCCCCAGAGCATCCTCATTTCCTGGACCAAAGGTTTCAGGTGCAGCGGTGTGGAAGGCCAGGATGTGGTCCAGCTGCTCCGAGAAGCCATCAAGCGGCAGGGGGTGAGTGGAGGCAGGGCTGCCTGGGGGCCTGCCCTCTGCTTCTGGGAGGCCTGCTCGCCTTTCCTGTTTGTGTGTCTGGTCCAGCATGACTTGGGTGGGTGGGTGGTGGGGGGTCAGTGCCGCCACCGTTCCCGTTTTCCAAATGAAGAGGAGAGGCCAAGAAAGGCCACATCAGTGCTTAGGACCATGGGGGTTCGGGGTTTGGGGGACCGATGATGAGAAGGCTTGTCCCTGTCCTCAAGGACCTCACTGTCTAGAGGGGAAAACATCCCAATCAAAGACCATCCCTGCTGCTGCAGTGGTTTTGGGGACCCTGGGGGCAGAGGGGAGGGCCCGCTGGGACTGGAGCAGGGACTTGAAGGAGGAGTTTGCCAGGCGCTTGAGCTGGGGCTAGGACTGGGGCCTGGGGAGGATCCGGGTTCAGGGAAGGGCACAGGTAGAGGTCTGGGTGCCTGGGAAGGCCAGTCCGCCCGGACCAGCAGCCGCCCAGCCGTGCTGTGTGCGTGGCTGGAAGTCAGGGCTTGGAGGGAGGGGCTGGGGAGCCAGGCCGCGAGGAGGGTGAGCCAGCAAGGGGCCTCCAGGGCAGTCTTCAAGGTGCCTGCTGGCCGCCCCCCGCCCCGCCCCTGGTCCTGGGGGCACTGGTGCTCTGGGGAGGATGGCCGAGGTTGGGGGCCACCCACACCCCAGCGCCTGAGCTGGGGGAGAAGGAGCCAAGGGGTGTGGGGTGGTGGGAAAGCCTTCCTGGGGTGGGTGGAGGACCTGGGGGGTCTGGGCATGTGGACACGCGTGTTTCACAGACTTGGGGTGTCTCCATTGGAGACAGGGCCCGGGCCTCGCCCAGCCCTGGGCCTCCCTGCTTCACTCTCTCACTAGCAGGCCTACAGCATCGACGTGGTTGCCGTGGTGAACGACACTGTGGGCACCATGATGGGCTGTGGGCCTCGGAGCGTGCCCTGTGAGGTCGGGCTCGTCGTAGGTGAGTGGTGGGCCGCCTGTGGCAGTGGGCGGGACACGGTGGCCCCATGGGCAGGCCTGACGGGGTCGTCCCTACCAGACACCGGCACTAACGCGTGTTACATGGAGGAGGCGCGGCACGTGGCGGTGCTGGATGAGGATCGGGGCCGTGTCTGCGTCAGCATCGAGTGGGGCTCCTTCGGCGACGACGGGGCCCTTGGGCCGGTGCTGACCACATTTGACCGCATCCTGGACCAGGAGTCCCTGAACCCCGGTGCTCAGAGGTGGCCTGGCCTTCTGCTCTGGGCCCTGTCCCTGCTCTGCGCCCCATCCGCGACGGTCCCTGTGCTTCAGCCCTTGGGGCCCAACCTCTTGTTCCCTGGGGGCCCTGGCCGGGCTCAAAGAAGGAAGGGCTCAAGGTTCTAGAACTCAGAGTTTTCAACCCTTGGCCCGCCCTTATTCCTGGCTCTGGCTAGCCCTGGTGGGAGCTGGCAACTGGGTAACCGAGCAAACTGCTCCCATCCTCCTTGGGCCCCCGTCACCCTCCAGAAGCCCCCGAACACTAACCTACACTGGAGGGGGCAGTGAGTCTGGGTAAACATTCACCTGTGTCTTGGGAGGCCATTAGCTTCTGGGACTTCCAGTCTGGTGACCCCAAAGAAAACAACCCTCCTCCAAGGCTCCCGCTGCTGGGCCTCGGCCGAGGGCTGAGGAAAACCTCTGTCCAGCCACCCTTCCTGCCTGCAGGTTTGAGAAGATGATCGGTGGCCTGTACCTGGGCGAGCTGGTGCGGCAGGTGCTGGCTTACCTGGCCCAGCAGGGGGTCCTCTTTGGTGGCTGCACCTCCCCGGCCCTGCTGAGACAAGGGAGCATCCTCCTGGAGCACGTGGCGGAGATGGAGGAGTGAGTGCAGGAAGCCAGTGGGGTTAGACAACTGGATTATCTGCTTGGGGGAGAGAGGATGCTCCGTCCCCCACATAGCCATGGGGGTTTGGGGAAGAGGGACAGGGAGCATCTGGGAAACTTGAGCCTTGAATCAGCACCCTGTCCCCCCAGCCCCTCAGCCGGGACAGCCTGTGTGCACGCCATCCTGCAGGGCTTGGGCCTGAGTCCGGGGGCCGTGGACGCGGAGCTGGTGAGGCGCGTGTGTGCGGCGGTGTGCACTCGAGCCGCCCGCCTCTGCGCTGCCGCCCTGGCCGCGGTCCTCACCCGCCTCCAGCATGGCCGGGAGCAGCAGACGCTGCGGATCGCCGTGGCCACCGGAGGCCGAGTGTTTGAGCGACACCCCAGGTATGGGGAAAACACGTGAGCCTGTGCGAGCAGGGAGCAGGAACACACGTGTGCAAGACACACACCCAGAGGGCACTCTGGTACTGGGGCTGCAGGGCAGTGGGTGTGGATGACGCCCAAACAGAGTGGGGCCAGATGGGGGCTGGGGGCCGAAGAGGCTAGAGGACAGGAAATCTGCTTCTCCTTGGGTGTGCAAGGGGTCCCTGGGGGCTGGGTGTGCAGTGAGTGCACAGGCACATTGAGAATCGAACTGGTTTGGAATGTCGGGGCCCAGGCTCCAGTGAGCCCCGGGGGTCAGGGCTCGGTGCCAAGACAAGGTGGCCTGCCGTGTGTCTGCGTAGGTTCCTCAGCATCCTGCGGGAGACCGTGAACCTCCTGGCCCCTGAATGTGACGTCTCCTTCACCCCCTCTGTGGACGGGGGTGGCCAGGGCGTGGCAATGGTGACCGCTGTGGCTGCCCGTGTGGCGGCCCACCGGCGTATGCTGGAGGAGACCCTGGCCCCGTTCCGGCTGAACCGTGAGCAGCTGGTGCAGGTGCAGGCACAGATGCGGGAGGCCATGGCCCAGGGGCTCCGAGGGGAGGCCTCCTCCCTCCGGATGCTGCCCACTTATGTCCGGGCCACTCCTGATGGAAGCGGTGAGGACCGGCCTGAGAGCGGGGCTGGGACGTGGGCTCCTGGGGGTCACAGTGTGTGCTGGAGGGAGCCGCCCACCCCGCCCTGGCACTGAGCATTTCTGCCCCACAGAGCGGGGGGACTTCCTGGCACTGGACCTTGGGGGCACCAACTTCCGAGTCCTCCTGGTCCGTGTGTCCACGGGTGGTGTGCAGATCGCCAGCGAGATCTACTCCATCCCTGAGTGTGTGGCTCAGGGCCCTGGAGAGCAGGTGCCCACTGCCTGGGGCTGAGTGCAGGGAGGTGGTGGGCAAGGGCTGGGGGCTCCCCGCATGCTGACTTGCGCCGCCCCGCTCAGCTCTTTGACCACATCGTGGACTGCATCCTGGACTTCCAGCGGAAGCAGGGCCTGATCGAGCAGAGCCTCCCCCTGGGTTTCACCTTCTCCTTCCCCTGCAAGCAGATTGGCCTGGACCAGGTAAGAGAGGGCGGCAGGGCTGGGAGAAGCCATCCCTAGGGGCTTTCCACCCACATGCCCTTCAGGGAGTGGGCAGGACAAAGCAGGGAGGGGCAGGAAGAGGCACCAGTGGACTGAGCCTACACCCAGCCTCAGTTTCCCTAGACGTGGTGTGCCCAAGTGGATGGGTCTGGTGAAGGGGCCTGGAACACAGGCGCATGAAGAGGCCTGGGGCGGAGAGGGCCCCAGGTCAGGTGTGGGCCCCTGGGAGCAGGGCAGGCCCGATCCTGGCTGACCGTGGCACCGGTGTGCGGGTGGAGGGACCTGCGGGGACCAGCCTTTGTCCCCGTCCCCGCAGGGGCAGTGCTCACAGGGGCTCTCTGCCCTCTCTCCCCTGCCTGGCCTTGCCAGTGCCCGCTGGGGGTGGGCGCCTGACTGCAGGGTGGCAGAGCGGTGGGTACTCAGCACACACCCCCGCAGCCCTCCGACAGGAGGGCTGGACCCTGCGCGTGCACCTGCGGCTCTGAGCAGTCCCCGTGGCTGTCGCCGTCTGCTTGCCCCTGCTCCGACCTGCCTGGCGCTTGCCTCTGTGCTCTGCTCCCTCTCCGTGCCCACACCCACGCCCACAGTGTCTCTCTGCTGGTCCCCGCTTCTGGCTAAGCAGCTGGTGCCTTTGATCATGTCTTGTAAGGTGTGAGAGGCAGGTAGACTCAAGATGCAAAGTCAGGCATGCTAGAAACGGGGTCCTATTGATCTTCTATCACTGAGCTACATTTCTGTGTTGAGCCCACAGTCTTCGGAGCAGCCCTTCCCTAGGCAGGGCCCCCCTCGGCTCCGCAGTGATTGGCCTCCACTGTAAAGAAAGAGCAGGCACAAGGGCGAAGCTTTTGGGGAGACACCCAGTCTCCCTCTCTTGGGTCCTGAAGCCTCCCCTCGGAAGGAGAGCGGGGCCTCTTCTGCTCTCAGACCGCCGAAGTCCCTGGTCTCCTTCCCTGCTCCCAGGGGTGGGCCCAGGGCAGAGGGTGTAGAACACCTTCTCAGGAAGCCCTCAGAAGCCTGGCTCTGACCGTTCAGCGCCCCTCCCCAGGCAGGGGTTCCTTGTCGGGTCTGGGAGCAGGGAAGCTCGGTGGACCCTCATGATCTGGCTCCCCCAGCTGGCCTCCCCCCATTCGCTCTCTACGCCTGCTGGCTTCTGTTTGGGGGCAGTGACCTAGAACACCCTGGAGGTGGTCACATGGGAAAGGGGGTGACGGTGACTGTTGCCAGCGCAGTGTTGGTTGGTGCCTCCACAGCATCCCGAAGCCGCCCACCCCGCACCCCCCACCCTGGGGCAGAGCCATCCTTTCCTCTGCCCACTCTCAGGGGAAGCACACAGAGAAAAGCACAGTCAAGGCCCATCCCGAAGTTCACCATTTAAGGGCGATTTCTCATTATAAAGGCGGATCCGGTCCCCTGCGCCTCCAGCCAGGTGTCTGGGCTCCCACTTTTCTATGGGTCCCTCCTGTCTGGAACACACATGTGAATTTCTCGTTGACCCGGCTCTGTCCCGGCTCCAAGAAATCTTCCTGTCAGGCGACCCTGGCCAGTTCTTTCCAAAAGAGCAGAATCCACTGTCGTGGACCCCTGAGCCTTCTCTGTCCCCCGCTCCTCACGCACAGCACTCTTGTGACCAGCTCTGTCCCTCCCTAACCCAATTACAAAGGGCCATTCCTTCTGGGCAAAGTCTTAGAGCAGCCCTGCCACGAGCACTCTGGAACTAACACAAAGGACACGGGTCGGACGGTTGTTGGCAGGTCTCTTCACACTGGAAGGTGTCGGAGGAGTGGCAGGGGCATCTGTATGGGCGAGTGGGCCTGGGACCCTGCCTGGGGACGGTGGACATTGTGTGCTTGAGGGGACAGGGGCTCTGGGAGGCCAAGTGAGATTCCAAGGGGCATCCAGCTCCCTGTCCCACCTTGGTACCGTGCCAGGGCATCCTCCTGAACTGGACGAAGGGCTTCAACGCCTCGGACTGCGAGGGCCAGGACGTTGTGGGGCTGCTACGGCAGGCCATTGGGCGCAAACAGGTAAGGCGTCTGCCTCCGGGGTGCTTTGGGATGTAGCACGCCTGGAAGGGAGCAAAGGGTCTCTTGCTTCCTGAGATGGGGACCCTCTGAAGTAGAGACCTCTGGGTCCAGCACTGGTTGCCATGACGACCATGTTGCCCAGCAACTAGCAGCATCCTTTTGTGCGCAGGCAGTGAAGCTGAATGTCGTTGCCATTGTCAATGACACGGTGGGGACCATGATGTCCTGTGGCTATGAAGACCCCCGTTGTGAGGTCGGCCTTATCGTTGGTGAGGAGGACGCTGCTCTTTTGTGCCCCCGCTGCCTGATGCTAGTTCATCGCCCCCTGTTGTCTCCTCCATTTGGATGTTCCCCTGGCCTTGGGGATGCAGGATCCTTCCTGTCCCACCCAGCAGGGCCCTGGAACACCCCACTGGCCCAGGAGTCTGGGGCAGGAGTATCCAGCCCACCTCAGCTGCTGACTCAGTGATGCTTTCTGAGCCTCGGTTTGCCCTTCCGTTTAATGCATCAACTGCGGGTGGAAATACTGGCTCTGCTGCTTCCACCTGTACGACCTTGGGCAGGTCAGCAGAGCCTCGGTTTCCTCATCTCTAAGATGGAGATGATAATGACGCCTATCTCGAGGCAAAGCGTGTGCAGTGCCTGCCTCATGGCGGTGCGTTCTCAGTGCCTGAGCTGGTAGGGCCGGGGTAGATAGGGAACGGGCTTTGAGGGTCCTTCAGGCCATCCCAGATTCGAAGCCTTTATTAAGCACCTATCCTGTGACCGGCTGGGGGCTGGATGAAGGGATAGGAAGATGCGTAAACAAGGTGGGAGACACCCGCCTTCTTCACAACTGATCATTTAGCAGGTGTTGAGCCCAGAACAGCACGTGGTGGTCAGAGAGAGCTGACCCTGCCTCTTTGCGGCAGGGCAACAAGGCTGGGCTCACACAGGAAGGGGCTGCAAGATCAGGGAGACCTGCAAAGAAAGCCTTGGGAGAAGGGATCTGGCTCAGCGGGGAAGGTGGGTGTCCGCAGGCCCTTGGGCATCAGTCTCGGAGACTGAGGTGTGTGAGGGCCTCTCATGGGACCGGGAGCTTCTAGAACAGGCGCACCCAGGTTGCCGTGGAAATAAACCACCGGATGGAGGAGTTCCAGGTGGGGTGACAGGGAGCTCGCCTGCCTAGAACCGACTACGTTGGGGATAGGAAGGGACTGTCTTTGGTCTCCGCCTGCAACTCGGTTCCTTTCCGTGCCTCTCAGCTTCACGGCCAAACCCCAATGTCACCTTCTCTCCGTAGCTTTTCCTAACCCTCCAGGCAGGAAGATTCACCGTGCCCGGGGCTCTGATGGTGCTCTTCTTTGCACTTTTATTGGGGCACACACAGGCGCATCTGAGCTGGCTGCTCTTTGCCCCACCTCCGGCCTCCGTGGGACCCCAGTGGTCTGAGGCCTGCCTGTGTCCTTGGCTCTCGGTGCAGCTCCAGATGCTTGGACTAAAGTCCTGAAAGGCCAGTGCAGGTTGCTCAGGCCTCTCACCTGCGGACAGTGAAGGGCTGTTACACATCTCCCAGGGGACTGACACGACTGGTGACATTTTTAGGAGCCCCGGGCAGCCCGAGGCTCACTGATGGTGGTGCTGGCAAGGGAGCGGCAGAGGCCCAGAGGGCTTGGTGCTGGCAGGGTCTGCAGAAAGAAGGTCAGGAAGGATGACCAGGACCCAGGGCAGGGCATGAGTGTGAGAAGATGCAGAGGTAAAAAATGAGCCCAAATTCTGCCGTCTCAGGGTGTGGAGGGCTCAGTGGGGTCTTGTGTGCATTAGTCAGTGGCTCCCACGCCATCCGGCCTTCCTGCAGGGACCGGCACCAACGCCTGCTACATGGAGGAGCTCCGGAACGTGGCGGGCGTGGCCGGGGACGCGGGCCTCATGTGCATCAACATGGAGTGGGGCGCCTTTGGGGACGACGGCTCTCTGGGCGCGCTTACCACCTGCTTTGACAAACTCGTGGATCAGGCATCCATCAACCCCGGCAAACAGAGGTGCGGGCCAGGCTGGGCCGGGGCTGCCGGCAGCGGCATCCACGGGTACTGGCGGTCGGTGGGGTCTCCCGCCCCTTGGGCACACGTACTTTCACGCAGGTTTGAGAAGATGATCAGCGGCATGTACCTGGGGGAGATTGTCCGCCACATCCTCTTGCATTTGACCAGCCTTGGAGTTCTCTTCCGGGGTCAGAAGATCCAGCGCCTTCAGACCAGGGACATTTTCAAGACCAAGTTTCTCTCTGAGATTGAAAGGTGCTGACACCTGCACTCCCCCCTCCCTGCTCCCAAAGAGGCTTTCTGTTCTCTTTGGATGGAGGGCTGGTTGGAAGGGGCTACACCCGGGAAGTCAGAGGTCACGAGAGAGGGGGAGCCAGTGCCAGACCCTACCTGTCTGAGCCTTCTTCCTTCCTGTCTCTAGTGATAGCCTGGCCCTGAGGCAGGTCCGAGCCATCCTAGAGGACCTGGGGCTGCCCCTGACCTCGGATGATGCCCTGATGGTCCTAGAGGTGTGCCAGGCCGTGTCCCAGCGGGCCGCCCAGCTCTGTGGGGCAGGTGTGGCTGCCGTGGTGGAGAAGATCCGTGAGAACAGGGGCCTGAACGAGCTGACTGTGTCCGTGGGGGTGGACGGGACCCTCTACAAGCTGCACCCCCAGTGAGTCTGGGTGCCGGGCTGCGTGGGGAGGCCGGGCAGGGCCTTGCCTGGCTGCCGGGGTTCACCTCTGCCTCTCCCCTGCAGCTTCTCTGGCTTGGTGGCAGCCACTGTGCGGGAGCTGGCCCCTCGCTGTGCAGTCACCTTCCTGCAGTCGGAGGATGGGTCGGGCAAAGGTGCAGCCCTGGTCACCGCCGTCGCCTGCCGCCTGGCCCAGCTGGCCCCTGTCTGAAGGAGTCTCCAGGATCAAGCTGCCCTGGACCAGGGCCCGGGCCCCACCCGTCCCCGGCCAGGCCCAGCCCCCCGGGACTCCCAGCACAGCCCCCACTGTGGCCACTGGCCTCAGCCTCTGGCTTCCTGTAGAGAAGCGGCACTCGGGTTAGCAATATATATATATAATTTATTTACATTCACTTCCGCTAAAATCCCTACGCGCCCCGGCGGCCGGGCAAGGCTGTGTACATAAGGCCAAGTGTAAGTGCACAAACGCACTTAAGACAGAGTCAGGGCACGAGCTTCACACGACAGGCCCAGGAGCGGGCACACCACGGCACGCACACCCGCCATCGGCCAGCCCGGGACTCCCGTTGCATATTCACACGCCCCACTGGGCAGGGCTCCTCTTGGCAGGGGGCAGGGGAGGATCGGGGAGGAGCCGTGGGGTGTCCCTGGGTGGGTGGGAGAAGGGCAGCATGTGAGGCAGATGCGGGCTGATGCCGGGCGTGAGGCATGAGTGGCCTCCAGGAGTACAGCGTGAGATGTGTGTGTGGGGGGATGCCGGTGAGATGGCACACGAGACATGCGTGGGCACATGCCTGTGTCAAGGTCGTGTGCATGAATCCAGGGGCCGCCCCCCCGTCGGCTGTGGCCCTTAGTCCCACAGGCTTGGAGCCGGGCCCCTCAGATGTGCCCCTGCCCAGCAGGCACAGAAATGTTTGCATAATGTCCAGCTCGGGCAGGAGCTCGGGGCTTCGTCCCGAGTCCAGGGTACGCACACTGTGTGTGCGCAGCCCCCGGCCAGGGGCTGGAGGAGAGGTAGCCACACACACACACACACACACACACACACACACACACGCACACACACAGATGGGCGGGGCCTGGTCTGGCTCCACGCTGTCCACCCTGGGCCCTGGGGGCAGGGGCAGTGCCAGCCTGGCCTGGCAGGCCCTGGAGGGACAGGAAGGTGGGCAGGGTCTGAAGGGCCAGTGTGAATGGACCGAGTCCACCAGGAGGGGCCTGTTCTTGCAGCTCCCTGGGTGTAGGGACGGGGCCCGCCCGGCCTCCGCCTGTCCCTGGTGGGTCCCAAAGCTGGTGAGAGTGTGGTGTTGGGGGCCTGGCTGGCCTCAGCATTCGGCCTCTGACACCGTGAAGAGGCCACCATCAGGCTGGCCCAGGCCGGCCACCGCCGCAGCCAGCTGGCTGAGGTTGCCGCTGGGGAAGTGCCTGGCTTCCCACAGGTTGAGGATCATGGCTGTGGGGCTGGGCTTGGAGGCGAAGAAGCTGAGATGGCTGTGGAGGGGAGGGGAGGGGGTCATCAGTGCCAGCCTCACCCCAGGCTGCTGCCTCCTGCCCCCCAGCCCCCCTCAAGGCAGGGCCTCCCCTCTGCCAAACATGCTGGATGCCCTGCCTGCTGGTGGATGGGGCACAGGCCCCGCCGAGCCTCCTGTCCACCCCACCCACCCTGCCCTGCCAGGCTGCACTGCAGGTGGCCTTGGCCGCCCCTCCCTGCCCATCTCCCAGGCACCTGTCCAGGTGGAGTTTCTGGGCCAGAGTCCGCCAGTCGGCACCCCGGCTACAGGGTGGGTCCAGGCTGGTAATGATCTTCTGCCGAATGAGGAAGGGGATCTTGAAGGCACTGGGGCCCACTAGGGCTGGGACCCCCCCTTCACTCTCCAGAGCCAGCAGCTCAGTGAATCTTGTGTCCTGGGCGTGTGAAGGGGCGGAGAAGACTGTTAGGGCTTTCCCTGGCCCAGGCCCACCACAACTTCCTGCTGGGGGCACACCCAAACCACCCAGAGCATGGAGCCGTGTGGGCGCTGCTGCTTCCCGGGCACCCCTCACCGCGGTCAGAGGTGTAGTGATCTGCCCGAAGCCAGTGAGCCTGGAGCCGTCCACCTCATCCCCCGCCCTGCCAGGCCTCCCCCACCCCCCGCCCAGCCTCTGCCCAGCACGCAGGGGCCCAGCGCCCAAGACGCTGCCCTTCTCTCGCTGTCTGACTTCCTGCTGGTCTCCTTCCTGCTGCGCCCACACCCTCTTCAGCCCCTTCCCCAGTCCCGCAGCTGTCTGTCTGCACCTGCACCTCCCAGCCCCTTGGACTGAGGGTGAAGGAAGAGGCGAAGAGGTTTCTGGTTTCTAGGAGGAGGGATCAGGGTAGGCCTGGGGGTGGGGGTGTAGTGCACAGGTGGTGCTGACGTCCCTTCTGCCCACCTTGGTGATGTTGAAGTTGATGTTGAAGCTCTGCCCGTCCCCCTCCACCTGCCACACCCACACCTTGCAGGCCAGGTCGCTGGTGCTGGCGCTAACGCGCTCCAAGGTGAAGGTGCAGTGCAGGTGCTGCTGCGTGCCGGTCCAGATGTGGTAGAACGGGATCTCCTGGGGGCGGGGGGAGGTGTGGTGGTGTCAGGTGCACTGGGCAGCAGGTGTGCCTGGTGCAGGAACCTCACCTTGAGCACCCTTACCTGGTAGCTGACGAGGAGCTTGCTTTTCCATAGGGAGCTGGGCACGTCGTGGATAGACAGGCGCAGGTTGTGGTAACTGTCCTTCAGGTGCAGGACTCGAGGCTCCTGGATCAGCTGTCCCCCCAGCTGCTTCTCCAGCTGCACCACCTCCTGCAGTGCCCCAGGTGGTCAGTGGGACTGGGGGCAGGGAGAGCCCTCTCCTGCTCTGCTCCCTGGGGCCTGGGGGCAGTACCTTAAGTGCATCCCGGGTGTCGTGCAGGCAGTAGACCCGGATGCTGTACTCCAGGGAGGTGCAGGCCGAGGGGGCAAACAGAAGCAGCTTGAGGCGCTTGGCAGCGGCCACGCTGAGGGCCTCTCCCACCAGGGCAAAGCGGCCCAGCTGCTCGGTGAAGACGTAGCAGGCTCCAGCCTCCAGCTGGCAGTAGTAGAGGTGGGAGGGCGCCTCTTCCCCCAGGTGCAGCACGTCCTGTGGGAGGGCCCGATGGGTCAGCTCAGGGCCCATGTGGCTCCCAGGGCTGACCAGAGACTGGGGACAGGGGCCTGGCTTCTTGGGGGGCGGAGGACTCACCTCCCAGCTGCCCTCACAGGACTGCTTTTTGAGGCGCAGGCTCCAGCTCTCGGGGCTGGGCTCCCCGCAGTGGTCCATGGCCAGGATGACGGGCCGAGTGAGCAGGACTCCGGGGGGCCCACAGCTAACGATGGGACTCAGCAGGGTCTGGCAGCCGGCTAGGGGCAACCTCAAGTAGGGAAGCGTGGGTGGGGAGGGAAAGGTGTCAGTGGGCTGTCCGGGAGGCAGGATGCGGCTGGACAGTGGCACCCGGCTCGGGGGCAGAGCTGGGTCTGGCTTAGGGGCAGCTGCTCCCTGGGCCCCTTTCCAGCCAGACCAGACCAGACCAGACCCGACAGTGACTGGGCAGGGGCTTCCTCGTGACTGCAGGTGGGGGCAGACCCACCCAGCTCCCAGTCCAGGGCCCGCGCCCACACCTCACGTCCTCTGGCTTGTGCAGCGTGAGGTACACCTCGTAGATCTTCCCTCGGGGTATGGCGTCCGGGGGGATGAGGAGGCTGACCCCTGTGGCAGAGCAGGAGGAGGGCTGGGCTCACTGGGGCTGTGAGGACACCGAACACCCCATCTGCCAGCCCCCACGTGAGCCTTCCTTTGAGGACTGATCGGTGCTAGCCTGGCTGGGGACAGAGGTGCCACAGGGACT
The DNA here is from genome assembly GCA_039655065.1 of Glossophaga mutica. Lineage (NCBI taxonomy): Eukaryota > Metazoa > Chordata > Mammalia > Chiroptera > Phyllostomidae > Glossophaga > Glossophaga mutica. The sequence continues at coordinate 40,028,978 of CM077314.1, forward strand.
GCCCAACTACCCACACAGGTAGAAAGCTGAGCCTCGAGAGAGGCCAAGGGAGCTCGGGTGGGAAAAGCATGTCCTGGGCACAGAAAACACCAAAACAAAAGGCACCAGGTATGCTGGACCTGCCTCCCCGATCACCCTCCCTAAAACCTTCCCGTTACTCCTACCCGATCAAGCCCAGCTCTCTGCCTGGCATTTACACCTCGGCCCCAACCGCCTCCCCAGCCGCACCTCCCGTCCAGCCTGTGCGGCACACTCACCGTTCCAGGGCCACCGCCCCCACTGTGTCTGCTTGGGTGCCCTGCCCCCTGCCCCACTCAGGCTTCCCCCACCTCTGCCCGTGTGGCCACCTCTGGGGACGGCTGTTCTCGGCCACCCTGCTGGACTTGGCTCCTCACTTGGCAGTGGCCCCTGCAGGTGGGGCTGGGGCCCTGAGCAGCCTTGTCAGCTTTGGTGTTCCTCCCTGGTCTGGGAGCCATCGCACACGTGCCCTCCTGTCTGGCGGAGTCACCTCTGCCCTGGCGTCTTGCAAGGACAGCATCAGAAAGTGCCTGCTGAGCACTCCGGGGGCGAGGCGGTGGGGTGGGACTCGGGGCATAGAGGCTGGGGTGTTGCTCTGGGGAGGGTGAGTGGTCACCCTGCCCCACCTTCCAGCCCTTTTAGGACAGGGAGCCCTCACACTAGAAGGAGGGAAAAAAATTTCATGACTTTATCCCACCAAGTCCAAAAGCACGGGCATGCCCTCCGGAGTGGGGGATAGGGCGGGCTGGCTGGAACGCCGCCACTTTCTGGGGACCGCCCGGGAGAGGGGAGCCGGCGACGGGGGTGTTCACTGTGACTGCTCCCTCCACCAGTCCGCTCCCAGCACCAGTGACAGTCCCAGAGCTCTGAGCACAAATACGTCCCCATTCTCACTCAGTGAGTGCTCACACTGAGTGCTGGAACTCAGGAAGCGAGGGGTAATCACGGGCCCTGCTCTCAGAAGCACCCAGCCTAGTGGGGGGAAAACAGAGTCCCAGGTGCTGGGGGAGACCACTTCGAGACAGTCCCTGCACACCCAAGTGCACCTGCCCCTCCTAAGAGCTTGGCTCGGACCATCCCGCCTCATCCCCGCCCGTGGCAGGGACGTGAGGCGTGGACAGGGAGACCTGCCAGGCCCTGGCTGGGTGGGTGGGGGAGAAGGCCTCATGCGTGCAGAGAGCGGCATGGCTCGAGTGGCATGCTGAGCGCCCATCGTGGCCATGGTGGACTTGTTGCCTGGGCTTTGCCGGGGGTGTTGGGGAGCCGCAGAAAGAGTTCAAACAGGGGAGGGACATGATGAAGTGTGGCTTCACTGGGGGAATGCCAGGAGCTGTGAACCAGATGACAAGTAGGCGTGGTGGCCTGGGTCAGGGGGGCAGCGGGGAAGACGAGGAGCGGGGGATGCAGGAGGAACGATGGGATGGCTGTGCCACTGAAGCTGGTGCAGAGGTGGGGTGGGCAGTGAAGAGGAGCAGGGGGTCAAGGTGATTCCCAGTTTCTGACTCTGACTGTGCTGTCCCTGAAGTGGGGAAAGCCAGGAAGCAGGAGGCTCTGGGGGAGGTGGGAGACGGTGCTGTTTTAGGCACCAGGAATGTGAGGTTCTGTGAGACATCCAGATGGAGCTGCCCAGGAGGCAGCTGGGTGTGCGATTCTGTCACCCAGGAGAACTGGGCTGGGAATTTGGAGTGGGAGTGATCGGGACAGATGCAGGGACGACAGCCATGGAGTGCGTGCGGGAGGGCGCAGGGAGGGACGCTGACGGACAGCTACGGCCGGGGACAGGCCTCCGGGGTGGCTGCAGAGGGGCCAGAAAACCGAGGTCCGGAGGGCTCCTCTAAGCTGAGGGGGGAGAGAGTTTCAGGGTGGGAGCGGCCAGCCACACCAGAGACCACGAAAGGTGACCATAGAAAAGGTCTGTGTGTTGTCTATTGAGGTGTCTCAGGGACCTGGTCAGAGGGGTTTCTGGGAGGTGGTGGGTGGACAGATCCCCTGTCTAGTCTAGGCGTCCATCCTCTGCTGCCCCTTCACCTGAGCAAGCTCGAGGCCAGGGCCCCCCGAGCCCCGCACACGCGGGCTGGCTGGCTTCGTGCAGGAGTAGACTGAGCCCTGTGCCCTAGGCCACAGAAAGCAGGCAGCTCTGGCTAGGGCCTCCGTGCTGGCCCCCTGCAACCACATCGGCATCGTTTCCCAAACTACCCCCTCTCCTTGCTGGCCTGGCTCAGCTTTGGGGTGAGGCTGAGCGGCGCAGGAAGATCATCAGGGATGTCCCCTCCTCCTCCATGAGGGTCATGGGGGCCCTTCGCCTCGCCCCCCACCTGTGTGAGGGATCATCAGCCGGCCTCCAAGGAAGTTGAAGGTCCCGTAGGCCACGTTGCTGGTGCTGCGCGGCAGGGAGCGGAAGTAGTTCTGGGCGGACAGGCGGGAGACGAAGTCCTCCGCCTCGGAGGTGGGCGAGCTGTGGTGCAGCGTGTGGCGGCCACCACTCAGTGGGCTGAGCAGGTGCCCATTGCTGAGCTGGAACTTGGGGCTGGGCCCGTCCTGCCGGGGACACAGGCCACCCTGGTAGGTGGTGGTGGTCGTGCTGAGGTCTGGCTGGATGGTAAGCAGATGGGGATTGTCTGCGGGACAAAGACAGACTCAGGGAGTGGCACTGGGGGTGGCCCTAGCCCGGTGGCCCTTGGCCTGGGGGCCAGGGCAGGAGTGCCGGGGGCAGGGGCCTCACACCTGCTTTGCTGGGCTTGATGCTGACGGGCTGGAAGCCCGAGGTGAGGATGGACGAGTCGGCCACGTCCGAGTCCAGCCCCTCCTTCTTTCGGCAGTACACGAGGATGAGGGCGAGCAGCAGCAGCAGCAGGCACACGGCCACGGCGATGAGGCCCACGTAGAGGGCCACGTCCTCCGGCCCCGAAGCAGCTGTGGGAGAGCGCGGCCTTGGAGGGGCGGGTGTCGGGGGTGGGGGAGGAGAGGCCAGTGGTCTCCACCCCAGGAGGGCGAGGCCCCATTCCTGGGCATGCGCACTCCGGGCAGTGGACGCTGGCTCGGGGAGCATGGAGCCCCAGCCCTGCAGCCGCTGCCACCACCTCGCAGCGGCACTCCTCCAAGCAAATCGCATTCCTCAGAGGCCCAGTTCAGGCTGAGGTTGCTGCGCCAGGAGAATGGGGGGGAAGAGACACTTCCCCAGATGGCCTGGGGCGGGGCTGCTAGACCAAACCCATTCTTCTGGGGCCCCTGGGCAGCTGGGGCTGTGGGGACCTCCCAGGATCCTCAAAGCAGGGGAGCTGCTTCCTGTGTGTGTGGGGGGAGGGTCTGCCAATCTGGTTCCTGGGGTCCCTGCCAGCGCTCCTGTCATTGTCTTCCTCTGCAGGCCTGGGGCAGGGCGGGGAGGAGTGATTGAGTGCCTGGAGGAAGTGGTATTGATTTTAGAAGGGCTTTGCATAATGGAAGAAATGTCCATCAGAGAGGAATTGACACAGATAATTAGGTTTTTAATTGAAAGAATGGGGGAGGGTGTGTTCCAAGGGAAAAAAATCCAACCGAGATCTTTAATTGTTAGTTATGGCCTTGTAATTAACCGGCCGCACAAGCCTGTGTCCCCGCAGGACTCGCATGTGCACTTGGGGGACGGGAAGGAGACGAAGCTGCAGGAGGGGCGGGGGCAGGTGTGGGACGTGTACCGGGGCCGCATGCGCACAGTAAGCCTCAAATGTACGTACGTGGGGGGGGGGCAAGGGACGTATTGGGGCGTGCAAGGGCACATGGGTGGGTGTTCATGGATGGAGGCCCCCCAGGGTCCTGAGCTGGGAGAGGGGGTGTAGCCCGTGGCAGGGGACTGACTCCCTCGACCACCACCTCCCTGGGTCTGCGCAGGGCCTGTCCTGCAGACTGGAGAGGCCTCACAGGGCGGAGAGCACTCACTGTGCACGCAGAGGTCACTGGTGCAGTTGCGGGTGTCCAGGTCCGCGCCCCGGCACTCCTCGCCTCCGTTGCGGGGTGCCGGGTCTGCACACTCACGGCTGCGCCAGTGCGTGCAGTCCAGCCCGCAGGCTGACCACTTGCTCCACGGGCTCCAGCTGCCGTCCACTGGATGGGGGACAGACATGGACAGAGAGGGCACAGCGCCGTCAGCCTGGGTGGCCAGCTCCAGCTCTGGCGTGAGGCCGGGCCCAGGCCCAGTGGGCTGCACGCCCTCAGTGTCCGGCTGGCCTGGGTGACGCATGCTAATGATGGGAGGCACGATGACCCTTGCCCCACACTGACTGCAGCTGTCCTGACTCTGCCTCGGGCCCTGGGACGCAGAACCCTGCGGTTACGGAGCCGGACAGGGGCGGAGCCCCGCCTCCGGCGCAGGAACCCGTCCTGGGCTCAGACTGAGCCTGGCCTTGCCTGCGGGCGGGTGGGATGGAGCCCTGGGGGCAGGCTGGTGGGCGCGATGGAGCCAGGGCGCGGAGATGGCGCGGTGAGGAGCGATGCGGGAGGCGGCGGCCGCTGGTACCTGGGCACAGGGTGGCGCAGGCCGTTTTCTGGACATTCTGCCCCTCACAGAAGGCGCCCCCGTTGAGAGGCGCCGGGTTGGTGCAGCTCCGGCTCCGTTTCTGCCAGCCGCGCCCACAGCTGGCGCTGCAGACGGACCACTCGGTCCACGTCGACCACCCACCGTTCACTGGCCGGACAGAGAAGGACTGGGGTCAGGGAGCGGGGGCTTCCTCTGACAAGCTGGCCCCGGGGCTGGGGCAGGGGAGCTGGAAGGGAAGCCCTGTGGGGGAGGCCACACTCTGCCAGCTGTCCCCAGGCCCCTTCCACGGCCAGCAGGTGCTGTGGGCACTAGGGGCAGCCAGCCCTGACTGCAGCTCCAGGCCCCTCCGGCTCAGACCCCAGTGTTTCACAGGGCCGACTCCCACCCTCTCCCTCTGCCTGCTCCTAGGTGTGCCCAGGACACTACTTCCCACCTGAAGTCACCTTTCCTAGCCTCCCTCTGAGCCCTCACCTCCTTTTGCACAATGCCCCTGCTCACAGAGAAGCCAAGGGGTGCTGTGGCCACAAGTGACCACCAACCCGCTCCACACCTTCGCCCAGACACGCCCCGAGGCTTCCCAACAGCCACAGTGGGGCCCACCTGGCCCTGGCTCCCTCAGGCGCCCGCCACAGCGCCGCCCTGAGGACCCCTTCCTTGACAGCCGCCCCCCGCCCCTGCCAGAACCGGGGCCCACCGTAGACGATGACAGCCGCAGAGGCGCTGCGGCGGCGAGCCACGATGTTCTTGGCCACGCAGGTGTAGTTGGCTGTGTCGGCCAGGCGGGCCTGCCGCACCACCAGGCTGTGCTCCCGAGTGACGTACACGTTGGGGTCCAGGGAGGGGTCCACCAGGTCCTCGTTCCGCAGCCACTCCACCTGGGGGAGGGAGCCACACCCTGCACGGCCACCCTACTGGCCCTGCCCAGGTGACAGTGGCCCTGGGGGGGTCGGCCTGGGGGGCTGGGTGGGTAGAGCCTGGGAGCCCTCTTACCTCTGCAGGGGGGATGCCCTCCGGTGGGCGGCAGGGTAGCACAATGCCCTGCTCCAGGGACACCTCCTTGGCCAGCGGCTCTTGCTCGAAATTCTTGCGCAAATCTGGAAGAACAAGGGTGTTCTGCGCACCGAGCACCTCCCGCTGGCCAGCCCAGCCAGCTCTGCCCTCCTGTCCGGCAGGGGCCAAGGCCCATGGCAGGAGAATATGCCAAGTGCCCGGGGGTCAGGGGGGTGGTTGGGCAGTGTCCACAGAGACTCCCACCATCAAGGCAGGACCTGAGGCTGACAGGGACCCTCCCCTGTGCCACCCTGGGGCCACGCCCGGAGGGCGAACCTGCACTCACAGGCGATGCGGATGTAGGCTTTCTGGCTCTTGGTGGTGCCTGAGGAGCTCCAGGCCACACACTGGCACCAGTACTCCTCCAGCCCAAACACCTTCTCCACCTGCTGCCGCGAGACATTGATGCGGACCTCCATGGTGGGCAGGCCTGGGGGGGGAGGGGGCGCAGCTAGGGCCCTGCCGTGCCAAGCCTCCCACTCCAGTCCAGAGAACGGACACTGGTGTGGTTCGCAGCCTGCAGGGAACTCCGGGGACCCACCGGGAGCCCAGTTGATTTCCCCTGGTGGCCAGGAATAGATTCTGAGCACTTCCACTCTTTATACTTCATTACCCAGGGGCCTGTCTCCCTGCAGTCACTTACAGAAACGTCCCTAGCAGGGCTTCTGGCAACAGGGACTGGCCTCACCGGACCCTAGGAAGAGCGGGTGGAGCAGACTGGCCAGCCCTGAGGGCTTTGTGGGTATAAAAGGGTGAGGAAGGATCTGGCTCAGCTCCCTGGGGGTTAGCAGGTGGCTCCTGACAGTGATAATATAATAGCGGCTATTAACAATATAATTATGCCATTGCCTAGTGTGATAATAGACCCCTGGGCTTAGCAAGCAATTCCTACATGCTGGCTTGTTATCTCCACAGACCGGCCCCTGGACCACACGCTCCCTCCCTCCTTCCCTGGATGAGGGGGTGGAGGCTCACGGGAGCAGGGGCCTGCCAGAGGTCCCCCTGCTGTGGAAGCATGCTCAGGTTGCCCTGGGGTCCCCCTGGGTAGGCCTGGGCTGTGACAGGTGTTGGGACCCCCTTCTCCGGAACGAACTCAGGCCCCTGCCCTAGAACACGCTGGGACCCAGGGGCGGGGGCACCGGGAGGGCCCAGACCTTCCGAGGGCCCGGACGAGGACGGCAGCCCTCTCCTCCAGCCTCCTGGCCAAAACCAGTGTCCGGAGAGTGAGAAAAGACTGTTTGTTTCCAATTTCTCCTCCTTCTGACCCCAATTTCCCTCGGGTCATTGGCTTATCAGAAAGAGGGAGAGAGGCCGGCAGCAATGTGTTTCCATTGTTAACAGAGAAATTCAATTAGGGCTGCGTGGCAGGAGGAGCAGCAGCCCGGCTGAGCAGGGAGGCCGGCTTCTCTCTTAATTTCTCCGCCGTGTCTTCCCTGACCCCTGCCCACGGCCCTCCTCCGCCTCCCCCCACCCCTTCCCCCCCACCCCCCGCTGGCCCCAGACTTTCCTATGGCTCGCCCTGCCCCTGGCTAGTTCTCACAGGAGACTCGGGGGCGGGGGTGCCTCTGGCCGAGGTGGGTACCTGGGGTTCTCTGAGGGGTGGGGCTAGGGCTGAGAACTGAGGGACCCTCCCAGGGCCTGTGTACAGGACGGGCCCTGAGCACCGGCCACCTGTCAAACACACCGAATCTTGAGGTATCTGAGGGGAAGCCATGCACACACCCCAGAGACACAGGCCTCCAGAACCTTCTGAGCTGGGAAGTTTTCCTCCCTGGCAGACAGGTCTGCGGACTGGCCACTCCATCCCCCTTGGGGGTGGGGGAGCGCACGCACCGCCCCACAAGTCAGCCTGGGGGAGCAGCACTAAATTTAAGCGAGCCTATTTCTTTCTCCCCACCTCCTCCCACTCCTGTCCTGCCACCTCCTTGCCTCCTTCCTGCTGCCGGGAGTGACAGCCAAGTTTGCCCAGCATGTACCGCCTCCAGGCCGCGCCCTGGAGCCCCATGAGCCCCAGGAGCTCCAGCAGTGGGGCGGGCCCAGGGGAGACTCAGACCCTGTGTGGCCTGTCCAGGAGGGGCGGAGCAGTGCCTGCCTCCCTGTGGGTCACTGAGCAGCCTGAGTCCTGGGAGCATTTTGGGGCACAGCTGTGTCTGGTAACTGTGAGCAGATGCCGGGTTGGGGAGGGGTCCCTGCAAGCCCAGGAGTGGTGGGGTGGGAGCAGGGGGGGGCACGTAGGAAGGCCCAAGGGGATGCTGAGTGCTTTGGGGGCTAGAGGATTGGCGGGGTGGGGGCTCAGGCTCTCCCTTCTCGCCAACCTACATCTAATGCCCAGTTTGTGGGACACAGTAAATGACACCCCAGGCTGGACTCCAGTGCTTGACTTTGCAGATTTCAGGCTTTTCCAGTACCGGTAGGTTTGGGTCCCTAACCCCTGGTCTCCTGGTTAGGGAATGGGGGCAAGTGAGGGGGGATGGGGTGCTGCCTAGCCACCCCCCAGCCCCACCCAGGAATGGGTGTGGCTGCAGGTTTGGGCTGACCTCTGATCACCGCCACATCTGCCTGACCACAGGCCGACTCTGGGTCAGGGGCTGTGTGTCTGCATGTCTGCGTGTCTGCATGGCACGGCGGCTGAGATGTGTTTGCGGGTAAGTAAGGGAAGCCTCTCTCCGAGCTCCAAAGCACTCAGTGGCTTTGGGTTGAGAAATCAACAAGATCGATGAAAACTCAGAGGCTCTTGGCCAGAGGAGACCTAAGGTGGGGTGCTCTGGGCAGGAGGGTCCTGGTCGTACGGGTGGGACATGTCCTGATGAGTTCTGTGCACTGTCTGGCTGGAAGGGAGCAAGGCCAACAGAGCCCGGTGGGGCCCTGGTGTGTGGACTGGGCCTGGATCTCAGCTGAGCCAGGGATCCCCGACCTCCGGACAGCAGGAGACAAGGAATGGGAGGCGGGGAGCCCTGGGGGGCCGGCCTGGGGCCTTCTAGAGGTTCTGGGACAGACCGTCTCGGCTGCAGGAAGGCAGGTCTCTTGTCTGTGGCTTCCTCCTGTCCTTTCCCTGGGGGACCCGATAGCAGTGGGTTAGAGGCCTGGGACTCCCCGCCCCTCTTCTCTCCCTGACCAGTTGCTCACCCGCCGCCTCCGTTCCCATGTCACCTCCCCAGGCAGCTGCAGGCCTGCTCTCCTCTGGCTGCCACAGTCCCCAGCCCTCGCTCCCAGGTTGCTGAGCTGCCCACCTCTCTGCGGGGGCTGCGTCTGCAACATGGAGTGAGTGCTCAGGGAATGTGGAAAGGGTGAATAAATGAGTGGACATGAAAACAAAGTAATCACAGAGTGTGGGGTCCGTGAGCTCTTCCGTCATCTGGGGCCCCCTCCCTCCGAACCCCTTTCCTCTGAGAGCTCAACTGCCTGGGCTGACATGGCAGTGGGGACCCGCTAGTCTGCCTAGGGCCCTGGGGCGTTCTCGGGGCATTCCTTCCTCTCCCCCACAAAGCTATGCGGGCTGGTGGGGGGCTCCCAGGGCAGGCCTGGGGGGATGCACCTAAGCCCTTGGTGGAGTCGTGTCTCTCCTGGGGATCTGGGTGGTGGAGACAGAACTGGCGACACCCTGGCCCCATGCCACCCACAGGTGGTGGCGCCCTGCAGGCCCCCAGCTGGGCCCCCCTTCCTGTGGCCCGCCTGCCTTGTAGCCGGCCTCACCGCTGCTCCCGTCGGTGCTGTGCTCAATCGCGTGGTCTGCCTGGCGCACCCACTCCCCGTTGCACTTGAAGAAGATCTGCGTGGCGGGCCTGGCCTTGCACACCAGCAGCACCGGCTTGTTCTTGACAATGTACACGTCCTCGGGCTCCACCAGGAAGTGGGGAAACAGGTCGGGGCTGGCGCCAGGCACCGGGTTGGCCACCGTGGCGCTCTGCTGGGCACCTGCAGCAGGGCGGAGCCAGGGGGCAGGCAGTGAGCCAGGACTCTGCTGGGCTGGGGGCCCTCTGGGGGCTCCCTGCCATTCAAGGGCGGGGCTGGGCCATGGGGAGCCCGCTCCGGGGGCCAAGGGAGGAGTGAGCCTGGGCCACTAAATGTCCTGCCGCCACCTCTGTAAAGTGGGGGAAGAGCAGCCCCCCACTTCTGAAGACTGTGGAGCGATGCAGTAGTTAGGCTTGTCACGGCCCTGGTAGGAGTTTGGGGATCGGACGAGGCAACCCACTGCCCAGGAGAAAGCTGGGGTGTGGGGGCGGGAGGAGGACCCCAGCAGGGAGCAGTCCCTTCCTCTGCTCCAGCTGCCTCAGGAGGCTTCTGGGTTGATTCCTATTCCCGGCCCCTCCCACAGTAGGTGTCAGAAAAAACCAGGTGAATGAAGGAGAGGAGGGGGCAGAGTTTACAAGAGAGGCCCCAGGGAGGGCTGGGTGACCTGGGCTGGCACGGGATGGGAGTCAAGACAGTGTCTGGGAGCCTGAGGGACCTGGGCCACAGCCCACCCTTCAAGGAGACCTGAATATGGGTTTCCTTCTAATTTTAACGGAAAACCACAAGCATCCCACAAGTCATTTGTTGCTAATTACACAGGTAATTGGCTCTGAGGCTTTGGTGGAGGTAAAGCCCCGAAGTCTGACAGGCTGCTGGGCCAGCAGGGCCCCTGAGGGCAGGGCTGGAGCAGGGGAGGCGATAGGAGGGGGGCACCCTCAGTCCCTCCACCCAGCTGCCCACCAGACAGGCCCCTGATGGCCTGGCCTCCCTCAGAGCTGCAGGGATGTCCCCACAAGCACCCACTCTGTCCACAGCAGCCTCCACCAAGAGGGGAGAAAGGCTTCAGAGGCCACTTCTGCCCCGTGCTTGTGGCGACCTGGGCCGAGATGCCATCTGCCCCGGGGGGATCTGGAGGCTCCACACCCTTCCCACAGGCAGCCCACCCCAGGAGGCATCCACATGGCCCTCCCCTCCCGCCTTTCTGAGGTGGGAATTGGCCCCCTCTGCCCCAAGACTAGTTTGGGGAGGGGACCTGTGCGGGGTCGTGTAGGTGCCCTGGGCCACGCAGGTGGGCTGGGAAAACCTGCTGCGAGGCTGACAAGCTTGGTGTGACTTCAGGAAAGCCCCCCAACCCCACAGCCACTTCACGCCACCGAGGAATAGGGAGAGAGCACCCGGTTCCGAGGACCGCTGTGAGGCTGATGAACCAGGCATCAGTGCGGGCTCGGGGAGCACTGTCAACACCCAGGGCTCTCGCACGATGATGCCAAAGGGCTGCACCTCCCTCGGCTCAGGAACCCTCATAGTGTCTCTTCAGGGGTGCGGGCTGATGAGGAGAACCGAGGCACAGAGCTGACAGTGCCTCGCCCACAAGATGGGGGTGGTGGGGATGCAGGCAGAGGGGAGAAGCCATTTAGGTATCTTACTCCTGGGAACTCTGAGGCCTGAGGGCAGTCACCCCAGACACCCCGGCTCCAGTCCTGGACTCAGAAAGTGTCTGGGGCAGCCTCGTGCCCCTCTCGTTATTCCATTTGCTCTTCACTGTCACTCAGCAGCTGCTTGCGAGCTCCTGACCCAGGCTGCGGGCTCAGGCTGCAAGGTCTAGAGAATGGACAAGCCCCCAAGTGTGGACCTGCAGTGGGGAGCTGGAAGTGGCCTCTTGAGACATTTCTTGGGGAAGCCACAACAGCTCAGCAGACTCTGGGCCAAGGCAGACCCCTCAGCGGGGCCTGCAGGGGCTCGGGGGCAGGGGCCGCAGGCTTGGGGAGGGTGTGAGAGCCTGCGGTGGCCGTGCCGGCCTACCTGGGACCGCCCCCTGTGGAGACTCAGCGTGGCCTGCACCTGCCTGCTGGCTGGGGCTGGGTGGGCAGGGGTCCTGGCTGGGGGCGCGGGTGGGGAGGGGCACATGGCCCTCTGGCCCCTTCGTCCATCACAGCGCTGAGCACGGCTCACGGTGGCTGCCCACTGAACCCAGCACCATCCCTCATGTCTGAATTTAACTGCTAATGAAAAATAAATGTACTGTGACCAATAAGTGACATAGCTCACTTCTCTGGGGCCTCTGTCAGGCCGCATTGGTATGGCCTCCCCTCCCCACCCTGGGGCTGCATTTGTTGGGTGGAACCCGAGGGAGACCCTCTGGGTGACTGCAATGCCCTCTAACAAGGGCACTCCAAGGCCACGGGTGCAGGCCAATCCCAGCCCCCGGTGTCCTCCGGGGGCTACAGAAGCTGCCTGGGCAGCCAGAACCGCCTTCCCTCCTTCTGGGCCCTGAGCCCACTCATGACCTCTGCCTGGCGGTCAGTACCAATAGCCTGGCTGACACCTCAGTGTCCCAATGAGGCCTCTCCCCTCCACACTGCAGGCTGCCAGAGGGAGTACTTTTTGACAGGAATGCTGTACTTGCCTGTCAAAGATAACACAGGCAGTGCATGCTCACTGCCAAATGACTGACGAGCCCTTCAACAGGGCAGGCTGGATACTTCACCACAGTCCCCACCCCTCCCTATTGCCCTGCGCTGGGCTTGCTTCTATTTCTGTTGTCTGCCTGGCTTCCACAGGCATTTCGGGATGGTGCCAAGCACCTTTGGCTTATATCACTGAACCAACCCCCTGCTCCAGCCCAGTCAACTCTCCAGCCTTCCCGTGTAGATGCCCACTGCCCCCCCGACCCGGGCACTGTCTCTGCCCACAGTCTGCTCTCTGTCTGAAATCCCTTCCCTCCACCTCTGCCAGCACTCTCCCACCTTCTCCTCAGGGCTCAACTCCATGGCCACTGCGTCTGGGAAGAGGGGTCCTCCACGTTACCCTCCAGGACAGCACACAGCCTGCTCAGCCTTCTCTGCGTTCGGGGCCGGCCCTCACTGTACTACAGCTCCTACCACAGGAGGTGAAGGCGAGGGGCTGGGGCCTCTGTCCCCACCACCAGCCTGTCCACCCCTGGTCCCTGCCGCCCAGTTCAAGGCTGCCTAGTCCCACACCAGTGACTGGGGACTTGGAGTGGGGTGCCTGTCCCTGCTCCTTTTGGGGCTGCTGAGGTGACAACATGGAAGAAATGCTATCCCAGGCAGGCACCCCAGGGCTGCAGGGGGCAGGTCGGTGCAGAGCCCACTGACTACGTGGCCCTGCTACCTCCTGAACCCCACCCCCCAGTTGTCCAGAGGCTCCGCCTCTCCCCCTCCAAGCTTTCCCACCATCACAGGACACGGCCCAGCTGTCCCTGGGGTTCAGGAGATCTCCCTTGCTCACTTAGCCATCCTGATGGGCTCTTGGTCACCAGGACTTGGCAGACGGCTCAGCCCTACAGTGGGAACCCCGCTTTCAGTGAGCCCTGGGGCTGGTGCGCTGGCCCCAACCTGTCTCAGGAAGCACTGGTGCCTTTGCTCTGGCCGCTCCATTCAGGGTGGCAGGCACAATCCCAGTCGTGGCCTGCCACTGGCCCTGGGAAGACCACGCCTGAGTGTGTGCCCATGCGTGAAGGCAGGCTCGGGCCGCAGGGGGATGAGAGACCTGCTGGTGGACCATGGTGGGCCTACCTCATGTGGTTCATCTGGGAACGTCCACCTAGTCTTCCAGTTTCAGCAAATGTGTCACCTCCTCCAGGAGGCCTTCCTGCGTCTATACTCTGTTATCAGCCTGAGTGCCTGCCTGTCCTCTAAACTTCCCTCCAGGGTGCACACCACATCCAGGACTAGGGTGGATTTGTTTGCCTATTGCCCCTGCTCGGGGCAGGAACCCAGGTCTGACTTGGATACTGATGGAGTATTTGCTGAGTGACTGAATGACCACCCTTTCTTCTCCCTTGAATTTCAAAAGATCTGCCCATGAGTGGCCCTTTTACTCTGCAGGGAGCCCCAAGGGGGTGCAGAGCACCCCGCCATGGGTGGGCCAGGAGAGGGATCCGCACCACAGGCTGCCCACCCACCCACCATGCTACTGCTCCGTGGTTGAGTCCCCTCTTCTCGCCTGCAGTTGGGATGATAAGACCTCCCCTGCAACTGAGGCCCAGGGTGGGTGTGAAAGTGCTTTCAAATGTTTTATTTTTAAAGGCACCGCGAAAATATGAGGTGTGATTAATCAAGCTATTAGCCAGCTCCTGTTTACTGTGTGGGACTCAGTCCCTGGGAGCAAGAGGGGCAGGTAGGCTGGGGGCAGGTAGGCTGGGGGCAGGTGCCCAGCAGCCTCTGTCCTACTCCAGTCCAACCGCCAACACCCCCCTCCTGCAGCACTAAACCCTCGTTCCGGGGGCCTGGGCTCCCAGCCGGCCTTGCCTGCAGATGTGCATTTGGTAGGTATGCTTGGGGCCTGGGTGTTGTGCTCCACAGGCCCAGGCAGGCGGAGCAGAGTGCCCGGGCCCATGGCCCACGGCCCACGGCCCACGCATACACCCTTCCCCTGGGGTTGGAGGCCCTGCTGCCCCGGGGCCTGACCTGCCACCTGGCCTCACCTGGAGTGCACGCCATGTGCCCTCTGCGGAGGCCTCTCAACTGTCTGCAGTTCCTCAAGGGCTGCGTACATTCTGGTCCCAGCTCCGCCCCCTTCAGCTAACAGCACCAGGCTTTCAGCAGAAGTGCCCACCCCCACAACGTCCAGGCCATCCAATCACTCAGTGCAGGCAGGCTGACTCTGTCTCTGGCCCCAGAGGTGAGCACACGACACTGACTGGTTCAGGAGCAGGTCACTCCATCCCAGCAGGTGGGGTTCTGGGATTTGGGCTGGGCTGCTGGAAGAGAGAACCTCCGTCTGCAGGGCTAGTGCTGTGGGCCCCAGGGAGGCCCGGTAGAAGGGGAGGGGGAGGGCGGGTCAGGTCTGACGGGGGCCACAGCCCTGGGGCCTGGGCTCCCACCGAGACCTGGACCTCTCTGGCTGCAGCTGGCTGCAGAGAGACCTTGTACCACATGGATTCACCTGCCCGTCTGCTCCCGGCCTGGACCACTTCTTCTGCCCTTCAAGTCCTGCTCTAACACCCGCTCCCCGGAAGCTTCCCTGACCCCAGACAGAGCCGGCTGGCCACAGCCCCCTGAGCTCTCACAGCCCCTAGGTAAACTTGCCTCACTCCTATTTGTCACTGTTTACGACTGTCAGCACCTGAGGGCAGGGGCTGAGTGGTGACATCCCCCACCCTTTGTGCCTTCGGCTAGGGCCCCACACAAGGAGTACCCAGCAAGTTTGTTGAGTGAATCTCAAGACAGCATTCCCTCAGTGGGGACCAGAGCCCAGAAAGGACGGTCAGAGATGAAGGACACACATTCAGATTCCAATCGATCAATCAATCAGAAAACTGTGCGGTACCCAGGGGAGGCAGATGGTGCTCCTGGTGGTGGTGGGGATCGGGGACACCGACAGAAGTGTGGGGGTGGGGGGCTGTGTCTCCTGCACCCCAGTGGCCCGAGCTGGTTTCCTGAGTTATTTTTTAAACTCAGGACAGTTTGTGATGGAGGAGCTTCCCTCAGGGGCTCTGCAGGGCAGAGGTGGAATCTACTCTTGCTGTCAGACAGACAGACAGACAGACAGCTGTGGGGAGTGGGAGGGGGGAGGCCCCAAGACTACAGATCACAAAATACCCGGAGGCTCCAGGACCTGCCTGGAGGTGCAGACAGGACGCACTGGGACGAGAGCAAGCTGGGGTGCGTGTCCCAGAATTCTGCCACAGCCAACACGTAAACCCCCCCGCAATGGCCGCCAGCAGCTTCCTGGTGCTCGTTGGCCGCTCCCCTGCCTGAATGTGACACCTGTTTTTCAAGCCTGGTTTCCTTGTGTGGGGCACACCCTGCACCGGGATGGGACGCCCTGCCCGGGGTCTCGAGGCACCCACCCTTCCTAGCCCTTGGGTCTGCCCCTTAGTCCTCTCTTTCTCTGGTCGTCAGCCCCAACAGCAAGGACTTCCTGGAGGGCAGGCAGGGGCAGGTCTGAGTGTAGGCTCTTTTCCCCGGGGTGGGGGGTGTTCAGTGAACAAGGGAGGGGTGACTGCGGACTCTGCTGCCGAGGAGCGTGCAGGGGTGAAGGTGACCGCGTGTGCCTATGAAGGGAGGGCTGCTCTCCTGACCCTTGCTTACACACATGCGTGCGCGGCACTCTGGTTTCCATGGTAATGTGTGTGTGAAAGTGTCAACAGCAGCCACCACCTCTCCAGCGTCGGAGGAAAGTCACGCTCTTTGCCAGTGGGCTCCGGGGCCCTGCGCTGTCACAGGGACACACAGGCACCACAAGGAGGATGCGTGCAAGCTAAACGGCAAAGGACAAAGGAGGCGGGGGTGGGGGGTGTGGAGAAGGCACCACCTCACCAGCTCAGGAGACTCACACAGGTCGGGTGCAGGCTGGGTACCACTGCCCGCCGCCAGATGCCACCGAGCAGGCAGCTGTGCATGGTGACCGTGAGGCTCAGGACTTGCCTGGGGTCACACAGCCACAGAGACAGAGGGCAGCGCGGGCTCTCCCGCCTCCCAGTGCAAGGCGGGCACAGGGCGAGCAGGGCTCTGGGTGTTTCCCAGACCAGCCTCTGGCTCACCCACCACACTACCCCTGCTCACTCCATGTACCGCCCAGCCTCGTTTCTCAAACCTTCCAAGCCGAGCCCAGCACTGGGCCTTTGCACGTGCTCTTCCCACCGCCCCTGCTCTCCTGTGGGTGCTCCCTCTAACCCCAGGTCTCGATTCCCATGCTGCCTCCTCCTAGAGGCCCGCCCTGACTGCTGTGCCCCCACGTCTTCAGTCCATTTTCCTTGGAGCACTCACCACCGTCTGACCTCATCTCCTTATTGTCTGTGTCCTGTCTCCTGAAATGGGTCACCACCATGGGGACCATGCTTGCCGTGCTCACTGCTGCAGTCCCAGGACCTGGCCCAGGGCCTGGCCCAGGTCCTGGCCCACAGCAGGCATTTCGCAAATGTGCTGGAAGCTCGGACGAACCCACAGGACCTCCCTGCTGCATGCCGGAGCCCACGCCGGTGCCGCACCTCTGCCTCGCTCAGAGCCCCACGCCCCGCAGTGAAGGGGGAGTTTGAAACCGCCTGGATAGGATGCCCTGAGCGAGCACTGTGATGGGGGACTGGCCCCGGGACACCCCCTGGGGCCCCTGCCTGCCCCGGGGCCTCACTTCAGACCAGAGAAATAGTTAATAAAGCTGAGGCCTAAATAAGCATTTGATTAACAAACGATAAAATAGCTATTGTGTCCCCGAATTAAGCTGTAATTGTGGCTGATAATTGGCTGGTTAGGATTTAATAAGCTGCAATTAAATAGAATGGAATCCAGGGTAATTATGTGGTCGCAGAGCCCAGTGAGAACTGGGGAAGGAAAGCGTTCTCCTGCTTTGGAATCTTCTACTGGTGCAGTGCGCTGCTGGGGGCGTGTTTCTGGTCCGGGTGCGTGTGCGCATGGTGCGTGTGCGCATGCGTGCCCGTGCCGCGCACGACCGGCCTCCTCCACCTTTCACCTGGCGTGGGTAGCCCGGCAGGCCTGGCCCCGCCCCCTCACCGCTGTGATGGGAGAGGTGGGCACCAACCCCCACCAGGGTCTGTGGCAGCCCAAGCTGAAAGAGACATAAAAGGACCCCAGCACAGCTCCCTGCAGGAGGGTGGCTCTGTCTTTCTAATGAGGAAACAGCTCAGAGATGGGAAGGACTTGCTCAAGGTCACACAGCGATCAGTGGCCAGGCCAGGCCAGATCCTCAGATTGCCCATGGATTGAAGGTGATTCTGACTGGCCAGGAACCTGGAGGATGCCCCCCACCCCCACAGGCCCCCAGACACACACACACCCATTTCTATTCGTGTCCTTCACTAGGTCAAAATACCAGCTAAGTAAGGACGGTGTGACCGTCCCACACATGCACCCTGAAGACAAGGCGCTCCCCGCCCCATCTGCCATCTCCTCCTCTGAGGCTGGCCCTCCCGCCTGAGGCCCTGGTGGGTGCAGACCTCCTGGCAGCTTCAGCCCAGCACGCCACCCCTGCCCCCAGCCCCGGCGAGTCTGAGGGGGATGATGAATGGCACCGCCAACTTGCCGTTTATGACCCATCAGCATTTTTACAATGTTGCTGGCAATTAATTTAATTAAAGACCCTGTCCCAGATATGGCGGCATTTCACATCTCAGTGGTATAATGGGAGCCCGGCCAGAGCAGAGGGCCTGGGGGTGGGGGTGGCCCAGGAACAGCTGCCCTGCTCCCCACCAGCCTGGCTCTGCCCTGCGCCCACAGGCTGGGGCAGCAGCGGCCCGACGAAGCCCAGAGACAGGAGGGAGGCCATGCCCTGACCTGCCGCTGGGAGACCCTGCCCACACCCCCAGCCAGCACGTGCACACCCACGTGCACGCACAGTCACTCTATCACAACGCAATCCACACGGATTTTCTTACTTAACTCTCACGACTATTCTAGGAGCCAAAGAACTATTTAAATCTCCAACTTGCAGGCAATGAGACCCAGGCACGGAGAGGCGGAGTCATCAGGGAGGGATGGATTCCCACCCAGGCAGGCTGGCTACAGGGCCCCCATGCTCCTGGCCAGGACACAGGCGGTCAGCCCAAGTGTGATGGACACAACGTGCCAGGGGCTGTGCAAGGCCCAGGCCATACAACAGTGACCGAGGTGGGCTCCAGCCCCTGCCCCATGGGGTGTTCAGTGGCCATGGCCCCACCTGGCAAGCCCTGGGCACACGGCATGCCAGAATCACCTCCCCAGGGCTGGGTACGCACACCACGCCCCCGTGCACACGCCATGCACACCACCACTGCCCGCTGTCCTCCAGGCTGAGTCTGGCTGGGACAGCTGCTGCCCTTTCCAGGATGGTGACTTTGCAGCCACTGGTCACTGGTCATCCTGGGACACGTTCTCAGCAGTGAGCCCACCTGGCCCCTCCTCTTACAGGGGCCTGCAGGGAAAGCCAATCACAGGTCCAGCCTCTGCTGGCGGCAGCACTGGCAGGCACGCATCCCGGCCTCCCTCTGCCCCTCGTCACTGCCACTGCCTGGCTGTGCCCTTCCCTCTCCCGAGGACCTTGCTTCCACGTCCCCTGTCCCCTGCCATGCCAGCCTCCTGCACATGGCTCCCCACCTAGGGCCCTCGGCTCTGCTCTGCTGAGCTCCATCCCGACACTTTCCTGTCTCTGGATGCCCCCAAGGACCTCACACCTGCCGTCACTTGTGCCCGGGGTTGGTTCTGTCAGCAGGGCCACGCCCCGAGCCGCCTCAGGGAGCGTCTCACCCACCTCCTTGCTCCCTGGGACGTTCCCTACTGCAGCCCCCAAGTACCCCCAAGCCTCTCCTGCCCATCCGTCCTCTCTCACTTCAAGGCTACCCAACTCACTCAGCGTCTCCCCCCAAAATGGGCCTCCCGTGACTACCTGCTGGCTTTGGTGCCATTGTCAACTATGCTGCCACAGAGCTATTT
Organism: Glossophaga mutica; assembly: GCA_039655065.1. Lineage (NCBI taxonomy): Eukaryota > Metazoa > Chordata > Mammalia > Chiroptera > Phyllostomidae > Glossophaga > Glossophaga mutica. The sequence continues at coordinate 40,047,899 of CM077314.1, forward strand.
CTAGAAAGAAAATCTGATCCCATACTTCAACCCCCTGCAAGGGTTTCCCTGACTGCAGGGTGATGGTCGGCTGCCCACACCCCACACCGCACACCTGACACAGCAGCCTCGCCCTGGGCACCGACCCACACCTGGCAGCCAGCTCGGCGCAGCCCCTCATCCCCACTCCCTGCTCACTGGGCCCCTGCAGGGAACCCCGCTCACTCCTAATGCCCCCGCCTGTTAATTCATGATTCAAGGTGTCACCTCCCCCAGACGCCCTCCCAGCTCCTCTGCACGTGGACACACAGCTTGCTCGCCTGGTTCTGTGGCTGCGAGACCGCTGTCTGACTGGCGTGGGCTGGTTCTGTGCGGCGGGGCTGCCTCCTCCATCAGGCTGGGCACCTTCAGGGGCACGCAGCAGGCCCGAGCCCCCTTTTCTCAGCAGTGTCCAGCTCAGGGACTGGTAAGCTGGGGGTGTCAGTGACTGCGGTTGAGTTGAAGTGTCTCCCTCGTTCTTTGCAAGCTCCAGGGGTGGGCACTGTGTCCCTTCTGTCCCTGTCAGCAACTGGCCCACGGCATGTACTCACTGGGAATCAGGAGCCTGGGTCTCCAGTCCCCATCCACTCTGCCTCTACCTGGCTGTGTGGCCGAGGGCAAGTCATTGTCCTCTCTGGGCCTCAGGCAAACTCAGGTGCCTTTAGGGGCTGGGAGGGGCCGAGAAAAGTGGAGAGTGAAATGGCCGTCCAAGGGGTCAGCTCAGCCCGGCCAACTGCTGCCACCCGAGGCAGGCCGGCCAAGAGGTGCCAGATCTTTTCCTTTCAAGGAGAAGCCGGAAATCCATTTTTATGTGAAACTTCTTGTTTAAAATGTTGACAACTAATTTAAACATTTAAACACTGTGTGGACCAAACAAGTTGGCAGGCCAAAGCCAGACTGGACGATGCCCAAGTTCTCCTCTGACTTTACAAGTCCAGGGATTGGGGTCATACACAGCAGGACGAAGGGCTGGTCTTCCGCCCCGCCCCTTCCCATTCTTGCCAGTACCCAGCCACCCATTCCTCTCCCCAGGACCCGCCTCACCACAACCTGCTGGAGGAAGCCCCCTGGCACCTGGCAGAGGGTGGAGGGGACCTCTGTCCATCACCCCAGGGGGTCGGCATTTAGTCACCAGCACGCGCTCTACCCTCGGCTGGGACCTGGGTCATCCCTGTTTGACAAAGTGGTGGCATCAGGAGAGGGAGACAGACCGAGGCCTGCCTTGCTTCACCTGCCTGTGTGTGGGGCCGGGGACCCTGACCAGGGGGACGCTGCGGGAGCCAGGGATGCAGGCAGGCAGGTGTGCTGGTGGGGGGGGGCACTCCACAGGGGCACCCCCAAAATGAACCTCCACATCTGGACAGGCAGGAGCCCAGGCCTGGCTGTGGCCTCCCAGCTGGGAAGAGGGTGTTTGGCTGCACACGAAACACCCCTACAAGATAGTAATGAGCCCTCACCCCATTTTAATTACCCACTGTCCAAATAATTACTAGCTTGTTTATTTCACTTAATGACAGCCATATTTTTTCTCCTGATATTGATTTCATGTTTTCCTGGCTTGTTCATTATCTTTCCTGCCCCCTTAATGGGCTCTGAGGTCTTGTGGTAGATGAGAGGGGGCTGGAGGAAGCGGGGGCTGGGGGCAGAAGGCAGGAGAGGGAGCATGGAGGAAAGAGAAGCAGCCTTGGCCTTGCTGTGCAGCCTTGGCCTTGCTGTGCAGCTGAAGGCAAGCCACTGCCCTCTCTGGGCCTTGAATCCCAGAGCCCCAGATCCCTGCACACCCTCTTGTCCTTGATGCCATTGGGGTGGGAGTTTTCAGAACGAACAAAAGGAGGGAGAGGGCAGCAGAGGAGAGAGAAGCTGGTGTCCCCCACCCCACAAGGGCCCCTAAAGGGAAGGGCAGGCTCAGAAAGGCATGAGGGGATGTGGGGGAGGGGATGAAAAAATATTTTTAAAAAAGGCATGAGGGTGGGAAGGGTGGGTGAGGGGAGGGTGCTGGGGCAACAGTAATGCCAGCATGAGGGGGCGGGGACACTCCTGGAGACCAGCTCAGAGGAGGCTGCCCTGTGGGGGCTGCTGCTTTGTTGGGACTTGGGGGGGCTCCTTGTCCCCATTTCCCCCAGGTCTGGTGGGGAGGGAGCAGGAGTACCTTCACGAAGCCCAGACCCTCCCTGGATTTCACCCTTGGCCTCTGCCTCACCTGCTGGCCATCGCCATGGAAACGCGGGTGATGTCGTGCTGCCACTGGGCTGTGGAAGAGCAGCCCATCTGCTTTGGGGTGCAGTAAGGAGAGATGGGGACAAAGAGGGAAGGGAGGGCCAGGGTCTCTTTGGGCAGACATTTACAGACTCTTGAAGGGGTCATTAGCTCTTAATAAATCACTAATAATTTCATGAATATTTAAATCTTAATAAAAAATACAGTGGGCGCAGGGAGTCTCCGAGTGGGTATTTATCGCTATGGGGCTGGAACATGTAAAAGTTGGTATCAGTCCGACTGAACTGCTGTTATCGCCGCAGCTAAATGGGTAATTGGGAGTGAGTGACGCTATCGGCAGATGTAAATTGCGCACAGTAAACCCAGGGCATTAACCGAGGGTTCATTATCCATTATCTCTGCGCGTGCTCCCCTTAAAACGAACTTGAAGTATATCAGTGAGAAACTTGCAGGTCTTAATGAATTGAGGGAAGCTGAGATTGCGGAGGGCCCCCCACCTGGGCCCCCATTTTCTGGTGGGGCTCCCCACCCAAGGGTGGCCCTGGAGGAGGGCTCATGGATCAGTGTGCGGCCCCCACACACCGGCTGTCCTTCCCTGGGCCCGTGGTGACAATGGCCAGTCCCTGAGGCCAGCCCTGACCCTCTCTCGAAGCCCCGGCGCAGAGCGGATGAGGGGGCCTCCCAGCTGCTGTGTGTGGACAATCGGCCGGAGCCCGATCCAGCAGGACGTGGACAAGGCGGACCTTCATCTGCCCCCAGACCAGAGCGGGGGTGGTGCTGTCGGAGCAGCATGTGTGGAGCGGGGTCGAGCGGGGTGGGCAGCTGGGTGGGGGTACCATGTGAGAGGGGTGCCCCTGGGGAAGCTCCAGGCAGGTAGAGCATTTGCGGAGCGGCTGGGTCCACCCCCTGCTGGGATGCACACTCAGGCCACAGGCCAGCTCGCTGCAAGGTCAGCACGACCTCCTCCTGGGCCAGTTCACTGCCCAGCAGCCTCAGCTCCCTCTGCGCCTGCCACCAGGACTGTGTCTGTCTGACCTGGCGCCCTCCCCGACAGGCCCCAGGCTGCGGCCGCTCTCTCGGGAGCCCTCCCACCTGTGGGAGACGGACGCTGGCTGGGAGCCAGAGCAGTAGGCTCAGAGCTCACCCTCAGGCTGTCCGAGAGGCTCCGGTGGCAGTGAGATCCCACAGCGGGGGCCCTGATCTGAGGCGTCCCTGCGATGCCTGGATGGTCGAAGGGTCTCCAAGGGTGCTCGACTCTCCTCCATCCAGGACAGGAAAGCCACGTGTGACTTGGACTCTCTCCAGACTAGGTCCTGCCTCTCTCTTGCCTGCCGGGCTCCAGTCCTGCCCTTCACCCGGTTCCAGCTCAGCGCTTACAGTCCAGCTTTCCCCTCCAGCTCCTCCATGAAACCCTTTCTCCCATTTGCCAAGGACCCTTGCCCTCAGGGCTCTGCAGAGGCTTCTCCCTGCCCACCGCCCTCTGACCTGCTGGTTCCTGGCTCCTGGGGAATGGCAGGCTTCTCTGAGAACCTTGGGGCCGAAGGCTCCCAAACCCCACTTGCAGGTTGTTCAGGCCCATCCCTGCGGGGTGCTGCCCCTCAGCTCTGCTACTCGGCCACCCCAAAGAGCCGGCTCCCATGCGATCTGCCCTGTGCTGCCCAGCTGGACACCCGCTGGACCTGCCTCTTCTGTCCTTGTTTCTCCGCTCCCTGCAGGTGTCACAGGCCACTGTCCTCTCAACTTGCCATCTAGCATCCAGCTTTCCATCTGCCGAGACACTTGCATTAGCCTGGACCTGAGGTTAGTCACAGCTTTTATTTTAGAAGAGCTTCACTCCTCTAAACACAGCTCAACTCCCTCCAGCCCTCCATCTGGTCCCCACGCCTCTGGGTCCCTCTACCTCCCTGCTGCCTCCTGCTTGTAAATAATCCTGTCCTCTGTGCCTATAATTAGCCCTAAGTAGAATAATTCGTAACAAACTTTATTCCTCCTGGCGTCTTTCTTGCTAACACACTGCTGAAAGCCTCACAGGACCAGCAGGGGGGAAGCCGCCCCTCCCGTCTGCCCACACCCAGGGGCAACCGAGAGCGAGAAGACCTTCCTGTGGCAAACTGCGTGGAGGGCCGGCACCAGGGCAGGGCCAGGGGCGAGTGAGCAACCCAGAGGCCCTTCTCACAACAGTGCCAGTGACAGGAGTGTTAGTAACAGCTGACACATAGTGTTTCCTCTGTCCGACTCTGCCTAATTTTTTAAATCCTCACCCGGTGACGTTTCCATTGATTTGAGAGAGAGACAGATGAAAGGGAAACATCTATCGGTTGCCTCCTGTAGGCTCCCTAAGTGGGGATCAAACCGGCAACCTGGGCATACGCCCTGACTGGGAATTGAACCGGCCACTTTTTGGTGCATGGAACGATGCTCCAACCAACTGGGCCACAGGGCCGGGGTGGCTCTGCCTTCTAAAAATCAGGATTGCCTTTTTTTTTCCAAATAAAATAAAACTCACCCCCTTCAAATCTATAGTTTGGTGAGTTTCCGCCAACGTTATCACCACCACAGTGAAGACGGAGAACCGTTCTGTCCCCCTAGACACAGCCCCTCGGGCCCCTGCACCGCAAAGCCCCTCTCCCAACCCCGGCCGCCACGGGTCCTTCTGTGGTCGCCACTTTGCCTTGCCTAGAATGTCCCAGAAAGGAAATCATAGCGTGCAGTCTTTTGCGTCTGGCTTCTTTCACTTTGCACCCTGTGTCTGAGGGCCATCGATGTCACCTGAGTCGGGACTGGGCCCCTGTGACTGCTGAGTGGGTCCCACCGTGCCACAGTGGGTTTGTCCACCCGCCGGTGCTGTGTGTAGGTGCTGGGAGCTACATGCTGCTGCGAGCCCTCACGTAGTGGCCTGGGATGGGCACATCGTCGCTTCTCATAGGGGTGGGATGGCGAGGGCGTACGGTAAGCACGCGTTTAACTTGGTTAGAGATTCTGTCTTAGTTTCCTGCACTGTATGTGTTTGTATGTAACATCTCAGTTCTCTCAACTTCGTGAGTCAGGTACTATCCTCATTCCCACCTTACCGGTGACAGACAGAGGCTCGGAGAGAGGAAGTAACTCACCCAAGGTCACACGACTAGACGTGGCAGAGCCGGCAGCCTGGCTCCAGGCTGCGTTCTAAGGCTCCAGCTACGCTGCCGCTCCGCCCAGGGCGAGGCTCGGGAGCTCTGACCTGGAGCTGAAGGCTGCAGTCAGTGACAGTCCCGCACAGGTGCCTCAGACTCTGGAGCACCCCTGTCTGCAAGCGGCGCCCGCGGCCACCTGTATCATGGAGCAGCCCCAGGGCTCGGAGGAAACACACCGAGCGGACCTATGGTGCTCCCTGAAACTTTAGCTTCGAGAGCATCACCACGCTGTCCCGGCCCCAGGACCTCATGAATTTAGCAGAAGAGACAAGAATGGTTCCTGACCTTGCTTGTCATGGCTTTCTATGCATCTATGCAGGACCAAGTCACAGTGCGTCCATTCAACGCCTCTGCTATCTTTGCTATGGACTGAATGTCTGTGTCCCCCTGCCCCCAAATTCCTGTGTTGAAATCCTAACCCCCAAGGTGACCGTATTGGGAGGCGGGGCCTTTGGGAGGTGACTAGGTCCCGAGGGAGCAGCCCTCTCGAATGGGATTAATGCCCCTATAACAGGTCCTAGATGTCCTGGGAGCTCCCTTGCCCCCCACCACTGAGGACACAGGGTCAAGACGGCTGTCCATGAGCCTGGAAGCAGCTCTCAGCAGGCACCCAATCTGCTGGCACCTCAGTCTTGGACTTCCCAGCCTCCAGAACTGTGAGAAGTACAGTGAATGCCTGTTGCTAAGCTGCCAGGCCTGTGGCACTTGTTACAGCAGTGCGAACGGACTGAGATGCCCTCTGTCTGGAGGACGAAGTTTCCCAGTGAGGAAACCAAGGCCCAGACACCCAGAGGGAGGGGGTCAGAGGGTGGCAGCCCTCCCTACCATGGCCACCCAGGGGCAGTAGGGCAAGCAGGGTGTTCTCCCAGCCCCAACCCTCCTCCACCTCTGTAAGGTCATCAGGGTGGGGTCACCAGGGCAAGTCTCCTGCCATCTGGTCCCATCTGGTCTACTGTAGAATGGAGTTGGCCTGGACATACTAAACACCCTTGGTGAGTGATTGAGAAGGTGGTCAGCAGGGAGGCCTGGGGCCAGGCTGGGGAGGAGCTTCCCTCTTGTCCTGTCCACAGGCTCCCTCCAGGCAGTGCTCACAGAGCTCAGGAGGGACAGAGAACCCCCACTTGTCGCTCACACAAACCTTCAGCCACCCTGAGCCCTTGGACTGGGTGCAGGTCCCTTGTCAAACGGAGAACGAGATCAGGACATGTGGTCACCTGGGGCTGAGCCTCCCCTGTCGCTAGAACAAGAGCCCGGAAGGGAAGGTGCTGATGTGACTGTGACCGTGTGGAGGGAAGCTGCAAGGCTTGGTGGGGAATGAATGAAATGGTTCTGGCCCCTCCCCAGCCCCTGGCCCCGCCCATCACAGCACACTCTCACATCTGCCCCTCCCAGCACCTCTGAGTTCCTTCCTTCCTCCCTTTGACACTCAGCTCCAGTCTGCCCTCCCTGAGACCAGCAGGTCCTTACAAGTCCTTCCTCTCCCACCAACTCCCACACCCCTGGGCACTGCCAGAAGGGCCTGAAGAAGGTCACCACGCTGAGGAGGAGGAGGAGGGACCCTGCATCTTAGTTTCTGCTCTGGGGCCCCCGCAGACCTGCCCCCAAGTGCCTCTGTGCTCACCGAGGCTGGGCCACCTCCTCCATGCACATCCTCGGTCACCCCGTCACATTTAGACTGGTCCTGCCAGGGCAGCTTTAGGGGCAAAGACTCAGCCCACAGACTGGGCAGGTCCGCGCTCTCACTGGGGGTGACAGCAGGGGACAGCCCCAAGCCTGCCTGCAGCTCAGCGAGGTGGTCACCCTGCCCCACTGAGCCAACGTGACAGCACCCATCCGTCACCCAGCTCCAGTGCAGGTGCCCTGGGGGGCGTGTCCCTGCCTCTCCTCACTGCCTGCCAACAGGGACTGGCGAGAAGACAGGAGGGAGAAAGTGAGCCAAGTGCAGGCAGGGATCAGAGCAGGCAGACACAACTCCCCGGAGGGAGGGAGTCAGTAGCATCTGAGAAGAGCTTTGAAGGTGACACAGGGTTATTGGTGGTGGGATGACGGGGGACCAGCAGGTAAAGAATTGCGGAGGCAGAGACCGGAGAGCACGCTCAGTGCCCGGACACCTGTTGCCTCCCCCGCAGCCTCCAGCTCTCCCATCCCTCCAAACAGCAGCTGCGTTTCTTTGGGACCCCCCATTTTCCCATATTTAGTTGTGTGATTGGATGGACACGACCTCCCCTCCCCACCCAGCTCCAGGAGTGGGCCCTGATTGGCTTAAACCAATTGTATTTCTCACTTTGGCTGTGTGATTGGTTTGGGAGAGGCATGGAAACCAGTCCATGAGGGCATTTGCTCCCCTGAAGGGTGAGGGGTGAGGGTGTTGGGGGCTGGGCTGCTATAATCGTTTCGCTTCCAAGACAGGGCAGGTTTGGAGTTGCCAGGGGCTGCCAGAGAGGCCAAGGGCACGGCCAACACCGGAGAGGGCGGGGTGGAGGTGCGGAGAGAGCAATCCAGAGCAACGGCACTGAGCTGGTGGACCCAGTCTCACCTGACGTCAGCCACACCTGTACGCTTCCCAAAGGCAAGTCAGTAATATGCACTGGCTGTTTAAGTCTGCCTGAGTTTTCTGTCATATCACAACCAAAATCTTCCTGACTGAGGATCTAGTTTGGCTGGAGTATAAGAGACAGGGAAGAGAGGTAATAAACTAGAGCTGGCCAGACGGAGCAGGAACATTCTACACAAGGGCTGGAGAGGCGGGCACCGCTGTTCATTTCCGTGGGCACTCGGGAGCCTGCAAGCCTCTTCAGCAGGGGCACGGCTGGATCACACTAGCATCCTGAAATTCCATCGGAATTGGCCTCACCAATCCTGCTCCCTACCTCTCCAGCTCCTTCTCAGGAGCTGAGCAGAGAAGCAGATATGCAGAAAAGCATAATCTGTTCGCCCTGCACGGGCCTGCCAGGCCACCTGGCCTGCAATAAGCTCTAGGGATGTCGGTGGAGGCCTGCGGGGTGGGAGTCCAAGACCTGGAGAATGGAGGCTCCCAGCGTCTAAAACAGGGACTGGCTCAGGGTAGGCAGGTGCTCAATAAATCCCGGCCGAGTGGAAAAATGAATTCTCTGGAGGTGGCGATGGGGATCTCCCCAGGGGAGCCGGCAGAGGCGCAGCTCCAGAAACCGGCGGTGGCACGGAGCGGAGCTGTCCGCTGTGCTGAAAGAGCGCCCGCCGCGTCCCGGGCCGCTCTCCGCGGTGCTGAAACAGCTCCCGGCAAGCTACGCAGCCCGTCCGCGGCGACTTGGGAAGGGCTCAAGGCACCTCACCAACCACCGGGGGGAAGCAGGCTCCATAACCTTGCCTCCCCTGCTAATTCCAGTTCCCCAGGACCTTCTGCACGAGACCGATAACCTGGCACAGACCCGAGCAGTCCCGTTACTTGGTGGTGACCCTGTCTATCCTCAGGTGCCCACCCTCTCCAAGGTTGTGGGTCTCTGAGGGGCTTGAATGTCAGCCTCGATTCAGCCAGCCTCTGCAGGGGTCTCTGGCGAGGCAGCCAGTCAGAGACAAGCTCTGGGAAGGCAGCCGGAGAGACAGGCTACATGCCAACAGCATTAACTGGAGGGCCTGGCAGGAGCTTCCAGGCCTCACCGGCCCGCAGGCACCACCAGGCAAGGTGCCCGCGCTGGAAGACAGCGCGCAGAGTGAGGGGTGGCTGCCCTGGGGTGATAGGCGAGCTGGAGTGCAGGTCGGCACTGTGAGGGGGGGCACCTGGGAGGGCGACTAGGGAGTTCTGTGGAATGGAGTTGAACAGGTGCAGGAGTGGCAATGGGGTGAGGGGCCGGGGAGGAGGCAAAGGCAGGGGTGAGAGGGCAGCGCTCCTCGTGGGCAGGGACAAGCCAGGCATGTGGCTCTGCTGGGGACTTTCCCCACAACACCATCCTCACAAGGCGAGGCCTCCTGACAGTCTCATTTTGCCCAAGAACTGCTATCCATGAACTTATCTAAACCTTTCTGGAAGCAATTTATAGTTCCAACTTGTATCACCTCTGGGGAAATTATTTTCCAGGTTTATTCCCTGCTGAGTGTTGTGGGATTTCCTGTTACTGGGTTTAAACTCACCTCTCCTGGTGGGGCCAGGAGCGGGGAGGCTTCACTTGGTCCTTCGCCAGCCCACGTCCCTTGCTCTGTGCCCTTTCTGGCTTCATAGGTTTGGCCACATTCCTCCTTAGCCTCTCTCCGTACACTGAGGTTGTCCCAGACGGGCTAGTGACTTTATATGACAGCCCCTGCTCGTCACAGCTCTCCCTGATGACAACCACTCACAGGAGCACCGCACGCTGTCTCTGTCTCTCTCACACCGGGGAAGGCGGGCCCCGGGGGTCTCTGTCTCCATTTTCCAGGTACATAAACTGAGGGTCGAGGGAGGGAAATGAATCACCCACCTCATGTCAGTCTGGATTAAAGCCCAGGTTCCCCCAGTCTCAGCCTGCTGCTCCCCTAAAAAGGCACAAGCACAAGCATACCAGACGGCTGGATGCAGGCGCCCCTCCCTCACGTGTGGGGAGAAGGGGATATCAACGGCTGGTGTCAAACTCCCTTCCCAGCCACCTTCTGTCACCCGCCTGGGTCTCTCTTTAGGAAAGAAGCTCCAAACGCCCTTCCCCAGACACCTTCCCCATCTTTCCCCCAAACTAAATCTTGCTGGCCATCCTCTGCCCAGTCTGCTGCCTTTCAGGACGAGATTTTCCTAAGACGAATCCCTCACAGGCGTGGCATTTTGCTACTCCCCACCCCCTGCCAGAAGAGTTTAGATTTCACTGCAAACTTGGTGATTTCACTGTACACATCCTCTTCCAGATCTTTTATTTAAATGTTAAAATAAAAAAAGATCAGCTCCAATTCTTGGCTAAGCTCACATCTCACACTTCTCCATCCTGAAGATGTTTATTCATTCAGACCTTTTGTTTCCTTGCTTCGTCAGCCCCTCATCGATGATGGAACAGGTGCTCTGAGTTCCCAGTGAATCCATTTTTACAACGCATGGGACCCGCACCCAGAACACTGTAGATAAATACAGGAGGACACACACACACACACACACACACACACACACACACATCCTTTATCAAAGTACCCACCAGCACCGATGTGGGTGCCTTGGCTCCTGAGCCCAGATCCCCCTCGCTCACATGCCTGCATGTGGTGAGTGGTCACGCTGTCCTTTGAGCAGCCGGGTCACCAGCTGGACAGGAGGGAAGGGGGCGGGGCCGAGCAGAGGCTGCCAGCACGTGGGAGAAAAGGATCGGAGGTTCCAGAGCTGTTGGAATTGTTGGGGGAGGGTCAGGGATTCCCCTGAAATTTGGACTGGTTGGTTAGAGAGTCCTGGATGGGGCCCCTCTCAGCCGTGGGCAGGGCGCCCACCTGGGAACATTCATGTGATGTTCCTCACATACTGCGTTCAGGCCAGACCAGGCAGGGAGAGAGGGACAGGCCTGGGGGGTGGTCCTGCGCCCCCAGGGGTCAGCCACCAGGGATGGGCATTCCTGCTTTCTGACCTGCAGGGAGGTCACCTTCACCCATGGGTGCACGCTTCCTCCATAACAAAAATGCCAACGTCCCCTTCCAGGTGCACACACCAGCCCCAGGCTGGAGGCCCCATTCCTAGGCTCAAGGAGTGCGTGAGAACACTCGTCACCCCACCAGGCCACCCTGAGACCATCTCTCTCCCTGGCCACTCTGCCTAAAGAACACAGGGGTTGCCCATGGTGCAAGGCGGGGGCCTGGAGTGTCCAAATGCTTCCCTGAGAACCAGTTGCCTCTGGAATCCCGAACGGGTGATGATTCCCAGCCTAGAGAGACACAGGAGCACCAGCCAGGGCCCAGAGCACTCAGGTCAGCCGCTCACACTCCACGCTGCTCGGGGCAGGCACACTGGCACCTGTCTCTCCCCTAGCCACCTGGCACAGGGTGGGCCTAGCCCCCCAGCCCCTCTGGCCCAGCCACAGGGGATGGCGCACACAAGGCTGGTCCCCACAGGAACCCTAGCAGCGTACTGTGGTCCCACCCAGAGCTGGGAGCGATTGGGGAGGAACACTGGCCAACTGAACGATAATCAGGAACACCATCTCCCAGCACCCTGGGTGGGGCAGGGCCGGGGAGGGGGTTGGTGCTCAGATGACTGCGGGGACCCAGGCAGCAGGCAGGAGGCACTGACACCTCTGGACAGATCCATCTCTGAGCAAGCAGGGCCCTGCTCCCTTCTGCACTGGTCCTGCTGCTCAGGAGCTCTGAAGGCAGGTGCTTTTTGCTCTTTTTGGCCCTCCCCCGGCATTTTTCTTCCTCTCAGGATCCTCAGAGAATAAGGTCCACAGAAGAGCTTCAAATAAATGGCCCCTGCTGGGCCCTGGGGAATACATCAGAGTGCCAAAGTGACGGCCAGGCTGGGGCCGTGACCCGGGGAGATGGGGAGACAGGTGGGGCACGCACCTCCGCAGGGGCAGGGCCGGGGAGCATGAGCCGCCTCTCGCAGGCAGACAGGACGGGAGGGGCCATCTCAGCCCCTTCTCCCTTCACCTCCCTGCCTCGTCGCGCGCCTCCTCCCAAGCCCGTCCAGGAGACAAAGCCAGGCTCCCGAGGTCACTCAGAGGGGCTGCACCCCAGTGCTGGGCAGGGGCCTAAAATAAAGATCCTCTGGAGCTGAGTTCCTCCCCACTCGGACTCGGCCTCAGCCCCAGAGGGGGTTCCTGCTGGGCCCTGGGCCTTAGCCACTCACCCATGGCCTGGAGGCCAGAGTGGCCGCCACAAGCGCCAGTCCTGTCCTTGGCACCAGACAGGGAAGAGAGGACTCGTCCAGGCGGATACCAGCCCCATGCAGACTGAGACTGTCCTCTCGCTCCACCTCTGCCTGAGGGGTGACCCCACGCCCTGCCTGCCCACCTGCAGCACGGCTGGACAGTCCAGGCCCCGCCAGCCCTCATCCGGGTCATTGCGGTCCTGACTTGGCTCTCTCGCCCACTGAGGGACGTGCCACCAAGCGCCCTCTGAAACCTGGGCCCGAGCACACGGGCTGCCTGATCTGCCATCTTCCGCAGCGTCCCACTCTATCCAGAACGGTGCGAAGCTCTTTGGTGTGGCATTGAGGGCCTGGTGTGGTGTGGACTCATCTTGTCTTCTCAGCCTCAAATTCCAGCCCCCATCACCGTGGCAACAGCAAGGCTAGCAGCTAACAACAGGTCTTCCTTCTTACCCCACCCCCTGCCCTTGGCCCACACTGTGACGCCCACTGACTGGATGCTCTCCTCCTACCGGACAGGGGAGCGCCACCTCACGTTACAGATGAAGAAAGTGAGGTGCAGCGGGAGAAGTGAAGTGATTTGCTCCAGGCCAAACAGCAGGAATGACCCCAAGAATTATTACGAGAGCCGAGGTGAACTCCAGTCCTGGCCCCAAGCACCTCCCGATACTTGCCCCATGTGGTCCTCAGAGTGCCCCCCCCGCCCCGGGCCCAGTCAAGCTGCAGGCCAGATGCCCTCTGCTCCACCCCCGGTGTCTGCTCTGTTGTAAGGCTTCCATGTGAGGCCATATGCGCAAGTGCTTAGGACAACACAGGATGGTCCCTAAGCAGGGGTGCCCATGGCGGGCTTTAGAGAGATGCAGGCACAGCGGGGGGTGGGGGCCAGGTGGGGTGGGGACAGGATGACAGATGAGGAGGGCAGTGGCCAGGGGTCAGGCTCTGAGAGGTAAAGGCGGGTAGGGGAGGAGGAGACAGGTGCAAGGTTACCAGGTCCAGGACAGAACAGGAGTCCAGGATGGTGCCAGGGCCCTGGCCCTGAGTGGCTGAGGCTGGCTGGGGGGCCACAGTGGAACAGGGCTGTGGGGAGAGGGCCCCTATTCAAGAAGACAGGCCCATGCACCCCAACACTGACAAGCCTTCTGAGGAGCAGAAGGAAGGGCAGATCCAAGGCCCAGCCTGCAGGGCGGGGCCTGTGGGACACTCCCGTGTGTGAGCCGATCCAAGCACTCCGGGCCCGAGAAGGTGTGCCTGTGTAGGTACAAGTGGGGTGCACGGGAGGGGTGCCTGGGCCCCGGGGACTCCCACCCCAGATGACCAGAGGGGCCCACTGCGGGGCTGTGGCTGGCACCCTGGACCAGGTAGGTGGAGCCTGCTCACACAGAAGGGTTCATCGTACTTCACAGCCCGGCTGTCTCCTACGCGACAGCAGGTAATGGAAACAATCATTGTTTCCTTATGTTGCTTCTGTTGAATGATAAAAGCTTCCAGTTATTTTCCTTTCACTGGGGTAGGTGGTGGGAGGGGTCTGTTCCAGGGTGGGGTGCAGGGCCACAGAAGTTGGGAGGCACAAAAGGGTGAGGAAGGGCCTCTTGTCTGGCCCTGACACAGAGAGGCCTTCAGGGGCCCGAGGCTCGCTCGGCTAAGCCCTGAGCTCATCCTGGCACCCCTACGCCAGGCAGAGATGCACACACACGGGCTCCTGCGGGCTTGTCCTTCATGCCCAGTCCTGAGCTGTCCCTTAAGCTGCTCTGGAGAGGGCTGCCCTGCTTGGGAGCCCCTGGGAGGGGAGAAGGGGGTCCTGACCAAGAAGGCTGCAGTGGCTGGGACCTGGGGGAGCTGGTCGGTCCAAAGTCCTAGGGAAGCCTCAGTGGCTCCCAGGTTCCCCAAGAGGGAGGCACAGACAGGCTTTAAAGAGCGGGGGTGAAGAGGGAGAGCTCGGGGTGCAGGCTTGTGAGTACCGGCCCTAGTGCTAATGAGCTTGGACTCCCTAGCTTCCTGCAAGCCTGGCACACCCGAGGGTGCTGGCCTGGGGCGGGCCGGGGCTCCTCTAGTCCCAAAGGGAACTTGATTCAAGGATGATAGGACACATGGTACGGTGATGGTTTGCTGTGTCCCCCGAACAATCATCCTCCCTCCCTCCCTCCCAACTACCCATCCACCCCTCTACCTATTCATCCATCCACCCACCCACCCATCTACCCACTCATCCACTCACCCATCATCCATCCATTATCCACCCATCCATCTGTCCAGCCAACAAATACTGAGCTTCTAGTGCCAGGCATTGTTCTAGGCATGGGGCACCCAACAGTGAGCAAGCTACAGTCCCTCGAGAAGCTTATGTTCTGATGGGGGCGGGGAGGGGAAGTAAAAAACAAAGACGTCAGTCAATAAAGAAGGTCATTCCCGATGTCACCTAGTGCCAAGGAGAAGCTAACAGACAGTGTCAGGCTGCTGCTTGAGGGGGCGCCTCTCTGAGGAGGTGCCTTCCAGTGAGGCTTGAGTGACATGGCAAAGAGGGGAGAAGGCAGGGGTGAGGCATCTGGGCCCTGCACCTTCCAGGGACCCTCAGACCCCATGCTCTCCCCTGACCCTGGGTCCTGTGACTCACCCACTCCTTGCCTCCTCCAGCCCCACGCCCGGGAAGCCCACAGTGGGCACAGGCTGGTGACAGGCGTGTGCTCAGCTGGCGCTGGTGCCCACGAATGACATCACACTTGGGGCTCCCCCACCCCCACTGTTCCCCAGGCCTGCAGTAAATCACCCTGATGCTTTAAAACAAATACTTCTTAATCACTAAAAATTGAAATGATTTCATGTGAAAATGTTAATGTATTCGGAATCACAGCCGCACACTGCGTCTGACAAATTAGCACCCAGCCCGCCACACTGTTTGTAGCCGCATTTGTCCTGGTGACGAGACTCACGCACCAAGTGGAGCAGAGGGCAGCAGGGCAGCTACAGGTGGGCGTTCGGAGGAAGAGGGAAGGGGAGGCGGAGGCAGGGGTCCCGCGGGCGGGCGCGGCGCAGCGCCGCCCCTGACGGTCAGCCTGGCCCACTGCTGGAGGTTCCAGAGCCAGGGAGAGTTAGAGGGGGCTCATGTTCCCTGACCCTTCGATGCTGGCCCTGGACCACGAGACCCGCACCGGGCGGGGCCGAGTGGCCTGGTGCCAGGCTCCACCCGGACGCAAGCACTCGAGAAGCGTGAGCACCAAGACAGGAGAAAAAGTAATTTCCACAAGGATTTAACACATCGAGCCCTGCCCAGGCAGCTTGGTTGGTTAGAGCATCGTCCCCTGTGCCAAGGTTGCTGTGTGATCCCCGGTCAGGACACACACAAGGAGCAACGGATGAGGGCATCAATAAGTGGAACGACGAATCGATGTCTCTCTCTCTCAAAAGTCAATTTAAAAAAGACTGCTTAAAGAATGCAATACATCAGCAATGAGCCTGTGGAGAAGCTGGAACCTTGTGCGCTGCTGGTGGGAGCACGGAAGGGCGCGCTTCCCAAGGGAGACAGCCTGGCGGTTCCACGTGACCCGGCAATTCCACTCTCAGCCAGGAGCCCGGGAGAACTGGAAACGGGTGTCTAAGCAAGTCCTTGCGCACCAGTGTCCAAAGCAGCATCGTTCACAATTGCCAAAAGGTGGAGACAACCCAAGTGGATGATGGCGGATTAGCCGGAGGTGGTCCGTCCCCGCCGTGGAACGTTATACGACCTGGGAAGGAGCGCGGTGCTGACACGCTGCGCGGCTGCGCCGAAGCTGCACTGTGCCAACTGAGAGAGGCCAGCCACAAAAGGCCGCCCAGTGTAGGGTTCCATTTCTGTGACATACCCAGAGTGGGCAAACCCACAGCAACGGGAAGCAGGCTGGTGTCCGCTGGGGGCTGGGGTGCGGGGTGAACGGGGAGTGATGGTTAATGGGGTCCGCTTTGGGGGTGATGGAAGTGTTTTGGAACAGATCGAAGTGGCGGTTGAATGTACCAGATGCCACTACCCCGGGAGCTTTAAGATGGTTACTTTTATGTTGTACAAATTTCACCTTAAACATACATATATTTATATATCAAACATATATCTATATATATCTCAAAGTGCTCGATCAGAGGGTGAGACGCCCCTTCATCGGACCTCAGCTCATTGCGCAGGCTGCTGGCTGGCTCGGGCAGGTGGTGGGGAGAGAGGCACTGGGACTGCAGACGGGGCCGAAGGGGCCTGCCCTGCCTCCTTCCACAGACTCCCTGCCCCTGCCTCCCCCTCCACCCCCCTCCCGCCTCAGGATCAGCTCCACAATAGCCCAGACCCTGTCATTCTGGAGCATCCTCCCTGTTTCATGAATGAGGCAGAGAGCATGTCTGGTCCAGGGCTCACACTCTGAACACAGAGCAGAACTGGGGGCTGGGCCTCCTGACCCCTAGTCCAGGGCTCTCTCGTGCAACACCCCCACCTCTGAGCCACCTCCCTCACTGGGCTGGCCTGACCAGACCTGCCTTGGCCACTCTGTGCCTTTCCGGCAGCGGTCTAAAGGAACACAGGGGTCAGGCATGCTGCTCTCTTCCCCGAGCGCCACGCTGCCCTGGGAGTCCTCCAGGAACCGAGTTCCTTCCCACCTCTGCAGCGGCACCCACTGCTGGCTCCTTCCAGGCACTCAGGTCTTAGCTCACGGGTGGCCGCCTGGGGACAGCCTGACCATCCAGTCTCACCAGCCCAAGCTGCCGGCCCCCACGTCCACGCCCACGAAGCCCGCCTTGCTGCCTTCCAACTCCCGAGGTGGGGCCCGCACTCTCCAACTCTGTTGTGTTTGGCCACCTCCTCCCACTGGAATATGAGCTCCCTGAGGGTGGAGACAGTGCCTGCCTTGTATGCTGTGCACAGGCCCGGCACACAGTAGGGGCTCTGTCAATGCTGCTGACCTACCAGTGTGGTCCATCTTCCAGCTCACTCCACCTCCAAGCCTACCTGCAGGGAGCTTTGCACACCGTAAGCGCTCGGCCTGCCTGTTCTGCCCCTGCCCCTGTCCCTCTGAAGCCTTGCAGGACCCCTGCCCTCTCTGGCTCCGACAGCCTTCCGTCCCAGCCCCACAAACCCTGAGGGGCCTCTGTGTCCTGCCCGGCCCCCTCTTCCCCAGCGCTGTAATGCCGGTTTTGGACTCGGAGCAATGGCCCTCAAGCAGCTCTTCCTGCCTCCGAATGGCGCAGGTAACCCTGGGGACTGGCGCAGGTATAACCTCCGGGGACTGGCACAGGTATAACCTCCGGGCCTCTTCTGAGTGGCCTCTCCCCACAGCCTCCCTTGCAGCTGCCCTGCCTCCTCTCAAAGCTGGAGCTCCTCCTGGCTCCGGCTGCTCACTGCTACTCAGGAAGGTCTTTCTCAGCCCCCGGGTCTCACCTGCTGGCCTGGCCCTGCCCTCGGGGCTGCACAGGACAGAGCCAACCCAGGTCCCTCCTGCCTCCAGTGTCCCAAATCAAACGGGACAGCCCATTGCCAGCTGGACCTTTTAAGGACCTCCCTCCTGGGACAGGACTTCGCACCTGTCCCTCCGTCACCCACTGCCTCTGCCAGCTGTCACACCCTGTTCCGTTCCCTTGACTTAACCTGGCCACAGGCAGCTTCCGTGGCTTGTGCGCAAAGTGCCCTGCCCGACGGTCCTGCTCTGGGGGGGGCCCCCACCCCGTGGAGCCCTCTTGCTCTTTTGGCTTCTCCCTCCTGGTGGCTCCCTGTTCGTTTTCCATTTCTGACATCGACTCCCCAGGCTCGAAAGGCCTGAATCGTGTCTGCCTCTCCCCGTCCCCCTCATGCAGCACCCAGAGGCTCCTCCTCTCCAGTGTCTCCCATATCCCTCTCTCCTGCTCGTCCCTGCCGCCTGCTCTCCGGGAACGGAGCCCTCGTCATTTCTTGCCTGGATGACGCTGGGCCTCCTGGCTGGTCTCCTTGCCTCCAGCCTCTCCCTGCTGCCATCCATCCTCCTCGTGCTGCCAGATTAATCTTCCTTAAACACCGCTCGCTGCCTGCCACTGCCCAGCTCAACAGCGGAGCTGGCCCTATCACTCGCTGGTCCCCCACAGGCACTGTTTGCTGCATGCATCCTCCTGCTCCCCTGGACACACGCTGTCACCAGGGAGTGCCTGTGTGCTCGTCCTAGTCCCCTCACTGTCTGGCCCAACCCCACCACACATCCTGTCCCAGGTAGAGTCCCTCTCCTCCTCTGGCCTTGGGGCCCCCGAAATGTGGGATGAGAGGATGCAGAGGTTGGCCAGGGACCAGCCCCGAAGCCACAGGCTACCTGCAGGCCAGCAGCTGGGCTTTCCTTGCCTGGCCCGCCGGGGCTCTCCAATGTCACTGTGACCCCTGCATGTCCTGTAGACACCCTGGTTCCCAGGCTGTCAGGAGTCATACCTGGCCGAGGACAAGTCACCCTGGCTGAGTCACCCTTTACTCCATCAAGCTTCCTTCTTAAGCCCCCTCCTGAAAGTGCGTCACCCCAAATGAGCACTCTCCAAGATATCAGAGGCCTTGCCCTTGATGCTCCACCATGTGATCAGCCCAGGACCCAATGCCCCCCCAGCCATGCCCCCCACACACACACTTCAGGGGCGGTCACAGAGGGAGGTCAAGTGCGAGCTCCGCCCCTGCCCTCTGCCCAGCAGGGTGGCAGCTCCCATTTCCATAGTGGCACTGAGGGCCTGGCATTGGGCTAAGGGTTCTGCACGAAGCAATCCCTTTCATCCTCGAGGCCCGTGGAAGTAGTAGCCTTTCTTTCCTGCACCTTCTGGATGAGGAAACTGAGGCGCCATCAGCTCCAGAGCTTGGGCTCTCAACCACCACCCTTGGGTACCTAACTGACTCCTTGCCCCTTGGCCCGCCAAAAAGCCTGCACCCGGACGGAGTAGCCCCTCCAAGCCTGGGGAGGTCCGTGGGAGGTAGAGGCCTGAGGAGCCTTTGTCACTCCCTTCCAGTGGCCAGGGAACAGCAATATTCTGGAACCAGCTCAGCCTGGCTCAGGAGAGCCCATCATTAAAAATTCTGGAAGTTTGTGAGCCGGTTGACATTACACTGGTAGCTTAAAATAGGCTGTGGTGGGAGTGTTTACACCAAGGAAATTGGCAGAGCGGTCCCCAGCCCCCCAGAGAGCCACTGCTGAATTCACCGGCATGTCTCTGCTGGGAGATGCTGAGCACCCTCAGAAGGGTGCATCCTGGTCTCTGGGGGGTGGGCTTTGGCCAGTTCACACCAAGACAAGCCCCCCCAGCAGGGCCAGGGCTCTGAAAGGAAAGGGGTCTTGAGAGGGCGGGGTGGGTCCCCCAGAGAGGGACCCCTGGCTGTGTGCGCCCAAGGGGTCTGGAGGGAGAGGAGTCCAGAAAAGTGGCAGGGCGGCTGCCGGCACGTAGGCAGGCTCAGGCCCTGGCCAGATGTGCCCAGCATGCGAAGGTGGCCTGAAACCAGCACAGAGGTGCCAATGAGAGGCAGGGGGCAGAGAACTGAGCAAGGGAGGCTGAGGCTTCTGGGAAATGAGGAAGCTGGGAGCGGAAGGGGCTTGGAGGAGGGGAACCAGAGAAGGGCAGGCCTGCTGACTGGGGGTACTGGGAAGCCAGGGCACTGAGTGGAGATCGACGAATTCCAGTAGGAGGGCATTGCAGCCCAGAAGGCAGGATCTGGGTGGGCTGAGTGGTTGTCCCAAGTGCGGTCAGGCCTCTTGGTCAGGTAAGTCTCCAGGTCCTGGCAGGGGGCCTGCAAAGCCTGCTGCTGACCTCTGGGAAAGTGGGGGTGGGGCGGCCATGGAGCAGGAGATGCGTGGGCTGCGCTCTAGTTTTCAAAAAAGCAAGTTGGATTTGGCGAAGGTGGCAGTTAGTTAGACTCACTGAGTGCAAGCAATGGAAACCAACGCTCATAAACTGAAGCAAAGAAGGGAAAGTACTGGTGAGAAATTGGGTTGTTAGGAGGAAAAAGAGGCTTTAAGGGGGGCACTGAAACAGAAAAGGTCTTGGGGCAGGGGGTGACCTGCTGTCTGGCTTGGGCCCTGCTGCTGAGATGAACGGGCCCCCAAATGTCCACTAAGGCCACATTCTGGGAGGACTGGGGCTGAAAGCTGGAAGTATATAAAACCCAACAACTGGAATTTGGTGACCCTGATGCAAACCTCAGGCGCAATTCTGGCAGGGCTTCTCGGCCAGCTGCAGGTGACCGAGGGAAGCAGGGACACCAAGGGACACGCTGGGACCTCCCTGGACGCGGCATGCCAGACCAGCTTCCCTTATTCCAGGGTTCCTGTTCCAGCAGGTCTGGGCCAGGCTAGGTTTCAGCCAGGCGCCTGGTACAACAACATCTCAGGACCAGCAGGGGAGGGGGTAGCATGCGTGAGGGAATGCAAAACCTTTGGAATGCCCACTGCTGTTTTCTGGCGCAGCCGATGCGGATCCTGACTTGGGTCTTTACCCTGAGCCTCAGGCTGTGCCCCTGGTGCTGGCCCACCTCTGTACTGAACACTTGGGCCGGATGTACCAATGGCACACTGGTCACATTTGTGGCCGCCATGCCCATTCCTTTGCAGTGGACAGGGAGCTGTGAGTGGTGGCAAACAGCCCGAGCAGCAGGACAGGGGCATGGGTGGCTCGAGCCCAAGCTCAACTGCATAATGATGACCCCTGGCTGCGCAGCTGGCTCACATGTGGCCCAGCACTTGGGCTGGACCAATGAGGAAGGGCCTGGACATCTGCTGGAGGCTGAGGAAAGGCATGCGCTCCATCCCTTCACCCCCGTGGCCCCACACTGGCCTGCAAGGATGTAGCTCTGGTAACTCCTGGCAGCCACCTTGGGACTCCCAGGGGATAGGCTGTTGGAGAGTGGGACCAGCACCCCAAGAGCAGAAATGAGATGGATCCCAGTCACAGTGGTCTCCCTGAATCCAACCATGCCTGAAGCCAGAGCTGCTGCCCCTGGCATTTCAGTTACATGCACCAGTAAATCTTGGTTTTTCTTTTCTTTTCTTTTTTTGGCTTCAGTTTGGGTTGGGATTTCCAACGTTTGCAGCAGATACACTTAGCATCCTGTACTGCAGTATTGGTCCATGCTGGGCATTGTGTCACAGTGGGGTGAGCGCCTGGGACTGCCATCCAGAGGCAGGTGACAGCGATGTGGGGGGCCGGGAGGGGCTCAGAGCAGAGCTACTGAGAGGGCTGGAGGTGCCAGGCAGGAGCTCTGTCTTAAACGGATAAAAAGGCGGAAGCCATCCTGAGTGACCCCAGGAGGAAGAGCCCAGAGCCATTTGGGGGAGCTTACAGGAGAGGATTCTCCCCATTATAAGAAAGTGGCTTTGAACCTGAAGACTTGTGGCCCTGGGCAAGTCAGAAAGCCAACCCCCAGGCAGGTCTGTAATAAAAACCCTAGATCTGGACAACAACCCTGGCCAGGTTGAGGAAATGAGGGGGCTGGGGTGTAGGGAGGATGCGAGCTTGGAATCAAGGTCCTCTGACTTTCTCCTGGGGTCTTTCAAGTCCATGGGCACCAGCCAAGGCCCTGACAGAAAATGACCAAAGGGGTGGAGTGGGGGAGGGGTCCAGCCGAGCAATAACAGGGTCTCAGCTCTGTCACTTCTGACAGATGAGCCTCAGTGTCCTCATCTGATAAATGGGACCAACCTCACCTATCCGTCTGTTGTCAGATGCTTCGGGCAGAGACCAGCCCCACCCAAGTTACTATTAAGTTAATTAAAAGTAAAACATGTGACAGCCGGGAGGTTCCTGTTCTGACTGCCCCAGGCCTCTCTCCTCTTAGCAGGAAAGCGTGTTTGGGTGTCAAAGAGCTGGACCGGAACCCCGGGTGGCCCGGACCTGGGGAGCCTCGCCCTCCCGCATCTGTGAAATGGGACGACCTCCGCGGTGCACTCGAGGCCCATGACCTCCAGCAGGTGCTGGAAGCAGGCCGCTCGCCTCCTGTCCGCAGCGAGATCAGCCGGGGCTCCGCAAACCCTTCACACCCCAGACTGCGTCGAGGTGGGGCGGCGGGCGGGGGCGCTGTCCAGTGGGTCCCGGGGCCGGGAAGGCGGCGGGGGCTGCAGCTGGCGAGGTAACGTGTCGGGGGGGTGGGGGGTGGGGGGGTGGGAGGCCGAGGCCGCCAGCCGCCTGCCCGGAGGCTGGACGCTTGCTCCCCGGGCGGCAGCCGAGCGCTCAGCCAGGAACTTGTTAACAGGCCCTGAACAAAGAGCCACTAATCCGGCGGGCGGCCGCAGGCGGGCTGGCGGGCGGGCGGAGGGGCCCGCCCCTGCTCGCGCGGCCGCCGAGTTCACCGCGCCTTCTTGACCCGCGCCACTCCCCGGGCGGGCGAAGGCGGGGGCAGCAGGAAGGACGCGCAAGTCCCCACCGGGACCCGAGCTTCCATTGGCCCAGGCGCCGCCGCCCCAGGGCCGCTCCCACGTCCCGCAGCCCGCCTGGCCCGAGGCCGGCCTCTAGCCAAGGACCCCGCCTGCCAAGTACGCGGAAGAGCAGGTGGGGTTGTTTTGGGGACAAGGGGTGGGTTCTGGTCACGCTGGGGACGCTAAGTTAGCACTCTTACATGCCTGCGTCTGGCACCCTTTTTTTTGGGGGGGGGTAGTGGTGAAAGGGGGGCTGGAAAGATGCAGACCTGGGAAAAACCAACAGCCCTTCAACTCCATCTGGTCTCCACCTCAATTAGAAGGGGGTAGGGCCTATTTCGGGGTGTACCCCCCTGCAGGCTGCCAGCTGGACATGCTGGGGTGGGAAGCTGGGAATTCCACCTGCCGCCCTGGCTGGAGAGGTGTGGGGCAGCGGTGGGGTGTGGCGTCCAGGCCTCCCCAGGAGCCCCGCAGGTCTCCTTCAGGCTCCGTCCGTCTGCCCCTCCCCAAGTCCTAGCCACATGTTTGCTTGGAACTCAAGGTGACCCTGAGCCTTCCAGACGGACACAGCGCTGACATGCAGGCGCGGGGCGGGCCTGGTCTGGGGACTCAGCCACCAAGATGCTGGCGCTCCCGGCTCTCACCATGGCCCCACTCATAGGCGGGGACTGCAGGGCCCCTCCCCCACCTGGCTGGGACCTACAACTTGCCCCTTTGCGACCTACTCTGGCGACTGAGCAGCTGCCACTCCTGATCTCTGCTGTCTCCCCCTCTCTGCCTCAGACAGGGCTGGGGCCGGCACACCTGGGAGGTGCGACCCCACCACTTCTATATGCCCTGGCCCTGGGCATCAAAGTGGCAGAGAAAAGATGCCAGGCCTGTCCTCATCCCAAAGTGTAGGCCTTCCCTCAGGCCTCTGCCCTCCGGCCTGGACCCGTAGCTGCACCCTCTCCCACAAAGGGGGCACCAAGGGCCACCCCACGCCTCCAAGGCCAGGGCCCAACAGCGCCCTCTGCTGTATCCATCAGCACCAATCGCAAATGCTTATTGAATGCTCACTGCGCGCTGGGATTGACAGGCATCTGGCTGTCTCATCTGCACAACTACCCACGAGGCCGGTCCTTTTATGACTCGTCTGACAGACAGAGAAGCTGAGGAAGTACAAGGGAGGAGTGGGCCCGCAGCCAGGACTGGGTGGGGCGTGGGGGTGCCCAGGGCACCCACGCTCAGGGGCTGACCCTCACCAGCACGACTTAAATTTGCACCCAAGGCACCTCCCTGGCCTCGCCGTCTGGGCCTGGTCCAACCCGGACCCTAGAACCTGCCAACTCAACTCACCACCTCCTCCGCACGCCCGGGGGTCCGGCCCCTGGGGCCCAAGGCTCCTTGCTGCCTCTGAGGTGGGTGCCTGGGAGGGAGTGGGCCTCAGAAGCAGGTGCTCTGACCTCCTGGGGCCCTGAGAAGGGCTGTTTGTGCCCTGGGAGTGCTCATCTGCTGAAGCAGAACCCTGCTTCCTGGGTGGGCCGCACAGCCCGCTTCGGACCTGTGGCAGCAGCCACCTGGCTCTGAGGCAACGCAGGCAGCTGCTGCCAGCGGGGGTTGGTGGCTTTGGCAGGTGCTGGGCAGGTGTGAGCAGGCCCTGGGAGAACCTGCTGCTGAGTGCACAGGCTAACCCAGAGTCCCAAGGCACCAGCCTCTGCTCCAACGGAGTCGCCAAACCCAGTCCTTTTGCATACAAAGAGGCGAGCAGCCCAGAGAGGTTAAGTGATTTATCCAAGATCACAAAGCAATGAAATGGCAGAGCAAGACTAGAACTGAGTCCCATCCGGGGCTCCCACCCACCTTGGCTGCCATGTTCTGGGACAAGCTGAGCCCAAATCACCCTCTTCACAGACCCCAAACAAGCTCTGTTTGCACTGGAGGCTTCTGAGTCTGAACAGCCTGAGCCTCTGCGGGGTGGAGGTGGGGGGCAGTGCAGGGTGGGGGTTGGCAGTGACTCCCACAGCGGGGGGCTCCTGCTGAGGGGGCGGGGCTGGGGCAGTTAGTGGTGAAGCAGCTCACACACAAGGGACCTTCTCCCCCACCTCTGGCCTTGGGCCCTGACGCAGCTTAAGGCCCCACCTGCCCTAAACTGTGTCCCTTCGAATGCCAGAAAAATGGAAGAAGGTGCCAAACAAGTCATAGGCACTTGTTCCAAGTCAGGGCCCACCCTGAGGTGCTCTCTCCATTGCCCATCAACTTATCAGGACAACCCCAGGCGGCAGGTGTGGCCCCATTCAGCAGATGGGGAGTGGGCTGGGCAGACATAAAAGCTCCTGGTCAGGAGGCTTAGACTGAAACCTGGGCCGCCCTGCTTCCATGTCCCCCGCCCTTTCTGCGCTACCTGATAGGAAGAGGGGGAATGATGCTCCCCAAAAGGCAGCAGGGCTGTCCGATGCCACCCCCATGGGAGCAGACCAGGGGAACAAAGGGGTGGGCTGGGAGGACTTGTCGCAGGAGGCTGAGCACCCATCTGGGTGGCAAGGACATTTGGGGTCAGGCTGGGCTGTGCGGGGGCTCAGCTTCACCAGGAGCCCCAAGCAGGTGCCGCGAAGGGCAGCCCAAGTCTTGGCGCCAACCCAGCCCTGAGCCTGAGGGCTGGCCTGGGGAGGAGGCCACCAGGAGGGGGTGTTCATTCAGCACGGGCGATGCCACAGCCCCCTGCCCTCAGCTCCACCCTCCAGGGATCTGGGTCTGCAGCTCTGGGACCCAGTGACATTATTCACACAGGGAGACACCCATCTGGGGATGTGTGTGCCTGGGAGAGGTGGCGGTAGTCAGGTGGGTTCCTAGTCAACAGACACAGACATAACACCTGTGCGAGGGACCCCGGACTCGGACACTCGTGACAGCTGGCTCTCTGTGTGCAGGGCCGGGGCACAGCCAACCCGTGTCAGGGTCTCACTTTGCTCCCCACTGCCCTGGACAGGTGCCATTTCCAGTCCCCTGTTCAGGGGCAGGGATGGGAAGAGATGCTGCAGGGGCAAAGCAAACCGCCCCCCAGCTGCAGTAGCCTCCCCTGCCCCCCTCCCTGCCCCCGTCCCTGCCCCACCCCATGCCCAGCCAGAGAACCCAAACCCAAGTGGAGGAAATGGAGAGAAGCACTTGACTGGCTGGGACAGGGGGCATGCTGGGGGCTGAGAGCAGGGTCCTGGTGCCACAGACAAGGGCCACACCTGTGGGAGGCACTGAAGCAAATGTGAGGCTCAGGCCTCAGGCTGTGCAGCGCCCCCACCCGGCATGGCCGAGGAACCAGTGCCTCTGTCCTGTAGCCCCTCGGAGCTTGTCACTGTGCTCTAGCCCCTGCGTGGGCCCTGCGAGGAGCGGGGGAGGCCTTCTGGAGGGGCTGGATGAAAGCTGGGGGCTGAGATAAGCAGAATGGCCCAGGCAGAGCGGAGGATGCTGAGGTGTAGGGTGGGGAGTGTGGCTGGCAGGGCCAGGGGTACAAGGTTCTGCAAGATGGGGGAGCTACAGTGAGGGAGCTGGACCTTGCCTCGGGGTGTGGAGGCGCAGCCGCCAGCAGGCAGGGCCAGGGAGGACACCCAGTGAAGCGTGGTGACTTGTAGGCTTCCCTAGGGGCCCCCAGGCTCGAGGCTGGAGGCAGGCACTGGGAGAAACAGCTCCCAGCCCGAGCACCAGGGCCATCAGTGTGAGTGGAGGGGACTCAGGAGTGGGGTGAATGGGGGTGGCCACGGCACTGGTCTAGGTGAGAAGGGTGAGGGACAACAGGGCTTGGGGGAAGCGACACAGGAGGGGAGGGACATGAGCAATGTCACAGTAGGCCTGAGCTGGAGGACTTGGTGACAAATTAGAAGTGAAGCGTGAAGGAGAAGGGAGAGCTGAGGGACACTCTAAGGTTTCCAGCCCTGGGCTTGGGAAATGGAGGTGGGATGGCAGGGCCCTGGAGAGGGAGGGAGGGGTGGCAGGCGATGCTGGGCCTGGGATGGGCAGGCCCAGGCATGCATGTGTGTGGACACGTATTCCCAGGTGGCAGCCAAACCAGCACTGGGGCCTGCACTTGGAGAAGGGGTCCGCTGCCTGGGGCCTAGGGCAGCTCCCGCCTTCGAGACTGAACGCCTTGAGTCTGCAGATCTGCGGCCCAGAGCAGCGCCAGGCAGGGGAAGGGATGCAAGTCCGTGGGTGTCCCGTGTGGGGGCTGGCTCCCGGCTGAGGCCAAAGCTGGCTGCTCCTGGACACCAGGCCAGTGCCTCTGGTTGGGGGTTTGGTACCTGCATCACTGCCAGTCCCTGGGCTCCTGAGGGAAGGCCCTCACCACACAGGCAAAGGGGAGTCAGAAAACCTGCCCTCTTCTGGAGACGCCTGGAGCGGGGTGGGGCAAAGCCTGGTCCGTCCTGTCCCCAAGGCACAGTGAGTGAGAGCAGCATATCTCATAGCCTTAGAGAATTAAGACACCTTCCCCCTAGCCAACTGTTCCAGTCTCAGGGTAAGGAGTGGACAGAGGGGTCCAGGACCAGCCCTGAGGATGGAGGTGGGGCCTGAGGAAAAGGCCATCTGGACAAATTATCGGGGTCAGCCCCTCCCCCAGGACTGTGGAGATCTGAGTGCAGGGAAACCCACAGGTGTGCACGGCCCATGGGGCCAGGGAGGCAGGTGCCAGCTGTGTGGCTGGGCATGCATGGGAAAATCCTGCGACACAGGTGCTCCCTGTGTGTGGAGACACAGAGAGGGGCCTAGCAGGAGAGTGTGGAGAAGGCATAGGCTTTTGTGTGACCCAGGGCCGATTCTCAGCCTGGGGAGCAGGAGGCTGCCATCGTGCTGGCCCCGGGCGCCCCCTGCCGCCTGGCTGGCTGTCCCTCCCTCAGCCACTCAAATTCCCAGGCTGATGCTGCCGAGGAGCTGAAGGTGGTGCAGGAGGGGCCGGGTCACCGCAGGGCTGGCCTCTCTGGGCATGTGTGCCTGGAGCTGGTGGGGAGCAACAGTAAGGGGCCCCGGGCGAGAAGGGGGCCCCTCCCACAGGCCTGTGAGTGGGTGCCCGGAGGCTGGCTCTGCTCCAGGTCAGTCCTGCAGCACAGGGGCCCACCTGCCAGCTGCCTGGACGACCTCGGGCCAGGCACCAACAGGTGCCCCATCAACCAGGGATGCAGCTCCCCGACTCTGCAGCCTCCCGAGGAACCCATGTGGCAGCCCCCCACCATGGCTGTGGTTCTTGGTCTCACCAGCACCCACCACCCCCTTATCTGCACCAGCACTGCACACCCTGCCAGGCCCCGTCATCAGCGGGCACACATGCCAACCCACGGTCCTCACGCTGCTCACGTGGGCAACATGCAGATATGGCCACACAGCCCTTTCCCACATCCGACTCAGTAAGCCTTCCCTGGACACCTGCTTGGGACCTGGCATCCCCGTCCCTGGGCGAGGAGCATGAACACCCCCAGCTCACCATGGTCAATGGTACAACTGCACCCCCTACGTGTGGCACACATGCTCCTAACACGCACATGTGTGCAATATGAACACACACCCAGCGGCAGTGCAGCCTCCGGCTCGGTCAGGATTAGAAGGGGAGGTCACGGGGCAGCAAGGTTTGTTCAGTGAGGATTTGGGGGGGACGATGGGGTGACAGAGAAGGGAGACGGAGTGGATGCGATAGGGCAGAGGGAAGACTGAGGAGGCAGGCTGGGAGGGTGGCCAGACACTGGCGGGTGCAGGATGCGCTGTGTGGAGCCCCTTTAAGAAAACAGCTACCAGCCTCAATCACCGGGCTGGTCTCTGAGCAATCACTCACTGATCTCCGATCAGCCTGGCTTCGAATCTCAGGAACCCCAACACTCCCTCCTGACTCCCCTGGGATTAAAATGGCCTAGCCAGGCAGAGGGGCATCTCCCAGGTTCTTGGGGCAGCAAGAATCAGGAATTGCTAGGGCAAGCCCCATGCCCTCTCGATCACATCAATGACCCTTCCCCCCATACACATATAAATAAGTTCAGCTCTGCTGAGTGCATGGGTGGGGGCAGAGATCAGGAGGCTCCCACAGCTCGGCCTGGGTAGAAGCTCAGGGAGAGCAAACAAAGGGTGCAGGGGAGTCGCCCCCACCCCCCTGAGGAGGTGGGCTGAGGGCTGAGCTCCTGAGCAGGTTGGGGTGGCCAACCAACAGGACAGAAAGGGAGAAGGGGGGGCTGTGTAGTGAAAGGGAGACAGAGAAGCAGCAGTGGACCCGCTGAACATAACTCTGGCCCCCCTGGTGTGCGGGGGGCCAGGAGCCCCAGCCGGGCCTCACAGTGCTCTGTAAGGGCTGCAAGAACTGGGGGCTGGTGTATGCGCCTCCACGCCGGAGTGTGGACGTGTGCGATCATGTGCGGTGGGGACAGAGGAGGACACTGTGTTCTGGACGTGGGCAGAGGCCAGGTGCCAAGCTGGGAACTGTGAGTAGCTGAGGCAGATGCTACCAAGAAGAGGTATCTTAACCTCCCTCCTGGATTTCCTGGGGACTGGGATGTGGTCAAAACCCTCCAATGTGAGACCCTCCAAGTCAGGCTTCACCTGGCGTTGATTCAAACCCCTGATCCTGCTCTGGGGCCCGGCAGCCAGCAAACTTCCCCCGCCCGGAGGCGTGGGGCGTCTACACTCGCCAGCCCCGCGTGCTGACAGCAGCTCCTGGACTTGGCAGAACCCAGGATTCTGGGGAAGCGCGCGTGGGGAAGCTGCGCAGCAACGAGAGGCCGCCCCTGCGTCCCTCCTCGTAAAGTTTGGCCTCGGGGGGCTTCCAACCAGGTCCAGCAACGCGAGTCAGGGACACCTCCCACCCCCAGAAGCGAGCGTTCGCGCGGACGGTCCCCCGCAAGCCTCCGTGCACGTGACTCACCCGAACCGCGGAGCCAAGCGGTGAGGACTATGCCCAGAAGCGCTGGCCACAGGCCGGGCCGGACGGCCATGGCCGCGGGCGAGCGGGCGGGCCGGGCACGGCGCCCCGCGGGCAGTAGGGCGGCTTTCAGCGCCTCAGCCCAGAGCCCCAGCCCGGGGCGCCCTAGGGGCCCATGCCAGCGGACTGAACTGCCTCCGGGCGGCCGGCTACGGGGCGCACGCGGCGCGTGGCTCCCCTGGGCACCGGGAGCTCAGCAATGCAGCCGGGGCGGAGCGCAGCGCCAGCCGCGCGGCGCACCGACCAGCCGCCGCGCGGAGCCCGCAGCCGGGGAGCCGGTTGCCGGGCGCCGGAAAACCAGGACTGGAGTCACGGAGCGGGGCAGTAACAGGGCGGGGCGGGGGAAGGAAGGAGGGGCCGGGCCGCCCCGAGCTGCGTTCGCCGGCCACCTCCGGCTCTGGGGATCCCTCTCGGCAATGCCCTAGGCTCTCCTGGGG
The DNA here is from genome assembly GCA_039655065.1 of Glossophaga mutica. NCBI lineage: Eukaryota > Metazoa > Chordata > Mammalia > Chiroptera > Phyllostomidae > Glossophaga > Glossophaga mutica. Next base: position 40,077,796 of record CM077314.1, read on the forward strand.
AGGGTTTGGGGTAGTGGGCGGGGAGGCCTCCCACCGCCCCTCGTGGTCTCCAGGGACTGAGCCAGAAGTCTGAAACCCGGAGTGGATCAGTTCTTGGATCCGGGCTCTCCCGGGCCCGCCAGCCTGCGCACAGGTGGCTCGGGAGGGGCCGGGGGCTGCGGCGACCCCGGCGCAGCGCCAGCCTGCAGAGAGCGGCTCAGGGCAGGGGTGCCCGGAGCAGGTTCCGCTGCAGTCCTCTCCCTCCACCCCACAGGACTCCCGCCTCCCGGCCGCGCTCGGAGGCCGTCAGCGCGCTGCGGTAAGCCACCAGCCCGCTGCTTGGATGGGGAACTGCGGGAGAGCTCCCGGATTCCCGGCCAGCCTGCAGAGGTGCCCTGGAAGGCCAGACTTGCGGCCACCTGCAGTCCCAAGCACGTAGCCTGGTGGACCTCAGCGTTACCCAAGGTTTCCCTAAACGCGCGGCGACGTTTGCCTAAGGAAAACAACCCAGGGCGCAGCACAACTGACTGGGCGCGCGGTATTTGCGCCCTGAGCGCGCACTAGCTGGAGACGTGGGCGTGAAGGAACCAGCTGGATTTTGGGAACTAGAGAGACCTGGAGTAGGGTTTAGGCGCTTCCGCCTTCTAGCTCTTTGACCTTGGGCAAGTCAAGTCGTCTCCCAAAGCCTCCAATAGTGACCGCCGCTGGAGTTTCCTGTTCCCCACCCCCATTCCCTAACCGTGTTAAAATAAACAAGAGGGTTGCCTTGAAAGAGAAAGGAAATGACAAACGCGCACCAAGTGCACAGGGCGAGTGGTCAGAAAAAGGGAATCCTGCTCCGAGTCGGGAGGGGGATGAGAAGGTTGAGGGCAGGGTCTCAGACTGAAACGCCTACAGCGGCCAGGTGATAATATAAACTGGAGCTGCACGCTGGGCGATGTAAGGATGGTCTTCCCTTCCACAGAGATATGCGGTCTTCTATATTTCTTGATACACGAGGCCCTCTCTCGGTCTTTTGTTTCCCACTATTGATAGAAAAGGGTTATGAGAAATGTTTTTGCTTTCCTCTTAACTCTCCTGTAAAAAAACATCAGCCAATGTCCAGATACACATCTGCAGGCTCTGGGCTTCATCGCCAGCGGGGAACAACACCAGCATTGGGGACTGGGGACAGGATCTCATCTAAAGGGACAGCTGGCTTTTCTTGCTCCACGTGCCAGTTGGGGGGAGTGGAATATAACCCAGTACGGGCCACACCTTCCAATTTCTCTACAGATTTCAATACAAAACCATTGTGTGTGAAATCTTTTTATTTAAAATCGTTAACTGAAAAATAAAAAATATTTAAACCTCACGTGATCCCAGGTGAAAATGTCCACAAATATGCACCAGCTTCCGGTTTTTCAACTCTGCTTTGGGGGTTGCTTGCGCGTACTCTGTCAGGAGGGCCTGATCTAGCCAACTGGACTGTGTACGTGCGCGTGCATGAGCATGTGCGTGCGCGCCGCCTTGGGGGGGGAGCAGGGTGTGCCCGGGCCCCACCCTGCTCCCAGGGAAGAGCTGGGTAGGTGAGGGGAAACAGGAGCAGCCTGCGTTGGGGCCTCTAGGATGGGGGCAGGTTTAGGAACTGGGGTGTGGGCACTGGCCGGACAGGGCTGAGGATGAAGAACTGAGGTTGGGGACGGGACTGTGATATGATAGCATAATGGTGTCTGCTGGGCTCTGCTAGGTCCTTTCCGATATTTATAATTCGGTTTGTTCCTTACACACGGCCTTGGTAAATAAACAATATATCCCCGTTGTACAGGCGAGGTAACTCAGGCTGACGGGGAGGACAGTGCCCCACACCCATGGCCAGCCGGCTCTTACTCCGTGATTACAGGGCTAGCCAAGACTGGTCCCTGGGAGGTTCAATTTCAATGTCCATGCTCCTTACATTTCCTCCCGCTGCAATTTCTGCTCTGGGGCTAAAATTTGGGAATAAGGTTTGGGGTACAAAAAAGGAAAGATTCTTTTTTGTTCAGTTTGGTTGATCTGGTCCCTTCTCTGGTTCTCTCTCTTCAGCCCTGTAGCAGTCAGGATAGACTAGGTTATGCTGTGGTAACAAGTGGTCCTCAAATCTCAGTGGCTCAGATCAGCAAAAGTTTGTTTTTCATTTGTCCACCATGGGTCTGCTGCTCCAGATCATCCTTCCTCGCCAACCCAGGCTGAGGAAGCAGTCACCCTCTGGTCAGCGAGGAAGAGGAAAAGGGAGCAGTAGAAGTGCACCTACCAGCAATCCATGGCTCAGCCCAGAGATGACACATATCGCTTTCACCCACAGTTCATTGGCCCCCCACCCAGTAATCCCGGCAGGAGTAATCCTGCCATGTGCCTGGAAGGCAGCCGTGGAAATGCGCAGAGTGGTGTTTGTGACGGACCGCGTTCAAGCCCTGCCCCTGCCTGGCTCTGTCCTGGCCACATGGCATCCCTTGTGTTTTCCCAGCATCCAAGCTCATCCCCACCTTCGGGATTTCCTGTTTGCTTTGCTTCTGGGAACACTCTGTCCCCAGAATTTCACATGCTGGCTCCTTGTCATCACACAGATCTGATCTCAGCTGTCCCTTCCCAAGTGGTCCTCTGGGGGTGTCCAGGAAAGGGGCAGGGTGCCCTCACAGAGATGGGGGGGCATATGTTTCACCTGAATTCTGCCTAAGAATCAGGAGGACTGCCAGGAAGGCCTTGTCTCAGACCTGAAGGTAGATGGCTAAACGGGAGGACGGCCCCTGACATCCCCAACTTCCTGTGCCCTTGACCTCCAGACTCCAGGGGAGGGAGGGGCCAAACCCCAACTAGGTGGCACCTGCCATTGCATGTCTGTAGCCCCCTTGCAATACCCCAGTGACAAGGCGTAGTTGTCACCTCCCACCATTGTCCTGGCCAGGAGTTTCTTCTCTCTAGGGAGCAAGAATCTGCCCCTCATTGGGTTTACCTTCTGGGGCCACACCAAGCATGTCTGAGCCCCCTGTTGCTTCTGTTCTTTCAGGAGACTTTCTTCTTTTACTTCAGAATGCAAAGTCTGGGCCTACCCTGGGCTTTCCCCCCTCCCAGGCCAAACATTTCTGCTGCTGTCACCGGCATGGCAGCAGGACTCTGGGGCCCACCACGGCTGCTCTTTTGCAAGGCTGCCCCTCGGAAGGCAGCTCTTGAAGGGAGCTGGAGCATCATCTGCCCACATGGCCTGGTGCACAAGCTCACTTCTAGAACTTTGGTTGGAAGTAAAGAGAGAAAGAAATTTTTTCTGGCAGGAAGAGGAGACCTTGGAGCTGCCATGATGTGAGGAGCACACATGTGAGACTGGGCAGAGGAGAGCAGAGCCTGAAGAAGAGGAAGGTGCCAGATGCTGGTTCATCAAGCCAGACCCCTGGATCCAGCTACTCCTGAAGCTGTCAGATATGTCCCTGCTTTTTCAGTTACATGAGCCAATACAGTCCCCTCTTTCGTTGTTTAAGCCCACTTGGGCTTCTTTCCTTTGCATTTGGAAGAATGATACAGAATTATCCTTTCTAGATGCCTGTTCTAGAGCCTTTCCTAGGGTAGGGCAGGCACTTGTTACTGCGCACTGTTGGCAAGGCTCAGTGCTACCCACTGGGGGAAGCTGCCACCTGTGGAAGAAGACACACGTGCACCCAGGTGTGGGTCAGGGTGGGGTGACAGCCTGCTCATCAGGCGGACGAACGCATGTGTGGTTGTGTGGGACAATGAAACTAGGAATAAACCCCCTTCAGAGGACCCCCAGCAATGTCTGGACTGGTCCCTTTTGCACACTGAACCCCAACACCCAATCCTGACACCCTGAGACAAACACATACACACACACAACACGCCAACACCCACCAAGTCTCTGCTCCTAACATAGATGGGCTTCCCACGCCTGACTCGCACAGGTGCATGCCTGCAACGCACACATGAAAACACGTCCATAGACCCCACTTCTTTCCCGCACAGACCATTCACCTGCCCATTCTCTACAGTGCCTCCTGCTACTAAGAACTTCGTGCCTGCGCCTCCCTAGCACCTCTGCCCAGGAACTGAGACAGGGCCTTGTAGCCTTCAGGACCAAGGACAGCGCCTGGCCTGTCTCTAGCCCTCACCGTGTGCCCAGCACAGGAATGAGATCCTTATCTGGTGTATGTCTTTCGATTCTCACAGCCTCTTATGAAGTAGATGCTGTGATCATGCTTGCTGCACTGATACAACAACTGAGGCCCAGAGAGGGGGTGTAACTTGCCTAAACCCACCCATGTGGTCAGGGATGGAACAAGGATTTAAATGTAAAGGCTGCTCTAGAATGTTTGCTGAGTGATTGCAAGAATGCTCTGTCTAACAAATGGTTTTATCAGAGATGTGTGCTCCTGTGATGTATGTGCTCTCACTCTCTCTCTCTCTCTCTCTCTCTCTCTCACACACATACACACACACACAGAAATACACCCAGAGACAACCTTTGCAGCTCCATGAGCTCTGAGGCATCTTGGACTCTCGGGTCTCCCTGGCTGCACAGCCCCATTTCTAGTGTCCCTTCTGGGTGCTCAGGTGGGTTTGGGGGCGAGGCTATACCTGCTGAGGGGCCTGTGCAAAGGAGTGGGCAGGAACTTGTCAGGAAGCGGGCAGGAGCTGAGGAAGAGGAGGCTGGGGTTAGGCCAAGTAGAAATCTGGCACCGTGCCCTCCGCAGATGACCTGATGAGCATTTTGCAGAGTTAATTTCATTAGCATCTCTGGGAGATGAACAATTAGCAAGATGCTCTGATGCCTTTAAAAGCGTAAGAGAGGGAGAAGGACGCCCTCCTGGCTTCCCTACCAGACCACAGCACCCCCGCCCCCCCTTTCTCCAGGTTCCTTCCATCTCCATCTCCCATCTCCTCACACCTCCCCTTCCCCTCTTCTGCTCACTTCTACCCTCAGCCCACCTCCCCTCTTAGCCGCCACGATGGCCCCTCCTTCACTCTTGCTGGACCACTGGCCACAGAGAGTCGATTGGTCCCCTGTGTCCTGATCACTTGGACACCCAGGCCTGGGGCTTGGCACCAGTCCAGCCCTCTGGAGAGGCAGGGCCTTTCTCTGGTACCCACAAAGGGCAGGGCCAGGTAGGGGGGTCTCTGTTTTCAGTTGATTTTTGCTACCAGCTCCATGGCAACTCCAGACGGGGTTCGTTCCAATCCCAGGGTTGGTCCTGTGGGCAGGGCTGGGCAACCTGCCTCCTCTCCCAGAGCCTGGTCCCCTGGGGCCCCAGGACTGGGCAGGGGGCTAGGGCTCCCAGAAGGGAGGTGCAGGACAGCAGAGAAGGGCATGTGTGGCCCTACCCAGCAAATGGAGAATGGGGTGCAGGGACCATGGGTGAGTGTTTCAGACTGCGGACTCCATCATGTCTTCTGTGAGTTCTGGTCAGTGGGGTGCACTCTGGTCCAGCTGTCAGATCTCCTTTGGGGAGCCCTGGAGTATCTCTGACACAGGAAGCCCTTGACAGCTGGGGCCCCAGCCTTTGTGGGTTGATTCCAAGTTCTCAGGATGGGGTGGGGCTCCAGACAGACCCTCTCCCCTCAGACTAGGTGGACCCTGATTGTCCTAAACTCCCTTCTGCCCCAGAGTCCTGCCCCATCCAGCGTACCAGAATCCCCAGGGAGCTTGCTAAAACGCAGATTTCTGGACTCCCTCCCAGTACTACTGCAGGATATGCAAAGAGAAGGGGCAGGAATCTGCATTTTCAGAGGGGCCCGTGAAGCTGGGAATCACGGTGCATGTTGGCAGGGTCCCAGGCCCTTGGAGCCAGAATCTCTTGCTCTGCACTGTGAATTCTCAACAGGGACAATATTGCCCCCAAGGGGGCAGAAATTGGTTCTTTAGGGGTGGAGGTGGGTGAAAAACATCCGACTTTCTCCTTATAAAGCACAGATCTATCTGTGGCACATACACAGGCCTGTGGTGGGTCTGTGGTACTGCGACTTCAGAGAGGGGGTGGCAGAGAGGAAATGCCCATGAGGCTCCTCGTGCGGGTGATGGTGAAAAATAAGCTGAGAAACACGACAGTTTGAGAAAGGTCCTAAAAAACATGTGCATAATGCACGCCCCGCTCCACCCCGGACACACACCCACATGCACACACGATGCACACCTGCCTGTGCCCTACACGCATAGGCACAGCAGGCTTCTCTCTCATGCACAGGCAGGTGCACGCTCACCCAGCCTGCCCCCTCCCCCCACACAGGCATCAGGAGGCTCCAGTAACACTGCGTTGGTGAAGAGGGGACTAGGTGAGGATTTAATAAGCTTTCAGATAAATAAATATAGAAAAACCCCTTTCCTGGGCCTTCGCACTTCTCAGTAATGTGACATTCCTGGCTTCACGCCTCTTGAGAGCAGAGGTGCCCTGTGGCGTCTTCCCGCATGCAGGCGTGTGTCTGGGGTGCCGCGCGCTCTCTTCGTGGCTGCGAGGGGGAACGGTGTGCCTGCAGCTGGTGTGCACGCGTCTGGGAAGCATGAGATGAGTGTGGGACGGGGACTGGTCAGGAAGGAGTGCGTGTGCTTGCACAAGTGTGTGCGTGTGGGGCTGACTCTCAGGTCCTTAGCCAGACACTCGGTCTCTAAATCCTCCCCGGTCATCGCTGCTTCCTTCGCCAAGGTGTCCTGCAGGCACGGTCCAGCAGTGTGTGCTGAGTGAATGAACGGATAAACGAATGAACAAACGGACCTCACTTACCAGGCATCTGGACCTCTGTTCTCTTAATGAAACCTCATGAACGGTCCCATGCCCTACATATGACTGTGCTCATTTTACAGATGAGGAAACTGAGGCTTGGGGCATGGAAGGCAGCACCTGCAGCATCAGCGTCCAGTAGTTGGACAACGTCTTCTAGTCGGTTCCAGCCTTTGCCCAGCACACGTTGCAGGAACTTGGGAGGCCTCAGTGGAGAGGCCCCGGTGAGTTCTCTGTTGCCACCTTGCGCAGGGTCACGTGCAGAAGGGCTGCTCAAGAGGCAGAAGCCACGGCAAGACTCTCCTAGAAGGCTCTGCCAACCCCCGCCCATTTTTTCCTCTGCTCCACCCCCGGCACCCAGAGCCCACGGCCTGGCCCCTCCAGGGCCAGCTGAGGAGAGCGAACTGCAGGCCGGTAATGCTCACCCAGCGCAGCGATTCTGACTCAGTCCCTCGGGGGTTGGTATATACTGTGTGCCAAGGTTAATTAAACTGGTAATTAGAAGGAGAGATGCTTAATCTAGCTGGTTAATAAAATAACCCCCTTTCAGGAGCACGTGGACGCTGTCACTCGGGCGGGAGGAAGCAGAGACGCCGCGGCCCAGGCGCTGTGGGATCAGTGGAGCAGAACGCTCCCGATTCCTCCGGGCCTGGCTCCCGGCTCTCCCTGCTCCCCAAGTCCTGGAACTGACTCCTGGGCCTGCCTCAGCCTCCCCGGGAGGCAGCTGCAAGGAGGCTCGGTTTGGGAGGGCAGCTGGAGGCACCCAGACCCGGGGAAGCTCCGAGGGTTGTGTGCGGGGCGGGGCCCCAGTGGAGGTGGGGGCAGGGCTCTTGCATCAGCGGGGGGCCGCTCTCCCGCCCTTTCACAACCCTTTCTGCCACTCCTCCACAGCTAGGACTGACCCTTACACCACAAATGGCATCCGGGGGGATATCTTTTAAAATGAATTTGAGCCCTGGCTGGTGTAGCTCAGTGGATTGAGCGCGGGCCTGCGAACCGAAAGATCGCGGTTCGATTCCCAGTCAGGGCACATGCCTGGGTTGCCAGGCCAGTTCCCGTCAGGGGACATACAAGAGGCAACCGCACATTGATGTTTCTCTCCCTCTCTCCTTCCCTTCCCCTCTAAAGATAAATAAATAAAATCTAAAAGGAAAAAAAAATCTAAAAAAAAAAAAATAAAATGAATTTGAAATTTCACATATAAAACGTGAATACCTTGTTTTTGTAAAAAAAAAAAAGGGGGGGGCTACAAATAACTGGGCTTTAAATCTCGGGTATGTAGCCTTCTGGGCCTTTCTCCGCATATTCACAGGTATACATGTTGATGTAACTAGACGGAGTTTTGCTTAGTTTTAGATTTTTACAGTGTGGTGTCTTGCTGCACGTGTCTCTGCTCCGTGCACTCCTCGAAACCCGGCCACTCGACGGCTGGTGCTTTCTTCATCCACCCAGATGGGGTTTTCCAGATAGGGAGAGGAGCCTCCTTTGCCCTTGGGACTTCATGCTCAGAATGGCCTGTGGTCTCAGCCCAGTGGGTCCTTCCTGTCCCCTGCAGGGCCATCGCCCACGGCCCTGCCTGCCGGAATGCTTCCCAGACCCTGTCTCTCCTCCGGGACTGGAGCGAGCCAGGGTCACAGCAGCACCCCCTCCCTCCTCCAGCCTCTGTTGCAGAGACTCCAGCTCCAGGGCAGCCCTCAGCGGGCTGTGTGAGGGGGAGACCGCCACAGCACCACCTCGCAGCCACCCCGCCAACCCCGCAGGCCCCCAGCTCAGGTGTGAGGTCCTCAAAGAGACAGGCCACCTTCCACTACCCACCTCCCAAAGGGCTGAGCTCCCTGCATGGCTCCCAGGCAAGGGGGCAGCAAGCTCTCTCCTGCCCCTGGGGACAGTGACAGCAGACCCAGCCAGTGGGCAGCAGGCCTCTGGTGAAGGCAGACGTGTGCCCATGCAGGGGAAGGGGTTTCATCAACCTTCCTGTGCCCAGCTGGTGGAATGGGCTTTGCTGTCAGGTGAATCAGGACCTGAGCAGGTGGCCCTGAGGCTGCAGTGGCTGTGAGATGGGGTCTTTTCCTGCCGGAGGTCAAGTCAATTCCCATTCTAAAGGGGCAACAGGGTACAGTGTTTTAAGGACAAGAAACAGGTTAGAGATGAGCTCAGCCCAGCAGTCCGCCCATCTATTCCCTTGTACACTCACCCAGCTACCCATTTACCCACCTATTCACCCAGCCACGCACCCTCCGCTCCGCCCTCCGCCCATCCGCCATCCACACACTCATTCACAGAACAGGTACTTCTCGGTCCCCGGCTATGGGCCAGGGCCTGTACTGCATGTAGATCCGTTTTCCTAGGTCTGGTTCTCCCAGTGTGGGTGGCAGGCAGGAGAGGAACTAGCAATAAATAAGCCAACAAACAAACCAAGGAGATAATTCCAGCCGATGAAAGATCTGAAACGGATAAAGCGAGACAGTAGAGGGAGAAGGTGCAGAGGGCGTGCGCTCCGGTGCGGCCAGGAGCGTCTCCGAGGAGGTGGTGTTTCAGTGGAGTGATAAGAAGGTGGCAGCTATTGAGGGGGGAAAGTGCTTTGGGCAGAGGGGGCAGCAAGTGCAAAGCATCCATGAAGGAAATGAGCTTGGTGTTTGTGTGACCAGAGGAAGGGCAGTGCAGCTGGAACCCCTGGGGGTGGCAGGAGGGGACAAGGTTGGGGGGGCTCCAACCGTGGGAGGAGACCAGATCCCACGCACCCTTGAGCCGAGCAGGGGAGTCGCCACCACTCCAAGAGCAAAGGGAAGCCAGCGGAGGTTCAGGCCCGGGGACAGGCTGGGATCTCGGTCTGAAACCCGTTCCTCCGGCTGCTTTGTGCTGATGGCTATGAGAGGGGTGTGCGGCCCATGATTTCTGAGCCCCTTTCAATTCTGGAACCCTGAAGAGCCCACCTCGCTCCTGTTCTACAACAACATTAAGGATGATCCATAGCATGGCCACCCATGGATGAAAAGTCTGCTGGAAAAGGGAGCCCCACAGAGGAGACTCATTCTGTTGGAGCACCCTGATCCAGCCATGCCTGAGGCCACACTGCCCCTGCCTTGGGGGCGTTTCAGATATAAGAGCCAATGAACACCCTATGGAATGTGAGCCAGTTTGAGCTGGATTTCTGATCCTTGAAACCAAGGGGGCCTTGTCAGCGCACCTGGTTCGACCCTTGCAGGGCTGGTTATGAAGACACTCTCACACAGGGCTCGGCTCATTCCTGGGTGGGAGGTACATGTTTATGTACATTCCACAGAGGAGATGTGTTGCCCGAGCAGGCTGGGACTCCAATCCAGGACCTCGGTCACCTCCAGAGACTTCTCCCCAGTCACAGCCACCCCCTGTTCACTCTCCCTTTGCCCCCCAGGGGCCTGGACCCACTATTTTCGCTTCTCTTTCCCAGCTGCTGCCCACTTCCGCCCACTTCCTCGTAAGCCTTCCACCCACAACCACTGTCTAATGCAACGCCCTTTAAGGAGTGTGACTGTGCGTGACTCCAGCGAGACAGAAGGGGCCCCTTCCTCTAACCAGCTGGGAGGCCACGTGCCTCATGGGGGAGAGTGTGGCATGTGGAGCTACAAGCCCACTTGGCTCTAGAAGTTGGGGGGCTCTGTACCCTGGGAGCCTCAGCTGCCCCAGCTGTGAGATGGGCTGAAAATGTCCAGCTTCAGGCAATGATGAGCACTACACGAGGCGAATGGAGGAAACTGTGGTGGGATGGGCATCGGCAACACGAGCCTCTTGGCCGTCTCTCCGGTCCCAGCGCAGCCTCGGTTTCTTCGACTTGTTGTCCCCAGTCCCAGGCCACTCGACTCTTCCTCCGTGATTCATTCGCTCGTGGAGGAAATTAATTATCTATCTATCTATTTATTTATTTATCCTCACCCAAGGGCATGCTTATTGATTTCAAAGGAGGGGACGAGGAGGGGGAGAGAGAAGGAGGAAAACGTCGATGTGAGGGAAAAACATTGATCAGCGGCCTCTTGCCTGCACCTGGATCCGCTGCCCAGGTGTGTGCCCTGACCAGGCGTCAAACCCATGACTCTGGGATTTAGGGGTGGTGCTCCAACGTCTGAGCCACACCGGCCAGGGCCACAGAAGAATGTGTTCAATGTCTGTTGTGCTCCAGGCTCTGCCGCAGACCGTGAGAAACAGCAGCGAACAAGTCAGCAGTTTAATTGCAGAGGGAAAAAGCAGACTAAAAACACGCAAAGGAGATAGTCCTTCTCATAGGGGTTACGTGCCAATCAGAAAACAAATGAGCAAAACCCTGGGGAGATGCAGTAGTGCCCGGGTGAAGGAGGGGGCGTCGGTCAGCAGGTGGAAAGCCCTCTCTGCTGAGACCTAAATGAAGAGAAGCCGGGGACTAAGGCAGGAGCTGGCAATTGAGTGTCCCAGGCACACAGCTCGGCAAGTGCAAAGTCCCTGAGGTGGGACCCAGTTGAAGGACCAACGAGGCCGGCGTGGACGGAGGGCAGTGAGCGAGGGGGAGCTGGGGCACAGGTGGGAAAGGTCGGCAGGGCAGGCCCTGGGCCCTCTGAAGCCACGGGTACAGTTCAAGCTTCACATGTGCAAGGGGAAGCCCTGGGACAGTGGAGGGCAGCCGGGAAGTGACAGACCTGATGACCATTCTCGGAAGAGCAGTTGTGGGAGGACCCATGTTAGGGGCGCAGGGGGAGCAGGACCGCCAGCTCAAGTCCCTGCCTAGCCCACACCCTGCCAGAGCTAGCGCCTCAGCCCAGCTCAGCAACCGGTCCCCCCACCATGATCAGGCAGGGCAGGAGCCCCCAGCTTTGGGCATCTGGGGAAGGATGCACCTCAACAACCTTGAGCAGACACGGCGGTTTCTCCAGCCGCTGCCTCAGCTCCTCCTCTGCGCCTGCCTCGTCCCCAGATAAGTGCCCCCGCACTCCCGCCCCTGGGAAATGGTCTGCAGTTTCCTATTGCTGTTGCCAAGGGCCCGCCTGCTCAGACCCCAAGTAGCCTGGGCCGAGGGAAGAGCCTTCCCCCAGATGCCAGAGACTATCTCCTCTCTCAGTGGCGTCTCAGGATTCGAGGATCCAGGCCTTCCCTTTCCCCACTCCCACGCCCTCCGCTGCCCGTCGCGGCTGCAGGAGGCAGCGCGGCGTGCCCGCCCGTGGGGATGCTGCGCCCCTGTGCGCACAGGTGCTTGTGTGTGAGGGCTCTTGACCTGCGGGGAGGCAGGGAAGGGTCCTGGTGCAGCAGGGAAAGGCCGCAGGCCGCAGGAGCCCAGCTGCCACTGCCCGTCCGCTCCCATCAGGGTGCCGCCTCACCGTGCTATTTCATTTGCGCCCACTTGTCTGTCTCCTGTGTCTCGCTCCATCTTCCGACGTGTCTTTCAGCCAACAGAGGCCCCCTCAGTGGGAGCTGCAGTTCTGAAGACAGACGCCCCCCGCAGAGGCCGGGCACACTCCTGCTGTGGTCACGGCCGAGGCCACAGCCACAGGGCCGCCACCCGGGAGCCAGCCCACACCCGGAGAGGAAGAGTGACATCTGCACCTCAGCAGCGCCCCACTTCACAGTTCGAGTTTCTCTGCCCCACGCCTATTTAATTATATACCCCTGCCTTGTTCCCAGAGGGGTTCAAGGCACCAGTCCTCTGTGTCTTCACGGTGACACTGCAGGGCGGGCGGGCAGCCGAGGACAGCCGAGGACACTGCGGTTCAAAGGGGCTTCGCCAAGGGCATGCCGCCCCGGGCGAGCTCTAGGGGCAGGGCTGGGACTCGGCCTCAGCGTGGGCTGGACCGTTGCTGCAGGAATCTCCGGCCCCGGGGGCTCAGAACTTGCTCTGCCTGATGGTGGCACATGCTCTGTCACGGGCTCAACAGGTGAAGCAGGACACGCCCTGGCTCTCTCAACCCCCAAGCCCAGCGTCAGCCCTCTGTCTCCTGTCTGGAGTTCCTGTGAGAGGCTCCCGGAAGCAGGAAGTTGGGGGACCCCATAGGAAGCGTGGGAAGGGAAGGGGACTGAGAGCCTGGGCTGGGGGTGGGGCAGGCAGGTGGCAAGGGCATCCGTGAGTGCCCTGCTCTGAAGCCTGGTGGGGGCGGCTGAGGCCTGGGGCGGTCTGGAGGGGCCCGGTGGGCATGGCGGGGAGAGAAGGGGCTGCCCAGCTGACAGCAGGTGACGGGAGCCCAGGCTGCTGCCACCCCAACAAAGGAGAGGAGCGAGGGGAACGAGGCTTGGCAACCGCTCTCCCAGCTGCTCTGGGTCTGAAGCGGAGCCATGGTGCTGGCTCCGGCGCAGTGCGAACAGGTGGCAGCAAGATTGGCACAGCCAGGAACATTCATCTCGCAGAGGCCAGCGAGCAGCAGAGCGGGAGAGGAGCAGCCAGACGGGGAGGGGGGTAGAGAGGGAGAGAAGGGGGGCCTTCCCCTCGGCTCCACAGGCTCAGCCACCCCGGGACAGGCCCCCTCTGCTCTTCCCCCATGGGCATCTGCACGTGCCCACGGAACCACCTCCACACACCCAGGCCCTCTGAGCCCACGGGCCGGCCAGGGCTCCCACCCAAAGGTGCTCACCAGATACCTGCCTGCCCCCTTTGCCCCGCCGCCCGTGTCTCCTAGCCAGCTCACCTCTCCGGCTTGTGCCAGCGGGGCTCTCTGGCACAGGGGACACCTGAGCACCTGGGGTGGAGGGAGGCACCTGGGCCCCCCAGGCCGGCTCCCAGCTCCGGGGCGGCAGGCCAAGTTTCCTTGCTTGGATTCGCGCCCCGTCTGGACAGGAGCCCTGGACACCCGCTGCGGTGTCTGGCGATTTGGCTGAGGGCACACTGATTCCACAGTGACCATGTGGGCTCCACCAGAACTATGAAGTTCAGCCCAAGCGAGGCGAGGTTTGCCATGCAATCATCGCAAGGTTGTGCGTGGTGCCGCCTGCACACCCAGGGGACGGCCAAATAAACCAGGTGGCTGTGGCATTCGCTGGTTTCCCATTTGGTAGGCACCTCTGCAGGGTCTGCTCTGGGCCTAGCACTGCTCTCGGTGTGAGGGCACCGCAGGAAAGAGGACAGAGTCCAGGGCTGAAGGCCCTTGCCTGGTAGGAGGCAAGTCAAACAAACAAACACAGCAGTTTCAGGTGGGACTGATGGAGCAGGAACACAGTGATGTCAAAGGGAATGGGAGAGGGGGCCTTCTACGTGAGGCAGCTGGGGAGGGCTGTCCTGAGGAGGTAGCACTGGGGATGGAACCTGAGTGAGAAGCTGATCATAAAAAGGGCAGGGGAGGGTATTTGCAGCCAAGGAAACTACATGTATGAAAGCCCTGAGGTGGATGACCTTGGCCTGTTTGAGAGACAGAAGGAAGGGCAGTGGCATGGGGAGCAGTAGCACCTGGATCACGCAGGACCTGAAGACCATGGGGAAGAGCTGAGAGTTTAGCCTAACTGGGAGGACATGCCTTTGGAGAAGAGGCCCATCTGGTGGCTGTGGGGAGGACACACTGGACTGGGTGGGAGAGGTGTCGGGCCACCAGGCCAAGGCAGCTGCTGGACTGGAGTGCAGGTAGGGAGGAGGGGAGAAGCGCTGACTCGGGTGAGTTTCGGAGGTCGGCGTGCAGGACTGTTCTGAGGTTATGTAGAGAAAGGGAAGACTTAAAGACAAGCTTGGGGTTGAGCCCTGGGGAGGGGGCATTCCCCGGGCTGGGGACATAGAAGACAGTCTTTTTCATCTTCCAAAAATACAACCCAGAGGGGATTCCCGCACTGTGCGAGCCCAGAGCAGTGTGCCCCTGCCCCTCGTCCCCACCCAGGAGGCGGATGTCTGCCCCTACCCCATGGACACGTCCTCCTGGACGCCAGCACTCCCGTGCGCTCGGAACAAGCCGAGTCCCATCTTGAAGATGGACTGCACTTTACAAACTCCATATGCTCAGTTTTCTTTTGTTATTTTAATTTCTAACTACTCGGGATGGTTTCCAGCACTGGCTTGTGCTGTGATTCTCGTGCCAGCAGACACACGTTGCTTCCCCCCTCCTCATCCCTCCCTTTGTCAGCGCCACAGAGATTTCTCCCAACCCCGGGGAGAGCTGGAATCCAGGGAGGGGAATCAGCCAGCACGTGGGTGCCCTGGGCATCTGCTCAGAGAGGACACTGACCCCAGGGGTGGGAGGCGTGGGCAGCAGGTGGGAGCCCAGGGTCTGGCTCAAATGGGTGGGGGTTTTCTAAAGATGCTGTCAAAGGGGCCTTGGCCCCAGGTGGGAACTGCAGGTGGGGAACGTACTTCCTCACGTACCCCAGCCCACACGACCATCTCCCCAGGCCTCTCCAACAGGGGCTGACGGCCCTCGCCTTCTCCCACTAAGCTCCTAGCACACACTTCCTACAGCAACAGACCTTCTTTCTGTCTCGAAGACAACTCCCAGGAAAGTTTGCTCTGCCCTCTGCCTGGGGCACTCTCCTCCAAACCTTGCCAAGGTCCTTCTTTTTGCCCCAGCGTCCCCTCTTAGGCAAAGGCCTCTTGGATATCCAGTCTGCGTGGGCTCCTTGTGACAAGCTGGAATCTCCCATGTCACTTTGATGACACGTTCCCACAGGAGCAGGAGATGAGCCGTCTTTGTTTCGTTTGCCGCTTCACTTGCACGGGCCGGGACAGTATCTGGTGTGGACTAACGCATACTTGTTAAGTGAATGAGTGGGTTTCCTGCCATCTCCTCCTGCCAGCTCCTGTTTGTGGAAGGGACTTGGGGTGTCTGGAAACTCAGAGTCAGGTATGTGGAAGAACAGGACGGTTACTGACTGGCCACTCGTGCTGAGAGCAGTGCAAGTGACCTCACTTAATGCGCTACCCCGTTGCGCGTGCAGGGACATAGACCCTCGAGTGAGTGAAGGGTGCTGCCCGGGAGCAGACGGCTCACAAGCCAGGGAGCCGTGGTTTAGATCTGCCTCTGGGCTTCTCTGCCCACCAGGCTGCAGATGGGCCACAGATGACCAATTTTCAAACAAGCCGGATAATAGTCCACTTCGCACCCCATGCTGTTATTGACTGCAAGGCAACAGCAATTGGATGACTCAGGAGGCGATGATTTCAGCGCCTCACGGGGTCCTTTCACGCTGGGTCCTGATCGCTCGCACACATGGGACCACTCCTGTGCAGAGCGTGGGGCCAGGACAAAGCCACAGTGACTCTGCTGAGCCCTGGGGCTTCCTGCTCGGCTATACCTCTGGTCTCTGCCCTGACGCGGGTTTCCTACAGTGTGTCGTCGTTGTAACCAGCAGGAGTCTCCAACACCAGCCTCACCCAGGAGCGGTGGCAGCAAGGCGGGGTTCTTCTGTCCTCTGCCTGCTGCGGTCCCTCCTGGGGTGTCTTTGAAGCCACGGCCTCGGCCTCGCCTCCCAGCCTCACTGGCTGCCAGGTTTCAGTGAAGCCTCACCCAGCGGGTTTGCATCCCCTTCCCGGATTCACGGGCATGCAGGCCACTGACCGCCAGCTAACACTCCGGGGTTTGTTTCTCCCCTTCCTGTCCCCAGGAGACAGTGAGCTCCCTGAGGGCAGAGGTTCTACCTGCGTGGTCCCTGGCTGTGTCCCCCCATCGGCACACAGCAGGCAGCTGGTGTTGCCTCTGCACGTTCCCCAACCTGGGGCCGTTCGCACCCCGGCCTCACAGTTGTGGTCATGCCTGTGTCCCCCAGGTCCTATCTAATATTTGTCTTTCAACCAGCCACCTTTAAACAACTTAAGAAATGAAATATGAAAGGAAGCTTTTTATCACTGCCATAGATGGAAAGCCAATATTACTTGCCATAAATAGAAGACAACTGTTAAAATAAATGCCACGAAAATAAAACAGTGTGAAAAAATCTGAGCAAGAGCCTGTTGCCTGTAGAAGGCAAGAGGCTGAGGGCCTCTCACGCGCTCTCTCTCTCTCTCTCTCTCTCTCTCTCTCTCTCTCTCTGTTGGAAGGAACGGTCGGCCAGTGCAGGAGAGGCACCAAACCAAGGCTTTGTCCTTGGTGGAAGGTTTCGGAGGGACTGCATAGGGACTCACTGTCTCAACGTCTGAGCGAGACTGTGGGACTTCGCTCCTTTCTCGGACCCTCCTAAAATCCAACCCTGCCACAGTCCTCTTCCTGGGAAGGCAGAATCCGGAGAACTCGGTGGGGGTAGGTGTGGAGAGACCCCCTCCACCACGATACCCCTGGTGCTTGGGGCCACTCTAGTACCTAAGGTGTCCTTGTGCAAATTGGGAACAGGTGCTCTCTGGGTGGAGGCGACACTCTCTCCCCTGGATCCTGCCTCCCTGCGTCATCCGGCCCCCAGGCTCCCGGGCCTGTGGGTCGAATCTCGATCTCAGCATTTACCCTGTCCTGTTTGCATCGCGGTGAGTTTTGCCCCAGCCTGCCATCCTCACCTGACTGGGGAGCGCCCCGCTGTGGGACCATCCTGATTGGACATGCGTCTCCCATTGCTCGGCGGAGCGTCCCAATACGGCTGGCTTTCAGGAAATGTTTGTGGACCTGAGTGGAGTTGGTCATTGATCAAACTCCAATAGCCAACATTTGCTCCTGTCCAGACTAATAACACCAAAAAATTCACCTGCCGGCTCAGCTTGGGCTTTTTCCTGAAGTTTTTCCAGTGCCAGGTGGGGTGGGGGGTGGATACTCCAACCTCCCACCTCCTCAGGAAGAACTTCCTCTTCCTGACTCCGCAGTGCTCCCTCCTGATGTTCTCTCTATCTGGTCCAGCCCGCAGGGAGTTTTAGGGAGACTCCTCTATGGTGCAAGTGACAGGAAAACAAAGGTCTACTTGGCCACATCATGGGGGAGTTTGTTGAGCTGTACAGTTTCAGTCTGCAGGTGGTGTTAGCATCAGGCAAGGCTTGGTCCAGCAGCTCCAAAGGTGCCACCAGTCCTGGCTTCTCTCCATCTCTCTGGTCTGACTTCCATGTCCTGAGGTTCACCTCAGCCTCCTCCTGCAGCCTACCCTGACCCCCACCATGAGTGTCTCCACGCTACTGCTTCCTGGTAGCACAACAGCTGCCTTCATCCTGATCTTACATCCTGCATCACTTAGGAGAACAATGAAGATCTCTGCTGGATGTCCACGTAAGACAAGGAGACCTTACTTTCCCAGAAACTTCGGGAATATTGTAATGTCTCACTGGCCCTGACTGGGTGGGTTACCTAACCATCTGGAGTGGAGATGGGGAGGAGGTGAGAAGCTGCTGATTTGGGTGTGATTTTGGTGTGAGAAGCCACTGCCAGGGGGCGGGGATATGCTGAGTAGCCAATCAGGGTCTGCCCCTGCAGGTGATTGTGGAGGAAGCTCCCCAATCATAGGCAGAGACATGGAGGTGTGTTTCCCAAGGGGAGTTGGGGAGATCTGTTTCCAGAGGCAGAGGGGTGGATGCTGGGGGCCAACCACAGATGGCCTGAAGGTGGGGCAGGAGAGTCAAGCAGGCACCGTGAGGCTGGTTGGACTTTTATAACAGCTTCTTTTCCTCCCCTGGGTGTAGTCAGGTGGGACTACAGGCTGGCCCAGTCTGGGGACTGGCGTGATGCTGGGTCCAGAAAGGACACAATTAACCATGTAGGACCCACCTCCAGGCCCCTACAAAGACGTGGAAGGTTGGGGCCATAGAAGGGATGCAGGAGCCATCAGCTCAGGGGTCTCAACCAAAGACCCGTGGGCAGATTTCAGGACTCTGTCAGATCCACGGGGCCCTGTGTGTGCACTTTGTTGGGCAAAGGATCCACAACTTGGTGAAGTCTCACAGCACTTGTGGCCCGAGAGGTTCGCCGAAAGGGGCAGCTAGGTACTCGAGGGTGAACAAGAGCTGGAAGCAGAATCTGGAAAAGAACCTGGTCTCTCAATCCCCCTGCCCACCTCTGCGCCTCGCAGGGCCGGCACCGCCCACGTTCCCATCGTGCTGGAGCCGGTCAGGAGGCCTCCTCTCATTCAACCGGAGCCTCCTGTGTGCTCTGGGATGCAGCTGCCAGCCCCACTTGGCAGATGACAGAATCCATGATTGGCTCAAGGTCACAAGTGGCACGGTGGGTTCAAAGCGCACTCTGACTCCACACAGCCCTTCTTCGCAGCACAAGAAGCTGCTTCCCTTTATTTGATCACCGGCACTCGTTAGAACCACCCAAGTACGTGGCTCCTGCCCACAGGGTCACAACACCGCCAGTCTGCAGCCTCGAAAAGGGAGCCTGTTTTTTCTGTTCTCTCGCCAATAAGGATGTTCTCCTGGGGACGCCAGGCGCCGGGCTTGGTGTCCTGTGAGACCGCCCGCTGATTCTCAGCAAGCAGTGTCGCCTCTCAGGGCTTAGGACCCTCAGCCTGAAATGGGACTAGCAATCCTTCCCTTGCAAGGCTGTTTAGCGGATCCTCACGGGTCCTTGTTGTGACAGTTCTGAGTGCTGGCCAGGCCTGATGCAGGTAAGAGGCTGCTTTTGGTGTTGGCAGACCCGCAGCATCTTTGAGAGGTTGCTCATCAGGACCCTGCCTCTCCCTGGAGTAGGGAAGATTTCCCCATGGCCCACAGAGGAGGTGGGAAACCGTCCCAAGTGACAGCGTGGCTCAAAAAGCCAGCCACCATCTCAGGTGCTTTGCATATGTGACCATCCTTCACCCCCTTAGCTCCACCAGATGAGTGCCACCAGCAACTCCACTCTGCAGGCCAGGAAATGGTAGATCCAGGTGGAGTCACTTGGTCCAGGTGACACAGCATTGGCGGAGTCGGGATTTGAATCCAGGTCTGTTGGAGGCCACAGCTCATGTGTCTTCCCCTCTCTGGCCCACGGTGAGCCAGAGGGCAAAGTCTTCTGCCGTTTAAAGGAAGCACTGGACCTGGCTCCAAGGCTGGCCTGACTGTCATTTAAGTTAGACTGGTTCCTTGCAAGCTGGACAAGGAGGTACCAGGGGCCATGGCCTGGTTGGAGACAGCCTGGCCCAGCCTCTGGCCACCCCCCTTGCCCCCGGCCTGCTGCTGGGAGTCTCATCCAGCTCAGAGGTCACTGGCCGCGCTGCCCAGTGCAGCGCCCGCAGCCCATGGGCTCAGTGTGGGGGGTGATGCGGGAGTTTCCTGGCTCCAGTGCGTGCAGTCACCGCCACCACACTCTGCTCCGAAGGCCCTGAAAGCCATAAAGCAGCCAAGGAAAAATGACAGCGGGCGAGGAAACGAGCCACGGAGGAAATTAACTCACACCCAGGGAGCCGCGCAGCATTCTGCTGACAGAGAGGGCCGGCTACCTCGTAAAACTAAACACTTAAACTCTTCTCTTTACAACAATTACAGGGCCTTGGATGCCTCTCCCCGCCACCGGGGAGTGCGGGGCAGGAGCTGGCTCTCCGCAGAAGGCATGGAGTGACTGTGGCTGCCAGGGCAGGGTCCCCTCTGTAGGGGGGCGGGCCAGAGGGCCAGAGAAGGTCGAAGCTGGACAGGGACTTGGGGACCAACCGCTCCAACCCCCGCCTTCGACAGATGAGAAGCCTGGGGGCCCAGAGAGGGATTGGACTAAGTGAAGGTCACCGAGGTAGTTAGAGTCCGGAGGACTGAAAGCAGCTTCTCTCCGAGGCAGTGAGCTTGCTGTCCTGATTCTGCAAACAGTTCCCGAAGCCCCGCCTCCCGGAGCCGGACCCTGGGGGCGGAGCTCGGCAAAAGAGCAAGGGCGTGTCCTTGGCCCCAATTAGAAAGTGCGTCCCTGCAGGCCGGGACCTTGTCTGTGCAGAGCAGCAGCCTTGACACCCCCTCCCGCATCCCCCGGAGAGGACACGTGTCCTCACGCCTGGCCATCCGGGGAGACCCCCGGAAGACTGGCTGCCTACTAGGGGCTTCCCAGCTGCAAAGAGCCTCAGGAGCCCAGGACGGGCTGGTCCCTGGGGCGGGTGTCTGACTGCAGGCACAGCGGGCAGGGCTTCTCTCGGCTGCTCCACACCGCTCTCCGGGCCTTCGACCCCAGCCTCTCTGTCTGGCCTTCAGGGCTGCCAGGTCTCCGCTGCAGAGACCCCTGCCAGCTACGACCCCGCACCTGCTTCCCAGCCCCTCCACCCACGCCCCCATCGCCCATTCCTCATTCAGACTCCGCCCCCAGCAACAGTTTCCCTCTCGGGCTTGGCAGGCTGCCTGCAAACACTATCCCCAACCCGCTCCCAGAGTGAGGGACAGCTGTTGTTGTTTTCTGCAGGCGTCAGGCCCCCTCTGTGGGACCATCCCTCCCCCTTGCTCAGTTCTTGAGGTTCAGAGGAAGCCGATCACACAGGGAGGGGTGCGGGTGGTGCACATACCCCAGGCCGGGCCGATCAGCGTATCTCATCACCCCGGTTACAGAGAATGCTTTGGAGATGAGCAGGGGACTCAAACTACAGTCTGGGTGAATCGGGGGTCGTGGGAGGGGTCCTGTCTTTCTGCGGGACCTCTGAGCCATGCAGATGAAACCGGCACAGGGGAAAGTGACCTGCGGTGGGGACTTAGAGCTTCCTGAGGGTTTTCTGAGCACCTGGGTCCAGCCATGCCGGAAGTTCCACGAGCCAAGAAATACTATTGTTTATAATAATAATTATTAGTAGTATATCATTATGTAAATTATATTATGTAAAATCATATATATTATATATAATTGTTTCTGATTATATAATTATTGTGATTTACATATTGTGAATAGTAATTTTACTATTACTATTTTGCTTCAGCTGGTCTGAATTTTGTTTCTCTCACTTGCAACCAAAGGATTCTGAGTGATACGGCAGTTCAGAGACCGGCTGCAGTGGAAGGTCCCTCCCAGCTGCTTCGCACAGAGCAGCCTCAGTTCCCGCCTGAGCCTCAGCCTTTGGCTCTGTCCCTTCCACCCTCCGAAGTGAACGGTGGGGCTTTCAGGGGTGCTCAGAGAGTCTGCCTCTCTGGGACAACGGCCTTGAGCAGAAGGCTCCAGCCGTTCCTTCCCTGCCTCGTAAGGTCCATACTGTGCTTTCCCAGACCCTGCTGCCGCAGCGGTCAGCAGGAAGCTGGCCAGTGTAGCCAGACCTGGAGTTTGGTGTTTTCTCTGGTGAGTGGTGGTCACGTGCAGGTCTGTCAATGCAGACATTCTTGCATTAGAAGGCACATCAGGCTATTGAAAGTGAAAAAGGAAATTAGGGATGAGCAGAGGGCTCCTGTGTTACCACCCTACCCAGCATCCCCGCTTCTCCTCACTCTCTGTGCCCCAATACTTTCCTTCTGGAACCACCCCTCTCAGGAGGTGGGCAGCTGGGACAGGCACCTGGCCAAGGCTTGCCAACTCAGAGTTGCCATCCCTGACACAATGATGTTAAGGTGGACACATGACCCTGGACAAGCCCAAAGAGTTTCATTCTGGGACATTTATCACATCCATTAGAAATGAAGTTTTCTCTTTCCTCTGAGATACTCAGCCTGTAGAACATAAACCTGGAGCTACTGGGGACCGCTGTGGAGAAAGAGGCTGCCAAAGAATGAAGCCAACACTGAAGAATCCGACCTGGGTGGGGAGAGGGAGCAGAACCCTGATGACAGTGTTTTACAGCTGGATCCAGCCATGCCTGAAGCTGAAACTCATACTCTCTGACTGCTCAGTTCCCTTGTTTTCTTGAGTCTATCTATTTGAGTTGGGGTACTGACTCAGACACACAAAAAGGGTACTGATTAATAGAATAAATATTCCAAATACATCATCTTAAGGAAATTACAATGACAATAATTTACAAGATGCCTACATGGTATATATATGACTGGTACAGCAGATAAGATAATTAGCAGGATTGATGACTGAGAAGAGACTGGCTCCTCTGCGTAGGCCAGACCCTGAGTAGCACAGAATAGTGCTTTTATCTTCATATTTGGCACATGCCCTGACCCTGACGTGACAGGCGGTGTCCACCACCTCATTTACCCAGTGGCAGCCAGCCGACAAAACCGCACCAAGGTTCTGCCTGCCTTTCCTGTTGAAGGGAATGCATGAAGCACTGGGCATTAGCAGGAGCCCAAGGCTGGCTGGCCACACAGCTCTGTGCCCAGAGGGGACGGGGCGAGGAGCAGGGGCTGTGAGTCAGGTGCCCTGGGAGTCAGGACTCCCATGAATCCTCCTTCTATGTCTCCCGGGAGCTGTGCCACCTGCACAACACTGGGTGGAGCGCCCTCCCCCAGAGCACTTGGCACGGCGACCCTGCCTGATCCCAGCCCGCTGCTGGACACCAGGTGGTCAGAGCCTCCGGTCTATCTGGGGGCACATCGCCCAGGAAAGAACTGCTCTCAGGACCTGAGCTGCCAATAAAGTGCTTCGGAAGTTCCACCTGCCTCTATTTCCCCTTTTTGAATAAAGAAAACAGCGCACAGATGGCTTTGAAAAATTCTCCAAAGGAAGTTGCCAGGGATGATCCTTAGCCTTTTAATCCTCTCCCCCCACTCCCTGCTCAAAACCCCTCACAGAGCAGCCTATTGAATTCAATCCAAAGTTTTTGCCCTGGTTCTAGATGCCTCTGGGCCATACCTTCCAGGCACCGCATCTGCTTGCTGCTCCCTGAGCGCATCCCATGGGCGCCTGCTGAGCTGGTGCTACTCCCCCCTCTGGCCCCAGTGCTCCCGCAGCTGCACTCAACTGTGAGCCAGAAGCCCGGGGTGGGGGGGCCTGGGCATGAGGCCAGGAGGTCAGCCTCCCAGGCACAGAGCTGAGAGAGCAGGGGCAGCGCCGCAGAGTGGGTGGGGGTGGGGAAGGGAGCTCTACTGGTTCCTGGTTGTTGCTGTAATAAATTATCACCAACTCGGCGTCTTGTATAAGAACACATGTATTTATTCTCTTACAGGTCTGGAGGTCCGAAGCCCAAAATGAGTCTCACTGGCTGAAACCAAGGTGTCACCTGGGCTGCGCTCTTTTCCGGAGGCTTTCAGGGAGAATCCCTTTTCCTGCCTTCTCCGGCTTCCAGAGGCCGTCCACACTCCTTGGCTCATGGTCCCTTCCTCCACCTTCTCAGGCAGCAGGGGTGGGTCCAGCCTCCTGTCGCCATCTCTCTGGTTCTGACTCTTCTGCTTCTTTCTCTCCAATTTAAGGACCCTGTGTGCCTCCCAGTTATCATTTACTGCCCCCCCCCGCATCACTAATATTTTGGGGTTTTGTTCCCACACTGTGTTAGTTTCCTAGGGCTGCCTAGAGGCAAAGTCATACTTACTGTCTCACAGCTGCGGAGGCCAGAAGTCCAAGATCAAGATGCCAGCTGGTTGGTTCCTCCCGAGAGCTGTGAGGGAGAGTCTGTCCCCTGCCCTCCTCCTCACTTCCGTGGGCCTTGCGTGTGCCCCCAGATGGGGCTCTCTCCATCTTCACATTGTGTGCCTTCCATGCGGGTCTGTCTGCGTCCCAACTTCTCTCTTTTATAAGGACACCAGTCAGATTGAATTAGGATCCACCCTAAGGACCTCATTGCAACTTGATTACCTCTGGAAAGACCCTGTCTCCAAATAAGGTCACATCTGAAGTGCTGGGGGTTAGGACTCCAACATATTTTGGGGGAGGAGAAACAATCGAACCCACCTCATTCACCCCGTGCCTTCAAAGCCACGCACGTCCCGGCTGGCTGCTCCTGTCCTCGGCACTGAGCACCCAGCAGAGCGTTTGTGGCTCGGTTAGATCCACCTGCTACAAGGAGTTTGCAGGTGAGCACAGGGAGGGTGCCCAGCCAGGATGCAGGGGCCATGAGGTGGCCTGGACCAAGGCAGAGCAGGTGGGACTGGAGGAGGTGGCAGGTCGGGGGCACCAAGGAGGTGACAGTCACAGGCTTGGCGAGAGGGAGGCAAATGTCAGGTTTCCGGTTAGAGAGGACACGTGGGCCGCTGTGCTTTTGCCGAAGGAGGGGGCAGATTTTAGCAGCGGTTTTGCGCAGGGTGAAAACAGCAGGCTGAAGAGGGGAGAAGACAGAACGGTACGCACAAACACCCACTGGAGGAGACCTGAGCAGCAAGAAGCAGGGGGCAGTCCCATAGGCAGCAGGACACGAGGGGCACAGTGGAGGGGTTGGGTCCTCCCAGGGTCGCCGCCCGCCAGGCCTCACATGGCCTTAGGGACCACAGCACCTGGACAGACTGGTCTGTTGGTGCCCATCTCTCAGCCTCTGTGTATCTACACCCTTTCGCACGTGACTTCACAGTTCCCGCTCCCTCCCTCCGAAGCCGAAGGCCCCCTGTCTTTTAGCTTGTGATTCCGCCGTATGCCAGCTTTGCCCAATGGCATGTGGGCAGCCTGGGCCTTCAGAGGCCTCTTCAGGTTCCCACTCGTGCTCCTGTGCCTGTGCCATCACTGTTTGAAGACAGGACCCAGCCCCCCCCCAAGGAGCAGAACCAGACCCAGCCCGCCACCTCGTGGAGCCCAGGCTGAATCCATCAACACCCTGACAACCTTGAAGCCACGACAAAGCCACGAGACAAACAATGCTTACTGCTAAGCATGGCCCAGTCTAATTGTTGTCTGTTGCTTAGCAACAGCTGAGGGAGGTACACCACTTTGCAGATGAAGAAACTGAGGCCTCAAGAAGAGACTTGCCCAATAATGTATAAATAGTAAATAGCAAATGTGTCTTGGTACCCAGCCGAGATTCCTTCTCTCTACTCCACTACAGTGACTGTCCCTGACTTCCGGTTTGGTCGTTCATTCATCCCACAAAGGTGTTACTGGCAACACACAGGAGACCTCGGTTTTTTCTTAGCCCTCCAAGACCTGTGTGCGGGCAACAGGGAGATAGATTCCAGGCCAGATCATGGTGAATGTGGTAAGTGCTAAGGCACCAAGAACAGGTACCTAACCCAGCTAGGGAAAATTAGGGCAGGCTTCCTGGAGAAGGGGATGTCTGAGGTGAGTCATAAAAAATGAGAAGGCATTGACCAGGGAAAGCTGAGCGGGAAAAGAGTTGGTGTGAAAGTGGGCTGGAGCTAAGGCACAGCCTGGGGCGCCCGGTGGGGGGAGGGCAGCAGTGGCTGGACTTGCAACTCCTTTGACTGTTCCAGCCATTTCAGGTGATGCCATGAGTGGCCGGGGATGACGGCAGGGCCCACATCCAGGCCCTCGATTGCAGGGAAAGAACTCACCTCTTTCACCAACAGGTGACTGGGGGCCTTCTGGGTGTGGCCTGGGACCAGTCAACTTGTCCCAGGGGCCTTGGCCGATCCCTAAAAGGAGAGACTGAATAAGAAATTCTTTCAGGGTTTCTCCACCTCTGAAACCCCTGCAGGGAGTTGATGGAGGAGGGACGCCACGGAGGAGGCCATCTGTCCTGGTGGCTGATCCAGGCCAAGAGCAGAGGAGAGAGGTCCCCTGCGCCTGCACCTGGGGGTTGGGCGCTTCAGGGAGCCAGGCCCTGAACTGTCCTCTGAGCCAAAGGCTGGTGTGGGGACACGAAAACCACGGACAAGCTGGACATTCAACCCTCAGCATGGGAGCTTCTAGATGGGGAAAGTGATTTCCTGTTTGCCTTCCTTCTCTTGTCACAGAGGGAGCATGGGGCTGGGGGACCGTGGTGGGGATTAGTCAACCACCGGAGGAAAGGGGGCTTTTCAGACCACCATCCAGGCTCGGAGAGCCTCATCCTTAGGCCCTGCCTGGGAGCCCCAGATGGAGCGGCCATGGAGCGGACAGACGGACACCTAACTCAAGCACCCTTGTTTAACAGAAGGGAGCCAACCCAGCCAGAAAAAAATGTCAGGGAATTGATATATTTTCCCCCCATTGACTATGTTCTCATTGAAAAGATTGTGGTTACAGGGTGTAATCAAATCACACTTAAGAATTCTTCTAAAAGATTACTTTTATAATGAGAAAAGTGCACTTTAAAAAAGGAATCTCTGGTGCAGCCTCCTTGGAGGGCAGCCTGGTAATACCCACGAAACCAGCGAAGGCACGCGCTCTTGGATGCAGTTTCCCTGTGGGACCCGGGCTTGCCGGCGTTTGCGCACGCGCACACACGCCGCCGTGTGGGAACCTTGTCCTACGCTGATGGTGGTGGTAGGAGGTTGGGGACAACCTCAGTGTCATCAGTAAGGGAGGGGCGAGGCCAAGCAGCGGTACCTCCGCGGGGTGGAATGCTACCCGAGCACAGAGAAGACCGTGGTGGCCGTCAGTGAGATTGTCAAGCACCGCTTAAATGAAAGGAGCTGGAGGAGGTAACTGAGCATGAAAATGAAGGGGAGAAATACGGAGAGATGGATGGAAACTGGATCAGTTTCCCGCGGCCGCCATGACAAATGATCACAGACTGGGGGTTTAGTTTCACTGTTCTGGAAGCTGGAAGTCTGAAATCCAGGGGTCAGCAGGGCCTCGCTCCCTCCCGAGGTCGGGGGAGACCCCGTTGCTCGCCTCGCAGGGTCTGGTGGCCGCCAGCCCTCCTCGGCCATGGCTCCGTCACTCCAGCCTCTGCCTCCTGGGCCACATTGCCTCCTCCTCGTCCCTGAGTCTATTTCGTAAAGATATTTTCATTAGATTTAGGGCCAAATCTGGATAATCCAGGCTAATTTCCTGATCTCCGGATCCTTAGTTAGTACACGTCTGCAAAGAGCTCTCTTTGCCACACAAGGTCACCCTCAGAGGTACCAGGGATTAGGGCATATTTTTGGGAGGAACCATAATTTTTTCTCATTATAAAAATAATCTTTTGGTAGAATTCTTATGTGTGATTTGATTATACCCTTTAATCAAACTCTTTTCTAACAGAACAAAATCAATAGTAAAATGACAACAATTTCCATGTCAGATTCCAGCTCCATGGGAGAGCAGAGGCCTTTGGGAAGAGACACCAAGACACCAGGGGTCTGGGTGAACGCAGACTTGCTTTTCACGGCAACCCTTTCTGTATTGTCTGACTTCTTTCCCAAGAGCACACCTTACCTATTTCTTAAAGAAATCCTCGCCCGAGGATATAGTTATCGATTTGAAAGAGAGACAGACAGAGAGAGAGAGAGAGAGAGAAACAGCAATGCGAAAAAGAAACATCAGTGGGTTGCCTCCTGTACCCACCACAACGAGGGATCGAACCTGCAGCCCAGGTGTGTGCCCTGACCGCGAATCAAACCTGAAACCTTTTGATGGGTGCATGGGACGGCGCTCTAGCTGCCTGAGCCTTACCTGTCTTTACAAGCTTCGAGTGATATGTAATCCAGCAAGCTAATTTTCTGGGCACCTTCAAAAGGTCTTTTGCACATGCCATCTCCCCAAATGTCCTTACATGAGGCCCTGGTCAGAGGTCAGCTTCCTGGGCAGGGACTGCCTGTAAATGTCTTCAGTGGGTCCCGCAGCTGGACCCATAGCAGGGGTCAGGCAAGACCTCCTGATGAGTGTGAGATTCATATTCAAATGAAAAATGGTGGCTCCAAGTTTCACTAAGAATATAACTCATGATACTCATGATATTGCAGCAGACTCAAGACAAGTCACACACTTAACATCTCAATGGTGGAAACTCAGTTCCCAGGGCTGCCCACGCCCTAGCAATAGGTCCTGGGGCCCTCAGCGGGCCAGCCCTGGGTGCGACGGGGGGCCTGGGGCCTCCGGGGCTACTTTCCCCTGCATCTCAGTGGATTCTCTGTTAGCATATTAAACAAGTGAGAACTGACTCCATTTCCTCAAGAAATAGTCTCTCCTTCCTCTTTTCTCTCTCCTGATCTGTGTTTTGTTTGCCTACTTTTGATAAAGAGGACATTTGAAAAATATATTCCTGTCTTCTTAAATCTTCAAAGGGAAAATCAACCGGGAAAACTTATTGGTAAACGGCACCTGACCCTTGCCCTCGGGGTGGGGAGAACTTGGGGGCCGGCTGGGGCTGCACCAAAGAGGGCGGAGCTCTCAGGGGCCCCATTACCCACCCCCAGCACGGTGTGGGGGCCCAGGGCCACCAGAGCTCCCGGCTTTTCAGGGGAAGCTGAACATCCACATTTAAATGGAAACTCTCCCAATAGTTTAAAGTAGGCAAGTGATTTAAATTTTTTTGTAACTGCTGTGTAGGCCAAATAAATCTTCAGGCGTCGGATGTAGCCTGCAGCCCTCATCCCAGTACAGTCTCTCTCTCTCTCTCTCTCTCTCTCTCTCTCTCTCTCTCTCTCTTTTTGCATTTGTCTCAGTTCTTAGGCTAACAGCTTCATGTAGTAGTGACAAACGGTCCATGACTGCACTTGGGGCTGGGGACTCACAGCCCAGGGAGAGGGAAGCAGAACCAAGGGCTCCCGGCTCTCTGCTCGTTTGCTGGGGGGTGGCAGCCCAGCGCAGGCTGGCTGGGGCGGCGTCTGCCCCCTGACTAATTGCCGGATTGTTTTGGGCATTGCTTGTGGAGACTGTTCTGTTCTCAACCTAATGATGCCATTTTTAGTGACTCATTAGGATCCTCATTAAGAGTTGTTAACACATCACAACAGTGTTAGTGAGGGTGGCTTCCTGGACATGGATGGTTATCCGGATTTCCCTGGCAGCAGGGAAGGGACCAACTGGCAACAAATCCATTCCGAACGCTATTGGAGCAATGGGTGCTGTTTCTGCAGGAAGTGCTTACTGAGCACCTACTGTGTGTGTGCCTGCGTCCAGTGGCTTTCCCTGGGACAAGCTGTCAACTCTCTCCCTTGCCCAGCTCAGCCGCTCCCACCACACCAACCTTTCTACTCTGCACGCACAGTCTTGTCCCTGCCTGAGGGCCTTTGCACTTGCTGGCTTCCCCGCTTGGCTGCTCCACCCAGCCCTCAGCCCCCAACACCCGTTTCTGGAAGACTTTTCTCTGACACCCCCCCACCCTGTCTGCTGTTGCAGACTCTTGCCCATCACTTTCCAATCCACTGCCTCATTTTATTTATCACGTAGTACTTTTTAACCAGTTGAGATGATCATATTTGTTTGCTTATGGTTTACTGTCTTTGTCTCCTCTCCCTAGAATGTCAGCTCCAGGACTGCTGGGACCTGTTCTGTTGGGTCCCCAGCTCCCACAAGATGCTGGCACATAGTAGGTGTTCAATTAATATTTGCTTAACAAAAGAGAATAATGAGGAAGACACAGCCCCCATCTCCTCAGCTCAGAGTCTGTCGACCCCTCCATTGTGCCTTTCCGAGGAATAAATCTCATGGCTTTACCCTGACTGATGTGACTCAGTTGTGTGGGTGTCATCCCGCAAAGCCAAGGGTCACAAGTTCAATCCCCGATCAGGGCACATGCCTGGGTTGTGTGTTTGGTCCCGGGTCCCGGCACATGCGAGAGGCAACCAACTGACGTTTCTCTCCCTCTCTTTCTCCCTCCCTTCCCTTCTCTCTAAAATTAAATAAATATTTTTTTAATTTAAAAAATCTCATGGCTTTACTAAAGAAATCTGGCAGGAAAAAAGATAACGCATGAATTTCTTCCATTCACGATTCTCTCAGCAAAGGACACCCGTGCAGGAGCACCAGCCTGGCCCGAGGATTGTCCGAGCTGGTCAGTGCCCGGAAGGAGCTCAGGCCCATGGCAGCAGGCAACGGTCAGGAGGCTATTCCAGGGCCAGGCTCTGCCAATAAATTCTTTTTTTTTAAGATTTTATTTATTCATTTGCAGACAGAGGGGAAGGAGGAAGAAAGAGAGGGAGAGAAACATCAATGTGTGGCTGCCTCTCCTATGCCCCTAACCAGGGACCTGGCTGGCAACCCAGGCACGTGCCCTGACTGGGAACTGAATTGGCGACCCTCTCCCCCTCGCCCCGGTCCTCAGGCCAGCACCCAATCCACCGAGTCACATCAGCCAGGGCTAAATTATTTCTCTGAGCAATTAAGATGGAATTAAAAATTAATTCTTTCCTTCAGCCGATTGCATTTCAAGGGATAAACTGAGTGTTACGGCTTTTGTGAATTTTTTCCTCCCTAAATTAAATTGGATCTTGTTTTCAGAGGTGGAGGAAGTGAGAACACTGGGATTAATCCAGCAGCTAACGCCTCTGGGGAAGAAAGCACGTGATTCTGCCTGGGGAGCGGGTGAACAGGAAGTTACGGGTGCTCTGCCTGCACAGTGAACTTGGCTCCCCTGGGAGCCGCTTGAGTCCGTGCTGGAGATCTGGCAGTTCTGATCTGCTCTCTTCACTGTAACACAGGAAGTCAAGCTGCCTTGTCTGCTCCCCACGGTGAAAGGAGCTGGATCAGCCAGGGTTAGACCTGGGCTCCAGCCCAGCTCAGCAACTTACTGGGGGCAGCCAGTGTCAGGCAAGTTTCTCTTCTCCCTGAGACCCAGCTTCCTCATCTGTGACGTGGGCATAAACCGCATATCTTCCACAGGCATTGGGAACATTACTTGTGTGTGCTGAGTAGACTGGCCCAGTGGCGTAGGTACTCCACAATGTGTGGGTCTCTCTATGCACAAGCTCCTTATCCTCCAAGCTGCAGGACAAAGGGTTTCCTGTCTTCCTTTTAGATTTCATTCATTCATTTATTCATTCGGGCAATATATCTTCATAATGTAAAATCAAAAAGTAGAAAACATACTGTGAGAATCTCCCTGACACCACTGTCCCCAGAACCCTGCTCCCGTCTGCAAAGGTGGCCAGTGTCATCTGTGTCTTGTTTATCTTTCCAGAGATATTTTAGGCATCCATGAAAACAACATATTCGTGTCATCCCTCCCCTTTTTTATGCAAAGGGCAGTGTACAAGGTGCATCCTTTCCCTTCGCTTTGTTTTATTTTGATGGGTTTCTCCCCCATTTGGCACTGTATTTTGGAGAATAATCCATAGTGGTGCATTAACGTGGTTCCTTAGTCATTTCTGCATCTGGAGAGTTCTCCAGTGCAAGGATGTTTCCTGGTGTATCTAATCCGTCCCCTCTTGATGGACGTGTACTTTGTTTCTGACCTCTTAATATTCCGAAAAGATGGGACTAATCCTAAGACTATAGGATGCTTCTCCTCACCCCACCCCTTACCAGCACATCACTAATGTTCCATTGACCACAGTTCCTTTTATTCAGTCCACCATGCCCATCTTTCAACAACAAAAACAATCAGAAGTCATACCAAATGGTAAAGAACACAAGAGACAGAACAAGCATCAAACCAGACCCAGACCTGGCAGAGATGCTGGAATTACCAGATCGGGGATTTAAACTAACTGTGGTCAATATGCTGCTGGATGACAAAGGAAAATTAGACAACATTCAAGGACAGATGGGTAATATAAGCAAAGACATGGAAATTCTTTGATTCTCAGAGAGAATCAGACAGAAATGCTACAAATCGAAAGCACTGCAGCAGAAATGAAGACGGCCTCACATGGGCTCATCAGTGGAGTGGACACAGCTGAGGAGAGAATGGGTGAGCTTGAAGACATGTCAACGGAAACTGCGCAAACTAAAATGCAAGAAAAGGACCCAAAACAATAAAACAGATCATCTAAGAATTGTGGGCTAAGGACAAAAGGTGTGATGCTTGTATACATAGTGGGCATACCTGAGGAGAAGAGAGACAGGAAAAAAATAGGAGACAGGTTGGAGGCAATAATGACTGGGAATCTCTTTAAATTAATGCCAGACACCAGGCTGCAGAGTCGAGGACCCCAGGGAACACCAAGCAAAATAAATGTCCCCCAATTACACCTAGATATATTACCTTACACTTCAGAAAGTCAAAGACAAAGAAAAAATCTTGAAATCAGCCAGAGGGAAGAAAGCATCTTACTTATAGAGGAATAAAGTTAAGAATTACATTCAACTGCTCAGAAAGCTTTCAAGCAAGAAGCTAGTGAAATGAAATATTTAAAGTGTTGAGAGAAAGCACGCTTCTTTCCCAACTTGGAAATTATCCTTTAGAATTGAAGGAGAAATAAGGACAAACAAAAATTGAAGGAATTTGTCACCATCAAACCTACTTTATAAAAATGTTAAAAGCAGTTCTTTACAGAGAAGAAAAATGATATAGATCAGAAATGCGGATCTATGTAAAGAAAGAAAAGGCACTAGGGAAAAATGAGTGATAGTAAAATAAAAACTTTAACTCCTTTAATTTTTAATTGGTCTAACAGATTTTTTAAAAATAGTAATAGCAACAATGTATATGATGAATGCAGCTTATGAATAAGTGAAATGGAAGCCAGGAATGAAGGGATGGAAGCAGGAACTAGGTATTTGTACTACCTGTGAAGTGGCATAATGTTATTTGAAAGTGGACTCTGGTTAGTTCTAAAGTTAAAAAGAGAAAAAAATGTATATGCTGAAAAGGAGAGAAAATAGAATTAAATAAAATACTCAGATAAAACCACAGAAGACAGAAAAATAGTAGAAGGCAAAAATAGGAATAAAGAATGAGAACAATGACTAGAAAACAGTAACAAATACAGTAGATATTAATCCAACTCTATCAATAACCACTTCAAATGTCTGTGGTATAGTAGCTTTATTCATAAGTGCCAAAACTTGGGAGCAACCAAAATGTCCCCCAGTACCTCTAGATGATGGAATATTATTCAGCATTAAAAAGGAATAAGCTGTCAAGCCATGAAAAGACACGGAGGAAACTTAAATGTATATTGCTAAGTTAAAGAAGCCAACATGAAGACTTCTACAGGGAGTCAAAGCAGCCCTACCTAATACACAGAAACAAACACTAGTGGGCTACCAAATAGAGGAGACAAAGAAACATGGCCCAAATGAAACAACAGAACGAAACCCCAGAAAAAGAACTAAATGAAATAGAGACAGCCAACCTAACCAATGCAGAGTTCAAACACTGGTGATCAGAATGCTCAGAGAACTCACTGAGCATGGCAACAACATAAAGAAAGAAACGAAGCTTACACTAAGTGAAATAAAAAAAAATCTACAGGGAAATAACAGTGAAGGGAAGGAAGCCAGGATTTAAATAAACAATTTGGAGCGCAAGGAAGAAATAAACATTCAACCAGAATAGAAAGAAGAAATAAGAATTAAAAAAATGAATATAATATAAGAAGACCCTGGGACAGCATCCAAACAAATCAACACCAGAAGGAAAAGAGGAAGAGCGAGAAATTGAAAACTTAATTGAAAAAATAATGAAAGAAAACTTCCCAAATATGGCAACAGAAATAGACATACAAGCTAGGAAACACAGAGAGTCCCAAACAAGTTGGATCCAAAGAGCACCACACCAAGACACATCATAATTAAAATGCAAAAGGTTAAAGATAAAGAGAGAATCTTAAAAGCAGCAAGAGAAAAACAGAAGTTACCTACAAAAGAGTTCCTATAGGACTATCAGCTTTTGATTGCTCAAAAGAAACTTTGCAGGCAAGAAGTGACTGGCAAGAAGTATTTAAAGTGATGAAAAGCAAGGACCTACAACCTAGATTACTCTATCCAGCAAAGCTGTCATTTACAATGGGAGGACAGATAAAGTGCTTCCCCAGACAAGGTAAAGCTAAAGGAGTTCATCATCATCAAACCATTATTACATGAAATGTTAAAGGGACTTATTTAAGAAAAAAAAAAAAGATCAAAACTATGAACATTAAAAGCAACATATTCAAAAGTATGAACAACTGAATCTAAAAACAACAACAAACTAAGCAAACAATAGAACAACAGTAATAGAATCATAGGTATGGAGGTCACTTGGAGGGTTATCAGCTGGGAGAGGGAAGGGGTAGAATGGGGGAAAAGGTGCAGGGATTAAAAGGAGTAATTAGTAGGTACAAAATAGACAGGGGGAGGTTAAGAATAGTATAGGAAATGGAGAAGCCAAAGAACTTATATGTACAACTCATGGACATGAACTAAGGGGGGGATTGCTAGAGGGAAGGTGGTACTGGGCACAGGGGAGAAAAGGGGTAAAAATTGGGATGATTATAATAACATAATCAATAAAATATACTTTGAAAGCAGGAAGCCAATATGAAAAGACCGCATACATACTGTATGATTCCAACTGTATGACATTCTGGAAAAGGCAAAACCATGGAGACAGTAATAAAATCAGTGACTGGAGGGCAAAGTGGGAGATCTCATACCACCTGATTTCAAAAGTTACTACAAAGCTATGGTATCAAAATAATGTGGTACTGGCATAAAGACATGCAGACTAATGGAAGAGAATAGAGTTCAGAAATAAACCCTCACACATATGTCAAATGATTTTTGACAAGGATGTCACAACCACTCAATGGGGAAAAGACAGTTTTTTCAACAAATGGTGCTGGGAAAACTGGATATTCACATGCAAAAGAATGAAGTTGGAACCTTACTTTACACCATATTCAAAAATTAACTCAAAATGGATTAAAGATCTAAATATAAGAGCTGTCCTGGCTGGTGTGGCTCAGTGGATTGAGCGCATGCCTGCAAACCAAAGGGTTGCTGGTTCAATTCCCAGTCAGGACACATGCCCGGGTTTCAGGCCAGGTCCCCAGTTGGGGGCGTGGTAGAGGCAACCACACACTGATGTTTCCCTCCTTTTCTCCCTCTCTTCCCCTCTCTCTAAGAATAAAATAAATAAAATCTTTACAAAAGTAAATGTGAGAGCTAAAATTATAAAATTCTTTGAAGAAAGCTTTCATGCCATTGTATTTGGCATTAATTTCTTGGATATGACACTAAAAGCACAAGTGATAAAAGAAAAAGTGAACCGAAGGATCGCGGTTCGATTCCCAGTCAGGGCACATGCCTGGGTTGCCAGGCCAGTTCCCGGCAGCGGACATACAAGAGGCAACTGCACATTGATGTTTCTCTCCCTCTCTCCTTCCTTTCCCCTCTGAAGATAAATAAATAAAATCTAAAAGAAAAAAAAATTTAAAAAAAAGTTTAAAAAAAATCTTCTTTAAAAAAAAAGAAAAAGTGAGTGAATTGGACTATATCAAAATTAAAACCTTCTGTGCATCCAAGGACACAATTGACAGAGGGAAAGCCAGGACGTATTTGCAATCCATACGTCTGGTAAGGTACTAACAGCAAGATTGTATAAAGAACTCCTACAACTCGTGGTTCGATTCCCAGTCAGGGCACATGCCTGGGTTGCAGGCCAGTTCCCAGTAGAGGACACATGAGAGGCAACCATACATTGATATTTCTCTCCCTCTCCCTCTCTCCTACCCTTCCCCTCTAAAGATAAATAAATAAAAATCTTAAAAAAAAAAAAAAGAACTCTTACAATTCAACTGCAACAAAACAAACAACTTGATTGAAAACAGGCAAAGGACTTTGTGATGTCGCACATGCTAAGAAATGTTTTATGCTTGGTCTTCATCCCTGGTCCTGACAGAAGAGTTTCAAAGACCTTGTACTCCACAGAAGTATACGGTGTCTTTTTTACGCTACCGGTGTGAGTGAAGGGGGCTTGACAGCTGCAGGATGGGGGCTGGTGACCCGAGGAACCAAACCTTCAGCCCCACCCCCACCTGCAGGGCAGCAAGAAGGTCTGGAGAGTCAGGTAGGCATCAATGGCCAATAATTTAATCAATCTTTCCTTG
The DNA here is from genome assembly GCA_039655065.1 of Glossophaga mutica. Classification (NCBI taxonomy): domain Eukaryota; kingdom Metazoa; phylum Chordata; class Mammalia; order Chiroptera; family Phyllostomidae; genus Glossophaga; species Glossophaga mutica. The sequence continues at coordinate 40,113,907 of CM077314.1, forward strand.
ATAATGGAACCTCCAAACCTCCTAAACAACAGGGTTCAGAAAGCCTGTGAGTGGAACACATCCATGAACTGGAGGGGTGGGGCACTGCAACTCCTTGGGGACAGAAGCTCCTGCACTCAGGACCCTTCCAGACCTTGTCCAGGTGCCTCTCCCTCTGGGTGTTCATCTGTATCCTTCACAATATCCTTAACAACAAACCAGTAAATGTAAATAAATATTTTCCTGAGTCTTGTGAGCTGTTCCAGTGAATTATGGAACCTAAGGGTGTGGGTGGGTGGGTTTTGGGAGCACTCGATTTTGTCACCATGTCAGACAGAAGAGTGGGTCCCCTGAGGACCCATTGCTTCTGACGGGAGGGCAGCCTTGTGGGACTGAGCCTTAACCTGTGGGGTCTGCCACTAATTCCAGGTGGTTAGTGTCAGAATTGAATTAAATGACAGGACAATCAGCTGGCATCCAGAGAGTGGCAAAATTGTTTGGTATGGGGAAAAAAACCTCCCACACATTTGCTGTCAGAGTGCTGTCCATACAGAAACAGTCTTTCTTTAGATTAGAGTAGACTTTTCTCCAAAGAGATACAGATAGCCAATAAATACATGGAAAGATACACAAAAATCATTCATCATTAGGAAAAAGCAAATCAGAACCACCATAAGATAACACCTAACACCCATCAGGATGGCTACTATTTAAAAAAAAAAAAGAAAATAATAACTGTTGGCGAGGATGTGGAGAAATTGGGACCGTCACGCAGTGTTGGTGGGAATGGGACATGGTGCGGCCACAGTGGAGAACAGTGCGGCGATTTCTCAGCAATGCCACCGCTGGGTTTGTTCCCAAAAGAGTTAAAAGTCAGGAAAGAAATAGTTGCATACCCACATTCATAGCACCATTATTCACAACAGCCTAACCTTGGAAGCAAGTGTCCATCGACAGAAAAAGTGTGGTTTATACGTACAATGGACTATTATTCATTCTTAAAAGGGAAGGAAATTTTGACACATGACACAATATGGATGAACCTTGAGGACATTATGTTTAGTGAAATAAGCCAGACACTAAAGGACACATACGCTGTGGTTCCACTTATGGGAGGTACTTGCGGGGTCAGATTTATGGAGACGGAAAGCAGGACAGCGGCTGCCAGGGGCTGGGGAGGGAATAATGGGCAGTTTTGTGTTTTATGGGTACAGTTTCAGCTTCGCAAGGTGAAAAGACTTCTGGGATGGACGGTGGTGGTGGTGTCCAACGGAGTGAGTGTACCGGATGCCACTGAACTGCACATTTAGAAATAGTTAGGATGGAGAGTTTTGTTCTACGATTTTACCACAATTAGTAAAGGGAGGTCAGTGGTGGCCAGGGGAGGGCGGGGTGGACAGGTGGGGCGCAGACAGTTTGGGGGCAGGGAAACTGGACGGTGCTGTGGTGGTGGAGAGGCATCACCACACATCGGTCACAGTCCGCAGAAGCACAACACCAAGAGCGAGCCGACTGTAAAGGGTGGACTCCGGTTGACAGCACTGTGCCGAAGCTGACTCAGCAAATGCGCCCGAAGCTGACTCAGCAAATGCGCCCGAAGCTGACTCAGCAAATGCGCCCCGTTGAGGCCAAGTGTCAATGGTGGGGAAGGTCAGGGCAGTGGTACTGGGGAACTCTCTGTGTTTTCCGCCAATTTTGCCAGGAACCTAAAACTGCTTTAAGAAACGAAGTCTATTAATTTTGAAAAAAGATACGTACATACACCGGCGGATCGTCCTCACGGGTGTTGTGCACACCGGCAAGACGCCATTTCCACACGCCGGCCAAAGGCATCACACACGTCAGGATTTCAGCTGGTTTTCGGTGTCTGGGTGTCATTTCCTAGGAAAGAAGTTTTTCTTGAAGTCTGACATACCAAAAAAAAAAAAAAAAAAGCACACGTCGTAACTGAACACTTCGATAAACTTTCAGAAAGTGAACGTGTATAACAAACAGCACAAGATCAAGGTTATAGAGCATTACAAGAGCATCCTGACCTTCCTTGTCCCCTTTCTGGTCCCTGTCTCCCCTCCACGTGGTAACATGTAACCTCACTCCTATTGCCGCAGATCATTTTGCCTATTTTTGCCATTTACAGAAATGACATTTTATAGTATCTGCTCTTGTGTCCTGCTGCTTTCACTCAACATAATGTTTGGGAAATTCATTCATGTTGCTGTGTATAGCTGTAGTTCATTTATTTTTGTTAGTGTATAGTATTCCACTGAGTGACTATTCTGCAATTTATTTATACATTCTACCTTTGATGGTCATTTGGGTTGTTTCCTGTCTGGAGCTATTACAAATAGTGATGCAATGAACATTCTTGTACACTACCCTGGTGCAATATGTGCTTGTAACTGCTGGGTAAATGAGGGGACTCCCCAAAAACCGGAATTCTCTTCTAGAAGGCAGATCCCTTGTAGACAGGCTTCCTCCTCTTCACTCCTCTAGGTGAGTGTTCTGGGAAACCATTTATATCAGTGCACCAGCTGAAGTTGTTGTGAGAGGCTGTGTTTGGCTTCAGTGAATTTTTTTGGAAGGCTCTTTCAACACATTTGCCCATTTCGTGAGGGGTGATTGACAAGTGCACCTGCCCACACCGCGCTGAGTGGTCAGCAAGTTTTGACCAAAACAGCATGACCCTCATGCCGAACCCTCCCTGTTCACCTGACCTCTCCCCAGGCAACTTATTTCTTTCTTTGTTTCCCCAGGTGAAACGAAGTCTTCAAAGGGAACTGTTTTGCTGATGTGGAAGAGGTGAAGCAAAAAATGGCAGAAGCACTAAAAGGCATCAAAATCGATGAGTTCAAAAACTGTTTTTGAGCATTGGAAACATTGTCTCAGAAGGTGTATGGCATCAAATGGCGAGTACTTGGAAGGTGACTGAAATTTAAACATGTAAGAATAAATACACAATTTTTTATAAATAGATTCCAGGGTTTTGGGGGTCCCCCCTAACATGTGTAGAAGTGGAATTGCTGATCATATAATGTGCATATTCGGTTTTAGTAGATAATGGCCCCTGGTTTCCCAAAGTGCGTTTCCTAATTTACACTCTTGCTGTGATAAGAATTCCAGCAGATCCTTATCCTTATGAACACTTGTTAACATCAATCTTTTCAATTTTTGTAATAGTTATCTTTCTGTGGTTTTAAGTTATATTTCCAAGGTGACTAATTAGACCAATTAGATAGTCCCTTTTGTGAAATGCCTGTTCGAGTCTTTTGCTCATTTTTCTATTGTCTTATTTCTTTTCCTTGAGGTGTTGGAATTCTTCCTAAATACTAGACAGAAATCCTTTTCCAGTAATATGCCAGAAAATACCCTCTTCCCCACTATGCCTTGATTTTCCAGTCTTAATAGTGTTTTTTGACGAATAAGAAGCACTTGATGTTAATGTAGTCGAACTTATCAGTGTTTTCCTTGATGTTAGTGCCATTGTACCCTGTTCAATAAATCTTTGTCTTCCCCAAAATTACAAAGATATTCTCCCATGCTTTCTTCTAAGAGCTTCATTTTCTTCCCATCTGGATATCTTACTGACACTGCTCCATTTATTGAATGACCATCTTTTTCTCACTGCTCAGTGATAGAACCTTTGTAAAAATAAAATCGCTCTATATATGTGTATATCTGTTTCTGGACTTTATTCTGTCCCATTGGTCTATTGTTTACCCTAATGCCAACATTACACTTTCTTTTTTCTTTTTAAATTTTTTGATATATTTTATTGATTATGCTATTACAGTTGTCCCATTTTTTTCTCCCCTTTATTCTCCTCCACCCTGTGCCTCCCCTCCCACCAGCATTCCCCCACCCATGGGTTCTACGTCCATGGATCCTACATTTAAGTTCTTTGGCTTCTCCATTTCCTATACTATTCTTAACCTCCCCCTCTCTATTTTGTACCTACCATTTATGCTTCTTATTCCTGTACCTTTTCCCCATTTTCTCCCTCCCCCTCTCTGCTGACAACACTCCATGTGATCTCCATTTCTGTGATTCTGTTCCTGTTCTAGTTCTTTGCTTAGTTTGTTTTTGCTTTTGTATTTTTTTAGGTTCACTTGTTGATAGTTTTGTTTGTTGTCATATCACTGTTCATAGTTTTGATCATCTTCTTTTTCTTAGATAAGTCCCTTTAACATTTCTTTTAATAAGAATTTGGTGATGATGAACTCCTTTAACTTGACCTTATCTGGGATGCACTTGATCTGTCCTTCTATTCTAAATGACAGCTTTGCTGGATAGAGTAATCTTGGGTGTAGGTCCTTGCCTTTCATGACTTGGAATACTTCTTTCCAGCCCCTTCTTGCCTGTAAGGTTTCTTTTCAGAAATCAGCTTATAGTCTTATGGGAACTCCTTTGTAGGTGACTGTCCCCTGATCCCTTGCTGCTTCTAGAATTCTCTCCTTCATTTGAATCTTGGCTAATGTAATTATGATGTGCCTTGGTGTGTTCCTCCTTGGGTCCAACTTCTTTGGGACTCTCTGAGCTTCCTGGACTTCCTGGAAATCTATTTCCTTTGTCAGATTGGGGAAGTTCTCCTTTATTACATTTTCAAATAAGTTTTCAATTTCTCACTCTTCCTCTTTTCCTTCTGGCACCCCTATGATTCGGATGTTGGAACGTTTAAAGATGTCCTGGAGGTTCCTAAGCCTCTCCTCATTTTTTGGAATTCTTGTTTCTTCATTCTGTTCTGGTTGAATGTTTCTTTCTTCCTTCTGGTCCAAACTGTTGATTTGAGTCCCGGTTTCCTTCCCTTCACTGCTGGTTTCCTGTACATTTTCCTTTATTTCACTTTTCATAGCCTTCATTTTTTCCTCCATTTTGCAACCATACTCAATCATTTCTGTGAGCATCCTGATTACCAGTGTTTTGAAACATGTATCTGATAGGTTGGCTATCTCTTCATCGCTTAGTTCTCTTTTTGGAGTTTTGATCTGTTCTTTCATTTGGGCTATATTTCTTTTTCTCAGTGCACCTGTTACAGGGGCAGAGCCTTAGCTATTTGCCAGGGCAGGGCAATCCATGCCGCTGTGTTGTGGTGCTATATGTGGGAGAGGCATCACAGAGGGAATAGTGCTGCTTGCTGGGCTCTTGGTGGGCTTTCAGTCACTTCCCCTGCTACTCGTAAGCAAATTGGGCCTTTCTGGTGTTGATTCCCAGGTGGGTGGATTTGTGTACATTCTAAGACCCCATGAGTCTCTCCAGCAAACTTTCCTGTGAATCTAGTTTTTCCCACCACTCTCACTGCACAGGTTTTTGCAGCCTGAGGTTTTGCGGCTTTCTTTTCCTGCACTGGAACCCTGGGTTGTACTGTCTGCTTTGTTCCCCATTTGTTCCTCCTGGTTTATCTGCATGCAAATGTGGGACTGCCTGGTCCAGCAGCCGCTGTCTTGCCTGCCCTAGTCCACCAGCTGCTGCTTGCCATGTGTCCTCTCCACTCTGGCTGCCCATCTCTGCCCCTCCTACTGGTCTGGATGAACGTTCCTTCTTTAACTCCTTGGTTGTTGGACTTCCATACAGTTCAATTTTCTGGAAGTTGTAATTATTTTTTGTTTTTAAATTTGTCGTTGTCCTTCTTTTGGTTGTGAGAGGAGGCACAGTGTGTCTACCTACACCTCCATCTTGGCCGGAAGTCCCAATATTACACTTTCTTAATGGCAGTACTTTATATTTTAAGTTTTGGTATCTGATAGTGTAAATCTTTCCACTTTATTTTCCTTCTTTAAGACTTTTTTCTTGAAGGCTATTTTTTACCCTTTGCCTTTCAATATAACATTTAGAACTAGCCTATCAATTTCAACAAAAACCTACTGAGATTTAAGAGAAATCTTATTGAATCTATAAGTCAATTCTGGAGAAATTGACACCTTTATAGTATTAAGTCTTTCACTCCATAAACATAATCTCTGTTTAGTTGGGTCACCTTTAATTTCTCTCAATAATGTTTAATAGATTTTAGCATAGAAGTTTTATTCCTCTTTTGTTAAATCTATCCCTAGACATTTCAATAGTATTATATTATAAATGTTACCACTTGTTAAATTTTCATTTAAAATTTTTACTGGTACATAAAAATATCGACCTTGTATCAAGTGGCCTTGCTAAATTCAGTTATTAATTCCTGTGGCTCATCTATAGGTCCTTGTGGATTTTCTCTAGATGCAATTGTGTTATCTGTGAATAATAACAGCTTTACTTCTCCTGTCCAATACTACTTTTCATTTTACCTACTGGCCTCACTGCACTAACTGGTGCCTCCAGTACAATGTGGAAGAGAAGTGGAGAGAGGGGGTGTTCTTGTCTCATCTTCTAATCTCAGGCATACTTAACATGCATCATTAATTATGGTGCTTCCTATATGTTTCTCGTACACTTCATCATCGTAAGGAAGTTTCCATCTTTTCCTGATGTGCTGAGACATTTTTTAATTGCAAGTGGATGTTGAATTTTATCACTTTTTCTGGGTTTATTAAGATGATCACACAATTTTTATCCTCTATTCTGTCAGTGTGGGAAATTATATCGATTTTTTTTAAAAGCCAAACTTGCCTTCCCTGAAGAAATCTAACTTGATGGTGATGTATTATTCTGTATTTCTGGATTTGGTTAACTAATAATTGATTTAGGAGTATATGTCCAGGAAAGAGATTGGTGTGTTCCTAAAAGACATTTTCCTTTCTTACGCATTTCCTAATCAAGTTTTGGTATGAAGATTATGCTGGTGCCTAGCTTCCGGAAGACTGTGTAAGATTGGTAATATTTGTCCCTTACGCACTTGGAAGAATTATTCAGTGAAAATATGTCAGCCAGGAGTTTTCTTTCTGGGAAGGATTGTGGTTATAGATACAATTTCTTTAACAAATATAAGAATTTTCAGATTTTCTGTCTCTTCTTGTGTCAGTTTTCATAAGTTGTGTTTATCTAGTGATTCTTTCATTTAATCTGTATTTTCAACTCTATTGGTATATAGATCTTTTTATCATTTATTCACAAGAGCAGCTGTAATGGTATCCCCTTTTCATTTCTGATATTAATTATTTGTGTCTTATCTTGCTCTCTTCTAAAAATCAGGCTTCAAGGGTATATCATTTTATTAGTCCTTAAAAAATTGACTTTATTGATCTTCTCTATTCTAAATTTATTTTACATTTTCACTAATTCTACTTTTATTTCTTTAAAAAAGGAATATACTGTTCTTTCTAATCTTACATTAATATTTCAATCTTTCTTCCTTTTAAACTTTTCCTTACTGAAGGCTGTACATTTCCTCTAAGCATGGCTATAGGTTTTACTATACTGTGTTTTCATTATCATTTTATTTAGAATGTTTTTAAATTTTCATGATTATTTCAATTTTGAGCCCAGGACATTTAGAAGAATACTTTATAATTTCCAAAATTTAGAAATTTTCTTTTAAAAAGCCAATTTTTATTGTTTTTAGCTTAAGCCCAATATAGCCAGGCATTTCAATGTCATGAACTTGGTTGAGACTCGCTTTGAGGTGTAACAGTGGTTCACTTTGCTGGATGCCCCACGTGTGCGTGAAAAGGATGTGTGCTCTGCAGTCGCAGGGCTCAGTGTATTTGTAGGTCAGTCAGGTCAAATTTGCTAACTTTGTTAACCGAACGTTCTCCATCCTCACTGACGTTCTGGCCCACTTGTTTTCAGCGTTAGTGAGAGTAGTTGGTTCAAATCCCCCGATGACGACTGTTAGTTCATCCATTCCCCACGCAGTTTTAGTTATGTTTGCTTTATAGAGTTTGAGGCTCAATAATCAGGTGCATAAAAATATGTGATTATTATACTTTCCTGGTAGATTTAACCTCTGTCGTTAGGAAATGCATCTCATTCTACCTAGCTCAATATTTTGTTTTAAAGCTTACTTTTTCTGACCCTGACGCAACCACTCGACTCACTGCTGTTGTCAGCACTTTCTTGGCATGCCCTTTTAGTCCCCCTTTTCATAGTTGAGGTTTGTCTCTTGTAAATTATGTATTTTTAAAAAAATCCAATTCAACAGTATTTGTTGGATTTTAATTGGAATAATTGAACTATTTCACTTTCATTGGAATATTTAGCTCATTTACATTTAATGTAATTGTTGATGCAATTGGGTCTAAATCTGCCATCTTATGTTTTTTGTGTGTGTCCCATCTGTCCCTTCCTTTGTATTAATTAAATACTTACTTTATTTCATTTTCCTTTCCTTTCTCTATTACCTTGTTAGCTTTAGCAATCAGCTTAAAATCCCATCCTCAACGTAATCAAGTCTAATGTAAATTAATTTTGCCACTTCCCAGAGTTATTAGGGCCTTAGGACACTTCATTTGTTTTGTTTTGTTTTGTTTTTTTAACTTTTTTTTTATTGTTGTTCAAGTACAGCTTTCTGCCTCCCCCCGCCACTCCTCCCCACCACCCCAGCCCTCCCCACAGGACACTTAATTGGAATTACTTCCCTCCCACCTTTATGCTGTTACCATTTCCAGTTTGATTCTCTATTTTAAACCCTAAAAGACTTTTTTATTGTTTTATAGAATCGATAATAATTTAATTTTCCTTAATATTTACCTTTTCCGTTGCTCTTCTTTTCTTCCTGCATCTCGGGGTCATTTTCCTTCTGCCTGAAAAACTCCTCCAGTATTCGCTTCAGGACATGTCTGCTGGTAATGAATTATCTCGCTTTCTGCTGAAAAGGCCTGTTCATTACCTGGAGAATATTTTCAGTGGAATTGGAGGTTGGCCGTTATTTTCTTCCAGCACTTTTCAGGATTTGAAGTCATATCTTATTGATTTCAAGGTCTGCTCTTGAGAAGTCAGTTATCAGTCTTAACTTCTGTCCTTTGAAAGTAGTTGGCATTTCATCCGTCTGCGTTTAAGGTTTTGCTTTGTCTCTGGCTCTCAGGGGTTTACACTGACACACCGAGGGGTGGGTTTCCTGGCCCTGCCTGCAGCTTTGACATGTTATCTCCTGTGTGTTTTTTTTTCGGAAAATTTCTAGCCATCGCATTTTCACATATTGTTTCTGCCTACTCGTCTTCTGCCTTCTTTCCTCTCCTTCCTGGGTTCCAAGTCCCCATCACGTTGGCCCCTTTCACCACGACTCACAGGGCTCCTAATTAGGGGCTTTCCCGTATTTTCCTGTCATACTTCGATCTGGGATATTTCATTCTGGTCTATCTCACAGTTCCACAGTCTTCCCTTTGGCAGTGTCTAAACCCAATTATTTAGTTCTTGAGTTTAGTTACTGTGTTTTAAAATGATCTTTTCCTTTTCACACAGCTGTATGGGATCATAGCTGTTGGGTAAAGAACTGCGTGTATTCAAAGTGGGCAGGTTGATCAGGGCTGACGTAGTACATGTACACACCTGTGAAGCTATCACCATAATGAACACAGGGGTGGGCAAAAGCAGGTTAACAATAATAAATACAATGATTAATGAATAAATACTAATACAAGAATAAACTCTGTTTCTTGTACTCACATCTATACACCTACTTTCCCCTCCCCTGCATGATGAGCTCGGCCATCCCCCAAAGTTTCCTCGAGCCCTTGTCTGTGCCCTCCCACCCCCCTCTTCCAGGCAATAACTGGTCAGTTTCTTATCATTGTAGAGAAATTTACATTTTCTAGAATTTTATATAAATGGAATCATACAGTATACGTTTATTTTTGGTCTGGCTTGTTTTTAACGCAGCATGATTATTTGGAGATTCATCCATGTTGTTGCATTAATATGCATCATCCCCCTTTATCAATAGTTTATGCCTTTATAGTGCTGAGAAGTATTCTATTGTGTGGAGATGCTTCAATGGGTTTATTTACTGCTGGCCTTTAGATTTTTACAGTTGCTGGCTACTATAAGTAAAGTTAATGTGAATATTCATGTGTTAGTCTTGATGCAGATACATGCTTTCATTTCTCCTGATAAATCCTTTGCAGTGGAATGGCTGGATTTTATGGTGGTTGTGTGTTTCAGTTTTTAAGAAGTGGACAAATCATTGCCCAAAGTAAGTGCACCGGCTTATATGCCCACCAACAGCGCGTGAAAGTGCTGCCTGCTGCACGCCCTCACCAGCACTTGGTAGGGTCCGTGTTTTTCATTTTAGTCACTCCGGTGGGTGTCTGGTGGACTCTTGCTGTGGTTTTAATTTGCATTTCCCTAACGACTAATGTTGTTGAGCATCTCGTCATGTGCTTCTCTGACAACCATGAATCTTCTATGGTGAAGTGTCTGAATAAATATCTTGCCCATTCTTAAAATTCAGTTGTGTTATTATAAAGTGGTAATAGTTTTTAATATATTCTAGATACAAGTCTTACATATGTATATATAATAATCTTATATACATAATCCTATATATAATATATAATCTTATATAATAAAAATAATAAAATCTTATATAATAATAATCCTATATATAATAATAATCTTATATATATAATCCTATATTTTATATGTATATAATAGGATTATATCTATACAACACATTTTCTCCTGGTCTGTGGCTTGCCTTGTAATGTTCGTAAGACTGTGGTTTCCTCCCACTCTGAACAGTTTTATGAAAGTGTAATTTACATATTGTACAACTCACTCACTGTCAGCGAACAGGTGAATAATTTCTAGTGCGCAGTAGAGTTTTTAAACCGGGACCGCAGTCCAGTTTCAGAGCTCTTCCCCACCCCGAGGCTCCCTCGTGCCTGTTTACTCACTCCCCACCCCAACACAGGCCCCAGCCAGTCACTGGTGTCTTTCCTCTATCTGTATTTTTTGCCTTTTCCAGCAATTTCATAAACATAAAAACACCAATATATATTCTTTGCTATCTGGCTTCTTTCACTTGGTAAAATGCTGCTGAGGTGCCTGAATCGTGTTGCGTTCATCCATAACTCACTCCTGTTGTGTTGCCGAGTGCTGCACCATGGTATGGGCTCGGCATTTGATGGGCATTTGCATTGTCTCCAGTTGTTGGGCATATTATGCATGATGCTGTGCATAATGATCATGACGCTATGAGCATTCACAGGCCAGTCTTCATGTGGACTTTCTGCTAGACATAGAATTGCTGGGTCATATGGCAGTTGAACTTTTTAAGACACTCCCAGACAGAATGGTATCTTTTGAAGAGTTTTAATCTTGATGAAATCCAATTTATAGACTTTTTTCTTTTATATTCCATTTTTTGTGGCATATTTAGAAATCTTTACCAAACTCAAGACCACTAATATTTTTCCTCTAGAAGTTTTATAGTTTTAGTTTTTCCATTTAAATCTATTATACATTTCAAGTTAATTTTTGTGTACAGCGCAAGGTTAAATCAAAGTGGCTTTTTTTTTTTTTTTTTGTATATGGTTATCCAAGTGTTCCAGCACTATTTGTTGAAAATAATACCCTGTATTCATTAATTCTACTTCTGGACTCAGTCTTTTGCTCCATTCATCTCCACGTCTATCTTCAATTCTATACCGTCTTTGTAAGTTTTAAAATAAGGTAGTGTAAGTTCCCCAAATTACTCTTTTTTTCTCAGAGTGATTGGTTGTTCTAGGTCCTTTGTATTTCCATATAAATTTTAGAATCAACTTGTCAAGTTCTACAAAAAATATTGTGTTGACTTTATAAATCCATTTGGGGAGAGCGGATGCCTGAGCCACACTGAGTCTTCCCGTCTGTGAACGCAGTGTATTTCTCTGTTTATTTATAGCTCCTTTACTCTCTCCGCAACGTGTGGGTCTTGCACATCTCATCCCCTTTTATCATTTCTAGAACTTTCATTTGATGATTTTTGATAGCTCCCAGTTCTTTGTTGGAATTCTCCATCTCGTCGTCTAATGTGTTGACTCCATTAATTACACCTATTCCTAAGTCTAACCCTGACGCCTCTAGTATCTGGATGTCCACAGACAGGTTTCCAATGTGTTATTTTTCTCCTGACTTTGTGCCATTCTTTTTGTATTTCTGCTTTTCATTTAATATCAGACATAATAGAGGGACATGGAATGGATCATTTGAGGCTCTGGATGTTGTTATCATCCTCCAGGAGAATTGACTTCGACTTCTGTCTAACCGGGGAGCACCCGCCCTCACAGGCTGCATTTATCCAATCAGGAGTTGAGATGATTTGAAATGAGCCTGCTGACCCTGAAAGCGGTGCTGGTTTAGTTCTGGGTCACTTACCAATGGGGTATAGCCCTTTGGGGTCTAAAATGAAATGCCCAAGTTATTTACCAGTGTTTTTCTATTTCTTAAATCATGGTGAAATATATACCAAAAAAATCTCATCTTAACCATTTTTTAAAATTATATTTTATTGACCATGCTATTACAGTTCTCCTAATTTTTGTCCCTTCGCACCTCCTCCAACCAGCACCCCCGACTCCCCAGAAAATACCACCACCATTGTCCATGTCCATGGGTCATGCGTATAATATCTTTGGCTACTGCATTTCCTATACTGTACTTTACATCCCCATGGCTGTAACTACCTATTTGTACTTCTGATTCCCCTCACCTCTTCACCCATTCCCCCATACACCCCTCCCATCTGGCAACCATCAAAATGCTCTCTGTATTTATGATTCTGTCTCTGTTCTTGTTGCTTAGTTTGTTGGGTTTTTTTTTTTTAGATTCAATTGTTGATAGATTTATATTTTTTCCATGTTATTGTTCATAGTTTTGATCTTATTTTTCTAAAATAAGTCCTTTCATCATTTCATATAATAATGCTTTGGTGATGATGAACTTTAGTTTTTTTCTTATCTTGGAAGCTCTGTATCTGCCCTTCAATTCTAAATGATAGCTTTGCTGGGTAGAGCAATCTTGGCTGTAGGTCCCTGCTTTTCATGACTCTGAATATTTCTTGCCAATCCCTTCTAGCCTGCAGTTGCTTTAGAGAAATCAGTTGACAGTCTTATGGGAACTCCCCGGTAGGTAACTAACTACTTTTCTCTTGCTGTTTTTAAGATTCTCTCTTTCTCTTTAACCTGTGGCATTTTAATTATGATGTGTCTTGGAGTGGGCCTCTTTGCATCCATCTTGTTTGAGACTCTCTGTGCTTCCTGACTCGCATGTCTATTTCCTTCACCAAATTAGGAAAGTTTTCTTTCATTATTTTTAAAAATAGATTTCCAATTTCTTGCTCTTTCTCTTATCCTTTTGGCACCCCTGTGATGCCAGTGTCGGAATGCTTGAAGTTGTCCCAGAGGCTGCTTATACTATCCTCATTTCTTTGGATTCTTTTTTCTTCTTTTTATTCAGATTGGTTGTTTTTTGCTTCTTTATGTTCCAAATAATTGATTTGATTCTCAGCTTATCCACCCTACTATTGTTTCCCTGTACATTGTTCTTTATTTCAATTAGTGTATCCTTCACTTCTGACTGGATCTTTTTTATGCTGTTGAGGTCCCCACTAAGTTCCATGAGCATCCTTATAACAGTGTTTTGAACTCTGCATCTGATATATTGCCTATCTCCATTTTGTTTAGCTCTTTTTCTGGAATTTTGATCTGTTCTTTCATTTGAGCCATGTTTCTTTGTCTCCTAGTTTTGGCAGCCTCCCTGTGTTTGTTTCTATGTATTAGGCAGAGCTGCTTTGACTCCCTGTCTTGGTAGTGTGGCCCAATGTAGTAAGTGTCCTGTAGGGTCCAGTGGCACAGCCTCCCCAATCACCTAAGCTAAGGTTCACCCTTTGTGTGGGCAGAGTACACAATTCTTTTGTGGTTGGGCCTTGGTTGCTATTGGCAGATCAATGGGAGGGATTAACCCAGACCAATCAGCTGCAAAAACTGGCTATGGCCACCAACCAAGAACCTCCACCCTCTGTGGAGGATCAGCTGTGCAGGGGCAGGTAGTGGTGCTCTGATGTGGTCTGTAGCTGTTCACTGGGTGCACTGGTCCTGAGGTTTCCCAGGTGGTGCAGGCCAAGGTCAGTCCCCATCTGTTTTCTGCCTGGGGCCACCCTGCCTGAGCTATAAAGCAATCTGAGATGGCTGCTACTTTGCTAGGCTTGGAGGTTCCCAGGCAAAGACCATCTGTGAATGTAAGATGGCTGCTGCTAGTGCCAGGCCTGGGGCTCACTCAGCCCAGCGCTTGCTTGTTTGAGAGGATTTAGGAAGGTGTGAAGCATGAGCCCAGACCAGCCATTCATAAGGAAAAACAGCTCGAGTGGGCCCATAAGTTGGATGGGGCAGAGTCTCTGGGGAACTCCAGGTTGGGTCAAACAGTGTTAGCCAGGTGGATGGAGTCTCACGTATGGCACCAGCTTGTTGCTTTGTGTGTGGAGGGTTTAGAAAAGGGATAATGGACTCTGCTCGCCTTGATCCAGACACTTCAGTCCTTCCCTGTATACCAGTGGTGTCTTTCTAGTTGCTGCCCTGGTGCTGGAGCTCAGAGGGAGTGAGTCTGGGTAGATGAGACCATGTGTGGGTTCTTTAGGAGGAACTGCTTTGGGCTCCAGCAGTTTCTTCTGCCAACTCAATCCCCACTGGTTTTTGCAGCCAGAAGTTATGTGGACTTATCTTCCTGGCACTGGAGCCCTGGGCTGTGGGGCCTGGTGTGGGGCTGGGACTCCTCACTCCTGAGGAGTGAATTTTTACCCACCACACGTGGGTGTGAGACCAGCCTGTTCTGCATCTGCACCCCTCCTACCTGCCTGGATGGATGTGGTTTCTTTAATTTCATAGTTGTCAGACTTCCATTCAACTTGATTTCTGACAGTTATGCAGGATGGTTGTTCTGTATTTTAGTTCTAATTCTGATGTGGTTGTGTGAGGAGGTGAGCCATGTCTTCTTCCTACACTGACATGTTGACCAGAAGTCCTCATCTTAATCATTTTAAATGTGCAATTCCGTGGTGTTAAGTTCATTCACATTATTGTGCCACGACCCCCTCCACCCATCCACAGAGCTCTTTCCATCTTGCAAAACTGAAACTCTCTCCCCATTAAATGACTCTCCACCCTCACCTCCCCTCAGCCCTGGCCACCACTGTCCTTTCTGTCTCTGTAAATTTGCCCACTCTAGGTATCTCATATAAATGGAATCATACACTATTTGTCATCTTGTGACTGGCTTATTTCACTCCACATAATGTCCTCAAGGTTTATCCACATTGTATCATATGTCAGAATTTCCTTCCTTTTTAAGGATGAATAATACAAGGTCTGTCCAGAAAGTATCTAGCCATGTACTATGAAAAACAGAAACGTTTGTTGAAGAACATATAAGATATAAGAAACACTGTACACAGGACAATGACACCTCAGTTCCCTTCAAAGTAGGCACCTTGGGACCTCACACAGTTCTCCCAGTCACCATCAGCCGCTCTGTCGTATTTTCTGGAATATCTCCCCAACAGTGTGAAATCTCTTCCCTTTCAAAGGTGATTTTAATTTTGGGAAAAGCCAGAAGTCACAGGGCACCAAATCTGGGCTGTAGAGGGGCTGAGTCACCTGGGTGATTTGATGTTTTGCCAAAAAACTCTGCACAAGACCTGATGCATGAGCAGGCACATCATCATGATGAAGCTGCCAGACACCAGCTGCCCACAGCTGTGGCGTTCTGCATCATCCAAATAGTTTCCGAAGAGGAACATTCAAGCTTAATGCAAAATTTGATGCAGATTCGTTGCTCTACTCAGTCATTTTGAATGTGACAGCCACACAGTACACATGCTCACTCAATGGTGTCTATCGCCCCCACTGACTAGTACAGTGAAGTCGTCATTGTTCACACATGCACATTCCAGTCCACTTTCCTTGGCCGCCTGGTTACCACATTGTCACGCAAACTGTTTGTGCTATAGTAACAATGGCTGGGCTTTTTCTGGACAGACCTCATATTCTATTGTGTATATACACCCCATTTTGTTTATTTACTAATCCACTGGACACTTGGATTGTTTCAACCTTTGGGCTGTTGTGAATAATGCTGCTATTGACATGGATATACAAATATCCATTCGTTCTTAAGAGACCCTGATCTCCAGTTTCTGTCTCCCCAGTCCTCAACATCGCCAAAGCCCTCCTCAGCCTCTCAGTCCCTGCTTTAGAACTAGAATGTGCCTCAAGAGGTAGAGACAGCCAGAAACCAGGCCCTTCTCTGCGCTTCCCTTCTCTCTGGGCCTTGGGGCCTTGACAGGTCTACAGTCTCTGCAAACAGTTGGTTTTCGTAAAATTTCATCCAGTTTTCCTGATTATTCCCAGCAGAATGATTGGTCTGATACAAGCTATTCCATCACAGCTAGAAGCAGATGTGTCCATATAATTTTAATTTGCATCTCTCTTGTTATGCATGAGGTTAAGCATCTTTTCTGATATTTAAATGCCGTTTGTATTTTCTTTGAAACCCTTTCCCATTTTTCTACTGGGTCTTTCTTCTCATTGATTTGTAGGCATCTGTTCCATGTCTGGGAACTCTGTCTTTGCCCTAGAAAGGGCTTTCTGAGGCCAGTTCCACCCCAGGGTGGAATCGAGCTGCTCCCTGCCTCTGCGGCTTGGCTGCTTCACCTGTGAAATGGGCGAGAGGGCCGGCCTTCACCACATGGCCTCATTCATTCGTCTCCCGTGTACACGAAACCAAAATATTGGGGGTGGGGGTCACTGAGACAAAAAAACCCTCCTTCCAGCAGAACGTGGAGGCCTCCACGTTCTGCTGCAAATGCGCAGCGCACGCTGTTCTCTGGCTTCAGAATCACTGGTGGCCGCAAGAGGCGGCGGGAGCCCATGCTCCATGTCTGCGCCTTCAGACCCAGGGCTGTGGCAGCCGAGCCCACGCCACCCTCCCCAGGCTTCCGTCATCCATGTGCGCTTTGCATACCATGTACTTACACGCTGCCAGAAGTAGACTCATTTGTTATTAATCTAAATGCCTTTAGCCACATCCTAAAAATACTGTGTGTGGAATCACAGGCTTGCTGCACTAGGGCATTTTTTTCAGATGCAGATTCACACAAACAAATGACAGTGATCATTTAAAAGACTTTTTTGTGGCCCCCATCAATCTTCTGTGAGCAGCTGCCAGCCTGCCACCCTTGGTCCAGCGGCCACGGCCTGCCAGGTGCCACCAGAACACCCAGCGCCCCCACCCACCGGCAGGGAAACTCTGCCTGAGCATCATTGTCGTTACTCATTAGTGCCCGGGTCCTGCCAACGGACCCCCACGCAGAAGCACAGCCCCCCTGCTTTGTGACTGTGGGCTGATTTTGTACTGAAGTGTTGGCAGCCTCTGATGAGAGGTGGCCTAAGACGAACCTCCCAGCCCCAGACAGGACGTTTGCCACAGCTACCACCTGAGGTCCCCCAGAAAGTGTGCTCTGGTCGGTGGCTGTGCTCGCGTGATACACAGCCTCTCTCTTTCTGCTTCTGAGGCTGGTTATTGCTTTTAGCCCAGAGCCAGCACAGAATCGGGGAACAGAGCTACAGCGGGAGCCCCGCGATAAATTGTCAGTCCAAAATGGAATGCACTTAAAGTGAGCTCCGAGTGAAAAATAGGTAACGCTTTAGAGCTGCTTCATAAAGGAAACCACCCGCCTGATCTGTCATCGGGTCTTTTAAACGGTGCCGTCTGGATGGGTCTGATTCTGATCCTTAACGTGACTGGTGTGCCTCGCACGCTTGAGTGGTCATGTTGTCCCCACGCCGGACAGTAGCCACCTCCCACTGCCGGTCCGTGTGGGAGTACGTTTCAGTTCTGAGGCAAAGACCCTTTATCCGAGGTTTTGCTCTCCACGGCTTGCTAACCCTGGCCAATGGTGGTTTGAAAATATGGAAAATTCCAGAAATAAACAACGCATACGTTTTAAATACTGTGTCATCTGAGTGGATGGTGAAATCTCACGGGTCCTGCTCTGTCCTGCCCAGGACATGACTCAGCCCTTTGCCCAGCACCCCCACGCTGTGGATGCTCCCCCACCCCCACCCCCACCCCCGTCACTTAGTAGCGCTCTCTGCTGTCACATCGGTTGTCATGGAACGGAAGTGCTTGAGTTCCAGTCACCCTCGTTTTACTTAATAATGGCCCCAAAGCACAAGAGTAGTGATGCTGGCAATCCGGATATGTCCAAGAGAAGCCAGAAAGTGTTTCCCTTCAGAAAGAGGCATGTCTGGATAGGAAAAAGCATAGTATGTGTACGGTTGGGTACCGCCCGTCGTTTCAGGCACCCACTGGGGGTCTGGGACCGCGTATCACCTGCAGATGAGCCAGCACCGCTGTACCAGCTTTCTGTGAGGCACTGGGTCCCTGCAGATGGTGTCTGGGAGTCATGCCGTCTGCAGAGAGCTCAGGGTCTGGTGGGCAAGTCAAAATCATCCCAGGAAACTTCTGGCGCAGTCTTTGAGACACTTGAGGAGCAGATTTGAGGACCTCTGGCCTGGGAGTGTCCAGGAAAGCTTTGCTGGGGCACAGGGCCCGGGGCTCCGGGCTGTGCTCTTCAGAACCTTTTTCTCCCCAGTGAGCGCCCGGGCCTCGCACTCCTGCAGCGGAGCTCCTGTGGCTGACCCGCACAGCCGCACCACAGGGCCGGAGCCTCGGAGCCGAGGAACTGTGCATCGGCTGCGTTCCACGCGTGACTGCGCCCTCCTGCCCTTTCCTGGCTTATGACTCTGGTACGGACACCAAAGTGGAAGAGCAAGCGTTTTCCCAACGGGAGCCCACCTCTGTCTCTTGACCATGTCTCTGTCGGAGATTTCACGCTTGTTCCCACAAGCCCCAGGGTGGGGCACGTCTTTCTCCCTAGGCCACCATCTCCCTCAGTGTGCCCCCACGCTCCATTCTGGAGGATGGCCAGGGTCAAGTCGAAAGGCGGGCTGTGATTCCTGACACTCACACAGCCACCACTGCCACCCAGAGCCCTGATGGGGGACAAGCTGACCGCTGACCATTCACGACCACTGGCAACTACTCAGGGTGACTCGGCTTCCATGTTGTGACCCGGTCCTCCTGGAGGGGAAGAAAAGGGAGGAGTGTGGCGGGAAAGGGAGGCAGGGGCTGCTCCTCCACCCCGAGGTCTCAGCCCCTCCTGCCTCGGCCCAGTGCCTGTCTCCATGCTCCTGGGCACTTTCGTCTCCTGCTGGGCCGGTAGCTTCTTAGCCTCTGCAGCCTGGAAGTCTGGCGCCACGCCCCACAGCCACAGCCGTGACTCATGCTTGGCTGTGGAGGCTGGGAGAGGAAAGACACCCTCAGGGCAAGGAGAAGAAATGGGGACTGCAGAGGTGGGTGAGTGGGAGCCAAACACACTGATGGAAACGTCAACATGGGGGAGCTCGTTCACCGAGCTGCTTGCCACCACTGAGCCCGGGACGAGCTTGTTGTCAGATGGGAAATGGGAACTACCAGGAAGTTCCAGAAAGGGGAGGCTCCTTGGAAGGCTTGACCTTGGCCATGAGGGCCACCCAACTGGGTCTGGCTGGGAGATGAAAGCAAGAGGCCAAGTGAGGGGCCCGTGAAAAGCCCTCCGCAGCAGGGCTGGGGGCAGCCTGCCCTGGGCCAGGCCTGGAGCAGACGGGCTGGAGCCCTGGTCTGTGAGTGTGTCGGGAGAGTTCCGAGGCTAACGCAAGGAAAAGGGACTTGCTGGGCAGCTGTCAGGGCCTCCCGAAGGCCCAAGGAGGCTGGGGGACCAGGCCTGGGTGGGCCAGAAGTGAAATGAAGAGGCAGGAAACCTAGAAGACGACTTGAAGCCTTGTCAGGGTGGCACCATGGCCACCCCAATGCCAGAGCCTCGGGGAGGTGGACTGAGCCTTCCTGTTGTCCCCGTGGTCCCTGAGACACCTGATCCAGAGTCACGGTCCCAGGAGAGGGCATCTGGTGGCGCTCAGGCCCACACCTGCCCCCTGGCTGCCTCTGGGGTGGGGGAGGGGAAACCCAGTCCCTTCGCTTCTGCCCTGCCTGAGTCACCCAGATACAGAGGGGGAGCTGAGGGCGATGTCTGTAGAAGATGGGTTCTGAGTGCCAAAAACGACAAGTGGCCACCAGGCAGCAGGCCTGCGTTCCCGTGTCTTTCCTTTCCTTTTCTCTGCTTGCCCTTTCCATTTAGCAGGGTGAGGGGCAGCATGCAAGCTGGGCTCTCCATCAGAGGTGACCCTGCCTGCCTCACCAGCTGCACTGGAGAGGAGGGGGAGCATGAGAAGAGAGGCTACCTACCCCAAGCCATGGGGTGGTGGCCCCACTGGCGTCTGTGTCTGGGAGGGCCTCCTCTGTGGCCGTTGTGAACACCAGCACTTTGGCTGGGCAGCGTCTGTTCACCCCTCTCTCCTGTGCCCCTTTGGGCTTTGGGGTGGGCATGACTGGGACCCCAGCCAGTCAGTTTATTCCATAGCCCACACGCAGTGGTCAGCCTGCACAGGGGTACCTGGTCCAATTTCAGCCAGCAGCGTTCAGGACCAGCCAGCTCTTCCTTCTGAAGTGACTCCAAGGGGAAGGGCCTCAGAGGGCCCCACACAGAGCTTGAGACTGAAGCCAGCACCATGGAATGCAGGCCTGAGGGAGGGAGAGAGAGACTGGGTCCCTGGATCCAGCTGTGCCTGAAAACCCTCTCCACCTTTTCAGTTATGAGGGCCAACACATTTCTTTTTTTCATCGGCCAGTTAGGGTTGGGTTTTTTGTCTCACAAGCAAGAAGGACCTGGCAATAACTGCAGTGGACGGAAAGATGCCTTTGATGCTCCCAAGGACTCAGGTGAGAGGTAGGAGCCTGTGTGCGTGCCCACGAAACGTGTTTTTAAAATGTCAGCCCTACTCAGCAGTGCTAAACGAACCTAGGGAATGTTTTTATTCTGCTGGAGCCAGAGTTTTAGAGCAAGAAGCCACATCTCAGGAAACTCCCATGGTGGTGGGCACGGGACTGTCAGACCCTCCTCCAGGGGAATGTGGGCTGCAGCAGGGGCGGCCCCAGCCAGAGCCTCCTGACTGGCTGGCCGGGCCCCCCGGACATCCCGCTTCTGCAGCTTTTCTGTTCTCTTTTAATAAGGGACCTGATTCTTTCCTCCAGTACGTGACCGCATATTTTAAATGCGGCTTGACTCAGCTCTCAGAGTCAACAGATAATACTATAAATACCGACTCTTCGTGCAGCTCTGTCGCTGCGGAGCGTCTCCTTTCCTCCGCTCCCCCTTCCCAGGCCCCCACCCCCACCTCCTCGGTGCCGGAGCAGCGCCGCTCTCCCCGGTCTGGGCCGGCGGCTCGTCCTCCCTCCGTGGCCTCTGTCCACTCTTCCCGGTCTGTGGGAACCACGGTGACAGCAGCCGGAACGCTGTTCCCAGGATCCCCCGCACTGGGTCATCTCCCCGGCGTTCACACAGCCCTCTGCTCCCCACCACCCACCTACCCTGCCCACCTCTAAAGCCAGCTCTCACCCCGTTACCAGTCCCCGCCCAGAACACCCCTCACTCGCACCTCCTCACCTATCTGGCCCTGGGTCCTGCAGTTGCCTCGTACGGCCTCACTGTGCAGAGCAGCAGCACGGGCACCCGCGGCCCGAGGGCCCGGGTTGCAGGGCGGGGGAAGGAGTGGTTCTCCTGAACATTGTACCTCTTCTAGGTCACCACCCCTTGCGAGCACAGGCACACACCGGTTCATTCTCAAGCCCCCGCCCACACCCAAAGGTGTCTCCCTGCACACCCACCCACTGCCCGGCCTCGGCACACACACACTTCCCATTTCCCCTCCTGCAGATGCGCGCCTACACGCCCCTAAGGTGGAACTAGAGGAAATTTTGTCTTCTGCAAGTTTTTACCTGCAGATAGGTGGTCTGCGGAGCAGGGGGCGGGCGGGATCTAATACAGGCTACTTGCAAGTCTGAAGGAACTTACTTTCAGTATATCCTTACTTTGTAGTATATCCTACAGACAGCGTCGATTCCAGGGAGGGGCAGGAAGTCCAGAGAGGGGAAGGAGGGGTAGGAGAAATGACAGAGGGGCCCTAATCGTGGGTAAATCGTTGTTGCACCTTGCCATTCACCCAGCACCTGACACCAGGACCCGGAGACCCGCTAATAGTTTAATTCACTTCCCAGGCGCTTTACAAACACGCCTTCGATGCTGGGAAACCAGGGACCAGTGTTTACTCCAGCTGTCGGGCTTGCGTCCTGGTCACACGCTGCCCTGAAGGACCACGTGCTGTGTTGATTTGAATCTTCACAACCCTAAACCCATTTCACAGACGAAGATGCCTAGGCCCTGACTTGCCCAAGGCCCCACGGTGCATGTGGCAGAACAGCAGCTGAGCTCGGGCAGGTCTGCTGACAGTTCGGTCCTGATCGTGACCACCAACCCGGAATGCCTGATGTGCCTGCAATTTCCGTGAAATCTGAAAATCTCCACTCCTTTGGTCAGAGCAGGTGGCTACAAAACAACTCAGCTGTTCTACGAGAGAACAAAATTATCTCGTAGGTACGTTCTAATGCTTTGTTGTTCCGAGCCTTCCTTCTAAAAGTCACTACATGCGAGCTTCCCGCGGCTAGAAATGTATCTGATTCATCCTTCTTTCTCAGTCCTCTGCATAACACTACTTGGCACACGCGAAGTACCCAGTGAATGTCCAAAGGAAATGAAATAAAATCCAGGTATTTTGCTCTGGACATTGTCTCGAATAAACTCATAAATAAGGGGAGAGGGGAGATGCAGCCACGACAAAAATAACACTAAATCAATCACCCCCGGGGGGCCAAATGGCCTACCCACTGTCCAGAGCTCTCTAATGATGCTTATCGCACGGTCCGGGTCTCCACTCGGGTTAAAGTTAAAGGCCGCACGCAAAATGCACGTGCTGGGCTGCGCAGTCTGCAGCCTGGGCAACGACGAGCCATCTTCCAGGCTCTGAAAACCCTCCTCTCCCTTGAGTCTGTCTCTCACAGGCCTGTGTCCTGCACCAACACGCTTGTGCTTATTACACACTTAAACAGAGAAAGCATTCCTTGCACACTCAACATGGTGCAAAGTGGAAGGGTCTGCAGCCTGGACATGAACTTGGTCTGAATCCTGGCACAAGTTCTCTTACCCGGGAAGCTGGGGCCCTGCCCCCCACCCCCCGGTGTGTCGACGTGAGCACTGGGATGACACATACAAGATGCTGAGCATGGAGCTGGTGCCCAGCAGGCACCGGGGATGGGCAGCTGCTCCCAGACCCTTTCTTGCACATTTCTGCCGTGGCTGCTGGTTCCCCCGGGTAAACAGAGGCACGCCCCAAAGCCCAGGGCCTGCCCAGACATTCTCATCTTCTTCACTGGGTTCTGCTCAAGTCTCAGCTTCTTGTCATTTCCCAAAGATGGTTCCCCACCAGGGAGAGCCCAGTCTGCCGATTCCTGAAGTGAGTTCCCAGCCACTCCTGCCGTCCCTGCCGCGCTCCCATTTCCAATTTGCTCCTTACCTGGCTCTGTCCCCCACCCGGCCCCCCAGACCTGTGAGAGACAGCCAGACAATGGAAAATGGAATTCAGCCGTACACTTGGGGGAAAAAAAGAGATTATGAAAATGAAAAGTAAATAAATATGGATGTTGAGGACCTAATTCTGATAAGCGGATTTTCAAAATTAGCCATTTGCAAGAGTAGATTAAATGCATTTAATGTGGTGGGCGGAAGGAAGTTGATTAAGATGCACAGCAGACCCAGTTCCCGCGGATTCCGGGGTGAAGGCATTGCAGGCCCCCTTCGCAGCGAGCTTGTTTGCAGGGATAAATGCTGAATGGCTTCTAAGAGCACTAATTTGCTGTTGTTGCGCTGCAAAACAGGCCTCCTGGAAAGGGGCCACTCGCTGCCTTCTGTACATGAGGCGGATGGGCAGGACCGGGAGGGGACCACTGAGGGGACAGGCTGCAGACAGGCCAGCTCTGGGAGTGTAGGGGGACCACTTGCTGTCTTCAGGGATGCAGGAAAGCACCAAGGACAAAAGAAAGACACTGACTTCCCATCACCTTCCCCAATCACAACCACCCTCCCGCAACGGGTCCCCTGCAGTGAGAATTCTGATCCCAGAATACCTTGCAGCTCCTTCCATGGCAACCGTGATTCTCCCTCCCCGCACTGCTCTGCCTCCTTCCTTCCTGCTCCTTCTCCCCGCAGCCCACTCCTGTCCGCAGAGCCAGGCCTCCGGAGGGGACTGTCACAGCCCTCAGGCAGGTAGCCGGTCCTTCCGTCCTGTGAGGCAACCAAGCCCACCAGGGCCGGAAGCCCCGGATGGCCAGGCCCTGGGGCACCACATTCAAAGACCTGAAATGGGCCTGAAAAGCTCTGGCCGGACCTTAGGTTTGAGGAAACAAAAGAGAGAAGGAGCATTCTTTCTCTGCTCTCACCCTTGGCAGAGGCAGAGAGAGGCCAGCGATCTAAGTAAGCACACCCAGACATGCTCCAAGAGGTCCCAGCACCCAGACTTGGGGACAACCTTAGTTCCTTAGAGGACCTGAGGTCCCAAGTCACCATGTGACCCTTGTCACAGGCCCTGCAAGACCTCCCCACTGCTGACCTCTCTGACCCCATGTCTCTGCACTGCGGTCCCTCCCAGTCACTGCCCCTGCCACCTCAGCCATCTCCCTGTTCCCCTGCAGCCCAAGACCACTCCCGCCCCCAACCTTCGCCCTTGCTTTTCTCTCCACCTCGGAGACTTTGAGTTCCCACCAGGCCAGTCCCTTGGCATCCAGGCCCCCAGAGAGGTGGCCCCCCACCTTCCAGCTGTCAATCTCGGCCAGCCTCTTTTTTCTTGCCTTCACAACAGTTATTACTCTTTCTTTCTCTTCCTTCCTTCCTTCCTTTCCAGTCATCGCTATGATCAGCCGCTTTGTTTCACCGATTTGTTTGTGAGTGGGTCATCTGCGACCTCACCCTGCAAAAGCCAGGGCCTTGCCGGTCTGGCAGAGCCAAGTTCCGGTGCCAAGAAGGCACTTGTCCCAGACCACACAGGTGGCAAGTGGTGCGGCCAGGATGGGAAGCTTCGTGCGTCTGCCCAGGGCCTTTCGCACCCCTGACAAATCCCACCACCTGGTCCCTGACGAGGATCGGGGCAGGTCAGGGACAGGCTCCCACCTGGCATAGCCCTACCTGCCTGTTCTCAGGAAGCCCTAAGACATGATGCTGTCCACCGGGGCTCAGAGGGAGTGGAGCGGAGCAGGTGTGTCTGCTTCTCTCCCATTTCACAGAGGGGGCAGCTGAGGCCAGAGGATAAAGTGCCCAGCCAAGCCCCCCCAGCTTATCAGTGGCAAAGATGGGGCTTGGGCCCAGGCAGTGGGCAGGGGGGTGGACGTTCAGGCGGTTCTGTTCCCACAGTCGTGGTGTGTCCATCTCCAGCAGGGGGTCTCAGACTTTTTGAAGTGAGAGACTCTGCAGTGGTCACACAAAGGGTCATTGTCACGGCCCTGCCTCAGTGATCCTCACTCCACAGGGTCTCTCAACAGGTGCCCAGGTGGCCTGACACAGGAGCCACAGGGACCCCCACACTCTGATGGGGGGGTGTCCTGGCCAGAGGAGCCACCACTGCCACGGTCCCTTCAAAACACCACCCCCTCCCCCACCCTCTCCAAGCCAATCCCCACGCCCCACCCCACGCAATGGCGACCTGGCTGCTGTCAGTGAGGGGCTCTGACAGTTCCCATGTCACTCCCTGCGAGGCGATAGGGTAGATGAACGGGAGGAAGGAGAGGCACCTGGTCAAATTCTCCCCTGTCATCCCACACCTGACTGGGAACCCCCGCCCCGGGGGGCAGCATGGTCCCCAGGGGCAGTGACATCTGTAGGAGGGAGTGATCAGGAAGCCTGGCGTCAGGATGCAGGGCTGCCTTCCAACACTCGTCTCGGTTCAGGGGAGAGGGACCCTCCACACGGTCCCTGGGAAGACGGTGTGCTGGCCCCAGCGCACCCTCAGGTCTCTGTCTAGTCAGGGCCTCCTGCAAGTAGCCCCTGGCCTGCCTTTGGACCCAGCCCTGTGCTGGAGAATGAAGGGTTGCGGGGTCTGGCTGGGGGCGAGGCAGGTGGGTGAGCCAGGCTGTCCCACCTCTGCAGTCACGACCCCAAGAAAGGGCACGGTGCTCCATGTGGGGCTGGCTCCCAAGGCTGTTCACGGAGAAGGGCCCGGAGCAGGGAGGGTGGGGGACTGTGGCCCCTTGCTCAGTCTGGAGGGACGGATGCTCCTCTGTTTGTTACCACACCTCAGCTCACTGCCCGATGGTCTCGTGCCTCACGAGACAGGAGCTGGGTGGATGCCAGAGTGGGCTGGGATGTCAGAAGTGGCACTGGCACCCTCGAGTAGCAGCCCCAGGCCGGACTCTGGGCCACGTGGTGGGCGGGTGGCCTCCCCTGCTCGGACTTCTGGAGCCCCAGGTGCCGAAGTCACTCCCAACTCACAGATAGGGAAACGGAGGCCAGGGAGGCTGGCCTCTCCCTTCCTTCAGGCCTGCTCCCAGGCCCGTGTCATTGAGGACAGGAAGCTTCCAGGGAATATGTGCCCAAGTCCAAGTACAGTTGGAGAGGCGCTGAGCGAGGATCACCTGGGACACCTGCCGGTGGGCGCCGGCCACTGAAATACTGAAAAGCGCCATCCTAGGCGGTGAACGGCTTCAGCCTCTGCTCCCGGAGAGCCCAGCTGCTCTGGCCTGGCCGCTCTGACCTTGTGGGCCTCCAGGGCCCTCTGGCCTCTGCCTGCCCCCTCTCACGGCTGGCTGCCATTCTGATGGACCAGCGCCTGTCACCCGGGGTTTCGGGAGAGGATTTGTCACAGGGCTGACCTGAAGTCCTCCCTAAGCAACGAAAATCTCTGTCCCCACGGAGGCTGCCTGCCTGCTTCACCCGAATTGGAGATGCAGACCTTCGCACACCTGCACCCACGTCTGCCTGGAAACAATCGTCTTTCCAAGCCCCAGCCTCCTTCCCTATCCAAACCAACAAAGCAGACAGGGGGAGGTTTAGAATAGCATGGGAAACGGAGAGGCCAAAGAACTTATATGTACGACCCATGGACATGAACTAAGGGAGGGAATGCTGGTGGGACCGGGGTACTACAGGGCGGGGTACAGGGAATAAAGGGTTGAGAAAAAATGGGACCACTGTAATAGCATAATCAATAAAATATATTGAAAAATAATAAAGATAGCCATTAAAAACAAAACCAACAACAAAGTCTCATACTTCCTGACACTTCCTGACACTTCCTGCCTTCCTGGGCCACCTGGAGGCTCTGGCCGGGCGAGCTCATCCCAGGGCCACAGGATTCTCCGTCTCCTTTGGAAGCGAACTCAGCTCCCACCCCGACCCAACCCTCTCTTCCCTGACAACCAACATTGCAGAATTAGTCTTCAGTTCTGAACAAAAGCAAAAATCATTAGAATTTTTCATCAGAGACTTGCTTTCATCTGCATGTGCCAAGCTCTGGACCAGGGTCTCTGCTGTTCGTTGTTTGCTTTTTTCCTTGGTCACCGACGGGCTGTTTTTGAAATCCAGTTGCCCGTGTTCCAGGGAAGCGCAGGCCTCCCACATGGTGCTCAGACCGGCCTTCTCTGGCTCCCTTGTGGGGCGAGAGGGAACTGAGACTCCAGATGGCTTGGGGAGCCACAGTGGGACGAGGAGACAGAGGGAGAGATGGGAGGGAGGGGGAGTGTGGAGCGCTGAGGTAAACAAATTTGAGGCCAATTACCCATGGCAACCTTGCCCCCCTCCCACCCACCCCAGGAGGGGAGATGGCTGGAAAAGTACGAAAATAATATGGAACTAACCACGTGAGGGCGGAAGTTGGTGCCCAGCCGGGAATTTGCTACCATCCCTCCTCCAGCTCCGTTAGGGAGGGGGGAGGCTCATAGAAAATTCCAGAATCAAACAGGACAGGGAAGTGAGCAGAAGGGTCTATAAAGCCGACAAGCATAAAACAGTTAAGAGGGAGGGTCTGTGATTAGGAAAGAGGGGAGAGAGAGAGAGAGAGACCGAGAGCGGGCGCCCTGAACCAAGACGCCATCCACCCCCGCCCATCACCCCGTGGCCCTTCTTGCAGTGCCTGCTGGGTAATGAGGGCCCAGGGCTGCCCCAGACACGGGAGCTCCCTTCCTGCAGGAACATCTTTTTGTCCTTGAGCAGGTGGTGATAGATAGAGAAACCAGCTCTGAGTAGGAAGGTAAGTAGCCCAGGGTCACCGGGAGAATTAATATCATAATTGAGAATAACAGCTAGGCCTTCTATTTACTAGATAAAATAGCGCCAGGGGATGTGCTGAGAGACGGGAAAATAGAATTTGAAATCATTTTTTATTTCTCTGCAAATGTAGCTGGTGTTGCATTTCTCCCCCTCTTCTTCCTGGGAGAGGCTGACGCACCACTGCCCCCTTCCTGTCCGTGACAGACCCGAGACTCTGCGTCCCCCTGGGTCTCAAGCCCTCCCACTCGACGGGGCTGAGCCGGAGCTGGGATGAGCAGAGAGCCTCCAGGGCTGGGGCTGGCATGGCCACCACCCCCAGGCCAACGCCACCCTATACCAGGAGGTTGGACGTGCCCCTGGGGACGGGGACCCACTGCCAGCTCCCCCGGTACCAGGAGCTCAGGACACGGAGGAAGGGGTGGCGGTTCAAATCTCAGCTCTGCCCACAGTAAAGACTCCATTTCCCTTATCCAAGCAATGAGGCTACTCTGGAAAAGCTGTTGGGAACATCCAGTGCAGCCAATACGCCCAGCGTCTCGGAGGCAGCAGCTGCAACCAGGTGACCGCACTGCCAGAGACGTCGCTGCCCACGCAGCACTGAAAGGAGAGGGCTTCTAGGGCAACTTATGTGAGAACTTTCAAGAGCTATGAAATTAATTGGAAGGTGTTAACTGTAGGAATAAAGTAAAAGAAGAAAATCACCTCTAAAGAATCAGAACAAAGCAATTAGTGAGGAAGAGGAATGGTCCAGAGGAGAAGACACACGCGTAGCTGCAGCATTGAGGCCCAGGAAGGCGCACCCCGCCTGTCCAGGCACGAGCCGCAGGGGCCTCGGAGCTGCCCAAGGCCACGGAGAGGCGAGCCACTGAGGCTGGTGAGCAAAGGCAGGCCAGGGCCACACAGGCAAGACCAGGCTCCCAAGCAGCAGGGCAGCCGGGAGGTGAGTGGCAGCTAGACATGGGTCCCGGGCTCTGTTCTGCATCCGCGGGTGGCGTGGTGTTGGGCATGTCATGGAAGGAGAGTGGAAGCAATGAACTCTAAGATCCTTCCAGGTCCCCAGTCTGGGAGTCTGAGTGCTCTGGAATGGGGTTGGGGCAGGCTAGATGAGAAGGGGTCGGAGAGAACTTGGAATAAAATAGAGGCTGGAATCCCTCCGCCTCCATGTTCTCCTTTGTCCAACGAGAAGAAGCATCTTGACAGAGGCTGCGGTGGTGGGGGGCGAGTGGATGGAGTGTGCGCACGCAGGCTGGTCCATAGCGACGAGCCAATGTCTGCTTGCTTCTTAGCCAGGCCAGCCCCACTCTGGGCCCCTGCCCTCTATAAGGCTTGGATAGAATTGACACCCTACCCTCCTCTCCTGGGCCCTTTTACAGGGCCAACCCAATCAGTGTATCTCATGCTCCAGGCCACAGTGATTGGTTTGGGGAATGGGCATGTGACCTAAACCAGACCAATCAAAAAGAATCTCGGGACTTTTGTACCAAATGCCTGGCCCCTAATGAGCCCTTCCCCATGTTAAAGAAGAAGCATGTGGTTTCAGGAACTACGGAATGTTCTCACAGGGAATCCTGGATTCAGCCATACCCGAAGATAGTAGCCACATGAACCAACATTTTCCCTTGTGTGCTGAAGCCAGCTTGGGTCCTGGCTTATTCTCAGCCACTATGTAATAAAGCCTCTTCCATCCGACCGAATCACCAGTTCATTGGAAACTGAGAGTGCCTTCTCAGAAGTGCCCCCACAGAGCTCTGGGGTGGGAATGGTCACCTCCAGCAGGCGCCATCATTCCCGCAACAGCAAGCACTGGGTCATCGAATGTGGCCAGCGCTGCCCAGCCCGGCTGCTCCTCCTGCTCAGGAGCTCCACACGCTCACCTCGCCGTCAAGCATCGGCAGAAGCGGCCTCTCTCCGCTCTGGGCCCCGTGCAGCCGGGCTCGGAGCTGCATTAAATAAAGACGGCAGCCCTGGAACTGTTCAGATGGATCTACATCAACGAGGACAGCGAGGGGACGCCTTTAAATAGATTGTCACCAAGGCCAGGCAGGCAGGCAAAGTTTGCCTGTGGCATTATTCTCTCCCTCACTCGTGTGCATCCCCCCACCGAGTACTTTTAGCTCACCTCACCCCAAACCCTGTCATAAACTAATTCACGCAGTAACAGCTTCAATTTAAGAAAGAAACAGAACATGAGAGTGGGCAACGTTTAACCTGAAGGATAGGCTTGGTGATGCTGAAATCTTAGGCAGCCTAAAGCCAGAGCGGAACATGAAATATATGACTCGGGACGAAGGAACGTCCCCACCCCAGTCTCGAGCCACACCACCCAGCCCCCACTATCCCTGTAAGTTCACTGGCTGCGACCCTAAATCCTTTCTCCTGGGAGGCTGCATCTCAAAGTCCATTCCTGACAGAGTCCGGTTCAGGTCTGTGAGCCCCCCACCCAGGGAGGAGGGGATGGCAGCGGGGTGCCTGGTTCTCAGGGAGGGTGGCCTGAGGTCAGATTTCCTGCTGGCCCAAGGGCAAGGTCCATCCCCGGCAGCAAGACCTTGAAGGAGAACCTGGGGTGGTGTTGGGGGTGGGGGGGACTGGTACCAAGGAAGTCAGGCCTTCCCTGGGATGAGGTTGCTACAGACCCCCGGGGAGGGCCAGGCACCCCACCGGGGGTTTGCTCACCTTCCTTCCAGCGCCAGGCTCTCCCTGTGGGCCTCCTGCATTATCGCTTCTGATCCTCCAAACTAGACTTGAAATAGGTACCCTTTTATCTCCATTTTACAGATGAAAGTGGGGGTCAGAGAAGTCAAGTTGCCTGGCCAGAGTCAGCCAGGCCGGAGCCCCAGAGCTAGGATTCAGGGCCTAGGGATTTGGCTCCAGAGCCCGGAGCCAGACGCCCACCCTCCCCGCCCCCACCAGAGGTCCTCCCCGTTAAGCCCTGTTTTTGTGCCCGGCTGCGCCTGTGGCCATTGTTTAGTGCCCACCCCACACCAGGTGTTCGGCCAGCAGATCGCAGTGGTCCTTTTTCTCTTCGTGACCACCCTGCGGGTTTGGCCGATGGGCCATTCGCAGACAGGGACTCGGAGGGGGAGAGGGCAGACGTGACAGCCTCCGACCACTCAGCTTGTGACTGGCAGTGCTGGGCCTTGAACTCGGGTCTGTTGGTTCCAAATTCCATGCTCTCTGCCCTTTAGAATCCACGAGGTGCTGGGTGTGACAGCCTACAAAGAATGGTTAACTGCTTATGGTGCTGTTAGTGCAGAGTCAGGAGAAGCTGCAAAGGTGAGCAGCACTGAGAGGTGCCACGTGCCTTCACTCAGACTACCCCTGGGGTGACACCCTGCCATGGTGGCACCCCCTGTGGTGACACCCCCTGTGGTGACACCCCCCATGGTGACACCCCCCTATGGTGACACCCCCATGGTGACACCCTCCATGGTGACACCTCCCTTGGTGACACCCCCATGGTGACACCTCCCTTTGTGACACCCCCATGGTGACACCTCCCTTGGTAACATCCCCATGGTGACACCTCCCTTCGTGACACCCCCATGGTGACACCCCCTATGGTAACACCCTCCATGGTGACACCTCCCTTCGTGACACCCCCATGGTGACACCTCCGTTGGTGATATCTCCCATGGTGACACCCTCCATGGTGACACCTCCCTTGGTGGCACCCCTGAGGTGACATTCCCTGTGGTGGCACCCCATGGTGACACTCCATGGGGACACTCCCTGTGGTGGCACCCCTGAGGTGACACCCCCCATGGTGACACTCTACATCACTCCAGTACGACGCCAAGACCAGCAAACTGGCGTTGGGACAATGCGTGCAGATCGCTCTGCCACTTCATCACCAGTAGAGATGCACAGACACCACCGTAATCAAGGCCCAGGGCTGTTCCATCAGCGCTGTCCCTGGTGCTGCTCCTTTACTGTCACCTCTGTCCCCTTCAGCGTCCCCAGCCCCTGGCAACCACTAATCTGCTTGCTATCTCTCTAACTGCCACTTCAAACATGTTATGTAAATGGAATCTTATGTTAACTCTTGAAAATGGCTTTTTTTCACCCACAGAGTTTTAAAATAAATAGTTTTTGAGTATCTACTTCACATCAGGCAGGTAGGTGTTAGCCCTTTTCAGGAATGTGTCACGTAAGACTCTCAGTTGCACGTGACAGAACCCAGCTTGAGCTGCGTTGTGAAAAGGAATGCACTGGCATTGGTAACGGGAAAGCCCAGAGGCGGGCCTGGCTTCAGGTTTGGCTGGATCTAGGGGCTGGTTAGGCTTGTTCTCATTCTCCATGTTTGGAACCATGAGCAGCTCCCGTGCCAGCCTGCGCACCACGAGCATTGCGGGGAGGTCCCACTCTCTGCTCTCCTCTGTGCCGGCTTCCCGCTCTGGCCAGTTTTCACCACTTGGCAGCTGCCAGAAGCTCTGGCCTTCAATACTCCTTGCTCGTAGACCCAGGAGGAAGGAGCACCTCTGTCCTCAGAAAAGTTCCCACAGAGTTTCTGCCCCTGATTGGCCCGGCTTGGTACCTGGCAGACCCCAAACCAATCACTGATCAGTGCTCTGCTTGGCTAATTCTTGGTCATGTACCCACCCTCTCCTAGAGTCCAGCCTGATGTCAGCCCTGCCCAAATCACAGAAACCGGGGGGAGGGGTGTAAGGAAAATTTAAGGTGCCATTGTTAGAGAGGGAAAACAGGTGCGAGGCCCATGGGTTACCTCAGCTCACCTTGTTTTACTTTTTAAAAAATATTTTATTTCTTTATTTTTAGAGAGAGAGGGAGGGAGGGAGAAAGAGAGGGAGAGAAACATCAATGTGCGGTTGCCTCTCACATGGCCCCCCCTGGGGACCTGGCCCACAACCCAGGCATGTGCTCTGACTGGGAATCGAACCTCAACCCTTTGGTTCACAGCCCGAGCTCAATCCACTGAAATACACCAGCCAGGGCAGCTCACCTTGTTTTTCAAATATACACAGAAAGTCAGGCTTGGAGAGGCTAAGTGACCCGACCGGATTCTGAGCTGGTAGGTCCTGGGGGCTACCCTGCTGCGTTTTGACTTCCAACCAGAGGGGCCTACCCCCTCGATTTTGTGCTTGGATGCTCTGGTACCGAGCAAAACCTGGGCCTGGCTATGGCCTTTGGACAAGGCCACCCTCTTTGAGACTCAACAAATTGGCCCCGTGGCCCTCCGGGCTGCAGCTGCAGTGACCCGTGAGCGGAGGCTGGCCTGAAGTGGGTCCCCCGACTCTCAGCGTGCAGCTGGCAGGGGAGCTGCTCGCAGCCCGGCCCCCTCTTGCGTGCGGGCCCTGGCACCCACTTGCATGTGTGGGCTGCCACACGGCGCCAGGAAAGCCAGGAAGAGACAGCGGCCGCCCCATAATGAGGACGGGCAGATGGAACAGGTGACTCAGCGCGGAGACCAGCTGCAGCCAGATGAGAAGAGCAAACGTGAAGGCTGGAGGCCGGACCTGCCGTGGCCCCTCAGAGCCAGGCCAGGCGGACGGTGACAGACAGACCAGGACGGAAACGGGGAGATGGACGGCCCCATCCGGCCCAGTGGAGTGAGGAAAGCCAGACAGATGGTTGCATTAAAGAAACCAGCCTGAACTTGGGAACAGGGCTCCCTGTGGCGGGGGGCAGGGGGCACCAAGGTGGGCTCCTCCCTGGCAGGGGTCCTCCAGGCCCGGACGGTTCCAGCTGGGGCTCAGATCCCTCATCATTGTCTGTAAGGGGGGTAGGCACCAGGTGTAGGCACTGCTGGGACTCACGGCTCAGAGTCCCTGGCCACAGCAGGTGGGCCACAAAGCTCTAGGCCTGACATCCCGTCCCAGCCAGCCCCCCGCCCCTCACCAAACTCCTCATGGCTGACAACACCATTTGCTGAGCACCTGCCACCCAGACACCATGCTGAGCACTCTAGGTGCATCACCTCCACGGCATCTTTGCTGCCCCCTCAACCTGGAGCCCTCTCCCCACAGGTCTCCACACACTGACCATTCCTCAGCGGTCACCTCCTCCCAGAGGCCCTCCCTGACCATCCCATCTGAAGCTGCCCCAACACTCTGTTGCCCAGGACACCACTTAGTTTTGTCATAACCTCACTGCCATCTAAATTCATCCTGTCCGTTTACTTTCTGGCTTGTCCCCTGCTAAAATAGGTGGTCGTCCAGGATGCCAGCCAGGTCTGTCTTGTGCTTGGCTGTGTCTCACATCCTAGAATAGTGCCTGGCACATAACAGATGCCCAGTGAGCTCGTGTGGACTGGATGTCCGCAGCCCAGGGAGGGGGCCTGCCCGATCCTCCTCTTCCGATCCCTGCTTCCTTTTCCTCCTTAGCACTTCCCGCTGACTCTCATTCCATGTAGGTCTTCCTCATTCTCTGTCTCCCAGCTAGGACAGAGGCACCATGAGATGCTCTGCTGGTTCAATGAATGGGCCTGGGTAGCTATGGTCACAGGAAGAAGCTGTGAGTGGGAAGAAGGGACCTTCCCATGACCTCAGAGAGCACGGCAGCCAGAGCAGGGCCAGCGCCAGGTTTCCTGGCTCCAAGTGCACGATCCTCCCCGCCGCCCGCACAAGGCACTTTCCCCGCTCCTCCTGGCTGCTTAGGGAAAGCACACAGCACACCGGCCCAAGCTCATTGCAATGGCAGTGTGGTAGCTGCATAGTGGCCCCCAAAGAAATCCACCTCCTAAGCCCTGGCACCAGTGAAAATGTGACCTTACAAAGCAAAAGAGACTGCAGCTGTGATTAAGTTACGGATCTGGAGATGGGGAGGCTGTGCTGGATTATCCAGGTGGGCTCGATGCCATCACAAGCGTCCTGATAAGAAGGCAACAGAGTGTCCAGCCAAGGTGGAGGCACAGGTAGATACACTTTGCCTCCTCACACAACCAAAAGAAGGACAACGACAAATTTAAAAACAAAAAACAACTGGAACTGTCAGAAAATCGAACTGTATGGATGTCTGACAACCAAAGAGTTAAAGAAGAAACACTCATCCAGACCAGTAGGAGGGGCAGGGATGGGCACCCGGGTCGGGGAGGACTCATGGAAGGCAGCAGCTGGAGGACCCGGGTGGGCAAGGCAATGGCTGGCAGATCCGGCGAGGCGAGGACTGTGGACTGGGCAGTCCCACATTTGAGTGCAGATAAACCGGGAGGAACAATTGGGGAGCAAAACAAACTGTGCAACCCAGGGCTTCAGTTCAGGGAAATAAAGCTTCAAACCTCTGACTGAAAACACTCGGCGGGGGGTGGGGGGGGGTGGGGAATGAGGTGACAGGAGAAACTCCCAGCCTCACAGGAGAGTTCGTTGGAGAGACCCACAGGGTCCTAGAATGTACACACACCACCCACCTGGGAATCAGCACCAGAAGGGCCCAATTTGCTTGTGGGTAACTGGGGAAGTGACTGAAAACCGGCAGAGAGTGGAGCAAGTGGCATTGTTCCTTCTCGGACCCCTCCCCAATGTACAGCGTCACAGAGCAGTGGGTGGGTTGCCCCACCCTGGTGAACACCTAAGACTCCACCCCTTACTACATAACAGGCCTGCCAGACCAAAAAAAAAAAAAAAAAAAAGGCCCAAATGAAAGATCAAAGCTCCAGAAAAAATACAACTAAGTGATGAAGAGATAGACAACCTATCAGATGCACAGTTCAAAACACTGGTAATCAGGATGCTCACAGAATTGGTTGAGTATGGTCCCGAATTAGATGAAGAAATGAAAGCTATGCTAAGTAAATAAAGGAAAATGTACAGGGAACCAACAGTGATGGGAAGGAAACCAGGACTCAAATCAATGATTTGGAACAGAAGGAAGAAAGAAACATTCAACCAGAACAGAATGAAGAAACAAGAATTCAAAACAATGAGGAAAGGCTTAGGAAACTCCAGGACATCTTTAAATGTTCCAACATCCAAATCATAGGGGTGCCAGAAGGAGACAAGGAAGAACAAGAAATTGAAAACTTACTGAACAAATAATGAAGGAGAACTTCCCCAATTGGACAAAGGAAATAGACTTCCAGGAAGTCCCGGAAGCTCAGAGAGTCCCAAAGAAGTTGGACCCAAGAAAGCACACATCAAGGCACATCATAATTACATTAGCCAAGATTAAAGATGAGGAGAGAATCTTAAAAGCAGTAAGAGGAAAGGAGAGAGTTACCTACAAAGGAGTTCCCATAAGACTATAAGCTGATTTCTCAAAAGAGACCTTGCAGGCAAGAAGGGGCTGGGAAGAAGTATTCCAGGTCATGAAAGGCAAGGACCTACATCCAAGATTACTCTATCCAGCAAAGCTTTCATTTAGAATAAAAGGGCAGATCAAGTGCTTACCAGATAAGGTCAAGTTAAAGGAGTTCATCATCATCAAGCCCTTATTATATGAAATGTTAAAGGGACTTATCTAAGAAAAAGATAAAAAATATGAACAGTAAAATGACAGCAAACTCACAGTTATTAAAAACTGGACCTAAAACAAAAACAAACTAAACAAAGAACCAGAACAGTAACAGTGTCACAGAAATGGAGATCACATGGAGGGTTATCAGCGGGGGAGGGAGAGAGGGGGAAAAGGTATGGGGAATAAGAAGCATAGATGGTGGGTAGAAAATAGACAGGGGGAGGGCAAGAATAGTGTGGGAAATGTAGAAGCTAAAGAACTTCTATGTATGACCCATGGACATGAACGGAAGAGGGGGGATGTGGGTGGGAGGGGGTGTGCAGGGCCGAGGGGAATAAAGGGGGGGAATGGGACAACTGTAATAGCATAATCAAAATATATATTTTTAAAAGGCAACAGAGGGAGACACAGAGGTGGGAGATGGAGATGCAGACGTAGATGTGAGGAAGGGGTGCAAGCCACGGAGGGCAGGCACCCCCCAGGAGCTGGAAAAGGTAAGGAAACATTCTTCCCTAGGCCTCCAGAAGGAGCCAGCCCCGCACACACCTTAACGTTAGCCCAGTGAGACTGGCT
Source organism: Glossophaga mutica (assembly GCA_039655065.1). Classification (NCBI taxonomy): domain Eukaryota; kingdom Metazoa; phylum Chordata; class Mammalia; order Chiroptera; family Phyllostomidae; genus Glossophaga; species Glossophaga mutica. The sequence continues at coordinate 40,151,009 of CM077314.1, forward strand.
TTGGACTTCTGGTCTCCACGACTGAGAGAGAAGAAATGTGTGTTGTTTTAAAAGTCACCAAGAGACAGTTTCTGTGTCGCCAGATGAGAGCTGTCTGCAGATCTGTTTCACGGCCATGTGGGGATTCCTCCACCATGGAACATACCCTTTAAAATGTCTATAACTGCAAATTTTAGGGTCTGCGTTTTTTTACCACAATAAAAATAATGAAGAAATAAAAGCCACCATGCCTGTGGTAATTTGTTACAGCGGCCACAGGCAGTGAATACGGCCAGCCTGCACCTGGCCCGACCCAGGACACAGAGCTGGTGACAGCTCAGGGAGGCCGATCCCGGCCCTTCCCTGGTGGGCCGCCTGCAGTGGCAGGGAGGGGCCACGCCAGGGGCTTGACGCAAGGAGAGGGAGAGCCACAGAGCTGGCGTTGCCGCGCCCTTCCCGAGGGCTACACGCGGAACGCAAGCCTCACGTCCTCCCATCCACATCCCTGTGAGGTGGTTTCTGCGATGAACCCCAACTTCCCCACAAGGAAACAGCCGCTCGGAGAGGGGAGGTGACTTGCCCAAGGTCACACACCTCGCAGCAGAGCTTGGTTCTTAATTTCCACATTTCGCCTCGCTCAAGGCCGATTCAGGCAGCGTCACATGACTGGGGCCCCCGGGCACTTAAACGCCTAAATGCTGCTTTTCAGCAGCTTTTAAGAAAGCCCTAGTATTGCCTCCTTTCTCTGTTTGTAACCTGGCATTCTCTTTCAGTTAATCACAGACCAGAGAGTCTCATTCTGTCCTGATACGCCCACAAGTGTATGAGATTGCCTGGAAAAAATGCAAAGAGAGAGAGAGAGAGAGAGAGAGAGAGAGAGAGAGACTTAGCTCCTGTTCTCTGTACAACGCCCGAAGGTGCTACAGCAGTGCCAGAGAGGGCAGTGACAAAGCAGTGCCAGGAGGCCACTCCTGGCCCGCAGAGGGATTTGGCTTGACCTGCACTAGGCTGGGTATTATTTGTCATTGACCTCAGAAGGGTCTCTTCCCAGTCAGAAGTAGGTCAGGACAGGCTGAGCTCTGCTGCAGTAACAAACACCTCCGCTCTTGGGGCTTCCTTCTTTCTCACACCGCATGTCCAATGCAGGCAGGCCAGGGGCTCTGCTCCACACAGTCTCATAGGGACCCAGGTTGACGCCACCACCCTTCAGTGGCATGTGAGACACAGAGCCTTGTCAGTTGCTGCTTCAGAGGAAGAAGAGACAGGAGAAGAGCACAGGGACGTGGCACAGCCTCGGCATGGGACACGCATCTGGCTTCTGTCTGTTCACGTGTCATTGACTGGATATAGCGATGTGGCCCGTTACATTCCAAGGGGGCTGGGAGAACAGTCTTCTGTCAACATTATTCTACCACACCTTCCCACTTGCCAGAGTCGCTGGAGCAGTGTGCGCACGTGCCTCTCGGGGCTGCCGGGGTCAGGTGTTCAGGGTGACCCCGCGCAGCACCAGGAAGCACGATCCACGCTGTGGTCGCTCGGCCAGGTGCTCTCAGCAGGTGTGCAGCACCGAATCTACGGAACTGGCCCTGGCAGCTCTTCCCTCCTCAGGCAGATGCCTGTGCTCCAGGCTGCCCCACTGTGAGGCCACCCTCCCAGTGAAGTCTCCGAGCATCCTGACTGCAGCCCCTATCTGGGACTCGCTAATGTGGACCCATATCGAATGCACACCCCTCGTTCAGATCAGCTTCCTACAGGATAAAGTCAAAACTGCTTTGCAGGGCCCTCCAAGAGCGGACATGGGCCTCAGCTTCATTATGGCAGAGCCCCTGGTCCTTCTGCCCTCCCTTCCCTGACCCCAGCCCCCTTCCTTGGCTGCCATGTGCCCCTAAGCTCTGGCCCCTAATTCTCAAGGGGAGTTAGTTGGGCCTCTGGGCCCTCAGGGTGGTGCAGGAAGCAAATGAGTTTGGGAAATAAAGAGGGTGCGCTGTACCCCATCCTGGACAGTCAGAGCAGACACTGTGTTCGGGGTTCTCCTGAGTCCTGCGTGTTCAGTGTTACTGCCTCAGGCCCTTTCTCACGCAGAACCCATGGCGTCCTAGGCGGGAGACCCTCTGCCCGAGTGTTTGTGCTCTCTTTTCCTCACACTTCCTCTCCTCAGGTCAGTGGAGCAGCTCCTACTCATTCTGCAAAGGCCCTTCCAAAGATGCCCCTCGAGGCCTGTGTCCCACAGAACAGTTGGTACTGTGCAGGGTCCCTTGAACCAGGACTCCTGTAGGACAGCACCCTGCCCTCCACCGGGGCCACAGACGCTGCTGCCTCCCGAGCTCGCCTCACAGCCGCCTCTGCACCTGGTCCCAGCAGGGGACCTCCTTGGCCCCTGGCGAGCACACCACTGGGCTCAGTCTTTCTCTTTCCCTGGGGTGGGCGTGAGCCCTGGACTCAGCCACCCACAGCCACGCTCGTCCTCGGGGCTCTCAGAGGGCAGGAGAGTCTTCGGTGAACACTATTTTTTGAGTTCTCCTTTGTTAAAAATGCAAGAAGTGGAGAAACAAGTGTGTAAAATGTCAGGTGGTGACGAGAACTGTGAAGAAAAACAGAGCCAGGGACGGGGGTGGGGAGGGCAGGAGGTCGGGAAGGAGGGCCACCCCTCCTCTGTGGGTGGTTCCGGAAGGTGACATTTGATGAGGTGACATTTGAGTGGAGATCCAAGCAAGAAAGGGAGCGCCCATGGAGGTCTGTGCGGAGCACCTTCCGGGTGAAGAGAGCCGGGGAGGCAGAGGCCCCGAGGGGACAGTGCCTGCAAGGGGTCCGGTGGCTGGAGCACAGCGGTGAGTGAGAAGGACTCGGTGCCCCGAGTCCCCCTCCGTGGGGTCACAGCAGAGGGGGCGGCGGGGTGGGTGTGGGCAGACCCTGAGGACAGAGCTCACAGGGACTGCCGAGAGGACCCAGGGAGTGGGAGCCAGGCGGGGGTGACGGCAGTTAACACGGAGAGACTGACTGACAACGGCTCCCCTTGTCCCCCCTCCTCTGGCAGAGCGTCTGAGTCTACGCACCACCTCATCTGGGGTCTGAACCTGAGGCCTGTTAACTCCGGGCCCGGCCATTGGGCTGCCCGGACCCCCTTGCTGCCCTGCCAAAGGTGCTGACCCCTACGGTCCCTCTTTATTCCCTGGGGCAAGCTGCAAAGTAGAGGTTGGTGGCCCCTGCTTTACGGGCTAGGAAATGGGGACTCCGATGAGGGATGGGGCCCATCAGAGAGCAGCAAGGCCCTGGGGCAGAGTAAGTTCTGCTTCTGGAACCCTGCCCAGGTGGCTGGGAGGGGAGAGGCAGGAGGGCCAAGCCATCTGCTGCCCAGGGCACGTGGGGACAGACAAAAGACCCACAGGGCCAGGGAGCAGGCCTACTGAGGAGGGGGCGGCTGGTGTGGGCTTTCCACGTCTGGGACATGCGCACTCCGTCCCCGACACAGAGGGGTTGCCGGGGAGGGGCATGCGCATGCCCGAGGCAAGGAGGGGACGCCTGCCTCCAGCAACAGCGTTCTTTTGGAGGGTTAACCCCTGGAGTCTAAAGGCTCCAGAGGGAAATGGGGACTCCAGTCAGCGGTGCCCTGAGCAGGCCCCCTGACCTCTCCAGGCCTCAGGGCCTCCGCACAGGAGCCTTCGGTGGATGTGCCTCCCCTCCCGCGGCCACGGCACAGTCCCCACCCTACCCCCGCAACCACCACAGGGGCTGGGTGCTCCGAGCCCTGATCACATGTAGGGAGCTGCTCCACCAAAGTTTGGGGTGGCTCCGGGGCCACGAGTGAGCAGCACAGCGCCGAAGAAGCAGGACAGGTCCTAGTCTAGAAGTCCAGGTTTCCAGGTCTTCAAAACATAGCGGGCCGCCCACTGGGCCTGCTTGGCACGTGCCTCCCTCAGGCGGAGCCCGCAGGCCCTGCCCCTACCACGTCCCTCTCTTCGGGCTTGACTGCCGCCAGGGGGTGTGCAAGCCCTGCCCTAACGTGAGGGAGGGCTCCGGCAGGGGTCTCACCTCTGCCACTCCTGCAGCTCATGGATGACTCTTCTCCCGCAGGTCCCGGAACAGGGTCACTCATACTGTGACATGACTGTCCCCAAGGTCAAGCTACCCCTCCACCCCCCACCAGCCATGGGATGGGCGGGGTTAAGTGGGCAGGCACAGCAAGGGTTCACCCCATCTACCATGCCATTCTGCACTTCTGGGCAGAGACCGGGGCTGCAGAGGCTGAGCGGGAGAGGCAGCCTTGTGGAGGGTTCCAGAATCCTGGTGGGCAGGAGCTGGGGAGTTTCCCTGGGCCTCCATGCTGGGAGGAGCCAAGGACAGCGCGCATGCAGAAGCTCCTCCCATGACCACGCCTTGCAGACCAAGGGTGCAGGGCCCATAGCCACTGGGGAGAGAGGGCAGGCAGGCAGGCAGCCCCGAGACCCGCATGTCCAACCTGGAGGTGTGTGACACCTTTGTGTGATGCCAGGGGAATCTCTGCGCCTGTCTGGGCATCACTTCGGGGTGGTGAGAAAGAGGGGTGGCCTGGACGGTCTCTCAGGATCTGTTGGACTCTGAAAGTCTCCATCTCTATCTCTCAATGCTTGTCTATAAAAGCTTGTGTTTATAAACAGCCCCAGGCCAGGCACTGCATGGCTTAGTGACGCAGCCGCCCGGCCGGGAGGAGAGGACACCCTCGGCGTGGAGTGCTCGGGACACGCCAGTGCCCTCTGTGTGAACAGTAGACACGGCCCGTGGCTGTTCCCGCAGCGCTGATGGGGAGCCAGGTCCTAGAGAGGCTGGACCCTGAGCCGCAGGGGCCACCATGCTGCCTGCAGGGACAGGCTCCCCTGGAGTGTGCCACTGTGGTGTAGTCACTCAGGGAGCGAGGGACAGGCCAGAGCTCCACAGGTCTTCCCTGTCACACCCCCAGGGTCGGCCCCACCCACCTCTCCCTGCCGCAGGCTGCACCCTGCCTCCAAGGCAAATAGCTCTGGTTTAATTAGTCACCTATGGGCCACTCAGTGGTCCTGTACCCTCCCCAGGAGCTGTGGGGTCACCCCATCTTTCCACCTGCTAACAGCATCACCCACTAACCCAACCTCCTATAGGCGCCCTAGGGTTACCCAAAGGGAAGCCGGTAGGGCATCAGTGGGGCAGAGCAGGTAGATGCGTTATAAATGCTTAGGTTAATCGGGAGGAGGCTTGCACCCGTCTTCGGGGCCACCATCCTGAGTGGGGTGGAGGAGGAAGCCACTGAGACCCCCTTTACACCAGTGTTCTCTGCAGCGCTCAGGTCCTGGTGAAAATCTGCCCCCACCCCCACCCCAAAGCAGATGCCAGCCTGCTGTGCATTCATCTCAGGGACCCTGAGAAAGGCCAAGTACATCACTTGGGGGTGTCTTTCTTACTAGCCCCAAATGCCTGCTGTTCATTATGCTTGAAGGCACTTTTAGGAAAAAGGTTTTACGGCTGCCGAGGAAAGAGTAAGTAATGCAAGATGGGAAAAAGCACATCCAAGGAGTCCTTTCTGCAAACGCTGTGCACTGTCAGAAGCAGATAGATGACCCGCAATTACACGCCTGCATCCCCCCAGCCTCGCCCCGTCCCTCCTGCCTGGTCTCCAAGCAATTTCAGACTTTTTGTACATCGAAAGCAGAGATTGCATACGATTTCTCTCTCCGGCAGAAGCGACTTTCCGGTGGGGGAGGAGGCCACGGTGTGTTTATTCTGGAACAAAGGCCATGGGAGACAGATCAGGTGCAGGGCCCTCCCCCGCCACCCGCTCCAGCTCCCTCCCCAAACTCCAAGGCCCTCCTTCTGGCTGCAGAGGGGCAGCGGGAAGGGGTGAGCCCATCTCAGCCTCCACACGGTGCCTGGCCCCCGGACACAGGTGTAGGGCGCTGTCTGGGTCGCATGGCGGCTGCACAGACAAGAATGGGCGGTGTCTATCAGTACGGGAACCAGGCCAACTCGGGCGGTCCCAGGGCGGTCCGTTGACCCGCAGGCCCCTCTAGTGTCTTCTCTCTTGGGAGAGAAGCGGGATTTAAGGTTTCCCATTTCAGAGAGAGCTCCCCTCATCAGCATCCCAGGACACAGGAAGCTGTGGGCGGGATTAGAGCTGCGGGCAGTTGTGTGCACAGCCAGACCAGGGCGGGCTGCACCTGCAGGGCACACCCCCATGCTGTCCCCAGCTCCCTGTCGGCTCCTGTGGGCGAAGGAACAGTCTGGGCATTAGAGACAGCCCAAGGCCGCAGTACGGAGGGGTCCCAAATTCAACCTTCAGTCGTCACCTTCAGGATTTGGGTCACACCTACGTGTCACCTCTGCACTCATTTGTGAGTTGTTTGGGTTTTTTTTTTTTTTTTAAGTTAATTCCATGGTGTAGTTCCAAAAGCAAAACAAGCTCAAAGGTAAAAGGGAAGTCTCTCCCACCTCTGCCCCAGCGACCCTGTTCCACAGGCCCCCCACCTACCTCAACAGGCAGGCCTGTTTACTGTCAGTTTTGTTATCTAGCCTTCCAGAGTAGCTTTATGGAATATAACAAATATAGAGACATATTCTTATTTTCCCTTTTTCTGTCCAAACCATAACACGTCCCGCAGCCTGTTCTGTACCTTACTTTCTCACCGGACACCTGGCACTGCTGTTGCACGTATGTTGCACATATGAGACGGCACATGCGCAATGGCACTGACTGAGCCACCACAGCAGAAGAAAAGCAGCTCAGGCGTCCACCGATAGGGGGCGGGCTCACTGAGCCAGGGCCTGTGTCTACACAATGGAATATTCACTGTAAAGTTAAAACAAAAAAATATATAGAAGGAGCAGGGAGATGAGGAAGCTTTCCAGGTCCCGATTAAGAAATGATCACTCACCTCCAGGCCACAGTAACTGATTAGGATAGGTGTAGGACAGATTCCCAGAAGTGGGGTTGTCGGGTCACAGGATACAGGCATTTGCAATTTTGATAGCTATCGTCAGATCTTTTGTGGCTGCTGGATTTTTAAGTCATACCTTGAAAGATCTTTTCATTTACTTAATGTCTTGCTTGATATCAATAACATGTTTACACTTAATAAATGTATTTTTAAAATAGCTTTAGAAATTAGTCACAATTAGATATCGCTAGAATAAGGGGAAAACAAATTGAGAAAGGTAACGGACAAGTCAGGGCCTTCTAGTACGAGAGAACTGGGTGCACTTCAAAGCAGCAGAGACGTATTTTGGCTGATGTGAACAGAAAGGGCACTTAGAAAGGGTATTTGGACCCCAAACACCTTCTGGGAGGTCCAAGAAGCATTCTTAGAGTCTGAGCATCCAAGAAAAAGCCACTAAGACACCACTGTGCTTGCCCTTGGCTTTGACATCCCAACCTGCCCAGCTGGGCCCAGCTCCTGTCCCCACCGCCTCTGGAAGCTGGAGGAGACTGCTGCCACCGTCACCCCTTGTGATGATGGGGTTCTGGGATTTGGGGAGGTCTGCAGCTTCGTGGCCCTGGCTAGTTGGGGTGGGTGCGGCCGATGGGTGATCCTGGTGGTCAGGGAGGCCTGCAGAGCAAATGTCCGGCGTTTCAGCACATACAGAGGAAGGCTGGCTCTTCCCTGTTGTGAAGAAGGTTCTAGTATGGGTGTCCAGGAAGAATGATGAGAGTCCACACCCAGAAGGACAGACCACAGCCCCAAAGAGAAAATACTGCACAGGGGGTGGCGGGGGGACAGGCAGATGTGACAAAGCTGCACAGAGAGGGGGGTCTGGAGCTGTGGTCCCACTGAAGAACCAGTGTGATGACCGGTTATAGAACTACGCAGGGCAGCCAACCCAGAGACCTGGGGGTGCCAGGAGGCAGGGGAAGACTCGGCAGAAGGGGGTCTGAGGTCGGGGTGGTAGGACGGGGAGGCTGGGAGGAGGCCGAGGAGGACGAAGGGTTGGATCTGGGACCTAAGAGCAGGACAAAGGTGTGCAGGGAGAGGCGCTGAGCCTTAAGGAAAAGTGAGCCAAGGGGCCTAAGCAGAGGGGCGGGGGGAGGCACAGAGTCGGTCAAGCCCAGGTAGATGCCCAGGAGAAGGGGCACAGAGTGTGTACCCCACACTAGGCTGCAGGAGCGCCTTGCTAAGCGCAGTAGAGAAGGTGAGCCTGTCACTAGGGTCCAACAGAGGGACATGAGACCTCTTGTGTCCTCTGCGTTTCCCCTGAATCCCCAGCGTACCCGGACCCCACTCTGGGAAACTAGGTTGCATTTTCCCTGCACTGGAGCTTCTGTCACACCCGTGAGGCAACAGCAGCGACACGGAATCGCAGCAGCTGAGGGCCTCAACTCCATCCTCTTCCTCTTCGCTGCTCGTTCTGCTTCTGCTGGCACTGCCTGCAGGGCAGCGCCCCACCTACTTCCTTATGGCAAGGCAGTGTCTTCAATAAGGTGGGGCCCCCTCTCCTCCCATGCCCCCCAACAGCCGTGCACCCCCAGCAGTGTGTAAATTCCCCGTTCCCTGGGGCTCTAGGATGTTGGTGAAACACAGATCTGGGCTGGGCTGGACCGGCACGGTTTCATCTGTAACGCCCAGCTCCCTCTGCCCTCAGGATGCCTTTGTGTCTGATCGGCTGCAAATTTGCTTCTTCTTTTCTTCAGACACAATCATATTGCCAGGAGCTCCCGATGGCCCTTCATAGCACAGACTGCTAAAGAAATTCTCTTTAAATAAAAAAATAAAAATGTCCCCAGAGCAATGAGTGAGACACCTGTAGGTGGAAATGTCAGAAGCACATGAGACAACAGCTCGGAGCGGAGAACAAAGCAGCTGATGCGGGGATGAGCGCGGGAAGAGAGGCGAGGCCGTCCCGGTGTCCTCCCCACGTTTCACGGTTCAGGCTTGAAAGGGGGTTGGTGATAAGCCCCGGTGCTGACAAGGCCGCATGGCACCGACTACTGAGGCATCGCTGGGGGTGACATCCACTTCCAGAGACTTCCGGTCCTGTGTGTTCTCGTACCTGTTCGATCACTCAACAACGACGATTGTATCGGGCCGCAGGGAGCCAGAGGCAGAGAATCCCGTTTGAACTTGGTCCCGATGGGGCAGCTATTGACTCCTGGAACCGAAAAGTCAGGGGTAGTAGCTGCTGCGGTTACTCCTGCATCCAGGGGTTCAAAAGTGTCCTCAAAACCTGTGTGTCCATTTGGCTGAAGCATCAAAGTGGTCAGGATGGTCAAGTTTATGTTATGTGTATTTCACAACAATTTTAATTTAATTTATTTTTTTAGACAGAGGGGAAGGAAGGGAGAAAGAGAGGGAGAGAAACATCAGTCCGTTGCCTCTCATGCACCCCAACCTGGGACCTGGCTGGGAACCCAGACACGTGCCCTGGCTGAAAATCAAACCATCAGCATTTCAGTTTGTGGGGTGATGCCCTACCCACTGAGCCACACCAGTCAGGGCAATTTTTATTTAGTTAAAAAATCAAACAAACAAAAACACCTGTGCACCATGCCTGCTCCCACCTCGGCGGAGCCGGTGGGTGGCTTCTTCCCCGGGAACGCCAGCCCCTCACGTCGTTCCAGGCCCCGCTCCAGCACCGGCATCTCGGACAGCTGCCCCTCTGCTCCCCGAGGGCCGGTGCGCTCCCCCTTCAAAGCACTTGCCACTTCTGGAAACTGTCCTGTTTATGCACCAGTTTACGTATATGCTGAAATGTTGTTGAGACGGCTTCTCCCCACCACGGCCATCTGCCCAGGACCAGGGTGCAGCTGAACAGAGGTGGAGGAGATACCTGAAGGAATGAACGCTCTCTCTGCTTCTCTTCATCATACTCTCCTTGCACTGGCTCCGTTCTGCACGGTGGCAAAATGACTGCAGGTAGCTCCAGTGTCTCACCTTCAATATTACCTCACGCTCAATATTCCATCTTGCAACAGGACATCAATGCTGCATCGCTTCTCAGTCCCTTGTTCAGCTCGTGGAAAGGGTCTCTCAAATGTTCCAGTATTGCAACTCATTGGCTCTGACGGGGTCACGTGGCCTTCCCTGAGCCAATCCCTGTGAGCAGGGTTGCAGCGCTGATTGGCCAGGCCTGAAACCCAGGTACAAGGCTGGTGTCGAAGGCAGAGGCATCAGGACCGCACCTGCACGTGGAGGGGCGTGGTTCCTCCTGGGAAAATTAGTGAGCTGATGCCCCAGGGGGCAGGGGGCACAGCTGTGGGACCCGGGCACATGTGTGGGGCAGGCCCACCCCTCAGGCTGCGAGCACCTCAGACACACCAGCTTTTATACCAGGCTCCAGAGAGTCCAGCATAAATAGCACTTTAATAACCATTTGCTGAAAGAAGGCACGCGACACAGACCCCGAGGTCACAGGAAGTATTTATGCTGAAGGACAACGGGGCTGTGAGGGCACCTGTGTCCCTCCTGTGAGCTGGGACTGGGCGAGTCGGTTGTTGACAGGTTGAAATGGGCTTCACGGTTGGGGACATACTTGACAACGAGATTCCATGAATGTATTCAAAAGGAGAAATAAACTATATTGCGCAAGAACGGTTGTTGCAGTGTTTTTTATTTTTGTGACAGGAAAAAACAAACAAACCTGGAAACAACCCAAATGTCCCCCAATAGGGAGCTGGTTAACTAAGTTGTAAAGCATCCACTTGACGAAATATTCTAGAGCCGTTAAAAATGATCGTTACGAGAACCACAGAGCGACAGGGGGAAAGACATCTGTTCCCATGCACAGTATGGTGCCCTGTGGGTGGGACCCAGCCTCACAGGAGACAGCTGCTGCCCCTCCCCCACGGTCCTGGTCCCATCGCTGAGAGATTGGTGAAAAACAAGTCATAACTCTTGTGTGTCTCCGGTGAGAGAGACCATGACAGGGGTGGGTGGGAGGGGGCAGAGGAATGCCTGGGGGGCGGAGAAGCTGCCCTGGGAAGTGGTCTTTGAGCTGGTTTTGGGGGGAGTGAGTGCGAGGACTGGAGCTGCGCGGACACGTGGACACTTACAGAACAGCCTTGAAGGCCATACTCGCAAAATGAAGGCAGTCGTGCCCGGTAGAGTGTGGGTGATTTTCCCTCCTCTTTCTCCCAAATTTCCTTCCTGTTATATTGTCTTTACAATAAAAGCCTGTAGAAAACTAAGCTCAGATAAGAGAGGATAATTTTCACTACCAACATTCGAGTCTATAAATCATACATGAGTTCATAAGTACTTTATTTCCTCGACGGAGGAGGGAAACGGGGACACATTTGTTGGAGGCTTTGCATGCTGCTGGCCCTGCGCTCTGCAGTGAAGGGATGAGACACACTTCCAGTGAGAAACACAAGGCATAAACCTGTGACACAGTACCTATTTTTAATATTTAAGTAATGGTTTGAGAAGCCTTTGGTGGCCAAGGGCCTGCGCGCTGCTCTGCGCGCGGGTGTCCGGGAGAGCGAGCCTGGCTGAAACAGAGGTGCGCGTGGCCCGAGAAGAGGGAGGCCTGCAGCCAGACTGTGTGGTTTTGGGTGTGGAGACGCTGACAGCCGCAGATCGGGACTTGCCTTTCGATAAGGAACGAGAGGAGGTCAAGGGTCAAGACCCAGGAGGGTGAGGAGGAGGTCAGGCGAGAGACTGAGGTTGTGAAAAGTTTGCAGGTGGGGAAGGTCCCTTTTGGGGGCACTTCAGATGCAGCCACAGAGGGGTTGAGTAGATTCAACATCAGGGCTGGGGGACGCAGTGTCACGTCAGAGACCTTGGCCCTGACCACAGCCTGCCACGCTTGTGTGTGGCACTCAGCGTGCTTAGCCTACCAGCGCCCAAATCCTGCTAAGATCAGGGCCAACACTGCCAGCACCCTGGCGGTGGCCACCAGAGCTTGCACGGGACACAGCACAGCCCCTGCCACTGCCCCGTCCAGAAGATCCTCCCCAGCCCTGCTTCTTTGCTCACTAGCTCCTGCCCCAGGCCAGGGCGAGGAACATCCCGCTGGCTGGGCTTGGGACTCAGCCGAGCTGCGAGGGTCCACAGGACTGTGCGTCTGGCACTTCCAGTGTCCACGTGGCAGGAGAGCCCAGGAAGTGGGGGTCTCCACAGACACAGGAGGGGTTCAGCTGTGCTGCTACTGCTCATCTGCATAGGAAGCCTGACTCTCGCCCCCCTCATTTGTAAGACGGTGGGTGGGGGGAGACTAGATGGCAGCAGACTGAACACTGTGCCTAACTGTACCCCTCACCAGCTCCCATTAAAGCTGCTGAAGATGATTTTTTAAAAATATCACTCAAAAGGAAGGATAAAAAGGAGGAGATGGCAGCAGCATGATTCTAGAAGCTGGACATGGAGGGAGGAGCGATGCCCGGCTGAGAGGTCCCGATAGACGGAGCAGCGATCTGTTTGGTTCTCTCGAGGAGACACAAGGCCGTTCTTGCTCCAGAGCCCGCAGAGCCTCAGCAGCGGGCAGCCCCGAGGACACCTGGAAACGGGGATGGGTGACAGTCAAATCTAGAGACAGCAGAGCAAAACCTTTCGTCAGCCTGTGAGACTCTCACCCCAACCTCACTCCAAGCTGTTGGGTGACACCCCTCCCTTCCCCATCAAAAGTCCCGGGCTTACCCTCTGGACCGGAGGCCATAAGGCACAGCTAAGAGCACAGCTGCTGTCCTGAGAAGAGGGGGTGGAGAATGCTGCGACCCCCAACAAGTTCCTTCCCTGCTCAGCTCCAGAAGCCACCAGGCCAGACGTCTTGCATGGCAGGAGACTGGGAAGGTTTCCCTGGGGAATCTGTCCAAGCCCGAATGAAAGACCTTGAGGTACCGACACTGGTGGACCCCCGCCACCAGCGATCCACCAAGGTCTCGGAGTTTCTCATCAGCCATTCGGTGATCTGGTGAACCACGGGTCACCAGACATCTGAGGGACACCTGTCTCATGGAACAAAGACAGCAAAGCAGACAAAGAGAAAACGTGTGTGAGAAACGGAAACCGTGCAGGTGAAGAAAGCCTTTCCCGACTATTATTAATACCCTCGGGAAGATAAGAGATTACATCCATTAAGCTCTAATAACAGGGGCATTCAGAGAATAGAGAATTAAAGGAGACTTCTTGGAAATTAAAAGCGGAAAGAAGTGATTAAAGAATACATGGATCAGAAGGCAAATGTGAGGAAATTTCCCAGAAAACAGAGCAAAAAGACCAAGAAATGGAAGTAGGGGAAGAAAGGCAAGAACACTGCAAGATCAATTCGAGAGATGCAGTATCCAAATAATGGGAGTTAGAGAAAGGAAACAGAGAGACAGTGATGAAATACTTCCAAAAAATTCCTCAGGAAGGAAGGACGTGCCTCTTCGGGTAGAAACGTCCCGAACCGGGGGCTTCGGTGGATGGAAAGACCAAAGCACTTGCCCCAACCTTTCAGAAGCCTGGGGCAAAAGAGTCTACAAGTTTCCAGAGACAGTAGAGGACATGGAGTAATGCTCTCAAAATTCTGGAAGAAAATTGTTTTCAAACTGGATTCTATACCCAGATAAACTCTTTCTCAAAGGAGAGGAGAGGAAAGACATCTGCAGGCCCGCGAGATCTCAAACAACTGAACCTTCTCCTGTTCAATTGCTTCCTTTCTCAGGAAGCCCCTGGAGCTTGTGCTCTGGGACAAGGGGGTGGGGCTGCAGAAACAGTCAAAGAAAGAAAATGACCTGAGGCACAGGGATCAGGAGACCTGACCCAGAAAGAAGGCTAATGGAGACAAGGGACCCCCCAAATATCTGTTGAGTCCCGGGCAGAGACCGGTGATAGCTTGAACACCTGCAGCCGTGCACAGCCCAGGGCCCCATCAGCACAGTCGCCCTCCCTCCCAAACATACAGGTGGGCACCAGCTTCTACAAGGAAGCTGGGGTGTGGCTGACTCAGAGTGAGCTGGCAACCGAGTGCGATCCCAAGAATGGCCACACTGAAGCTGGCCTCCTTGGAGAGCGCCTTCTTCCATCTGACCCCATAGGCCACCACACAGAAGAAAATGCAAGTTAAGGGTTATCCTCTATCTGCATAAACACCTGTAAATGCACAAGCAGTGTGCAGAGCAGTGAGCAAACGTGAGTCTCCTCCTCGTGTGGAGCGTAAACATAAAGCATGTGAGTTCCGATTGTTCCAAGGCCTTTGGAACAAATAAGCCAGGCTCATGGGGCTGAGAGTGCCCGTGGCGGGGAGGTAGGGGCAGGCCTCTCTGGGGAGGTGACATTTGAGCTGAGACCTGCAAGATGCAGTAAGCTGGTTGTGCAAAGATCTTGAGGGAAAGACTTACAGGCAGGGGGAACAGCAAGTGCAAAGGCCCTGTGGTAGGAATGAACCTGACATGTTGAAGACATGAGAGAGGGAGGAGGAGAGCAGTAGGAGAGGACTGAGGGGGTGGGGAACACGGGCCAGATCTGGTGGGGCTGTGGGAGTCAGGGTAAAGGGGGTTTAAGCACCGGGAGGCCTTGACCTTATCACGGTATCACTATTAATATTCTATGACGGAGATGGCTAACTGCCTTCCGACCTCCATTCCCCTTTCTGTCTCACTAGAGTCCCAGGCAAAGGGCTCAGCTTCAAAAACAAACTACATTTCCCAGCCTACCTTGCAGTTAGGTGTGGTCAGTGCACCACATTCTGAAATGTAAAGAAATGTCAGCTCTTTGCTCCTCCACTTTTCTCTTTCCAGCCAGACATTACGACTGGAGATCCAGCAGCCACGAAGTGACCTTAGGACAGAAGTCACATGCTAGGAAGGGACATCAGACAATAGAAGGAACCCGGGTCCCCGAGGACCACAGGTGCTGTCAGTGGCCTGAGTCAGCCAACCTCCAGCCTTGCTTTACGTGAGAAAATGAACCTTGAGAGGGCTGGCTGCCGTCTTTCAGCTCCCCTTGATTCCCTAGTCACCTCCAGGCAGGGCTGAGCTCGAGCTCTCGCGTGGGGGACCCTTGGAATCGGGGCTGTTGGGAGGCGTTGGCCTGTTGTCTGACCCTTCCCATCGCTCACACTCAGGCAGCAGGCACCGACCGTGAAGGTCCCCACACCTTCTGAATCTCAGAGTGTAAGAAGAGAAGGCACCTTCTGGGCAGGCAGGGCTCCGGGGACAGGGCGCCCACACCCTTGCTGAGGGAGGGGACTCTGCACGGGGTCTTCCCTTTCCTGCGGTTGCGGGGACAGAGCCATAATGAGTGGGAAGACGAGAGGTTTTTATGTTTCAACTTCTGTGTCCTGGTCTCTTACTTGGCAACCAAAAGCCTCAGGCTATGGTTTTCATCCGCAAAGAGTTCAGCCTCCAGAGCTGAAATGTGAGGGCTCGGAGTCTCGCCAGAATCACCTGGGGAAGTGGCGGGGGGGCGGGTGGTGCCTGGCTCATTGGAAATGCAGATTCCCAGGTGCCCGCCCCTGAATCAGGAGTCCAGCAGCCTCCCTGCCCCCTCCCCCACGTTTCCCACTTCTGGGACTGGCTCAGGCTCCAGAGGCCCACGTCTTTCCAGCCCCTTCCTGCATGCAGTCCATCAGCAGGTGCTGCTAGCTCCGCCCCCACCCACCCAGGACCCATCCAGACTGTCCTCATCCCTCCTCCAAGGCCACCTCCCGGCCCTGGCCCCCTCCCCTCTCAGTCTCCTGAGTTGTTGTTTTTTTTAATCGCTTCCTACCAGTTCTCTCCATTCTAAAAGAGCACCTGGGCAGGTTTTATAATGAGAACGAGCAATTCCCCATTCCCACTCACACCCTTGCTCCCTCCGCCTCAGTCATTTCCCTCCTCTCCATCTCCAGAATGTTCTTCGCCGGCTCCCACCTCGGGGCCGTTGCTCTGCTCTTCCCTCTGTCTGGCCTGCCCTTTCCCCAGGTTCTCTTAGTCTCTCAGATCTCAGCTTAAATGGCACCCCTTCGCTGACCCCGGGTGGTTTCTACACTTCTCTCTGTTTTATATTCTACACAGCATCTTGTTCACGTGTTGCTTACCTGTCTGTTGTCCTCTTCACTTCTCATGCCAGCAGGGACCTTAGTTGGCAGGTCAATCAGCACCCACCCCCATGTCCAAGTGACAGCTGACACATAGTAGGTGCTTCCTACCTGCATGTTGAATGGATGAGCATGTGCGTGCAGCACTTGCCTGCTCAGTGCCCTGTGTAACCCCTGCAGCTCAGGAAGACACTGAGGCTGGAGGGGAGTGTACGGCTGGCCAGGTGGCCGGGCCGTGACCCAGACAGCATTCCCACCCAGGCGCCGAGGCTCACCCGCCTACCATGCTCGCCTCAAGCTCACTGGTGGGGAGTAGGGAGAACCTGTATTTTGCGGTTTCCCTCCCTTCTTGAGCTCCCAACACTGGGCTGGCGGCTGCTTCCCCGCCTTCCTTCCCGCCTGATGTTCTCGGCCCCTCCAGGTGTGGATGGATCCAAACTCCGCAACAGCAGAAGGTTCTGTGAGCTGCTGCCAGGTGGGGGATCTGCCTGCCCCCTCTAGGCAGACGTTTCTCCAACTCCTCCTGGTGCTAAATCATCCCTCCAAATTAGCAGGAATGCTAATTACCAATACCCCTCACCACCCAATAGGCAGGAAATGTGGCTCCTGAGGAAGCTCCCCCAGACCCCAGGTCATCCCTCCTCACTCCTGAATGGAGGTGAAGGGGGGCCTCCAGGGCACCTCACAGTGGCCGCAGGTTCCTGTTCTGCGTCCTTGCTCCTCCGGCCCCCTGCCACCCCAGCTGGAAGGGCACACGCACAGGCCCCAAGGGTTTGTGGTCCTGCCTCTGCCGTAGGTCTGTGTGTACTGCTGGCTTTTAAAGAAGACTTTAGGGCAGGAGCATTTGTAAAGCAGTGAGAGCCAGAAATCCTTTACTTCAAGTTCAGTCCTTCCACATTTTACATTTTGGTGAGAGCTTTTTAAATAGCCTGTGGGTGCTCTTGGCCCCTGCTCATTCCCAGGCCTCCAAGCCTCCTGGCTGCCCAGCCTGGGACCTGGAAACTGCCTTGAATCTCAATCTCCCAACAAGATGTGCTGGAAGGCTCCAGCTCACTGTGGGTCTTTGCAGGCTGCTCACAAGACTGCCTTCAGGGAATGGGAAACCGATAAAACCAAGCGTGAAATGGCTCGTCCTACACGACGTGGATAATAAATATTAGCTAACAACAACAGCAATAATAATAATTTTGCTTACACCTTCCACATTGTCTAAGGAAGTGTCAGAAGCACAATTACAGACTGGTGGAAAAGCAACATTTGGCTGCTTGAAAATAGCCTCCTTTGGCTCACCAGGGGGGCGTGTGCCTGAGGGCAGCGCACGTTCATTCAGCTCCGGAATTTTTAACACCACAGCACTTCTTGTGTGTGCTGAGTTCAGGCCCGTTTCCTGAGACCTTTCTCCTGAGCATCAGGGGAGCCCGGAGCATCACAGTGTGGGCAGAGCTCACTATTCGTGTATCCAGCGCACGCTGATTGAGCTCCTACTACGTTCAGGCACTGTTCCCGACGCTGTGATACTCAGCAGGTAAAAAAACCCAGCACAGCCCTGCCTTTATGCGGTTTATTTAGTCTGCTGTCATGGAGATGGACGAGCAAACAAACAAAAGCCAAAAAATAATCACAGATAAGTGCTATAAGAAAAAGAAAGAAAGAAAGACAGCCAAGCAGAGGGTTGTCATGGAGAAAGGCAGGGTGGGAGACAGCAGGTGACTTCAACTACAGGAGTCCTCAGGGGCCTCACACAGTCCAAGGCCATCTGAACCAGCAGCCTCAGAATCCTTGCGAACTTGTTAGGAGTGCTAATTCCTAAGCCCCACCTGGACCTGCTGGACCAGGAGCTTTTGAGGGGTGCCTAGTGATAAGGGGTCGGCAAGCCTTCCTGTGATTGTGATATGTTGGGAGGGGCTGGAATGACAGAAAGTGATGAGACTGGGGCACCAGGAAGAGGGCCTGTCAGAGGGACAGCAGAGCCATGGGGTCAGAGAGCTCAGGCCCAGGGTGCAGGAGGCGACGTCGGGGGGCAGCTGGCAGGGGCTCCACAGGCCTCTGTAAGATATTTGCATTCGATTCCAAATGAGACACTGCCCTCCAGCCGCCCTCCCGTCCTCATCCGCTGTGGTGTGGATGCTCTGGATCTCACCTGCCCCTCTTCCCCGCACCAAGGGCAGAACCAACCGACCTCTAACTCAGGCCCCAGCTCTCTGGAGTTTCCAGGTTTGACCCTGAGCCCAGATGGACTGACTGATCCTTTCTCTCCTCCCATCTAGACGGCAGAGAGGGTCAGAGGAGAGTCTCCCCTATTCCTAAAAATAGAGAAATGAGTGTGGAGGTGAGAAAAGCAATAATTTCTGAAGGAAAGTCTGGGAGGGCCCGAGAAAAGCAGACCACGTTGGTGGAGGGGGCCATGGGCAGGGACCCAAGCGTAACTCAGGAGAGATGCGTGTGCCCTCAGTCTCTTCCATCTTCCAGCGCCAGCCAGGAGACCTGAGGGGCCCCAGAGCCACAGATCAAGACATCTGGATGGTGGAGATGAGGTGCCAAGTACCCCACACTGCCGCGGGGACCGTGTGAAGAGCAGTGCAATGGGCAGCCACTTACCAAACCTGTCGCAAGCTGCCTTGCCGGCCATGCTGCTGATGTACAACCCAGAGGGACAGACGGACAAGCTCTTGGGGACCCACTGGGGCATTTCTCCTGCAAGCCAGCACCTGAGCCCTCCCGGGGGACCCTGCCTCAGCATGCAGGTCAGATCAGCTTGCAAAAAAGCCTCCTGCTGTAGGTGGTGCTCTGGCAGCTCAGCGGGAAGGCTGGTGGCCCGCTGACCAGCCAGACCACCAAGTGCAGGCCCCAGCCCAGAAGGCAGGACACACAGGAGACGGGCCTGACGAACAGAAATCAGAACAGAGTGTGCGAACTCCGTGAGGCCATTCACTCTTCCCACTGTCCAAGTCTTTCCTGAGCACCTACTATGTACTGGACACTGTTCTCGGGCCTGAGGGCCCCGCATCCGAGGATAAGGTAGACAAAGCTCCTGCTGCTTGGAACTGACGGTCTAAGAGGGATGGCACCGTGATGAGCAAGTTAATAAGTAGGGACTCCGCAGACTGCAAGCTGCGCTGGGCCACTCAGTGCTGTTCACGGCAGGGCTGCTTGGAGTGCGTCTCAGAGGGCCTGGGAGAAGCTGGGAGAATTGCAGGAACAGTGTTCAGGGCAGAGGGAGGGAACAGCACGTGCGAAGACCCTCGCGGTGTGGAAACCAGGGCCCCTCACAGCAGCGGGGGCGCGCGTCGGAGGAGGTGGCTTGGGCTCTCTTCCCCCCAGAACCAGCCCTAGTGCTCATGTAGGTGGGGTTTCTCCACACCCCGAGGGCTGGTGAGAAAAGAGACCAGATAGCATCCGACTGATATTTGTAGGACTCTGGAGCTCACGTTTCGGGGAGGATGTGTGTGTACGTGTGCGAGCGTGTGTAAAGCCAGGGGCTGTCTGGCCAGCTGGGCCAGCCAGACGTGGGTGAGGGCCCCAGCTCTTCCCTCGCCAGCTCTGTGACCTGGGAACCTTGCCTCACATCTCTGGGCCTTCATTTCCTCACCCGCTATCTTGTTTAAATGTACATAATTCCTGAAAAAACTATTTGGGAAGCACTGGCGTAGGTAGCCGATCCATCCACAGTAGCTGTGGTTACAACATCCAATTTCTAGTCACACGGTTTGCTCCGCAGGGTTTGTTAAGCACTTACTAACCACAGAGGGACGATACTGTGATCGCCATCCGCTAGTTCTACATGCGCAGGAGTAGGTGCGTATGGAGAATGACTTCGCAGACCAACGCAGGGCCGGCACCGTCACTGCAGGCTGGGGTCCTGCCTGCCCAGCTTCCAGGCCTCCTCTCTCCTCTGGAAACAGCATTGGGACCTTCCGTCCATCCCTGCGGGTCAGGTGGCACCCCACTCCCCTAGCTGCAGAGACAAGGGGACCCAGACCCTGCATTCACTGGGGCCGGCCCCGCCCCATCTCAGTGATTGGTCAGAGATGGGCCAATGAGAATCATCTGGGACTTTGCCGGAACACGGGGCAAAGCCATGGGAAGAGGGACTGGACTGCTGGGCCATCCTGCCACTCCCTGAGAAGCACCTGCTGAGAATGAAGTCGCAAAGAGAACAGAGCCAAGAGATGGAGAGAGACCAAACACCGATGGCAGTTAGAGTCCCTGGAACCACCGGGCCTGATGCCAGCAGCACTATCTCTGAACTTTGCAGTTATGTGAGACAATTCTCTTTTGGCTTATGCCAATTTTAATTGGGTTTCTGTCACTTGCAACCAAATAATCCTGGCCGATACAGAGGGCTTCCGTGGATGGACAGAGCTTGGGCTTGTACGAATGGTTTTGGATCAATGATTAGGGGAGATAAGGGTGTGTTTTGAGGAAAGGTGAGAAATGAGGTGGAGCGGTGGTGTGAAAGGTGTGGCTTTTCCAGCGTCCATTTCCTCCCCTCCCCCTTGCTCAGAGAATCCCAAATTTCCCAGCCTCTTAGGTAGAAACAAACCCACATGCAGCTGCACAGGGAGCCCAGGGTAGCGTAGCCGATCTGTATTTCCCATTGCATAATGACAGGTCAATTAATAAAGAAGCACATGACCCACGTCAACAAGGTCAGGGCCAATGAAATTCAGTTCTGGGAATCTTTCCCACTGGACATGAATAAGGAAGCAGGTGGCCTTGGAAGCTCCTGGAGGAGAGAGAGCCTGCGGAGAATGGGACCCGTTCCAAGGCGGATCCAAGAGGCAGACAGACTGGTCACCATGGCGGAGTCCTGGACTGAGCCTCACCTGAAGAAGCAGCCAGTGAAGTCCCTCTGGGCTTAAGCCCGTTTAGTTCAGTGTGAAAAAGAATCTTCTCTGCCTCCAGCGGGGCTCTTCTCCTGCCCTCCACCTCCCCTTCCTCCCCTTTGGCACCTTTTGGCCACCAGGAAAGTGTTTTGTTTCTCTCAGGCTCTCAGACCACCAGGGTGCAGGGGCCTCTCTGGGACCCGGGAACTGAGACTCCTGAAGGGACAGGGGTGGGTGGAAGCCTGTCTGCCATGCCAAGCCCCCGGCTCTTGGAAAAAAGGAATCGCAGTTCCTCCAGCCCAGTCTGGGCAAGGGCGGCCATCAATCCCACTTACTGGGCATCTTATTCTATCCTTTATCTGGCTGTCTGCGGTGTCATGCCGCATCCTTAACATAGAGTTATGAGAGATGGCGTGCTCAGGCCTGGGCCCACTGAAGGATTCACAGGTCTGAAGCTGCCCATTCATCAGGAACCAATATCAGTGACTGGGGGGTGGGATAGAATATGATTGACTAGGCCTAGGGAGGGTGGCTTTGCTGCCAGCAACCAGAAATATCAAAGCCAAAAAGAAGAAGGTGGCATTCTTCACGAAGAATGAGAAGAGTGATGACATTTGGTAAGAAGACCCCCCATGTTCCTGGGAAGACAGGCCTACGCCTCCCGGATTCGAGGAGGACCAGGTCCGGGAGCTGTAGCTACACTTCGGCAGCTCACTCAGTAACTGCGGTCCTGAAAGGTAAGCCCAACTTTCCCCAAAGCAATCCAAAAACTAGTTTAAAACTTGTATCAAACCATGTCTCACCCTGCTTAAAGTCCTCCAAACAGCTTTCCATTACAGTTAAAATAAAATCCCAGCTTCTGACCTCCGCTCACAAAACCCTCCTTAACAATGCCCTGGCCCGCCTCGCCTCCACACTCCAGCCCTTCCAGGCCACGCCCGTTCCTCACACTATCAAGTTTACTCCTGCCTCAGGACCTTTGCACTCACTGTCCCCGCTTCCTGGATATGCCCCCTGCAGGGTCTTGCATGGCTGGGCCTCTTCAACCCCCTCCTAAACCTTCCTCCGCTGCATGGCCACCTTCTCCTCATAGTGTTTAGCCCTGGCTGAAACTACCTTGTTCCTTTTCTTGAGTGAAGCCAGCGAGAATTCTAGTCCCTGGGGGAAGGTTCTGTCTGCCTTCTCCATTGTTGTGTCTCCACTGTTGCTGGGCATCGCAGGCCCTTGGTAAATGCATCGGGTTGGCCAAAAAGTCCATGCGGTTTTCTTTCGTAAAAGACACATTTTTCATTTTCACCAATAACTTTATTGATTTGGATATTTTGAGTATGTCAGCTGTCTCCTGCATGAAATAACATTGATTGTTCTCGACTAATGTCTCAATTTGATCGCTATCAACTTCAACTGGTGTACCCAACCATGGAGCATCATCCAGCGAGAAATCTCCAGCACAAAACTTTGCAAACCACTTTTGACATGTTCGATCAGCCACAGCATCTTCTCCACACACTACACAAATCTTTTTTGCATTTCAGCTGCGCTTTTACCTTTCTTGAAATAGTAGAGCACATTATGCTGAGAATGTCACCTATTTTCTTCCATCATCAATATTAAAATGGCTATGCAAAAATTCACCAATTTTTATGTCTTTTTTTTTTAATGCATGCTGGTACAACAGCCATCACAATACAATCTAACAAAATCATTTTGAGTGACGCCAGAGACATCTAAGCACAGCTAGAGCTATTGTATGGGTAAAACAAATGGACTCTTTGGCCGACCCAATATATTAAAGCAAAAGAACCACCGCTCAGCTGCGCCCTCCAGAACGCAGCCCTAGAACCAGGCAAGTCAGAGAAGGGACCTCCCGGGGGCAGTGGTCCTCTGTCCATGGGGCTGAGGGCTGCATGGGGCACAGTTGCTGTGGCTTCTCCAAGAGATAGGGAAGAAGGCTGTCCATTCTGGGAGCAGTGACTGTTTTGTGTCGCCAGCAGGTTGCCATGGGAACACCTCGCTATGCAGGGAAAGAAAAGAACACCTTAAAGTTCAAGATGTGGCGATATGAAATGATTGCAGGAGTCGATGAGGTATTGACCAGCTGCTGTGGGGCCCTCGGCCTCGGGCAGGGAAGGACTTTTGGGTCACCCTCACCTGCCCTCAGCTTCGTCTTGCAACTCCTTTCTTTCACGTCCAGCTTCAGCTGTTTCTGGCCAGCTCCCATGGGGGAGGCCAGAGCACTGGCCCTGGGACCATGAGAGAGAGACGTGCAGAGCTGGAGGAAGCCGCAGTCACACTGAAGTCACCTGGGCATCTGCGCCCAACAGGGCAGCGATCCCAGAAGTCACAGATGAGGCATCACAGTGCGCACTCACGGAGCACTTCCCGCAGGGACGTCAGACTCTGGGCCTAGAAGCAGTCCTCCGACACCTGGCTTGGAGGGCTGACGCCTCATGCAGGGAGTGGTGGACGGAGTGGTCATCATGATCTCCACGTCACAGATGAGGAAAATACGGCTCAGAGAGGTCACGCAGAATTTTTCGAAACTCCCACCTACTAAGAGGTTATGCCAGGAGTTTAACCAAGGGAAATGCAGCGTTCAAGCGCTGGACCACGCCGCCATCTCCGAGGTCTGAAGACAACGCAGTAGCTCCCGCCCGTTGGAGGGCTGGGGCGGGCCAGTTCGGTGAAGAGAGCACATCCATTGGAGCAGACTGGGAAGCCGGGCGCTGCAGGGGCAACGCCATTCGCCCAAGTGGAAGAGTTTGGACCTGCATGCCTGTCCAGAGTCCAAGTTCATTCTCCCCACATCAGCAGAGGCCTGGACTGGCAGCGCCACAGAAGACCCTCCAGTCTGGCCGCCCTGGGGTCCAGGGGGGGCTGCTGACACCTGCCCCACCCTGGGCAATCCCAAAGTTTAGGAGAAGGCAATGACCCCTCTGTTTAAACCCCACCATGCCTGGGGCTCAAGGTGGGCACCAAGGTTGACCAACAACCTGACAGCTACAAGTGTCCCCGGGGTGGGACCACGGCCCGGAGGAGAGTGGCACCTGTCACCGCTCACCCTTACTGTCTCTGGCCGGGCTCGCCTGGTCAGATCCGCGAGCTACCCTCCCCCCACTCAGACTCACAGGGTGCCGAGGCTCAGTGTGACAGCGCCCCCTAACTGGCCACACACGCGGTGAGGGCGGAGGCCGCAGGGCAGGCGGGCCAGCAGTTAGGAAACCGGGGAGATTGGAGTCAATGCCAGGCACTGTGAGGCTTCCTGTCTTCCTCCCCCTCTGACTGGATTCTCTTAAAGGCATTTCAAATGAATGTTAAATTATAACATTTTAATTTCAATGCTGTTTTCTAGGGATATGAGAACTGCTCTCATAGCTTACAGCCAAACAGGCCCAGACCGGTGGTCACCTGGTTTGCTGTGAGGACAGCTGCCCCAGGCTCTGCCTTCGCGCGCCACCAGGGGACAAGCAGCAGAGCTGGGGACGCAGGTGGGCTGAGCTGAGGACCCACTGTCCTTTTAGGCCATGTTCCAGCATCTTTCCTCCCCAAACTGCCTTTCTCCCAGGCACCCTGGCAAGAAAAAGCATGAGACACCCTGGCACAGAGGGAGGGCCAGGCAGCTTCCAGACCCCAGGGGAAAAAAGGAGACCTTTCCGGGAGACCCCCGCCCCCCTTGCTGATGATGCCACCCTCACCCCGCACTTCGGGACTGTCGGACTCCAACTCACCCGCCACCTCTTTGTGTCGACATCAGTCAGCTAGTGCTGCAATAGTGCCACGTAGCAAACAACCCTAAAGTCTCAGTGACTGAAAACCACAAGCTTTCTCTCTTTATTTTTCTTGTCCAGTCTCAGGATCAGCAGGGTGGCTCTGCTTCTGGGACCAGCGGCTCGCCAGGGTCTGTTCTTCTCATGGTGCTGGAAGAATTGCCAGAGGCCAGTGCCACTCGCAGACGCTGAGCCTCCGCTCCCGTAACGGTCCATGGTCCAGGCAAGTCATGCGGCCAAGCCAAGGCCAACACCGAGGTCCTCAGCCCATTCAAGTGGGAGCCACTGCAAAGTCATGGGACACCCTAAAGTCTACACCTCTCTGCTAAATAAACAACAAAAGGACCAAAACCACAGCCACGTGGCAGAGGGTGGGGCTGTATGACTGCACTGAGGGAGGGAGTGGTGACAAGTAGGATGGACAGTTTAGGTTGGTCACTGCCTTCAGTCCACTTTCCTTCGGGAGGATCCACCCCTCCCCATTGGGAGCAGTTTGAGTAGGACTGAGCCCACTATTAGCTCTCACGGACAGCCTGACAGCCCATCCTGTCAAAGATAAACATGTGACTGAATTCAGGCCAATGGAAGTCGCTGTGTCCCAGAAGAAAACCCAGAAAGTTCCTTCCTTTCTCACTGGAAAGAACAAAGAAACAGAGTTTGAGGAGATCCTGGCCACCAACTTGTGATCTTAAGGGACCCAGCCTTAGGATGATGCTGTGGAAAACGGAGCAGACAGCAGGACAGATATCAGATCCCAGGGAGTTGTAACTCTGCTGGATCAAGCATTACCTGAAACCTGACTACCACTTGACTTTTAACTTACAGGAGCATATACACTCCCATTTTTGTTTCAGCCAGTTTGAGTCTTGTCCTCCATCATTTGCAGCTCAAAGATTCCTAAGTGATAGGGATGATATTGGAGAGGAAACAGAAGGAGAGAACTGAGGTTCCCATCATCCCCGTCGCACCACCGAACAAGCCTGAAACACTGGGCCTGAGAGCATCGTGGCTCAGAACATTCAGAGCCAGCCCATCCTCCTGGCACCTCACTGCATCTACTGTGGGCCTCCAGCACCCAAAACCACCCTCCTCATCCAGACTGTTCACTTTCCTGCTCTGGCCTCTAGTCTCCAGTCCCAAAGCCCTGGGAGACTGGAGCTGCTGCCTCATACATCAAAGATGCTTTTGCCTGGAGGGGAAAATGTAGGTCATTTTTTTAATGCGTGTGGCTATCTTTGAGCAACTCTGAATGCCAGGCGTGGAGCTGGGAAGACAGGACTAGATAAATGAGATTGGTCTCAGAAGGAGCCGTCTGCACCTGCCTACTCCCCCCAGCCAAGGTGGGGGAGATGGGGGGGTGGGGGGGTTGGGAAAGGGACTGTGAGGGGTGTTCCCACCCTCTACACATGACAAACAGGGATGAGCTTGTGTCTCTTGGACCCCAAAGCGTTGTCCCCAACCCTTAGCCACTAAGAAGGGGAAAAACTTTCCTTGTTATTGTTTAAAATCTTGTTTTGTGAACTAGGAGAAGAAAAGAGGCAAATCCACTGAGTCATTTATCCCTAACACTCCAGCAATCACCGGCTGCTGGGGCTTGAAGAAAAATCAAGAAAATTAGTGCTTGTGGAGGGGAAAAGTGGCCGTGCTGGCCCCATGCAGCCCCTCCCTGCTCAGCCTCCTCCCGAAGCCCACTCAGTGGCCCTCCCTTGCCCAGTTCCCATTCCTTGCCCTGCCCACCTCCTCCCTGCCGCCCACCCCGCTGCAAACCCTAGCTCTGCCCTCCATCAGCTCCGCAGCCTGAACGGACAGCGCCCCCCTCAGGCCTCACTCCACCCTGGGCTGTCGCAGCCCACGTGACTAAGACAAACACCCGTGGGGGCTCGGGAGGAGGACACAGGCAAACCTTTACTGGTGACCCCAATTCCAGATTCGAACCCCTGTCTCCAGAGGTGACTGTGAAGAAAATGCCTAAATTAAAATGCTAATTACTGTCTTCAGCAACTTGGTACCAGACAGTCCCTTGTATCTATTATTAACAGCGGCCTGCAGCAGCCCCAGCTCTCTAAGAAATGCGGATAAGTTAAAGATTCAGTTGCAAGAGAAAATAACAGAAAACCGTGTCTGTGCGGTGATGCTCAGCCTGTGGACGTGTCACCCCCACGCCGCCCACTCTGTAGAGAGATGACAAGAAGCCCCACTGAGGGCAGCACAATGATGCCACCTCTGGAGGTTACTAGAACTCCCCCAGGTGGGAACCTGGGAAGTGCTTTGATCTGCCCTGTGCAGATAAACCAAACTCCCGTGTTTAAAAATAGCTGCAGAGCCCTTTATGGCTCACAGAGTGCCTCCACAATTTCATAATTAAACACCGGGGTTTGGAAAGGGCAGCAGTTTGAGCTCCGATGCCCGGGTAGGAAGAGGCCCAGGTAGGAAGAAGCCCAGGTAAGCTGCCGCCCTGGGCGCTAGCGGACCCTGCCTGCTCCTGGAGCCTGGAAGGCTTTGCTGCTGGGGAGAGGTGGCCGTGAGCCGTCAGCTCCCCGGCAGAGCACACGTCGGTTCTTTGGGGAGCCCGGGTGCCGTGCCTGACTCCCGCAATCATGCTGACCTCCAGAAACAAGACAGAGCTTATCTCAAGGGATGCCTTGGGCCTTGGCCGTGGCCATGGCCATGGCCATGGCAGGTCTGCCCAGGCTGAGGGCTTAGGTGGCCAGGAGAGGCAAGGAATAAAAGAGGAGCGTGAGATGCAGGGCAGAGGAGAATTGCAGAAGGATGGGGCTGAAACAACCCGAGCGTTCACCTTCCTCGGTTCACAGCAGGCAGAGAGGGACTGAGCGGCTCGAGGCCACAAGGAAATGCCCAGGCAGAGTGAGGTGAATTCGGATCTCCTAGACTCACAGTACAGACACCAGAGGCCTCAAGGCCATGCCCCTCAAACATGCAGGCACACACATGCACACCACCTGGTTAAGCTCCTGTCCCTGTGACTCCATCCCACTCTGAGATGACCCTGTCCCTGATCTGACCTGTGCGCTCACAGAAGCGGGGACGGGGCTGCCTGGTGTCCCTGGAACATGGATATGGACACATAGAGGGCACCCATTGTTTCTTAGGAACCGACGGACAACGAAATTCAATGCTGTCCATGAACACCTCACACGCAGGGGCTGGCCCAAAGCAGTGTCTAGGACCCAAAGGTAAACAGTCAAGGACCTGTGAGCGGGCTGTTAAACAGTTAGTAGCCTGGAAGCAGCATCAGAGAGTATTTACACCACTGCAACCAGCAAAAGCTACCCATCTCGGCTTTTCTCCCTCCCCCAACCCTGCTCCCACGGAAACACCAACCACCAATCTTCTTCATCTCAGTTAATCTGCTCAGACTCCAAATCTTCCAAATACACCTGTACAGGAGAAGCTGAAATGCTTCCTGCATTTTATTTCCTCATTCTCCTTCCTTGGGTGCACGAGTTCCCTACTTCATCCATCACCTGGCAAGTGCCAGCCCCTCTCCTCTGCGTCACAAGGCCTGGCCCCCTTCTGGAGATGGTGCCTGAGGAGTGGACCCCCATCACCTCCCACCCACTCTCAGGCACCACCTGTTCTGCCTGGGTTCTGACCCCGGGGCCGGTATAAATGCCCGCAGTGATGAATGGCCCTGCAAGCAGCACGCTCGAGCCCTCTGCTCCCTCTACCACCTGTTCTGTCCCAGCTGGAGGGAGGGGAGAGGAGCAGGGGGCTCCCATCTGAGTCACAACCATCCGTCCTAAGTAATTAGCTACCAAAAGGCGATGCAAATCCTCTGAAGGGGAGCAAAGGTCCCCATGAACTTCTCCGAAGTCCTCCTGTCCCAGGCTTGCCTCAGGGGCTGCTGGGAGGGAGCAGGACACCGGAGGCGGCCAGGAAACCATCTGCCAGGGCACAGGGGCTCTTTGCAGATCAAAGGCTAAGATAAGCCTTTCCCATCCCTCGCTGGCACAGAGCCAGCAGGAGCCGGGCTCATCTTCTCTGGCAAGGCTGGTGCTCTGCCTGCTCGACCACCTTCGCCTCAGTCCGGGGATGGGAGGTGCGTTTGGCGAACACCACCAGTCACCTGCCAGTGCCCTCTTCTTTATTACCTGATATTGCTCAGGTTGACTCCATGTCCCAAGCCCCTGCCTTGTTTAGGGCAAAGGGGAGTGGGATTTCTGTCCACGTAAAGCCAGTGACACATGAATGGTGGCGCAAGGTTTCCTTGATCCTATAAGAGAATCATCACAGGGAGAGATGCTTTCTTCTGTTTCTGGGCATGATGGCATCTAGTCGTGAATCCTGGAGCTTCTGCAGCCATGTTGTGACCCTGAGGGATGCCAGACTGCAATTGGTGCTAACACACTAACAAGGGCAAAGTAGACACGGGGAAAGAGCCCAGGTTCCTGGTGATATCACTGAACCTCCAGCTCCCAGGCCTGGAGGCACACCTCCTCCAGACCTCCTGCAGTGTGAGACAAAGTCCTTGCCCACTGTGAGTTGTTCCACTGGTTGCCTGCGGCCAAAGGCATCTCAACTCAGAGAAAGCAAAAGATGAGCATCATCACCCTGCAGAAGCAGGCCCTGGCCTCAGACCCCACGTAGGTACTAGGTTTGGGCTGTGCCTGGTGCCCGGGCCTCACCCTCTGCCCATTTTGATGCTTTCTCTGGTACCTGGGAGGCTGCTCTTCCCTGTGTTACTAGGGCCAGAGTGCTGGGAAATACAGCCCTAAACCATATAACTTATGGGAGAAGGGGGATAAGTACCCCACATTCCTCTTCCCTTGCATGGGAGTGCTCTGAGGCCTGCGGGCTACAGAGCTGCCAGGACGCAGGATTCCGCTCTGGTGGCCCACAGCGGTGACCTGCTGGAGTACGTCACCTGTCCCGCACCACCTCCCAAATAAGCCAACTGCACTCAAAACCTTGTCTCAGGGTTCACTTCTGGGGACACCCAGAGAAAGGCCACCTCCCTCCAGTGTGCCACTGAGAACTGCTACGCTGCAGGCACCGCAGAGCAGATAGAAAATACGACGCAGAGGTTGCCCCGCCCGGAACTCACGTTCACGTGCAGAGACAGGTAATCGGCAAGTCGGGTCACTTTAGGTGTCTTACGTACAGAGGTGGCAGCATGACCAGAGGGCAGCAGCGACGGGGAAGGGTGCGAGGAGGGCAGGGGCTAAGAGGAGATGTCTCCAAGGGTCATCCATGCCAAGAGCCATGAAAATAAGATCCCAGGCAGAGGGAAGAGCAAGTGCACAGGCCGAGGCGGGAGCAGGTGTGATGGGGTTTGAAGAGCAAAAAGGCCGTGTGGACTTGAAGTGGAGAGGAAGGCAGAGGCCAGCCCACATGGGCTCCCACTGGGCACGAGAAGGAGTTTGGGGGTTCAGAAGCAATGGGAATCTATCGCAGGGTGCTAAAAGTTAGGGAGGGGCTTGCTCAGCCCGAAGCAGCAGCAAACCTTCTAATGCCCGCTCCACGGAGCCGGGCGGGGGGTAGGTGTGACATGGCAGACAGGCCACGTTTGATCTGAGTCGCCCAGGTGGGAGATGCTGGACCCTGGCGTGCCCCCATGTCCTCCACAGGTGAATCCCCCATTTGCAAACCAGCCTCTTTCCTCTGTCTGCCTGGGAGCAGACCCTGGCCGGTGTGGGCATGATGTTCCCCAGTCCCTTCCCCCTGCGGGGACCTCTGTGCCCAAAGTCAGTGCCTGAACCCATGTTGCCCATGGTTACTTCCACAGTGCCAACCGTCACTGGCTGCCCCCCTGCCCGGGGACAGTTTTGCTCTTGTG
This sequence comes from Glossophaga mutica, assembly GCA_039655065.1. NCBI lineage: Eukaryota > Metazoa > Chordata > Mammalia > Chiroptera > Phyllostomidae > Glossophaga > Glossophaga mutica. The sequence continues at coordinate 40,181,314 of CM077314.1, forward strand.
ACTGGGCATCACGGAGCCTCTCAGCCCTGCCTCCAAGTGAGCAGGTCTTGTTCCAGCCCCAGCAACTCCCCACTCTGTGTGCAACTGGATGGTGGATGTGAACAGCTCCCTTGCTGGGCCTGGAGCCCTCCTCCCAGGGCCCAGAGCAATTACCACTTAGTGGCGCTGAGGGACCGCACTGGCGCTGAGCGCGGCAGCTTTCGAGCTGAGCTCCTCAGAACGCAGGGCCCACATTAGTTTTCCCTCGACGCCCGGCCGGAGTCCCCCAGGAGAGCTGCAGGACCGGGCTCAGTCCTGGCTTACAGAGGGCTGTGCGGACGGAAAGGTGCACATGGTGTTCAGAGACCCCAAGAGCAGACCCTGCATGTGCTGCAGCCTGAGCCGGCGCCTTAACCGACGCACAGAGTTGGGGGAAGACCAGTAAGCTTTGTATGGAGACACGCCTGTGGGTTTGGGCCATGCTGTCCGCCCTGCTGGGGAGCAGGCACCGTAGACCCACGGGCGGCCCAGGCTGGTGACTCGAACCCATAGACTAGACAGAAAAGACCCTGTTCCTTGAAAACCACCAAGGGAGACTAGGAGCTATGCTCCAGGTCAAGCGCAGGGGCAAGGAAGTCAGCAGAAGAGAGAGACTGTGGGGCGTGCTGGGCAGATCTCTGGGCCCCTCTCCGCCTCCACACCCTCGTCTGCCACAGGGGAAGGTGGTGAAATTGTGGGGATGAACACAATTAGGGGCCCAAGCTGTAACTGTTACCCCCCACCCTCCTTATCCATTCACCCTTCCCTCGGATCTTTAGCTGGGCCCATGGCTGCCTGGAATGGACTGCCTGGAATTTGCCCACATGACTAATTTGTGACCAGAATGCTGTAAACACAAGTGTAATGTGCTGTCCTGGAGAGTGTCCTTAAAGGAGGACATGCCCTTCTTTGTCCCTTTCTGCTCCTGGGGGCTGGGACCAAACAGCCATCCTGGACCATGAAGTGGAAGCCACTTGAAGAAGACGGCTTGAGCCACAAGAATAACTGAGGTTGACTGTGAGAAATCTCTCTCCCAGCCGCTTGATTGTTTGACAGAGAAATACACTTCTGTCTTGCTGGCACTGTTTTTTATCTTTGGGGTGATGTCTGTCACAGCTGAACCTAATCCTGGTCTCTACAGACTAGAGTCTAGGTCCAGGTGTCCCCGAAGCCCGGGCCACCCACTGATGAGCCCACCGTTCTGTCATAACTCCTGATGAAGCCTCCAGGGCTCAGGCTGGCTGGGGGCCACTCAGGATGTGCCACGAGAGGCCCAGCAGAATCAGGGGCCCTGGCTCGAGACCCCCCAATGCTGAGCTCCTGCTGGAGGGTGCCAGAGGCCAGCCTGCAGGGTCCAGAATGGCTGGAGGTTTGGTTTTGAGAAGAGTGGGAGGAAAGCTTAAGGAATGGGGAAGCTGAAGACAGGAGGTCTGGCTGGAAAGGACTTGCCGGCTCAGAAATCCAGCATCTGGGAAAGCAGAAAGCAAGCGCGTTCTCCACCTGCCTGCAAATGGTGAGAACTTGGTAGCGAGGAGGCCTCGATGTCCGACCTCATCCTCGAAGAGGCTGGCACGTGATTCCGGGGACACACCACGCAGAAAGGACCCTTCTGGGCTTGGAAGGGCAGAGCATCACAGCCCAGGGATGGCAAAATGGCTTCTATGCTCCAGCAGCCCTGCACCCTGTTCCCCCTTTTCAGCGCTAAGTGCGCCACTTTGCCCCGGGAAATCCTCATCCCCTCCTTTCAGCCCTTGTGCTTCAAACGCAGCTGACTCCACCCCTGGCCCACTGACCCCACCCCTGGCCCAGACCCCACGTGGCCAGGCCTGGCCAATCAGAGTGCCTATATTCCCCGGACCACCCCGATTGGTCAGGGGGGAGCATGTGACCAGGTAAGTCTCTGAGACTCTAGGTTCACTGAGCCAGTTAAGAGAAAAGCAATCTCTGTTCCCGGATTTGAACCTGGGAGGGTGTAACCCTGGGCTGCAGCAGCCGCTTTGCTGTCACGTGGAGCCTCAGAAGGAAGCAGACAGGAGCAGAGCCTAGAGACAGAGGAGTCCTGGTCCTCGCTGGGTCCCGGGCTGAAGGCCACCAGCCCTCACGTTCTTAGACGACAGTACACTTCCTCCCCCAGTACTTTTCGCCTGCGCACATTCCATCTACATGGAACACCACTTCTCTCCAGGCAGCAAAATTCCCCTCTAGCGGCCCAAGGCCGGCTCACACCGCCCCTCCCCTGGAGAGGCTAGCTCCGGGTCCCCCGCCCGGGATCACACCAAATGAACTGCATCCGCGACGTGGCCACCACCAGCATGGGAGTCCTTCCCGCACAGGACCTGCGTCTTCTTTAACTTGGTATCCAGTAGGCACTCACTAAATGCTGGTTGAATAAATACATGAACGACTGCAGAGACGCAAGCTAACCGTTCATCAAGTTTATGGACGACATGGAATTGGGAGCAGTTTCTAGCCAGAGGTTAGAATCATAAAGCAGATTGGCTTTTGCAAATGAGAGTGTGGCAAGGCTGAATAGAAATTGGATGACGTTCATTAAGTAACGAGTTTGAAGAAGTCATCGCCGGGAGTTTGCGAGAGCTGGGGACGTAGTGATTTCTGTGCACATTCCGAGATAAACTGGGGGTGGCAGGCCGGACTTGGACTCGAAGAAGCTGGCCATACAGGATTGGTCTTTCCCGTCAAGGTCACTTCAGGGGCTTGTGACAAGGAAGACCCAGGCAAGTGTTTGTGCCTCCAGGAAGACATTCTGGGCTCTGTATTTTGGGAGACACAGAAGATTCAGGGAAGATACAAAAAAAAGCATTTAAAGTAGTGAAAGGGAAGACAAATTGGATTTCTGAAGTCAGGTTAAAGAGCTGGGATGGCTGCATCTGGAAGGAAAAGAGAAAATCATTTCCCCGATGGGCTTTGATGAGGGGCGCCACCCCCAGAGTGGAGCCATGGGGGGGCCGGAAGGGGAGGGATGAGCGGGGCGGCAGTGTTCGCCCGCCCTGCCCCCACGGCAGCCTCCAGAGCTGCTGCCACCCCTACTGTTTATGCTTTTATCGTTTGCAATGAAAGACGATGATGTGTGCGCGCGTGCTGTATTGATTGTGCCGGTTAGATTTTTATGTCGTTGCGGAAAGCGGCAATTATGCCCGCTCTGGAGGGAGCAAACGGCCCCAGGGGAGGACAATGCAGGGCCAGGAAAATGCAGAAGACAGACGGAGGGGCCCAGCTCAGAAGCTGGGGCATGAGGCAAGCAGTCTCCGGGGAAGGGGCTGGTTGAGCCTGAGAAGGGACAGGAATCCCACCAAGGGGCAGGAACCATCCACCCGAGGCTACAGACATTAATTAAGCACCTACAGTGTACAAGGTACTCAGCGTGTGGTTTCACATGTCTCTGAAAGGGCTCCAGTGGCTTTCCTTTTGCATTTAGAATAAATTCACGCATCATGACAGCATCTGACCCTCGCCCTCCTCTCTGGAATCATCTCCACCTTCTCTGCTCCTCACTCGCTGCTGTGACTCCCCTGGCCTCCTTCCTGGTCTGCCCATTCCCCCAGCCAGGCCCTGCCTCAAGCCCTTTGCCCTTGCTCTTCCTTCTGCCTGAAATACTATTCCCCACACAACTGTAAACCTACTTTTGTCCATCCTGTATTTTTGTCTACCTATGAGTTCGTTGTCTGTCCCTCCCACCAAATTGTGAGTATAAAAAGAATAGGGACCTCATCTCCCTTTCACTCTGCTACCAACACCCAGAGGCGTTCCTGACACACACCATGAGGGTAATGAATATTGATTAATATTATTAACTCCAGTTAACAGTGAAGGAAACTGAGACTCAGAGCATATATTAGTTGACACTGTTTTTGACTGTAAGTAACAGAATATCCAACTCCTACGCAGAGGTCCAGTTGCTCAGTGATGTCGTCGTAGGCTGAGGAATTTTCTGTCTTCTGCCCAGTTTTTCTTAGACCATTATTCTTAGGTCGTCCCTTGTGTTCACCAAGTGGCTGCTGCAGCTCCTAACATAATTTGGCATTCAAAGCAAGAAGGAGAGGAGAAGGCAAAATTCTGACTGAGTTGAGTACATTTTCCTTTTTATTGGACCTCTTCCATTTCCAGAGGACCCCTCACTAGGATTCTGTTTCCAGCTTGTTGGCCAGATCTGTGTCACGGTGGCAGGAGATACTGGGAAGCTGAACTCCCTGTGTGCCAAGGCAAAGGGAGGCAAGAGAGAGGCAAGTTGGATAGGGGTGTTGAGGGAACCCAACTCAGTGACGGCCACCACTCTGAACGGAAATAGGACTTGAGCCCATGTCTGTCTGACCCCAGGGTCCCTGCCCTATTTGTCACACCCTGTGCTTCCCTCGGAGAGCAAGGGTGCTAGAGCAGATGCCAGGAGTGCCATCAGGTCCTTGGCCAGCACACACAGTTGTGTTGAGGCCGGCCTTTCTTTATTCCTTGTCACAGCACACCCAGCTCTGCGGCCGCAGCCATCCACTCGGGCTCCCTGAACCCACCAGACCTCCCCCTCTGCCCCTTTGCCCACGCTGCTGTTCGCCTGAGCCTCTGCTCCCTGCCCCCATCTGCTTGTCCTTCAAAGTCCAGCTCCAATGACACCTCCTCTAACTCTTCCTTTTTCTGGGTGAGGCACATGCCAGAGACCTGCCCTCTTAGCAGAGAGGCAAGTGTGTTTTTCCCACCTTTCTGGGCTGCCATAGTTAGTCCAGGCAGGCGTGGCCCCGTGGCATGGAGCGAACCATCTCCAAGCTGTCACACAGGTGCTGTAACCAGGGGAAGCTGCCTCCTAGCCACACCGTGGGTCGAAGTCACTCCCATCTCCCTGGCTCAGAGCTTGGCCACAGCTACTTAACATGTCTATGAAGTTAGCCAGCTGTTATAGATATGCAAAATAACCGTGTTTGCAGTTATTTGCAAAACTGTTAATATGCAAAACAATTCTCAATGGCCCTCCTCCATGTGTCCCATCCCCCAATCCAGACTTGTGGGGGTGGAGATATCCTATATTTTTAATATTTCCTGGACATCCTGAGTTCTGGACCCCATTGCAAATCCCTCTTTTGAGGGGTGGGGCCCTGGCTGCACCCCGTTACACTAATGGCTAGTGATGTTGAACATCTTCCTATGTGTTTATCCTTATACTTTGTGGGGTGAAGTATCTGTTCTGTCTTTTGCCCAGTTTCTTAATCGGGTTTGTTTTCTTACTGTTGAGTTCATCTACTTTTGATGCAAATCTTTTGCTGGGTATGTGGCATGCAAATATTCTTCCCGAGTCTGCAGTTTCCCTCTCGCTGTCTAACAGTATCTTCCTCAAAGCAGGACTTTTGACTCTGATGATGCTCTCATGGGTTGTGCTTTTTTTAATTTTTAAATTTTTATTTTTTGACACTCACTAGTAACTTGTGTTAGTTTCAGGTGGACAGCCTAGTGGTTAGACAATTGTATAATTCAGGAAGTGACCCCCTGGACATTCAAGCACGCACGCAGTCATTGCGACACCATTGACTGGAAGCTTTCCCTGTGCTGCACATCACATCCCTGCACCTGCTGTGTGACTGCCCGTATGTGCTTCTGATCCCCTCCCCTGCCTCGCCCAGCCTATCACCCTCGCTCCTCTGGCACTTGTCCATTTGTTCTTTGTCTCTATGAGTCTCTTTCTAATTTGTTTGTTCATTTATTTTGTTCTATAGCTTCTGCATATAAGTAAAATTATATGATCTTTTTCTTTCTCTGATATATTTCACTTAGCACAATACCCTCTAGGTCCATCCATGTTGTCACAGATGGTAAGATTTTGTTCTTTTTTATGGCCATGTAATATTCCATTGCACGTATGAACTGCTACTTTTTAAATCCATTCGCCTATCATTGGGCACTTGGATTGCTTTCATGCCTTGGGCTCTTGATGCCATAACTCTGCGTGCTCCCAGGTCACAAAGATTAACCCCTATGTTTTCTTCCAAAAAAATTTTTTAAAGATTTTCTTTATTTTTCTGGCCAAGATGGAGGCGTAGGTGGACACACTGCCTCCTCTCATAATCAAAATTAAGGACAACAAAGATTTAGAAACAAGAAAACAATCAGAATTTATAGAAAATTGAACTGTATGGAAGTCCAACAACCATTTGTCCAGACCAGTAAGAGGGGCGGAGTTTCGGCAGGAAAAAGTGGAGGTGCGGACCCAGGCACGCAGGCAGCAGTGGCTGGCAGTTCCCAGGCATGCAGGCGGTGGCTAACAGACCCCAGGTGCACAGGAGGCGGCTAGCGGACCCCAGGCACGGGGTGGCATCTGTGCAGACCCAGTGAGGCTGTGCAAGATGGCTGGCTGACCAGGTGGTCCCACATTTGCGCACAGATAATCCAGGCGAAGGGGAAGCGGCAGAAGGGACTGGAATCCAAGAGACAGCAGAGCAAGCGCCATTGTTCCCTCTCGGACCCCGCCCCCCACATATAGCGTCACAACTCAGTGACTGGGCTGCCCTGCCCTGGGGAACACCTAAGGCACCACTCCTCACTACGTAACAGCCGCGACCAGACCAAAAACAAAACAAACAAACAAACCCAAAAAAAACACCGAAAATGGCTCAAACCAGAGAACAAATCAAAGCTCCAGAGTCAATTCCTCTAAATGATGAAGAGATAGCCAACCTATCAGATGCACAGTTCAAAGCACTGGTCATCAGGATGCTCACAGAATTGGTTGATTTTGCTCACAAATTAGATGAAAAAATGCAGGCTACAATACGTGAAATGAAGGAAAACGCATGGGGAACCAATAGAGATGGGAGGAAAACTGGGACTCAAATCAATGGAGTGGACCAGAAGGAAGAAACAAACAACCAAACAGAAAACAACGAAGAAACAAGAATTCAAAAAAATGAGGAGAAGCTTAGGAAACTCCAGGACATCGTTAAACATCCCAACATCCAAATTATAGGGGTACCAGAAGGGGAAGAAGAAGAGCAAGAAGTGGAAAACATCTTTGAACAAATAATAAAAAAGAACTTCCCCAATCTGGCCAAGGAAATAGACTACCAGGACATCCAGGAAGCTCAGAGAGTCCCAAAGAAGTTGGACCCAAGGAGGAACACACCAAGGCACATCATAATTACAGTACCTAAGATTAAAATGAAGGAGAGAATTCTAGGAGCAGCAAGGGATAAGGGGACAGTCACCTACAAAGGAGTTCCCATCAGACTATCAGCTGATTTCTCAAAAGAGACCTTCCAGGCAAGAAGGGGCTGGGAAGAAGTATTCCAAGTCACGAAAGTCAAGGACCTACATCCAAGATTGCTCTATCCAGCAAAGCTTTCATTTAGAATGGAAGGGAAGATAAAGTGCTTCTCAGATAAGGTCAAGTTCAAGGAGTTCATCATCACCAAGCCCTTATTATATGAAATGTTAAAGGGACTTATCTGAGAAAAAGAAGATAAAAAAATATGACAGTGAAAAGACAGCAAACTCACAGATATTAACAACCACACCTAAAACAAAAGCAGACTAAGCAAACATCTAGAACAGGAACAGAACCACAGAAATGGAGATCATATGGAGGGTTATCAACAGGGGAGTGGGAGGAGGAGAGAGGGGGAAAAGGTACAGAGAATAAGTAGCATAGACGGTGGGTAGAAAATAGACAGGGGGAGGGCAAGAATAGTGTGGGAAATGTAGAAGCTAAAGAGCTTATGACACATGGACATGAACTAAAGGGGGGGAATGTAGGTGGGGGGGTGTGCAGGGTGGAGGGGAACGATGGGGTGAAATGGGACAACTGTAATCGCATAATCAATAAAATATATTTTTAAAAGGATTTTATTTATTTATTTTTAGAAAGAGGAAGGAAGGAAAAAAGAGGAGAGAAACATCAATGTGTGCTTGCCTCACACACGCCCCCTACTGGGGACCAGGCCTGCAACCCAGGCATGTGCCCTGATTGGAATCAAACCGGCAACCCTTTGATTTGCAGGCCAGCGCCCCATCCACTGAGCCACACCAGCCAGAGTGCTTCTAAAAATTGTATCTATAATCTATATAGAGTTAATTTTTACATAAAGTGTAAGATTTAAATTAAGATTTATTTTTCTGGTTATGAATATATCCCATTTTATCTCTCCCTCTTTTTTTTCCCACTCTATTCTCTTTTAATGGTTTTTTCAGTGTTTTTTTACTAGGAATTACAGTAGATATACTTAACATTCACAGTCTACTTAGAATTATTTTACCACTTCATGTGGAATATAAAAACCTTCCCTTCACCCTCCTCCTTTCGAGTTGCAGTTGTCTTCTAAGTCCTGTCTGTATCCACTAGAAATCCCATTGGACACCGTTCTATATTTTTTATTTTCAGCCTTCAGACATGTTTTAAAGAGCTCAGCAGGAGAATCAACAGGACAGAGATAGTCTATCATATTTATCCAAATATGTACCATTTCTGCTTCTTTTCCTTCGCTCCCGATCCTTCAGGTTTCCTTCTGCTCTCATCTCCCTTCTGTCTGAAGAACTTCCTTTAGATTCAATCTCTTAGTGCAGGTCTCCTGGCAACAAATTTTCTTAGCTTTCCTTCATCTGAGAATGTCTTTATTTTACCTTCATTCCTGAAGGATATGTCCTCTAAAGAATTCTGAGTCGAAAGTTCTTTTCTTTGAGCATTTGAAACTCTGCTTCCCTTTCTTCTGGCGTCCACGGTTCTGATGAGAAAGCCGAGGCCCCTCCAAGCGTTGCTCCCCTGTCAGTGACATGTTGTTTTTCTCTGGCTGCTTTTAAGATGTTTTCTCTTTGTCTTTAGTTTTCAGAAGTGTAATTACGTTGTGTCTAGACATAGATTTCTTTGTATTTATCCTCTTTTGGATTCACTGAGCTTCTTAAGTCTCCACATTTCTGTTTTTCGCCAAATATGGAAAACTTTTGCCATTATTATTTTTTATTGGTTGATTGATTTTTAGAGAGAGGGGAAGAGAGAGAGAAAGAAATGTCAGTTCATGGTTCCACTTATTTATGCATTCATTGGCTGATTCTTGTATGTGCCCTGACTGGGGATGGAACCTGCAACTTTGGTTATCAGGATGATACTCTAACCAACTGAGCTGCCCGGCCAGAACCTAGCACTTTTCTTTAAAAAAATTTTTTTTTATTTTTCATTACCAGAAATCGTGAGGTGGGGCGGAGCCTGTGCTGCGGCGAGGTTGGGTGATATGGCAACAGAGGGAGATGTGGAGGTGGAGTTGGAGCTGGAGTTGGGGACCGAGACCAGTGGTCCGGAGCGGCCTCCTAAAAAGCCACGAAAGCATGACAGTGTGTGGCAGACCTGGAGAGAGTCACCGACTATGCAGAGGAGAAGGAGATCCAAAGTTCCAATCTGGAGACGGCCAAGTCCGTGATTGGAGACAGATGTTCCTGGGAGCAGAAAGCCAAACAAGAGCCGGAGAAGGAACTGGCAAAAGTCACCATCAAGAAGGAAGATCTGGAGCTCATTACAACCGAGATGGATATTTCAGGAGCAGCAGCAGAACGGAGCTTGAGGGAACACGTGGGCAACGTGGGCAATGTGGTAGAGGCTCTTGCTGCTCTAACCAACTGATTTGTGCTTTCTCAGGCCTACCCACTGGGTTGATTTATTGCAATAAAGATGTCTTTTTTTGCAGTTTTATTAAAAAAAAATTTTTTAGCCTCGCCCGAGGACATTTTTTTATTGCTTTCAGAGAGAGAGGAAGGGAGAGAGAAAGAGGAAGAGCAAGATAGAAACATCAATTGCCTGCCTTCTCGTATGTGCCCCCAACCGTACACACCCTAAACCCGCCACCTAGGTGTATGTCCTGACTGGGAATCGAATCCACCACCCTTCAGTCTATGGGATGACGCTCCAAGCAACTGAGCCACACCGGTCAGGGCTACCATTTTTCTTCAAATGTTTTTTTCTAGACCCCACTCTTTCACTTTTCCTTCCAGGACCCCAACAGCATGAATCTTAGACCTTCTGTTACCATCCCACAGGTCCCTGAGGCTCCATTCATTTGTTTGTTAATCTTTCTTTTCTGTTACTCAGATCAGATAACTTCTGTTTGTCTGTCTTCCAATTCACTGGCTGTTTTCTTTATCCTCTCCTTTCTGCTATTAAGCCCATCCAGTGAGTTTATGATTTCAGTTGCTGTATTTTTTGCATCTAAATTTCCATTTGGGTGACTTCTAGCCAAGATGGAGGCATAGGTAGACACACTGTACCTCCTCACACAACCAAAAGAAGGACAACAACAAATTTAAAAATAAAAAACAACCGGAACTGACAGAAAATTGAACTGTATGGAAGTCCGACAACCAAGGAGTTAAAGAAGAAACATTCACCCGGATGGTAGGAGGGGTGGAGGCAGGCAGCCTGGCAGAGAGGACTCCCTGAGGCAGAGGCATGAGAACCAGGCAGTCCCACATTTAAGTGCAGATAAACCGGGAGGAAAAACTGGAGAGTGAGACAGATGGCATGACCCAGGGTTCCGGCAGGGAAATAAAGCCTCAAACCTGTGACTGAAAACCCTGTGGGGGTTGAGGCGGCAGCGGGAGAAACTCCCAGCCTCACAGGAGAGTCCATTGGAGAGACCCAGAGGGTCCTAGAATGTATACACACCACCACCTGGGAATCAGCACCAGAAGGCCCCACTTTGCTTGTGGGAAGCGGGGGAAGTGACTGAAAGCTGGCAGAGAGCGGACCAAGGGCCATTGTTCCTTCTCGGACCCTCCCCCACATACAGCGTTGCAATGCAGGGATGTGGGTTATCGTGCCCTGGTGAATACCTAAGGCTCTGCCCATCACTATGTAACATGTGTGCTGAGACAAAAAAAAAAAAAAAAAAATAGACCAAATGAAAGAACAGATCAAAGCTCCAGAAAAAATACAACTAAGCAACAAAGAGATAGCCAACCATCAGATGCATGGTTCAAAACAATGGTAATCAGGATGCTCACAGAATTGGTTGAATATGGTCACAAATTAGATGAAAAAATGAAGGCTATGCTAAGTAAATAAAAGAAAATGTACAGGGAACCAACAGTGACGGGAAGGAAACCAGGACTCAAATCAACGGTTTGAAGCAAAAGGAAGAAAGAAACATTCAATGAGAACAGAATGAAGAAATAAGAATTCAAAACAATGGGGAGAGGCTTAGGAACCTCCAAGACATGTTTAAAAGTTCCAACATCTGAATCACAGGGGTGCCAGAAAGAGAAGAGGAAGAGCAAGAAGTTGAAAAGTTATTTGAACAAATAATGAAGGAGAACTTCCCCAATCTGACAAAGGAAATAGACTTCCAGGAAGTCCAGGAAACTCAGAGAGTCCCAAAGAAGTTGGAACCAAAGAAGCACACACCAAGGCACGTCATAATTACATTACCCAAGATGAAAGATAAGGAGAGAATCTTAAAAGCAGCAAGAGGAAAGGAGAGAGTTACCTACAAAGGAGTTCCCATCAGACTGTCAGCTGATTTCTCAAAAGAAACCTTGCAGGCAAGAAGTGGCTACAAAGAAGTATTCCGGGTCATGAAAGGCAAGTACCTACATCCAAGATTGTTCTATCCAGCAAAGCTTTCATTTAGAATAAAAGGGCAGATCAAGTGCTTACCAGATAAGGTCAAGTTAAAGGAGTTCATCATTACCAAGCCCTTATAATATGAAATGTTAAAGTGACTAATCTAAGAAAAAGAAGACAAAAAATATGAACAGTAAAATGACAACAAACTCACAGTTATTAACAACTGAACCTAAAACAAAAATGAACTAAGCAAACAGCTAGAACAGGAACAGACCCACAGAAATAGAGATCACATGAAGAGTTATCAACAGGAAAGTGGGAGGAGGAGAGAGGGGGGAAAAGGTACAGAGAATAAGTAGCATAAATGGTAGGTACAAAATAGACAGAGGGAGGTTAAGAATAGTATAGGAAATGGACAAGCCAAAGAACTAATATGTATGACCCATGGATATGAACTAAAGGGCGGAAATGCGGATGGGAGGGGGTGTGCAGGGCAGAGGGGAATAAAGGGGAGAAAATGGGACAACTATAATAGCATAATCAATAAAATATATTTAAAAAATAAAATAAATTTTCATTTGGTTCTCCTCAATATCTTTTATTTCTGTGCTGAGACTTCCCTTTCATTCCAAGAGTATTTGCCCTTTTTATTGGCCCATTGTTGTAATAGCTGGTGTAAAATCTTTGCTTGATAGCTCCATAAAGTCATCTCAGCATCAGCATCTGTTGAATGTCTTTTCCCAAGGAAGTTGAGACTTTTCCAGTTCTTTCTGTGTGGTGTAATTTTGATATTTTCCTTGCAGCAGCCCATGGACGTAGTCGGGTTCCCACCAACCTCCTGTAGGTGTGGTTCAAATGTCAGTTCGTTAGCAAAGTTTGTGAAGTGCCATGTGGGTCTGTCCCAAACATGCACCACCCCACGGCCAGTCTGGGATTTGGGCGATGGTCTTTCCCATGGCTCCGTTCTCAGGTTTTTGTGCCCGGTTTGGGGTCAAACTGTGCACAGTTTGGGGTGAGCCCAGGATTTCACAAACAATTCTAATGGGTGCTTTCCCTCCTTCTTCTCTGTGATCTTTCCTGGACTTCCCAGTTCTCTGAGGTTCCCCTTTTCCAGTCCTCGGCCCAGAAAGCTGCAGCCTCACTTACTTCCCCCTGCTGTGCCCTTCTGTAAAGACTGGAGTTGAACCCAAGCAGTGGAGCCAACAAAGCAGCAGGGTCCTGCCTGCCTCGTGGGCCATGGCCCCGCCCACCGGAGAGGAAGGTTCCCCTCCTTCGGGGTGTTTAGGTTCCTGCCCTTGATGCTCCTGCAGCTGCCGCTGCGTCCAACACGTGATTGTTTGGGGGCGGGGGTGCAAGAGAGTGGAAAAGAGGGGAAAGAAAAAAAGAGAAGACAAACAGACTTCCAGCACTAGGCGACCCTTTTCTTGGTCCTCCAGGCAGAATGGGAGAGAGGGCCTTTCCTCGGGCTCTCTGCAGAGATGGGAACACCCCCATCCAGGTCTCAGGCTGCACTCAGCCCAGCCCAGCCCAGGGGATACTGGAGTGAGCAAAACACCAGACTCACCACAGATTGGGTGTTGCTTTTATATCTGGTCTTCCTTTCATTAAGTTCAAACTGCTACTCCATGCATCTCATCCAGGACGTAAGCAGCTCGCAGTGGGAGAGACAGCATGGCGTGTCTTTACCTCATCTTGCCCGGAACGGGGACCTCTCAGTAAATTTGAGTGCACCTGATGCGTGCATACCCACCTGGTGTAAAGCCACCACTTAGTGAGCCCCTCTTACATCAGGCACACAGACAGAGCTGCGCGGTCCCACTTGTGTTCAGGGAGATCAGGGTTTGAACCCAGCTGTCCCTCTGTCTAGCCGTGGGATGCTAGGCAAGGACCCAAAAAAGATCTAACCCTCAGCTTCCTGGCCTGTAAAACATAATCATAGGGGTGTGGTGAGGCGGAGACACAGTGATGTATATAAAGCCCTTCATCTCAGGACCCAGCACATAGTATGTGCTCAAGAAATGGGGGGGGGGGGGCTACTCTTGACGTTATTATCACCACTTACTTTACTGCAGGCGGAGCTGGGGGTTTGCAAGCTGCGGCACACGCACATCCTGCTCTGTGCTTTTCTTATGAAAAACATCAATTGTTTGAGCAAAGCTGTCAGGATGAGCATCTGCAGGAGACCCCACTACCCCACTCACGGGCTGGGGGACAGGACAGGGTCACCACGGGGGCTGTGGGTTGTGGACGTGGCAGGAGTTGACCGAGCACCTGGTGCCACAGGAAGGGTTAGGCTGAGGTAGGGTGGCTGGAGGCCACCAGGACGCCAAGGCTGGGGCAGGGGGTGCAGGGGCGTGCGTGGGCCCGTGGTGGGGCGGGAGGGGACGGCGCTGCGGAGGGCAGCTCGCTCCTTTCCATCCGTTTCCTTCCTGCCTGCCTTCTTCCTTTTTCGTTCTTTCTTTCTTTTTTTTTTTTTTTTTTTTTTTTTTTACTTAAGAAAAAGCTGTAATGAGACAGACTAGGGGACAGCAAGATTGATTATGTCATTCTGGCCTTTGAGGGAAGAAGGGGGAAAATATCAAATTATTGGACAGGGTCCTTTTAAAGAACTGCTGCTTTAATTTATTTTCTTATATTTTGTCAATAGCTGTTTCTTTCTTCTTAAACAAACGCTGCACTTTATAAATGACTTTGTGTGGGCAAAACAAACAGTCACTTCATCCTTTCCCTTCCTTTTAAAACTTATTTAAAACACGGCAAGTGACTGCAACAGACTCAGGGCCTGACGAACCCTCAGAACGGTGGCAAGTGGCTTCGGAGAGGGGCCGGGCCCCAGGTGGAGTGGGGGCAGGAAGGGGCTGGACACAGCAGCAGACCCGCGGCCCAGCCCGGGTCCCAGGCCCACCCGCACCCCACCCTGCCTTGAACAGTCTCACTCAGTGGGTCTGGAGTGGGCCCCAGACTCTCGGGGTCTTAAGCTCAGGTGATTGCATAATAAATCCAAGCCCATCAGCTTGGCCTTTGGGCCAAACTGGGTGACCTCCCCACCCAGGGGACCTCTCGGCACTCACCCCCACCCCACCCCATGCACCCTGGGCCCCTCAGGCGCTGTAGCCTCTGTCCCTCTGCCTCCCTTGCCCGCAGCTCAGACTCATCCTTCAGACGACACTCAGCCTCATAACCCTGCGGGGCGGCACCGCTCCTTCCCCCGTTCACTCAGCTGCTCGGCGCCAGTGGGTTTATCCAGCACCTGCATGTGCTGGGCCCTGGGCTGGGCATTACAAGGAGTAACAGACCGAGATGCAGAGAGAGAGGAAGAGAGTCCTCACCCTGCAGAAACCCGCAGAACAGCTGAGGGGAAAGTCAGGGCTCTGTGTCACACGTCAGGCAGAGGTCCCACATCCAAACGTCCCCAAGGGTCAGACGGGCCCCTTGGTGAGTGGAGAGGCAGCAGGGTTCTGGCTAATGTTGCCTTCAGGCACCCTCCACATGGGGCTGCAACCCAGGCGTGCCTCATGGAAGGCAGCTCATGGTGGACAACTAGTTTTCCAGAAGCTAGAAATCCAGGTATCTATGTGAAATCTCCTGGATTTTCAGTGCAATTCGCGTTTTCTTTAAGTCCACCCATCCTCAGGACCACACAAAACCGGCTGGCCTGCCAGCCACAACTGACAGCTCAAACCCTCTTGGAATCTGAGGCAGAAGGGCCTGGGGGTGGTGCTAAAACGTTCCCACCCTTCAAGGGGCCACTCTGCATGGGTGAAGCCTGACCAGACCGCCTGAGCTGGAGTGGGTCCCCCCTGGGCCTTGGGCTCAGCTCAGACGCCTTCGTGGGGCACCCCCACTCCAGTCCTGCTGCCCCAGGAGACCCCACCAAGGCCAGCCTCCTCTCTACATCACAGCCGCCCCCCAGGAAGCCCAATTCAGCCCGGTTGCTCTGTGGGCTTAAGTAATAAATTGCAGCCGAGGGAGGGAAATTAACCAATGCTGGATGGGGAGGTGGGGGCTGGAGGCTGGAGGCTGAGGTGGAAAATCTGATGAGGAGCCAGTGAAGTGCAAAGGGGCGGGCGGCTGCCGGGCGGCGCGGGGGTGGGTCTTCCCACCGCCCCATCCCCTGAGCGTGGCCTGGAGCAGAGCTGCACTGCGCCCTCCATCTGTCGAAAGCAGGAATCCGGCTCAGCCCTGTTCATGCTCACCGGGAGACGCATCTTGCTGCCCGGCGCTCACTCCGTCAGCACACGCGCTGGGCGCCAGCCTTGCTCACACGCCCTCGGTGCCCAGCACCCCTCGGATTGCTCCCCTCCTGGTTCATCCTGACGAGTGGAAGTGGAGGTGCTGGCAGCTTTCTGCCTTTCACCCCTTGCTCTCCCTCTCCCTTGGGACCCCCCATTCTCTGAGGACCCCCAGGAGCCCAAGGTGGTGGTGGGTTAGCATTTATGCCACAAGCGGCAGCTCAGAGCAGTTTCCACTCAGAGCACACTAGGACCGATCCTGGAGTGAGGAGGAAGAGGGGGGCTGGCCCGGCCACAGGTGGGACTTGGGGGCTCCAGGGCAGCAGGGCTGTGCCTCACTGTGGAGGTGAGGCCTGGGGAGCAGTGGGGCCCATAGGGACCCCAGCCCTCTAGGTCCCCAGCCAGCAAGATGTAAGAAAAGGTCTTCAGAGGGGTCCAGGCAGGCAGGCGAGGGCAGCTTGGTGGGCAGCTTGGAGGGTGCCCATGTGTGCCGTTGAGGCAGAGCATTTGTGTTGCAGTGAGACAGTGACCAGAGTGGCCCCTGAACCTCCCAGGGGCCCCACCCCATGGAGTGGGGATCTGTGGCAGGGGCGGGGCCTGGACCAGACAGGACAGGGACCGTCAGCAGGAGCCAGTGTGGCGGCCTGGGAGCAGGGGCACAGCCCGGACGCGGGCACGGAGTGGGGCACTGGGCCCCCACCGAGGCCTGGGCCCTCTGTGGACCCCTCCCCTGCTCAAGGGCAACCCTAGTGAGAAGGGGTGGACCTGAAGTGACTGCGGAGACCCAGAACTGACCAAGAACATTCCAAACTGACCACATTTATACTGAATTTACTATAAGGGGGCTCAGACAGAATTGAGTTTTCGAAAACTTGAGAACTGCTTTTGCACACCTGGGTGTGTAGCCCGGGAGACCCTGCCCAGTACGTGGCACTGAGTTTTCAAGAGGCATTTGGTGTCCCATCAAGGACCCTACGGAGGGTCTGCTCTGTGCTGGGCTCTGTCCCGGGGCCGGGATGCCGCAGGGAGCCAGGTGGCCAACATACCCACAGGTGCAGCAAGTTATTGCGTGAGCTCATTTCAGACCGTGGTGAGCGCTGGCCAGAACGTGGTGCAGGACCCGGGGATCGCACCGCAGGATTGCTCTGGAGGGGACCCAGGAGGGCCTCGCTGAAGCGGGACGCTGGACTGAAGGTGAAGGTCGGTGAAGGGGACAGCAGGGGCATGGGGCTGGAGCCTGAACTAGGCTTACAGGAGAACAGTAAGACAGGGCCCAGCGGGGGCGGGGGCAGCCTGGCGCGCAGGGGCAGTCGGCTGGGAAGGCACAGCAGGCTGCCTTTTACTTTCAGTGTGATGGGACAGCAGGGGCAGGAGGACGCGAAGCGGCAAAGAGACCTGATCTGATTTACTTCTTTTAAAGGACGGCTCCGTGACAGGGGACCACCTCCAGTGAAGCACTGGGCAGGCTGACAGCCGGCGAGCCAGACTCCCCGCCGAGCTGGCCCGGAGCGCTGCGGGCCTTCTGCGGGCCTTTGCTCCGCAGACTCTTCCTCCCCACCGCGCAGCAAACAGACAGCACAGGGCTCAGTGCTCTGGGGACCGACAGTCCCCGCAGGTCCTTGGCCTCGTCTCTCCCTCCTCACCCTCTCCCTCCAGATCCACCTCCTCTGCACCGCGCTTCCTGTTGCCCTGTCCCGTTCGAGCCCTTCCTTCCCTCTCCTGACCTGCCTGCCTTTCTCTTCTCCCTGTTCTCTCCTGGTTGCTCCCCTGCCCCTGCGTTACACACGTGTGCTTTCTCTCGAAGAAAGGGCGCTTCCCACACACCATGCGCTAAGCATGTAATATCCACTTATATACATACATGCACGTATAATGTCTATAGCAGTTGTCTCAGGACTCTGTCATTGCAGAAACCCAAGCTACCTCGACCAGGAATGGTATGTGAAGTTAACTGAAAAGCCAGTGGGTAGACTGGCTTCAGGCAGAGCTGGACCCAGGGTGCAAACTGTGTTAGGGACTAAACATGTCCCCCCTCAATTCATATGTTCAAGCCTCGGCCTCCACCATATTTGAAGACAGGGCCTTTAAGGAGGTAATGAAGCTCAGCAAGGGGGGTCCTGACCTGATAAGGTTGGTGTCCTTATAAGAGAGAGACAGATGTGTCCCCACACTCTTTCTCTCTCCACCGCCCTGGCCCCCACCATGTGAGGACACATTGAGGCGGCGGCCACCTACAAGGCAAGAAAATAGGCCTCAGAATGAACCCGACCTCGCCAGCACCTTGATCTCGAACTTCCCAGCCCCCAGAACTGTGAGACAGAGTGTCTGCGGTTCCTCTCCGGGGTCCAACCCAGTCTGCGGGGTGACATGGAGAAACACCCCAGAAGGTCGGGATCATCGGGAACCACGGGACCTGTTCCAGCGCCTCCCTCAGGAGATGGTGAAGAAAATTGAAATCAGCCGGCAGGCCAAGTACACTGGCTCCTTCTGTGGCGAAACCAAGGTGAAGAGCCGAGCCGGGGGATCCGGCCCTGCGGCTGCTGCGCGGGGAGCCGTGGCCGGCAGTGCCAGACCGGCAGCCCCACCACGGCCGCCACAGGGAGGCCTGCCGCCAGGACACCGGGACCGAAAGGCCCGTGGAAGCTCCATGATCTGAAACATTGCTAGCCTACAACAAATGGGTTAATTTATGTAACCCCAAAAATAATTAAATAAATGTCTGTGGTTTAAGCCACCCAGTCTGCCGTATTTGGGTTTTACTTACTTTTAGAGAGAGGGGACGGCAGGAAGAAAGAGAGGAAGAAGAGACATCGATGTGGAAGAGAAACATCAATCGGCTGCCCCTTGCTCCCGCCCTGACCGGGGACCGAACCTGCAACCCAGGCACATGCCCTGACTGGGAATTGAACCTACGACCTTTCGCTCTGTGGGCCAGTGCCCAACCCACTGAGCCGCCCCAGCCAGGGAGTCTGCAGCGTTTTGTTACGGCAGGCGGAGCTGACGGAGACAGACGGCACTCCTTTCACCCCTCAGTGCTGCCTTCCTCTGAGGTGGAGTCATTCTCAGGCAAACCCACCTCTTCTCAGAGGCCCAGCAACTCCATGCTGCACACTTACCACTCAGCCCCCGAGGAGAGCCGGCTCCCCCTGGCCAACCATTCCAGCAAAGGTGCCAGAATACAGTCTTGTGGGCCAGGCCTGGACCACCTACCCAGGCCTGAAGCCAGAGGCTGGGCAGTGCAGAGGAGTGGGGGCGGAAACAGCAGGGCCCTCCTTGTGCGGGGCGAGGGCTGAAGGCTCAGGGAGCCAAGCACCCCGGGGCTGCCCAGGCTGAGGCTCTGGCCTTGCCCTGTGTCTGCACAAGGGCACTTCCCTCCGTCCCCGCAGCCTCCTCCGGGCCTCTCCTGTGACTGTCAGGTCACTCAGCTCCCCGGCCGCCTCCTGCCTCCCTCCTTGTGGTCAGCTCCTGTCAGTGTCACTGACCAAACAGGGACCCTGGGGACCAGGGAGATGATGGCTCTGTTCACCTCTCGCTTGGCCCCTTTGCTCCCCCAGAACCCACGTGCAGCCAGATGGATGGGTCCCGAGGAGGGAGGGTGGGGATGCCTGTCTGGGTCCAGCCAGCGTCCCTGCCATGCTGCCTGCAAGACCCCACGGGAGCCCCTGGTCACTGTCCTGAATTAAGTCATGGGCTGTGGGCATGAATATTCAGACACCGCCCCTCGGGTGCCCAGACCACCACACCACGTGTCTCCCCGCAGTCAGCGCCCTCTCTGCTTCCAGTCCCCACCTTCTGCTGCAGCAGGAAAGCAGACTGGGTTAGTCCAGCAACCAGGATTAAACTCCGTTGGTTCAGGGTCCCATTTCCCCATCTCCTTGTCCCCGGATCCCAGTGAACATCAGTGGTGCCAGAAAATGGTGGGGGGCAGTGGCAGACGGGTCATGGGTCCGTGTCAACACTGCTGGCACCTCCAAGACCTACATGAGGACAGCTGGCTCTTGGCTGCCATCACCTCTCAGCATTGGCAGGCGACAAGGTGTCTGTGTCCCCATCTGGTCCCTGCTTGCAAGGGCCAAGACAGCTTTGATGGTGGTCTCCCCTCCAGGCCACCACCCCTGCCCTGGGAATCCTGGCAGCTCCCCCAGCACTCTGGTGACAGGCAGCTCCCCGGCTGTCCTTCCTCATGCCACCTCTTACCTCCCGTCTACAGCCATCACACCTGGTCAGGGCACAGGGTACCTGGGGATCTCACCCAGCCAGGAAACGAAGCTCAGGCACCCCTCATTCAGAGTCCCAACTCCCTCAGGGGATAAGCCTCCCCAGCCTTCCAGCCCGCACCCCCCCCCCACCAGCACACAGGAGAGCCCAGCAGGGCCCAGCGCACTCCTTTCCCACCCGTACCCCTCTCTTTCCTGGCCAGCCAGGACCTGTAGCTGCATCTCCCTGTGCTGAGGGCAGGCAACACATCATGCGAGGCAGGCTGCACTCCAGACTTGCTGCTCACCATGGGCCCCTGGGAGCTCGAAAGCAAAGAGTTAACACCTTTCCTCTCTGTGCTTCTCTGCCGGGCCTGCACCCCTCCGGCCAGGTCTGGGGGCTGTGGGCGGTGAGGATGGGATAGGGTAGCCAGGGCCTTGCGGGCAGTACCAGCCCACACAGGGTCGGACTTCAGCATCACTTGTCCCAGGCTGGCTGGGGTGGAGCCACAGTGCTGGGGAGAAAACCACTTCTGGCGACCTTGTGCTGAGAGCTGCACATGGGCTTGGTGACTGCAAAGGCCTGGTGGGAGCCCCTCGCAGTGGCCATGTGGGCATCTCCGACTGTCACACAGAGGCTGAGAGAACCTGGAAATGGACAGCACAGGCCAGCCCCTGGGGAGCAAGGCCCAGGATCTGACACAGGTGGGAGGGCGGGTGACGGGTTGAGGAGCCAGCCTGCCAGGCCTGGGCCGCCCGGGGTCCTCTCTGTTTATACCTCTGTGAAGTCCCAGCAATAACAAAGCTGTCCTCAGGGGACCCGAGGGAAGGTCATTCCCAGGGGAGCCAGGACAGCATGGGTGGCAGGAACAAGAGGGAAAGACCAGCAGGGGGAGAGAGGGACTCGGGATGCAGCGGTCCAGATTTCATTCACGGGAGCAGGAGCTACTTGTCGGGGCTCCGGACTCAGAGGAAAGACTGCAGACGACAGGCAGGGATCCTCTGCCTGGTCACATCAGGGTGTGCCACATGGCCCCCGGTGGGCTCCTGGACCCTGAGCCCCTCCAAAGTACTGATGGCACCAGTCAAGCATCTTTTGGTTCCAAGCAACCAAAGTGCCACTGTGAGTACCTTAATGACAAGAGGAAGTACGCTGACTCACAACTGACAGTCCAGCAGTGGCTGAGCTGGCCACCGTGGGGGAGCTTTGTCCAGCAGAGCACCCCTCCCCGCCCCGCCCATCACAGGTGGGAATAAGTCTACCAAGATGTGATCTGCCTGGGGAGGAAAGGTGGCCGATCTCTCAAAGGAGAAGGGCCGGGAGCTTGTTCCTGGATGGGCTTTTATTTGGTTCAGTTTGCACAGGAACTCAGGACCTGTACATAAAGCTCATCAATCATTGTCAGGCAGTAAGGATCAAACAAGAGATAACATTCAAAGAACTATGAGGGCTTATTCTGAGTCACGGTCAGATAGCCAAAGAGCTAGGAAACTTTGGAAAACAAATTCATTTTATTCGGGGACCCTTATCATTTAAATTGAGGGCATTCTTAGCAAATCAGGTTTCACAGGATTTTATGTATTCTTTCTTAGGCCTGATCACCCCAGGGAACCACCTGTTCCTGCTCAGGGCTACACTGCCCTCTGTCATTGTTTCAGAGTTAAGTCAGGCAGGGGAAGTAAGGCAGCCGAGAGATTAGGAGACTTCCTGCAGACAGAATGAGGAATCAGGCTATGTCAAAGTAGAGAAGGGCGAGGGTCTATCACCCCCTTTTGCTATAGCCCCCCAAGTCCTTCCCTGAGGGCCTTTTCGTGACCATGCCTGTATTAGGTCATCCCTCCCTTGAGGAATCTTACCCGTCATTGGCTAACCAGTCATCTGCCTGGAGCCAAGCAGGGTGAAGTAAAAGGGGCAGAAGCAGTGCCCCTGCCAGGGAGACAAGCTTTGTCTCCTTAGTGGCTTATGGTCCCAAGGTCTTTTACTCAGCCTTAGTCACGGGGGGTTACAGCTTCTGAAACCAGGCAGAGCAGTTCCCAACAGGCCGCTGGGAGCCTCTGAGAAGGTTCATGCCATGTGTCCACTTGACTGGGCCAGGGGTGCCCGGATATCTGGTCGAACACTGTTCCCAGGGGGCCTCTGCTAAGGTGTCTGTGGATAACGTTTACATTTGAATCAGCCAGCTGAGCAGAGCAGATTGCCCTCTCTGGGGTGGGTGAGCCTCATTCAATCAAATGACAAACTGAACAGAAGAGAAAGGCTGACCCTCTGGAGTGAGAGAGGATCCTGCCTGCCTGGCTGCCTTTCAGTGGGGACACTGGCTTTTTCCTGCCTTGAAACTCACACTGAGATATCAGCTCCTCCCACGTCTTCAGCCAGCCAGCTTTCAGCTCTCCTGGGTCTGCAGCTTGCCAACACCCTGCAGAACTTGACTCCTCTCAGCCTCCATAATCACATGGGCCGAGTCATTATGGTCAGCCAGTCCATCTCTCTCCCTCTCTCTCACCCCCCGTCCCTGTCCCTTCTGTTGGTTCTTTCTCTGGAGAACCCTGACTGATATGACCTTCTAGAGCCTCTGAGGGAAGGAGACCCCAAGTGCATATTAAGAAGTGCCTGAAACTGTCTGACACACCCAGGGTCTAATGGAGATGCAGCCCACGCAGCAGAGAGCAAAGCTGGGGGTGAAAGAAGGGCCCCCTCCCTCCTGGATAAGCTCACGAGGGGCCTGGACCCCACAGGCGCACTGAGCTCATGCCACCAGCTCCCAAGGTTGCCTCAAAAAGCAATTCCTCCCACTAGAGTAGCTAAAGTCAAAAGTCAGACAACAACAAGTGCTGACGAGAGATGCGGAGAACTTGGAATCCTCACACACTGTTGGTGGGAGCGTAAAGGGTGCCACAACTTGGAAGAGTCTGGAGGCTCCTAGTCCATGGGGTTATCGTGTGACCCAGCGGTTCCCTTCCTAGGTATGCACCCAAGAGAAATGAAAACATATGTCCATGCTGAAACGTATGCACAAGTGTTTATAACGTTATTCAGAATAGTCAAAAGCGTGGAGACAACCCAGATGTCCATCGGCTGATGAGTGGGTGAGCGAGTGTGGTCTCTCCACTCAGCGGTGTGTTTGCAAGTCGGTAGTAAGAAGGATGAAGCAATGACAGGATGCAGCGGGGGGGCCTTGAAACAGTGGTGCCGAGCGAGTGAAGCCAGACACAAAGGGCACACCCGCTCACCTGTGTGACCCACTCGCACGTGTGACCCGCTCACGTGCAACGTCCGGAGCAGGAGGTCTGCCTGGGGCTGGGGCAACGTGGGGATGACGGACAAAGGGTTTCCTGAGGATGTGATGAAAAAGTTCTGAATTGACTGTGGCGATGGGTGTGAGTATCTGTGAAGACACGGAAAACCACTAACCTGTACACTTTAAGTGGGTGAAGCATGTGGTGTATAAATTATATCTCAATAAAGCTCTTTTGTTTTGTTTTTTTAAGCAATTCTCCCTTATAATCTTTGCAGTTCGGCTTCCCAGAGAGTTCTGGAACCTGAATCCTTTCTACCAGGATAGACAGCCTGGTCCCCACAGAGCCACGGCTCCCGTGTCCCTAACTGCCCCTCTCACAACCCCGAGGGTCGGGGCCCAAATGCTGCCCCATGGATGGGGCCTGAGCAGAGGGCCTCAGCCCAGGCTTGTGGGCCTGAGCTAAGCCTCCTATGCTCAGCTGGGTCCTTGGAGGACCCCTCCACGGCCGGGATCCACCCCCTGCCCTGGATCGCCACCGCCCACCCATTCAGCTTTGCCTCACCCCTCCTGGGTGCTGCTGGCCAGCCACCCTGGCAGCCACACAGTGTCCCTTGACCCCCACCCTCCAGCCCTTGCCTGCGGCCTCCCCATCACACTCAGGGTCTTGCCTGTTGACCCTTTGCCTGCCTCACCGAATCCTACCTCTACCTTGTAGGGTCATGCCTGGAGCTCTGGGGGTCCTTCTAGCATGTCAGGTCCCCCTTCCACTCTGGTGCCCTGTCCACCCAGTTCTTTGCCACTCCCCTCTCCGGCACCCACTGGGGCAGGAACCCAAGAGTGAACCTCCATGTTCTTTCCTCCGCAGTCACCCAGGAGGCAGGCAGCAGCGGGGGCTCCAGGGGGCCATGGGCAGGAGGCCCTCAGTGGTGACATCAGGCAGGGTCTCCTCCAGCTGAAAATGCAAGCCACTCCCCACCAGCAAGTTCACTGCTCACCTGCCCTCGAGCAAGTGGCCCAGGTGCCCAGGAAGGGCTCGAGGATCCCTGTGGCCTGGCCTGTAATTGTGAAAAGCTGGAAGCCACCCATGTGTTTGTCAGGGGCACTGGGCGGCCAAACCATGGCCCATCCTTGAAGAGAGATTGCACAGCAGCTCCCGGAGGGACAGAGATCCCTGCGGGTCTGTGCACACCGAGCTCAAAAACACTGAGGGCGGCAGGCAAGGAGCTGGATGAAACCACTTACGACAGAAAAAAAGCCACTGACAAGTGCCTCTTTTAAGGTGCCTTTATATACTTGTAAAATCAAGAAGAAAACTCTTTCAATAGCAGGCGCCTCTGGGGCTAGGGAAGAGGAGGTGCCGCTGGGGCTGGTGGTCGCAGCGGGCGGTGGCATCTGGGACGCCCTAATTTTTTGAAAGGAGAGCAGGTCCTTGTGTGACATGTGCAATTTATCATAACTGAAGAAAGACAAAGAAGGCCAACAGCTGGGCCACCCGCCCCCTGTGCCCGCCCTGCTCCCCACTCCCGGCCTGCCGCTCCCCCACCTCACCCCCCACCCCTCGGGTCTTCACTCAGTCCCATCTCTCGGCTGGCCCCGGAGCTGTTAGATCTTCCATTTAAAACTCTTCATCCGCGCCTCGCTAGGGAGTTCCTGTTCCCTTTCAGATGTAACTGTCTGTCACCAATAATAGTCTTTTTCGATTTCATTTCCTTCAGCTTCTGCCAGCCACTCTGAGCGCCTCCTTCCCAGCCCTGCTGCACCCCAGCCCCAAGTCAGGGGGAAAAAAAATACACTTTTGCCTTTACTATGATGTATGTGATCCCATAAAATAGTGAAACAGATATGAAAGGTTGAGAGAAGGTAGATAAATGGCTCCTATTATTCTACCAATCAAATGAAATACCTCTCCACGTCCTCATTTGAATGATAATAAAACTCAGAGAGGCTGCTGGTTCGCCGACGCGCAGTTGTAATCGCTGGCGGCAGCAGCAGCCCCGAGCCACAGGCCAAGGTAACCTTGGGGTGTCCTCCGCAGCAGGCAGGGGCCTGCAGCCCTCCTCTCCTCCCCTGCCTCTCCATCCAGGGCTTTCCCTGCCCCCACCCCCATCCTCGGTTCCCTGCCTGGCCAGCCTATGTGCCCATCTACCCAGCCCCAAGCTCCCATAAGGCCCCAAGGGAGGGGCAGCAGCCCCGCATGCCCTTCCAGATCCAGACCTCTTCTGAGAGCCCTGACCCCCTGCCGCAGGCCTCGGTGACAGGGCTGTAGCCTGTGTCTTGTTCTCTCACTAGTGCAGGGCATGCCTGTCTCCACTACTTGACCCTGAATTCCGGAAGGCGGGAGCTGCATGGGACACACTTGGCAGCAGCCTCAGAGCCCGAGCCATGCGCCAAGTCTCATTCACTCCGCCTGCATCCCTGCATCGACCAAATATACTCAATGCTGCGTCAGCAGAGCAGGTGAGAGCCCTTCCCAAGGGCAGCTGAGCTCAGGTGCAGGGCGCAGGTGAGGCCACCCCCTTCGGAGCCTCACAATACCAACACCTTCTGTGCTCACAGTTCGGTTTCCTATGGCTTCGCTGGGGGCCTCCCGTGAGTCCTTGCCTCGAAACCAGGGGACACCTGTGGCTTTTTCCTTCCCTGTGTTTCCCCTACCTGTCAGGGACCAGCAGCCAAGGACTCACCCCTCCCCCACCACAGGCAGTCCTGGCAGGCTGTCAGTCACAAGACCTCCTCCTGGTGGGCACTGACCAGGCCCCTGAAGCCAGACAGACCCCTCTCGGCCGTCTGGGCTCCGGCAGAATTCTCTGTCCTGACGACCATCCCCAAAGAGGCCACCCTTTAACACCCTTTAACTTCTCTCCACGCACAGCCCGGCGCTGCCTGGGTTCCTGCCCCTTCCTTGGTCCGGCCCAAGGGCTGACCAAGGTCTGCAAGACGCTCCTAGCTGGCCTCCAGGACAGTGGGACTTGTGCTATCATCTTGCCAACTGAGACATCTCCTTGTCTGTCCCTCTCCAAAGGGCAGGGCTCACCTGCAGTGGCTTCTGTGTCCCTGTCTCCCAGCATCAGGGAGAGCACCTGCCCAGAAGGGCTGTCAATGACAGAGAATGAGACAGGACCAGGCGCCTGTCAGAGACCAGGAAGATGAGTTCCAGGGACGAGCAGCAAGTCAGTGTCCTTGCTCCCAAAGCCTGGGGCCCGTCCCTCAGCACTGGCCGCTCCAAAGTACCAGGCTCCCCCACCCTTGGCTTCCTCCAGCCGAGGCAAGTCCACAGGGTGCTCTCTGAGGGACAGGCCCGGGCTGAGGCCTCCAGTGGGCAAGGGAGGGGAATAGTGAGCACGGTATGCAGGGCAATAGCCAGCGACAGACAACTTCCGGAATGCACTAGAAGGCTGTGGGGCAGCTCCCTGAACTACCAGTAGGAGGAACGTCCAGGCCAGGGAAGGCCAGACCACTTCCCGTCCCTGGGTTGGGCCTCCCTTTGCTCTGCTGCAAACCCTGGAACCAGAGAGGGGCATAGGAAGGCCGGGCCTGCATCCCCCTCAGGGCTGCACATGATGGGGGAGGAGGACTCTAAGAGGGGAAAAAAGGCACAGTTACGTCCAGCAAGGGGAGTGGACTCGGCAGTGAAGACCCGACAAGCCGACAGGCCAGGCCCTCAGACTCTGTCACTCCTGGCGCCAGCCCAGCTAAGCCCTGGGGCTGCTTTGGGCCTGGCCCCATGGCCCAGACCTCCAGCAGAGTTAGCATCACAGCTCCTTGGAGGGGCTGGTAGCTGCACGTCATGCAGCTGGGGAACCCGAGGCCAGTGGGGAGACAGTGACAGAGCCAAGGGCCCTCCCATCCTGCCTCGGGACCCTCAGGGCTCCTCCAGGGAATCCTCGCACACCGGGCAGGAGCCCCCGTCTCCTCACATGAAATAACGCTGCTTCGCATAGCAACGGTAAGGACTAAACAAATATGAAATGTATTTCCTCATGTGAAAATACTTGAAATGGAAATGAAAACATATGTCCACACAAAGACGTGTACGTGCAAGTTCACAGCAGCTTTAGTCACATGGCCAAACAACGGACGCTGTCCAAGTGCGCGGTCCCCGGGTGAATGAGTGAAGGCTTCGGCAGGCCCACGCAATGGGCACAGCTCAGCGTGGGGAGGGACACACACACGGTACACCCAGTGGGGTGGGGAATCTCAACAGCGTTGCTCTAGGTAGCAGAGCTGGACACACGGTCACCTCTGGCTCTCGGGTGGTTGCGGTACCAAGTCGCTGCCAGGCTGGACCTGTGAATGCCAGACCCAGCTCCGCCGGGAGTTCAGGGCTGGCTTCCGGCGAGCCTCTGGCCACCGCATTTACACCGACCAATCAGTACCTAACTTTATCATACGTGTGTTTTTGTTTAAAGACCCGGCATTGAATAACTGTTCCTGATTCATTAACACTGAACTCACGGCCAACAGCGCTGGAGTCCTGTCTGAATGAAGCTCATCTAACATGTGTAAGAGAAGGCACAGCACAGGCTTCACACCACGCTCCGGGGCCAGCACGCCCGCCAGCAAAAACCACAAAAACGAGAAAAACAGGGCACCACCTGGACTGTCCACAGGACACGGTCCAGCGGGAGCGCTGACCCGCGAGGGCGAGCGCCACCTCGAGGCCCCAATGGGGAGCGCGTGCGGTTGGACACGTTGAGGTTCCACCCCTGCGCACGAGCCCGCGGACCACCGCGAAAGTGCCGCAGCATTGATTTGGGGGGTCACCAGATGTCTCGGCGAGTACGCAGGTTGACAAGTGTGGACTCTGAATTCACTGGAGAAGGTCATCTAACCCGCGGTGACAGCACCGCAGTGGTTGTTGGGGGCGCAGAGCAGAGGCTGACCATTAAAGGTTTTACGTATTTGTTTTTAGAGAGAGGGGAAGGAAGGGAGAGAGGGAGAGAAATGGTGACAATGTGGAGAAATGTCCATCCGTCACCTCTCAGAGGTGCCCTGACTGGGACTGGACCTCAGACTTTCGCTCTGCGGAGCGACCCCGGAGCCACTGAGCCACACCGGCCAGGGCAGAATGTTCTGGATCCTGATTGTGGTGGGGTTATAGGGGAATAAATCTGTAAAATGTATTGAAATATACGCTTAAAATGGGTACATTTTATTGTTTGTAAATTGTACCTCAATGAACTTGGCTTTACGAAAACGACTTAGCGGGCCCTCCTGGCGTTCCTCTTGGGATCTGGGGACAGCCCCCTGGGGAGGGTCATCACAGGACAAAGGAAGAGACAAGAGTGGGGACTTGGGCTCTTTCTGGCAGCTGTTTGCACCCCTCCCCCGCCCCCAGACGTGCCCATTCCCGCCGCATCCATCGGGACTCTCCTGGTTGTGGACAGTGGAAACCCAGTTTCGTCTAACCCAAGATTAGACGAAAAGCGGGGAGACACTTTTGTTCCTGTCACTGGGAAGGGAAGGGGAGCTCCGCAACAGACGGGCTAGATTTGGGGGTCAAGTGCGGCCACCACGCTGAGGCCGGCCACGCTCTCCTCACCCTGTTTCTCCGTGTCACCTTCACTCTGGCACCCTGGGCAGGCACGTGGCCACCAGCAGCCCCAGGACTCCACGAAGAGAGCGATTCTGTCTTGGCAAAGGCTCAGAAGCAGCGGTCCTTCGCCCAGGTCTCCGCGGCCACGCGGGAGAGACTGTGCAGACGGGTCAGCCTGGGCCCTGTTTCCACGCCCCTTGAAGAACATGGACCGAGGGCTGGGGAGGTTTCTCCCGGAAAGGAAGCCCCGGTGCTGTTTCCGGACTTTGGGGAAGAGACTGGGACCAGGCGGAGAGAGCCGGCGCCCTACGTGGGTTCCCTGGGGCCGGAACTACTTTTCCTGGGCGGGCCAGAGACACGTGGGAACGGGAGCCCAGCAGGAACAGAAGGGCTGAGGAAAGTAAACTCAGATTCTGGAACCCGACGGGAAACAGCGGGATATTCTGACTCTAGGTGTCCCGAGACAGACCGCAGAAAGATTTCCCGGGCCCTGGTCTCCCACCCTGCTGCTCCTGGCCGACCGGCAGGCTCCAGCTGCAGAGCCCCGGGGTGGGGCGTCTCCTCTTGCGGCCCAGACGCCCCTGACCTAAACATCTTGTCCCTGTTTTTAGAAGAACACCGACTATTTTGAAAACTGAGACCTCTTCCTGGCATCCCAGCCATTCTGGCCTCAGGGAAATACTGGCAGGGCGGCGGTCACGGGACCTCTGAGCACAGGTGAACATTCTCACATTTTTGCTCTGAGAGCGCCAGCTCTGTCCCCGCCCCCTTCAAGAACTTGCAGACACACTGAGTTTTGTTCTTCAGTTTCCTAAACATTTATCAAGTATCTGCTTCATTGGAAACCAGGTGAAAGAAACGGTCCCTGCCCCTGTCTATTCCTCCCTAACCTTTGTGCCTCTCACTCGTTGTTGGCTGGGGCTGGGGTGTAACGCTGAACAGCAGCGCCAATCGCACCCCGGTCCCGTTCCTGCTCCTCATGTTTCAACATTAAGTATAATGTGTGTTCTGTGTCTTGACCAGGTTAAAGAAATTCCCTTTCATTTCTCATTGCTAAGAAATTGTGGGTTTTTTAATCCATAAATTGATGTTGAAATTTATCAAATGCTCTTTGTAGGTCATGTTTTACCGGGGTTTGTAATCCAAGAGCTTCTATCTACACTGAGCAGGGGAGGCAGGAGCCTAGAGGAGGGGCCACAGAGGACCCGGGAAGCCAGGAGTGAACGGACACTCAGGCAGCAGGTTCTTCAAGGGTGTGAAAAGCTGACCAGTGCGTGTCAATGAGGGGAATGGCGTTGTGCATTGGGGCCAATCTAAGTCAGGATATGGGGGTATGAACACGCCCTCAGAGGATGGGGATGAGTCTGGTGTGGTCCTTTCATGTGAGACCCCTTCCGCTGGTTTGCAGACACCTGCCTGCTGTGAGTCCAGGACACATCTTGACCCGGTACAAGTGGTCACTTGGGCATTTGACAGTGAAGTCAGCACAGGGGGCAAAAATCAAGAAGAGTTAAGATAACCCTTGGCAGTTGCTTCAGTTGCCCTTGAATACATATGTGGGTTTTATGTTTAAAGCCCCGTAAGCATCGAGAAAGCTCCTTGCTCCCCAGGCTGACTCCAACTGCTTCCACATTGAACTTTCTCCTACCACTCGCACTGACAGATTGTTAGTTGCTGGGAAGATCACCAGAGTTTTGTCTCAAGCCAACCACAAGCGGGCAGTGCAGGGTGCCACTGTGTCACCCGCACAGCAGGGACCGGACACATTCTCTCAGCTCCGTGTCTCCCCTAAGTCCACCAAGGCTGAACCAGACCCCCGGGGACAACCCCCTCCCAGGTCTGCGGCCATGGTGACCAGGGAGAGACAGGGGTCTTCCCCAGCCTGGCTTCTCTAGGGTCCCCTGACCCAGCAGGTCCGGGCAAGATCCTAGTCCCTGTCTTTGTACATGGCCACCGCCACCTCAGGAAAGGCGTCCTGTCCACCAGGACCCCCCAACCTGGCAAAGTCGGCTTCTGGCTAAACCATGGCCCTCCTGGCTCTATTGCCACCAAATTCTCAGCTCCACTCCTCCTTAGGGGCCACCATCCAGCCACCTGGGCCCCTTCTTTTTCTTCAAGCGCCCCCAAGCTCATTCCCACCTCAAGCCTGTCCCCTCTGCCTGAAAGGCTTTCCCTTCTCATTGTTCAGGTCTCAGCCCATGTGGGGTCTCCACAGAGAGGCCCCCCCAGGGCCCTTCCTAAAGCACCACCCCATTCAGGCACCCCTGTCACAAAACGCTGTGTGTTTTGTTCTGAGCAGTTCTCCATCTATTACTATCTTAAGTGTTTATTTCCCCAGTTACGGTCTGTCTCCCTGCACCCATGGACGAAGAGCTTCACTATCTTGGTCACCTCACAGCGACCCAGCACCTGGCGCAGGGCGAATGCTTGACTGTGTGTTGACGGGCTATACAATGGAATCCTTGTTCTGACTGACCCCATGACTGCGTGATCCAGCTTTGGAGTATCTCCCTCCCTCCCCCACTAGGGTGAACCGAGGACACTGCCTGCCTTGCCTACATGGGGGCCCCAACGCTCATAGCCTTCCTGGGGTGCCATCCCGAGAACCCCCTAGACTGGCCCTGCCGCTGCCTCAGTGGGCAGCTGAATTCCAGAGCCCCTCTGCCCACCTGCCTGCCTGTCCTGCCCCAGGGCCCAGGTTGGGGACTGATGGCAGCCTGGGGGTGTGGGATGAGGTGGGCACCTGCTAGGTGCATTGCCATCTCCTGCCCACCTCTCTGCTCGGTGCGGGCCTCTGGGTGAGTGTCCCTTGGTGGCGGCACCTCCTGCCACATTCATCCCCATTAGCTGCTGTCCACACTGGGCCAGAGGGAGATCAATTACCAGTGCTGGCCACTGAACCGTGCTAATGAGGATGTACGCTCGCCTGGCTGGTGGCAGGGAGGGGTGGGAGGGACAGGGGAGGCAGGGGGTGGAGAGGGGCGATGAGGGTTACCTCTCTAAAGGCTTGCGGGGGCAGACCCCCTTTGAGAACCCTGAAAGGTGCCCCCTGTGGGGGGCGGGGGGGGGAAGAAATCCCCAAGAACCCAGGTTTAGCTCAAGCTGTGCTTGGAGGAAACAGCCTGACTGGGGTCAGGGTCCCAGGGAGCAAGGCTGACCCTGGGGAAGAGGAGCATCCCCAGGCCTGGGCTCCCGCCCCCACCTCCCACCCCTCTGAGCCTTTGTGCAGGCCCACGCCCACCGGGATGCCCTCCCTGGGTCACCCCCACGCCCCCAGGTGCTATTGTCTTCACCTGCCACATCCTAGACCGCCTCACTCTTACCCAGACAGAAAGCCGCCCAGCGCCATGGTGCCCAGCCCCCACAGACCTCACGGTGTACGACTCTTGTCACACCGAGTGGTGCCGATCTGCACGAAAAGATGCCTGGCCTCCCTCGTAAGAGCGATGCAAAGGAAACCGCAAGGAGAGGCATCTTCTTCTACCAGGTTGGCAAAGATGGAAAGGTGGGCAGGGCCATGCCCACTCTGCCTGCTGGGAGTGGGTCGGGCAGGTGCACCTCAGTAAGTGGACCCGACCTCTTCAAGGGGCAACACGGTCATAGCTATGCACGTTCACAAAGCGTGTGCCCTTGAACCCGGCCACCCATGCCCTTGAACCCAGCCACCCACTCCCAAGCCTTTATCCTCTGAAGAGAAAAGTACAAGGTGGTTCACTGCCTGCAAACATGCACGTCCCCCGGGAGCAGCCACGAAAGTGGACCAGGCTGCATCACACAGGGAGGGTGTCCCCGGCCCCCTCACCTGCCCAGTGAGGTAAGCGGAGCACCCCCAAGCTGTCTGAGGGAGTCGATCAGTTAGTATAAATCACGTGCCTAGAGGAGCGGGGCCCGAGCATAATAAGTACAAGTTCTTGCTGTTATTATCAGTTTGCTATTGTCGAGAAGAATTGGGTGGATCTATACATACTGATACATACTGATCGCCCAGAAATGCTGGTCGGTGAAAAATGCAGAAACAAGGGCGTGCAGCGGCTGGGCGGCGTGTGGACGGGGCTTTGGCTGCTTTGTTTCCTGGGGAGAGCTGCTTCTGAAGACGCGGAAGGAGCAGGGCAGGAGGGCAGGGCCAGACCGCGTGGGAGAGGGGAGGAGGCGGGGGAGGGCCCCCCCCCCTTGAGACCGGGGTTTGCTCAGAGCTGCGTGCAGTTTGAGTTTGTAACTACGTGCCTGCACCACCTATTCAAACAAATAAATCACTTGTAGGGCCTGACGACTCACCTGTCAGCGTCTCCCACCTGACTGTGAAGCCCTGAGGACAGGAGCCATGGGGGAGCAGCTGCCGAACCCCCCATGTCCAGCACAGCCTGGCACACAGGCAGATGGGACCCCATGTGGCCCCTCTGCTGGGACCTCCTGTCCAGGCACAATTCCCAGAGACTCCCACAGACTGGGGCTGGGGCGTGCTGGGGTGGCCTGGGGAGGGTCTGGTCTGGGTGGGGGGCAGACCTGGAGAACTAGTTCCCAGACATGACTGTCCCCAAGAGCGGGACCCAGGTGTCCACATTCGTCCAGGCCTCCAGGCAACTCAGGCAGACTCCTTCAGTCAAGGACTAGATGCTCGGGCCATAGCAGAGGCCCCACTGCATGCAGGGTGCTGATGTCCCCATCTGCCTCCGGGGCTACACAGGGGACCAGGAGGCATCACCATGGCAACAGCCTTGGCAGCGCCAAGGAGCTAATCGTGGGGATTTCACACCTCTGATGGGCTGAGCTCCAGGCCTCTGGTGGGCATGGGCACCAGACTGAAGCCTGGGCTGAGGGACAAAACAAGGCCCATAGGCCCAGGAAGGGACCTGCTGGGGCCACGTCTGCCATCAGCCCCAACTTGAGGCCACCCTCCCCTGTAGGCTCATCCTCCTGCCCAGCAAAGCAATGGCTGCTCCAGCCTGAACCCCGGGAGGGCTGGGCGTGACCTCTAACCAGAGCATTGGTATGGAAAGAGCCCCAAAGCAGGAGCAACTAGACTGCCCACCACCCATCAGGTGAGGGACGGAGAGGCAGACAGGCCTTGTTCCTGTAGGGAGACACCTCCGAGGTCACCTGGAATGAGCAGCTTTAACAGGCAGGCGTGATTAGGGGAGTGGAAAAGCGAGCCCTAGTGAGGTGGGGACGGTCCCCCGTCGATTAGAGCACAAACAGACGACCTGGATGTTTTCTGCGGATGCAGAACTTGGAGAACATGGACTCCCAAAGCTGAGAGACAGTGGGGGCAGGGACAGAAGGGGGCCGGAAAGGGACCTGAGTTTCTTCCACTTTTAATGTAGGATGAATTCCTATTTTACTTGTGTTATCAACATAATTTTCAATAAAAATTAAAAGTCCTTGCTCTATTTTGCTTTCTCAGCGAGGCCCCCTCCGAGCGCCCCATTTGATACCGAGACCTGCCCCGCCCCCACACTGCGGGCCACACTCACACCCGCTCACAGGTGAGCGACTCAGGACAGGATTCACGTCTGCCCCCTCCCTTCCTAGGCAGCTGCTGACCAAGCCGGACCCAGCAAGGGCCAAGAATGGTTTTGTGTTTTTAATGGCTGAAAATCAAAGTGGGGATAATATTCTGCAACACAAGAAAATTATATGGAATTCTAATTTCAGTGTCCCGAGAGTGTATGGGAACGCTGCCGAGCCAACTCGTCCTGTGGAGAGGGGCTTCCCGCCAGAAAGGCAGAGCTGAGTGGCCGGAAAGCCAGAATATTTACTCTTTATTTTTCCCCAGACGCAGGCTGCTGGCACCTGGAGGTGGGTCTTCCTTTATTCTGTTATGTACCCCAAGTGCCTACAAGAGTGTCTGGCGCATAGTAGGTGCTCAGTAAGTCTGGCTCAAGGAATGGATGGAAGTGTGTGTGGTGGAGCATGTTGGCTTCGGCCTTGGAGAGAAAGGGACCCGCCCGCAGCTCCGTCTGGCAGACAGTGCCCCCCACGGAGGCTGGAAGGTGGGCTTAGGTCGCCCTGAGCACTGGGAAAGGTGGGAAAGGCGGGGGAGGTGGGGTGCAGCGTTGTTTGTCCCTGGAGTGGGCCCAGCAAAGGGCGGCAAAGCCAGGGTTTGGCAGGCCTCTGAACTGGTGGCATGGCCTGAACTCAGCCTCAGGGGCCCCCCTCAACGACCCCCCTCACTCACAGCCCCCCTGTCCTGCAGTCCGGCTGTGCCCGTGGGCTGCACTTTGGTGCCCTCTGGTGGTCACTAGGAGTGGTTCCTCCAAGGCAACCGCCTCCTTGGCCTGGCTGGCTATCAGTCTGGGAGGTGACCCCGGCCTGACCTCCCTAGGCCATCAGACCAGATCCAAAGGTTTACCTGTCCTGGGGCTCTTTCTGTCCCTTCTGATTCCCCTCTGGCCCTCTCTCTGAGGCAGCACAATGTCACAGGACACCTTCCCACCAAGCTGGAAGCACTTTCTGTGGTCCAACGAGGCAGGCCCAGGGCCCCCAGGGTGCTGCCCGGCTGCCAGACAGTGACCACTTCTGCCACTCCAGTGGGAACCCCTCCCTGACAGAGGGCGGGATGGTCACTCTGGTCCCCATGGCCCAGAGACCTGCCTCGAAGGATGGGCAGGGGGCCTCACACACTTCCTTGTGTTTTCAACATATCTGGAAACCACCCCATCTGAGTAAGGGCCCCGAGGTCCAAGGAAAAGAATGGTTTTAAGTTCTGCCTTGGGGACAGGAAGTTTGTTTCTGACCAGCGTGAGACACCACCTAGCAGTGATCTTGCGCATCTCACCACGCACACATTGCACCACCAGCAGCTGTTCCACTGGCCTCTGCCGAGAGACTCTGGGCTCCGGCAGGCAAGGGCCAGTGCAGGTCGCCTCTATGACCTCAGCCTCCAGCAGAGCCTCCCTGCATGGGTGCATGACTGGCTGCGTGGGAGGCGGATAATCCTGTGGCAGAGTCAGTTTTGGAGAATGCTGGGTACTCCACCAGGGTCAGGACCACTCCTGCCAGTCATTCTTATCCCATTTCACCAATCCCATTTCCAACACCACTGGCCCCCCACACCCCTCTGCCCTGCCCTCCGCCCCTCAGCCACTCCCTCCTCTCCAGCTTCAGGGCCCCTAGGGCAGCGGGTACCAAAACCTGGAACAGTCTCCTTGGAGCTTTCCAGAGATGGAGCCCCCTCCTCCAGCTGCCCCCATCAAAGGGGGCCCCCCTCCCAGGCACCCCAACGTTCGCTGTCCAGCCTGTCACCCTTACTTTTCATGCACACGATTAACACAAATGTTTGCTCCCCCACTTGGCCCTGTGTCTCCCCCACAAGAGACCCTGCCCTCGTCTCCCTACACCCCCAGCCCTGAAGCAGATGCTCACCTCCTGCTCGCAGGTACCACCTTGCTGCCCATGGCTGGTGGGTGCTGCGAGGGTGCACGTCTCACCCGGATGTGTCAGAAAGGCAGGATGGGCCTGGGGCAAAGCTCCAGCCAGAGGGGTCAGAACCGGGGGCCTCGTCCAGCTGTGTGCTGGGCAACTCCCTCCCAGCTGAGCTGAAGTTTTGTCAGGAAAAGAATCTCACCTCACACGGATGGGGGTGGTGAGGTTGCGGGGGGGCGGGGGCACGGTGAAAGCAAAAGCGTCGGAAATCAGAAAATGCAGGACAAACACACCAGGCTGTGACCTGAATCTACTGTGGCATCTATAAACCACCTGCACCCGACAGCTGCCAAGGACCCCAGGACACGACACTAGGCGCACGCCCCTCACCTGCTCAGGCAGCTCCGGCACCCTGAACAGCAGAGCAGCCAGGACCCTGGGGTGGCTGTCCCAGAAGGGTCTACAGTGGCACCAGGGCCCAGCTGGCCCCACGCCTTTTGTTTGGCTTACAGGTTTTTAATTGTCTTTCATCGGTTGCCAGGAATTTAAAAACCAAAATATTCTACCTAAAACTCTGGCTTTCTGGCTTCCCCAGATTACTAACGTTAGGCCTCCGTTCTTCCTTCAGAGCAGCGAGCTGCCGCTTAGTGACAGCCACCAGCTGCAGGTGGGGGTCTGCACTTCACCGTAACCCCACCATACCCAAGCGTCTCTCAGGCCAGTTGCCATTACCAACTTGTTTGTGCAAATACCGCTCATCACAAAGCAATGTCGCTGTGTGTCCTGTCTTCGGTAACAAGGGGAAAGTCCAAGCTGGAAAGTTCAAGCAGTGCCGCAAAAGCCTCACTGCTCAATGGCCCACTTCATCCATCTGGAATGTGCCCTGCCAGGCCCTCAAGACAGTGGGGTCTGACACCTGGGGACCAGCCACACAGGGCAGCTCAGGAGGGGTATGGCCATCCCTCTACACATACACTCCTTCATGCAGCTGATAAGGGGTGCAGCTGAGAAGAGCAGCCAGACCTTCCCAAGTGTAAGCCAATTGCTCCTTTGGAAGCTTTCAAGTTCGCCAAACCCCAAAGCACTAGTAAGCAAGGTGGCCGCACCAGGCACTTGACTGTACCTGGTGAGGTTGCCAGAGAAAGCCAGACGCAGGGAATGCTGTACTGGTGCGGCCTCTGGTGGCCATGGGGCAGCTCTGCAAGTCACTGGGAGGGTTTTGAACTTGATTCCAAGGAAAGAGCCCAGGAGCCAATCATGGATGACCCCCCAACTAGGCTCCGACTCCCCACCTAGGCTCTGCACCCCCACGGGTGCCCAGCTCTGGGCTTCCAGCTACTGCCTTCCCAAAACCTTCTTGATCTCCACCCCGCCTCTCAGCCACCTTCTTGGGCCCACTGGCGCTCATTTCAGTCCCCAGCAGGGTCAGCCCCCTCCCTGACCTCTTCAGAGAAGGGTCCAGCCTCCATTCTTCACATCCCACGGTTCCCTCCAGGCCGGCTCACAGCAGCCTCCTGGCGCTGGCAGGGCATAGCCCCCAGAGGTGGGCGGGGCAGAAGGGAGCAGGCGGGGCCTCAGAGGATGAGCCTGTGCTCCAGGAGAGGTTGCCGCTGGAGAGCTGCCGCAGCCAGATCGGGACTTTTACGTGAACTATACTGAGTTTTAAAGTTTGGCTCAAATAAGTACATGACCCAGGCTGCAGAAAACAGGGCAGGGTGGGTCGCGGCCAGGGGCCCCACAGCTGACAGAACCAGAGGGCGGGTGGGAGCCAGCGGTTTTCAAGGTTTTGTTTATTTGAGTAGTTTGTAGCCATCATCATGTTGATCCTGAGAGGCAAACAAGAGAGAACACTCCTGGACTCATTTCAGAGTCTGACGCTTGGAGGCTGAAGCGGGCCCCTGGGAAGGCCCAGGTCCCTGCTAACAGAGGAGAACTCAGAGGCTGCGTGAGGCAACAGCAGGCCCCACGCCCTCCCCGCACCCCCATGCCGAGCGGCATGTGCCTGCCCGTGCCCTTCCTAGTCCCCTGGGGAGCCCACCACACAACCAGAGCAGACAGAGACTCCCTGTGCGCCCCCCACCACACAGCTCCAGGACGGGCAGCCCAGGCGCAGCCGGGCAGCTTTCTACGGGCCCCGTGCGGGGCTCTGGTCCAAGCAGAAATGCCTCTCGCAGCCTCTCCCACCATGGCACAGTGGCAGGTCCCTGGGTAGGCTGGGCAGGCGGCCGTGGCCAGCGTGGCAGCCTCACCAGTTGGCCTTTACTGCCTTGATGTCACTCACGAGGTTCTGGGCCAGGCAGATGCCAAAGATCTGTAAGAGGGAGAGGAGGTGAGGGAGAGGCCACCGGTGGGAGTGGCCTGGGGTGAGGGAGTGGGGTGGCACACGGAGCGCCCAGGGTACCTGGAGCAGGGCGATGCCCACGAAGACCCCGGCCACAACGATCAGGTTGTCCTGCAGCCACTTCTCGAACTGCCCCACGCAGCCTTTCGTGTGGATGGAGCCCTGCTGCTCCAGCTCCTGGGGACACACAGGGACAATGGGGCTCAGCCCCGCCGCCAGCATGGGCCCCGGCTCGCCCCGCCCTGCCCTGCCGCAGGCCTCCGCGAGGCTGGCTGCTTCCCCTCGGCGGCTCTTGGCACAGCGGCCCGCTCCTCTGAGGGGCGCTCTCTCACGGCCCAGCCCCAATCCCATCATGCCCCTTCCTTTATCTTCTTCCCAGGTCTCAGCTGAAATCGTCACATTGCTGTTCACACTTATTTACCAATGAGCTTCCTGCCCCTCCCTTCACTGGAGTGGGGGCTCCTTGAGAGACGGGGCCCTGTCTGTGTCAGGGGCACGTGTCCGACATCTGGGACAAGACGGGGTGCCCAGCGGGT
This sequence comes from Glossophaga mutica, assembly GCA_039655065.1. NCBI lineage: Eukaryota > Metazoa > Chordata > Mammalia > Chiroptera > Phyllostomidae > Glossophaga > Glossophaga mutica. The sequence goes on from CM077314.1 coordinate 40,220,310, forward strand.
GCTCCACAAAGGTGCGCACACGCAGCTGTGCCCACTGCCCCCATGTCTGGCAGTGCCAAGGCGTGAGTGCCGGGACAGTTCTCGGGACCTGGCGCCCCCTCCCCACAGATCACTAAGGCCTTCCAGAAGAGCTCTGGGGCCCCCTTCCCATCTCAGAGCCCCCCACCTCGTCCCCACTCCTCTCACCAGTTTGAGCCGGATGTCGTAGCCACACTGGGTGTTGAGAACGTCTTCCTGAGGACACACAGGCAAATGGGCCACAGGTGAGGGGCACCCCGGGGCCCACGGCGCCCAGCCCTGCGATGGCTGCTGCTTCTCGGGAAGCAGATGGGACGAGATTCCCTGTATCCACGCCTCCTGAGTGAGGCTCGCTGGGGCCGTGAGCCTCTCTGCCTGACGCCAGCGCGCACAGTGGCACACCAGCCCGAGCTCTCTCCTGTTTCGGAATCCTGCCTGCTCTTGTTCTCCAAGAATGGGAAGAACCCTGGCCCTCCGTGCCCAGGGTGAGCTGTGACTGCCGCAAGGTCACTCTGAGAAGTTTCCGCTCTGAAGGCAGCCACCCCAGTACGGTGGCCCAGGGATAGGGCGGCTGGCTGCAGCCTGGGGGGGCCCTGCCCCACACACCCATGACTGAGGGAGGGCCCAACCCCAGCCCCCAGAAAGCCTTCAGGCTGGCCAGGAGCAGGCGCTGCCTGGGGTCTATTTAGCTGGGAACACAGGGTGCTCAGAGCTTGGTGGGCCAGGCCCTGCACCCAGGGGCCAGCAACTGCCATCTTGCTACAATCAGAGACAGGCTTTGCTGAAGAGGCGCAGCTCCTGCGCCCTCCACAGGTCTCAGACACAAGCCCGCAGGCCCACATAAAATGACTTCCTTTTGACATCCACAGCCCCCAGAGAGGGGCCGGGTGGCCCTGGACTCCGCCCCTCCCCAGGCCCCACTCACCGCAGGGTCTCGGACACAGCAGGAGAAGGGCACCCCGCAGCGCTCCCGGCTCGGGTTCAAGTCAGTGCAGTTGAAATAGATATTGAGGTTCCAGTCGTTGGGCCCTCGGGCTCCGCAGCAAGACCACTGGAGGGGTGGGGGAGGGGAGAGACCCACATGAGCCAGGCCCACTCTGTCTGGGGACAGGCTGGGGCTGCAGAGAGACAGAACCAGGCTGGGAAGGGGTGTACAGGCAGCTGGGTATATGGCCAGGAGGGTGGGCAGGCAGCCAGGTGTACAGCCAGGAGGGTGGGCACCTCCCCACCACCCCCCAGTAGACAGACCAGGCCAGGGCCCAGGGCCCTCAGAGAAGCTCTGGGCTCCGGTCCAGGTTGATGGAAGCCGGGGATAGTGGGAAGGGGCCCCTGAGCTTGTCCCCCTAACCCAAGAGGGACTGAAAAAGGAAGGGGTGGGGCAAGAATGTTGTCCCAAGACCTGGGACTTCCTGCAGGATACCCTGAGGGGTGGGTGTCAGGCCAGGCCTGCCCCGAGGGGAGAGGCTCCACTAACTACATCTCCCCATACTCTCCCAGAGATTTTAAGAAGATCCCCCTTCCTTCCTACAGTGGCAGGAGGGCAATCCTGCCAGCCTCATAACCCTCCCACTGCCCTTCATAAACGCGGTCGTCAGCACCCATCCCCATCTCCCCTACCCAGAACGTCACAGGCTGCCCCCCTGGGTGGGTCAGTGGCCTGTGGTGAAGCAGGAGCTCATGACCTGGCAGGGAAGGCAGGCGCGTGCAGCCTCAGCTCACTGAAGCAGCGCTGGCCGCCGCAGAGCCAGCCCTTGCAGGACCCAGCTCAGCAATAGACACAGCAGGCCCTGTGGGCCAAGGCCGGGGAGGGAGGTACGGCCGTGTGGCTCTGTGTGCACAGCCTGGCCTCTGCCTGCCTGCTCTCCTCTGCCTGGCACCTGCTGCTCCCACTGGGGAGCACCTGCCCCTCTCCTGTCCCAGACTGCCACCCCCAGGAGAACAGACCCCCACTTTTTTCACCACAGACTCCCCAGGGCCCAGCCCAGGGCCCGGCACACGATCGACCTATAGCAATTCCACGTTGAATGAACAAACCACATCTTAACGATCTGGCCATGTGTCCGCCTACCCCCGGGCTGAGAGCTGCCTGAAGCAGACACCAGCTCTGGCTGGCTCACCTTTGGATCCCAGAGCAGGCTATGTGGGCGGCGCCAAAGGAGAGTGACCATGCAGATGGGTGTGTGTGGGCGGCACTGTGTGAGCGGGGGAGAATTTGCAGGTGTGAGGTGTCAAGGGTTTTTCGAGCTGTTCACTGACTGCTTCTTCATAGAGGTGGGTGTTTAAGCTTGGGGGCAGAGCTTCTGTCAGGAGTCTCAAACTCTAATATGTTCAGAGTCCAAACGAATAATATAAATGAGAGAAGAGGGCCCACGGGTATAATAAAATACAGAGTGGAGGGGGCAGTAGCAAATAGAGAGCTCCCATACTAGTGAAGGGGGTGGCCACAAAGCAGCCTGGCCAATACCATAGGCCCAGGGTCTCGTAGAAGGGGAATACATATATTTGTATATATTTATATATATAAATAAGTAAATATAAGATTTTACTTATTTATTTTTAGAAAGGAGAAGGGAGGGAGAAAGAGAGAAAGAGAAACATCAATGTATGATGGTACCCTTCACATACCCCACAATGGGGACCCGGCCCACAACCCAGGCATGTGCCCTAAACTGGGAATCAAACCAGCAACCCTTTAGTTCACAGGCTGGCACTCAATCCACTGAGCTGCATCAGCCAGGGCAGGAATCTGTATTTTGATTCCTAGTCTAAGTGCAGTACAAGCCCTGGCCTAGGCGTTGCCAGTCTGGAGTCTCTGGCCTCTATTCCCAGCCCCGTTTCCCTGCAGGACTAGGCTCATGGGCACCCACAGGGCGGGCTTCCCTCAGAAAGGACAAGGCCTGGCTCTCTTCCTGGGGCCTGCCTGGCCGGGATGGGCGAGGGAATGGTCCCAGTGCACAGCGAACTTGCTCCCTCACTCATCTGCCCAGCAGGTGCCTCCTGCAGGTGGTGGCCAGTGCTGGGCGCTGGACTCACGTATTCCTGAGCAAAGTCAATGAGGTTCTGGAGGTCAATGTCATCCCGATAGGCCTTGACGTTGTTGTTGATGAAGAGGTTGAGCTGGTCTCGTATCCAGTCCTTGAAGACAAAGGCCAGGATCCCTGTTGCCAGCTCCAGGAAAAAGATGAGGCCGAGGAACACTGAGAACTGGGGTGGGGCATACAGACGGTGGGGGTCGGAGACGCAGAGTCTGGGGGTGCCACCAGGCGGAGCGCATCCCCACCTTCTATCATTTTAGCGTTGTTTTATGTCGGTAAAACAATGCTGTCCTTACCTACCCATCCATTCTGCTTCCTCTGGTACTCACCCATTTTGTTTGTTTGTTTGTTTGTTTTGAGAAACAACCCTTCACATACACCTTTAGTTTCTGTAGCTCATCTGGAACCATCACCTCTTTCCCCATTCCCAGATAGAGAACTGGGCATGCTCCGGGAGCTCACCAATCAGAACGCTACCTCCCCAGGGCCATGGGGATTGGTCCAGACATGGCCAATCAGAATCAAGGGGGTGCAATTAAAGGAATTTGGCAGAATGATTGAGAAGAGCCTCAGCCTCCAGTAGGAGTTCCTAGGAGGACAGTGTGAAGCCAGCACCCACCATTCCTGGGCATCGTTTGACCCTACGGGGAATGGAACTGACCGAGAGGGACAGAACCGAGAAACAGAGAGACCAGGCCAATTGACAATGTGGTGGTCCCTGGTCAGGAATGGGCCGGTCCATACCCGGCACACCTATGGGCTTTTCTTAGTGAGTCAATAAATACCCTTTTATTCTTAGGTCACTGGTTTTCAGTCATTTACAAAAGAAAGACTCCTATAAATATAGATGATACGAATCTGATATTTATTGCTATAACATAATAAAAGTACCTGTTATTAGGCATAAATTGTATACAAGAAGTGGGTAGGAGGATGTTGGGGTCCCCAGTGGATCTAAGGGGGGGGCACTCACAAACTTGAGCAGGAAGGTGTTCTCCCGGAGGGCCCCGATGCAGCCAGCAAAACCCAGCACCGACATGACCCCTCCGACCACTACAAACAGCCACACGGGGTCAAGGCCTCCCAGATCTGTCAGCGCCGAGATATTGGAGAGGACGCCCTGTGCCAGGAGAGCAGAGGCAAGTGGGGGTGCTGATCCTCCCTCCATTGTGACCTGTGGCAGCCCCATGCCCTAACCCCCATCTTACCTTCTCACCCCAGGCCCAGAGGCCAATGGCGAGGAACAGGGCTCCCAGCACCTGCAAGAGCAGAAGCAAAGGGCTCAGAGCTGGGGCGCCAGCAACCTGCTTCACCCCCAGGAAAGCCTCTCTCCCCCAGTGCTCAGGGTTTTCAGGGGGAGAGAGAGGAAGGGGCGAAGGGCTGTAAATAGGATTCAGGATCCTTTCCACCTTCCCAAGAACACATCTCAGTGCCACCTCCCCACAGCACACAGCATGGAAGATTAACCACCACGGAGCCCTGGGATGGACATCAGGGTCTCTTCCTGGAACCCAGAATGGAACAGAGGGCCATCAGGGCACTCCCAACAAGTGTCCTGAGTCTCTGCTCCCACCCCAGCCCATGCTGGGGCTCAAGGCTCCTGGCCTCTACCCCTCCCAGCTCCAGCCCTCCAGCTGCCCTGCAACGCTCTATTTCACCATTGCTACCTCTGTCTGCCAGAGGCTGCTTTCTGTCCAGTTCCACCCTCAGAGCTCAAAACCAAAGACCCTGCATGGAAAGGAATCCTGATGGGAGCAGAACCCAGCTGCAGGGCCTCAGCCTAGGCCAGGGGCTGTATCCTAGAAACCTTGTGGCCGAGCTCCACCTGGGCCTTCTGATCGCCACCCTCCACCCTGCCACCAGTCCTTACTGAGAAAAGACCTGGATGTCAAGGCCACTGCCTGACCCTGAGCAGATCCCTGACCATCCTCCTGCCCAAGGCCAAGGCTGTGAACCAACTTCTTCAGACCTCCCCATGTCCCCCAACCCTTTCTCTACAGGCTCCTTCCTCTCAGCGCTTAGCCTGGGCCAACTCCACCCACCTTGAACCCCAGGCTCCTCCCACAGCTGGACTCTTTAGACATGTCTTTCCTCCTCTCCCCTGGATCTGGGATGTGAAACCAAACATCACTTCTCCTGCCTCATCCCGCCTGACCCGCCCATGGCCTTTAGACAGGCTACCACCTCCACTTTCTCTTTCCTGAACCACTCAATGATGAACTCAGCACCATGTTTGACCTGTCCCTTCTCCGCCTCCCTCCCAGCTCCTCTGCTTCACCCACCCCATGAACTTGACCATGCCCATGACCACGCACGCCCACCGCCCACTAGTTCGCACCTCAGCCTTCAGCCCTTCCTCCCCTTCATGCTCATTTTCCACCCCTTGACGTCACTGACATCGCCGGATCACCACCCAAGCCTCCCCCTGGCTCCAGACACTGAACTGCAGACACTTCCATGCCCTAGGTTCTGTCCCAGATGCTGGGACACATCAGCGAATAGGACAGCTAGCTCTCAGCCCTTGTGGAGTTTACACTCCAGTGGGGGAAATCCACGGTGAGCAAAAACAGTGATGTCAGTGGCCAACAGATCCTTTAGAGAAAATCAAACACTGAGTGAAGAGGGGTGACCGAGGTGGGGTTTAGTTAGAGAAAGTGGTAACATTTTAGCTGTGCTTGAAATGATAGAAAGGTACAGGGACGAGAAGAGAATTCCAGGGGGAGAAACTGGCAAAGGCCCTGAGGTTAGGTCAGTTTCAGTTGTGCAAGGGCCAAACCAAAGGGTGGGGCCAGACCCCAAAGGGTGCTGAAGGCCATGGGAAGGGTCTGGACTGTATTCTAGTGAGAAACCATTGGAAGATTATGAGCAGGGCAATCCCGGAATCTGCTTCCCATTAAAACAAAAAATCTCTGGACCTGTTTCATAGGCACCTCCCTTAGGCCACCTTGACCCAAACCTGAAACCCTCCTTCTATCCCCCACCCCAAGTGGCCTGGTCCTATCAATCCAACCTTGTAACTTCCCCTGGAGCTTTCCTCCCCCCAACCACCACCCCACCTTTGCCCCAGGCTTCCTTCCTGGGCTCCCTACCTCCAACCCCTGCCCCTGCCCCCGCGCCCCGCAGTTCAGCCTCTAATACAAAAGCTAGAACAGACCCATCACCAGCATTGAAGCCCCCACTGCTCCACACTGTCCCCAACATAAAACTAAAACTCTGCCTCAGCCCCAGGGCCCTGGAGCAAGCTCGGGTCTCTCCTGTCTGTCTCCCCTTGGCATTTGAGGGCTCCCTCTGCTCAGTGCTCTGCCTCACCTCCGCTCACTGCCCACTGGGCTGTCACCTTGGCTTTGCATTTAGTGGCTGTGTGTCTCTAGGTGAAATGACCTGAACTTCTCTGGGCCTGCTCCCTCATATGTAAAATGTAGATAATAATAATGTAGCTTCAAGAATACAGTAAATTATAGTTCATTTGATATGCCTAACCCTGGGGGCAGGCTTCATCATCACCCTCTCCCAGGGTGGGAGGCCCAGAGAGAAGTGACTTGCCCCTCGTCTCACACATAGGCCTGTACCACAGGCCTCCAGACCTCCCCACCAGGAAAGTCGGCACAGACCCCACACCCTCCAAGAGCTGAGCACTGCTGGAGCCTCGGGGGACTGCACGGGCAGCATGCAGGGAGAAGGCAGCGCCACGTGGGCCTACTGAACAGAACTGAGTGGGCCTGGCGTTTTGACCAAGGCAGCAGGAGCAGAGACTGCAGAGGCAGCAGGCAGCCTCGGAGAGATGAGATGGGGGAGGGAGAAGGGAGAGATGACTTGGCAGGGCCCAGGGGCACAGATGCCACCCTGGGAGGGGCACCAGCATCTCCCTCCCCAGGACAGGGGCAGCCCTGCCCTGGAGCCTGGGGTTGGACAGCTGTGGAATGTAGAATTCTGTTCCCCAGGGCCAGCTCCCAGCCTCTAATAGGGGAGGTCCTCCCCCAGGACTCTGACTACTGACACTGTTGGTAGGGAAGTCTCCCAGGATGGGGCTGGACATGGAAGGGCTTTGACTCAGCCCCCTTCGCCAGAGCTAAAGGCAAGGCGCAGGTTCAGGTGCTGGAGGGGAAAGGGGACCCAGCCCTTCCCTTCTCAGCAGACTCTCCTCCCTAAACCAGGGCTGGGGCTCAGCGTGCACCCCACACCTCTGGGTATCAAAGTGAGTTGGGCAGGAGGGAGGGCCAATCACACCACGCGTGCCCCTAGGGCCTTCAAGAAAACACTCTGCCTCCCCTGCAGAGCCTTAGGAAGACCCCTTCCCCTATACCGTGTCCCCGGTGGCTGGGACCTGCCCCTCTGCAATCTGTGCTTCCCAATAGTTACCTCCGGTGATCTAGGGTGTTGGGCGGGCAGGTAGGAGTGGCAGGAAGCAGTAGGGAGACCGTCCTAAGCCCTGGTGGCAGGGAGTGGTCTCCCCTCAGTGGGAGACTGAACCTCCTTCTCCCGGCACCCCCAGCACAGGGCCCGGAACCCACCCCGCGCTCACCCAGAAGACAATGTTGAAGCCAAACAGGAAGTATTTCCCGCAGCAGCCGACCTCGGGTTCCTGGAAATGCTGGTGCTTGCCGGGCATGGTGAGCGGCCACCCGCCGGCTGGGTACCCGGAGCTGAGGCCGGGCCCAGCCCTCCGCGGGCAGCCCTGGGCTACAGCCGCCCGGGGCCTAGCCCGGTGGCTGCGGCTTCATGGCCAAGGCCACACAAGACCCGTCGGGCCCCGCCCGCCCCACAGGGACCGCCCCCGACTCCAGGGCTGCCCGGCTCTGAGCCCGCTGGGTACCCTCAGAGCATCTCCGCCCCTAGGCCTGGCTCTGCCTCAGCCCTTGCCCCGGGCTCCGCCCCCCAGCGCGACTCACTCGCCTCTGAACCCCTGGGCCGAGCCCCACCCCTGAGTATGGCCCCGCCCCAAGATCCCTCGGCGCCCCGCCCCCGGCCTCGCTGCACTGGCGAGCCGTGACAGTCCGAACTGTGGCTTGCTAATGGCAGCTCAAGCCACAGGCGTGAAGGACTCCCCAGTTCCCCCAACCCTGTGAGGCTCAGTACTAGCACCCTTGAACCCCCAAGCCCCGCCTTTGCTGTGGGAGTTCATCTCTGGAGAGGAGTAGTTACTGCGCTGGTGAGCAGATGGGAATGGTGATTCACTCGCGTTCTTAACACACGTGCAGACGTTTTATTACAGCAGAGCCCAATCAGACACACGGCTCACTCACCAGAAATTCAGCCCTTCCTGTACTGGCTCGGACTCGGGCCCGGCGACTCCTGGGTCTTGTGAACGCCGCGCCAGCTGCTCCCTGCCCTTCAGTTTTTCTAGGGGCATACGCCCCGCCCCCTGGCTCAAACCATTTTGCCGCTCGGAGCCCCCCAGTCTTAACCACTGTCCCCCATCCCAGCTTGGGCCTGATTGGGCTCCTGGGTACCTGGGAGTCACACACGAGCCCCTCCCAGGGAGGACTGGGCCAGATCCTGTTTCTGAAGGAAATGAATCATACTCAATGTTAGAGCCCTCCTTAAAACTCAGTCCAGTTTTGTTCAAAACAGTATTTATTTAGAACAGAAAGAGTAAGTGTCTTATTTGAGCTTCATCAACTTAATCCGCATCTAGCAGGACCCTGCTGAGGCCCAACCACCATTCTACTCTCCAGGGCGGGCCTCACTCACCGACCTCCATCCACTTAAGCCCTTAAGCCCCTCTGAGGCCAGGAAGCCCAGACAGCCCCCGCCACAGCTGAGGGAAGAGGGAAGGACCACAGGTGCTGTCTCCCTCCTCAGCTCCCCTCATATCCCTCCTCTGTGAGATGATGTGGTTCTGCCTCTAAGCCTCCAGCCTCTGGAGATGGGGGTGGGGAGAGGGGCACAGCCCTACTCCAGGAAGGTAGGGGACTGAGGGTGGGCTCCAAGAGGCAATCCACAAAGGCTTTTCAGCAGAGTGATCACCAAGAGGAGAGGCCCCTACTCCTGTCCCTGAACTCCATCTCTCAGAGCGACAATGGCCTTGAGCCCCCACTTCCCTAGAATAGAGGGCTTGGCCCTCAGGCCCCTGAGCTAGCCCCCTTCCCAGGTCTCAGGTAGGTACAGAATAAGTACGGGGTCACAAGCTTTGCTCCCATCATCTTTCTACCTGCTTGTCATTGAACCCTCTTCACCCAGTGACCCCACCCCACCCCACCCCACCCCACCCACCCACCCACCCCTGGGTGAAACAAGGAAACCCAGGGATTCCCTCTACCTTTCCGCTGCCCTGGGTCCTCAACGTACATCCCCTCCCCCAACACACACACATACACGCACACATATGTGAGCACACCTGGGCCCCAACTCTTGTTAAAGAACGTTTGTGTTCATGCCAAACAAGGTGCAGAGCAGGTCCTGGGCCCTCACCCCAGGCCTGCCTGGGACACCTCCCCACTCAGTGGCCAGGGGCTCAGGGGTGCCGAACAGGGAGCGGAGCCCAGGCCCTCTCACACCGCAAACTTGCTCTCGGCCAGGGTGTTGCCCTCAGCTGGGGTCTTGTTCTTTGCCAGGGTCTTGTTCTTGGCCAGGGTGTTGCTCTTGGTAGCTGTGTCTGCATGGGCCTGGTACCCAATGATGGTCTTTGCCGAGAGTCCCAGACGCTCTTTGTAGACCCGCCTGAGGGGTGAGCAGGTGAGGAAATGAGACAGGCAGGCAGCAGGTTATCCCTGGAGATAGCCTGGGACCTCGGGTCCTCTGCCCAGAGCCCCTACCCTGGTTCCAGCCCCAGGCCCTCCCATGCTGTGCATGAGCCATGTGGAAACCCAAAATAGGACTAATGGGAGGGAGTTCTGCTGGAAGTATCTGAAATCTAGACCCCAAAGCCTTTCTACATGTGGGTAAGGCAGAAGGGAGAGGCAGCAGGGAGGGTTCCGGAGATCTCCCTCGCAGACCAAACCACCCCCATTTCACCTTCTCCCCCAGAAGAGCCCCAGCCCCACGCCCTGCCGGGGCCACCCTCACCCGATGTGGAGCACGGCCGTCTGGTTCTCTGCCTCTCGTGTCCACACGGCGATCTTGTCTCCCTTGGCCCGCACGTTGACAACAGCCCCACACACCTCCCGGCCAAACTCCTCAAAGCTCTCCCCAATGAGACATATCAGCTAGGGCCAAAGTGGGAGGCGCTGCGACCTCCAGCTGTGGCCCAGGGACTGCATCCCCCCTCGAGACCACTGCCACCATAAGTCCCGTACCAGCCCTGCCCCTTCCTTCATGGGACCCTCCTGCCCAGCCCCTCCACTCACTGTCTCCAGCCACAGGCGGTCTAGCTCGATGTGACGCCGGTCTTTGGCAAGGCTGATCAGCCAGCGGCCACCCCGCTTATTCCGGGCATCTTCCCATGTGGGCTCGATGCCATCCTGGGAGGCCAGATGGCAAAGCAACCGCCTTTGTTCAGAGGGAAGTGGGAGCCCAGCCACCTTCTCCCAGGTCCTGCTCCTGCCTCTCAGGAGGCCCCACGGGCCAGGCTCTCTCTTGCCTCCATCCCTCAGCACAGGCAGGTGCCACTGCCAGCCATTCAGCCCCCGGAGCCTCAACATTTGTCACCTGTTACAGCCTTTAGTATGTGACGGAACAGAATTCCTTAAGGTGAGGGTTCAAATAGGGGTAATTAGCGAAGCCTCTGGGCAATCGCAGTGTGGGCCATGCCGGACATCCCAAGCTTGGCTGGCACAAGTTCACCTAGGAATCTAGGACACTGATGTCAGGGTCCCCCTGCCCGTACGTATCTGCTGGGCCAGCACCCCCTGGAGCGGGTCTGGGCCTTAATGAGCATTGTCTGTGGGCAATTCTGATTCCTGTTCCTAGTTAAGGACCCAGGCCAGAAACCTGGGCTCCTTCCTTGTCCCCCCAGTTTTGAGGTTCTCTAGTGGTCCTTCTACATGCAGCTCAGGCCTGACGCTTTGTCCAAGCTTCTCTACAGCATTTCCTTCCCTGGTCCTGGGCACCCCACCCTAAGCCCCCTGTGAGGAAGTAACGCAGCAGACACTGGAGAGAATCAGACCCCACACCTGCCCCTGTGCCCTGGGTGGTGGGAAGCAGAGTTTACCTTGAATAGGGCGTAGTCACAGCCTGCAGAGAGCTTACTGGCCAGCTTGATGTGACTGTACAACCTGGAGAGAGTCCCCAACCCCAAGCTGGAAGTCCAGGCTTTTTAGGGCCTGGTTCCAACTGGCCTCAGTCCCCTCAACTCCCTACCAGCCCACACTGCTCCCCCACCCCCCACCTTCTGGCCTCCAGCCTTTGGTCACACTACTAAGCCCAGGCGAAGTCCCATCTTCACGTACCCAAACTCTCAAATCCCAGGAGCCTTCCCTGACCGTCCAAGCCTAGAGGGCAGGTTTTTAGACAACCCCTCTCCAGGGGGTTTGTTTCTGATGCCCCCTCCAGCTGACACCCCAGGCCTTCTCACCCCCACCCCAGGGTTTGCACAGCACCTTTCAGGTCCCCCCCCCAGTACCCCCCACAGACACTCTGAGGCAGCCTCATCCTCACTTTGTGGTTGAGACAAGCTCAGACAGGGAGAGGAACTTGCCCAGGATCACAAAGCGTGAAGTAGCCAAGTTGAGGGGCAACTCCTTGCTTCTCCCACTTCTCAGTCTTTCTCCCTAAGTCCCAGGAAGGCTCCATGGGGCCTGTGTGCCCCCCCAATGCACCCTGCAGAACCCCCTAAGCCCCAGACCTCACTAAGGCTGCCGGGCCCCAGGGAGCGCTGGGAAAGCTGTGTAGGAAGCAGCCCTCCAGAGGGAGGGTGTCAAGGAATGGTCCGGAGCTCAGAGCCCCCTGGCCCCAGCTTCTGCCACAAAGGGTAGACACTCACGCCCAGAAGTCCTCCACTGTGTCAAACTTGGTGATCTGATGCAGGTTGTCACGCCAGGCCCGGCTGCGGTCATTCTTGAAGAACCACAGAGCCCACCTGGAGGTAGGGGGGCCAAGAAGAAGTAGAGAGCCCCTGTGCCCACCCCCAGCAGCAGCTGGGCTGGCAGGGCAGTCTCACCCCTGTAAGGACAAATGGGGCAGGATTCAGGGTACCATCCCCCCAAGGCTTCTGCAGTCAGTTACCCTGAAGGGCCAGGGTACTGGAGGAGAGGTGGAGGCATTGAAAGCAGAACCCCAGTTAGGTTAAGGCTGGGAGGGACAACAGGACCCAAGTCTGAGGCCAGCTCTGGCCTTCCCCAGCGAGGACCTGGGGCCAAGAGATGAAGGGGCTGTCCCAGGCCGCAGAGCAGGGGCAGCCCTACCTGCTCTGCAGAGGGTGCGACTCCTCCTTGACCTCCACCGGGCCTCTGTCCCGGGCCCTCCTCCTAAGGGACTGCAGACCGATGGGAGAGTTCAGAGCCTTCTCTCTCATCGATGCTTCTGCTGGTGCTCGTGCTGCCTCCTCTTCCTCTTCCTCTTCCTCTTCCTCTTCCTCCTCCTTCTTCCACTTCAGGACTTCACCCTCAGCCTCTCCAGCCTGACCAAAGAAAGGAGTTGGGGCAGGCAGGGGACAGGGAGTCCCGTCCCTGCTGCAGGAGGGATAGGCAGGTGGACTTACAGGGCTGGCAGTAGCCATGCTGCAGCAGCCTGGGCTCCGAAAGGGACAGAACATCTGAGAGCCCCCAGCTGCTGGCTTTTAACCCACCAGTGCCCCGCCCACACCCCACCCCACCTGCCCAGGGCTGGGCAGAGGGAGGAGCCAGCAGGGAGGTGCTCAGAGGGAGAGAGGTCAGCAAGCCTTTGGTGAGCACCTTCTGAATGCAGGCTCAGGGCTGCGGACAGGTGCGCCCAGGCAGACTCAACCCCGCCCACATCACTCCGAGGGCCCCTGCGGGGAGGCAGGGAGGTAAGGGTCAACACTAGGGGTCTGCCCTTCCGACACTGCACACCCCCCGGGTTGTGGGGGCTGAATTTACAGCAGACTGTCCCAGAACTGGCAGAAGCAGTGACTGACGTGGCCAGGGCAAGGCACGTACATCCTTGTTTGTCTCTGCTGCCATTTGCCTCCTCAATTTGGCCACCAGTGTCATCTCACACAGGCATTTATCTGGTCTCTGGAAGCATCTGCATTGTAGAAGTAATCCTCCAGAAACAGGGAAATTGGATTAAAAATTCATGTTTTGGGTTTCTCTTGAAAATTTGGGAAGATCTGGCAACACTGGACTCCACAGGTCCTCCAGCTGCTGCCACTGAGGCTGCCCTCTGGGAGAGCACGTGGGCTTCCATGAGGCCCCGCTGGCCCACTGCACTCCTGGCCTATCCAAGTATCCGCCACCTGGGCTTGGCTGGCAAGGGACGGCGTCACACAATCAGTGTTCGAATCCTTCCTGCCCTAACCTCAGCCAAGTTACTGAACCTCATGGAGTCTATTTCCCCATCTGTAAAATGGGAAGGTTAACGAGACACAACTCAGAAGCTTGTTGTATTAAATGATATAAAACACAAAAAGCCACCCTGGCTGGTGTGGCGCAGTGGATTGAGTGCTGGCCTGACAAGCAAGGGGTTGCCGGTTTGGTTCCCAATCAGGGCACAGGCCTGGGTTGCTGGCCAGGTCCCAGTCGAGTATGCACAAGAAGCAACCACACATTGATGTTTCTCTCCCTGTCTTTCTACCTCCCTTCCCCTCCAAAAATAAACAAACAAAATAAAACAAAAAAAGTCTAAAAAGTAAAATAAAATAAAATGCAAAAAGCCCATAGAAGGACTGACTCAGAAATCAATAGAAATTGCCTGAGGATGGTCCTCGCTAGGTAGCTCAGTTGCTTAGAGCACAGGTGGCCAACACAAGGTCACAGGCCAAATCCAGCCCTCCACCTTGTTTTATCCGGCCGGGCACCTTGGTTCCACCCAGCAGCAGTGCCGAGCTCCTTGCCCCTAGCTAAGGAGTAGTTACATTTATACGGTCCTAAAATGGCATTCGGCCCTTTGAAGGCAACCTTGAGGCTGATGTGGCCCCCGGTGAAAATGAGCCTGACACCCCGGGGTTAGAGCATCGTCCTGATACGTAAAGGTCGTGGGTTTGAGTCCCTGTAAGGGCACATACAAGAATCCACCAGTGAATACACCAGTAAGTGGACGAACAAATTAATGTTTTTCTCTCTCTCCACTTTCCTCTCTAAAAATCAAAAATGAAAAATGTTAAAGAAAGAAATCACCTGGGCTACCTCCAGGGTGGGGGAAGAACTGGAAAGGGCAGGGAAGGGAAGGTCGGGGGAGGGAGCCGTGGTTCTGAGTGAAGCAGTCTCCCAGCCTTCTGAACAGCACCGTTTTCCGCAGGGGGCTGGTGCCTCCCCAAGTTTCTTAAGGTTTCTCTCCCTCCCCCACACCATTTTTAGGGGCCCAGATCTCCAAGGAGAGCGGTCCCTTCCCCTACCCCACACCCAGGGAAGCTCAGGACCACCTGGAGGCTGGCAGTCAATATGTATTCGAAGCTCCTCCCCGAAGGACTAAGTATGTGCCAGGAATAGGGCTGTATGCCAGGAGGCGGTGGGGAGCAAACTCAGAGCAGCCCCTGTGCCCTAGCCTGCCAGGGAGCCAGGCGCCAGATCGTCTCGCGAGATCACGGCCCCCACTGAAGACAAGGGATTCTCAGGTGGAGAGCATCAAGCCCGCCACCTGAACTGGAGCTTCAGCGCAGTTCTCAAGTGCTTGGGTCAGAGCCACCTGCAGGGCTCCTTAAACAGACCACGGGGCCCTGGCTAGAACGTCTGGCTCCTTAGCCCCGGGCTCGGGCCTGAGAATTAGCATTTCTGGCAAGTTCCCTGGGGGTGCTGGTCAGGGACCCCATTCTGAGAACCAGTAGCTCAAAGGCAGTTCACCGAGGAGGTGACGTGTGAGCGGACAGCTAAAGCGTGAGGTGGAGTAAACTAGGCAGCAGAGGAGGGCATCTCAGGGGTGCAGCGGCAAAGGCTGGGGCAAAGGAGCTGGGTCCTGACAGAAGGGGAGAACGACCGGTGTGGGGAAGCCCAAAGCGGGAAGGAAAGGACGGCGAGTCTCGCTCCTAGGAAAGTGGGAAGGCACCAAGTGCTGAAGCGGGGACGGGCGGACTGGGCAGGTAACCCCCTGGGCTGTCCAGCAGGTTCTCCGCGTTGCTGTGTAGCGACCAGCCTCCGCGGCAGCAGGAGCGCCTGGAGGAAGATCCATCAGGACGCTGACGCGGTTGCCCAGGTGGCAGGAAGAGGGAGAGAAGGTGGCGGATTTCCGAGGCATTTAAAAGGAAGCCTCAGTGGCGTTTGGGGCGGGACAGGCTCCGTACCAGTGGGACACGGTGTCCCAGCTACTTACTGCTGCGCAAGAAACCGCCCAAATTTAGTGGCTTAAAGCAACACTAACCATTTCTTTCGCTCCCAGGTCTGCGATTTGGGGTGGGCTCAGTAGAGACAGCTCCGCTCTGCTCCAGAGCGCTATCGGGCCGGGGCTGCGAGTCGGCTCACTCCCCGTGGGGCAGTTGGCTCTCTCTCGGCTGGAACCTCCCTCCACCGGGGGTGTCGGCGGGACAGCTCTGTGTGTGGCCTCTCTACAAGGCCGACTCACTTCCTCACAGTGGCCGGGTTCCCAGAACAAGAGTCCCAAGAGACAGGAAGCAGAAGCTGCTAGTTTCTTTCTTTCTTTTTTTAAGATTTTATTTTTAGAGAGAGGGGAAGGGAGGGAAAAGAGGGGGACAGAAACATCCATCCATTGCCTTTCATGCCCCCCAACCAGAGACCCAGGCTGCAACCCAGGCATGTGCCCTGACGGGGAATCGAACTGGCTATCTTTAGGTTTGTGGGACGATGCCTAATCCACTGAGCCACATCGGTAAGGGTAGAAGCTACTAGTTTCTTAAGGCCTGGGCCCCAAACCGGCACAGCACCTTGTCCACTGTTGAGTCACAGGGCCAACATTCAACAATGGGAGCATCATACCACCCCCAAGGGGAGAAGTGTCAAAGAATTTTGGACAGAGGAGGCACTGGAAGAAGGCCAGGCTTGGGGAGAGATCGTAAATCTAGATTGGATGAAGAAAAAGGGAGAAAGTGAGAGAGGATAGGAGAATTTTTGACGAGCGGGAAAGGGAAACTGAGGCAGGTGGTTAGACAAACGGGGCCGAACAATCGGAGGCGTTTCCAGCCAGCTGGTGAGTCCCAGGACCTCATCCCCCCGACCCACTGGAGAGCAACCGGTTCCCACCTCTCTTCCCTAACCAGAGAGCAAGTCACTTAAATCACCTGGTCCGGGAGATAGAGAACAGAGACCCAATTAGTGCCCTCAGTGGGTGAAGTCAGGGGAACGAATGACAAAAACCCAGTGAGAACCAAACAAATCCAAGACAGAAGTGAGGCTGAGCAGAAAGTGACCCTGGTCCCTCTACACACTTTGATACATCGGCGTACCAAAGATCACACCAGGAAAGCTGATGAACACTCTGCTGAGACCTCCCCTAGATGCCATCAGCCGAAGAGAGAGGAAACCCCTCAAAACAAAGGATGCCAGCGCAGGCTCTCTCTCTCTGGCGCACACCCATGCCTTCTCTTTCTCGGGCGTGAACTTTCTCCTGAACTCTAAGGGTCCCTGCAAGACTTGCCCCCCAGGGGAGCAGTGGGCGGCAGCAGCTCCTCTCTGACTGAGCCCCTGAACCTGCCGCCAAGGCCCCCTTTCCTCTGACTTCTCAGTGAGTCCCCACAAACCCTCGTGGCTCACTCCCTTCCTTTGACCTTTCTAGGGAGCCAAAGCAGCCCTGCCCAGGCTCTCTCCTGATGATTTAATAAGCATACTCTCAAAATCACCTGGGCCCTGGCAGGTGGGGCTCAGTGGGTTGAGTGCTGACCTGCGAACTGAAAGGTTTCCGGTTCAGTTCCCAACCCAGGGCACATTCCTGGGTTGCGGGCCAGGTCTCCCCCAGTTGGGGGCTGGCGAGAGGCCACCAATCAATGTTTCTCTCCCTCTTTCTCCCACACTTCCTCTCTCTCTGAAAATAAATAGATAAAACCATTTTTTAAAAAGTCACCCGGGCTTGTGTTGTGAAATCTTTCATACACAAAGGAACCCACACACTACAGACCGGCCCAAGGCAGAACTGCACCAGGCCCTGTCCCTTTCTGGTGACGAAAGGACCCTCCCAAAGTGCCAGGCATGTTCTTAGCTGCCCTGGAGTCCTGGCCCAGAGCCTGGCGTGGAACAACCCTGCCAGTCACAGTATGCCTTCCCACCATCGTCCTTGCCTTCCAGCTGGGTGACTAAGGAGACACCCTGGCCCTACCTGGGTCCTGGCCCCTACCCAAGGCCCTTTCAGGTCAGCCTCTGGGGGCATCACAGTGACGATGAATGAGCAGGAGCTCCTGGCCCTGCTTTTCCGTCCCTAAAATATCTGGAGTCTGCCACTCCCCTCCCCCTGGGCACTGCCTCCATGCCAGGCGAGCTCTGCCCTCCCCAGCCTGGGCCACCACCAAGGTCTCTCCCGACACTTTCCAAGCGTCCACTCCTGCCTCGCTACAGGACGTTTTCCACGGGCCTCAGAGAAATCATCTAAAATAATAATCCGATCACTTAACTCCTCTGTTCAAATGCTCCAGGATCTCCGGGACGCAATCCAAAGTCCAGGCCTGCACATCCCCAGGGGACTCGCCTCCCAGCAGTGTCTCAGCCGCCCCAGTCTCTGGCAGGCCAGACTACTCTGCCTCAGGGCCTCTGCACCTCTTCAGGGCTCAGCTCAAAGGTCACCTTCTTTAAAAGGCCCTCCCCAATCACACTGCCTAAAGCTGACTGCTCTCCCTCAAGTACTCTTCAACTCACTGCCCTATTTTATTTTTGACTTTTTTAAAACTTATTTTTAAAGGAAGGGGAAAGGAGGGAGAAAGAGAGAGAGAGAGAAACATTAATATGTTGTTGCCTCTCACGCACCCCCTGCCAGGGACCTGGTTCGAAACCCAGGCATGTGCCTTGACTGGGAATCAAACTGGTGACCCTTTGGTTCACAGGCCAGTGCTCAATCCACTGAGCTACACCAGCCAGGGCTTATTTTCTTCTAAGCACTTAGCACCATCCATTCATTTATTCATTCAGCTATTCATCAACGAAGACTGACCTAGCAGTCACTTTGTACTAGGCACTCTTGTGGGCATTGGTGAACACGGAGGAAAATGAATGATTCCTTCTCTTTGCTCTGGAAAGCCCCAGGATGAAGCCCTCGGTCCTCTTCTGCGCTATGTTAACATTTGCTGTTTCATGACTTCACCCAGTCCTGCAGATTAAATGTCACATCCTCAGTAAACCCTAGGCTCCAACCAGGAGTCCGGAAGAACACATCCAGCTGTCCGCTCACAGCTCCACACAGGCACCAGACAAGCCTCAGCCTCGGGCTGATTGCGCCATCACCAAAGTCCGGACCTTCCTGGACCCCCAGACCTGTTCCCACCACAATCTCCACTCTTCCAACGGCTCAGCCAAAAGTCCTGGCATCGTCCTGGACTCCTCTGGTCCTAAGCCCTCAGCAGACACATCCTGTCTTCAGCTCTACCTTCGTAATAGGTCCAGGCCCGACCACTTCTCCCGTTTCCTCGCCAGCACCCTAGCCCCAGCGACTGCCGTCCTGCCTGTGTTAGGGCAATGCCACCCGCGATCTGCTCCCCCAGCTCCCACCCTCGCCCGTGATCCACGTGCTCCCTGCGCATCGGTTGTTAACAGTGCGAGTTAGAGCCCACGGCGTCCCTGCTCAGAGCGGGGGTCTGCAGGGCCCATCAGCTCCCTGCCCTCCTCTCCCATTCGCTCTGCTCCTGCCACGCTGGCCTCCTCCCAACCAGCCTGGCCCACTCCTGCCTCAGCAACTTTCACTGGCTGCTTCCTCCATTCCCTACTCAAGTGGGACCTTCCCGCCCCCTGTAGGGAACTGTCCAGCCCCTCAGCCCCACTTCCAGCAGCACAGATTTTTACTTACCGGTTTTACTTATCATCTTCCTTCTTCTCCTTATTCACAGCCATGTTCTCCAGCACCCAGAACAGGGCCTGGCTCATAGCGAGTACTTGGAGGTCAGAGCGAGGAGGGAGCGTGGACCATCAGATTTAGCAAGACGAATGTCGCTGATTTCAACAGAAGCAGCACCATCTAAACTTTAGATTCTAAAGCATCTTCTTTGGTTACTAGTTCACTTATTGATTGCCCGATGTTTCCTACTGGCACGTTCTAAAGAGCAAGCACTTCATTGGCCATGTCTTCTGCTGAATCTCTGGTACGTCGAACAGAGCCTGGTGCTCAGGAGAAACTGGTTGAGAATGGACGTCTGTGATCTGTTACCAGGGACTTCTCCTCTCTGGGTGTCCAGTCCCTCATCTGTAAAGTGAGAATGAAAATGCCTGCTTTAAAGAATTGTTGTTTGTTTTTGTTTTTGTTTTTGGTTTTGGGTTTTTGTTTTGTTTTGTTTTGTTTTGCCCTGACTGGTGTGGCTCAGTGGATTGAGTGCTGGCTTGTGAACCAAAGGGTCGTCGGTTTGATTCCCAGTCAGGGCACATGCCTGGATCACGGACCAGGTCCCCAGTAGGGGGCACACGAGAGGCAACCACACGCTGATGTTTCTCTCCCACTTTTTCTCCCTCCCTCCCCCTCTCTCTAAAAATCAATAAATAAAATATTTTTTAAAATAAAATAAAGAACTGTTTGTAGGGCTTGATGATATAATGAATGTAGTGCCTGGCACACAGTAGGCGGTCACTGAATATCGCCCATTCCTCTCTCTGCTCTCAGCCCCTCACCCTGCCTGCCCATCTTCCTCCCCACCTGGCCTTTGGATGGCAGGGATGTCGGGAAATGTTTAGTTACACTGTCAGGCACCACACAGAGCTCCAAAAGGCACATCTGGGTTTTCGCAGGGCCAGGCAGGGCTGGGGTCCCCAGGACCCTCCTGAGACAGTGCCTTCTGCTCCAGCTGCTTCCACTGGGCCCCTCTGCCACCTGCTTCCCCACATGCTCCCACCTCCCTCCCTGGAAGCGTCCATTCTCCTTAGTACGGTCTTAAGGAGGGGAGAGACAAAAGAGAATGGAGAGGCCCGTTTTCCAGGGGCAGAGAGATCAGAAACAAGGACAGCCCCTGCCCTCACCCCCCCCCCCCCCGGAACTCACAGGTTTGCAGCCTGGACAGAAGGAGACAGGGGACCTGAGCTGTGCTGTCCTATGCCCTAAGGGGGACTGGCAGCGCAGCTCAGGGTGGAGGATCCACTGTGCAGGGGGCAGCCCAGGGACCGGCCCTCTTCTTCTGAGGAAAGCACATGCTGAGAGACAGCAAGAAAAACGCAGCAAATGCTAACGCCTGGTGGACCCAGGAGAAGGACATTCGGGCTGTCAAGGTGCTCATGTGACAGCCTATCCTCAGGTTTTGTCCATTGTACTATGCCTGCAACTTTTCTCTAGGTTTGACATTTTTCAAAAATTTTTTTTAAAAAAGGTGGCAGCAACCCTCTCGTTCTTTGATTCTGGGAAGCCATGTGCCCAGTTGGATGACCACACTCTCCGAGCCTCGCTGGGCCTGGGCACAGCCAAAGAGCAAGCAGCCAATGAGAAAGAAACAGAAGTTGTTGGATTGGCTTCTGGGAACACTCCTGATGAAAGAGATAGAAAACTGGGAGGTGTTCTTTTTATTCTACTTCCCCTCTCCCTGCTTTCTGTGTAGACTTGATGGCTGGAGCTAAGGCAGCCATTTGGGGCTATGTAGTTGCCTTGAAAGTGAAAGCCACGTACTAAGAATGATGGAGCAGGAAGTCAGGCATCATCACACAAACAATGGACTGCCTCCTTTTTTTAGATAATTTTTTTCTTATTTACTGATCTTTTCTAAAGAGAGAGAGAGAGAGAGAGAGAAATATCAATTTGTAGTTCCATTTATTAATGGATTCATTGGGTGATTCTTGTAAGTGCCCTGACTGGGGGATCGAACCCACAACCTTGGCGTGCCTGGATAGTGCTCTCACCACCTGAGCTACTCAGCCAGGACCCGCTGGACTTCTTTAAGTGAAAGAATAGAAACACCCACTTTGCCTAAGCTTCTGTATGCACTTCTTACCCGATTCAGGATGTAAGATTTTTCTGTGCCCTCTCTGCTCTGGACTTTCCCACCTGCCAGATCCTCTGCCAGGAATGCTTACCACCACTTGTAAGAAACTTCTCATCTTTCAAAACCCAGCTCAAATATCACTTTCTCCTGGCCGCTTTTCCCAGATGTTTCTTCCCTCCTGGGCTCCCAGGCCCTATCCCCCACCATGCAACTCCCTAACGTCCCACTTGCTACCAGCCCGAGGACCTCGTGACTCCTGGCTTCGGCCTCTCCATAGCATTCATCCGGTTGTTCTCCACGCCCTTGATTTCCCGGCCACCACACTCCGGCCCCCCTCCTCTGTAGAGGGCCCCCTCTCAGTCTCCTCACCAGGCTTCCCCACCTCTGACGGTGGAAGCGCCCCAGGCCTCTGGACTTGAGGTTTAAGCCCCGAACTCTCTCTTCCTTTCACTATCCATGTTTCCCTGGCCAATGGCCTCCCCCAGCTCTAGCCCCCACCTCCCTGCTCACGGCTGCAAATCCAATGGAATACTGGGCAGGTCTGGACCAGCTCGTGAGAACAGTAGTCAAAGTTTCAGGAATTTTATGATCTATTTATAAAAGCCATTGAGACAATTAAATAACAAAATTATGATATAAATTGTGTTAAAAACAAGTATAATAAACACAAAACACAACTTTCTAATTATTTTACTATTCTCTATACTCTCACAAGTACTTTTTACGCATTTTATGTGTATGGCGACAATACAGCATATCTCTTCCCAATTCCCTGGTCGGTGACATCAACATTGACAGCCTGAAATTGACCATGGTGGGAGAATTTACACCACGGGTATCCGCAAACTACAAATCAAACTGCCCCACCCCCAACCCCTGCTGCCTCTTGTAGAGCCTTGTGTTGAAGATTTCCCCTACACCGAGGCCCAGATCTACCCCTGAAACCAGCCAGGAGTGACTGATGACTGCCAAGCTCATGGCTCGGCTACCCTGCGGTCTGCTGAACACCTCCTCCCGCTCGTCCGCCAGGGCCCACACGTCAGGCAGGCCCCCCACAAGCTGACCATGCCCCCACCCCGCACCGGTGTTTCATTTTGCAGCAGCATTATTCACCCTGATGTCCAAGCCAGGAATCTGGGAATCTTCATGACTGTCCCTCTCCCTCTCCCCCAGCACCTGATGAAGTACCAAATCCCACAGCGCCCCCTCCCACAACCCCATGGCCTGTCTTCCCTCCTGTGGATTCTGCCAAAGCCCCCTCACTGATATTGCTGCCTCCAGCTATAACCCCTTCAAACCACTCCTCTTTGGCCCCATTAAATGCAGATCTGGTGTAGGTCTCTCTCTAGCCATAAAGCTGGGCAGGGACTTCCCAGCTCCTACAACAGGAAGCACCGACACCCTTCATCTGGTCTTCTTCCTCTCCCTCTTCTCCCTCCTGCTGGTCCTTCCTCGTGGCCCACTCTGACTTTCGGGGGTTTTAGTCATGAGTCACAGAAGTCGCTTCTAGCCAATTTAAGCAGATTAGTTTAGTAACCAGTACTGAACAGCTCAGAACCTCTCTGGGAAGCCAGACAGCTCTCCCTGGAGGCCACATGGCCTGTAGGATGCCCCAAGTCACATGGCCAAGCAGGCCTGGGAGGACTCTCCTGTGCTCAGGCTGGGCACAGACGGTGCAGCTTGTCCTGTCATGCTGGATGCTCCCAGAAGCAGTGTCACTGCTGCATGTGGTCCCTGGCAGGAGCTGCCACCACCAGCACCACCGGTCCCCACCGGAGCAAACACCCACCTCACCTGCTGCTCTGACACTGGCTTCAGGTTCTGAGCCTGGGGTTGGACTGTCTGGGGCTGAGGCCGCAGTCCTGGCTTCAAGGAGGGCTGGGAATGCCCTGGGAGCTCCTGGAGGAGGAGGTGGGCTCTGCCTCCTAGGATGCGGTATCCCCCAAACATAGGAAGGGGGCAATGCCAGTGCTAAGAGGCCAACAATAATGTAGGTATTCCCTGTGCTAGCTTTTTTATTTTATTTTTTAAATATATTTTATTAATTATGCCATTATAGTTGTCCCATTTTTCTCTCCCCTTTATTCCCTTCTGCCCTTCATCCCCCCTCCCACCAGCATTCCCCCTAGTTCATGTCCATGAGTCATATATATAAGTTCTTTGGCTTCTCCATTTCCCATACTGTTCTTAACCTCCCCCCGTCTATTTTCTACCTACCATGTATGCTTCTTATCCCCTGTACCTTTCCCCCTCCCTCCCACTCCCCTCCCCCTCCCTGCTGATAACCCTCCATGTGATCTCCCTTTCTGTGATTCTGTTCCTGTTCTAGTTCTTTGCTTAGTTTGTATTGGTTTTGTTTTTGTTTTTAGGTTCAGTTGTTGATAGTTGTGAGTTTGTTGTCATTTTAATGTTCATATTTTTTATCATCTTCTTTTTCTTAGATAAGTCCCTTTAACATTTCATATAATAACAGCTTGGTGATGATGAACTCCTTTAATTTGACCTTATCTGGGAAGCAATTTATCTGCCCTTCCATGCTAAATGATAGCTTTGCTGGATAGAGCAATCTTGGATGTAGGTCCTTGCCTTTCATGACCTGGAATATTTCCAGCCCCTCTTGCCTGCAAGGTTTCTTTTGAGAAATCAGCTGATAATCTAATGGGAACTCCTTTGTAGGTAACTGTCTCCTTTTCTCTTGCTGCTTTTAGGATTCTCTCCTTATCTTTAATCTCAGCTAATGTAATTATTTTTTTAAAGCAATGTTTAGGATTTCGGACTTTTATTGAATAGGCTTGTATTTTTATTTTTTTAAGATTTTATTTTTATTTGTATTTAGAGAGAGAGGAAGGGAAGGAGAGAAACATCAATGTGTGGTTGCCTCTTGTGTGCCCCCAAGTGGGGACTTGGCCTGCAACCCAGGCCTATGTGCTGACTGGGAATTGAACCAGTGACACTTTGCTTCAAAGCCCACGCTCAGTCCACTGAGCTATGCCAGCCAGGGCTGGCTAATGTACTTATGATGTGTCTTGGTATGTGCTTCCTTGGGTCCAGCTTCTTTGGAACTCTCTGAGCTCCCCAGACTTCCTAGAAGTCTTTTTCCTTTGCCAGATTGAGGAAGTTCTCCTTCATTATGTTTTCAAATAAGTTTTCAATTTCTTGCTCTTCCTCTTCTCCTTCTGGCACCCCTATGATTTGAATATTGGAACATTTAAAGTTGTCCTGGAGGTTCCTAAGCCTCTCCTCATTTTTTTTTTTAATTCTTGTTTCTTCATTCTATTCTGGTTGAATGTTTATTTCTTCCTTCTGCTCCGAACCATTGATTTGAGTCCCGGTTTCCTTCCTGTGACTATTGGTTCCCTGTACATTTTCCTTTATTTCACGTTGCATAGCCTTCACTTCTTCCTCTTATTTTGCAACCATACTCATCCAATTCTGTGAGCTTCCTGATTACCAGTGTTTTGAACACTGCATGTGATATGTTGGGCGTCTCTTCATCATTTAGTTCTGTTTTTGGAGTTTTGATCTGTTCTTTCATTTAGTCCATTTTTTTTGGTCTCCGTGCGCCTATTACCTGTGCCATGGTGAATACCTAAGGGATGGAGCCTTAGGTATTCACCATGGCAGGGCAACCCACCTTGCTGTGTTGTGGCACTGTATGTGGGGGAGGGTCCGAGAGGGAACAAACAATGCCACTTGCTCAGCTCTCCGCTGGCTTTCAGTCACTTCCCCCCTACCCACAAGCAAATTGGGTCCTTCTGCTGCTGATTCTCATGTGGGTGGGTTTGTGTGCGTTCTAGGGCCCTGTGGGTCTCTTCAGTGAGCTCTCCTGTGAGGCTGGGAGTTTCTCCCACCACTGCAACCCCCATGGGTCTTTACTGCCAGAGGTGTTGAGGCTTTATTCCCCTGCACTAGAACCCTGCTTTGCGCAGTCAGTCTCGCTCCCCAGTTGCTCCTCCCAGTTCATCCGCACACAAATGTGGGACCACCTGGTCCACCAGCTGCCTTGCCTGCCCCAATCCTCCAGCCACCAGCTTGCCAGGAGTCCTCTATACCCCAACTGCTGGTCTCCACCCCTCCTACCGATCTGGATGAACGTTTCTTCTTTAACTCCTTGGTTGTCGGACAAGGAGTTAATAGTTCAGTTTTCTGGAAGTTCTGGTTATTTTTTGTTTTAAATGTGTTGTGGTCCTTCTTTTGGTTGTGTGAGGAGGCAAAGTGTACCTACCTATGCCTCCATCTTCTCCCTGTGGCAGCTTTTTAAATTGTACAAGTAAAATACTATTCAAGGTAAAATAATCAAAGATGATGTAATATAAAAGCTTCTCTCTCTGAGTCCTCTCAGTCAGGGAGAGAAGGAGCAACTATGGTCCATGGTTTTATTGCAAGTCCTTGCAGATGTGTTCTCTACATATCCAGATATAAATAAGTCTGAATATATTTGTGTGTAAGGTGTCTATGTAATAGGTATGTGATCAGTATATCCAGGGGTGGGAAAAACTAGGTTTACAGTTGTAATACAAATAAATACAATAGTTAACAAATAATAACATAAGAATAAACTGTTTCATGTACTCACAACTGTAAACCTACTTTTCCCATGCCTGTATATACTGATTTCTATATACATATTTATGTGTATATGCATATATGTGCATGTATATGTGTGTATGTATATGTATACACACACACATACACTTTGTCTGGAAAAAGTCCATCCATTGTTAATATAATAAGAACTGTTTGTGGGACATCAGTGTAACCTGGCAGCCAAGGAGAGAGGACTGGAATGCACATATGTGAACAATGACGACTTCACTGTACTAGTCAGCGGGGGCAGTAGACACGGTTGAGTGAGCATGTGTACTGTGTGGCTGTGGCATTCAAAATGACTGAGCAAGTAGAACAACGAATCTGCATCAGATTTTGCTCTAAGATTGAACATTCCTCTGCAGAATGTTCAGAAGGCCGCAGCTGTGGGCAACCAGTGATTGGCAGCTTCGTCGCCACAGTGTGCCTGCTCACGCACCACGTCTTGTGCAGAGTTTTTTGGCAAAACATCAAATCACCCAGGTGACTCAGCTCCCCCACCGCCCAGATTTGGCACCAGAGACTTCTGGCTTTTCCCAAAACTAAAATCGCCTTTGAAAGGGAAGAGATTTCAGACTGTCGATGAGATTCAGGAAAATATGACGGGGCAGCTGATGGCGATTGGGAGAACTGTGTGAGGTCCCAAGGTTCCTACTTTGAAGGGGACCGAGGTGTCATTGTCCTGTGTACAGTGTTTCTAGTATCTTGTATCTTCTTCAATAAGTGTGTCTATTTTTCATAGTGCATTGCTGGATACTTTCTGGACAGACCTTTCACGTATAATTTTCTGGGACTTGAAACTGGCTTGTCCCACGCCTTCCAGCTTGGCGCCCATGTCAGCCAGCACATGCAGGCCTGGCTGAACCTGCCTGGCAGCACAGCATTTCACCAAGTGGATGCACCACAATTAATTAGCCGATCCTTTACAGATGGACGTTTAGGTTCTTTCCAGTTTTTCTGCTACCAGAAAGCATGCTGCAGTGAACACCCTTGCACAGACGTCTTCGTGCACTTGTGCAAGCAGAGGTCCAAGGGACGAGTTGCGGGAAGTGGGAACTGCTGGCTCAAAAGGAGCAGGATTTCTGTCTTCGGTAAACATTGCCAAATTGCCTTCCAAAAGGCATGTGCCAATTTGCAGCTCCACCAGCAGCCTGTGAACATTTTTTCCCAGGCCCTGCATACTCTGGCTGCTGGCTGCTCACCTTATCACCTGTCACTCACACACCCTGAGTTTCCAGCCATAGTGCCTCTGCCCAGGCTGTACCCACAGACTAACACTCTCTTCCTCCCTTGTCTGTCAGATGAAATCTTACCTTCCCCACAAGGCCCAGCTGAGATGTCCCCTCCTTTGTAGAGCTGTCACTGACTGGTGTCAGTGGTCAGAGTCCCCTCCTGGGATCCCAGCTTCTCAGGCATAACTCCGTCAGAGTACTCAGGGCCTATGTGTGCCTGGGATTTCACGACTATCTTGACCACCCCACCACAACCATACAAAAAGGTGGCCTCGCCCTCCTCCTCCCTCCCTCCCTCCCTCCTGGCTCTCCAGCTGCATGTCCCTTTATCTGTTCTGAAGTACAGTCCTGCCTCAGGGCCTTTGCACCTGCTGCTCCCTCTCTATGGATTCTGCCTTCACCCATCTTGCCTTGGTGCCTTCTCTGACCTCTCTCTCTCAAGTACCCCTCCTCTCGTCACTCTGTTACGTCCCTATTTTATTACCTTCATAACACTTCTCGCAAGATGAAATGACCTTGTTTGGTTTAAATGGTCTGTCCTGTGTCCCATCTCTACACACACACACACACACACACACACACACACACACCATTATAAGCTCCTCGAGAGCAGGAATTTTGTTTTTCTCTTTCCTCTGTCTCGGCCTGGCACCCGTCCACTCAACAAACGTTCATTCGGTGAACCATCTGTACTTTACAGAAGAGGAAACATTCAGAAAGGAGAACTGAGTAGCCCAAGGTCCCGCAGATTCGAACGCATCTGAAATCCAATGGGTTCATTTCTTCCCCACCCTTAATGCCCTGCATCGTCGCCCCCTCGATATGGGTTCTGGGGAGCAGGTCGTGAGTCTGACACCCAGTGTCCCCAGCGGCGTGTCCCAGGCCCTGGAGGCTAGCAGGCTCTGCGGAGATGTCACCCTCCCCGCCCCCTTGTCAGTCAGGCCGAGGGGGCGGCGCGGCCGCCGGGGGCAGCGCTGAGCTCAGAGCTGCCGCAGCGCTGAAGCGGGAGCCGGAGCCCCAGCGCGCAAGGCAGCAGGGCTCAGGGCGCGAGAGCGGTGGAAGGCGACGCACCCAAGGCCGAAGCACTGCTGCGCGGGGCTCAGGATCCGCGCACCGCCTGCTCCAGACCGGCCTAAGCGCCTGGCCACGGCCCGATTCCCCCACCGGCCCGGAGCCCACCCCAGTCCGGCCTAGCGGAGCTCCTGCGTCTTCCCGCCGCAGCCGGCGCTCCGTCCCCAGCTCGGGCCCTGCATCCAGGTGAGGCGGCCGCGCTCCGGGAGCCGAGACCCGGAAAGGACTGGGGATGGAGAGGGGACTGGGTGAGATGGAGAAGGAGCTGGAGAACGTAGAGAGGGCGCCGGTGGGCGCCCCGGGGTACGTGTGTCTGCTGCTCTGTGTCCGCAGCTGCCCGGGTGGCTGTGTGGACCTGCGTTCGCGCCCGTGTGCCCGTGTGTGTCGGAGTGTCAGTGCGCACTTGAACGTCTGCGTGTCCTGTGTGTGCACGTGAGCGTGTCCACGGAGTATGTTTGTGTGCGTGGCCGTGTGGCACTGCCGTGTGTGTACAGTGAGTGAGGTTCTGGGGCTTCGCGCTGAGTCCAGCACTCCGGTTCCGAGGGGCTGCAGGTTGCGGGGCCCCTCGGGGGATAACCGAGGGGTGGCCCCTCCTGCGTCCCCGAGTTTCAAGGACGCTGGGACTCGCCGCGGCCCTGTGGCCTCTCCTGGGGACCAGGAAAGGCAGGAGGGGGGCTCCGGGCTGGAAGGGCGCCACAGTCTCAGGAGGGAGGGGAGCCCCCCAGCGCCGCGTCCCTCGGGGAGCACTGGGGTGAGGGTGCAGGGCCAGCGCGCCGTGCCCGTGTGTTCGCCCTCCCTAGGCCGCCAGGATGGACGTGTTCATGAAGGGCCTGTCCATGGCCAAGGAGGGCGTCGTGGCCGCGGCGGAGAAAACCAAGCAGGGGGTCACGGAGGCGGCGGAGAAGACCAAGGAGGGTGTCCTCTACGTCGGTGGGCGAAGGGCGGGACTTCCAGGCAGCTGGGTTCGGGTGTCAACCGCTGGGGAGTGGGGCTGGGTACTCGGGGGTCTGGGCAGGAGAGTATGAGTCAGCAGGTGGGGCGGGACGCGCAGGGGTCACTGGGGACACAGCCGGACAGGAGGGGGAATGGGAGGCAGGGCGGGTGAGGGTGGTATTCAGCTGAAAGGCCAGGCACTGAGGAAGCGATCAAAGCGGGCAGTCTACCTTTTCTCCTCCGCATCAATAGTTAGCCGGTGTTGAACCCTTGCTCTCTGCCAAGTGCTGTGTGAAATGCCCTCACACCCATTACCTCACTCAGCGCGCGCTCGCTGCCCATTCCACAGACCAGGGCTGGCCTTCGCAGAGGCCTGCCTGTCTTGCTCAAGGTCACACAGCTGAGGCACCTGAGGCTGAAGTTTAGGCCAAGCCTCCGGAGCCCAAAGCCCCACCCCTCCCCTGGCTGCCCTCCCTTCTGTATTTTGGGGGCTCTCTGTCTCCCAGTGCCTCCCAGTGCCTGTGTTCCACCACTGCCCCCTCTCCTCTGGGTCCCCCTCCTTGCAGCTGCCAGATGGCATCAGGACGAAGGACAGTGGTTAAGTCTCTCACCCTAACTATGAAAGGAGAGGGGGCCTGCAGGGTCATTTGCATAAAGAGCAGCCAGGTCCAGAGATGACATTTTACAGAGTGGAGTCTGTTCCCTGGCCTTTGCCATTGTCCCCTACGCAGGCTGAGGAGAGCTGCATTTGGCTTTGGGGTCATTTGGAAAGTATTTATTGACAACCTTCTATATGCCAGCCACTGCGTGACTCCTGGGGAGGTAACAGTGGGTGGTGATACAGAGCATTCCAATAGTGGGATATGACATCAAGAGGCTAGGACAGGGGCCACTTTGGGGGGGGTGGCCAATGAGGGCGACATCATGCTGAGCTGGGAGAATAAGGAGCCAGAAGGGGTGGGGGAGGCTGGAGAGCAAAGAAAGGGCGGATAGTTGGGTAAGAGCAGGTTCAGGTGGGCCCTGGTAGGCCAGAGCAAAGCATTATTACAATTGTCAGGAGAGACTGGAAGGTTTGGAGAGGTCCCTCAGACCTCTGGGGACAGAACAAAGTTCAGGGAGGACCCTTGGGAGGCGGTGTGGCCACCAGACAAGGGTGGCTGGCTCGAGCTAGGGCAGAGGCGACAGAGTCAGGGAGAAGGCTTGAGCCCACACGTACTGAACCCCACTCTGGCCTCCCTTCTGCCTCCTCCCCCTGCCCAGGGGCCCCCGGTGGCCTCCATTCCCCACCCTGTTAAGCCTCAGCTGCCTGTCACCTGGCGTAGTCCTGCCTCCGTCTGTGTTCCCAGTCTTGTTTCTCACCGTTCCCACCTCTGTGGGCACACAGACCTCCTCAATGTGCTTCTCGGAGGCCCCTCTGCCCGCCCCTCTGTGCCCTGCCTGCGGCTCCGGGTGCCCGGAGCACCCTCTCCAGTCTCCTTTCTGCACACCCACCTGCTTCCCATCTGCCACAGCCCAGGCCATGCCCCTGCCCCTATCAATACCCCCGAGGCTGGAGGTCCCCTCCCCACTGCTCAAGGTCCTGAGCACCGAATCTGCTCTTCTCTTACCCGCATCCGACAGTGAGTGATTGGCCTAGAGCCTGGCACAGAGCAGGTGCCCACGAACGTTTGGGGGGAGGGGAGGGCGTGCAGGCAGACGTTCCCCAGCCCTGGGTCTCGCTGGCTTAGATGCGAGAATCGTGTCTCCCCACACCGGGCCTCTCCTCTGCAGCCTCCTCCTCCCAGGAGGGTCAGCCCACCCACACACCCACTTCTGGGTCTGTCAGCTGTTCTCCGACTTGCCAAATCCTCGGGAAGGAGACTCTCCTCTCCCCCGAGGACTGCCCTCCCCTCCGATCAGCCCCCTTGTCTTTCCCAGCAGCACCCCACTGTGCTGTGAGCAAGTCCATCCGTTCCAGAGACAGCCCAGCCAACACTGTGGGTATCAGCTACCCTCTGCACACCCCCCATAGACGCTCAAGGCCCCTCACACGCTCTCCGCTCTGGCAGAAGGAGGACTTCGCACCCTCGTTAGGAGAAGAAACTGGAGTGGGGGCTTGGTGGTCAGATGGCGGTGCCCACAGGTGGGATGTGGGCAGTCACGCACCAGGGGCGCCTTTCCAAATACATGGCTTGTTTGCCCCCCAGCCCCACCCCCACCTGCTCCCACCTGGGCAGAGAACTAAGTGAACTGGTGTCACTCAGTGCTGGTGTTCCAGCGACAGCCCCGCGGGGTGCAGGCGTCACAGCAGGTGGGGTGGTGAGGGACAGGCAGCGGGGCGAGTGGGAAGTCCTGAGGAAGTGAGTGTGGGAGGCTCAGTGCGGGTGGGGAACTGGTGGGATTCTGAGGCCCAAGGAGGCAGTGATGGGGCCGGGATGCCCGCTGCCCACGGGGCCCTTTGCCCGTTGTATAACCTCTGTGCTCGCCAGACCTCTGGTCCCTCCACGCCGAACCCTTACATGTGCTCCCCGTCTTCCCGCAGGAAGCAAGACCCGAGAGGGAGTGGTGCAAGGCGTGGCCTCAGGTACCAGCCCTGCCCTGGCACAGCCCCGCCCTCCCCCAGGCTGAGACCTGGCGGGTTCTGGAGGGTGGGCGTGAGATGGTGGGAGACTTGGGGAAGACCCCCAAGGCTTAGGGGGTGCCCCACCGGAAAGGCAGGTCCTGGGTCGCTGCAGGGGAGGGGTGCCTATGCCTCCTGCACCCTGGCTCCCGACCCCTCTCCCCGACCCTCTCCCTGCTCTAGTGGCTGAAAAAACCAAGGAGCAGGCATCACACCTGGGAGGAGCCGTGTTCTCCGGGGCCGGGAACATCGCAGCGGCCACGGGCCTGGTGAAGAGGGAAGAG
Organism: Glossophaga mutica; assembly: GCA_039655065.1. NCBI lineage: Eukaryota > Metazoa > Chordata > Mammalia > Chiroptera > Phyllostomidae > Glossophaga > Glossophaga mutica. The sequence goes on from CM077314.1 coordinate 40,252,106, forward strand.
TTCCCCACCGACCTGAAGGTGAGCGGTCCTCCCACCACACACGTTTGCGTGAGCGCAAACACACACATGTGCCAGGCACACCCACAAACCAGCTGCCAGGCTCCCCACTCCCCCAGCCGACCTGGGGCTTGAGCCACCTGGCCTCCCCTTCTGCAGGGCCCTGTTGGACTTGGCTCAGCAGGAGTCTGTGTGGCGGCATGTGCGGATGTGCTGTGGCCTGTGACCCTGACCCAGGTCTGCGGTGTGCACGCATCCTGCTTGAACGGTGACCCGGCCCACTTCTGGCCACGTCTGCCTGTTCATTCAGTTCTTTTCATTCAGCCGGTTTTCACACCAGAGAGGAATTCCTCTGGGGGGTCCCTGCAGTGAATAGTTACCTGCATTCCTGAAGCCGAAGGTGAAAAGCCAGCCAATCAGCAAGGTCATTTCAGGCAGGGCCACATGCTGTGAGGAAAAGACAACAGAGTAATGGGGTACATAGTCTAGGATAGGGGGCCACTTTAGATGAGAGGCCTTTCTGAGGGGGTGAGCTTTGAGCTGACACCCAAGGGTTGAGGCAAGCCAAGTGGGGAAATGTGTTTCAGGCTGTAGGGGCAGCTAATGCAAAGACCCTGAGACAGGTGCGAGCAGGTGTGGGCCCCGGGGCAGTGTGGGTTGTATGTCACCCCTCTGGGCAGGCCCGTTCCCCCAGGGGAGAGGTGGCAGCTATCCCCGTGTGCATCCAGACAGATCACCCCACGAGGACAGGCTGCAGAGCCAGGGCTGTGAGCTCGGGCCCTGCCAGAGCCGGGTCTGAAGCCCGGCTCCTCCACTCCCGGCCTGTGCGGCCCTGGGCCAGTCCCATCCCGTCTCTGAGCCTGAGTCTTGGCCTGTAAGGTGGAAGGTGAACACGATGGGGCTCTTAGGCAAATGAAAGGTAATACAGGTCAGAGGTTCTCAAAACCTAAAGTCAGAACCACCAGGAAGCCAAGGTAAAGTGCTGCTGACTGCCGGACCCGCCCCTGGAATTTCGGATTCGGTCGGTCCAAGGTGGGGCCTGAGATTTGCACCTCTCCCAAGTACCCAGGCAATGCTGACTCTGCAGGTACAGGGACCCCACTGGGAGAGTAACCACGACAAAGAACCGGGCTTGCGTGCTGTGAGCACTCAGGAAGGGACAGTGGCCCCGTGACCATGTGAGCGTCCCATGTCTGGGCTTGTGACCACAGGTGTGACCACAGGTGTGCCAGCATGACAGTGCACTCTGTCCGCTCAGACGTCCACCTGCCTGTGGGGTGCTGCACGTCTGTGCACATACAAGCGCAGACTCTGCCTTGGCGGTGGCAGGCGCTCCACCTTCCGCCGCCGGTTTGGGAGACTGGTGTGCGTCCCGCATGAGTGCGTCCATCAGGCTGCAGGAGGAGGCGCTGGCCCACCCTCCGCCCCAGACATTTTGCATAGTCCTTTCCTTCCCCGTCGGAAGTCTGGGAGTCGGCTCAAAAGCTCTGGTTCAAGTTCTGCCTATGCCTTGTACCAGCTGTGTGACTTCCCAGTTCTTATCGTGATGTTTCCAGAGATTGCTCCCGTTCCTTGACCTGCGTAGGGCAGGTGCTCTAAACGTATGACCCAGAGTAACGCACTGAGTCGTCACAATGTCCCCATGTCGGAGGCACCGCAATTAGCCCCTGTCCCAGATGCAGGAACTGAGGCTCAGAGAGAAATGCCCTGCCCAAGATCCCAGCCCTGCCTGCCTGCCTGCCAAGGTGGCTGGGGCGACAAGCCCGGGTCCATAGCATTCACGTCACAGGGTGCCGACAGGGAGCCAGGCTCGGGGCTGGGAGCTGGGGTGCAGAGAGAGGTGGATCTGGGCTGTTGGAGAGGGGCGTTTGCACAGAACCACCTTTTTCCGGCCGCCTCCCTCCTACCAGCACTTCTTGACACCTCCAGCCTCCTTTCTCAAGGAAGCGCAAGGTCAGAGGTTTACAGCCCAAACCCCGGCCCTTTGGGGCTGCCTGTCATGGGGGAACCATGCTAGCCCAGCTCGCGTGTTCCTGAGTGTGTCTCCCTCCCAGCCTGCTCACACACATCATCAGGAAGCCTCCTGCGCTCCTACAAAGCAGAGACGCCCTCTCATTTCCCTCCCAAGGCTGCTGGGACCAGCGGGGAAGTCACTTTTCCCTGATGCCCGACAGCTAGAGAATGGCCAGGCGGGAAACGCCCTCGTGTTACTGGCACCCGGGTCAAGACCCTGAATATCAGCCCGTCAGAGGCTGCCCCTTCCACCTGCTTCCCATCCTTACCTCCAGAGCCAAGACTAGGGTGAGACAAGGGAGGTGTCTGGGGTGCAGAACCGAGGGGTGCACACATTCTGGGCCTCATTCACACGACCCCAGAGTGGGCGACGTCGCCACATTTGCAGCCTCGGCCCTACCCCCGCCACCTTCGGCCTGGCCCTGCCTCCCGTCCGTGGATAACTGCCTCCTGGCTTCCGTCACTGCACGCTCGTCGGGTGTTTTTTAACGTCACATAAATGTTACCCTGAAGTGCGTGCTCGTCTGTACCTGGCCTCTCCCACTGGGCAGGAAGCCCTGCTGTGCACTGCTGGTCTCCACAGTCACAGTGCGGCACCCACGGGTGATGAAACCACAGGGCACGCGTCCTCCTGCTCTCCCTGGGCTTCCGCATGGTCTCCCATGAGGGGCCCCGGCTGGGGTTTTCACACTGCGTTTCTTTCCCGGGCGTTGGTCATTGCGGGCTGACTTTGAGCAAACAAACACTTCCCCACCTCCTGGGCCTTAGTATACCCATCTGGACCCTGGGGAGACTGGGCCAGGCCAGGAGATGGAGGTTCCTGTGCCCAGAGGGCCCACCTAGACAGGCAATTCAAAGGAGCTGAAGCTGATTGGATGGAGCTGGGGCAAGCAGAGCGTACAGGGGTCTGGGGAAGCCGCTCCAGTGCCAGCCCTCCAGGGTCCCGCGAGTCTCATTCCCACCCAGCAGGGAGGGACCGTGGCACTTGTGGAAGTGGGGGAGGTGGTATGCCCGCCTGCCTGCAGGTTCCCCCAGGGGCTGCGCACGCACCAGCCCACCTGGCCTTGTGCCGCCATGCATGGGAGCCAGGTTCTTGTGTGTGTCTGTGCGTGCAGACACCCCATCCCATGTTTGTACACGTACAGGTGCTCACCTGCAGTTGGCTGGCCGTAGGTCTGGCAGCCCCCCACTTGTGTGCCTGCTGGTTGGCACCAGGCTGGGCAGCAGCTGCGGGGGGAAGGGAGAGTCTTAGCTCACACATCCAAGCAACACCACTGAGCTGTTGCTTCCAGCTTATCTTAAAATAGCAACAGCTGAAGAAACCAGGCCACACAGGACCCTGGGGGAGGGATGGGTGGCAGGAGGCAGGGGAGCGGCCCAGAGCCCCTGCCCAGCCCAGTGCTGAGCCTCCGTCTCCCTCTGGCCCAGAGGAGCCTCCAGAGTTATCTCTGGGGTTCCAGGGCCCCATGCACAGAGCCTGATGCAAGGGGGCGGGGATAAACAGGTGACCGTGTGTGCTGCCTCCCCCTCCCAGTGGCTATGACCAGAGTGCCCGAGGCAGCCAGGTCCTGGGAAGAGGGGTATGGAGAACCCTGCTCCGCTCCCCACCTCCAGCTTCAAGCAGGATTTGGACAGATTTCATGCCTCAAGCATTCATCCCACTTCCAAAGTACTCCACATCAACAATTTAATTAGAAATTCTGGCGGCACTGCCAACAAAGCCCAGCCTTCCCCTAATCAGCCAGGAGCTTTCCAGGGTAGGAATCTGGGGGATATCCCTGCTGCCTTCACAGTCCCTGTGCCTTCTCTGTCCGCAGCCTGAGGAAGTGGCCCAGGAAGCTGCTGAGGAGGCGCTGATCGAGCCCTTGATGGAGCCAGAAGGAGAGAGCTATGAGGAACCTCCCCAGGTGAGAGGTGGCAGGGCTGGGCGGTGCTTCGGGCTTCCCAGGGGATCGCTGCCACTGGCCTGCTGGAGCCGTGGGGGTGGGGGAGGCAGTGTAGGGTTGGGCCTGGGAGCTTCAGGTTCTCATTTCCAAGAACCCAGACCCCAGGAGGTGTCACCATGGAGGGAGGACAGTTGGGGTGAAGCGCTGGGCCCCAGGCACTCCTGCCCAGGACTGGCCAGGCTGTCCCCAATTTCCAGGTTCCTTGCCTGCCCAGGGGGAGGGGTCACAGGCTCAGAGCCTGGCCACTTGGTTTCCAACCCCTTCCTCTTTTGCTCTTCTCCACTCCACCCCAATCCCTCTGATGCAGGAGGAGTATCAGGAGTATGAGCCAGAGGCGTAAGGGCCCAAGAGGGCCCCCCACCAGCAGCACAATCCCTTCCTGGTCCCTGCCCCCCCCACCCCCCCAGAGCCAGGGCTGTCCTTCTACCCCTTCCCCCAAACACGAGATCTTCCTTTACTCCGAGGCACCTCCTCGGAGCCCGTGTTAGTGTCTGACCATCCATCTGTTCTACCCACTGGCGTCCAACCCTGGGGCGTGGACAAGGCCAGTAGGAGCCTTGCCCCACCTGTGTTGCCCCCGGCCCGCCCCCTCCCGTCCAGTGTCTGCGCAGATGTAGCATGTTCTATGTGTTTTTAAACGAAGAACTGAAAGCGACGGCTCCCTGCCCCACCCTGACAGAGCAACCCCCGGCCGCCCCAGAGCCCCCCACCCCACTCCCACAATGACCCCAAGAACCTTTTTTTAACCAGAACCAGGAGCCAGGCTGTGCCGTGCCCCCTCCCCCAGCCAGCGCGGTCCAAGCGCGGGCGTTGTGTGTCGTGACTGTGGCATGGAAAGTCCCCCAGCCCCGTGTGAGAGTGTTCCGGGCGGGCGGCATAGCCGCCCCTGCGTGTCCGTGAATAAAATCCATCTGTCTGGAGCCGGCGCTGCTAGGGCAGGGCTGGGCGCTGGATGGGGGTGGCCGACGGGGTTCCCAGTCCCAAACTGCCCCCGTCCCGGCTCTTTGGAGCCCAACCCACTCGGCTCAGGTATGAAACTGACAACCCTCCCGGTGGGATGACCTGGGGGATCAGAGGTTCCCCCAGGCTGAGACAGGCAGTTGCCTGGGAGGTGGGCCGGAGGCCTCCGGAGCCCCCTGCTGGGCGGTAAAGCCCCTGCTGCAGGTTCGCGGAGGAGGGGAGCCCCGCGCGCCGCGCTCGGGGTGGACAGGCTCACCCTTCACCGCACACGCAGAGCAGACGCTCGGATGGCCATGCACGCGCAGAGAGGCGCGCACGTACTGGGGTCCCTGCGCACCAGCCGGAGTATGCGCACCCTGGCAGGTGCTCACGTGCACACACGCGTGCGCGCACGCTGGCTGATTCCTGCAGACACGTGCACACTCACAGTCTTCGGAAACCAGCAGCATCGGCACTGTAAGGCGCTGTTACGCGCAGACCTCTCTCCTCCCAAAAACGTTTACACGAATACACATCTGCTCACACCTGCCCAACGCAGACAAGCCCATCCAAGGGGAGGGGAGATGGGCAGCTGCCTCAGAAGGAGCTACGCACAGCTCGGGCAACCGGGGCTTCACCCCTCCCAGAAAGGCGCCTAAAGGTTTGTGGCCTGGACTGGGGGCGGGGGGGGGGGGCCGAGGGTCTGCAGAAACCCGGATGCCCGGGCCACGCGCCTAGAGCGGACCGGGATGACACTAGAGGGACCCCAGCACCGCCTTGGTGTGGGAAAGAAGGCGCGGAGACACCACAGTGCTGCGCAGAGCCCGCCTCCGACTAGGCAAAGGCGCTGCTCCCATTGGCCTCGCCAGCAGCGAAGCGACGCGACGCTCCCGCCCTCTTTGCCGCTGAGGCCCTCTAACTTACCTGGCACAGAGGCTGGACCCCGCCCCGGTGGAACACCCCCCCACCCCGCCCCGCTTTGCTTTGACGCTGGACGCCCGCGACCTCGCCAGCTTAAGACCGCTCCCTCTTCCCTGCCTCCCCAGGGCTAGAAGGAAGTTGCACTCACTACTCAGTAAACCCCAAGTGTGAGCGCTGCCTCTTCTCCCAGGGGTCGCGGTCGGGGCTGGAAGGCGCTGAAGACCAGTCCACTCGGGTCCCCCTGGCCTGCAGCATCCCGAGTCCTTACCTCCGGGAGTCGGAGGCAGCTGGCAGACGTGTGTAGGGAGATCAAACCGGTGGGCTTGGAGTCTCTGACCCCAAGCGAGGGTGCCTGGATCTCCAGATCCCTTTCGACTGAATAATTAGGACACTTTACAACTCACAGTCTGTGGGATCGCAAATTCCTGGCCCTCATTGCATTTGACCTATAGAGATGTTTAATTTGCTAGCACAAGGTTTAATTTTTTTCCTTTTATTCCAGTTGGCAAGAGTCCCTTTCTCTCCCTATTCACTTATTTTCATGAACTGCCTGGTGGCTAAAGAATTTAAATTTGCCACCTCCTCCTCTCCAGCTACCAGCACCTGATTCCCAATTTTAGATGCTAAAGCAAGGTTCACCATCTGGCTTGGGGTGGTGGGTATTCTTCCTTTCCAGGTGCCAAGCCACACACCTGGTTTTCTGAGTCTGGTTTCTGCTCAGAGACCAATGTTCTCTTCTGCCAGGGTCACTTTAAATGTATTCTAGGCACAGGGCCAGAAGCGTCAGCGGAAGATGCCAGGCCTGTGTCAGATGGCAGACCTGACCGGGGGTGCATGTGTGAGAGCAGGCACTCACGGCCCTCCCTTGTGACAGGGACGGAGCTGTTTACCAAGTGCCCAGCATGTCCCAGGCACCCGACACTGGTCTTCGTGAATTTCACTCCGAACTGTGCTCAAGGATTCCCTGTTATTAGCCCCAATTTACAGATGAGAGAATGGAGGCCAGAGTGCAGTCACCTGCCCTGGGGGATGTTGCTTGGAAGTGACAAAGGCCTGGAGCCTGACCCTGAAGTCCTGTTTTCCAAAAGGGACTTACTCTTGGGGGAGACAGACACACAAAACCACCAGCAAAGGAAAAACCAGGGTAGCTCAGTGGACATAACAGACACTTGTGCTATTTCATGCAGACTGCCAGTGAGATCGTGTGTGTGTGTGTGTGTGTGTGTGTGTCTGCGTGTGCAGGGGGTGTTGAGCTGTGTGTACGCACTCCCATGTGTGATGCGGTGTGTGTGGTGGCTGGTCAGCCCAGGCCTCTGAGGAGCCGAGGTTGCAGCTGACACCTGCGTGAAGAGGAGGTGGCCCGCGTGAAGAGGAGGTGGCCCACGAGATCTGCAGGGGCAGCCTGGCAGCGGAGGAGGCTCCCACCTCACTGTGTGCATGGACACGGGGTCTGGTCAGCGCCACTGAGCCCGGCTGGGCCTCTGGAGGTCTGTGGGCCCAGCCCCACCTCGCCTGGCCCACGCCTCCCCTTCTTTGCCTGCACGCTTTCCTCCACCACTGCCCTCAACTCAGCCTGCCGAACTCTTTCCCTCCTCTGAGCTTTCCCTGGTCCTCCGGCCAGCAGTGATTTCTCCTCGTCACCCTGGCTCAGCTGTGCACACACAGACCCCTCCCACCTGTGTCTGCCGTCTGTGGACTTGGCTGGCTGGCTAACCCGAAACCCGCCCTCTCCCTAGGAAGGGCTGGGGGCTGTCCCCGTCTCCACACCATTCCCTATCGCCCTCCCAGTTCCCCACTCCTGGTAACATGGCTCCACAGCTTTCTCTGGAACTTTATTTTTGTTTTCTCCCTTCCCTATTTATAGCTCTCTCCCCTCCAGAACCATCCCTGCATCCATCCTGTTGCCTAGAAACCGGCTCTGGGCTGAGGGTTGGGGGAAGGCCAGGCTAGCAGAGGCAGAGGGAGGGAAGAGCTGTCACCCACTCCCCTCTCAGCGTTGCTCCCAGGCTCCCAGAAGCCCACCCACTCTCCACCCAGCACCCAGAGGTGTTTTTTAAAAGATAAAATGTGGAAAAAAGCAGTCTTTTTTATTTGTGAAGTCCTTCACGGCTTCTAAGGAGCAATATGCATGCAATTCACTCATGCCTCTACCCTGCAGGAGGCCTGGACCCATTTTTCAGATGAGGAAACTGAGGCTTCAGGAAGCAAAGATCTCATAGCTCAAGTCTCAGTAGAAATTCCATGGCTTTGGACTAATTAACCTTGGGGCATTGGCCTGAAACACTGAACAGTTTTAAAAGCATAAATATTCCCGTGATCCATTAATTGCAGAAGGGTAAAGAGAAAAATTTTGTCATGATCTTGCCACACACCAAGCCACCAATCCTGCCTGTGCCACACCTCACCATAACCTGTGCCATGCGCCACACCGTGGCCTGGGGCACGCCCCTGCAATGCCCCCACCACACCAGCGCACGTTCCCCTCACCGTGCCCAGCTGCGGCTCCAGTCCTGGCTTCCTCCCTACCTTCCACGAACTGGACCAGGGAGCCTGAGCTTGTTTCCTGGCTCTGCTACTTCAACTGCAAGACTTCAGACCATTCATGCAACCTCTCTGAGCCTTTGTTCCCTCAGCTCAAAAGTAAGAATGCTAATTCCCACCCCATAGAACGAGTATCTCTTACTAGATACAGATGAGAAAGTGCTTTGAAAACCATAGGGACCCTGGGGTCACCAGGCAGAAGGGCCCCTTTCCCAGGAAGAGGGAGGGCCATGGTTGCGGAGCACCGGCAGACCACTTGGGGGGGGAACACAGAGGCCCTTGTGCCTGACTCCTCCTGTTCTCAAGCACCCCACCCCCCACGGCCCTACTCCCTGTCTCCCGCCCCAAAGGCCCACCTCTGCCTTCGAGACAGGCTCTCTGGGCAGAGTCAGGAGAGGGCTTCCAAGGAGCAGCTGGGCCCTGATTCAGCCTGAGTCACCCATCCGAATCCGGGGGCCGCCCCCAGCTGGGCCGGGGCTGCAGCTGCTGGGGGTGGAGATGTGGAGAGGAAGGGAGGGAGCCTGTGTGGGCAGCAGACGGTGCCCACATGTGCCCAGGCCAGGGCTCTCGTGGATATCGGAGCACCTGGGAGGGGCTGGGAGGGGCGTGCAGGAGGAGGTCGGGGCAGGGCAAAGGAGCCCATGGGCATCAGCTGTCCGGCCGACTGAGGAGGCAGGTTTGCGTGTGTGTGCCCGCGCTCGCATGCGGTGCTGCAGGTGCATCTGAGTAAGCGAGGAAGAGCCAACAGTGTGGGCTGGAGCTTGGCTCCCAGCGTCACTTTCCGGCTGTGTGACCTTGGCAAGTTTCTCCAGCTCTCTGAGCTTCTGCTCCCTCGCTCTCGGATGACTTTCCTGAAGGAGTAAATGTAATGAGATGACGGCTGACTGTAAACCAGTTAGGCAGGCAGCAGTGGTCCCTCGCCATCACTGTCACTGGGTCACGCGCTGCCTGCATGCGGACAGGTACATACTGAGTGTCCATGTTCAGGGGTGTGTCTGAACAAGCCTCAAGGGATGCAGGGTCTGGGTGAGCGTTTCCTGAAGGAGCCAGTGAGTGTGTGTTGTGTGTGCATCTCTGAAGCAAACACAAGCACTTTCCAGAAAGTGGGGTTTATATGGCATTGTCTGCCATGTGATCCCAGCCCCCCCACACACACACACTGCAGCCGCCACCACCCCTTCCCTAGAGGCTGTGATTTGCAGAAATTGGGTCCAGACCAGGGCCGCTGTCCAAGCGAACGGGTCAGGAACTGTGGATGCAGTTTTATTGGGACTCTCAGACCTTCTCAAAAGCCTTTAGCTTCAAGCAAAGCTGGAATGGGAGTAACTGGCTAGACCCCCGGGGTGGGTGTGCCAGGGTGTGGAAGGGGGACCGTGTTGGATAGAGTGGGCATGAACATGCTATGAACATGAGAGCGCATGGGTGCGTGTGTGTGTGCAGGGGTGGCGTGGGGGGCGGCTGCTGGCTCCGCTCTGGTACAGTCTGCTTGTCTCCACGGTGCCTGTTGCCACACATGCCTGCGTTTCAGAAAGTCACCGGGACTGTTTATTCCGCCCCCAGCCTGGGTGCCAGCCAAGGAGCTGCAGGCACTTGTTTATCTTCTGGTGTGTGTGAGTGTGCATGGCTTCCCAGTGGCAGACCGACCAAGATGCTCGCGCACGCACACACACACACGGGTGTGGGGGACCATGCTGGTTGTCGCAGAACGAGCCTGAACCCCAGGAAGAGCCACAACCCAGGCCCAGGCAGATGCGCTCCACATGGGGACAAAGATGACCCCTCAACAGCCCCAGGGGACACGCCATGGATTTAGTGACCCCCAAGCTCCAGGAAAGTGTGAGAGCCGGTTGCTCTGGCCTGGGTCCTGCGCCCCACCCCCCAACCCCCAGAACTAGCCCCTGCACAGCGATGGGCCAGGTCTGGGTCACTGCCCACCCCCAACACTGGTAGTGGGGCAAGTCCTACCCCACCACTTGGACTGGAGCGGGAGGTGGTTCCCCAAGGGAAATAGAGGTGCTGTGGTCAGGAATGGGTGCACAGTGTTGGGCTCCCCATTACCCTGATGTCCACCATAAGTGCTACGTTGTGCGTGGTGATCAGTGTGGGGTGTTTTGTTGTTTGTTGTTTGGGTTTTTTTTCCCCCTACACCCTCCTTAGAGCTCTGAGAGCTGTTACACATGATGAAGGTGAGGCTCAGAAAGACCCCGATCAAAGCCACACAGCTAGTAACTCGAAAGGCCGGGACCTGGGCCCCCGCTGCTGCCTCTGTGCTCTTTTTGAGCTACCAGTCTGCCTTAGCACTTAGCTTCAGTGTCTGAGAATTTTCATTTTTAAACACGTTTTTATCAACAAGTCCCTGTGGAACAAGAGCGGTTGGAGTGTGGCAAAGGGCACGGTTGGAAAGAGGCCCTGATGGTGCCCACGTAGCAGGCACGGCCAGAGCTCTGACCGCCTCCCCTCAGACCCCTTTAACGAGTCTGGGCCCACCTGCGGGACTCCCCACAGCCAGGACCTCCATCTTCATCAGAGAGCTGCCCTCCGGATGGGGAGCCCACTTGCCCCCTCAACCCGCCCCCCCCACCATGAGCCAGAGCGCCTGGGAGCTAACAGCAGCCCCAGCGTCTGCCAGGCTCTCGGATATAAACACGCCAGCTCTCTCACCCTTAGCCAGGGGAATTCTGAGGTGTGCCTTTATCCCGTTTCCCGAGACTTCCTGCAGGACTGAGCTTCACTCCCCCACTGTGGCAGCTGGCTTAATAACCACCTCTTATTGGGCGTCTTCCTAGCTCTCCTGGGTCACCTTCCCCCTCCGCTGCTGGCATCCTTGCACCTCCCAAATAGACCACATTCCATCCTCGATCCTCATTTCAGGGTCTGGGAGCTGCCCCAGGGCGCTGGGTCCCTTCTTGCCCTTCCACCCTAAGCATCTGGGCCCAGCCACCGGGATCTCCCTTGCTGGCATTTCTGCTTTCCTCTCTCCTGCCCGCCTCCCATCAGGATTTGAATGCCTGCGGTTTCCTCCTAGCCCCATGTAGAGACCATCTGACCCCTTTTCTCCTTCCAAGCCCAAACTTGTGGAGAGAGCCCTCTCCAGCAGTTCTTACTCCTATTTACTCGTCCGCTGCCCCCCTCCCCACCCTGACTTCCACCCCCACCACTCCACAGACTGTCAAGTTTCCGTTACCTTCTTTGCAAGTCCAGAGCACATGTCTCAGGCCATACCCTGTCTTCCCGATGTGGTTGACCCTGCCCTCCTTCTGGAATATTCTCTCCCCTTGACTCCTGAGACATCACACTCTCCTGGGTTTCTTCTGAGTTCTCAAACACCTGTTCCCCATTTTTCATGGCAGCCTCTTTTCCCAGCTGGCCCCTTATGTGGGTGCTCTCAGGGTGGGCCTGGGGTCCTCGTCTCACCCTGTTCGCTCCACATGCTCGTCTGAGGTACCGACACACCCTCCTGACGCCCAGCACCAGCTCCCTGGTCTGTCTGCCTCAGCCTCTCTGGAGCTCAGCTTTGTGCTTGTAGGTGACAGCACAGCTGTCCCACAAGCCCCTGCTTTCCCAGGGCTCCTGGGGTATTTGTCCTCCACATGCTGGGCCCCCCCACGCAGAACCTCAGAGAAGCAGCAGACTCCTCTCTCCCCTCACACCCACATCCAGCATATGAGCAAGGCCCAAAGGGGTTCTGAGCTTGGCCCCTCCGCTCCATCCCAGCACACGTTGCCACGGCTCAGGCACCATCGTCTCTCCCCTGGACGGCTGCCAAGGCCTCCTCGCTCGTCCTAGTCGGGCTCAGATCTGCCCTCGCCCTGCCCCTATGGGGCTTTTACCCTTTTAATTTTTTTAATTTTTTAAAATTTTCACCCGAGGATTATTCATTGAGTTTAGAGAAAGAGAGAAACACTGACGTGAGAGACATCCTTGGCTGCCTCCTCTACACACCCTGAGCGGGGATGGAACCCACGACATTTTGATTTGGGGGACGACGCTCCAACCCATTGAACCACCCGGTCAAGGCCCAGTATGGCCAATAATGTTTGCTGGGAAGGACGGTAGGGGAATAAAATGAAAGGACGAAGGTGGAACAGGGCGTGTAAACTAGGAAGCGAGCGATTTTCAGGGCCCGAAACGTCAGTGAGCGCCGGGGCGGACGCTGTCCGTGGTGCTGAAAACTTGTCCGCCTCTCTGCGGTTTTTCTGCTCCCCTAGGCTTGCCCGCCCATCGATGGGTTCTCTTCATTTGTCATGTAGCTTTTTTTAAGAATTTTTTTTCAAGATCACGGTGACAGGGTTCACCAGGTAAGGGAGAGGAGAAGAAACTACGGGTTAAGCATGAGGCTTCAGGAGTCAGCGCCAACAGTACCTAGCTGTGTGAGCAGGGACGAGAGTATCTCAGTGTTCTTATCTGGAAAATGGGGGTTTAATACATTAATATCAATTTTCTCCTAAGCGATTGGAAATTAAAATATAGAGGAAGCCAGTAAACAACTTAGCACGGTGCCTGCCCCTCAATGAGCATTCCATTAACGTTCACTGTTCCATTTTTAGTTCAGGCGGGAGGGTTTTATCGCCTCTCAGCAATTACAGAATTATTTTTCCTGCTCTGGAAAGTCAAAGGGGAGGGGACTATTTCCCTGCAGAGAAACGTCGAGGCAGAGTGGGCCGCAAGTCCTGATGTCCTTGGCAATTCCTACTCGACTGGAAGCCCCTGAACATCTCCTTCAGTCTCGTTCATCCTTCCAAGCCCACTGTAAGATGATTAATGTTAGTCCCATTTTACAGATCGGGGAACTGAGGCTCAGGGAGGCCAAGTAATTTGCTCGAGGCTACCCAGGGGAGGGAGGAGCGAACTTGCACAGACTAGACGGTGGGCGGCCACCTGGAGAGGGAGGCAGGCGGCGGGGGAATCCGAGGCGCTCCCCTCCCGCCCCCTCCCCCCCCAAGTCTCCACCACCCACCGTGTCTGCGCGGCTCGCGGGGCGTGGGCAGCGGCGAGACAAAGGGCGGGGGCGGGGCAGGGAAAGGCCGGAAGTGCGCGCGGCCGAGGGGGAGGCGGGAACTGCCCTCGCAGTGAGAACTCGAAGGTCTCCCCGGCCTGGGTCTCCGTCCAGTCGCTGAGTGTCCACAGACAAGTGGCTTCCCCTCTCTGAGCCCCACCTTCCTTCCCGGCGAGACTTGGAAAGGATGCTCGCCGGGCTGGATTGAGTGAGATCCGAGACAGCGCGCCCCGCCCTCGGCAGGCGCGCAGCAAAAGGGCGGCCTCTCCTCCCCAGTGTGAAATGGGAACCCGGCCCAGAGGAGCGGGGACCCCCGCAGCCCAGAGGCCGCGGTGAGGGGCGTTCCTCCCTCCTTCTGCTCAGCTGCCCCGCCGGCACCGCCCCTCGCGGATCCAAGGCCCGCGTTGGCCAGCGCGCATGCCCGGGGCGGGGCGCGGGGCAGGAGCGCGGAGCCGGCGCGGGGGACAGCGGTGCAGAGTCCGTGGGTCCGCCCGCCAGCCCGGCCGGAGGCAGCCGAGGCCGCTCGGGCGGCGGCCGCGGGACCCGGAGCACAGCGTGCGGAGGAGACGGATCAGCGGCACCGCTGGGTAAGCGCCTAGCCCGCACCTGCTGCCCCTCCGGGAGGGCGGCTTAGAACCCCTTCTCTCTCGCGGGCCCTGGAGCCGCTGTCCAGGGTCCTCGAACCCCCTGGGTGGCGGGGCTCAGTCCCCGCGCGCAGCATGAGTCTGATGCGAGCCCGGGTCCGTGTGTGCGCGCGCGGCCGGAGGCGGTGGGTGTCCCTGTCCAGGCTCCTGGCCGAGGCGGGGCGGGGCGGGGGCGGGTCCCGCTGTCCCGGCCGAGCCCCCGAGGGCCCCCCTCCCAACTGACCAGCCCTCGTGTGTGTAGAATCTGGGCCTGCGCCTGGCCTCGCTGCCGGCAGCCCCTTTGTTCCGCATGGCCGTTCGGGAGGGGGCGCTTCCCGCCATGGTGGGGAGGGGGTCGGGCTGAGTTGATTCATTTTTCCCCTAGAGCAAGCAAAGCGCTCGCGTGGCTCTGTTGTCTATGAGACACTGAGCACACTCGCCGTCCCACACTTAGTGTGGCACACACCCTGGGGTCCCATCACACACTGTCACTGAGCGAACGAGGCCACGGGTCACACCCATGCACTGTGCCCCTCGGTCATTCCATCACTCGGCTGCCTGTACACCCTCTCCCAGTGCACCTAGTGGGAGCCTTGCGTACACACCCAGGCAGAGCTACGCACTCACACCAGCCATCACCAGTCACAGCACACTCAACTCGACAACACTCCCTACCCATGACACACTCGCAGTCACCCTGCCCTGGCCTGCCCTGCCTGTCCACACCTGCTCATCATGGTGCCCCTCACGTATCCCAGACCCTGGAGTAGGCTGTCCCACTGTGTCCGCTCTCCCTGTCACACACTCTCCATCTCTTAGCTTGCTGTCTACCCTTCTCCACCCTCAGTCCAAGTGTGCACACATCCTGCCCTCTTGGAAATGGATGAATGGATGGGCGAACAGATGGGTGGGTGGGTGAGGCGGGGGGCATTTCTGGAAGAAGGTTTGGCTCTCACCCTTTACTAGGCTCTTTCTCACCTCCAGTCCCAGGCAGGAAGCTCTGCCGCTCTGAGGGTGCTAGGAGACGAGGAGATGAGGGGGTGAGGGGCAGCAGACCAAGATTGTCAGGCATAAACAGGGAAACATTCACGCCCATCAAAGCCCCATGAGACTTTGTAGGTCTTATCACTATGGAGGTGTTTGCGGGTGCCTGGCTCCACGATGGGAAGAAATCCCAGAGGGACAGAGCGGGCTGGCCAGGTCTCCGAGGCAGGACGAGCATCCACAGGGGCCGCTCGCACATGCACCTGTGCCCACCTCCGGGCCAGCACTCCTGTGAGTGAGACTCGGAGGTCATGTGGCCACACATGTGCGCACCCACAGGGTCCCAGGAGCCCCCAGGGACACAAACAGACAGGCCATCCCACACACGCAGGTTGCCCACATGCACACCAAGCTCCTCCTGAGCAGAACACAGGAGCCACATCCTGGCTCCCTGGCTGGCCTGTGCTGGCACAGACATCCGCAAGCAGTCTGCATGCCCCCTGCACACCAGGTGAGCTGGCCCCCGCACCTAAGGGGTCGTCTGCTTGTGCGAGATGTGTATTCACACATGTAGGTGTGTGCACGGGGGACACGCTTGCTTCCCCTCTGGAACGCTCCCGGGCACTGGTGCCTGTTGGGCCCAGGGGACAGGGAGGACCCTTGGCCTTACCCCAAAAAGCAGAAAGGGGTTTTAAAAGTCAAGCGTTAGTGTCCAGGATCTTCGCTGATCCGAGCAGGAAGAACCCAGACTTTGGGTGCAGACACAACAGGCTCTGAACCACAGTCCCCCACCCCAGCTGTGTGCCCTCGGTGTCAGTCTTTCCTCTCTCTGACCTGTGTCCTCACCTGTGCGATGGAACGGTCCAGATGCTAAAGGGAGCCCGAGAGCGCCGGGCCCGAGGCTGAGCACGCGGTGGGAGAGGGGTGCAGCTGAACTCCAGAGGGAGGGTGCAGGTGACTGAGGGGGCGCCAGGGCCAGCCACCTCTTGGAGAAGCGGCTGGACGATACTGAGGCTTCCACAGAAGCCAGGCAGGGCCCAGCAGAACCGAGGGCAGCAGACCTTCAACCCTGGGCTGGGCCCGCTCTTCTAAATATAACTACATCCCTTCCCCCAGTTCACAGACTGGGAAAGACTCACCCAAAGGCATGGAGCAGGACCATGACTAAGCTCAGCCTTGTCCCCCCATCTTTCTAACCTCTGGCCAGGCTCTCGGTCCCTACCCCAAACCTGATCCCAAGTGAGAGAACCTTGAACTGGGAATTGAGAAGCTGGCCTCTTCCAGGGGGACCTTTCAGAAGAGGTATGTTAGTGGCTGGGCTGCGCTTGCCTCTCAGGACCTCAGCTTCCTCCTCTGGAAAGTAAGAACACGACACCTGCGTGGCAGGTGTCCGGGGTCTGCACAGAAACACAGTAAGGGCTTGTGTGTGAAGTCACTTCCCACCTTTCTCGGTATCTAGGTCAAGGGTCAGAACTCAGGTGGCTACAGGCCAGGTGGATAACAAGCATGAGGGGCTGGCTATGGGAAAAATGATGGGACAAACTCAGTGGCCAATGGCAACCGACAGTCGGCCTTGGGGTTCAGACACCATAGGGCGGGGTGGAGACTGTGGCTAATTGGAGAACACACCCCCAGCTAGCACCTGGTTCCAGCTGATGGTCACCATGCAGGAAGCACACTCAGAGTGCCAAATTTTAGTTTTCCAAGAGGAGCTGGAAATCATATTTTTGCTGAAATTTTCTAATTTTTAGAAGTTAATTCCTTTAAAAAAAATGTGTTAGCATTCTGGGTCAAACACACGTATCTGATGCCTGGGTTTGCCAGTTTTTGCCTCCGCTGCAGGCCTGTCTCCCCACCCCCACCCCCTCCCTGTCCCCCCCCTACCCCCTCTGGGGAGCACAGCTGGGCTCTGACAGGCTGAGTGGATAAACACAGGCCTTCCACACACGCAGCCCGCCCTGCAGTGCGGGGCTGTGCACGCCCCTCAGCTTCAACTCTCACAGCGACCTGCGGGTGCAGGGCATGAGTTTGCCAGGGCCCCCAGCCGGAAGAAAGCACTTACCTGAGGTCCCAGAGCTGGGACGTGGGGAGCCATCCTGTGCTCCTGTACAGCCACACCCGGGGGCCGGGAGCTTGCTGGAGGGGCTGGTGTGAGGGCCCCCAGGGCTGGGCCACACTCAGAACATCCCTCCTACAGCCCTGGCTGACTCCTTCCAGCTCCGTCCCAAGTTCCCCCTGCATCTATCTGCCAGGCAGCTGTTAAATTCCTTTTTCGCAGAAGAGGAAACAGGTTGGGAGAGGCCGGCATGGCAGGCAGACCCAGTCCTCACCAGGACCTGGTCCCTCTCTCTCGGCCGTCCACTCGGTCTCTCTGGCCTGCACGAGCGCGCTTTTTCTGCAGCCCGAAGGACTGGATAGACCAGGGTCTCAGCGAGGGCCCTGGGACGTCAGAGCTGGCCCACGAAAGTGAGTTCTTTGACCTGTGAGGTGTCTTTTAAATTAACCAACATTTAAAATACAGAAGAATCCAGGTTGATGACTTTGCTCAGAACAACGGGCAACTGGCCCTTCAGGAGCCCCGTGTGCTTTCCTGCTGAGACACCCCAGGGGCGCCCCAGCCGGTGCGGCTCAGTGCGAGGGAACATCGTCCCATAACCAAAGGGTTGTGGGTTCGATTCTGGGTCAGGGCCCACACCTGGGTTCGGGGTTCGAGCCCTGGTCCTGTGCTTACAATCCTAGGTCCGGGCGCGTACAGAAGGCAATGCATCAGTGTTTCTCTCTCTCCCTACCCCTCTCTCTAAAAGCAATGAAAAACATGTCCTTGGGTGAGAACCAAAAAAGACACCCCAGGCGTTTCCCAGCACCCTCAGGATACACTCCCGCTCCTCCCCCAAGACCTGAATGATGGGCTCCCCCCCCCCGCCTCCTCCCCTCCCCCTTCCAGTGGCTCTCAGGCCACACAGGCCTTTCCGTGGCTACCTCAGCTGTTACCTCCTCAGAGGGGCCTTCCTCAACCATAAGCCAGCTGCCCACTCCTTGTCTTGACAACATCTATTATTATTTGAAATTACATGATTTATTTGCTTACTTGTGAATTGGTCTTCCCCAATCTTTGCACAACTAGAAGGCAGGGACCATGAATTTCTTGTTCACTGCTGTGTCCCCAGTACCAAGAACGTGTTTACAACATTGCGTATGTGCTAAACAAGTGTTGACTTAGTCAATGAATTCCTAATTAGCTAGTGGAACTCAGTGCTGGAAGGGGCCAGTGTCTCTAGTTTGCCACAGTCCCCACCACTCCCTCTCGTCCCTCACCTGGAGGATGTCAGGAGTCTTTAATCACCTCACTTACTCTGCTGTTTTTCTTATGGGAGAAAAGTACTTATCTGTGCCCATATCACCATCTAGAGGCAGAAAAATGAAGACAGCCACAGTCCATACCACTCAGATCCGATGCCTGCCCAACCCCCATGGGCCAGGGACCTTCCCGCTCATTTTCATGCTGCTGACGGCCAGCTCCAACGGCAGAGCTCTCGCAGCTGCTCCTGGTCATTCCCCTGTAAGTGCCACAGGCACCCAGTTCACCTCCCCAAACCCAGTGCCCACCGTCCTCTGCAAAACTGCCCCTTCCCCTGTGTTCCCAATTCCGTGATGACCCCCCTGCCCCGGGTCCCATAAGCCCAAAGCCTGTGGACCCAGTGGTGAACAGGAGGAGCTAAGTCCCCATCCAGGGACCTGAGGTCTAAAGGGCTAAGCGCAGCCCTGGCTGGTATGGCTCAGTGGGTTGAGCACCAGCCCGCAAACTGAAAGGTCTCTGGTTTGATTCCCGGTCAGGGCACCTGCCTGGGTTGCAGACCAGGTTCCTGGCTTGGGGGGGTGTGAAAAGCAACCAATAGATGTTTCTCCCACACATCGATGTTTCTCTCCCTCTCGTTCTCCCTCTCTTCTTCTCTCTCTAAAATTAAAATTAAAAAATTAAAAAAAATAAAATAGAATAAAGGGATAGGTGCACAGCGACATGAATCCTGTTTGGGGGAAACGAAGGCTGTGGAAACCTGAGGGAACTGGTGTTCAAAGAAGGCTCACGGGGAGGAGGCAGCTACCCTGAGACCTGACGGCGGGGTGAGAGCCGGGCAGGAGTGTGTGGAGAGGCCGCGGTGGGAGAGGCGTGAGGCCACAGGGGAGCCCAAAAGTGGTGCGTGTGTGTACGTGTGATGAAAATGGGTGTGTGCATACATGTATGTGTGTGGATATGGGTGTGCGCATGTGTGTGCATGTGTGTGCATGTATGTGTGTGAATGTGGGTGTGTGTGAATATGGGTGTGCATTAATATGGGTGTGCATGTGTGGTGCATGTGTGTGAATGTGGGTGTGCGCACGTGGGTATGGGGGGGTGTATGTGTGGATATGGGTGTCTGTGGATATGGGTGTGTGTGCGTAGATATGGGTGTGTGCATATATGTGCGTGGGTGTGGGTATGTGGATATGGGGTGTGTGCATGGATGCGTGCATGAATATGGGTGTGTGTACATAAATATGGGTGTGTGTGTGAGTATGGGTGTGTGTTCATATGGGTGTGTGTGCACGGGTGTGTGTGCGAATATGGGGCTATGTGCATGGGTATGTGTGTTGCACGTGTATGTGTGTGGGGGTATGAGTATATGTGTGAATATGGGTGAGTGCATGTATGTGTGCACAGATATGGGTGTGTGCGCATGGATTTGGGTGGGTGTGTGCATGTGTGCGTGAATATGGGTGTGTACACATATGTGTGCGTGGATATGGCTGTGTGTGTGGAGGTGAGTGTGCATGTGTGTACATGGATATGGGTGTGCGCCTGTGAGTATGGGTGTGTGAGCGTGTATATGTGTGTGGATATGGGTGTGTGCGTGTGTACGTGAATATGGGTATGGGTGCATGGCTATGGGTGTGTGCGTGGATGTGGGTGTGTGTGTGTGAAATGGGCATGTGTGTGGATTTGGGCATGTGCGTGTGTGCGTGAATAAGTGTGTGTGCATGTGTGAGTGAATATGGGTGTGCGTGTGCATGTGTTCATGTGCGAGCACGTGTTCATGTGCTTTGGAGGAGGGAGCACACACTAAATGACACAGCCAGCAGGTCAGTACGGCTGCAGGGGCTTGGAAGCACATTATGGATTTGGACTTGACCATAAAAATACTAGGGAGTCGTTGAAGGTTTCTTTCTTGTTTTGTTTTGTAAATGCGTCATAACCCAAACTCAAACTTCACAGCGGGCCATACGCAAAAGTCTCTTCCTCTGTCAAACTGTCGGCCTCCCCTCCCAGAGTCGATCTGGAAAGGCCATCTCCACAACTGAGCCATAGATGTGTGCCTGGCTGTTCCCCGGCTCTTTCCACCTATTTTACGGCAGGTGTCTTTCCTCATCACTCCACACGTTCTGACAGCTCTGCGGGGTCCCAGCGCTTGTCCCGCCCACTTCCTGGTTTCCTTCTCACTGCCAGCCCTGTCCTCGCACCCCCTCCATGCACGACTGTCCCTGGAGGTGGGCCTGCTGGCCCAAACGCTGTGTGCCCTGGAAACCCTGATAGAAATTGATAAATGTCCTTCCAAAAAGGTTACAGCCAATGCACTTCCCCAGCGAGAGCCAGGGGAAGCAGACTGCGCAGAATGGCATGGCTGCACCAACATCTGAGAAGAGCTTTCAGCCACTCATGCATTCCCCACATTTACTGGGAGCTACTAGCTTACTACCTGCCCACCACTATCCCCGACCCTGAGGAGACATCAGCAAACACCACAAAGCCCCCTCCTGGAGCTGACGTCCTTCAGGGAGGGCACGTCGTAAGCAACAAACCAACGTGACATGTCGTGTGGTGACAGGTTCCGTGAAGCAGATCTGAGCAGGGCAAGGGAGACTCGAGGCGCTGGGCGGTGCTGGGGCAGAGACCATTGTACGGGGTGGGCAGGGGCGGGCCGTGCAGGGGGGCAGTGGGCACTCCAGGCAGAGGAGGCAGCCGGTGTTCAAGGCTCAGCCAGGTGGCCAGTGCGGCCGAAGCAGCATAATCAAGGGACGGGTACCAGTGCCAGACTGTGCAGTCTCATGGGCCATTGTAAGGAGGTTACTTTTACTCTACATGAGACGGGGAGACACCTGCATGGTTCCGCACACAGGAGGGACCCGCTCTACCTTGGGTCCTGGTACAGTCCGTCTGACTGCTGTGTTGAGAATGAGCTGTTTGGGGTGAAGGGAAAAGCAGGGATGGATGGCCCAGGTGGCAGATGGTGTGGGTTCAGCCCAGGGTGGTGGCCAGGTTCTAGACACACTGTGAAAGTAGATCCATTCTGTTTAACTGATGGATGGGGTGTGGCCCGTGAGAGAAAGTCAAGGGCGACTCTAGGGACTTTGGCCTGAGCACTTATGAGGTGGCTTTGGGGACAAGGGCAGGAAGAGTGGGTTTGGGCTGTGGCAGCAGCTGTGTGATGGAATAGGGGTGCTCGCAGACCCAGCAGCCTGCTCAGCCCCTCTCCCTGGCTGTCCCCCAGACACCACACACTTGGCTTGTCCAAAACGCAACTCCCCCTTTCCCCACATCTCCCTCCCAGCACCATTGCCAGGCAACGCACCCACCCCAGGCAGACTCCTGTGGTCCACCCCCACCATCACCCCCTCCAGCCAGCTGGCTCCTGTCAGCTTCCCCTCAGAGCTCTCAGCTGCCGACCCCATTCTCCAGGACCCGTCCTGGACCCTCTCGCTCACCTGGGCCACTGCAGCTGCTCTGGGTCTGTGGCGGAGAAGGGGCTGGGCGGCTGAGTGGAGAACTGGGTGAGTGAGAGGCTGACCAAATGGCTGACCAGCCTCGGCGCCGATCTCGGCCAGCCCCTCTCCTCCAGCCCAGCCTCCAAACCATCCCAGAGCGATCTTTCTGAAAACACACACGTCGACCCTGTCCCTCCTTCGACCATAAACTATTCAAAGCTCCCCAGGGCCTGCACAGGCATATTTTGTTTGGCCGCCAATGTTGTGGGTTTTTTTTTTTTAAATCTTGAATTAATTAGGAAATTTTACATTAAAGAGCTGGGTTCCCCACTTCTCGCAGGCACTGCCAGGATGCCTTTCTCCAGAGCAGTCTCGCCAGTGGAGTAGAGGGCCCCTCGGCAGGGCACCGGCTCTCCCTTTGCTGTAGTCCTCACCACTCCCACCGTTTTATACCGAGCCTGCTTCCCTTGCTTAAATTACCTGCCTGGCCCCAGCGGTATCAGAGCTTGCCACCTGTGGGCTCGAGCACAGAAGCATAATTTCTAGTAGCGTGTTGCATGGGCTGGGCTGCCCAGGGAGGGGGGCGGGGTGACGGCAGATGAAGTTGGAAAGTTAGACTGTGGCCAGGTGTGGAGGGCCCTGAGGACCATCTTAGGAAATCAGGGTTCCAGGGAGCAGTGAAGCAGGGCGTGACGTGGATGGGCTCATGTTTTCAGCCTAGGCCCTCTGGACACCAGGGGACCAGACAAGGATGGAGAATCTGGTGGGGAGGCCTGGCCCCAGGAGGAGGCCCCACCCTCCGGGTCTGCCCGAGTCTGAGCCTGCTCTCTCTGTGTTTCAGAGCCAGACTGCAGCCTGGGGCTGCAGCTCCGTCATGCGGGCCGTTGGGCAGCGCTGAAGAGCCAGCCTGGCTCTGGGGGCATCGAAAGGACTCCTGTCCCCCAGGACCTCAGCCCTCAGCCCTCAGCCCTCTGCTGCCCGCAGGATGGGCGCCTGGGGACTGGGCACCCGGCCATGAGGGATTACTGCCCCTCTCCGCTGAAGGCCAGCACGGTTCCGCCCGGGCACACCCCTGCTCACAGCCCTGGCATGGACTCCAGACACAGCAGCCCCAGTGGGGCCAGTGGAGGGGCCTCCTGCTCCGAGGGTCCTGGTGGGAGCTTGGCCTGCCCACCCCTGACCTGCATTCCTCCCCAGGAGGCAGCCACCGAGGAGACAGTGGGGACACATGGAGCCTCAATCTCCGGGACACCAGAAGTCACCTTCTCTGGAAAGCCAGAGCCTGTGTCCTCAGTGAAAACTGATCCCTCATCCTTGGAGAACAGAAATCCTATGTTTTCAGAGAAGATAGACTCCAAATCTTCAAAGCAGGCAGATCCTACTTCCATAGGAAAGGAAGATGCTGGGCCCTTGCGAAAGGCAGGCCCCATTTTCGTAGGAAAGGCAGAGCCTACAGTCTTGGGGAAGGGGGATCCTGTGGCTTCTGGAAGGATGGATCCTGAGGCCCCAAGAAAGGAGGATCCTGGATCCTGGAGAGAGGTAGATCCTGCATGCTTGAGCGAGGTGGACCGGGCATCCCCAAGGAGGGGGGATCCCGCACCCTCAGCCACAGTGGACCCTGTGCGCCCAAAACAGGAGGAGCCCAGGTATTCGGGACAAAAGTTTCCTGGGTCCTCAGAAGAGGCTGGTCCTGCACCTACAAGCAAGGCAGATCTTGGGTCCTTGGGAAAGAGAGACCCCGGACCCTCAGGAAAGGTGCATCCTGGGTCCTCGGCAAACACCGAGTCTGCATCTACAGGAAAGGCAGGTCCTGGGTCTGCTGGAATGCCGACTCCGGGGTCATCAGGCAAGATCGAGCCTACATCCCCCGGAGCAGTGGCTCCAGGGTCAGCAGCGGGGGGCCGACTCCTGGAGACGACAGGCCCTGTAGCTGCAGGAAATGTGGAAACCGCGTCCCCTGCCAAAGAGGACCCTCTGCCCCTGGGTGCAATGGATGCTGCCGCCTCAGGAAAGGGAGACCCCACGTCTGTGGGAATGACAAAAACCGGGTCTGCTGGACAGGCGGCTGCTGTGTCTTTAAGCGAGGTGGGTCCAGTCTCTCTGGGAAAGGGGGACCCTGCGTCCTCAGGAAAGCCAGAGCCCTGGTCTCCTGGGCAGGCCAAACTGACGTCTGTGGGAGAGGCAGAAATTGCATCCACAGGGAAGGAGTACCCGGTCTCCTCCAGAAAGGTGGGCCCCATCAGTGCTGTGGGAAATATAAATACGTCTTCTGGAAAAGTGAATCCTGAATCTTCAGGGAAGATAGACCCTGTGCCCTCAGTTCCAGGGGACCCCAAGCTCCCGGGAACAGTGGGACCCTCATCCTCTGTAAATGCTGAGGCAGTGACTGGGGGGAAAGCAGCTCCACTGTCCTCAGAGAAGGCAGGTCCTGTGACCTCTGGAAAGGTGGGTCCCACGGCCTCAGGGAAGGCCGATCCCCCCATCTTGGGCAAGGTGGACCCTGTGAGCTGGGGGAAGGCAGAAATCATGCCCCCCGGAAAGGTGGTGGACTCCATGTCTTCAGGAAAGGTGGCCCCCACGACTCTAGGGAAAACAGTTCTGGCACCCTCGGGAAAGGCAGATGCTGTCCCAGAGGAAAAAGTAGATCCCCTGCCTCCAGATAAGGGGAACCCTGAGAACTCCACAAAGGTGGACCCCAGGGCCTTGGGGAAAGCAGAACCTAAGTCCCAGGGCAAAGCAGTGACAAAGCCGCCTGAGCAGGAGGGTCCCAATTCAACAGGAAAAGCAGAGGCTGGGACTCCTCAGGAGAAGCTCCTGGCCTTGGAGAAAGGGGATCCTGGATCCTCGGGGAGAGCAGACCCTGTTGCCTCTGGGAAGGTGGAGCCTGTAGCCCTGAGGAAGGCCGACTCTCCAGCACCTCCGGGAAGAGCAGAGCCCGCATCCTTGGGGAATGCGGCCCCCTTAACTCTGGATCAGGCAGAGGCCTCTCGCCCCTGGCAGTCAGATAGTAAAGCCTGCGGCTCAGCCTATTCTCCTTCGGGTGCTAGGAGTGATGGGGACCGTGTAGAACCGGCGCCAGCGACTAGCACAGAGGCCTGCAGCCTGGGGCAGAAAGAACCAGTGGCCGCTGGGGCCCAGGGAAGCCCCGGCCCGGAGGCTGAAGCGCCCCCGCCTGGGCCGCGAACTCGTGACAACTTCACTAAGGCGCCGTCGTGGGATGCCAGCGCCCCGCCGCCGCGCGAGGACGCGGGAACTCAGGCGGGCGCACAGCCCTGCGTGTCGGTGGCTGTGAGCCCCATGTCTCCGCAGGATGGCTCAGGTGGCCCGGCCTTCAGCTTCCAGGCGGCGCCGCGCGAACCCAGCCCGGCGCCTACGCAGCCATCGCGCCGGGACGCGGGCCTGCAGGTGTCGCTGGGGGCCGCCGAGACCCGCTCTGTGGCCACCGGGCCCATGACGCCGCAGGCCGCCGTGCCTCCCGCCGCGCCCCCCGCCTTCCCCGAGGTGCGGGTGCGGCCCGGCTCCGTGCTGGCTGCCGCCGTGGCGCCCCCGGAGGCGGCCGAGCCGGTTCGCGATGTGAGCTGGGACGAAAAGGGCATGACGTGGGAGGTGTACGGCGCCGCCATGGAGGTGGAGGTGCTGGGTATGGCCATCCAGAAACATCTGGAACGACAAATCGAGGAGCACGGCCGCCAAGGGGCACCCGCGCCGCCGCCCGCCGCCCGCCCAGGCCCGGGCCGTGCAGGCTCAGTGCGCACCGCGCCCCCCGAGGGCAACGCCAAGCGCCCGCCTGGCCTCTTCCGCGCGCTGCTGCAGAGCGTGCGCCGGCCGCGGTGCTGCTCCCGGGCGGGACCCACAGCCGAGTGATATGCCCCTCTTTTGTACGCCCGGGTTTCCAACCTCCTTAGGATCCCGTCTTGACCCCAGGCCTCAAGAAGTGATCCCCTGGACACACGACAGGCCTCCGAGGTAGGGGCAGCCTCTGGGGCCTTCTCACTCCACCCTCTCCTCTGCCTTCCCCTCCTACACAAATGAACCCCGCTCTACCCAACTCCCTCCTGATGGGGAGTCCACAAGCCCAGCCCTGACACCCTACTGTCCCCTCACCGGTCTCAGCTCCACTCCCTCTGGGTCACCCCGGAGGGACCTGCTCCATACCTCCCAGGCCTGAGAGTTGAGGCAGGCTCCTGGGATGTCCAGGCTGCTGGCTGCCCATGGCAGCCAGGTCCCCAGAATGGGAGAGACTGTGTGCAAAGACTCCAGGTGTGCAAGGATTGGTGTGTGAGGCCCCAGAGTGTGCAAGGCTCTGAATGTGAGGCCCTGGGTGAGTGTGAGTGCGTGTGCTCACCACGGGCTGGCCCCCATGGCCCGGGCATCTCTTGCATGCTGGTAGTCAGTCATCCCCAATCCCCGCCTGCCCTCCCTGGCCCCACCCAGCCCTGTGTCCACCCTCACAGGAAACAGTTCCAGATCTGGGGGCGGGAGGGGTGGGGGTGGCAGCTGCAGGCTGCCCTGGCCCTACAGTTGGAAGGAGAGACACAGAAAGGTCAGAGGGCCTCAGACAGGCCTGGGGACAACAGCCAAGGTTACGGAAGGCCTTGGCCACCGGAAGCCTGGTGTTAGGCATCAGGGACAGAATGGAGAGCTCATTGTACAACCACAGCTGCCCATTAAAGACCTCCCTCTCCAGCCCTCCCACACCCCCTGTGCTGTGAGCCCCACAAGTCCCTGAGGACCACTCAGGGCCTCTGTCCCCACCCCTCCAGCCTTGGTTTTTGGCTACAAACTGTCACAATATACATTGGTAATAAAATTTTCCCCCAACATTTGTCAGCTGTGATTGGCTACAAGCAGAAGGAGGAAATCATGATACATCACTATGATATATTACTATGTTTGGGGAGGGTAGGTGTAGTATCCGGGAGACAGGGACTCTTCCGAGGTAGACCAGAAGCGTGGGGGCCCATGCAGGGCTCTGAGGCACGGCCCCATCACAGGTCCGTGGTATCCAGGCCAGCATTAGTGAAGCCCACCTGCCTTCCGGCCAGCACCACACTCAGGGGCTCTGTCTCCGGCCCCACTGCACTGTGCAGGGGCTCCTTCTGTACGGAGAGAGAGGGGGTGTGAAGGCTGGGGCAAGGTGGGGTGCTCTCCCCAGGCCCTACAACCAGATGGCTCCTTGGCTGGAGTCCCACCCTGCACCTCTAGGGACCTCAGTTCCCTGGCCGTGTCCCAGAGGTGGCCATGGCCACTCGAGGTACAGATGGGCTCAAGGGAAGTGCTGGAAATGGGGCAGGGGCTCCTCTGGCCTTTGCCCCACCCATGGACACAGTGGCACTTTGCCCAGCCCTGAATAATGCCCATCCAGCACGGGTCCTGCCACCCACACCCCCCGTGGGCGCCATGCTGGGTGCCTTCCATCTACTACCTGATGCACTCACAGGAACCCCCTGAGGGAGGAGTCGTGTGCCCCATTCTCCAGATGTGGAAAGGGAAGCCTGGACGGCTCTCACGGCCAGCCAGGGGCAGAGCAGGGCTGGGGTAGCTGCTGGCCTTGCTGGCCGTGGAGTCCGCGTGCCGCACCGCAGGCCTCTGGTTCAGCAGAAGCCCCAGAGGGAGCCCCCAGCCTGCACCCAGGGTCCCACCCTGCTCACCGTGGGGCGCACGCACACACTGCTCCATGTGACATGCTGCACACGCACACAGCCGGTCACACACACCTCACAAGTGCTTCCTGCAGGGGGCCAGCAGCCCCCAGGCTCAGCTGCTCCACAGCAGAGACCCCACAGGGCAGACCCCCCCCCCCACTCCCTAGGGCGCTCTAAGGCCTTGTTCAGACTGGAGCTGTTCTGGTCCCTGGTAAAGAGGGGACCATCCGAGGGGCCCCAGCTCAGGCTAAACACTCTACTTGCGCCCCCTAGAGCCCTCACCATGAACCCCTCCGGGGGCCATTGGCACCATGCAGCCCAGGAAATGGCAAGGTGGCCCGGGAGATGGAAGCCCTCGGCTCTGGCCTGCCCTTGCCGCCCAAGCTTCCCGACCATGGGCAAGGCAGCGCCCCTCCATGGCCTCGGTTGCTTAAAAAGGTAGGGTTGGGTGACCCCTCAGGTTTCTCACACCTTCCACACAAACACAGAGGTCTGGGGTGAGTCAGGGCAACAGAGATGGAAGGAAAAATGCCCCTCACTCTGTTCCCCACTCAGCCAAAGGAGAAGAGAGAGGGCCAGCTAGTTCCTAAGAAAGCCCCATGGCCTCCCGGGCCTGCCCACTGCTACAGGCGAGTGGGCGGAGCCTCAGGCATCGTCTGGAAGTGTAAGGAACCTCATGGCAGGACAGCTGTGACTCTCTCCTGGCTCCGAAGGCTCTTGGTGGCCAGGCCCCTCCCTCTCCAGCCCCTCCGCCTCACCCAGCCCCATTGCTGGGGCTCTCTGGGGGTCAGCTTTGGCCTCACCAGGAGCTCCCTGTGTGGCCACAAGACTGCTCGCTTCTGCCTCAGTTCCCTGAAAGTGCGTTCACTGCAGTTTTTGCCTCAAACTGTCTTCACCAGGAGATGAACCATTTCCCCAGAGACCCCCCACCACTGCCCAGAGACCCCTGCCACTGCCTGGTGGCCGGGATCGCCACCGATGACCCACATCCTGGGGCCTATTTGGAGGCCTCCATGTGACAGCCAGGTCCCTGAGCGGCATTCTGGTATTCTGTGGCCCCCGAGAGGCTTTGCCTGGCCAGGCCCTTCGGTGTAAGGCATCCGCAAGGGAAATTAAGTACTGAAGGAAGGGCGGGGCCCTTAGAGAGCAGAGCACGGTCGAGGGCAGGATCCAGACGGCAGTGGATACCTAACTCCTCTCCTGATGCACACAGAACCGCAGACTATTAAGGTTTTGGGGGCCTTAGAGCTTCCACTCCAATGACGGTTTTCAAAATAGGAAGGATGGAGATGGTCATTCCTTCTGGCTCTGGTGCCCCACCCCTCCAGGAAAAGGACCCACCACCCGCCCCGCCCACAGTGCTCCTCTTGGTCTTCTCAATCTTCCCTGCACCTGAGCACCCCAGGAGCTTCAACAACTCGCTCACACCGGACCCCCAGCCATCGGATCCGAGTCCCTGGGCTGTGACCCGCTACGTCTAAAGAGCTCCCCATGTGTGTCCAAGCAGCAGCCCCAGCTGTGTGAACTCTTCAGCCAACAGAACCAGCTATTGAAGAAATGATGCTGCTATTGTTTATTTGAGCTGGCCTGCTCTCCTTTGCTAGGTCCTAGTCACCTCCAGATCTCCCGCCCCACCCCACCTCTTTTTTATAAGGGATGTAAAAGCAAGGACCAGATATTTCAGCCTTTGCTTTGTGCCAGCTGGTTTTGTACCCACTCTATGGTACCCTCACAACAGCCCTGCGTGGCTGGTGCTCCAGTCGCTATTTGCAGGCGATAGAGCAGAACAAGAGGGAGAAGCCGCCCACCCAGGGTCACGGTGAATAGTAGAGGAGCAAAGACTGAACCCCATTCCAAAGCCATAAGGCATCCCAGCGCCGGGAGCAAAGACATGCCCGAGTAAGCAGCCGCTCCTTCAGCTCTGTTCTGAGCCCACCCCTTCCGAGAAGGACCCCAGTCAGAACCCCTGGGCAACGACTCCTCCCCGCTCTTGCCTTGATTTCCTGTTTGCTCTTTTCCAGATCCACAGAGTTGTCATCCAGGGAGTTGAGGCTGTGGGGGAGATGGTGGAGTTCAGATAGTTGGCAGGCCCAGTCCTCCCCGTCTGTGGCCAAGAACCACCACTGCCTCTACTACCTTCTCTACCTCACCATTAGCACCGCCACTGCCAGCGCCACCACCACCGCCATCACCACCACCACCGCCATCACACCACCACCCACCAGCATGTCCGTGAGGGACGCTGCTCACCTGAGATGGTCCATGTCACTGGAGGAAGACTGGGACTCAAAGCCCAGGTCCTTGGTGGAGAGGTTCAGCACAGGGTTGGCCCTGGAGAGGAGGCCCAGTCAAGTGGCCATTGGCCTCAGCTGCCCGGGACAGCCTCTCGCCCACCCTTGGAGCCCCACTCACCGCTCAGTGGTGTACATGTTGGTCCCGGGGATGGCAGAGGTTGGGGGCATCACCCCTGCTGCTGTTTTCCGGGCCTCCTTGGCAGCCTTTACAGCCCGAAGCTGCCGCTGGTAGCTGTGGGGAGCCAGGAAGTGCGGGTCACTACTTTCCCTGTGCACCCACTGTGTGCCCGGTGCAGGCCCTGGGCATGTGACCTCACCACGACCCTGGCACGTGAAAGTACCGGCTCCATTTTGCAGGGAGTACAAGTAACAGTGAGAGAAGGGAAAGGATTTGCCAAAGGCCCCACAGTTGACCCAAGGCAAGGCCTAGAATCAAACCCAGATGTGGCTGCTAACTACAAATGTATCAGAAAAGGGGAAAGAAACAGCATTTATTCAATGCATTGTACATGCCAGGACAGCTCGCCAGGTGTGAGATGCATGCTGCTTCCTTGAGGGCTTTGAGGAATCTAGTGTCATGCCCATTGCGCAGATGAGAAAACTGAGGCTCGGGGAGGGGAGACAACCTACTCGAGATGGCACAACAGGTCTCTGGGGATTGAATACAGACACCTGCCACAGACTAAACCCAAGCTCTGCTTAGCCCTCCCCCGATGTCTGGGTGGGGGTCAGGTGGGAGGGGTGAGGCTGGAGACATGGGATGGTGGGGACAGCACCTCTTTCGGGCACACACGAAGGCTGTGGACATGATCGCGATGACCAGCACCAAAGCCACGCCCAGTCCTACGATGATGCTACGCAGCAGCGTTGGCTCGTCCGACTTCTGTCCGTCCTGCGAGCCCTGCAGAGAGGGTGTGAGGGCGGCCCTGGGGAGGACACGCCCCACCCCGCCCCCCGCTGCTGCCCTGCGGTCACTCACCAGCACCACCAGCCCCAGCTGCAGCAGCTGCGTCAGCAAGTCCTGGTCCTCCCGGATCACCCTGCCCACAGAGCGCTGCTCAGGCCTGAGGCGCATGGGCATCCCCCGGGCCACCAGGTCACCCTCCCGCCCACCCCAAGGGAGGGTGCCCACTCACACATTCAGCTGGTCAAGTGTCAGGGCTGTCCCATTTGGGAAGACGAAGTAGGCATCGAGGTAGGAACGGCCTCGGGCCCTGGCAGGGGGCAGGGGCAGTGGCGGAGAGTTAACGGCAGCCTAGAACCACCCAGCAGGCCCCACTGCTGTTTCTCCTCCTCACCCCCACCGCCGGGCCTGCGGGCTCTCACCGTGCCGTGGGTTCTATGTCCTGAATGTCCACGATGTAGACAGTTGTCCTGGTCACCTGGGTGAGAACCCTACAAAGGGGGCAGGTGTCACGGAGGCCTGGGGGAGGGGCTCTAAACCAGGTCTGTGGCCAGGGCTCTGCCAGGGGAACTGAGAACTGTGTGACTCAACGAGGGGCACTTCCACTCACAGCGCCATCGACTGAGCAGACAGCACCCGTGGGTGTGTGGACCAGGAAGCCCCTTCCCCTGGGGCTGGGTTCACAGTTTAGCAAGCAGAGTGCCCTTAGCAGCCGCACGTGGCAGCCCCATCAGATTTCTCCCTGCCCGGCTAACCACAGGCGTCTGGGGACGTTTGGGGCCCTAGACAGACACAGATGACTTGTGAGTCTGGGACAGGGCCGAGGGACGTTCCTTCCCAGTCTCACGGGGGGGACCAGGCTCCCAGGCGCTGTTCTTCCCCACGGCCCCTCCAGGCTCCCCAGACCTACTCCTTAATCTCATTCGTTTTGGCACCCACGTCCTCCTTGCTCATGGAGAACTGCAGCCTCACGCGGTAACTCTGATCCACAGTGAAGAGCTGCGGGCAGAGGGCATGGGCGGAGGTGAGGCCGGGACCCTGGGGGCTGGCAGAGGGTGCTGGGGCCAGAGGCGGGGCCGGGTGCTCACATTCAGGGTGGTCTTGGCTTCCAGAGCAGGACCCACTGATGGTCTGTCCTGGGCCCGAACTGTCACTTGGTACGTGCCTTGGAGAGTGGAGTCAAGGCTGGTCACCAGTCTGTGGGAAATAAGAGGGCACAGCTCCGCCTTGGAACCCAAGCCGGGGTCCTCTGGAACCCACTTGTACACGTCTAAGGATGGGGAACTCACTGCCTTGAGGTCCCCTTTGGGCTCCCCCCACCCCACCCAGAGGCTGCCCACAGTTACTCAATGTTGCCGATGAACACATCGGCCTCTGAAGAGGTAGAGATCCGAAAGAAGCCCTGGAAAGGAGTCGTGGCCCCATCCTTGGTGACGAAATCCACTTGCAGGATGGAGAACAGAACAGCCCCATTACTCCCTGAGTCATCGTCCCTGGCCTGGGGGCAAGAGCAGACACATCTGTGGGCCAGGCCTGGGACCCCTGGAACACCCTCAGCAGGGCCCGAACGCCGGGGTGGCCTGGGACACTGTCCGTCCGCATGACCTCTATCAGCCGTCCACAGGCCACCCCAATGGAGCCAATGCTGCAGACAAATCCAGGTTTGGGCAAACCCCTGCCTCTGACCCGCCAACCCAGCAAGTGACCACCAAAGCACCTTTTGTGTGTAAATCCTGCCCTGCCCCCCCCATCGCCACACTCATACACAAGCACAGGGACACTCAGCTCTCCTGAACACCTACTGTGTGCCAGGCTCCTCCCCTTGGAGCCTTCACGTCAGTGCTTACTGATGTGAGTATGCATTCCCCTAATGGACTGAAAAAACCGGGGAAAAGGGCACAGACATTTTTACTCATTCTAGTGCCTTTTAGAGAAAAATAGAATATAACCAGCACACAGAACCTCGAGTCCACTGATGTCACTATTCAGGATGAGGCCAAAGCTGGTGTTCACATTTCAAAAAAAAAATTCAATGTAAAGAAAATTGTTCAAAGCCATGGACAGGCTCATAATATTGGAAGGCGATTGGCTGGAGACTGGAAAACCGACTGTTGAAGGCTCGTAAGAACATAGAGAGGGAGACTGGTCCACACTTCCTGGGAGGCTCCGAGAGGGACCATGTCCTACCACAGAGCCAGCGCTCCACGGGGCAGGCCAGGCCCACCGTCTCCTACACCTGCGTCCTTTCCACAGCACAGAGAGAACCCCACCCCACCCCCACCAATGCTGCCACCTCTGGGTCAGAGGTCACTGCCAGGGACAGCCAGCTTCTCGTCTGGGAGGGAAATCGAGTTCCAGAGAGGCATGACGGCTCCGCAGGTCAATGAGAGCCGCTGGCCCAGGCCCGGAGCCGTGCAGGAGGCCTCACCCCTGGCATAGCCACCACCCGCATCCGGCATCGTAAAGAACTGGAAGCCTTTTTACGATGTTGCTCTGGGAATTATCTAACTGCAAGGAACTTGATTTCTCTGTCATACTCAAGAATCCTGGTGCAGTGAAAAAAATCTAGCCTGCCAGTGGTTTCTGCAGTCATGAAATTTTTATGAACACTAAATTTAACAATGAATGAAGTCTAATTGTATCAATTGGCAGGTGTTCATTTCCATTCTGGGTTTTTTTTTTAATATGGTAAAGCCAATCAATTTCCTCTCCAATAATAAAACACTGGGAGGGAGCACTCTTCAAATGCCTGAGCACCTCCTGGGCTGCTGTGACTGACAAAGGCTAGAGCCAGGGACTCACCCGGACTGACGCCACCTGCTGGTTGGGCAACACAAGTTCTGGGATGATCACTGCAATTGTAGATAGGAAAGGGTCAGTGGGGTCAGGGCCAGGGCCCCTCTAGCCTAGTGCTCATCACAAGCTCAGCTCATGCCACAAACCTGCCCTCAGGCTCTCTGCCACCACAGACCTCCATAACCACCACCCCTGAGTCGTTAGTTAGCAGGCCAGCCATCTCCCGACGTGCAGATGGGGAAACTGAAACCCAGCGAGGGAGGGCCCCGCCCAGGGTCAGATATGAGTCCGGGCAGAGTAGGGGTGAACGCGAAAGTGTCCCCTCCTGTCAGAACCCTGGGGGAGAGGCAGGACTGCAGGCCTTCCTCCCTTTCCAAGGGCCCACCTGGCACCTGAGGAGAGTCCACGGGGTCACCCAGAGGAAGTCCTGGCAGTGGCGGGGAGGGCGGGGAGGGTCACTGCTTACCGAAAGTCTTATCCTCGGGCAGAAAATAAGGCGCGTTGTCATTGATGTCCTCGATGGTGATGGGGAGGCTTCCTAGGAAACAAGGTTGGCTGGCTCTAATCTCTGGGCAAAGGCCTCACCCAGAAAGCCTGGGCCTCCACCAGCAGCCTCCCTCCCAGGCCTCCCGTGCTTAGTCTGCTCCCCTGCTCCCGATGTGGGACACCCACTGAGTCTCCTCCAGCCTTTGTAGGAGAGAGTCTCCTTCCCAGACTTCAGAGAGGGCAAGCAACTTATCTAAGGTCACACAGCCAGAGCAGTGGGCCAGGACTGAGCCTGACCCAGGTCTGTCTCACCCAGCCACAACAGCATACTGACACTAGCTGTGTGAGCAGGTTATCACGCCGCCCACACTGTGCCTCAGTTTCCTCATCTGTAAACTTGTACAGGGGCCGCCCACCTCCTGAGTTGCATGGGAGTGAAATGAAGGTACGCTTGCCTGCTGCCTGGCATGGCTCTCGGCTGTAGTAAGGACTCAGTATCCACTAACTACTAGTTAGTATGGTTATTTTGTTCCCCGGGTCAAAGGTGAGACACACCTCACAAAATGATAGCATTAATGAGGTGCTTGCTGTGTGCCAGCACCATGCTATCTGCTTTGCATGCGGGTTCTCATTTGATCTCCAAGCCAACCTGCTCCCCAGCTCCACATGACAGATGGGGACAGCGAGGCTGGGGGAGGAGTCACCACTTTCCCAGCGGCACAGCTGGTGAGAGCTGGAGTCAGGATTTGAACCCCAGACCTCGCAGGTTCCAGCCCAGGGTTCCTTCCCGCGTCCCCTGTGGTCAGCCTGCCAAGCCCTCCATGCTAGGCCGCCTCACCGTTGTCACTGTAGGCCTGGAAGCGGGGGTCCGTCATGAGGTCATAGGCCCGCACGACCAGAGTGACCAGGTTGCAGGCCTCGTAGTCGATGGCCTCGCTCTGGTTGACAAGCACAGAGCCGTTGGCCAGCACAGAGAACCAGCCGCGGCACAGGCTGCCCACGTCGGCCCCAGCCTTGGTGCAGATGACGTCCACTAGCTGCACCTCCAGCTGGGCACTGGTGTCCACATCATGGGCCACCACCTCGGCCACCAGGCCATGCTGCGAGCCGTTCTCAGCCACACGGATGCCCCGGAGCGAGGCCGGGTCCAGGGTGGGGGGCTCGTCGTTCACGTCCTCCACACGCACGAAGACGGCTGCCGTGGCCTCGACCCCCTGGGGGTCCGGGTTCTCGGCAGACACAGTCAGGGTGAAGGAGGCCTGGGTCTCGTAGTCCAGGCTGACATCTGCCGGCAGGCTGAGGCGGCCCTCGGCCTGCCCGGGCCCCAGCACCGAGCCTCGGAGCAGGAAGTTGTTGGCGCCGTTTCCAGACAAGCTGAAGCTGATGCGGTTGTTGGCTTCCGTCTGGTCTGCGTCTCTGGCCTTCACCACGCCCACCAGCACACCTGTGGATGAGGGCCAGAGCTCAGGGGGACCCCTGACCTGGCCCCCCCAGGCATCCTTTGCTCTCATCTCCCGCAGGTGCCTCAGCCCACCCTGGGAGGGGTCAAACGCCATATGGGACCCCAGGCCCCGTGCCCAGCCTGGCCCAGAGAGGACTTACCTGGGTCCCTCTCCCTCACCAAGAAGGTATAGTCGGACTGGTTGAAGATAGGCAGATTGTCATTGATGTCCTGCAAATAGGGGCAGTTCTGAGTCCGGGGACCTCAGGAGCCCCCAGGGCTCAGCCTCCTCAGAGCCAGTCTGAGAAACCAACCCTTCCTCCAGACCGAGGCCCAGACAGCGGTCTCAGACAGTGTCACCTGCTTCGCAGGTAAGGAAGCGGCCTTGGAGAGGGCAGAGCTAGCCTAGGCCCCACCCCTGGGGCTCCGAGGCCTGGGGCAGGACCTCCAAAGTTTTCTGTACACATTCAGGGAGCCCCACCTGCTCCCCACCTCTCTGGCCGTGGCTCTGAGCTGTCTTAGACCCTGTCTTCCAGAAGGATGCTTCCGAGCCCCCGTCTGTGTCTCTGCCCAGCCCACTTGAGTCCCATCTCCCAAACTTCCTGTGCTGGTACCAATGCCACTGTGTTTCCACAAAGACCCTGCAGCCCAAGCTTTCCCACGTCCCCTCCTGCCCTCCACTGACCCCTCGATGCCAGGCACATGTCCTCTGTGCGCCAGCACATGCCAGGACAGAGGCCTGGCCTGCCTGGTCCCCATTGTTTTCTGCTCTCCCCTCCTTTTGCCCCTCCCCCTCCCACAAAGCATTGCCACTGTTGTCAGAGAGCCCAGCCAGCGCTGCCTGCCACTTTGCCCCTGCCGCTGGGGTGCGCTGGTGGTGCCCTTGGCCTTCCCAACCCCCCTACCCCAGGCAGTCCACGGGCACCCGCTTTTGCTTTCAGCATTTTCTAAGTAACGGGAGAATGCACATCTTTAGAAACAGAGCACTGTCCCCTGTAACTGGACGCATTTTCTCCTGGTGATCTCCCAGAAACAGCGTGACTGGCTCAGCGCACATGGCCACTGCCTTCTCCAGGCCTTCCTGACTCATGGCGTGACTAAGAGCACAGCTGTGAGTCAAAGGACGTGTGCCTTTGACCCCTCGGGGCCTCAGTGTCTTCATCTGCAGAATGGGGTTGCAGTTGGTAGTCCCCACTCACAGGGCTGTGGTGAGGCCTAGCTCATGGCCGTGAAAGACCCATGCACTCACGAAATGTCATGCTGCTTTCTTCCTCATCTGTGGCTCACTCCCATTCAAGGGCAATGGACATATCCTGATTCAGCCTCTGCATCTCCATCCCCCCCGAGGTGTCACTCTGCTCCGTGGAGGGAAGCGGCCCTTCCCGACCCAATGGGCCATGGGCTACCCTGCGCACTGTACAGCCCTAGCGGGCTCCATCCAAATCTCAGACACAGCAGAGATGCACTTTGTCACAATACTTTTGTAGAGGAAGGTGACCTGTGGGCTGGGAGCAGCCTTAGTACCAGACAGACGGGGTTCAACACCCCATCCGGAGGCCCTAGGCAAGCGACTCCACCTCTCTGTGCCTCAGTTTCTTGATCAGTGAAACAGTAATGACCTTGGCTTCCTGGCCCAGCAGACACTGTGAATGCTGGTTTTCACCCCTTCTCTTTGTCCTTGAATGGGGAGGGAAGGTGGGGTTCAGGAGATTCGTGAATGGTAAGTAGACCTAAGGTTCACTGACACCTTCCACGGGTCAGGCACTCTGCAAAACACTGCCCATCCGCTAACTCTCTTCACACCATTTCCACCTGCTTTCCAGGCGGGACCTCCAGGGCACAGGGAGGTCGAGCAAGTGACCAGAGCCACGCAATCAGGGAGCCGATTCGCACCCATCAGCCTGTCTCTGGAACTCTCTTACCCACCTTACTGCAAAGGGCAGAAATGTAACTCAGGCCAGGGGGCGGGGAGGTGCTGGCCGCCAGCTTGGAAGCCCCCCAGTACAGAGCCCATCCCAACCGCCCACCCCGGCCGAGCCGGCCCTCACCTCCACCGTGACAGTGACGTTGACCTCGGTGCTGAGGACGGGCACGCCGTGGTCAGCCACACGCACTGTCAGCACAATTCGGCCCTCCAGGGCGGGGTTGATGGCCTCTCGGTCCAGGGGCCCCAGGTTTCGGAGGAGCCCTGTGTCTGGGTCCAGCGAGAAGTTCTGGCTATAGGTACTGGGCAGCAGGCTGAAGTGCAGGCGGCTGTTGTTGCTGCCTGGCTCGTCGGCATCCTGAGCCTACACAGACCAGTGAGGCAGGGCGTCAGCCTGGTGTGCTCCCAGCCCCCAGGCACACCCCTGCAGCCAGGCCTCCCCTCCTGAGTTGGCCCCTGAGGGCACCAAACTGGGCCTGAAGCCGGTGGGAGGCGGGCCAATCTCTCAGCCTCAGTTTCCCATCTACAGGGGTCAGATTGACAGCTTGCAAGAGCTTCTTCAAGGGCTGTTCATTCAGCCCACAAGCGTTTGCTGTGTGTCCTCAAGATTCCAGCCCTGTTTTAGGCACGGGGCATAGAGCCGGGTTAAGACAGTTCCCTCACGGAGCTGGTATTCCCGTGGGGAGGGGTAGTGGGGTGGTGCATCGTAGACATTCAAAGTCTGCAGGATGTAAGAGTGGAGTCCAACGAGACTGTGATTTTCCCGTGGTGACTGAGCTCCTGCGTGTGCACCAGGCTCCCGAGCGCATGCTCGGTTTGCCTTTGGGCGATCCAGCACAAGAAACACCACAGGTTCTTCCCTGCTGCAGGGCTTTTGCACATGCTGTCCCCGTACCCTGAATGCCCTCACACCTTCTCTGCCTGACTCCAGGCCAGGTTGGCACCTCCCACGGGCCCCCATGATCCCTGTGTTACCTTCCACATAACACAAGTGACACCCTTGGGTTACTGGCCAGGGACAGAATTATGGTGGATTCACCTCAGGACACCTGGGGTCCAGCAAAGGGCCTGGTGTGTAGTAGGTGCTCAACAAATGTGGTTTTGAATCCCAAGCTGAGCTACTCTGACTGGAACCAAGTCTGTCCCCTTCCTCCCTTCCCAGCCCCAACCTTCAGCTTTTTCATTTCGGTTCTGTTGGAATCTTGTTTATCAAATGCCTCCTGCGTAGGCAGCCAGAGCTGGTTTCTCCCAAAGCCTGACCCACTCTGTTCACCCCACAGCACTCCGAACTCAGGCCGGCTACTTCACCAAGCGCTTTTCGGGCCCTAGGAGCTCACAGGCCAGGCTGAGGGGCATCAAGGAGTGGAGGGTAGGCAAGGCCCAGGTCTCAGGGCAAGGCTGTCTGACCTCCAGCCCCACATGGCCCTTACTGGCTGTACAGCAATAGAAAAGTCTCTTAACCTCCCTGAGCCTCAGTTTTCTTCTTCTGAGAATGGGGGCCATGACAGCATTGGCTTCACAAACCGGTCGGGAGGTCAGGGATGGGAGAGAGCCATGGAAACCACACAGCCCCAGGGAGACGGCGGGGCGGGGGGAGCTCCGTGGCCACGGGATGACCTGGTCACCCGTTTCTCAGGAGACCCTGAAAGGTGACCTGGAGGAAGCTTCCCTCCAGTGTTTCTCTGGAACCAATAGTGGGCTTTATCTCACAGACTCAGTGAAGCCAGCCACTGATCTCATTTCCCTTCTGGCCTTGGCCATTAGGAAGCTCAAAACTGAATTTTTCAGCCTACTCCTAGCAATTGTGTGGCTTTGGGTTCTAGCTCTACCTTGCTCCCTTTAACAATACCATCCCTATTTTTTCTCTTTCTTTATTTTCTTCCATACTTTTAAATAAATAAATTGCATTTATTTCTTTTTAGAGAGAAGGGGAGAGAGGGAGAAAGAAAGGGAGAGAAACATCGATGTGTGAGAGAAACATTGATCGGCTGCCCCTTGCATGCTCCCAGGTTGGGAACCAGGCCTGCAACCCAGACCTGTGCCCTGATCAGGAATCGAACCGGCGACCTTTCGCTTTGTGGGACAATGTCCAACCCACTGAGCCACCCCAGTCAGGGCTGTCTTCCTCTTTAATCTATGCCACCTCAAATCCTTTCTGGGCTTGCTCTGTGCTAGGCTTTGTACCGGGCACTTTACATACATTATCTCATTTTTCTCCAGTGACCTTAGGAATAAGTAGTATGATTGCCTTCATTTTCTGGAGAGGAAACGGAGGCCCAGAGAGGCTGAGTGACTTTCTCAGGGCCACACAGCAAAGCCCAGATGCTGACCCAGGGCCAACCTGACTACAGAGCCAGGCTTGGCTCCCGTCCCCTGTCCCACCCACCAGGCCCAGGCTGGCGTGTACCTGGATGGTGACGGAGACATTGCCGCTCTCCTCCTGGACGAAGATGTTGTAGGAGCCAATGACCACCGGCTCATTGTCGTTGATGTCCAGCAGTTCGACCCTCAGCGTGGTGGAGGACGACAGGCCCCCGCCATCGGTGGCCTGCAGCGTGAGGTAGAGCACGGCCTGCCTCTCCCGGTCCAGCAGCTTGCTGTTCCTCACTGTCACTGTCCCCGAGTCGGGGTCCACCGCAAAGATGTCTGCCCTGTGCAGGATACCCAGATGGCGCAAAGAAAGAGACAGGAAGCACACTGAAGTACGAAGTTCAACTAAGCAATGGAAAACATTGCACCACGGCCCGTCCAACAGCAGCAACCGGCTCACACTAGAGAAAGCACGGTTCATTGTCCGTCTGAAATCGCGCAGTGCCTGAGCGCGCCGTGCTGTCCGCCTGCCCCGCCCACCGCGCCCACCCTGGGCCTTCCTTACCCAGTCCCCGGGAGCAGGCTGTAGGTGATTCGGCCCCCCTCGCCCGTGTCAGGGTCAGAGGCCTGTGGACAGAGAGACAGACCACGGCGCGCTGTTCGCAAGGGGCAGCACTCACTGCCAGCTGCGCAGTTGAGGGGGTTGGGCCGGTCTGCTTCCGGGCACAGAGGGAGAACCTCCACCAACACAGATTCACGCCAGACATCACCCCCAAACACGCCCATACACACTCGCACACTCACTCTTGCTGAGACCCAGGGTCATCAGATGACACGGAGGCCCGGGCAGGGCCACCAGCCCCAGCCAGCCCGACCCTGTCTCTGTCACTCACGTGGACATCGCTGGCGACCACGGTGCCGACAGCACTGTGCTCGAAGACGCTGAGGTTGTACTGGCTGTGGGCAAACATGGGCCTGTGGTCATTGATGTCCCTGAGGTGGATGGTCACCGAGGCGACGGACGAGTTCCCACTGACGGAGTCAGTGGCCACAACCTGAGGACAGGGAAGGGGACAGCGGCCTTGGGACCAGAGCTCCCCATGGCCCGCACCCCCAGGGGCCCCGGGGCACCCCGCACCTGCACCAGCATCACCGTCTTCTCCTCGTAGTCCACCAGCACTGGAGACCGCACCAGCACCTGCACGTCTGTGGAGCCCGACGCCTTCCCCGGGGAGACGCTGAAGGCTGCCTCGTCGGGGCCCCTCAGGGACAGCAGGAAGGTGCCGTTGCTTCCCTGTGAGGGCGGGTTGTGTAGTCTAGAGACCCCACCCCCTGCAACACACCCACACCCCCACACACACCTTTGCCCCAGTTCCCAGCCTCAGGTTCCTGCCTTAGGGAACCCTGCCCACTGAGGTCTGTGAAAGGGGAACTCTCGGAAAACTGAGGCATGGGGGCCCTGGGAGACTGGGCTGGTCACGAGTCCCTGCGAATGGGGCTCATCAGAAGACTTCTGGCCCTGGCCAGTGTGGCTCGGTGGACTGAGTACTGGCCTGTGAACCAAAAGGTTGCCAGTTCAATTCCTGGACAGGGCACATGCCCGGGTTGCGGGCCGGGTCCCCAGTTTGGAGCTTGGGAGAGGCAACCGATCTATGTACCTCTCACACATCAGTGTTTCTCTCCTCTTTCTCCCTCCCTTCCCGTCTCTCTAAAAATAAATACACACAATCTTTAAAAAGAAGAAGAGCTCTGTGGGCCCCAGGTCTGGGCTGCAGAGGCGGAGCCCCGACACACACACACCCGTCCCATGAAGCCTTGCGATGAGCCCTCCTTTCCAGGCACCACTCACCCCCATCCACCACCCACCCATCCCGTCTCAGCACCAGCGTCACCCCATTACTCACACCCCTTCCACTCCACTGAACGAGAACCACCAACTCAACTCACCCAGCCAGCTACCGCCACCCAACATCACTCTCCCCTCAACATCTTGTACTGACTCAATATCCCCAAATACAACCCATTCAGCACCATCCAAGTCCCCCACCACCCAGCATCACCCTCCCCACACCTCAGCTCAGGCCCCCCTGGACTCCACACTGCCACATCCCCCACCTCCAACATCCGGTCCTCTCCCAGCACCCCTCAACTTCACCAACCCCCACCACCTCCCTCCCCTCAACACCGCCAAAGGCTGCATTCCACCCAATATCACCAGCTGCCAGCACCAACCTCCATTCAACCCCCTTTCTGTTCACCACCTGCTCCCCCTGACACAAGACCGCCCACCAGCGTACACCCCCCAACATTCCCAAAGAGCACCCCACTCGTGATTGGCACCACCACCACCCCTATTCAGTCCCCGCTGCGCACGGAGGACCCTCCCTCTCCCAGCCGTCTCCCACCACCCCCCTGCTGTGCCCTCTCCGTGGGGTGTGCCTGCCTTGTCTGGGTCATAGACCGCCATGGTGAGGCCGTCCACGGGGATGCGGGCAGAGGAGTGCTCGTCCACGGAGCCACTGAAGTTGACCTGGGCTTCTATCGGGGAGAAGGTGCAGAGCGGGAAACTGCAGTTGAAGAACTCAGGGTCGTGGTCATTGACGTCCGTCACTCGCAGCGTGACCCATACGCTCGCCTTGGCTTCCTGCCCGTAGATGTTGGGGTGCACCTCCGTGGCCTGAGAGCAGGGCAGAGACCAGAGGGCAGAGGGCAGAGAGCCAGTGCTCAGAGAGAGCTGAGATCCAAGGTCGGAGGTAGAGGTGTGGGCGGAAGGGGGTGGTGGGCGCCTCACTCACCGTGACCTGCACCTGCACCTCCTCGTCCTCCTCCAGCAGCTGCTCCCGGTCCAGGGCGCCGCTGACGCTGATCACCCCATCTGGCCCGATGGCAAACCAGCCGGGTCTCGTGGAATCTGGCAAGAGATGGCGGGAGCAGCCACTTGCAGGAGCTCTGACAGAGCCCCTGCCCTTTCTGCACCCCATTCCCCCCGGGGGCCACCCTTGTCCTCACTGGAGATGACGTAGGTCACATTGTCATTGATGCCTCTGTCCTGGTCCACAGCCTCCACCTTCAGCACAGAGGTTCCCTGCGAGGAGGCCTGGTCAGTGGCCCCGGCCTTTCCTATACCTCCGCTCCGCCTAGACCTCCCACCCTGGTCTCCAGCACACCTGGGGTGCGTCCTCAGACACAGAGGCAGAGTAGGACTCCCTGACAAACTGGGGGTCCAGGTCCGGCTGGTCGACCACAGAGACGGACAG
Organism: Glossophaga mutica; assembly: GCA_039655065.1. Classification (NCBI taxonomy): domain Eukaryota; kingdom Metazoa; phylum Chordata; class Mammalia; order Chiroptera; family Phyllostomidae; genus Glossophaga; species Glossophaga mutica. Next base: position 40,294,861 of record CM077314.1, read on the forward strand.
GAAGACGGAGGGAGAGCACTGGACGACGAAGCTTTTGTTGTACATGCCGCCCAGGTCCTGCGGGTGGGGGGAGATGGCCCCTGTCAGAGTGAGCGAGGGCTGCCCGGCCCCCAGCTGTGCCTGCGCCCCCACTCCCACTCACACAGGCTTTCAGCTTCAGCTGGTAGAAAACACTCTTGTTGTTGTAGCTGAGGCTGCCGTTGAGGATGATGGAGCCATTGGACAGGATCCTGAAGAGGTCCATGCTGTCCCCTGTGCTCGGGGTGACCTGAAGCAGGGCACAGGCAGGCCAAGCTTCCAACGGCCCTGCCCCGGCACCTGCTCTGAGAGACCTGCAGTCGAACCTCACCAGGGTGCTTAACCTCCCCGAGCCTCGGTTTCCTCCAGGAAGTGGGCTCAGTGGGTGGAAGAAGAGGGTCAAACAAGCTAAGGCCTGTGACAAGCAGGTAGTGGGCGCTCCCAGAGGGAGCTACAGCTAGCAAATCTGTCTTAATGAGAACTGGGTCGCACCTCTACCGTCTGTGTGACCTTGGACAAGAGCCTGGACCTCTCTGGGCCTTGGTTTCCTCCACCAGGTAGTGTGGTGCAGACTCAGTAAAGGCCCAGACAGTGCCCAGCACGAGAGGGTGGGCAGAAGGGTCCTGTTCCGCAGCAGGTACCTCCTTCTGCCTCTGGGCGGATGAGGGAGGTGGGCTGGTGGGGTGGGGACGGGGAAGCCCAGCCCTCATGGTCAGAGACGCTGCCCCCTGGTGGCCAGAAGGGGTGGTGGGCCCACGCTGCACTCACCCCCTCTATGGAGTACTGCACGACCCCCGAAGGCCCCGTGTCTTTGTCCGTGGCCAGCACCGAGAACACCAGCGAGCCGACCGGCAGGGTCTGCAATAAAGGACTCGTCACCCATGAGCGCCAATCGACCAGCTTCACGCCGGAGCGCTTCGCACCCCCACCCTGGGCTTCGGTGTCCCCAGCGGTCGCTCAGGGATGATGACTGCATTTCCGAGGCCTGAAACCCCGCGTTCCGCAGATGTTCCCTTTCCCTTCCAAATGAGCTGGGCCTCTGGAGGCCGCTGGGGGAGGGAGGCAAGGAGCAGCGTCCCCCCTCACCCCTCCTCTTCCCACACAGCCTCCCCACCACTAGAGCTGGCTTCTCATTTGCAGTGGTCATTCCAGAAGCCAGATGGGCCCGGACTGTCCCAGCCTTCAGCTGCAGGCTGCGGGCAGCGCCCCGCAGAGCTGGAGGGTTCTTCCAGGAGGCCTTGGCACCTGGGACCTGGCCCTGCAATCCCTGCCCGCACCCTCCCTCTGTCCACACGCAGCAAAGAGATCCTTGGACATCACGCACCAGACTACAGCGCCCTTCTGCCACGGACGCAGGGGTTCCCCATTCCTCTCAGAATACGACCCGCGTTGCCTGCACGGACCCAGACTGCCCACCTTTCTGACCTCGCGCCCCCTCGCTCTCCACCCTCCATCCGCACTGGCTTCATGGCTTCCCGTCGCAGAGCCTTTGCACCTGCTGTCCCCTGCCTGGGACACCCTGTTCTGGAGCATCCTGAAGCCAGCTGCTTCGTGCTATGTGGGTCTCTGCTCAGATGTCACTTTTTCAGAGAAGCAGCCCATCCCCTATCACCTTCTCTAACTTTGCCGTTTTATGAGTGCCATGAAGCTTCACACCGCCGGCAATAATGCTGCTTATTTCATGTTTCCTTGATTAGTGTCTGCTCTGGACTAGAATGTGAGCTGCTGAGGACGGGCTACCAGGGCTGTGCTGCTCACCAGATGTCCTCAGCATGGCGGACAGCGCCTGGCACATAGTCGGGGCTCCAGCAGAGCCTCATGTCTGACATTGTATGGAGACCTAACCTCATGGATCTTCAAAGCCACTTGGTAATGAAGGTCCGGGAGTGGCATTGTTTGCTGCTCAGGGCCTGCTGGGAAACCTCTCCCCACCCATGCAGTTCAAGTGAGGCTGCTTTCCCTTACTACAAGGGGAAGGCCCTTGATGCAGACCTAGCCAATCAGAGCATTCCATATACACATAACTCAAAATGGACCAATGAGAGTCAGCCCTGGGGTTTTGGCTGGGACCACTGAGAAAGAGCCAGTCTGCGTTCAAGTTGCCAAGCTGGCGGGAAGGGAGCCTGGAGCTGCTGGGAACACGTTCGTTGGTTTGTCACCACCAGGGAGAACTGCCCACCTGCCCCAGGATGGAGGCAACAGGAGAAGCAGAGCTGAGAGGTGGAGAGAAATCTCCTCTTGATGGCATGTTCTGAATAACCGGGACCCAGCCAGGCCTGAATCTAGATACACCTCTAAATTTTTCAGATCATAAGAAAATCAATTTTTTTCCCTTTTATAATTGAAAGAATTCCAAAGCAGTCTGTTTGGTTCCAAATGTTGCTCTACCTATGGTTCATGAGGTTACATCCCGGGACCCGGCACCTGCAGCTGCCCCTTCTAGCAGGTGCTTTCTCCGACCCGGACCCCCGCTGCCTAGGTCTGGCCCCTCCCACTCTGAGAAGAGCTTCTAGGACACCTGCCTCTCCCCCACACACTCATGAAGGTGGGTCTTACTTCACTGATGGTGGTGGAGAAATCGGTGTTCTGGAAAACAGGTGCGTTGTCATTTCTGTCCTCCACGATCACCTGAAATTCCTTCTGCACCTGTGGGGAGAAAGCCCAGTAAGCCCAGAAAAGGTGGGCTCCTCAGAAATCAAGGTGAGAAGCATCAGGGCAGGACAGCAAGTGGACACAGCTTCTCAGGTAGACAGTCCGGTGATGTTTGCAGCAACATTTTATTTGATACAGTTTCAGATGCCAGAAAAATTGCAAGTCTAGTACAAAGAGCTCGCCATACCCATTGTCCAGGGTTCTCTCCCTCTCTCTTCACATTTGAGTGTAGCTTCTCTCTGAACCATTTGAGTGTAAATTGCAGGCATCACAAGCTCACTTTTTAAAAAGATTTTACTTATTTTTAGAGAGGGAGAAGGGATAAAGAAAGAGAGGGAGAGAAACATTGATGATGTGCAACATACATCCATCGGTTACCTCCTACACGCCCCCAACTGGAGACCTAGCCCACAACCCAGGCATGTGTCCTGACTGGGAATCGAATCAGCAGCCTTTGGGTTTGCAGGCTGGCGCTCAACCCACTGAGCCACACTAGCCAGGGCCATCATTAGGTCACTTTTAAAAATCTAAAATGTGCCTGTCCTATGACAAGTATATTCATTTTGGCTTTGCTTGCCATCATGTAAAGCTGCGGACGATCTAAATGTCCACTAGAGCAGATCAGCACCATGTTTGGTCAGCACGCTGGAACCGAGACAGTAAAGAGACGGGGACGCGAGCGTGGACACGGCATGAGCTCCAGAGCCGAGAGCTGAGTGGACCTGGCAGGTCAAGACAATATGTGTACCCTGACCAGGTAGCTCAGGCAGTTAGAGCGTTGTCCCAATACGTCGAAGTTGCTGGTTCGATCCCGGGGCAGGACACATACGAGAATCAACCAATGAATGTATCAATAAACGGAACAAAAATCTCTCTCTCTCTCTCCCTTCCTTTCTCTCTCTAAAATCATTAAATATAAGTTTTTAAAAAACACAATATATGCAGTAGGATCCCACGTGGATTTCAGAAAAATGCACAGAGCAGGACAGCCTGCCTGCTGTGGGTGTGGGTGTGTGCGCGTGAACACTCGGGGAGGGAGAGGGAAGAGCGCGTGGCAGTGGGCACTCCAGGCGGGGGTCGGGGTGGGGCGGCAGGGGCGCTCGAGGGGGCTCAGTCTTTAATCTGCAGTCGTTGAGATGTTTACGGAGAGAACATACTTACAAATATCCAAGTCACTGAAACGACTTTTTTAAATGGACGGGGTCTGGGGAACACGTTCTGAAGACAAAACCCCCAGCGCTCACAGACACAAGACACAGTGGCCCTCACAAATGTGAGCGTGGACACTGACACACTCGGCCGCAGGCATGGAGAGTGGCCGTCTCAGGGGAGCTGGGTAGGGAAGTGTCGGCCATTTGTTTTTTGTTAACGCAGACACTAATTAACAATATAATTAGCTCCAGTTATAATATAAACAATATACCTATATAAGGAAAATGCATTAATAATAAATATTAAGATCTTGGTAATATTGTGCAACAAAAAGTGGACAAGTGTGATTCTGATGACACTAAACATTTAATTCTTTGGTTGTTGTTGTCGCACACGGGAGCCCTCTCGGCTTGCGTAAGGCAGGGGCGCCCCTGGGAGCAGGCCCAGTCCCTGACCCCTGGTCCCTGGACACCCCTCCCCGCCGCACCCCACTCACTGGGTTGTTGTGACCGTCGCTCACGGAGATGTTGACTGGGAACCAGGACAGCGTCTGCAGTGGGAGGAGAGAAGGGGCCCAGTGAGCTCTAACCAGGGCAGGCACCCACCCCCGGGCATTGGTTCCCAGGGCACCCTTGTCTCCCCATCCCCCTCCCGGGAAGGCCACTGCCCCTTACCTCATAGTCCAGCGGGCTGGCCAGCTTCACTTCCCCAGTGGCTGGGGTGACCTTGAAGAAGTAGGCGTTGGTGCCACTGATCCCATAGGTCAGAGGGTCATTGTCCAGGTCCTCAGCTGCCATCCAGAAGGCCTCAGCACCTGGGGACAGGACAGGGAAGGCCCAGGGTCTGCAGCTACCTCCTTCATGACTGGCCTGGCTGAGCCGCCTCACAGGCTGGCCTCAAGGGCCTGACTTCTCTGTGCCCAGAAACCTGAGCCCTCCCAGCCCCCGGGGCTCTAGCCTCTGTGGTCATGAGTGTCAGGTTTGGGTGTTGTTACCCGGCACCCACTCAGAGGCCTTTTGGTCATGGCACCCTGCTCTCCTTTGCGGGAATGACCCCAATCACAATGGACTCACTGGGGTGGACGGTTACCCAGGGTCCTCCCCCTGCCCTGGCCCAGCCCCAGGACCTGCCCTCCTGGAATTCCTCAAGAGAAGACCAAAGAGGGGTGGAGTTAAGGGGTCTAGCTGCAGCCTTAGGGTGTGGGGGTGCTGCTGAAGGCCCTCTGGAGCGGCCTGGGCCCCTTCTAAGTCTTCCCTCCACCCTGGGAGCGTGCCCAGAAGCTGCCAGGACAGCCCACTCTTGAGAGCACCTGCTGCTGGCCTCCCAGGGCCCTGCTCTCTGCTCTCTGTTGGGCCTCCAGAGAGCACACCCCCTACCCTGGGGGCAGAGCAGGGCTGGCAGTGCAGGGGCGGGGGGAAGGCCTAGAAAATCCCAAAGTCACCTCTCTCCAGCCTGAAAGGAACGTTTTACAGATTCCTCAAACCCACACCTGCTCCCAGAGCCTCACCTCCTTTATCACATCTGACCTCTGCTCAGCCACTTCCAGAGCCTGAACTCCCTCTCCCCTCAGCCACCGCCCTTCCATTGTTGGACAGCTGGGCTTTCCATTAGCAGGGGCTTTCTCCATTGCCTCCGCGTATTCCCCTAGAGCTCCCCAGCGCGAGTCCCCGAGGTCTCCGTGGTGCCCATGGTCCATGACACTTTCAGGGGCACACAAGAGAGTTTAACTTTTTTTTTTAATCGGAAGGAAGAAATGATTATAATCCAGCCTGCATGATATTTATCTTCACACCAATGCAATCACAAAATACAATTTTAATATACTTTCTGCAAAAAGGGGCCCACAAAAGCAAAAATGCCATAGCGGCCACATGTGGCTGTAGGGCCCAGCCCGAGGGTCTCAGGGAGCCAGCCCACCTCCTCCGGCCCACGACAGCCTTCCAGGACAGGCTTGGCAGCATGCCCCAAACCTGCTTTCCTCTGATCAAACAGTCCTAGCTCCTTCAGCAACTCCTTGGAAAGCTTGGTCACAGTCTCTTCCCATCCAGCCCCCCTCCTCCAGGAAGACCACCGAGCCAGTGTTCTGCTAAAAAGATGTTGATGTCTGCACTATGATTTCTTGGGGGTAAGACACACTGCCAATGTAATTGTGCTTTTGGTGGGAAAAGTGGCTCTGTGTTAAGTGACCCTCTCACTTATAAGGCATATCCTGACTCGGAAATGTCAACACGCACGCAGATCTGGCCCTCATACTTAAGGACGTAAGAGTGGTGGGTGGGTGTGAATCCTCATCTGTATACATCCGTCCATGGGCACAAAACAATGTACAGGGAGGAAATGCACTTTTAAAAAATCAGCCTGAAAAAATTAAGTGTAACAAATAAATCAATAAGAGCTACAAAAATAAAATACATAGGAGACGTCTTTGTATATTAAGAATGATAAATGTTTGTCACTCAACTCAACTGGACATTTAAAACACCATAACTCTAGACTTTTAAAAAAGTCTGCCCGATGCCCTGGCTGGTGTGGCTCAGCTGGAGCATTGCCTGCAAAGCCAAATGTCCCCAGTTCGACTCCTGGTCAGAGCACATGCCTGGGTGGCAGGTTTGGCCCCCAGTCCTGACCAGTCGTGCAAGAGGCAATCAATCCCCCTTCCTATCTCCCTCCCATCCTCTCTCTCTAGAATCAATTTTTTTAAAGTCTGTCTGACGGCACTAAATATCGCACAGTGTTGCTGTCAGGAACACAGGTCTTGTGTAGGATGGGCTGGGAGAGAGGACCGGGGGTGCTGGCAGCGCCCTGTGTCCTGCTCCCACTGTGGCTACGTGTGAGTCCAGTGTGCTTTCCTGTGTGTGTGTTGCACAGGGATCGCCACTTAATAGAGAGAGGGGAAGGGAGAGAGAAAGAGAGGGAGAGAACCATCAATGTGGAGTTGTCTCTCGCACGCCCCCTACTGGGGACCTGGCCTGGAACCCAGGCATGTGCCCTGACTGGGAATGGAAGTCGTGACCCTTTGGTTCGCAGGCCAGCACTCAACCCACTGAGCCACACCAGCCAGGGCCCAAAGTTTGTGCTGTGCTGCTTCGCTTTTACGAAAGACCTACACTAGTACCAGTTTCGGCCAACTGAAAGAAGTCCGAAGAGGGTTTTCAGTTCTATGAAAATAGGTGAAAAGCAACTTTGGTCAAAATGGAGGTTAGGTAGATACACTTTGCTTCCTCACACAACCGAAAGAAGGACAACAACAAATTTAAAAAACAAAATCCACCAGAATTCCCAAAAAATCAAACTGTATGAGATGTCCGAGAACCAAGGAGTTAAAGAAGAAACATTCATTCAGACTGGCAGGAGGGGTGGAGATGGACAGCCAGGAGGAAAGGACACGTGACAAGGCAGCAGACCAGGCAGGTGAGGCAGTGGCTAGTGGACCAGGCGGTCCCACATTCGAGTGCAGATCAACTGGGAGGAACAACTCGAAGTGAGACAGAACACACAACCCAGGTTTCCAGCACAGGAAGCCTCAAAACCTCAAAACCTCTGGCTATAAAAAACTGTGGGAGACCCACCAAGGCACCTAATAATTACATTAGCCAAGATTAAAGATAAGGAGAGAATCTTAAAAGCAGCCAGAGAAAAGGAGACAGTTACCTACAAAGGAGTTCCCATAACACCATTAGCTGATTTCTCAAAAGACACCCTACAGGCAAGAAGAGGCTGGCAAGAACTATTGAAGTCATGAAAGGCAAGGACCTACATCCAAGATTGCTCTATCCAGCAAAGCTTTCATTTAGAATGAAAGGGCAGATAAAGCGCTTCTCAGATAAGGTCAAGTTCAAGAAGTTCATCATCACCAAGCCCTTATTATAAAATGTTAAAGGGACTTATCTAAGAAAAAGAAGATAAAAAACATGTACAGTAAAATAACAACAAACTCACAATTATTAACAACCACACCTAAAACAAAAACAAACTAAGCAAACAACTAAAACAAGAACAGAATCACAGAAATGGAGATCATATGGAGGGTTACAGTGCGGGGGGGGAAATGTACAGAGAATAAGTAGCATAAATAATAGGTATAGAATAGACAGGGTGAGGTCAAGAACAGTATAGGAAACGTAGAAGCCAAAGAACTTATATGTAAGATGCATGGACATGAACTAGAGGGGGGGAATGTGGGTGGGAGGGGGTGCGCAGGGTGGAGGGGAACAAAGGGGGTAGAATAGGACAACTGTAACAGCATAATCAATAAAATATATTTTAAAAAAACAACCCTCTTAGACACAGACAATAGTATGGTGACTACCAGAGGGAAATGGGGGTCGGGGGAAGTAGAAGAAGGTATGGGGGATAAATGGTGATGGAGGAGATTTGACTTGGGGTGGTGAACACACAATACGATATACAGATGATGTGTATTGTAGAAGTGTACACCTGAAACCTATATCATTTTATTAACCAATTGCACCCAAATAAATTAAATAGAAAAGTAAAAAAAATAAAATAAAAAATAAACTAAGCAAAAAACTAGAACAGAAACAAAATCACAGAAAGGGAGATCACGTGGAGGGTTATCAGTGGGGAGGGAGAGGGGGAGAATGGAGGAAAAGGTACAGGGAATAAGAAGCATAAATGGTAGGTACAAAATAGACAGGAGGAGGGTAAGAATAGTATGGGAAATGGAGAACCCGAAGAACTTATATGTACGACCCATGGACATGAACTAAGGGAGGGAATGCTGGTGGGAGGAGGTTGCAGAGTGGAGGGGAATAAAGGGGAGAAAAATGGGACAACTGTGATAGCATAATCAATAAAAATATACTTAAAAGAGAAAATTAGCCCTAGCTCAGTGGATTGAGTGCCGGTCTGAGAACCAAAGGGTCACTGGTTCAATTCCCAGTCAGGGCACATGCCTGGGTTGCAGGCCAGGTCCCCAGTGGGGGCCATGTGAGAGGCAACCGCACACTGATGTTTCTCTCTCTTTCTCCCTCCCTTCCCCTCTCTCTAAATAAAAGAAAACAAACAAATAAAAATATTTTAAAAAGAGAAAAGAAAATAGGTGAAAAGCAAAAATAGGGTTCAGCATCTGTTCTGCACCCTGTACAGAGGCAGCCAGAGCGGCCCCACCCTCAAGCTCCTTCCCCAGGAGCCCCATCAGCACCTCAGCCTCAGGCCAGGAGCTTTGAACCCTGTCTGTGAGCATCTGTGCTCTGTCTCCATTTATTCTGCACATCTGTTAGCACATGGTGTCCTGAGGCCTCAGAAAAGCCTAAGAGAACTCCTTAGGGCATTGAGCTTGTGTAAAACTGGACGTAATTAAACATTTTGATCGTGATAATAAAATAAAAACACGGTGTGCATTAAATTTTGGGTCTGGGAATGCTCAAAAAATATTCCGCAGAAACTAAGGATAATGGCTTCTTTGCTTAAATGCCATTTCGGCGTAGGAAAGGTTTCATAGGAGCACTCTGCATTTGGATAGCGGGGAATCTGATTGGAAATGCTTTCACGTTGCAAGAGAGCTGTAGTCTTCACCTCAGGAAGGAGAACATTGCTCTTCGTTTAGAGGGGCCACGGAGTTTTAAGAGCCAAAGACCTTCAATCCCTCCGACTGAGAGGCAGGGAGCCACCTCGCTCTGGACAATAAAGAGATTAGCTTCCCAGAGGCTACAGAGGGCAGAGTATTGGGTAGGAGTCCCGGACCAGGAGGGAATGAGGAGGGGCGGGGAGGAGGCAGGCCAGCGGCAGGAAACCTGACCTGGAGGGGACAGTGCCTGTATGGCAGTGAGTGCTACAATCCTCTCCCTTCTCCCCAAGCCTTCATGGAAGCCTGCGCTGGCCAAGGAGGGGAGGAAGAGACCACAGTTAAGTCACAACTTCCAAAAAGAACACCCTCAAGAGCAGCCTCTGAAGCTGGGATGGGGACCCGAGCTGTTTGATTTAGATAGGAAAGGGTTACCCTGGAGCCCTGACTGGTGTGGCTCAGTGGATTGAGCACGGGCCTGCGAACCAGAGGATCGCGGTTCGATTCCCAGTCAGGGCACATGCTCCCGGCAGGGGGCGCACGAGAGGCAACCGTACATTGATGTTTCTCTCCCTCTCCTTCTCTCCTACCCTTCCCCTCTAAAAAGATAAATAAATAATAAATTTAAAAAAAAAACTGGGGGAAAAAAAAAAGGGTTACCCTGGAGAACAGACAGCATGAGGGCATGTGTGTTCTCTGTGTTTGTGACATTTGTTTGCAGGAGGGGTGTGTGTGTTTATACACGACCAAACAGCTATGAAAATGTATGTAAATATCGTTACCATGTATAGGTTACTTCTCTGTTCTACAAAGAACATTCACAAATATCCAATAGTTGAGCTCAGCCATCCATCCAGGGAAGCCTGTGCCATCCCAGAGTGTGATGGATGAGACTCTCACCTCCCTTGCCCTGGCTCTCAACCTTCACTAATACAGCCCTTAATAGACTTTGCTGTCCTGGGAACTACAGCCAAATGGATGTGGTCTTTGTGGCTGCAATGCCCACCCCCCATCTTTTCCTCCTGGACCCACACCCAGGCTTTTGAATCCCAGAATCCCAGGATGCAGAAGACTTTTCTCATGCAGACTCTCGTTTTCATCTGGTAGCTTTAGCGTCTGAGATCCCAATTCTGACTCTGCTGACTGAAAACCTGCCAGTAGCCACACCCCCTTTGTCTCAGACTAACAGAGCCCTGGATGTCAAGCAGAGCACAGGGCCAACTAGAATAAAGTCCACGTTTCTCAAGTTCCTTTGCAACTAGGTGTGGCATGTGACTAAGGCGTGGCCATCGATGTGGGAGCAGAAGTAACGGTGTGAAGCCTGCAGCCAGTCCCGTGAGGAAGGGAGGAGCCCCGCGGCCCTTTCTCTTCGGCTGGCTGCAGTGGGGTGTGGCCAGCGCCCGGTCGAAGACCACGTGGAGGAGGCCACACCCCGGGGAAGGCGGAGCAGGGAACCCCCTGATGGAGTGGAGCCTCCAAAAACCCCGGACCCGCAGCTCCACACCGCAATGTCAGAGCATACTAAACCCTGACCTTGCCTACACCTCTGTTTTCGGGGGTCCGCTAGGCACAGCTGACCCTCCACCCCCTGAATACAGTCCTCCACCATTTCTGCTGGCCCCGCCCATGCCTACCCGATGGGAATGCGGTGTCCAGCCGGGTGGCTTCATCTGAAAGGACGTTTCCCAAACATCCTCCACGCAGGTGCACTCCCATGATCTAGACCACGCCCATATCTCATTATTCATAACCCCTCCTTTAATCAACTTACTACTTCCTGTACATGCCTTCATTCCAAAAACAAGCAATAGATCCCCCGTCAAGGGTAAACCCCTCTCACTCGCCACAGACACCAGGTAAGTCGACCGAGGCAGTAAGAGCGAAGCGAAGGGGTTACCTTCTGAAGACAGGGTGAGGGGCTCTGCGCTTGCAGCCTGCTCTCTCTTTGATTAGACAAAAAGTGGGTTGGAAGGACATCAGCCAGTGCGACAGGTGTGTGAGAGAAACGGTGGGACCAGTGGATTCTTTCTCCTCGGGGAAGCCAGAAAGACGGGAGGGGCTGGGAAGGCGAGGGGCGCTCTGGGGCCAGCAGGGGGAGGAGCAGGGCGGGGTGGGGGGTGGTCAGGAGGCCTGGGCTGCGAGAGGACCTGGACCCGAATGCCCACGAGGCTAAAACCAAGCTCTGGAACAACCTCCGTGCAGCCCGCCCTCACCCCACAGCATGCGCCGGAGCTGCGCAGGTGAGGGCTTGGCGCCGTCTGGGCACAGGGACAGGTACTCACCCAGGGGCAGGTCCTCGGGCAGGATCTTTTTTGTCATGTTGGCCAGGAACTTAGGGGCCACGTTGGCTGCCACTGTGGGGACACAGAGCACTGGGACATGTAAACACCGCTGTGAAGCCTGACCCTCACCTGGCCTGCGGGAGCCCACACCGGCCCCACCAGCCAACCTCTGCCCAGCACACCCGCCTGGGGGTCTGGATTCCTCCAGATATGGATATGGGAGGCGGGTGTTTGCTGATATGGGAGCCCCTCCCTTCTAGAAGGTTCTGCCTAGGGTCCCCAGATGAGTGCTGCCCTGGTGGGGGAAGGGAGGCACGCACCAGGCCCGACAAGGGCAGAAAGCAACAGGCAGGACAGCCACGGCCTCGCCATCACGTCCGGAGGGACCTGGGGGGAGAGAGGCATCGGGGAAGGGGCGCCCGTCCCAGACCTTCCCCCTCAGCAGAACCCCATCGGCGCGGGTCGGGCCCAGGCCCACCCATCACCACCATTCAGCAGTTCTCCCTGGTCACCGTCATCCTTTGCCCCTCTGCCGGGTGCTCCAGGGTAAGGGGGAGTCAGAGGGAACCAGAGGGTGAGCAGGGTAGCTGAGCCTGGTCCAGAGTCCCAGCCTGAGACTGGCCTTGAACTTGACCCCAGAGTTCAGAGCCCACTGGGTGGTAGGCACTGACCCGTGCGCATTGGAAGCATAATCTCGTCAGTCCCACAGCTATGAGGCGGCTGCTAAGAAACCAAGGCTGGGAGAGGAAGGGGCTTGCCGGGAGCCACACAGAGAATCCGTGACAAGACCAGGCTCTGAACACAGGTCCTTCGGACACAGAAGTCACTCCCGCAGCCACTGCACTCTTCTCCCTCTTTGAAGAGTGCAAGCTGACCTTGCTGAGACGTTGCAGAGCCACGCTGGGCACTGCCGGCCCTTCTCTGCCCGTTTCCTCATCTGTAAGGTGGGACGGGTGACTGATAGGTGACGGGAGAGCATGGGGTGCATGAGAACGGAAGGTGCCAGCTCAGCATCTGGCCCACTGCAGGCAGGCACGTCTCTGTCCCGCAGGGTCATCGTCACTTGACCTCTGCTGCTGCCAGTGAGGCCACCTTGGAAACCGCTCTGGTCTCGCCCCACACCCATCCCCACATCCATCCCCACACCCTGAGACGAGTCCAGAGATCAGGGACAGGGTGGGCTGTGCATGGATGAAACCAAGGACTGTGCTTCTGATCACTCCCTGCTGTGGGACTCTAACCAGTGCCCCGTGGGAAGTGGCTGTGAAAACTGCTGGCCTGCCAAGGTCCCCAGAGATGACAGCTGGGGACAGCTGGGGACAGCCCGCATGCTGGACAGTAGGGCTGCACTCAGCCAGGTTGGAAAACGGAGATGGACCCAGCTCACAGGCCGGCTGTCCCCACAATCTGTGTGCCGAGCCGCAGTCTCCATGAGACGGAGACAAAGCCATGGCAGGTGCTGGCGTCACGCAGTCAGGGTCAAGTGCAGTGACTGAGGCAGCCCTTGAGCTGGCCATGGAGGTGGGGCTGGGACTCGGGCAGCAGTCCAGGCTTGGGGTAGGGTTGGTGTTGGGGATGGAGCGGTGGCGGTGAGGAGGGACATGTCGGTGATGTTTGTGGCGACAAGGGTGGGGAGGCCAACGAAGCTGACAGTGGCGGCGGAGGTGGTGGGGGGGGCTGGCCGTGGAGATGCGATGGAGTCGGGCGTTGGTGCTGGCGTCCACCATGTGAGTAAACTCCAGGGCACTTGACCGATGGCTGGCTGCAGTGAGTGCTGGCGTCCTCTTGTGGTGTAACCTTGGGCCTGATCCTCCACCTCTTTTGTTCTCCTTTGTCCCCTCCTTTAGAGGTGCGTCAGCAGCCACAGGACAATCAGCCACAAAGTATGCAGCATGGTATGCAAGGTGTGCTCCTCGAGGTGACAAAGTTCACCTCAGTGCAGACAGGAAGACCGGAGACTCCTGCCCTGGGGTCCAGCCCTGAGGGGCAGGGAGCTGGCGAGTCACTTGCTGTGGCTGGAACTTTGTCCCATGCCATTTAGTCCTCAGCATACCAGGGTTCAGGGACTTGGATCAGAACCCAAAGCAGGAAGCCTGTGCTCACTCCTATGCTTCTGGTTTCCCTCCCTCAGCACCAGGCGTGCCCCTGGGCCCGCAGGGCCGCTGCGGAGAGCTCTCCGGGAATAGCCTCAACTGGGAGCTTCATTCTGCAGGGTCCCCAGGCCCCCTTCCTCCACGCAGCTCCCCACGGTTTCTTCCGACTACCCTCCTACCCTTCCCACGGGGCCTCAAGAAGCCTTACTGGGAGCAGCACAGTGGCCCTGTACATTTGCATGAGCACAGTCTTTCCCTGAGTCTGGTCCTCACGATCCCCCTTGAAGGAAGAGATTGGTATCAACCAACCCCCCCCCACACACACACACACATATGCCTGAGTCCCAGGGAAGCTAAAGCTCCTGCCCAAAGCCCCAAGCCAGGGCAGGGGGCCAAACTGGGACCCCAGCCCTCTGACCCCAGCCCGGTGCTCCTGTCCGCTCCTCCTTCCTGCTCTGCCCGCAAACCCTCCTCCCCACAGAGACTTTAGCACGCGCTCATCCGATCCTAATGAGGCCAAAGTTCTGCGGTTCAGAGCGTCGCCCTCTGGATGTGTCACCTGAGAAGAGTAGAGCCTGTGAGCTGGGGAAGGCACAGGCGGGCCCTGGCCACCTGCGAGCGTTCCCACCTCACCGGGCACAGCCACCACCAGGCTCAGGCCTCCGCCACGGCGGCCACCGGCAGCCCAGCACCGTTCCTGCGCCGTGGCCTGGCAGGCCCGGTCCTCACAGGCTCCGAGTCTCTCTTCCCACACAAGCCATGCCGGCGGGCAGCATCGAACGCTCCCGGCCCTGTCCACACCCTCTGCTGTCCTTCCTCCTGGCACCTGCGTGTGGCCCCCCTGCTGTCCCCTCGCCTTCTGGTACACAGAGGCCCTCCGTCCTCTCAGGCCAGGTGGGCCTCAGTGACCCCTTCTCTGGCCCCTAAGCTCCCGGCACCCCAGCAGGGGCGGTGGACAGAGCAGGCATGATGAACAAGAAATGAATGGTGGGGACAAAAAAGGGCCACGCACTGGACCTGACAAGTTCTGGGGGGCCTGTGTGGTGGCCTCACAGTCTCAGAGCTCAAAGTAACCACCGAGGATGGTCTGAAATTGAAACTTCCTAACTAGAGCGGAGTCACAGCAGGCAGTCACGTCCTGGGCCGGTATCTTCCCTGACAAAGGTCAGTCCTTCATTTACCTTAACTGAGCCTGTCTGTTGTCTTCTTGCATCTGTGACCACAGACCTTTGCAGTGTCAGAGCGACCCCCATTTCCCAGACCCCCCGGGGCACAGACACCCACCAGAGCACGAGACCACCAAGCCCTCGGTGTTAACTTGTTCCCCGCACAGCACCTCCACGCGCTGTGAACATGAACTACGTGAACTGTCCTGTGCACCGTACGCCCAGCGTATGACAGACACGCGTCTCTCCATCTCATGCTCGCTCCGGTCCCAGAGGTTCCCCACTCGGCTCTCTCCCGCCTCCCTAACCTGCCACCAGGGGACTTCCTGCAACCCCCTCACACCTTCCCCTTGGATTCTGGTGTATAACGTACGCGGTAAAACTGCCACTTTCCAGAGCCTTTTCTCAGTCCGTGGAGATCTCTTCCTGGCAGTTGTCGTCAGCATGGCTCAAACTGACTCACGACAGCTTCGGACATTTCTTATGTTGACCACAGAGTGGCCCTTGACAGCGCCCAGGCCAGCGCATCCCCCAGGCCCCGGGAGCCGGGGCGGCCTCAGGCCTGGCAGCAAAGGATGCTTGTCATCCTCCGGCCCCTGTCCTCCTCTCTGCCTCTCAGTTTCCCGTCTAACAACATGGGACCGTCCCCATTCTAGAAGCCATGGCTCCTCCCCACTCGCTCTGTCCCTACTCCCACATAGTGCCAAGGGGCTCGGTGGGTTGTGCCCCCTCCCAGTGAGATTCCTGAGTCCCAAGCAGGGCACATGCCTGGGTTGCAGGCCAGGTCCCCAGTTGGAGGTGTGCAAGAGGCAACCAATCGACATTTCTCTCCCTCTCCTTCTCCCTCCTTTCCCTCTAAAAATAGGTAAATAATTTTTAAAGTATATTTTATTGATTATGCTATTACAGTTCTCCCATTTTTTCTCCCCTTTATTCCCCTCTGCCCTGCACACCCACTCTCTCCAGCATCCTCCCCCTCCCTTAGTTCATGTCCATGGGTCATGCATAGAAGTTCTTTGGCTTCTCAACTTATGACACATGGACATGAACTAAAGGGGGGGAATATGGATGGGAGGGGGTGTGCAGGGTGGAGGGGAATGATGGGGGAGAAATGGGACAACTGTAATAGCATAATCAATGAAATATATTTAAAAAATAAATAATAAATTTTAAAAAAGAAGTTCTTTGGCTTCTCTATTTTCCATACTGTTCTTAACCTCCCCCATCTATTTTCTACCTACCATTTATGCTTCTTATTCCCTGTACCTTTTCCCCCATTCTCCACCCTCCTTCTTCCCACTAATAACCCTCCATGTGATCTCCATTTCTGTGATTCTGTTCCTGTTCTAGTTCTTTGTTTAGTTTGTTTTTGTTTTTTAGGTTCAGTTGTTGTTAGTTGTGAGTTTGTTGTCATTTTACTGGTCATAGTTTTTATCTCGTTTTCCTTAGATAAGTCCCTTTAACATTTCATCTAATAAGGGCTTGGTGATGATGAACTCCTTGAACTTGACCTTATCTGGGAAGCACTTTACCTGCCCTTCCATTCTAAATGATAACTTTACCGGATAGAGTCATCTTGGATGTAGGTCCTTGCCTTTCATGACCTGGAATACTTCTTTCCAGCCCCTTCTTGTCTGCAAGGTTTCTTTTGAGAAATCAGCTGATAGCCTTACGGGAACTCCTTTGTAGGTAACTGTCTCCTTTTCTCTGGCTGCTTTTAAGATTCTCTCCTTATCTTTAATCTTGGCTAATGTAATTATGATGTGCCTTGGTGTGTGCTTCCTTGGGTCCAACTTCTTTGGGATTCTCTGGGCTTCCTAGACTTCCTGGAAGTCTATTTCCTTGGCCAGATTGTGGAAGTTCTCCTCCATTATTTTTTCAAATAAGTTTTCGATCTCTTGCTCTCCCTCTTCTCCTTCTGGTACCTCTGTGATTCAGATGTTGGAACGTTTAAAGATGTCCTGGAGGTTCCTAAGCCTCTCCTCATTTTTTTGAATTCTTGTTTCTTCATTCTGTTCTGGTTGAATGTTTATTTTTTCCTTCTGTTCCAAATCATTGATTTGAGTCTGGTTTCCTTCCCTTCACTATTATTTCTCTATATATTTTCCTTTATTTCACTTTGCATAGCCTTCACTTTTTCCTCTATTTTGTGATCATACTCAACCAATTCTGTGAGCATCCTGAATACCAGTGTTCTGAACTGTGCATCTGATATGTCGGCTATCTCTTCATTGCTTAGTTGTATTTTTTCTGGAGCTTTGATCTGTTCTTTTGTTTAGGCCATATTTTTTGTCTCAGTGCACCTGTTATGTAGTAAAGGGCGGAACCTTAGGTATAAGCCAGGGCAGCGGTGCTGTACATGGGCAAGGGTCCAAGAGGGAACAATGGCACTTGCTCTGCTCTCTGCCAGCTTCCAGTCACTTCTTCCACTACCCACAAGCAAGCTGAGCCCTTCCGGTGCTGATTCCCAGGTGGGTGTGTTTGTGCACATTCTAGGACCCTGTGGGTCTCTCCAACAAACTCTCCTGTGAGACTGGGAGTTTCTCCCGCTGCCATAACCACCACAGATTTTTACAGCCAGAGGTTGTGAAGCTTTATTTCCCTGCTCTGGAACCCTGGGTTGCACGGTCTGTCTCTCTCCCCTGTTGTTCCCCCTGGTTTATCTGCACGCAAATGCGGAACCACCTGGTCCAGCAGCCGCCGTGTTGCCAGAAGTCCTCTCCACCCCTTGTACTGGTCTGGATGGATGTTTCTTTAATTCCTTGGTCGTCAGACTGCCATACAGTTCAATTTTCTGGAAGTTCTGGTTGTTTTTAATTTGTTGTTGTCCTTCTTTTGGTTGTGCAAGGAGGCACAGTGTATCTACCTAAGCCTCCATCTTAGCAGGAAGTCCCAATAATTTTTTTTTAATTAAAGTGCTTGGAGAAAGATCAGAAAGGACACAGAAGTGACTCCATCTCCACAGGAGGAGGCATCCCCACATCTCTCAACAGCCCATGGCTCTAAGACTTTCTAGAATTTGGAGGCACAGGAAGTGGGGCCCCCAGGCCTTCCCACTCTATTTCCTTGGCCAGACTAGGGAAGTTCTGAGAGCCGTGGCCTTCCCCGGGGCTCTCGGAAGGGCTGGAGAGGGAGGGAACCCTCCCCCCACATGTCCCCAGCAGGCAGGTTCCACCACTATCGCCACTGACACCTGCTGCTCATAGCACACTTTCACTTCCGCTTCCTGTGCCCCTCCCACAGTTGTTCCCCAGTTGTAGGGATGTCATTCCAGGGTCCGAGTGAGGAAACTGAGGCTCAGAGAAGCTCAGAGAGCAATGCCCAGAGTAAGGGCAGAGGGTTAGACCCAGACTGGCTCCGAAACCAGGAGTCTCTGGGCAAGCCTTGGTCCGGGCTCCACTTGACTACACAGGGGCCGTACCTGTGCCCAAAGGGCAGACACCAGCCCAGCCAGCATGGCATCAGGATGTGGACCCCAGGGTACCGGGCTCCCTGCCAGGGGCCCCTCCAGTGCCCATCACCCAGGATGCTTCACCAGCAGACAGCTCTGGAGTCAAGCGGTCCTGGGTTCAGGTTCCAGCATTTCACTTACTTGCTGTGCCACCCTGGGCAAGCCCTGACCCTGTGTCCCTGCTGAGGAATGGGGCGAGGATAAGGGCCACAGAGTGCACGCATTAGTCAGGGCCTGTCCCCATCAGTCAGATCCCACTGTGCCCTGACCTTTGTGCCTGGTGCCGGACCCAGCAGACCCTGCCTCAGGGATAGTTTCGGACCAGGCCCGGCTCACAGCTGAGTGTCCCCTTGGTACCCAGGGGCGAAGACACATGTCAACCTGGGGATGAGCCCATGATGGGGGCCAGCCAGCTGCAGTCCCAGACAGTGTCCCAGCGCCCTAGTGCTGACTGAGGTGGCCCTTCAGCCGGTCAGCTGAACACAGGCCTAGCTCTGCGCCAGCGTCTCTCTGCCTTCCTTCCCGCACTGCTGCCATCCCCATTCCACAGATGAGGAAACTGAGGCCAGGAGAGTCATGGCGCCAACCCACAGTGAGGACAAAGCTAGGGTCTGAACCCAGACAGACGGGTTGGTGCCCAGGCTCAGCCACCATGATGTCATCACCTCGAGCTTCCCGAGAAAGGGGCCCAGACAGGTTCACTCACTTTCCTGGGGGCCCAGCCTTCCCCCATCTTGTGAGGAATTCTCAGTGGGCCCAAATGACCCGAGGCTGTGGAAGGGGAGAAAGGGAGCCCCCCGAGTGCTGGGAAGCGGCCCCACACTGCTGGGGACACTGAGGCCCGGTGGCCAGGCTGAGACTCACTCCAGGCCACCCGTCCCAGGGCCTGTGCTCTCTCCTTGTGCCCAGTGCCCTCACCCAGCTGCACCGGGACCCCCAAAGCTCGCCTTGGCTCCAACGACCCCCGTGGGTCCCCACATCTGCCAGGAGACCCCGCGCCCTGCCACAGTGAAGCTGGGTGGTCCCTACCTGTGCCCCAAAGGGGCCGCGGAAGCGACAGATGTTCACCGGCAGGCAGGGGTGGCCACCTCTGGGACCTTCAGTGTGGCTTAGAGACTTAGTCACCGTCTCCTCCTCCCCGAGCAATCATTAACCCTGACGGAAGCTGCACCTCCCAGGATGGGGAGGCTCCTCCAGGGCAAAGCCACAGCCGGGGAGCAGGCAGGAGGGCGGGCAGAACCTGGGCCACGGTCTGCGGTGCCCCCAGGATGGAGGCCCAGGCCCCAACAGAGAGGGCCTGCAGAGCCCACGCCTGGGGCAGCAGGAGGAGGGGAGAGTGACAGTGGACGTCCAGAGTGACATCCCGGCCCTTGGTCCCCTCCTCAGGACGAGAGTCCTCAGTGACAGGGAACCTGTGGAGAAGGTGGGAGTGGGTGAGGTCAGGAGGGGAAACTAGTAAAATAGTAGTGTAACAATCCAACGGGAGCGTTCCGCAGAGGAGCGAGGCCTTGACTGGGCCTTGCCGCTGTTGTGCCCTGCTGAGGCCTCGGCGGAGTGGGACCCTCCCCGGAGGGCCCCGCCCACCTGTCTCTGCCCAGGATCCTGGACACGGCACTCGTGACTCGGAGAAACTATTACTTGCATCACGGGATTCTTGTGAGGATAAAATCGGATAACAGAGATACCGTTCCAGGTGCAGGCCTGCCACGTAGCAGGGAGCCCACCTCCACCATCGGCCAGGACCCCCAGGACACTGAACCTGTGGCTTCTCGGGGCACAGGCCCACTGTCCCACCTTAACCCTGGGTGACCCTCTCCTCTGGGGCAGGGGCCACGTCTGACAAACCCTCAGGAGACATGGATGCCAGGCACCAATTTTAACAGGGATGTTTGTTCCCCAACCTCCCAAATTTAAAAGAGATGATCAGACATGTGTGCCTGCGCAGCACTGTTCACAGCCGCTGAAATGGGGAAGCAGCCTGAGTGTCCATCGACAGGCGGGTTAACAAAATATGGTCCCTACACGCCCTGGCCAGGTGACTGACTCGGTTGGTTGGAGCATGACTTCCCGTACACCAGAAGGTTGTGGGTTTGACCCCCTGCTCAGGGCATGTACGGGAAGCAACTGAACAATGTTTCTCTCTCACATTGATCTCTCTCTCTCTTTTTTTTTAATTTTTATTTTAATTGTTGATCTTGTACAGTTTTCTGTCTTTTACTCCCACCCCAGCCCACCACCTCAGTCCTCCCCACCTCCCTCCCATTTCCACCCCCCCATAGTTTTTTTTTTAATATTTTATTTATTTATTTTTATTATTTATTTATTTATTTATTTATCTTTAGAGGGGAAGGGAAGGAGAGAGGGAGAGAAACATCAATGTGCGGTTGCCTCTTGTATGTCCCCTGCGGGGAACTGGCCTGGCAACCCAGGCATGTGCCCTGACTGGGAATCGAACCGCGATCCTTTGGTTTGCAGGCCCGAGCTCAATCCACTGAGCTACACCAGCCGGGGAACCCCCCCCCCCATAGTTTTTGTCCATATGTCCTTTATACTTGTTGCTCTAAACCCTTCCCCTTTTCCCCTGAAATCCCCTCCCCTCCCCCCTTTGGTGACTGTCAGCCTGTTCTCAATTTCATTGTCTTTGCTTATATTACGCTTGTTTGTTTGTTTTGTTGATTAGGTGATCTCTCTCTCAAATCGATACGTACTACAATATAGATAAACTCTGAGGACATGACGCTAAGTGAACTAAGCCGGTCACAAAAATACCGTGAGTCTGCTTTTATAAGGTGTGGACGGTGGCCAAATCCACGGAGACACGAAGCAGAACAGCGATTGCCAGGGGCTGCGGGGAGGGGCCTGGGGAGTTACTGTTTCACGGGCAGAGTTTCCATTTCACAAGATGAAATGAGCCCTGGCTGGTGTAGCTCAGTGGATTGAGCTCGGGCCTGCGAACCAGAGGATCGAGGTTCAATTCCCAGTCAGGGCACATGCCTGGGTTGCAGGCCAGTTCCCGGCAGGGGACACACGGGAGGCAACCATACATTGATATTTCTCTCCCTCTCTTTCTCTCCTACCCTTCCCCTCTAAAAGATAAATAAATAATAAATTTAAAAAAAAAAAGCTAGTTAAAAAAAACATTTAAAAAAAAAGATGAAATGAGTTGTGAAGAGGATGGTGGGGATGGTTACATGGGAGTGTGAAAGTATTTAATGCCGCGGAGCTGTATCTGCGAGATGGTTAAGATGGTAAATTTTATGTTACGTGGACTTTACCACAATAAAAACAAAAACTGTTTAAATGCTACAAGCTTAAAAGTGTGAAGAAACCTGGATGAAAGGAAAACGAGTGAGAAAAGTGAGGAGAATCTAGGCCTGGATAGAGTCCACAAAATATTTAAATACTTGCCTTTAAGTTTTGGGTAATTGTCAGAGGTGGGCCATGAATCGAAATCTAAGCTTCCTGGCAGGCAAGGTAAAAAGGGAAACAGGGCCCATTAAGTCTAGCATCCATCCGTTTAAAAAAGAGGAGAGAGAGTGTGAGACAGAGAATGGACCGGGCTCGAGGACCTACGGTGCAATTCTGAGTTCTGATACCTCAGCATCTTCTCCTGTGCGTCTCCAAGGCAACGGTGCTGCTGGAAGTGGACAGCACTGGGTACGACTATTCCAAGGCAGTTTGTTCAGAGTTTGGCTTGGAGGTCAGGGCCTGCATTCAGCTGTGGTGGGGCGAGTTACAGAACCTCTCTAAGCCTCAGTTTCCACAACCTGTAAGTTGTGGATCATGTATGAAGCCCGCCGCCGCAGGGGGTGGTGAGGAGGAAAGGAAGCCATGCATTTAAGTCCCAAGCACAGTACCCAACCCAGAGTAAAATCTCAGCAAATATTCGTGTTTGGAGTGGGTGGTGGGATGGCCGGTGGCCTAACTGGTAGCAAGGACAGGCAGGTGACTCCACTCCAGGCTCAGGGATGATCCAAGACCAAGAGAACTAGCCTGTCTTGCTGCCCACCCCCAGCTCTTCCTCCCTCCCCCAGGGCTGGCAGCTGGGGCCAACAGGTCTGAGTCACGGCTCTGGTCCCCAGAGGGGTGTGTCCTGGCCTGTCCAGACCTTTGGACGGCATCTGGATGAGCCAGGTGTGGTCAGGTGGTGCCTTGCCCATCTCAAGGGGTACTTGTCTGCCTGCCACAAGGCATCCAAGAAGCTTAGGCTCAGGTCCAGGGTCAGCTTCAGGGAGTAGTGGGTGGCCAGGCAAAAGTGGGGCTAAGAGGCCAGGATGTAGATGCAGATGACCTGGGTCCTAATTCCCTCCCCACCACTTGCCAGCTAGTAGCCTTGGGCAAGGCAGCTCGTCTCCCTGAGCCTCAATGTTCTTATCTGTAGAATGGGCAAAACAGCAAAGTCCAACTCAATGAATGAAGATGAATCAGGTAATGTAGTCAGGCACTCAGCACAGGGCGAGGGACAGGGAGACGTGCACAGGAGGGAGCCAGTCAGGTGCACACCAGCCTAGACTCACAGCCACCGTCTTAGGTGTGTGGTTCTTACTGTTTTTAATTATATTTTATTGATGATGCTATTACAGTTGCCCCAATTTCCCCCGCTTTGTGCGCCTCCACCCAGCACCCCCCCAATCCCTCAGGCAATCTCCCCACCATTGTCCATGTCCATGGGTCATGCATACAACTTCTTTCACTACTCTGTTTCCTGTACTGTACTTTACATCCCCAGGGCTATTCTGGAACAATCCATTTGTACTTCTTCATCCCCTCACCTCTTCACCTGTTCCCCTAAACCTCCCTCCCATCTGGAAACCATCAAAACGCTCTCTGTATCCATGAATCTGTCTCTGTACTTGTTTGCTTAGTTTGGTTTTTAGATTCAATTGTTGACAGATACAGCCCTGGCTGGTGTGGCTCAGTGGATTGAGCACCGGCCTGCAAATCGAAAGGTCCCCGGTTCAATTCCCTGTGAGGACACATGCCTGGGTTGCAGGACATGTCCCAATTTGGGGGTGAACGAGAAGCAATAAATCAACATTTCTCTTACACATCAATGTTTCTCTTCCACTATTTCTCCCTCCCTTCTCCTCTCTCTGAAAATAAATAAATAAAAATCTTAAACAAAAAAAAAATTGTTGATAGATATGTATTATTAGCGTTTTATTTTTCATAGTTTTGAGCTTCTTTTTCTTAAATAAGCCCCTTTAACATTTCATTTAATAATGGTTTGGTGATGATGGACTCCTTTAGTTTTTTCTTATCTGGGCAGTTCTCGATCTGCCCTTCGATTCTAAATGACATCTTTGCTGGGTAGAGCAATCTTGTCCATATGTCCTCTTGCTTTTCATGACTTTGAATATTTCTTGCCAATTCCTTCTACCCTACAAAGTTTCTTTAGAGAAATGAGCTGACAGTCTTCTGGGAACTCCCCTGTAGGTAACTAACTTCTTTTCTCTTGCTGCTTTTAAGATTCTCTCTTTCTCTTTAACCTTTGGCAAATTATGATGTGTCTTGGAGTGGGCCTCTTTGCATCCATCTTGTTTGAGACTCTCTGTGCTTCCTAGGCTTGCATGTCTATTTCCTTCACTAAATTAGGGAAGTTTTCTTTCATCATTTTTTCAAGTAGATTTCCAATTTCTTGCTGTCTTCTCCTTCTGGCACCCCTATGATGTGAATGTTGGAATGTTTGAAGTTGTCCCAGAGGCTGCTTACACTACCTTTGTTTTTTTCAAATTTTTTTTCTTCTTGTTGTTCTGATTGGTTGTTTTTTGCTTCCTTATGTTCCAGATCATTGATCTGATTCTCAGCTTCATCCACTCTACCGTTGTTTCCCTGTAAATTGTTCTTTATTTCAATTAGTGTATCCTTCATTTCTGACTACATCTTTTTTATGCTGCTGAGGTCCTCACTGAGTTCCTTGAGCATCCTTAGAACCAGTGTTTTGACTCTGCATTCATAGATTGTTTATCTCCATCTTGTTTAGCTCTTTTTCTGGAGTTTTGATCTGTTATTTTATTTGGGCCATGTTTCTTTGTCTCTTCATTTTGGCAGCCTCCCTGTGTTTGTTTCTATGTATTAGGTAGCAAGCTGCTTTGACTCCATCTTGGTAGTGTAGCCCAATGTATAAGTGTCCTATAGGATCCAGTGGCACAGCCTCCCCTATCACCCAAGGTGGGTACTCGAAGTGCACCCTGAGCCTTGGTTGCTGTTGGCAGATCAATGGGAGGGATTTACCCAGACCAGTCAGCTGCGAGGACTGGTTGTGACCACTGACCACCAACCTCTGTCCTCTATGGAGGATCAGCTGTGCAGGGGCAGGTGGTGGTACACAGACATGGTCTGTAGCTGTTCACTGGGTGCATGGGATCTGGGGTTTCCCAGGTGGTGCAGGCCAAGGTCGGCCCCCACCTGTTTTGCCCGGGGCTACCCTGCCTGAGCTATAGAGCAATCTGAGATGCCTGCTACTTGTGCTGGGCTTGGAGATTCCCAAGCAAAGCCAAGCTGTGAATCTAGGCTGGTTGGAGCTAGTGCCTGGCCTGGGGCCACTTAGCAAGAGGTGTGGGGGTTGGGGCTCACTGAAGCCAGCTGTTGCTTGTTTGATAGGATTTAGGAAGTTGTGAAGCATGAGCCCAGACCAGCCATTCATCTGGGAGAGTCATGTTAACAGTTTGGGTGGGCTTGAAAGTTGGGTGGGATGGAGTCTCAGGGTATCGCCAGGGTGGGACAACCAGTGAGTCAGGTTGATGGAGTCTCAGATATGGCACCTGCCTGCTGGCTCTGTGGCTCTGTGGCTCTGTGGCTCTGTGGGTGGAGGGTTTAGAAAAGGGACGATGGCCTCTGCCCGCCTTTCTTTCTGGGAGAAAGCTGTTCCCCAGCTCTTGCCTTGATGCCAGACACTTCAGGTCCTCCCTGTATGCCACTGGTGCCCTTCAAGCTGCTACCCTGCAGCTGGAGCTCCGAGGGAATGAATCTGAGTAAGTCCATGTGTGAGTTCCTTAAAAGAAACTGTTTGGGGCTCCAGCAGTTTCTTCCACCAACTTAATCCCTGCTGGTTTTTGCAGCCAGGAGTCGTGGAGACTTATCTTCCTGGCCCTGGAACCCTGGGCTGTGGGGGCTCATGTGGGGCTGAGAGTGTTTGCTCCTGGGATATCCCTCCTGAATTTTTATCCACTGGGTGAGAGACCAGTCAGTTCTGCGTTGGTGCCCCTCCTACCAGTCTGGATAGATGTGGTTTCTTTATTATTTTTTTAAGATGTTATTTATTTTTAGAGAGATAGGAAGGGAAGGAGAAAGGGAGGGAGAGAAACATCAATGTGTGGTTGCCTCTCGAGCACCCCCTACTGGGAACCTGACCTGCAACCCAGGCACGTGCCCTGAGTGGGAATTGCAAGCCAGTGCTCAATCCACTGAGCCACGCCAGCTGGGAGGATGGATGTGGTTCCTTTAATTCTGCAGTTGTCCGACTTCCATTCAGCTCAATTTCTGATGGTTCCGAGTGATGGTTGTTCTGTAGTTCAGCTGTAATTCTGATGTGGTCGTGCAAGGAGGCGAGCTGCGCTGCTTTACCTATGCTGCCATTTTAGATGCGTAGGGTTTGTGGCGTTTTGCATTATTTTATTGTTTATTGTCTATTACAGTTGTCCCAGTTTTTCCCCTTTTGCCCCCCTCCACCCAGCCCACCCCTCTCTCCCACAGTCACTCCCCTCCTCATTGTCCACATCCACGGCCCATTCATACGAATTCTTTGACAAATTCCTTTCCGTTCTTTTCACCCTTCCCCCCTCCCCTAGGTATGTTGGTTCTTCAAATTTTGAAGAGAAAAATTTCTCATTTCCTTTCTTTGCTGGCAACCTACCATGTGGACCCACTGTGTTCCGAAATTGATGACGTTGAAATCAAGTCTTCAGTCGTCCCCAGCTGCGTGACATTGAGCGAAGCCATTCCTCTCTGAGCGGCCACTTCTGCATCGGCGCCCTGGAGACCGCCCCCCACACACAGCGTACAGCCTCAGAGGCCACCGAGAGAGCCCCCACTGAGGGTGGCTCTGCAGTGCATGCGTCTAGTCCCTCAACTTCACGGTCACCCCTCTGGTTGCACAGAGCTTTGCAGAGTGCAAACTTCCTTCGCTACTCTGTTCTGTAGTCCAGGGGCCAGCCCGAGAGCAGCCCTTTGGTGTCAGAGATTCATGGCTTCCCACCCTAGAAAGAACTTGGGGACCCAAGAGGCCAGCCCCTTCCCACCTCTCAGACCCCTGAGCCCTCTCCAGGGCTCACATTCTCTTGAAAGCAGCCCCTTCCAAGTGGTGGTTCCGCCACAGCTTGCACACTTCCAGTGATGGGGGCTCACCATCTCCCACGGCCACCATTCCATGTCCCCAAGGGAACGTGTTTTATGGAGTTGAGAGCTGCTTTGGCCACTTCCACTGGGCTGGCACGCTGGGAGCACCAGTGCCAGTTCCAGTCTCTCGCTGGGACAGCCCCCACCCCAGGGCCCTCCCTCGGGCTCTGACAGTCACTCCCCACCACTGTCACAGGCAGGCGCAGCAGCCAGGCAGGCCAGGATCCGAGCTCCAGCTCTGTCCCTTCCTGGACGGGCAAGCCACTCTCCACCTCTGGGCCTCAGCTTCCACACTGGGAAAATATGGGGAAGTGGAATAATCGTGTGGCTGTTTTCTTTCTTCAGTCAGTGGAGCTTGGAGATGGAACATGCCCTCCTGAGCTCCTGCCACTCTGCATCATTCAGCGGTCTGCACATTGGCTCCGTTCAGGCCTTGGGCCGGGCCCTGGTGCGGGGTGGGATGGGAGGGTGTGTATCCCTGCCCCGCAGAGGGAGACTCTGTGTGAGAGCAGAGCAGGCCAGGCCAAGTGGAAGGAAAGGGAAGACCAGTAAGAGGGACGAGTGTGTCCAAAACCCCATTCTGGAACAAGCCCGGCCCTTGGGAGCCCTGAGAGACCAAGGTGGCTGAACTCAGAAGTCATTTGTTCGGAGGATCTGGTTTCAAAAACTATTGTATATTCATACAATGGACTACTATTCAGTAATTTTTTTTTAAAGACACCCCTAGCCCTGACCTGTGTGGCTCAGTGGGTTGGACATCGTCTCAAGAAGTGAAAGGTCACCAGTTCGATTCCTGGTCAGGGCACGTGCCTAGGTTGTGGGTTTGGTCCCCTGTCGGGGCGGGAATGAGAGGCAACTAATCTACGTGTCTCTCACATTGATGTTTCTCTCTCTCCTTCTCCCTCCTTTCCCTTCTCTCTAAAAATAAAATCTTTAAAACACAGACACCTTCACGTTCACTGCAGCATTATTCACAGTAGGCAAGACATGGAAACAACCTAAGCATCATTAGCAAACAAATGGACAAAGAAAAGGTGAGAGGCAGTGGGATATGGTTCAGCCATAAAAAAAAAGAAGGAAGTCTGGTGGTTACAAGGAAACTTTACATTGAATTTCAATTCATCCCGGAGGGTACAGAAGCCAAACCACACAGTTATCATCAGGCTGTGTCTGCAACACCTGCAGATGTGGCTGGATTCCTCAAGTTCTCGGGGTCCCCAAAATGTCTTGAGGTTTTCCTTGCCATCCTCCTGGACAACCAACCTTTGCCCCTTATCTGGAAATCTAACAGGAAAATTGTAAGGGTGGGAAATTATGACCCACCCCACTGTTCTTTCGCATTGTTTCTGACTCTGGCAAATAGGTAGCTGGTAGATAAGCAGGGTGTTTGTGTAAGAATCCTAGGAACTAGTTTCAGAAGATACAGACCCCGGCCTTCAGGCATCCCAGCTCCGGAAGATCCGCTGACCTTCGTCCATGGAGCCCGGATGACCCGAAGCTGGGACGATTAAGCCAGGAAGACACGCAGTGGACCGTCGCTTGTCTTATCAGTGTGGACTGTGCTCTCCTGCACGTAGAGCGCTTTTCAGCCCCCTCCCTTGATCTCCCTGTTTGGTTCCCCTCTCCCTCCTTACAAACACCTCTGCCTCCACGGAGAGGGCGGGACAGGCTTTGGGACTGAGTCCCCATCTTCTCAGGAGACAGGCTTTGTGACAAGAGTCCCCCCACTTCCAGGTGGCCAGCACCTGAAAATAAACCACTTTCCTTTACACCAGCACCTGCCTCTCAGGCACTGGCTTTTGTAGTGGCAGGCAGCCAGACCTGCATTCAGTTACGCTGTCTTTTGTGACAACTTGGTGGACCTGGAGGGCATCATGCTAAGTGAAATGAGCCAGACAGAGAAAGACAAATGTTTCATTACCTCACTCATGTGCAAACTGTAAAAAACAAAAACTTTAATCCGTATTTTTTAAGACTATTTATTTATTTTTAGAGGTGAAGGGAGGGAGAAAGAGAGGGAGAGAAACATCAGTGTGTGGTTGCTCCTCACATGCCCCCTACTGGGGACCTGGCCCACAACCCAGGCATGTGCCTGGACTGGGGATCAAACAGGCGACCCTTTGGTTCACAGGCCAGTCAGTGTTCAATCCGCTGAGCCACACCAGCCAGGGCTGAATACAGATTGTAGAAACAGATTCTGGAATGGTGGTTGCCAGGGGCTTGAGTTGGGGGGAAGTGGGGAGATGTTGGACAAAGGGTACGCACTTCCAGTTGTATAATGAGTAAGTTCAGCCCTGACCAGAGTGGCTCAGAGGGTGGGGCATCATCCCACAAAGCAAAGGTTTGCTGGTTCGATTCCTGGTCTAGGTGCACGCCTGGGTTGTGAGTTCAGTACCAACTGGGGCGTGTGTGAGAGGCAACTGATCGATGTTTCTCTCTGATGTCAATGTTTCTCTCCCTCTCTTTCTCTCTCCCTTCCCCTCTATCTAAAAATAAATAAATAAAATCTGTAAGATTTCTTTTAAAAAGATGAGTCAGTTCAGGAGTGCAATGTACAGCAAGGTGGCTTAGTCAACAACATTGTTCCTATACTTGAAAGTCACTATGAGGGTGGAGCTTCAATGTTCTCACCACAACAACAAATGGTTACTTATGTCAGTGAAGGGTGTGTTAACTGTAACATTTTGCAATATAGACATGTATCAAATCATCATAGTGTACAGATTGAATTTACACAGTGTTACATGTCAATTACACATCAACAAATCTGGGGGGAGAAAGACCGACTGCTAACACAACAGGTTGGATCTCAAAAATGTGACGCTGCATGAAAGGAGGCAGCATCACACAGCCAGCCACTCCCCTGACACAAAGTTCTAGACACAGAACACTAACTACAGTGACAGGAACCAGACCAGCTGTTACTTCTTGAGGGGCCTGACTTGGAGTGGGTGAGAGGGAACTTTCTGGAGTGATGAAAACAGCCCAGATCCTAATCAGGGTTTTAGTTAGAGGTGTACATTTATAAAAACTGTGGACTTCCGGCCAAGATGGAGGCATAGGTGGACACACTGTGCCTCTTCACACAACCAAACTTAAGGACAACAAAGATCTAGAAACAAGAAAATTATCTAAACTGATAGAAAATTGAACTGTACAGAAGTCCAAAAACCATTCATCCAGACCAGTAAGAGGGGCGGAGACACAGCAGGAAAAAGTGGAGGTTGGCAGACCCAGGTGCGCAGCCAACAGCAGCTGGCAGATCCCAGGTGTGCAGGCGGCAGCTAGCAGACCCCGGGCATGGGGTGGCAACGGTGCAGACCCAATGAGGCCAAGCAAGGCTAACCAGGTGGTCCCACATTTGTGTGCAGATAATCCAGGCAAAGGGGAAGCGGCGGAAGGGACTGGAATCCGAGAGACAGCAGAGCAAGCCCATTATTCCCTCTCAGACCCCGCCCCCACATACAGCATCACTACCCAGCAACTGGGCTGCCCTGCCCTGGGGAACACCTAAAGCTCCACCCCTCACTAGTAACAGCCCTGACCAGACCCCCCCCCAAAAAAGACACCCCAAAATGGCTCAAATGGGAGAACAAATCAAAGCCCCAGAGCCAATTCATCTAAGGAACAAAGAGAAAGCCAACCTATCAGATGCAGTTCAAAGCCCTAGTGATCAGGATGCTCACAGAATTGGTTGATTTTGCTCACAAATTAGATGAACGAATGAAGGTGCAATACATGAAATGAAGGAAAACGCACAGGGAACCAATAGAGATGGGAGGAAAACTGGGACTCAAATCAATGGAGTGGACCAGAAGGAAGAAACAAACAACCAAACAGAAAACAAGGAAGAAACAAGAATTCAAAAAAATGAGGAGAGGCTTAGGGACCTCTGGAACATCGTTAAACGTCCCAACGTATCCAAATTATAGGGGTACCAGAAGGGGAAGAAGAAGAGCAATAAGTGGAAAACTTATTTGAACAAATAATAAAGGAGAACTTCCCCAATCTGGCCAAGGAAATAGACTACCAGGAAGTCCAGGAAGCTCAGAGAATCCCAAAGAAGTTGGACCCAAGGAGGAACACACCAAGGCACATCATAATCACATTAGCCAAGATTAAAATGTAGGAGAGAATTCTAAAAGCAGCAAGGGATAAGGGGACAGTCACCTACAAAGGAGTTCCCATCAGACTGTCAGCTGATTTCTCAAAAGAGACCTTATAGGCAAGAAGGGGCTGGAAAGAAATATTCCAAATCATGAAAGTCAAGGACCTACATCCAAAGTTGCTCTATACAGAAAAGCTGTTATTTAGAATGGAAGGGAAGATAAAGTGCTTCTCAGATAAGGTCAAGTTCAAGGAGTTCATGATCACCAAGCCTTATTATATGAAATGTTAAAGGGACTTATCTAAGAAAAAGATAAAAAATATGAACAATAAAATGACAGCAAACTCACAGTCATTAACAACCACACCTAAAACAAAAGCAAACTAAGCCAACAGCTAGAACAGGAACAGAACCACAGAAATGGAGATCACATGGAGGGTTAGCAACAGGGGAGTGGGAGGAGGAGAGAGGGGGGAAGGTACAGAGAATAAGTAGCATAGACGGTGGGTAGAAAATAGGGGAAGGGCAAGAATAGTGTGGGAAATGTAGAAGCTAAAGAACTTATGACACGTGGACATGAATGAACTAAAGCGGGGGAATGTGGGTGGGAGGGGTGTGCAGGGTGGAGGGGAATGAAGGGGGGAAATGGGACAACTGTAATAGCAAAATCAATAAAATATATTTTTTTAAAAATTCGAGAAGCTACCCACATACCGTTTGTGCATATTGCTGTAGATTGTAAAGTATACCCTAAATGAGGCCTTAATGTAATTCTAATTTAAAAAGAACAATACATGTTTGTTGACCAATGAACCCGAGTGAGGTAGAAAGCAGGCGCCTCTCCGTCTGCAAAATGGGCATTACAGCAGAACCCACCCCAGAGGGCGGTTAGACAGACTAATCGAGTGATGCCGCCCAGCACTTAGCACGAGGCAAAGGCAAAGGCATACACACGAGGGGGCAGTTCGATGCGGTCCGGCTCCCTTCGCAGCCCTGGGAAGAAACCTGGTGCCCTGTCACTGTCCAGCAAAACTTCCCCTCAGGATGTGTCCGTTTTGAAATCTGTAAAACACAGATAATAGTATTCCCACACTGTTTAGATCTTAGGAATAACTAAGGCAATTCACATTAAGCACTTAGAATATTGTTTGGGTCATGGTAAAAGCTCAACAAAAACTTTAAAAAACAAGTTGGCCTCGCTAAAATAAATAAGTAAATAAATAATTTTTTTTTAAGTTGGCCTCAAAGTAGCGGGCCTACCCCCAGCGGAGGGGGGCCAGGTCCTGGGCTTAGAAAGGAGGGCCTCATGGGGCAGCCTCTGGGAGGCAAGGTTTTCGGGGACTACAACTCCGGGCACCACCCGGCCAGAGTAGGGCACACTGGGAGTTGTAGTCCTCACCGGCTTCATACGCCCACGGGTGCAAGGCATCCGGGATGCCCTTGGGGGTTTGGGATGGCTGCCCTGAGCAGGTTTCCACCAGTCTCTATCCGGGCTGGCTGTAACGATGGGCATCTGCCCTCTCTTGTCATTGCAGTGTCCCAACCTCCCCAAGGAGGTATTATTGCTACCATTTCCCAGACAAGGAAACTGAGGCTCAGAAAAGGACCCGGGAGAACCAAAATTGGCTGACCCCAGAGTTACACGGATCCTTGCTTCTCCATCCGCGGCTGGGAGAGAAGGTCAAACTCCTGTGAGGCAAAAGCTCTTTGAACGGTCAAGACTCGTATTAATTTTACAGATGAGAGACTATGTCAACCACCATTCATGGTTACGCGGACAATAGCCAAGCAGCTGTAATGCCCAGCTCTAGGGTCTTCACCCTCGCCTACCCTTCCCTCTGGACGCTGAGTGGGCGTGGCCGGACCATACCACGCCCTCTCCCCCCTCCCGCTCCTGCGCGCTTGGTGTGGTCCAGGTAGTTCCATGCGCGCGGGCGCAGGGGCGAGGGCTGCGCAGCCGGCGTGGGCTCCGCGCTTGCGCCCAGCGGCAGTCCGTGGACGGTTCCATTGCGGGGGACCAGTGGGGGTGCCGCGGCCGGTGACCCTCGGGCCGCAGCAGGACCAGGACCCGGGGCTGCAGCGGGAGCGACGCGCCGGCCGCCCGGTGGGGCTGGAGCCCCGCCGCGGCCCCAGGTAACACCCAGCCTGGCTCCAGCGCCCGCGCCGCGGGGACAGCAAAGATGGAGCGATTGGGGGTGGCCACGGGCTGGCAGAGTAGCGCAAGACTTTCAGCGAGACCTCTCCCTGCGTCCGCAGGGCCGAAGCTCGCTGTCCCGGGACCTGGAGCCAGAGCCGCTCCGCTTAAGTCCGTCCACTAGGTTCAAGTGCCCCATTCGCTGAGCCCCTGGGAACTACAAGTCTCAGCCTGCCCTGCGCATTGCGCATGCCCCGATTGTAACCCCCGGCGGGTCCGGGCTTCAGCTGGGGCCCTGGCGCCTAGGATAGAGAGCTGCGGTCATTTGGCTTCATCGCGTCCGTTCCATTTTACCGGTGCTCCTTATGCCAACCCCTGGGGATCCAGAACGTCCTGACCCCCGCTCTGGAGTGACTGTGGAGTGCGGGTCCGGGACCAGATCACTGCACCCCAGAGCAGTCGTTAACTGCTTTCAGGATGTCGGATCGCCTGGGGTGGGGGTAGCGGGGGGGGGGGGCGGGGGCAGCCAGAGAGGGTCTTGTCCTGTCCAAGGTCACACAACTTCCGTTGCCTTGAGAGCCGCTAAGGCCGAGTCGAGCTGGTGTTGGAGGTTGGGAAGGCGGTGTGGGCAGGAAGAGGGTGGTGGGAAGCTGGCTTTCGAGTAGGAGACAGTTAAGATGGAGGGGAAATGGGGTATTTGGTTGGACTTATCTCCCTGAATCTGCTAGGCGCCGCAGTCCTGTAGTCCTCGGTTTTCATCTATGGATGATGTGACGGTACCTGCTACCTGTTCTGCAGACCCTGGGGGTGCCAGTGGTGAGAGCTGCAGGAAAGAGGAAGTCAGAAAGGACAGCCCCTCCCTGCGCCATACCCACAAAGCTCCCACATCCGAGCGCAGACCCAGACCTGGAAAGTCGGGCAGGTACCCCCAAAAATTCGCACATAGCGAGAGAGAGCCACTGTTGACTCTCTGAGGTACTATCGCCCCATTTTACACCTGGCCAAACTGAGCCTCAGAGAGGGTAACTTCTGAAGGTCACACATGCTGGCTTCAGCGGTTCTGTATTTAATCATCAGTGTATTCCTGCCTTGTTGGCACGTACTAAGTGCTCAGTAAACGTCATCTGTCACTAGTGTTGTTGTCAGTGTCCTGATTTTACAAAGGAGAGACTATGAGGCAGAGAGAGGCCAGACAACGGGCCCAGCTTTCAAAGCTGGGGCCAGAGTGCTGCAGACCTGAGCCCCAAATCCGGGAACACCTTTATAGGTATCCCACCCTCCCCCCATCTGCTCTTTTTAGGGGAGTCAGAGCTTGAGGCTCAGATGTGAGGGCAGTTTGTTCAGACCTGTCCTGGGCTGGCTCTGCGGGGCAGGGTGTGTGTCCCTGAGTGGTCTGCCTACAAGACTGCAGGGCCTTGCTTCTTTGAGGAGTCTTAGGAAAAGGGAGTGTAGTATTTTCTGACCCGGAGGAAGGGAGGGTGGCAGCCAGCTGACCAGGTTCTTGGGAGGGCCAGTGGAGCAGGGCAGGGTCCCAGCAGGAACAGACGTCCCTGCCTTCTTCCTGTTCAAGAGAGTCTCATCTCCTGCACAGGAGACCCAGGGGTAGGGGCTGGAGCAGAACATCCATTGTTTTGCACTTGGAGCTATCAGAATTCGTATCTGCCACTTATTTACCCTGTCACCTGGAGCCACCACTAGTCTCTGATCCTCCATGGTCTCTTTCCTGTCCCAGGACATCTAAAAGTCCTTGGGGCTTCATTAAAAGTCCTTGGGGCTGTTTTGACCCCAAAGTTGACATTTGCATGGCATGAACCAGACTTAATGTGAGATTAGAATGCGATCCCAGGTTTACCCCTTGATGGCTATATTGATGGTGGGTGAGTCCCACCCCTTCTCCCCTGAGTTACCTTGTCTATAAAATGGGGTGAATGCTGGTGCCTATCTCATACAGGTCATTGGAAGAACCAGTGAGCCAATGATCAGGGTGGGATTTGTCTGGACCATGCAGGAGGCCCAGGGACCCCAATTTCTGCGCAGAACCTCATGGCAGATGTCTGGACAAGGGTGAACCCCCACTACCTATGGTTTCTGGAACCTGCTGGACCACACTTCCGGGATCTGTGGCAAGGGGTGTTACTTCCTGAGCCACCTTCCTCATCTGTATGATGAAAGTAGCAAAACTGGCCTTCAAGGGGATGGGGTGGGCCAGTGAGAATGCGGCTCGCAGGAAGTGTGCAGGCCACATCCCCACAGTAGAGTTCCAAAGCACAAGAGTCGGCAGGGGACCTGAAAGGGGATTTCATAGGAAAGTCCAGATTTTTGGCTTCTCTGGAAAATCTGCTAAAATTGAGCCTCCTTCCCACTTGCTCCAGAGTGATTCTCCATGCACTCGGGAAGGTTTTTCAGGTTAGAGGGAGATGTGTTACTGGCCTCTGGCCCTGGGGAGAAGCTGGAGGTGCTGTGGGGACTTCCTGAGGGTCCCAGAGGGTTGTGCATGAAAGAAGGCAGGGCAGGGGTTTCCTGGCCCCACAGCCTAGGGCTGAGTCAAACCCAGAGCCCCTTCCAAGGGCATCCACCAGCCCATGTGAGCCAGGGCAGGAGAGTCCCTGCCTGACGCAGCATGCGGACGGTTGTGCCTTGTGTCGTGGAGATCAGAGCAGCGGACTACGGGAGACCAGGTGGTCTTTAAACTGAGTTCCAAAGGCAGGGTTTTGCCTGAGGTGAGTAGAGGTTGTTGAGGGTGTTCTAGGCAGAGTGAATGGTACAGTCAGAGGCCTAAAGGACTTATAGTACAGAACTGGATTGTGGCGGAAGAGTCAGTTTCCGACTTGGGGAATGGGAAGGTTTCTTACTGTGTGGCCTGGGGCAAGTCAATTCACCTCCTGGAGCCTTAGATCATCACCCATAAAATGAGTCTGGTGGCATCTGCCTCCCAGGGAAGGCTGGATGTTGTGCCCTTAGAAATTCTGAATCCCCTCAGGCCAGTGGAGTATACAGTGATGGATTGTGACAGAGCTGTGTGCAAGTTAAATGGCATGAGGTGAAGGTCATGGTGCTTTGAGCTGAGTTCAGAGATGGGGCAGTTCAGTTCAAGCTGGAGACTTGGCAGCTTCCTTTAAGAGGTGAGATGGGAGCCAAGCCTCAAAGGGCAGAGAAGAGGGATGGCTTGGTAGAAAAGAGGAGAGGGCATCCTGGACAGGAAGGTGGCAGGCAGGGAAGGCCAGGTAGAGCATCAGCACAGTTGTTGGGGAGGGCTGGGGAAAGGTGAGTCTGAAAAGTTTTCTGGGGGGAAGCTTGGTAGGAGCATGTAGCTGAAGGCCAGGCAGCACATTCTGTGCCTACACAGGCAAGCAAGGGGCTGTCTTAACATGTAGGCATCTTGGAATATGGGGAGGACTTTCTCATTGCTCTCCCATGGTGGATTGTAGGGAAGAGAGTTGGTAAGATTAGAAAAAGCCATCAATCACCCTGTATCATCCCCATCTATTCTCATACACACATAGTGTTAACTGCTGGAGAGAGCAAGCCTGGCTTTCCAGGTACCATCTGTAGTGATGCATCATGAACTTGATCTGAGCCTAGGGATCAGTCTTTGTGTTGCTGGCTGCCCATACACAGTGCTAAACAACACTTCAGTAAGCACATCTGTTCCCCAAACTTCTGGGTTTTTCCATTGGATATCTTTCCTGAAGGGGGATTTCTGACTAAAGGATCAGAAGTTTTTATGGCTTAAAAAACTAAAACCATACTCTTTAACAGTAATTTTCTTTAGACTTTTCAGTAGGTTATATACTGCACAGGGTTGTTGTTTTTTAAGAGCAAATGTACAAAAGCATGTACAATAAAAAGTCTACCCTCCTGACCCAGTGGTCTCTTAGAGTTCTCCCTGAGGACAATTGTCAGTTTCCTCTATATCCTTCCACAAATACACTGCAGATATTTTTTTGTATATCTCTATTTTTAAAAATAGATACATACTGTTATATTCTGCTTTGAACATCTTGCTTTCAATATTTTTTTTAAAGATTTTATTAATCTTTAGATAGGGAGAGAAACACTGACGTGTGGAAGATACAGTGATAGGTTGCCTCTCTTGCACACCCCCAAGTGGGAACCTGGCCTGCAACCCAGGTGTGTGCCCTGACTGGGAATCTAAGCAGCAGCCCTTTGGTTCACAGGCCACTCAATCCACTGAGCCACACCAGCCAGGCAGGGCTCATACACCATTCTAGATTGGGCCAGTTCGCAGCTCTTGGATATTTTGGGTATTACTGATTTTTTGCTTAAATAATCGATATGGCGTTAATTTTCTACTTTGTGTATCTGCCCAGGGAGGGCATTGAGACAAAGGGGGAACCTCAGCTTTGGCTTAGGTTCAAATACATGATCTGCCACATTTCCCTGGCTGTGTGACCTGGGGTGAGTGATACCTCTCTTGAATCCTTTTTACCCGTCTGTAAAATGGGCAGGTTGTACTAATCCTTCCGTCTCATAGATAGGTGCAGAGAGTACAGTAGAAAACTAAAAACTTGGCTGGCTTACTTCCCCAATCCCCCTTAGTCAAGAAGCAACTGAAAGTGCCTGATGTCTGCTGCTCTAGCTTCAAATTGTTACCCGCCCCTTCTCCTGGCCACGTTAGTTAAAAATATCTCTGTGACGTCAGAGTGCGCAGGACCAATCCCCCCGCCGGTTAGGCGTTAACTTATTTACATGGATTGCCCGCTATTGGTTCCTTAGGCAGTGGGGGCCGTCCCAGCTTTTTAAAGCTGCCGCGCAGTATAAACGGGGAGATGCGGAGCCGCCAGACCATGATGTCATCGAGCGCAGTAGCTTTTGGGGCTGACGTCATCTCAGGGGAGGTTGCGGGTACAGGGCTGTTAGAGCTTTCCTAACCACTCGGGCTGGCCTAAGAGGACCCCCCCCCGCGTCCTGAGCGATTATTGGCCCCATTGCAGTTCAGGTGGCGCCCTGCCTCCGGGAGGGAACCATGATACAGTAAGTCTGGGCTGCGGTTCTCTCGGTGGGACCCATTTTTCCGGCAGGGAAACTGAGCCTCGGTGGGGCGAGTGGCTCGCGAGTTTGCTTAGTAAGTTCCAATTGCAGCTGATTTGTTTTTCCCACCTCCGAGTCTTCCATCTTTAGGTCAAGCCGTGTGGCCCCGCCCCTTGCCTGTGATGGCTGCGGTCACTTTAAGTGCGAAAGTGGGAGCGAGTTTTTTTAATCTGTTTTCCAAAATGGCGGCTCACTAATCACGTGCCTAGCCGCAGCGGATGATTGGCTCTTGGGGCCCCAGCGAGGCGGGGCTGCCGCGGGCAGCTGTCCGCTACTGTTTGTCGGAACCTCCCAGCGCGCTCCCGCGAGGCCCCCTCCCACCCGACGCGCGACCCCGTCACTTCCAATGTTGTGAATCAAATGTCGGGTTTGTTACATTCCGCTGGCGCCGCGGACAGTTCTTAAAGGGCCAGCCGCGGGCAGCTGCGCAAACCGGTCCTCGTCCTGCGCCGCCTCCGGCTCCTGGAGAGCCTGGGCCAAGGCAGGATTAGCGCGCGTGGGCCTCGGGAGGCGGACGCCAGCGGACGGACAACAAAGAGAGAGGGCCCCGGAAGGAGCTGGACTGCCCGCGGACCGAGGGTGGGGAGGGGAGCATATTGTTCCGCAGGGCGGGGGCTCTTAAAGGGTCCGGGCAGCCCCCCAGCACCACCACCGCCCCCTTGCCCAGCTTGGCCGCCCTAGATCGGAAACAAAGGAATCAACGTGTGTCCAGGCGGCTGAAGGTGAGTCGGGGCCAGAGCCCCTAACTCCCTATTTCCGCATCCCTGGAAACTGCTGCCCCCCTCCCTTGGGACTGGGGGCTGTGATAGAGCTAACTCCGCAGGGGTTAATCACGGGAAGTCCGGTGGGGGTATCGAGACCTCTAGAGTCAGAGACACCCCCCATCCCAGCGACCCCCGAGGCCTGAACGAGTCTCCCGGCTCCGGAGTCTGGACGCTGCGGTTGGAGGAAGGAGCCGCCCCCTCCCCCTGCCGCCGCCACTTCCTTTGTTGTTGCTTTTGTCTCACGCCGAGCACATGGTCCAGGATCCTCGACTCTTAAAGTCACAGCGCTCATGCTCAGACGTCGCGTTCTGGCCTCCCGCCCCCTTGTACCTCCAAACGCTGCACAAAGGAGTGAGATGGGGACGAGAGAGGCCCCTCTCCGGGCGGTGTCCACACCCTGGCATTCCATTCCCTGGGAGGGGTAGCTAAGGAAGCTTCCCAGAGCCCTGCAACCTGTACCTGGCCCGCGTTGAGGAGGGGCCTGCCCCTCAGGGACACTGGTTCGCTGCCCTACTAGTGCAACCACTTGGGAAGCTTCTATCTCGGGTGCTCTGGTTTCATTTGGGTGCTCTGAGAAGGAGAGATTTCCATCCCCATTTTACAGTTGTGGCGACTGAGGCTCACAGAACTAAAGAGATTTCCTTGAGCAAGGTCACCCTGGGAGTCCGTCCGAGCTGGCCAAACAAGAACTACTAGTCCCAAGTCTGGCTGTCCTACCCTGCCTCTTGTAGGGGGTGAGGGGAGAGGAGGAAGGGGCTTCTCATCCTGTTTAGTCTGTTCATGCTTTCAGACTGGCTTTGCTTATCAGTAAAACAGCACCTGGGGCCACCTGACATGACTTGAAAGGGGTTCCCTAGACCCAGAGGGGGATGGCCGCTGGGGCACTTGAAGTAGGGAGTTGGCTGCCTCCTGGTGGGAGGGCATGGGTGCAAGGGGCGGTGCCTGCTTCCAAGCAAGATGGGATTTAGGGTTGGGACTTCAGTGAGAGCACAGCACACAGGAGTGTGGAAAGGCTGGAGCAGTCAGGGGGCAGCCACCCTTGCTGTTTGACCTTGAGCCAGCTACTAGCTCTAACTCGGAGCCTCCCTTGCTTCTTTCTCTCCGTGGTAGGGCAAGTTGCAAGCATCTTCAGGAGCTCTCCTCTGATCTCCTTTAGGGCCTGGAATAGAGTTGGGGTCAGGTGGTTCTTAGGGTTCCTGATGCTAGTGAGTGAGGCAGGGGTTAGGGGAATCTGGGCCCAGGGGGCCAGTGAGGGCCAGTTTTGTCCCTCTCTGGGTTTGTGGCCTAGAGAAGGTTCCTTCCTTTCTTTGGGTCTCAGTTTCCTCAGCTGTGAAGTGGGTGTATCCCCTCTGCTATCTCCATCCCTAGTAGGACTTCAGGAACCAGGGACCCCTTCCTTGCCAGCTGGAGTGCTCCCCTGCGGAGCCATGTGTCCCAGCCACTGCTTGCAGAGCTTGAAGTGGCCCCCAATTTCTGATTGGAGGGCGGAGATGAAGGTGAGCCTCTCTCACTGTCTGACAGTGGCCGCTCGCACCTGAGTCTTGCAGACAGCTCCTCCCAGAGCCTGTGAGTAGCCCTTGCCGGTGCACTGGGAGTGGCCACCGTGCTGCTCCCAGTTTACAATGAAGAAGCTGAGGCTCAGAGAGGGGAAGTGATGTGCCCAAGACTCTGGCCAGAGATCAGGGTGTCCTGCATGAGAATGCAAGGACTAGCACCGCCTTCTCTGGCACCGTTGCCCACAGCTGCAGCCTCTTCTGTCTGCTGGTTTGGGTTCTCAGCAACTTGTTTCTTCCCTTTCCTGAGGGTGAGTGTCTTTGAGGGGCTGCCCTCAGAGCAGGTTCCCACGGGCCTGGGCCCCTGTGGGGTCCGCACGCCTGTGTCTCCACGCTGCCCAGACTTTAGCAAGACAGCCTGGCTCGAGGAGCAGTTGAGGCCACCTCCTGGGTGGCCAGAGCACTCATACCTCCAGCTCCCTGGCTCTGAGCCGCACTGCCCCGCTTCCAAGCATGGCTGTGAGGTCTCACCGAGACGGCTTGTGGGAAGTATTGCCGCTATTGTTAATATTCCTCATCAGTGGGACTGTGGGTTCCCAGGAGCTCTGATGTCAGTTAGAGTGGAGGTTCCCAAGCCTAGCCCGACTGTAGAAACTGCTGGAGAATTTGGTAAAAGTTTAGGTGCCCTTGTTTCCCAACCCTACTGTAAAGATTCTGATCCAGGAGGTCTGGGGTTGGCCGGGAGCTTCAGGTGTCGCCTCTGAGGCTCTCTTGGCCTTTGTTTGCTAGGCTGAATTGTCAGCAGGCATCAAAGAGG
This sequence comes from Glossophaga mutica, assembly GCA_039655065.1. Classification (NCBI taxonomy): domain Eukaryota; kingdom Metazoa; phylum Chordata; class Mammalia; order Chiroptera; family Phyllostomidae; genus Glossophaga; species Glossophaga mutica. The sequence goes on from CM077314.1 coordinate 40,335,907, forward strand.
CTGTGTGCGTACACACATGTGTAAGGATGTGCACTTGGCCCACACCAGGGATCACACACCCAGTCACCTGTGATGGGCAGGTGGGGAATGGTCCTGGGGTGGCTCATGCTCCAAGCGGAGGCGGGGCAGCAAGCAGAAATGAGAGCCCATGGAACCAGATTCCCCGCCCCACCCCCACCCCCCAAAGGCTAGGTCTGTATGTGGTCTCCCAGGTTTGAATCACTTGGCACTAACTCCACTATATCAGACCAGGCTTGGCCCTATGTGATGTGTAGCCCCACACCAGGCCTGCCCAGCACTAGACACAAGCTGGTCACTGGGCCCCCCCACCCCTTTGACAAGCGAGGTGGGTGGGAGAGGTGTGCTCCCAGCCCCCACTTCCTGGCTGGGGCCTTCCTAACAGCTGGAGAAGAACCTTCCTTGCAGGCTCATTTGGAGAGTCAGGGCCCAGGCTTTAACGCTGAGTGAAAGGAAGTGTCTTTGCCTCGGTTGGCAGGAAGGAACAAGGTGCTGAGGGGACGGTACAGCTGCCTCCGGGCTGTGTCACCCAACACCCCCAGCTGGAGGGCAGGGATGCACAGGAGTTCTGTCAGAGGGGAAGGGGCAGTGGGGGCCTCCCTCTGGCAGGAACAGCAGTGGCTGTGCAGGGCCCAACAGGTTCCAGAGCTCTCCTTGCTGGGGCCTCCTCCCGACTTAAGGTAATGAGCGCTACCTCCAGCTTGCCCCCCCTGAACCCTCAGCTCCTAGGGAGGGAGAGAACCCGCCACACCCCATTCCCACTCAGCTCCCTCTCTTGGGTGCTGGCTTCCCTCCCCCCCACCCCAGCAAGCTCCACCTCCCACGTGGGGGCTGTGTGGGGCCCCCAGAGCAAGGGCCTGGCCCCCTTCCAGACCTACCTAACCAACTGGGGTGGCTGGCTTCCTTCGTCACCACCTGGGAAGCCCTTGGACTGGACCCCTCCCGTGGGCGACAGGGTGCAGCCAGAGGTTTGTGGTTAGCCCCCCTCCTAGTTTGACACTTGAGCAAGTCCCTTCCTCTGAGTCTCAGTTTCTCATCTGTAAAATGGAGCCAACAATACCTTCTTTGAAGACTAGGTGAAGTCACACGTGGACAGGCACTGTGGGACTGGGTTATGGAAAGAAAGGTACAGCGAAGTCCGTACCTAGGTAGGCCCCTAGCTAGAGAAGGGAGGGAGGTTCTCCCCCCAGCAGGACTTTCTCACTAGGGGCACCCTTTCCTTGGACTGGGTGTCCCCAAGGGCAGGAACTGGGTCAGAACCTCTTACCTAGCAACAGAGGAGGGGAAACTGAGCCTCAAGCCTGACTGGAATCCCCCTGAGCCAACCAGATGGAAGGGAGGAAGCTAGAATCCCCTACCTGTCTGGAGGCCAGTGCTGAGACCCCACACCTGAGCGTGCCCTGGGTGCCCACATTGAGGGAGCCTTACCAGAGCCACCTGGCCCAAAAGTGTGCCAGCCAGCCCTCTGAACCTACCACAGCCCTAAGGAACTTGATCCTGTTTTGCAGAGCGGAAGACTGTGGCCTGGACCCCCTGCAGGCCAAGCCTGTCCCTGGGCTCAGTCCTGAGCCCCAGTGCTAGGAAGAGGGCTGGACCCAGTGAGCCTTTACACAGCCACAGGGAGCACAGGGGTGGGGTGGGGGGCACGTCCGTGGCCCAGGAATTAGACTGCGGAGGTTTGCTTCTGTCTCTCGGAACCCCCATGGGGCAAGTGACTGGATTAATCTGTGCCTCAGTCTCTCTGTCATTTTGACTTACAGGGTTGTGAGCCCCAGCCCAGCCTCTCCACCTCTCTGCCACCCCTGATGCGACCATGGGCTCTGGCAGTGAGTAGGTGGCCCCCCTCCACCCCTGTGGGTCAGCGGCGATTGTCTGCGGGACCTGGCAGCTCCCCAGCTCGGCTCTGGGGAAGGTAGGAAGGAACCTCCTAGGGCTCCTGGGGCTAGGGTTCAGGGGCCAGGGGTGGCGGGGCACAGGGCCCTGAGCCTTCTTCCCTCCCCATTGGGTAGTGAGTGACCTCGGCTTCCCTCCATGCCTCTGAGTGAGTGGCCCCACCTTAGTCTTACCGGGGCCTCCTGTCTGTGGTGCAGCCCTGGCCGTGAAGGCCGCCCGCCTGCCCAGGATGAGCGCTTACCCTCCCAGCAGCCACCTCCCCGACCACCACTCCTCCCCGTAGAAGAGCGCCGAGCCTCGGCTCCTGCCGGCGGGAGCCCCCGAATGCCGCACCCAGCCTCCCAGCAGAGCCCCCCGTTCATGGTCGACATCCACGAGCAGGTAGGCAGCACACCCCCTGCCTCCCCACCCGCCCCCCCCCCCCCCCCGGGCCTCTGGTGAGCCTGTCTGTGGAGCAGAGGTGACAGGGTCCTGATTTCTCCTGGCTTAGCTTGTGTGTTCAGGGAGTCGTGATCAGCCCTGCTTCACAGGTTGGTAAATAGGCCCAGAGAAGGGAAGGGCCACCCTGGAGCCACGCAGAGGATAAGTGGTAGAGCTGGCAGCCCTGCTCAGGTTCCCCGAGGGTCCTCTGCCCCGTGGGGAGGAACAGCCAGGTCTGCACCCAGGCAGGCCCCAGCTAGAGCAGGGAGGGAGGTGGCCTAGCAGGACTTTCTCGTGGCCAGGCCTCCTCCCTGCAACTCCCGGCCCTTCTCCACCCACAGGTGCACCAGGGAGCCGTCCCCCTGTCCTACACAGTCACCACAGTGACCACCCAAGGCTTCCCCTTGCCTTCAGGCCAGCACATCCCTGGCTGCAGCGCCCAACAGCTCCCAGCATGCTCCGTGATGTTCAGCGGGCAGCACTACCCGCTCTGCTGCCTCCCACCCCCGGTGAGTGAGGGCCTCCGCCCCACCCCCTCCGTCCCCACGAGAAGACCCAGCACAGGCTGTGGCCCAACCACCAAGCTCACCACGTCCATCCATGCTGGCAGAGCGCCAGTGTGCTGCACCCAGCCTCCTGACAGAGCTTGTTTGGGGTGGCACCAGCGGGCCTTGAAGAATATGACATCCTGCCTGGGTGACCTAGGCTAGGGGTGGGGCGGTTGTTCCAGGGGGCCTTGGCGGGGTCTGTTGCTGAATGGGCTGGCCCTGGCCCTGGTCACAAGCACAGGTCCGGCCCAGGAGAAGCTTCTCCAGCCCCTGCCCCTCTCTCGGCAGCTGATCCAGGCGTGTACCATGCAGCAGCTCCCCGTGCCCTATCAGGCCTACCCCCACCTCATCTCCAGTGACCACTACATCCTGCACCCCCCACCGCCAGCCCCACACCCCCAGCCCACCCACATGGCGCCTCTGGGGCAGTTCATATCGCTGCAGACCCAGCACCCGCGGATGGTGAGTCTGGGCGATGGGGCTGACGCCAGAGGAGGCAGCCTGGGGGGCGGGGCCTTCCCTGTCGCTGACTCCCCGCTGACCCACCCCTGCCTCTCCCAGCCCCTACAGCGGCTGGACAATGACGTGGACCTCCGGGGGGATCAGTACCCCTTGGGGAGCTTCACCTACTCCACCTCTGCCCCGGGCCCGGCCCTGTCCCCGTCTGTGCCCCTGCACTACCTGCCCCATGACCCACTGCACCAGGAGCTGTCCTTCGGAGTGGTGAGTGCCGCCCTCCCGGGCTCTGGGTGATGGGAGCCGGGCCCACCGGCTCACCACTGCCCCTGTCGCAGCCCTATTCCCACATGGTGCCACGGAGACTGAGCACCCAGAGATACCGCCTGCAACAGCCGCTGCCGCCGCCGCCCCCTCCACCGCCCCCGCCGCCGTATTACCCCAGCTTCCTGCCCTACTTCCTGTGAGTACCGACCCATCTGTCCCAGACCATGGCGCTGTGTTCTCCTGGGGCCTCCAGTGGTGAGACCCCCACATAGCTGGTGGCATCCGGGCCTCAGGCCGTCTGGCACTCCAGCAGACCACGCACATGCGCACACACAGCAGCTGGGCTCTCCCTTTCTGCCATGTCCTGGGGCCAACACTGCACCCCAGTGCCTACTGACCTTGACCGTGAACCCCTATGCCTTTCTCCCCTAGCTCAATGCTGCCGATGTCACCAACAGCAGTGGGACCCACCATCAGCCTGGACCTTGACGTGGATGACGTGGAGATGGAGAACTATGAGGTGCCGTAGCACCCCGTTCTGGGAGGTGGTGTCTTGGGGACCTCCAGCCCAGGCCACCACTGACCCTCCCCCCTCCTGCTCGTACGCAGGCCCTCCTGAGCCTGGCGGAGCGGCTGGGGGATGCCAAGCCTCGAGGACTCGCCAAAGCGGACATAGAGCAGCTCCCAGCCTACCGCTTTAACCCGGACAGCCGGCAGTCTGAGCAGACGCTGTGAGTGCCGGGCCCACCTCCTGCCTCTGTGAGCCCGGGCCGGGGTGCAGGGCCCCTCCTGGGGAGCGGGGCCTCATGCTCTGCAGCGAGCCTTCCCTGGCAGTCAGCGTGCAGGTGATGCTCTCCGCCCTCCCCCCAGGTGCGTGGTCTGCTTCAGCGACTTCGAGGCACGGCAGCTGCTCCGAGTCCTCCCCTGCAACCACGAGTTCCACACCAAGTGTGTCGACAAGTGGCTGAAGGTGACGCAGACCTGGGCACTCCTCCTGTCCCGAGGGGTGGAAGGGCTAGACTCGGGGCCATGTTCCCTCCAGGCAGCGGAAAAGACCCAGGTGGGATGGGGGGCAGGCGTGAGTGGGGTCTGATGTGCAGCTGCTTCCCCCCACTAGGCCAACCGGACGTGTCCCATTTGCCGGGCCGACGCCTCTGAAGTGCCCAGGGAGGCCGAGTGAGGCCCGAAGCTGCCCGTGAGAACCCTGCCTGAAGCTCTGGAAACTCGGGGAAGCCAGGGAGGTGGGGAGGGAGTGGCTCACGCCTGTCTCATTATCCCCGCCTGTATCTCCAGAGCTGGTGCCAGGGTCAGCTCTGCAATAAGCCCCTGCGTTTGCCAAGCTCCAAAGACTCCATCCCCAGTCTGCCTGCCGGTCTGCCCACCACGGAGCTGCCTGAGGGTCCCTGAGTCAGTCTCCCTCCCGTTTGCCCTCGGGTCCAGCTCCTCCTCCTAACAGCTCTGGGAGCCAGGGGTCTGTTCCCCCAGTCCAGGTGGTGGCAACCCCTGGCCCCAGGATGGGCAGAGAGGCACCATCCTGGGTTACGCGGTCTCTTGCACTGAAGTAGCGTGCCCTCTTCCCCGGTGGCACTGACAGGCAAAGACAGAGTGGCATTCGGCTGTTCCTGACCACAGGCCTTGGTCCTCCAGCCATGACCCGGTCAGACAGTCCCACCGAGCCTGCTGGGAGGGAGGGGTGCACTGGGCTCTCTAGAGGCCCCTCGCCCCAGGCATAACATTCCAGCCCCACCCCCAGGCTGGAGGGCCCAGAGCCTGGGTGGCAGGTATCCTGAGGGGCCTGGGCCAGACCAGGGAGAGTGACCTGTGTCCTGGTGGCCACTCCTCCCTGGCAGTGACAGGGGCCAGCCCCCATGTCCAGTGTCCCCTTTCTGTCATTTTGCATGAATGTGAGGAGTAGCAGCTTTCCTTTATTCATTTGGCCCAGAATCACGTGTAGGATTTGGGGGTGTGGATTTTTAAACAATGTTTCCTTTTTGTTAAATGGGCGGTTTAGGGACCACCCAGGACTGAGTGCCCAGGTGGCAGGGAATGGCCCGCTGGTGCTGCCCAGTCCACATGCATGAGCGCAGCTGGGGCTGGGCCGGCGGGCGGTCACAGGCGGAGTTGGGGGGTCTGTGCTCAGCTCATAACTGCCATGCACTGTACTGCACACGTCCCCCGAGCCTGCCGGGACTGTATGCTTTTCAGGGCATTTCTCCCTCCAGCCAGGGCCCGTCTCTGCCTGGGTGCATCTCCTCCAAGGAGGTCCCAGGGGGACAGGGCCCCCTCCCAGCCTGAGCCCTGCCCCCCAAGGTCTGGAGGAGGCCCCATCAGGGTCTGGCTGAGCTCCCTTCCCTCGCCCTCCTGGTCTCTTTCCTGCCCTACTCCCCGCTGGGGCTGCTGCCCTGAACGAACCGCGTGTGGGGCCGGCACATCCTAGCAGGCAGCCCCTGGCGCCTGCTGCCTCAGGGATGCTCCAACCACCCTCGTTCCGCCGCAGCGGCCCCGGCTCCTGCCTCCCCCGCCTGCCATGGGGCCCTATCCGCCTGTCCCTGCCCCCCGTGGAGAACCCAAAGTCTTACTGTATATAACTCCAGGTGATGTTTCTATATTTATAGCAGTGTCGAAACCCCACGTGTTTTACACAGAGAACCACCCTCTCCACCCCACCCTTCCTCACCCTGACAAAAGGTTTCAAGACCCCTCCAGTCCTGGGGGCAGGCAGGACGGGCTCAGATTGTGCTGGCTGCGCAGGGTCCCAACGAGCAGCTGGGGCAGGGGCGGGGAGGGGGGGCACAACATTTTAAAAAATCATTTAAAAAAAGATTTATAAAACAATTATTTAGGATGTTTGTGATTTGCCGACCTTGCTATAGATGCCATGTTACCAATGATTTCCTATGGTGGGGGCTTGCTGATGTTTACTCTCACTTCCCAGCTTCTGGCCGGGGCATGGCCGTGGGCAGCATCCCCAGCCTGGCTGGGCCCGGCACCTGTGTTCTGTGTTAGAGAGGCGTTCTATATATATGTAACTGCATATATATATAGAAATATATGTACTTTGGGGGCCCTGTTCCTTGCACATTTTACAGTTACCTCATTCTTCCCATGTATGTATTTGAGAAAAATGCTAATATATAGAGAAAAAATTGTTCTTAAAGCTTAAATGTGTGGTTTTTTCCATTCCATTGGATTCACATTGGTTTGTAGCATTTAACATGACTAGTATGTTGTATTATATATATATGTGTATACTGATTGAAATTTTTAACAGATTTGTACTTTTTTTAAAATGAAAGTTGCTAGTTCTGCTTGACCAAGTAGTGCAATCATTATTTTTTTTAATATTGTTGCTGATTTCAGAGGGATATTCACTAATAAATGTATGATGTATATCGAGTATTGCCGAAGCTGCCTTTTGCTGCCTGTGTTCTTTTGGTGGAGTGTGGGGGCAGGGGTGTCCACCTGAGAGCGTGTGGGGGGGGTCCCCCTGATGGAGATGGTCTGCCCAGAGGGTTTAATGGTAACTGCCTCTCACACAAATGAGGCAGGAGTCTGTTACCAAGTGACAGGATTCCTTTTAACTCATTTGAGGAAAGGGTCACTTATTGGGGTCCTATCCTTCAAATTCTGGAAGTAGGTTCTTCCAACTGTGACGGGGCAAGGTCCTTTTGTCTCACAACTTTGTTTCAAAGGCGTTCTTTCTGCATCGTGCTTCTCGGTAGCTCTAGCTCAGTTTTCTGTCGTTTCGTGGGACCTCCATGGGAGACCCATTTATCCTGGGAATTCTAACAACTTCTAGGGTGGAGTCTGGTCACACCAACTTGAGTTGTATGCCTGCCCATGGACCCTAGCAACCTTCAAGGAGCTGCAATGCCAGCGTGACGGCCCAGCCTACGTGAGACACCCACCCACCTAAGCTGGCCCACCTGAGCATGCGTGGCCTGGGGCCCTCGTCCCCAGGCTCAGTAGTGACGAAGGGCCTGAGAACTGCCAAGGGGCCCCAATGGCTGCGCTATGTTCCCCTTACCCAGGCCGTCTGGAGTGCCACAGGAAGCCGCAGGGGCCAGGGGCCGAACACCTGGGGCCTGGTGTCTGAGCTGCCACTCTAACCCTGGTCAGGGCCCTTCTCTTCCAGGCTTTGGGGACAGAATCCGATGTGTGATTCAGTCAGTGTGTTTCCAAGGCAGTCCTGTGGGAGCACGGTGGGGTTTGTGCAAACAAAAGGACTCTCTGATCAACCAAGTTCGGGGACCCCGCGTGGAAGATAATAGGAGCCCAAGTGGCAGGCTTTTCTGAGCCTTGGCTCTGCAGGCACGTGAGGTGAGTCCCCGGGAGCAGGTACATACTGTGGGCAGCATGTCCCTCAAGCCACATGTAGGGCTCAAGTCGCGTTCTGTGGAGCACACTGGGAGATGGGGACCCGACCAATGGGCCTTGGTCTGAGAAAATTGTCAGGTGAGGAACTCCTAAGCTTTTTACAGTATTTCAAGAAATACTGAAAAGAATCCTGGGAAAGGAAAATCACAGGATCGTATCCATGGATGCAAAATAAGATTGTCCAAATGCACTCATGATAAAAACTCAGCAAGGCAGTAGGAGAGGGTGACTTCCTCAACTTGATAAAAGAGCATCTACAAACAACCCAAGAGCTAACATTGTACTTTTCATGGGGTGAAAGACTGCTCCCCGCCAAGATCGGGGCAACCAAGGGTGTCCGCTCTCCCCAGTCCTAGCCAGCACCACACCGCAAGTCCTAGCAAGTGCACTAAAACAAGAAAAGGGAAATAAAGTCAGGCCTACAGACAGAAAAGGAAGGTATAAAACTCCCTAGTTGTAGATGATTTGATGAAAATCTATGTAGAAAATCCCAAGGAATCTACAGAAAAATCATTCCTAGAACTGCATGAGTTTATCAGGTCATAGGATACAAGGTCAATATACCAAAATTAATCATATTCCTATATACTAACAATGAACACAAGGAAATTGAAATTAAAAACAATACAACCATTTGGAATCACTTAAAGAGAAATGTAGCATGTATAAACCTAACACAACGCTACAAGACTTGTACAGTAGTTCCCTCTTATCTACAGGGGATATACCCCCAGGTCCCCAAGTTAGATGTCTGAAATGACAATACTGAACCTTATATAGGCTGTGGGGGGGGTTTTGTTTTGTTTTGTTTTAAATATTTTATTTATTTTTAGAGAGAGGGGAAGGAAGAAAGAGGGAGAAAAACAACGTGTGACTGCCTCTCCTGCACCCCTCACCGGGGACATGGCCCGCAACCCAGGCATGTGCCCTGACTGGGAATGGAACCTGTGACCCTTTGGTTCATAGGCCTGCACTCAATCCACTGAGCTACACCATCCAGAGCTATGGTGTGGTTTTTTATGCATACATACACTTTATGGCTTCCCTTTGCATATCCAAATTGCCAGCAAAAGAGGGTGACCTGAACATAAGCACTGAGATACCACAACAGTCTAATGATAACTGAGAAGGTTACTCACCGACTACCGGGTGGGGCGCACACCCAGCATGGCTGTGACTGACAAACGGATGAGTCACAGACCAGGTGGGACAGAGGGTGAACAGAGCTGGATGGCAAGAGATTTTATCATGCTACTCAGAGCAGCTAGCAATTTTTTTTTAAAGATTTTATTTATTTTTAGAGAGAGGGGAAGGGAGGGAGAAAGAGAGGGAGAGACACATCAGTGTGTGGTTGCCTCTCGAGCACCCCCAACTGCGGACCTGGCCCGCAACCCAGGCACGTGCCCTGACTGGGAATGGAACCAGCAGCACCTTGGTTTGCAGTCCAGCACTCGATCCACTGAGCCACACCAGCCAGGGCTACAGCTAGCAATTTAAAACTTATAAATGGTATATTTCTGAACTTTCCATTTAGTATTTTTGGGCTGCAGTTGATCATTAGGTAACTAAAACAATAGATAAAGGGGACTACTATATGTTGAAAACTCCAAAACACTGAGGAAAGAAACCAAACACCTACATAAATGAAGCAACATGTCATATTCTTTGATAGGAAGACATGACTCAGCATAGCAAAGATGTCATTTCTTCCCACATTGACCTGTAGGTTTAATGCAAGTCCTATCAAAATTCTAGCAAAGTGGGGTTTCTTTTTGAGATACAGACAAATTTATATAAAAAGGCAAAGAACCCAGAGTAGCTAAGACAGTTTTGAAAAGAAAGAAGGACAAACATCACTCTACTTGATTTTCGACATACCGTGGTGCTGCCTCAATCCTCGTGTTGGCGGAGGCGTAGACAAGCAGAGCAGAGGAACAGGGCGCAGAACCCAGAAACAGACCCACGAAAGAACGGCCACCGGGTTTTGAACAGCTGCGAAGCCTTTCTTTTCAACAAATAATACTGGAGTAATTGGACTTCAATAAGGAAAAAAAAAGGAATTAACCTAAACCTCACACTTTGTACAAAAAGGAACCCAACATGGATCGTACAGAAGGGAAGGAAGTTGGAAGGAGGTAGAAGAGGGTAATGGGATAAATGGTGTTGTAGAGAGCCTTGCCTTTGGGGGTGAACACGCAATACAATATACAGGTGATATAGGATGGTACACCAGAAACCTACGTAATTTTATTAACCAATAGCATCACCAATAAATTCAATAAAAATGTTAAAACTTAAAAAAAAAAAAAAAGCACTATTGCCTAGCTGATGTGGCTCAGTGGGTTGAGTGCTGGCCTGCCAACTGAAAAGTCACAGGTTCAATTCCCTGTCAGGGCACATGCCTGGGTTGTGGGCCAGGTGCCCAGTTGGAGGCAGGCGAGAAGCAACTGATTGATGTTTCTCTCCCACATCAATGTTTTGCTCCCTCCCTTTTTCCCTCCCTTCTCCTCTCTCTGAAAATAAATAAATAAAGTCTTTTAAAAAATTTTAGAAAACAGCCCTGGCTGGTGTAGCTCAGTGGATTGAGCTCGGGCCTGTGAACCGAAGGATTGCGGTTCGATTCCCAGTCAGGGCACATGCCTGGGTTGCAAGCCAGTTCCCAGCAGGGGACACATGAGAGGCAACCATACACTGATATTTCTCTCCCTCTCTCCTACCCTTCCCCTCTAAAGATAAATAAATAAAAATCTTTTAAAAAAAATTTAGAAAACAATTTGCAAGTCACATATCTGACAAAGGACTCATACCTCAGATATATAAAGGACTCTCAAAATTCAACAAAAACCAATCTAGTTAAAACAGCGATTTTCTACTTTTTTTAATTTCATGGCACACGTGAAGTAATTACTAAAACACTGTGGCACATCAAAAATATACTTTTTGCCAATCTGACAGAAAAATAGATACAATTTCAATTCATTCACATCAGACAGCTGCTGTTGTTTTTGCTGCTGTCATTTTTTTTTAATTTGACAATCTAAAGGAAAAGAGGTCAGTGCTTCTGACTAAATAGTCAGGCATTACATGTTTTAAAAATTCTTGCAGTACACCAGTTGAAAACCTCTTAGACTAGACTTCTGGCCAAGATGGAGGCATATGTAGATACACTGTACCTCCTTGCACAACCAAACCAAGGACAACAACAAATTTAAAACAAAAAAACATTCAGAACTGACAGACAATGAAACTGTATGGAAGTTGGAAAACCAAGGAGTTAAAAAAGGAACGAACACTCACCCAGATGGTAGGAGGGGCAGAGACAGGCAGCCTGGTGGAGCAGCAGTCCCACGTTCATGTGCGGATAAAGTGGGAGGAACAACTGGGGAGCAAGACAGACCCACAACCCAGGGTTCCAGGGGGAAAATAAAGCCTCAAACCTCTGACTGAAAACACCTGTGGCGGGTGAGAGGGCATCAGGAGAAACTCCCAACCTCACAGGGGAGTTTGCTGAAGAGATTCACAGAGTCCTAGAATGTACACAAGCCCACCCACCTGGGAATCAGCACCAGAAGAGCCTACTTTGCTGTGGGTAGCAGGGGAAGTGACCGAAAGCCGGCAGAGAGCGTAGCAAGAGCCATTGTTCCCTCTCAGACCCTCACCCATGTACAGTGTCACAACACAGCAGCATGGGTTGCCCTGCCCTGGTGAACACCTAAGTATCCACCCCTTATACATAACAGGTGCGCTGAGACAAAAAAAATGATCCAAATGAAAGAACAGATGAAAGCTCTAGAAAAAATACAACTAAGCGATGAAGAGATAGCCAACCTATCAGATGTACAGTTCAAAACACTGGTAATCGGGATGCTCACAGAATTGTTTGAATATGGTTGCAAATTAGAAGAAAAAATGAAGGCTATGCTAAGTGAAATGAAGGAAAATGCACAGGGAACCAGTAGTGATGGGAAGAAAACTGGGACTCAAATCAATGGAGTGGACCAGAAGGAAGAAAGAAACAACCAAACAGAAAACAAGGAAGAAACAAGAATTCAAAAAAATGAGGAAAGGCTTATGAACCTCCAGGACATCTTTAAATGTTCCAACATCTGAATTATAGGAAAACCAGAGGGCCCCAGAGGAAGACCAACAAGTGGAAAACTTATCTGAACAAATAATAAAGGAGAACTTCCCCAATCTGGCCAAGGAAATGGACTTCCAGGAAGTCCAGGAAGCTCAGAGAGTCCCAAAGAAGTTGGACCCAAGGAGGGACACACCAAGGCACATCATAATTACAGTACCCAAGATTAAAATGAAGGAGAGAATTCTAGAAGCAGCAAGAGATAAGGGGACAGTCACCTACAAAGAAATTCTCATCAGACTGTCACCTCATTTCTCAAAAGAGACCTTACGGGCAAGAAGGGGCTGGAAAGAGGTGTTCCAAGTCACGAAAAGCAAGGACCTACATCCAAGATTGCCCTATCCAGCAAAGCTTTCGCTTAGAATGGAAGGGCAGATAAAGCGCTTCTCAGATAAGGTCAAGTTCAAGGAGTTCACCATCACCAAGCCCTTATTATATGAAATGTTAAAGGGACTTACCTAAGAAAAAGAAGATAAAAACTATGACAGTGAAAAGACAGCAAACTCACAGCTATTAACAACCACACCTAATACAAAAGCAAACAACTAGAACAGGAACAGAGCCACAGAAATGGAGATCATATGGAGGGTCAGCAACAGGGGAGTGGGAGGAGGAGAGAGGGGGAAAAGGTACAGAGAATAAGTAGCATAGATGGTAGGTACAAAATAGACAGGAAGAGGGTAAGAATAGTGTGGGAAATGTAGAAGCTGAAGAACTTATATGTACAACCCATGGACCTGAACTAAAGGAGGGGAATGTGGGTGGGAGGGGGTGTGCAGGGAGGAGGGGAATAAAGGGGGGGGATGGGATAACTGTTATAGCATAATCAATAAAATATATTTTAAAAAATTAAAAATAAAATCTCAGAATATGAGCAAAAGACATCAGCATACATTTTAGGAAAGAGGATATTTCTTGTGTTCAATATAGTTAACCATAAAGGAAATGCAGATTAAACCACATTAAGAGTATTACATATCTATTAAAACAACTAAAATCAGATGTAGTGACATTATCAAGTCCTGGCAAGGTTGTGGAGAAATTGGATTTCTCACACATCACTGGTGAGAATGTGAAATAGTACCAGCACAGTGGAATATAGGTTGGCAGGGTTTTTTTGTTTGTTTGTTTGTTTTTTTACTTTCTTAATGTTATTAAAAACATGTATTTTGATACAGTCTATAAGAAATAAGTCAGTGGTTATTCTAATAAGAACAGATACTACACTTGATCCTAGCCAAAAGGCCGAGAAGCAATTAAGTCAGTGGTCACTCTGGGTGGCCACGCATGCACCTGTGAAGTCAGAGCCCCGTGCCATTCACCTGGCGGCTGTTGGAGCAATGTCCTCCCTCTGCACACCCCAGCAGGCATGCACCGCTTCCATGTTGTTCCTGTCCTTTGGTTGCTTCCAAGTCCAGATGACCAGATCGTCCTTTACATCCAAAGTAAGTTCAAGATGGTTGGCGCAGGCATCCAGTTCTGCACTCCCCTTAAATCCCAAGTCCCCAGCTGATAGTCAGGCAGCCACCCATAACACAGCAACTTCACTCCTGGTATTGATCCCAGAAAATCAACATGTCCACGCAAAACCAGAAACCCTGATGTGCACAAGCTGCTTCTTTCACAATGACCCCCGATGGGGAACGGCCTGAACATCTTCAGGGAGGAAACGGTCAAACAAACGCAGCGTATCCACACTCTGGAACACTGCTCAGTAGTGAAAAGGAACCAGCCACTGACATGCGCGACAGCTTGGGTGGACCTCAAGGGAACTATGCTGAGTGAAAAAAAGCCAGCACCAGGGTAACAAATAATTCCATTTATACAACTACCACAATGACAACATTTGTGGGTGCCGGGGTTAGAGATGGGGAAACAAAGGGCGGGGGTAACAGGAGGAAGGTCTTGGTGGCAATGGAACTGTTCTGCATCTTGATTGTGGGGTGGCTACATGGATTCACACATGTGATGAAAGGGACAGAGTTTTACATGTACACACACAGATGGGTGCATGTAAAACTAATGAAATCCAACTTCCGGCCAAGATGGAAGCATAGGTAGACACACTGTGCCTCCTCCTACAACCAAAGGACAAGAGCAAATTTAAAAACAAAAACTGCCAGAAATCTAACTGTATGGAAGTTCAACAACCAAGGAGTTAAAGAAGAGACATTCACCCAGACCAGTAGAAGGGGCGAAGATGGACAGGACTCTCACCGCAAGATGGTAGCTGGAGGACCCAGTGAGGCGGCAGCTGGTGGAGTGGATGGTGCCACATGTACCCACATGTGGATAAACCAGGAGGAACAACTGGGGAGCAAGACAGACCCACAACCCAGGGTTCCAGCAGGGAAATGAAGCCTCAAACCTCTGACTGAAAATACCTGTGGGGGTTGCGGCAGCGGGAGAGACTCCCAGCCTCACAGGGGAGTTTACTGGAGAGATCCACAGAGTCCTAGAAAGTACACAGCCCACCCACCCAGGAATCAGCACCAGAAGGTCCCACTTTGCTTGTGGGTAGCGGGGGAAGTGACTGAAAGTCGGCAGAGAGCGTAGCAAGCGCCATTGTTCCCTCTCAGACCCTCGCCCATGTACAGTGTCACAACACAGCAACGTGGATTGCCCTGCCCTGGTGAATATCTAAGGCTCCGCCCCTTATACATAACAGGTGCGCTGAGACAAAAAAAAAAAATGGCCCAAATGAAAGAACAGATGAAAGCTCTAGAAAAAATACAACTAAGCGATGAAAAGATAGCCAACCTATCAAATGCACAGTTCAAAACACTGGTAATCAGGATGCTCACAGAATTGGTTGAATATCGTCACAAATTAGAGGAAAAAGTGAAGGCTCTGAAAAGTGAAATAAAGGAAAATGTATAGGGAAACCAACAGTGAAGAGAAGAAAACCAGAACTCAAATCAACAGTTTGGGCCAGAAAGAAGAAATAAACATTCAATCAGAATAGAATGAAAAAACAAGAATTCAAAAAAATGAGGAGAGGCTTAGGAACCTCTGGGACAACTTTAAACATTCCAACATCAGAATCGTAGGGGTGCCAGAAGGAGAAGAGGAAGAGCAAGACATTGAAAACCTATTTGAAAACATAATGAAGGAGAACTTCCCCAATCTGACAAAGGAAATAGACTTCCAGGAAATCCAAGAACCTCGCAAAGTCTCAAAGAAGTTGGACCCAAGAAAGCACACACTAAGGCACATCATACTTACATTAGTCAAGATTAAAATGAAGGAGAGAATCTTAAAAGCAGCCAGAGGAAAGGAGACAGTTACCTACAAAGGAGTTCCCATCAGACTGTCAGATGATTTCTCAAAAGAAACCTTGCAGGCAAGAAGGGGCTAGAAAGAAGTATTCCAAGTCATGAAAGGCAAGGACCTACATCCAAGATGACTCTATCCAGCAAAGCTATCACTTAGAATAGAAGGGCAGATAAAGTGCTTCCCAGATAAGGTCAAGTTAAAGGAGTTCATCATCACCAAGCCCTTATTATATGAAATGTTAAAGGGACTTATCTAAGAAAAAGAAGATTAAAATATGAACAGTAAAATGACAGCAAACTCAGAACTATCAACAACCGAAAAAACAAAAACAACCTAAAACAAAAAAGGAACTAAGCTAAGACTAGAACAGGAACAGAACCACAGAAATGGAGATCACATGGAAGGTTATCAGTGGGGAGGGGGAGGGACAGAGAATAAGGGAAAAGGTACAGGGAATAAGAAGCATAGATGGTAGGTACAAAACAGACAGGGGGAGGTTTAGAATAGTATGGGAAATGGAGAAGCCAAAGAACTTATAGGTACAACCCATGGACATGAACTAAGGTAGGGGGATGATGGTTGAAAAGGGGGTGCAGGGTGGAGGGGAGTAAAGGGGAGAAAAAATGGGACAACTGTAATAGTATAATCAATAAAACTTATTTTTTAAAATAAAAGAAAAAATAAAACTAATGCAATCCATGCCCATGTCAAGTTTCTGGTTTGAGAAAACATCTTATCACTGAGGGAAATGAAGTGCTCATAATACTTTTTGGTATTATTTTTGCAACTTCCTGTAAATATGTATTTATTTTACAATTAAAAAGCCCATGGGAAATTGGATCAAATCCGAGCTTTACGAATCACGGTAAACCCCTACCCTGTGCAGGTGTGGAGCAGGTGGAGGGTGGCCATCCTCCTTACCTCCTTCTGTCAGAGGCTCTGCCTGCCAGCATCTCTAGGTGCCTGGCTCACGGTGGCCATTCTTTGAAGGATGAATAAATTGGCAGTGAAGTGGCGTGCCTTTATTAACGGCCAGGTGGTCTGATGAATGTCTTCCCAAAAGGCGCACA
This sequence comes from Glossophaga mutica, assembly GCA_039655065.1. Lineage (NCBI taxonomy): Eukaryota > Metazoa > Chordata > Mammalia > Chiroptera > Phyllostomidae > Glossophaga > Glossophaga mutica. The sequence continues at coordinate 40,352,370 of CM077314.1, forward strand.
CCTCAAGTTTCCTTTGGAGGATTGGGGGCAGAGCGCCAGGGTAGGGTGCTTTCTCACCCATCCGGTCTCAGCGTCCTTCAGGCTCAGCCTGGGTGCTGCCAGGCAGGACCCTGAGCTGTTCTCTGAGCACAGAAGGTGTAACACCCTCTGTGTAGGTGGCACTGGCCCTCGGGTCTGGTCAGGTGCTCGACATGGCATTTGTGTTAAATCATTCATTCAGTAACACTGGCTGAGGGCCTCTGCCCAAAGCCAGACACTGTTCTGGGCCCTGGAGCGACTCTGGTGAATGGGACAGAGTTCCTGCCTCCAGGAGGCTGCCGTCCAGGAGGGACAGACAGACACAGATGAACAGCACTTTCAAACTACAGCAACGGATGTGGCCTCTTAGAGGAGGCGACACTGAGGTTAGGGAGACCCGATGATGAGAAGGAGCTAGTCAGGAGAAAAGCATTCCCAACGGAGGGAACAGAATATGCAAAAGCCTAGAGGCAAGGATGAGTGTGAGGCCCTGACTGAGTGCTCAGTTGGTTAGAGAGTCATCCCAATACGAAAAGGTTGTGGGTTTGATCTCCCATCAGGGCACGTACAAGAATCACCCAGTGAGTGCATCAGTGAATGAAACAACAATGTTTGTCTCTCTCTCTCTCTCGAATCAATAATAATAATAATAATAACAATTAATAATAACAAAGGATGAGTTTGAGCAAGAGCACAGGGTGAAGCTGGAGGGTAGAGCTCAGGTCCCAGGGAACCTTATACACTGGGGTTTCCCTTGCTCCTCAACACCCTGAGTGGAGGTATGTAGGTGTCTTCAGTTTCCAACTGGAGGGACAGACCCAGAAGAGGCCCCAGTCCAGCGTGGACAATGGGAGCATCAGGGTAGCCCTGTCCTCTCTCCACTCCTGCATTCTCCCAGTCAGCAAGTCCACTTTTTAGAATTTATTTATTTATTTATTTATTGAGAGAGGAAAGGGAGAGAAACATATCGCAGTTGCCTCCCGTCTGCGCCCAGGCAGGGACTGAACCAGTAACCCAGGCCCGCGCCCTGCGGGGGAATCAACGACGACCAGCCCGCTGAGCCCGCGCGGGCCAGGCGACTGTACTTTTGAAAACTCCTGCTTTCTCGGGTCCTCGCTTCCAAGATGATGAAGAAAAGAAGGGACAACAGTCGTGCCAAAAAAAAAGGCCGCGTCCATGAACAGCCTATTCGCTGCACCGACGGCGCCCGACGCGTGCCCAGGGCCAGGCCATGAAGAAGTTGGTCATTAGGAACATAGGAGAGGCCGCAGCCGTCAGGGACCTTTCGGAAGCGAGTGTCTTCCACGCCTGTGCGCTTCCCGAGCTGTGCGTGGAACTATGTTGCTCACTGTGCCAGTCGTGCGGTTCGCAGCGAGGCGGGCAGGAGTCGTTCTCGTTCTCGGGAAGCTCGGACGGACGGAGCACCTCCGCCCGGGTCCCGGCCTGCGGGTGCTGCTCGAGACCTCCAGCACGGCCCCTGTAAGGAGCCCTTGAGGACTAAAGAAAAGCTCCCTGGAAAAAAGTACAACGGAAATTGTACTTTAAACAAACAAACAAAAGTCCTAATGAGACCCCTTTAGTCTCTTCTTCCCCTCTTCCAGGTCCCCCCCCGCGCGCCCCAAGACCACCGACTTCCCCTCGCACGAAAGACCGTGGAAGTCCGCTTCCCCTTGCAAGGGCTCTTGAGAGGCTGGCAGCCACAAAAGGAGTTTTGTCCACTTTTTCCCTTCCTTTTTTATGAACGGGGAGCCCTCCGCGGTCGTCCCGGAGGAAAGTTGTGATGTCGGAGACCGGTTTCCGCGCCTGCCTCTCCCTCCTGCGCGCGTTTTCTCGGGCTTCCCCAAGTGTGGGTGAGAAGCAGGATCCCGAGCTGGTGTCGCCCCGCCCGCCCGGCTGTCCCCACGCCCCGCGCCGCCGGGCGGGTTCTCGCGGTTCCCACGCGTGTCGCGCGTGCCGTCTGCTCCGCACCCTCCCCCGCGCAGCTGCCTGTGCTCTGGCTTCGGGCAGCGGCCTGGGGCGCGGAGAGGCTAGCCGGCTTCCCCCAGGTCCCACTCCCGTGCGTCAGCCCGCACCCTGTGCCCTTGCACCGTACTGCGCGGCCTCAAAGGCTTCAGTGTCTCTCCTCCTGGTCGGCAGGCTCGGTTCCCAAAGGGCGGTGGGAGCGCCGCCCCCGCCCCCCACTCGGGGAACTTCCCCAGCCCCCTGCCGCAAGCCGGAGCCGCCACGCCGCCAAGGGGCCCCCACGCGCGCCCTGCGCTGCTCTTCTCCCCTTGTCTCCCCGTTATATCGGGGCCGCGGACCGCCCGGGTCTCGGCTTCCCCAGAGCGAGGTCATCTCACTGGACACACTCCCAGACCCTCCGCGCGGGGCAAGCACAGGGAGGCGCCGCGAGCACGTTCTGAGCACACGAGCAGGTGGACAAGTGAGGGAGCTGCAGGGAGGGGGAGCGCGTGGGAGGCCGGCCCCTGGCCGGGCCGGGGGCCTGCCCTGTCTTTCAGGGTCCAGCAGGGTGCAGTCTCATTTCCAGTCATTCATTCGTGTGATGCTGACCTACCCGTCCCCAGCCTCCGCAGGTCCCACGAGCCGGGACAAACCGGGGAAAAGCATGCTGGGAAAGCCCTCCTCGCTGCAGCAGAGAGCGCAGTGCCCCGCAGGCAGGTCCCCGAGGGCAGGCACTGAGCCCCCAACTCAGCCCTGAGTCAGCCACATGCGCTGAGCATGAGCGGCATTATTTTAGCCAATGTGTGGATATTACGTGATTTTAACCAAAGTGAGTCCAGAGAAAAAAAGCTTGGAGCTAATATGTAAAATAGTAATCGTTTTGGGTGGTGGGAATGTGAACAATGGGTTTTTAATTTATATTTTTTTGCAATTTTTCAATGGAAAAGGCTCTGCCTCGTGGAATGCGGTGCAACCCAACACAGAAACTCTGGCTTGCCAGCTGTGCTCTTCCATCCCCAAGGGCATCATCCAATCTCGTCCACCTCCCCCCGTCCACACCTGGCCTGCCTCCAAGTCTGGGTCGTGTGCTCATGTCCACACTAGCTTCTCTCCTTCCCTGCGACCCCTAATCCAGGACCCCATCATGTCACCTCAGTCTTGCTTACTGCCTTGCCCCCTCCCATCTTCTCTCCATGGTGACAGAATCAGCTGTTGAAAACCCAAATCTGATGTGTCTCCCTTGCTTAAAGCCTCCAATGGCCTGCAGGATAAAGTGTACATTTCTTTTTTTTTTTTTTTAAAGATTTTTATTTATTTATTTTTAGAGAGGGGAAGGGAGGGAGAAAGAGAGAGAAACATCAATGTGTGGTTGCCTCTTGCATGGCCCCCACTGGGGACCTGGCCCACAACCCAGGCATGTGCCCTGACTGGGAATCAAACCTGCAACACTTTGGTTCGCAGCCCGCGCTCAATCCACTGAGCTACACCAGCCAGGGCTCAAAGTGTACATTTCTTAACCTCATTCACATAGCCTGACCCCCGACCTGTGGGGACAGAAACAAGATGACACCTACCCTGTGTCAGGTGCCATCTGGGGTCTTGAAAGGGGCCAAGGACAATGGGAATTAGGTCACAGGCAGCGGAGATAAAATTAACAAGAAGGAAGTGGGAGCTGGTTCTGCAAACTATTTTGTTGGGGGAGGAGACAGGGTGCTGGGTGGCCTGTGGGCATAGCAAGATTAAGGTTTGTAAGGGAGGAGGTGCCAAACCTTTCCAGGTGGAAGATAAGAGGTCCGAGCAACTAAAAGAGGGCTGATGGTTGCTGGTAAAGGTTTTGGTGAGGGGGACACAGATGGGAGACTGAGCCCTGTTGGTAGGATTATGATTTTCTGTACAATTTGGAGAAAAAACATTTACAAAAGCAGGTTTCTGCCCTGGCTGGTGTGGCTCAGTGGATTGAGTTCTGGCCTGCCAACCAAAAGGTCACTGGTTCAATTCCCGGTCAGGGCACATGCCTGGGTTGCAGGAGAGGTCTCCAGTCGGGGGCATGTGAGAGGCAACTGATTGTTTCTCTCATATATCAGTGTTCGTATCTTCCTCTTTCTAAAATTAAATAAATACAATCTTTTAAAAATCGAGTCTCTAAAAAAGTAAAACTTTCCATTTCTATTTTGACTCAGTAACTTCACGTCCAGGATTTTTCCCCCTGAAAAAATCAGCACGGACATGTGCATCCAACTACAAGGTTATCAACTTGCTGTACAGAAAAGTGGAAAAAAAAAGCTTAACCTGAATATCACAAGATAATTGATAACCAAAATCGTAAATTTATGGTTCATCCATTCCGTGAAATGCAGCATAGCCATTAAAAAGATGTAAAAGAGCCCTGGCTGGTGTGGCTCGGTGGATTGAGCGTGGGCTGTGAACCAAAGGGTCGAGGTTCGATTCCCAGTCAGCGCACATGCCTGGGTTGTGGGCCCGGTCCCCAGTGGGGGCCATGTGAGAGGCGACCACATGTTGATGTTTCTCTTCCTCTCTTTCTCCCTCCCTTCCCCTCTAAAAATAAAGAAATAAAATATTAAAAAAAAAAAGATGTAAAAGAAATGTGTGAAATAGAGATATTACAGTATTTACAACACTATCCCATTTCTGTAAAAAAAAAGTTTTTATATGCAATGAAAAAAGTCTGGGAAGAATATTAACAATGGACATCTCTGGACAGTATGGTATTAGGAATTTTTAAAAACCTTTTTCATTTCTACAAATTTCTTAAACCTATGGATTTTAGAGAGAGGCAGAGCGTGAACGAAACATCGACTGGCTGGTCCACTGACTGATGCGTTCGTTACATGTGCCCCGACTGGGGATGGAACCCGCGGCCTTGGTGCACCAGGATGACGCTCTAACCAACAAGCTGCCCAGCCAGGGCCTGGTGTTATGACATTTCCCTGTCATGGATAGGGAAATACTTGAATCAGAAAAACAATTTATAAAATCACATACGCACAAGTCCATTTATGTGAAGTTCAAGAACAGGCAGAACTTCTACGGTGAGCAGAATGGGGGCTCTCTGAGGGGCTACTAGACAGCCAGATGCGTGAGGGAACCATCTGGGGTGAGGAAGTATTCGGCATCTTGGCTTTGGGGTACATGTAAAGTTTTATCAAGCTGTGGATTTAAGGTCTGGGCATTTCACTGTGTATAGGTTATCTCTTTTAAAAGAAAATGCACCCACAAGGGAAAGAGGAAGCAGGTGGTATCACGGAACAATTTTGGGGTGAAAAAGGAAGTTCTATGACAAGACATCAGGTTTCTCAGGAAGTAGGCTGTTCTGGTAACGGGCTCAGAGCAGAAAGGATGCAGGTGGCCTGAACCTGAGAAAGGGGGGCACAGGGGAGCAGTGCCCACGTGGCAGAAATGCCCCGGGAGGTCCCTAGAGCTGGATCAGAGTGCAGGTGGGCACCGCCCAGGTCCGCACTGAGGTTCTAGGAGTCTGTCTGCACCTTAATGGCTGGGTTGACATCGGGAGTTGTGACTGAGTACTGGCTGTAGCTGCAGCAGGAAGGGGTGTGAGGCCAAGACAATTTTAGCACAGAGAATGGAGACCAGCAGGGAGGGACAGCAAGGCCTTTGGAGGGTGGAGGAGAGACAGGGGAGATGGCACCACCAAGGCTGTGGTGGGTGAGGGGTCGCTCTCAGGTCCTGAGGGCAAGGCGGTTCCAAGTGTAGGCCACGCTCAGCACCCGGTGCTGCTGGGAGGCACAGGAGGGAAGGAAGCACCCTCCCAACACCCACCCCCCGGCGCTTCGCCGCTGGCTCAGGGGCACCCGAACCAGCAAGGATGTGTCACCATGGCACTGACGGGATGAAGCTTGCCCCCATCGGCCAGCTGTCAGCTGGGCAGTTTCCAAGCCAGATTGGACCCCAAAGCCTCTTGCCGCTGCACTCAGCTGGCACTCCCCTCGGGAGCCATACAGCCGATGCAGAGGATCCGCACGTGGAGACAAGAGCCATCTCGGTCGTGGTGGAGTGTCGGCTGCCAACCTCTGGGCAGTGGCCGACAGCAACTGGGACACGATAGTCCCAGCAGATGGCATGTGCTTCAGGGGGACAGTGCGTTGAGGTGGCAGGAGAGAAACCCAGACCTTGCCTCCTGGTGCCGAGATGCGTGGGAAAATGAGCGACACCTGCTCAAGTGTTTCTGGAAGTGGTGTCTTCAGGGGAAACCAGGTTTCGGTTTCAGGGGAAGACCCATTCTGAGAGTCAGCAAGGAGAGGCTCAGCGCTGTTGGCTGAGCAAGGCTGGGTGTCATCGGGGCTCCCACTGCCGCTGCACCAGAGGCCTGCTGAGAAGTGTCAGCACAGGCGGCCCCTAAGCACAGCCTCAGCTGAAGCCCTTCGTCTTCCTCGCTCCTCCAGTTAACCACACCCGGTTGACCCATCAGTGCCTACGTCCCAAAGGCCCCCAGCGGGCCAGGCCCCACAGCAGCCACTGGTCACCAGCGGTGCTGCCATCAGCCATCTCACAGATGACACTGAAGCCCAGAGCTGAGATCACTCAGCTAACATCAGGGCCACAGGCAGGATTTGGGAGGTGTGTCTGGCGTCAGTTTGAATCTTTCTTGACTAACTTATGGCCAAATTTTTATATGTAAGTTTCAAAATTAATTCCTAAATGTGACTCTTAGTGGATTCTGATCTAAGATGAATAAACTCTTGCAGACTTTGGAGGCTGAGAGGATGTTCCAGTTTACACTTTAAATGTACATTGAAAAATGAGGGCCTCACCCCTTGGGATACGCCACAGTGACAGCACCGGCAGACAGTGACGGTGACAAGACTCTAACTCACAGAGCAGACAATGGGGGAAGAAAAGGCAAAGACCTGAGGCTTAAATTTCCTCTCAGAAATGACAATATATGTACAACCACCTCACAAGGGGTCTTCCACTAGTCCAGAATTTGTCAGCTCAAATGCGATTCTCTAGTCACTCCTCCGCGCTGACAGAGGTCTGCTTGGGCAGAAGTGACACTCCTTACGAAACTGATAGTTACTACTGAAAGAAAAACCTTCCTTCGGAATACACTGGCACGGAGAAAGGGACTCTCCCCCGGCGACGCTGTGGACAGGCGTTCACACACAGTTCTTTAATTCTACGAACCTCCACTGAGCAAGACGGTATTACCTTCGTTGCCTTCCAGGGAAGTTAAAGATCAGGGAAGCTCAGGAACTTGTCTGAGGTCACGAGCTGACAAATGACAGGCCTGAACTTGAACCCAGATCTGTCTGTTCTACACCGCTGCCGAGTGGCCGTCTTTCACAGGAAAGAGCAGGTCCCCTTGAGGGCCAAGCCATCCCGATTCCCCCTTGCTTCTTGGCCACACCATGCCCTGCTTCCTCCCCAATCTTTTTTAAAAAAATGTATTTTAGGTACTTATTTTTGGAGAGAGGGAAAGAAACATCAACGTCTGGTTACCCCATGCGCCCCCTCCAGGGACCTGGCCTGCAACTCAGGCATGTGCTCTGATGCCCTGAGTGGGAATCAAACCGGCAACTGTTTCACAGGCCAACACTCAATCCACTGAGCCACACCAGCCAGGGCCCTCTCCAGTGTTCTCCAGCCACTCCTTCACATGTAGAAAAATATCTACCACCTCTCTCCCCAACAGAAGGACCCACAACTTGTTATGAAACTTTTGTTATAAAACATTTAATGTTAACCTACAATACAATGTAAACTTTTATGAAAAAAATTTAAAGTACACTGGATTTCTTCAGTCAGTTACATGGGACTGTCCTGGTGCGGTCCGAACCGGGGCACCGCGTCCTCGGCAGGCAAGCTTCCCGCTGCTGAGCTCTGCACAAGTCCAAACAGCCGGCTGTAAAGGAGAGCTTCTTGTTCAAGCACCAGACACACTCCCCCCGACTCTGCATCCCAGGGGTCATCACTCCTCCCCATCCTCATGTTCTGAAATTCCTTCCTTGGCCTTGGCACCATTAGCAATTGTCATGCTAACTACTGTCTTGTTAAAGAGAGAAAACAGTCTCCCCGGCGCCCCCTGACCCTGACCCAAATATCACACTGGAGGCAAGCACGGAGAAAGAAGCATTTGCTGCAGGAGATTCTGCAGAAGTAGAAAACACAAGGGCCCCCACGGAGGCTGCAGAAATTCAAGGAACCCCAACTGGGACGCTTTGCTTGGTCATTTCCCACGGTCATGCAGCTGAACCGACCTTAGTCTCGGGAGTGCAGAAGGGAACTTAAAGCAAGCATTGCCCCTGAGCTGAGGAGCTGCCATTTGGAAACAACAGCTGGTATCACCTGGGCGTGACTTGGAAACAAGAGCCAATGCTTGCAGATCACTGCCTCTCAGCATCTCCTCCCTGGCAGGTGCCACCGGGGCCCCAGAGGCTACGGGAGCAACACATGGATTGTACTGGCACTGGCGGCACGTGCGTCTTCCGGGCCGGGGAGGAGTCGGCACTGGCAGCAGCTCTGGGGTCAGCAGGGAGACAGGACTGGGTCTGGGCTGTTTCACACGGACTAGGGAAGGAGCGTGTGCTTCGGAAGCCTCTGGAAACCTAAAGGTGCAGGTTGTCCCAAGAGTTGTACCAAGAGTTGTACCGACAAAAACAGAACATTTCTTATATTCTGGTGTCTGACTTCCTTCACTGAACAAGTTAGCAAAAGGCAAGAGGCGTAAAGTGCACATTGTAGAGTAGGATGCAGGCTGAACTACTAAGGAAAACAATCTGCAACTTCCTAAAGAGGTATGGGCAAGACAGCACACCCAGCTGAGCGAAGGTCCTGCCTTCCCTCCCGGGACTGCCCTGCCCCAGAACAAACTGAGGCCACGGCAGGGGGGCCGGTGGGGGTGGGGCGGGGCTCTGAGTGCTGGGGAAACTTCCACTTTGCATAGTTCTCAGCAGGGAGCAGACTGCACACAAGGCCAAGTGGAGAACTTGGTTCACCCTGGCACTCACTCCAGACACATGGTATGACAACAGGCAGCGAGATCCCGCTCCTGTGGCCTCCGGACAGCAAGAAACAAAGTGGAGTAACAGGCTCCCAGGAGAATGAAATTTTCTAGAGCCAGTGTTCTAGAAACCCATGCCAAAGCCACTGGGAAATTCGAGGCTCCTCAGGTGACATCCACCAAGCTCCTGCCCCTGGGAGTGTCCCTCACCCACTGAGGTAGCCGAGAACAGTGGCCAAGTCGCTGCTACGTAAGAGCGGGCCTCAGGTTTTAGTTAAGCAACAGAGAAAGCCTTTGGACGCTGCGAATCCAGGAAGTTATGCTTCCTCTGGACACGAACCACTAGGCCTCGCGGCACGCTAGGACCACCAACTTCAGTGGGTCTGAGCGTCACGACGAGTCTGCAGCAGCCTGGCCACAGAGCACTTCGGAGCACCTGTCAGCTCACGCTGGCGTCCGCTCACACATGGCCTGGCCCACGTGCCCAATCGCCACAAACTCAACCACTGATGGGACACCCAGATCTAAAAAACCCTACGACTGCAGCACAGCAAGAGGAAGAAGGTAAAACCACCTCCAGCAGGGGCGACACCAGAAACGGAAATCTGCCGTCTAACAGTTCACAAGCCTGAGAGTTCTGCCGGGGCCCCCTCAAGGCCTCTAGTCTCCCTACTCTGAACACACCACCCGCGCCGCGCCGCTTGCCCACCAAGACAGGCAGGCACTCGCACGGGGGTCCTGCCGGTCCTCTGGGAAGACACCAAGCTCGGCAATTCAGGGGAGCCCAGGGCTGGGCAGTGCGGCACGCACACAGCACAAGAGGAATGAAGAGCTGCCACCCTTTGGTTCAGACCCTGTGATAACCACCCAGCGCAGCTCCCGAGGAACAGCCAGTCGAGTGTATGGTGAGTGTGCACGCGTTCACACTGTGCACATGGGTGCATCTACACACAGCCTTTGCCGGGGCTGCAAACCCAGATTTCCTCCCCAATGCTCCAAGTGGGGTGCACAGGTGACAAGGAGAGACAGGAGTTGGACCAAAAAGAACGCCCCTCCGAGAACTCGAGGGGCGATGGCAGAAATAAACACACCAGCCCGGGGCACCTTTATCACACTCTTGCGGGCTAAGGAGCTAAGAGCGTGAAATCATGTTGTGGGTTTAAGAATTGGCTCTTTATCAAGTAAAGGAAGAAAATACACCTATGTCAGCCTCATTCCTTTGGTCATTACAAAGCAACAGAAAACAATTTAAAAGTTATTCATAAATTGTGGGAAGTTCAAGGAACACCTCTGCTCCGCGCCTTCTCTTCCCTCTCTTCCCCGGAGCCAGGAGAAGCAAGTCCTTAGGAGATGCTGCAGTAACTGGTCGACAGAGGTCTGTCACTTTTATTTTCCATAAAAGCAAGAACGAGTGAGAACCAGTGGAACGTGTCCCCTTCCCCGCTGGGCCGCCGGCGGGCTGGCGGCGGAGCTCCTCCTGGGGAAGGTGTGTGGTGCAGAGGCGGGGGGGAGGCGGGCCGCTGGCTGGAGGCTCGTCGCTGCCCTCACGGTTTCTGATCCATCCTTTAGAATGCAGCAGTTATTAAAAAAAATATCGTATTTAATAATAATAACATCTCTTGTCCCCCCCCATTCTTTTAGGAGTTGAGGTGGGAGGGAGAGGCAGAGAAAGCGTCACTCGTCTGTGAGGTCCTGAACAAAGAGGACTTCTGTGTGGCTGAGTCCGGCCTCCTGCAGCGTGGGGGGGTTGGGCCGCTCCTCGGAGGGGATGCAGGGCAGCACCCGCCGCGGGAAGTTGGCCTCGATCTGAAACTTCTCAGGGCTTTCTTTCAAGGAGAATAAGAAGTCATGGATTACCTGCAGAGGTCACACAGAAAACGAATGGCAGTGAGAAAAAGCCAGACAGACATGCACGCAACGCCATGCAATCAAACACCCCGCAGACACGGAGCAATCGCATGGCACCGGAACTGGACCTGGAGGTTCTGCCATGCCACAGAGCAGACCTGCAGGCGGCTCTTTTCAGACTTATTTACTGCACAGCCCAACGCCAGTCCTGCTCTGAACGGATGCATCTGTTCCCCCTTCATAACTTGTCTGGTACGAAGCTAGAAACCTCCCCTCAGAAAGAACCAGTTACAGAGATGCACGGGACGCAGAGGTGTTCCCTTTCTTCCACCCAGCCGCGTGCTGCCCGCCGCTGCCACACCCCGGCACGCCATGGGGCGCTGTCCCACACCACTGCGCCCCAGCACTGTGCGGCAGGCTCTGAAACGGATTCCATTCCCACTCAGGCCCCATCTGAGTCTCGCCAGCTGCCTTTCATAGCACAGGAATGCAGTTTAGAACTGTGCGTTGCACTGAGTTGCCACATCTCTCTCCAGGCTGCAGCAAACCTGCAGTCTTTCCTGACTTTCTGACCTTGACACTTGTCTTTTCAGCCTCAGCAGCACGTCTTTAACAGGAGCATTACGGAAACGGCGTGCACTCCCTTAGTGCACCCTACGCAGGGGATGCAGGGGGTCACCTGGGTCTGTGACCTACGCTGACCACTTTGCGCACTGGAGGTTATTCTGTCCCCTTTGTCACTGATGAGGACTTTGCAGGAGGCACTTTGAAACTATGGAGACAGCTCCTCCAACTTTCCTGTCATTTCTAGTACTACTGAGTCATGATTTCCACTCTATTAGATAGGTTGTAATGTCGCACTCGTTATTTTAATGTTCAGGTTGTTCCAGATAAGGTTGGAAGATGCCCATTTAAGCCGACTTCTGTGGCCTTCTGACACATCTCCACTGTGCTCTGAAGAATCACATGCTTTTGGGCACAAGGCGTTCCAGGTCCACCGCGTGTCTCCCCTGCCCCAGTCCTGGAGCCCGCCACTTCTCCAAGGACCCCAGGTTCGCCCTAATCAACAACAGTACAGAAAGCCACGATCTAGGCGCTAGGTACGTTCACTGCTACTGGGGTGCCGCAGCTCCAAAGCACTCTCTGCACACCCCCACCGACATCCATTCTCCCTGCTGAGGGGCTATGCACAGCCGGCCAATGCCAGGAGCTCACCCCCGCTCCTCGCCCGGCTCTGGCTCTGACATCCCAACCTGCCCTGGGCCCCTGGACTCTGACTTCTCCGCAGCAGGCTGTCCCCACCTCCTTCACCCGGTCGAGGCCATCCCTGCAGAACTCTCTCCGGTGGGAATGCCCTCCTTCCCCCGTTCTGGCTCTGGCAAGGCACAGGCCGATTCTTCACCAGGAGACAGCCACACCAGGAAAACTCGCACTGCTGAAACTTAGGACGTGCTACCCCTACTGTTTCTCAGTCTCTGTCTCCTCCTGCCACGTGAAGAACAGGCGGCCCAGACTGCGCTATGGCCCTTTGCCTGGCATTCTGCGTCTAACAAAGACCCCAGGGCTACACTGGGATGGCAGCGTGAACCTCTTTCATCAGGCCAGTCCCAGAGGCCAGGAAGGCCCCGTCCAAGTCATCCTTCCTTTCGGAGGGAGCTGAACTCTACTTCCTTTCTGCTCCACCTCTCACAGGGTTAGTTCCCTCCGTGCGAAGAAGCCCTTCCTTCCTTCGTCTTAAGCTCACCTCCTCAGAGTAGTTGAAGGGCTCCGATTCCAGGAGTTAAGGAGTAAACCCACGTTCCTCTTATTGAATTCATTCATAATTTTAACTCCGTATATTTTAGTCTATCAACATCTACCACTGTCAGTTCCCTTCTCTTTTTGCGGTTTCCATCAACGTTCATTCTCCTTTTCTTGAGACGCATTGATTAGACCTGCACCGAGCACTCCTGGGGTGAATCCAACGGGGCTTTATGACACAGTGTTTCGTGTTCTTTTCCATCGCTGCTGCAGAATGCAGCAGTCCCCTGGTGGATGTGAGACTGTGGGCAGTGCTGAACCCCTCTACATGTTACCCATGCTACGTTTTTTCCTACACGTGCATACCTACGATGAAGTTTAATTTATCAGTTAAGCACAGCAAGAGATTAGCAGCAACGAAATAGAACAATTATGACAACAGACTGTAATGAGAGTTACACAAACGTGGTCTCTCTGACAACCGGGAATGGGGTGGGAGCACACAGCATGGGCCCGCTGGACAAAGGGAGGGTTCACGTCCTGAGAATGCTACTCAGAACAGCGCATGACTTAAACCTTAACGAGTTTTTTACTTCTGAAATTTTCTATTTAATATTTCGGACCACAGTTGATCATGAGTAACTGAAACCACAGATAAGGGGGAACTACTGGTCTCAACCTGGGTACAAAACTGGCATTTTCTGTTACCACTGACAGGGGACAACAGGAAACAGGTGACATCACCTCAAAGGGCCCTTTCTGGTCTGTGGTGGACAGGAAAATGAGTTCTGGGCCGAGTGTAATTTGGAGCTCTTGCACATGCATCCTTTCAGAGAAAAGTCAGCTGCCACTTTTCTGCCACTCATGGGGCTAACAGGTTTTTCTGCAGTTTCTCCTTTGTTATCTTAGCATTTTACTACTATCAAAAGCTGGGCACCATGTGCGAACTGTTTCACTGTCACCGAACAGTCACTCCTCCTGGAGATTATTTAGGAAACACGGCGCTCCAGGAAAAAGACAGAAAGTCTCCAAGAGCTTTGACACACCGTGAGCATCCGCCGCGGGCTGTCAGCTCTGCGCACACCGAGCGAGTGGCCCAGGCTGCACCGCCCTTCCTCTCCCCAACCCCCGAGCCGCAGCCCCGTCTCAGACCGTGCACAGCTCAGTCTGGGGCTTGTTTCTGTTTTCAAAATAACTTTTACTGGGAACCTATTTGAAAGCCTTTCAGAATTAAGTAATTAACAAATGAGTTGCTTCCCCTTTGGCCACCAGCCTGTTCTGTTCCACAATTCTAACAGATTTTCCTATAAAACTCTCGAGTGTCCATTAGGTTTTCCACATATGCAACGAGAGTCTGTCCAACACACTGCAGCAAAACCAGCAGTGAAGGCGGCTGCCAGCCAAGACCCATGAGCGAACCAGGGTGAGGGACCACAGCAGGGCACGGGTGCCCCTGGTAGCCACCTGCTACATGGCAGGTGCTGGGTGACGCTCATTCACTCCGTCCTAATGCGCCTTCACCCACATACACGAACGAGACAGAAAATGAAAGCTATCTGCTTCTTGCCAGCATGGCTCGTAACTGAAATTCACTAGCAGCTCTCTGAGTATTACACTCCTTACTGGCCAGTAAGCTGCCTGGATTCCAGAGCCACCTCTCCCTTGTCAGAATAATTCCTAGAGGAGCAAGCGGTGCCTGACGTATGTTCAGCCCCACGTTGTCAGAGGGCCGATCATACATCCGTTCCACAGACGGGCTGCCCGCGGCCCTGGAGAAGACCCTGCAGCGTGCCTGGGCCCCTCCAGTTCCACACAGAGACGCACCGAGTGTGGCAGCGAGCCGCACTCGACTACCATGCATCCTCCTGTCCAGCACGCAGTTTACCCCGACCTTTTCCAGTGATTGGGGAAGTGGCAGAATCTACTGCAGCCACAAATCTGGAAAATCAACACTCAATAGAGACAGGAACTTCTCTGCAGTTATAAATACCAAAAATAAGTCAGCATTTGAGTTATGATGAGCCAGGCACATGCTGAACATCTTACGTACGAACTTAATCCCAACACCAACCCCATCACAGAGCGCTCATCACACCTGCATCACAGGTGAAGAAACTGAGGCTTACAGACTAGACAGACGACCAAAGCAGCACATCTAAGAACTCCGGAAGAATGAGAATTATCTGATCCCTGTTCTGCGAGATAAGTATTAACAGAGTGCCTGCTTTCGAGTACTTCCTTGTGGAACAACAAACTCTGTGCCCCTACGAATGCCAGATTCACAAGGCAGGCCCACAGAGTGGGGCTTCCCTCAGCCTCCGTGGGCGGGAAAGGAGGGCGACGACGGCGTGCCAATGTGCGTGCTTTCGTGCTCAGACGCACAGCCCCGGTGCGCCTGGGTCAGTGGAGACAGAGCTCTCACACATGGCGGTGGGCTCTGCTGGGAGCCCCTCACCTCCAACATACTGTCTCTGTGGGACTTCTGGGTGAGGCACCTTTTTTTCCTTAGCTGAGCTCAAATATGATGAAAGGAGCCCTTAACACTGCTCATAGTCGGCAACTGGAACAGAAGGCACCTGCGGCAACTCACTGCACCCCTCTTGCCCTCTTCCCTCCCGGCTCCTCAGAGCAGCAGGCACACCAACCACACGCCAGCAATTCCTTAGAAGCCTCCAAGCCTGCAGGCCGGAGTTCACACCCATGGTCACGCCACTGCGGCAGTCCTTACTGTTAGCGACTGTGAGAAGTGGAACCGCCTCTCTACTCGAGAATCATTAGGTAATTTGAAAATGATCTTGACACTGTCAGGGTCGTCAGGGGAAGGCTCGGGGGGCAGGCACTCCGACTTCCTTTCCTTTTCCTCCTGCAAATTCTGTGGAGACATAAAGCAAAGGTGAGGCTGTGGCTCCGAGAGGGAAACAGGACACATGATCGCCCTGCAGGCCACCGCGTGGTCAAGGAAACATTAGTAACTAAGACACTAATAATCTTGAGAAAAACGTGTTGGCAAGTGTCAGGAACAACCGAGTTCAAAATACTATCACTGCATCACACACACTACCTATTGACTGTATTCGGGTAGCTAACTGCTCGGAATATAAAGGGAATGGCAGGACACTGGCTATAACTAAGTGGTAACACATAACGAAGGAGACCATGAATGCAACGCCAAATGAGCCGACACCGCTACTAAGAATGAAGAGTTAGAAATCACTGTTGTGAATAAACAGTGCTGTGAACTGCTTATAAGCTATACTTACTTTTCACGGAACAGACCTGTTTTGCCTTTTACTCACTGTTGTAATTTCTTAATTAAAACTTTAAAATATTTTAATGAAAATGTAGTAAATATAGTCCTGGCTGGTGTGGCTCAGGCATCATCCTACAAACCGAAAGGTTATCAGTTCAGTTCCGGATTGGGGTACATGCCTGGGCAGCAGGTTCAGTCCCTAGTAGGGGGTGCGTATGGAAGACAACCAACTGACGTTTCTAACATCACTGCTTCTCTCCCCGCCCCCCAGTCAATAAACAGATCCTTGCGTGAGGGCTGGGAAAAAAGAAAAAAAAAAAAAAGAAAGAAAGAAAGAAAAGAAAGAAAGAAAAAGAAGAAGAAGGAAGACCGGTTCGGGAGTGGTCAGGAGTAGGGACAGGGGCATTACCCGCCGCCGCCTCTCCTCTGCCAGCTTCTGCTGCTTCACCTCCTCCTCCTTCCGCCGCTTCTGCTCGCGCTCCTCCCGTTTCTTTCTCTCTTTCTCCTGGTCGGCCCTGAGAGAGGCCAGGTAGGCCTCATCCTGCTGCTGCCGCAGCACCTGGGTCTGGTTCCGCTCTTCCCTGTGGACAGACCAGAAGCACAGGAAAGAAGAGCGATCTCAGCAAGCTCTGGGTTTTCTTATGTTGAGATTTGGGGGGTAAAGAGGTTGACGATCTCAGCAGAAGACCAGCTCACACTGCCTTAGAGGACTCCGAAGCGGAGTGTGGCAGAATCGGAACCAGTCATCTCTTTTCCCAGTTTAATGTGACAGAAAAGGAAATGGCAAGGTTTTCCGTTCTCTTCTAACTTCATTGTTAAAATTAAACTTTTTTTCTCAAATTCTAACTCTAACAAAAATAGTATTATTGCTAAAACATGATCATCAGATCATATTTTACAGAAAAATAACCCTTTAAGCTACTACATTTTTGTGTATGTTGTTTTCGTAAGACCAAAACACCACACACACACACACACACACACGCACACAGCTTAGAAGATTTGAAAAAAATGTAGAAACATCTTACTCAGTTCTACCAGCCAAAGAGCAAACACTAACATTTTGTTGTATTTCCTACTTTCTTTCCAAAAAAAATTGTGTATGGCCCTGGCTGGCTCAGTGGATTGGGTGTTCTCTTACAAACTGAAAGGTTGCTGGTTCTATTCCCAGTCAGGGCACATGCCTCGGATCTGCACCAGGTCCTCTGTTGGGGGTGTGCGAGAGGCAACCAACGGATGTTTCTCTCACACATCAATGTCTCTTTTTCTCTTTCTCCCTCCCCTCCTCTCTCTCTAAAAATAAAATCTTAAAAAAAAAAAATTGTTTATATGCACAGGAGTGTGTGTGCCTATATAATTAATATTATTATTTTTAAAAAGCTTACATTTTTAAAATTTATATTTATTTAGTCCTGGCTGGTGTGGCTCAGTGGATTGAATGCTGGCCTGAGAATCAAAGGGTCGCTTATTTGATTCCCAGTCTGGGACACATACCTGGGTTGTGAGCCAGGTCCCCAGTAGGGGGCGGCATGGAGGTAACCACACATTGATGTTTCTCTCCCTTTCTTTCTCCCTTCCCCTCTCTCTAAAAATAAATAAATAATAGAATCTTTTTTAAAAAGTCCTTTAAAAAATTTCTATTTATTTATTTTTAGAGATGGGGGAAAGGAAGGAGAGGGGAGAGACATATCAATGTGCAAGACAGACATTGATCGGTTGCATCTCACACGCTCCCAACTGGGGACCTGGCCTGTAACCCAGGCATGTGCCCTGACTGGGAATCAAACCAGCAACCTGTAGGTTCATGGGCTGGCACTCAATTCACTGAGCCACACCAGCCAGGGCTATTTAATTTTTGTATTATCTTTTTTTAAATCTGTATCTAAGGGTATGTTTATTGATTTGAGAGAGAGAGGGAAAGAGAAACATTGATCAGTTGCCTCCTGCAGGCATCCCATCTGGGGATCGAACTTGCAACCTAGGCATGTGCCCTGACTGGGAATTGAACCCCCAACCTTTCAGTTTACCAGACAATGCTCCAATCAACTGAGCCGCACAGCCAAGGCATGTCTACATAATTAAAAGAAAAGATAATGTTAAAAGTGGCGGTAGGATTATGGGTGATTTTAATTTCTTCTTTATGCTTTTCTGTGTTTTCCAAATTTTCCACTACTGATGTACATTACTTATGTAATGAGGAGAAGAGTTACAATCATTCCTCAGTTTTTACATTTCAGCTCTTTTTATCAAGGCTCTGCTATTCTGCTATAACACACACTCTTTCTCTCTCTCTGTGTGTGTGTGTATATAGACACATAGTCATTCTTGAGCACAGAACCCTCTCTGTGTTTTGAGTCATATTACTAAGAATGAGGATCTAATGGAGTTATTTACATCAAATACATAAATATCTTAACACTAAATGGACGAACGCTTTCAAAGTTGCCCAACAGAGAAAAGCCATGACCGTGGAGCCTAAGGTCAGCTGGCCTCTTGGTGCCAGAGAGGACCCCCGTACCTTTCCAGGCGCTCGGATACCAGGTAGGTCTGGTTTGCGTCCATGATGAATGTCAGCTGGTTGATGAGGTCGTCAGGCTGGATGAGGCCCTCCAGCCGCCCCACCACAGTCATCCTCCGATCCTTCAGCATAATCATGGCCAGGAACGGGTAGGTGTTCTCTCGTAAAGCCTGTGACACTGTCAGGAAACACCCAATCGGTCAAGGGAAGGACCTCCGGAAAAAACAGATCAACTCTGACTTTCCACAAGAAGCGAGAGAGACCTGCTTTAATACCAGCTGGGAAAAGAGGGAGGTGTCATTTGTTCTCTGCCCCTTTCCTGATTAGTTTCTGAAATCTTACGTCATTGCTGCTGTTCTTATACATTTGTGTCCGTACTCCCAGGTAACTACATTAGGACAGGAGAGGCCTCTCCAGTGTGGGTGTGGCTGTTATGATGGAACTAGGGACGGCTGTGGAGTTCAAGGACAACGTCTATTTGACGGGCAGGAAAGCTTCTGCAAGACTCTGACCACTGCTCAGCACCATTCTCCCTGTGGAAGGGGCCGGGCCGACGGGCACGGGCCTTGAGTCTCAGCCTCGTGCCACTTGTGCCAACCTCCGCCGCCACCTCCTCCTGTCTTCTCCTGCTTTCATCTAATCCCCTCCTTTCATCAGGTCTTTTTTTAGCGTGCACGCGTGTGGACGGACACACACACACACACACACACACACACACAGAGCTAGCTCTTCTATTTCAAAAGCATTTAGAAAGTAGGTCTCCCTGGCTGGTGTGGCTCAGTGGATTGAGCGCCAGCCTGTCATCGGCTCGATTCCCAGTCAGGGCACATGCGTGGGTTGCGGGCCAGGTCCCCAGGAGGGGGCACACAAGAGGCAACCACACATTGATGTTTCCCTCTCTTTCTCTTCTTTAAAAGTAAAGAAATAAAATCTTTTTAAAAAAGCAGGCCTTCTAAATAACCAAGACTTTATCACAACCAACTTTTACCTATGATTTTCCTAATTTTGAAAGAAGAGATTTTATAGATTTCTGTAAAAATGACCTTAGTCTCCTTCTCTCTTCCACCACCCACCCCAAAGCCGTATGGGAAGGGCGAGTGCAGCGCTGCAGGAACTAACTCACCAACGGGCAGAACCTCTGCTGCAGCTTTGGTTCTCGGGACCCAGCACAGTGACTGGTGTGCTGGTACACACTCAAAAGCTGCTGAACAGAAGTAGCTGCAAAGTACCTACGTTTTTCTTCATCGGAGGCCTTTGTATCTCACACCGACTTCTAATACCACGTACCTCCAGTTAAAGAGTTACTGTCGGTTGGCAAAGAGCTGAACTTTCTGAATCCCTATCAAGGTCTCAAACAACTAACTAGTTGTGCAAACAGCTCCATTAAAATTACTGATGATGAGAATAAACCTTCGGTAAGAAGCCCATTAAGATGAAAGGCAAGCTGCTGGCCGGGACGGGGTGTTTCTGAGAATAAAACGGGTTCTGGCAGAGGTTAACTGTAAGGAATGGGGTAGGCTTGGGGGCTGTGTGAAACCAACTGAGGGGATCACGGGGTCCAAGTCAGCAGCTATACAGCACTCACGGGGTACAGAGCACAGCACAGGGAATATGGTCAGTTTTAATAACTGTGTGTGGTGCCAGGTGGGGCCAGACTCATCGGGGATCACAAGTCACGTGTTTGTCTAACCACTGTGCTGTGTACCTAAAACTAACATAATATTAAATGTCAACTGTAAGTGAAAAAACATTTTTAATTAAAAATAGATAGATAGATAGATAGATAGATAGATAGAATAGGCCAGAGTCTGAAAGATCTGAGCTGGCTACAAAACTTGCTAACCGGGTGATCTGGGGCCAGGCCTGAACTCTCCGAGCCTGTTTCCCACGCCACCAAGGGGAGGCAGGACCACTGGATCGCTTGGGATTGCGGAGAGGGCGAAAGGAGACAATGTACGGATAGCAGCTAACACTGAGTCTGCCACAGACCCATCACGTGGTAATTGGCAAGTCTTTCCAGATTATTCCAAAGACACCCCAACCACCACAACGAGGAAAAAGAGCCGCCACTTACCCCTGTATCCCTCGGGCTTGTTCGTGGAGCATGCCCAGAAGAGCATCCTGGTGTTGATGAGAGAAATCACTTCGGGGGCACAGAGGGTGTTGCTGCAGGGAGGGACGGAAAGGATGTGAGGCGGGTGTGCTGACCTCGAACCCCAGCGGCAAGGGTGGGAGAGAGACAGACCGGCTGCCCACTTACCGACAGAAGCCGTCCGAGTCCTGATGGTCGTCCCCATGAAGGTAGACCAAGAGAAAGCGGAGCTCCCGCTTGGCGTCGTTAAGTGCCTGCGGGACACACGAGACCACTATTGTGACGACTGGGCCCTGGGCGTTTAACTAGGCTAAGGGTCCTAACGGACACATTTAGGAACAAAGGAAAAATGAGGAAAAATGGTGAGCCAGACACCAGAGTTGGGTCCCACCTTCACACCCATGGGGCTCACCTCCCTGTCTAAACCCAAAGTAACACACTTTAACGAAAACAGTTTAGTGTTGTTAGGGTTTAAATCGTAGCAGGCATCTCAGAGCAGACAGGCTGACAAATAAAGGTCCCTGACAGACCACAGAAGTCAGCTGTTCGCAGTCTAAAGGAAGACAGACACGGGAGTGTCTGACCGCGTGAAAAAGGAGAGAAGAGTTTTGCCACTTGACAGCTCTGACAGCCTCGTAAAGGAAAAGAAATGCTGCGAAGATGACCCCAGGCCACATACCAAGTAGGACGGAGGGACCGTGGGACCCAAAGGCGTTCTAAAGAGTGTGGGGTTTGGAAGATCTCCAAAGTCAAGGCTGTAGTGTCCAAGACCCCTGTGTGTGTGTCTACGTAATCCTGAGCCCAACTCCACTCAATTAAGACTTCCTGAGTGACCCATGGTGCCCGACCCTCAGCATCACAGCAAGAGAGTGCATGACAGGAGCCCGTCCCATTCAGCTTCCCTGACCCTGAGCACAATGCCTGGCACAGAGTAGGTGCTTCATGCTTGTCGAGTGGGGTGGGAGCAGCCAGCGTGGGAGAGTGCCCATGAGAAAAAGCAGACGGGAGAGAATCAAAGCAGGAAGCAAGAGTAAGCATTTTTCTCTTTCTCTCGATAGAGTTGGGAACCCTGGTGGGTGCGGAACCACCCTCTGGCCTGTGCCCTCAGCGTTACTCCTGCGTTTTCTCCGACAAACTGGAGGTGAGCTCAACACCCAGAGAACCCTTCACTTTCACCCCGAGATAACAAGTGCAAGGTCGGGGGGTCCGGGCTAGTGAGATGCGCTGCCCTGAGTCTACGGCCTGTGATACCCTTAGTCAGCTGTGAGGGTCAGAGGGGACTTCGGTTCTGCCTTCAAGGGTCTTCCCGCCTGGTGCAGGGGAGAAGACACAGACACAAATGACTAATACACGGAGAAGAATGGGGCACTACTGTAAGAGTCAAGTCAGCGCTCAGAGAGCACAAAAGGGAAAGACTGCTGTTGTGAACTGCAAGGCAGGCTAGGGTGGGCACGACATTAGGAAAGGGCGTAAGGAGGGAGCGCTGGGAGCTGGCTGAAGGATGGGCAAGACTCCAACGAGCTGAAGTGGAAGGGCAGCAGTGCAGGTGAGGGCACGGCCACAGCAAAGGCAGAGGGGAAAGTAGGATCTGTTCAGGAGACGGCTTGGCGGGCACGCCAGGCACTGGGGAACGAGTGACGCAGGGCAGATCGCAGGAGGAGGAGGGTCAGACGCAGGCGGGCGCGGCCGAAGGGCCTGGCCTCTCTGCAGGCAGGCAAGAGCCACTTAGGGTTTCTCGGGCAAGAATGGCGCGATCGGGGCGGGGCTACCCTCTCCGTGTGGACAGAGTCAACAAAAGGCATCTCCGTCATCTGTGGCACTGACCTGGCTGTACGTTCCCTGGTAGAAGATAGGGTGTGCCCTCCCATATTTCTCTTCAAAAGAGTGCATAAATGAAACAATGTCCCCAACGGGGTCAGTGACCCGGCTGCGAGGGTCAGGCCGTATAAAACGAAGAGCAAACCTGGGGAGGAAGGAATAAAGATCACGTGAATCGGCTTACTGTAGTGCACACGGAGCGGGCCCGTCTGCAGAGATTCCCGTCCCGGCGTGGCGGCAAGGGGAGGTGGACGGTCTGGGGGTGGACCATCACCCCTGCGAGGACAGCCCGGCTCAAGAGCTGCCCGGCAGCAAGTGTTGTTCCATCTCCTATTCAAGAAGAATGCGAACTACGAGGGTTATCAATTTCGACACTGACCTAGACAAGTCCTGAGCGCTTTCTGCAGAAACATTTAGGGCCAGCAGACTTGGCAAAGTTAGACACAGCATCCAAAAAGATCCCAGGCCAAGCTGTGTTCCCAGACTCTAGAATGGCGCTAATACGGGAGACATGGGGCTGCGTGCATTTAAACTAATCAGATACAGCACAACGGAGCAGTCACTGCAGCCACGCGAAGTGCCCAGCAGCCACATGTGGTTGCTGTCTGCCACACTGGGGGGTGCAGTGACAGAACGTTTCCTCCATCACGCAAGTCCTGCTGGACGGTGCTGGCCAGGACAGCGCTGTCTCTTTTGGTTTTCCCACTTGCCTCTCCCTCTCCATCCTCCTGGAATTTTGAATTTTTAGGGCATGGGCCCAAGCTATTCCAATTTTGGACAGGAACCTGAGACCAAACTTGCAGCCATGATTTACTTGCTCTTCGAAAAGGCAAGTAAATTCTGCTCGGGGCAGCATGGCTGGTGGCACCAGGGAGGAAACCACAGAGCTGACCTAGAGCGCCGGCAGGCCTGGAGGTCTGGCAGCCTCTGTGACATCGATTACGGACGGCGCTGACCATCTGTTTCTGAAGAGCATCTCGTCCTGCGTGCACTGCGCCACCCACCTAGCCTTTGGACTTCCCCGGAACACGGGGGCAGAGGCTTTCACATCTCTGTGTGCGTGACACCGAACATGTGCCTGGAGGACAGCTACACTAAAATCAGCAGCACACGCCATGCATACTTTTCCCTAAGGAGAACAAGCAACACTTGTACACTCGAGGTGACTAAACTGTGACATGGGCCTTACCAAGTCTCGAGCCAATTACAACTCCTGTGCCCTCCAGTTCCCTGGGTGCATTGAACTTCACTTGGAATTTCTCCTGACTAACCAAATCAAACTGATTGGCGCAAACGTTCGAGAGTGAATTAAAAGCAAATGTTAAGGAGCGGTGTAGGGTCAAATAAATGGTGAAGAACTGAGTCTAAACTTTGGGTGGTGACATACAATGCAATATACAGATAATGTATCACAGAATGGTACATTTGAAACTCATACAGTCTTACTAACCAGTGTCACACCAATAACTCTAATTAAAAAAGAAGCTGTGTATGTGGGTAGAAACCCTTTAGAAGATGATGTTTGATAACCTTTGAAATTAGGTATTTTGAGGATTATCTCACTAGCCTTTAAGTTTCATTTTGATGAACGAATGTTTAAGGCTTCAACTTTTTGGTTTCTCACTACAATGTATTCCCTGGCCTACATAATTCAGGACAATCAGCTTTAAAAAGGGGGGTGGGGGGGAGCATCAACTTAGTCTTCATGACGATTTTAAAGGTTTTTTGTGCCCATTCTTAAATAAAACAGGGAGGGAGACAGGACCAGTTGGTTAACTGCAGACATGTAAGGACTTTGCTGAAGCAAGAAGCCGTTAAGCGAGCAGCTCCTGAGATACCCAGTGGCTGAGGCGCAGGGCACCATCCGACCCTGCGCTGCTGCGGCTGCTGGGCCCTCACCTCAGGTCTCTGCTCCCTACAGCGAGGCAAAGGCCCGCCCACACCTGAGGGGGGGCACAGACTACCCTGGGCAAGGCCCAGACCACAGATTTTAGCTCTGTTGGCCTGGATGCCCACAAACATTTTAGGTCCCCCGAAAAGGGATCATCTACTACTCAGCTCTAGACCAGATACCCCAAGCCTGACATGCCAGCAATCTGGAGCCCCTGGACAATATGACCCCTCTGCAGCTCCCAGGGCTGAGCTCTCCACGTGGTACACCAAGGAAGTGGGAAGAAAGGTGTAGGTGTGAAGCAAGGGTACACGTATGGAAAGGCTCCAGCATCAGCAGCCTGTGGGTCACATGGACAGAGGGAACGATACAGGAATGTCTAGAGAGGTGAAGTTCGTGAAAGAATCTGGGGAAAAGGGAATAATCTCAGAGTGGGAGAATCTGTTGGGATTATCAGTAGTCAGGTGGAGTTACAGATGGTTTAGGGTCGAAATTATGAGGAGTGGGAAGCTCGCAGATAATGATGGTTAGAAAGCAAAGGGTGTGAGGATCAACTAGGGGATGTTGAAGTGACAAGCATGGTGGGGGGGACAAGAAAATGTGGGTAAACTGACTCTTGAAAATGACACGCAAGACTACTTTAAAACAATCTAATTTCACCCCATTTGTGGTTTTGTCTGAATAATTCAAACCGTGTCCACGCTATACAAAAAGGCTGGTGAGGACGAGCACTCAGCCTGATGACAGACTGCGAGTCACAGCTGAGAGCGCCCGCCTCACTCTGGCGCGCTTCAGCCCCACACCTACCTGGTGCTGCCACCGCAGGAGCATGCAGGTACGTACCTAAATATGTCAAGTATCGTGTAATAGGTGAACCGGAATGGAAGCATTATCAAGTAGTAACCCCATCCGAGCAGCCCCTGAAATTGAAAAGCAAAGGTAAATACGATTCACTCATTCCCTATCGCCTTACAAAACGGCCAGTTCCACTTCTCACCCTGTTCTGTCCTTCCTGCAATGTCTCCCTCTGCAAAGCAGTCCCCCCTCCTGGCCAATGACCCGCAGCCTTTGCTCTCATTTCATCTGACACTGTCGCATTTTTCTCTTATCACAGTGTTTGTATTAAATCTGCTTCAACATTTTTCCCGCAGCTACTTGTATCAGTGGTCAAGCTCAACTGCAAGTTCTCCTCCTGAATCATAGTCTTCCCCTTTACAGGCTCACACACGCAAATACAGTGCACAGAAACAGCGAGGAGATCACCACTATTACTACCTTGGATATTTGTATACAACTAAAAATTACATTAACAATTTTAAATCTCCATATAGCTGCTAATCTTAGTAATAATGCTAATTATTGTTTAAACAACATTGATTACTGCTGCTGCTATTAACTAGTACACACGGAGAAAGCTCCGTCCAGTTCACAGAGCCTTTCTCACACTCACTCGGCCCTCCCAGTGTTGCAGCAGGGAGCTCTGGGGCCTCAGGGCGGACCTCAGTGCTCCAAACACTGAGCTAGCCGAAAACAAACTGGGAAACCCCAGGCACCTAGTGCATATACAACCGCTATAGCAATCTGCTCTTCCACTTCAGAATACCCCAGAACAACTACTTAGAGACTCCATTTAAAAACACCATCAATTACTCCACAAAAAGGTATCATGATGAAGGAAATTCTAACTCTTGCAAAGTTAAAGTGAGTGCTTTCTTGGACTTCTAAAAGTTCTCTTCATCCGTGTGCACATCCGACCTCCCTAATTAGACTATGAACAACGTGAAGGCCCCCCTCTTCACACATCTCTGGGTCCCCGGCAGCCAAACACCAGGTACAGCGGGAGCACTCTTACATGCTTGTCGAGTTTAACGGCGCCACGTCCTTGCTCCCAGCCCTTCAAGACTAATTTCAAAGACATGACTAAGGCTCCCAACAAAGATTCCAACTATTTCCCTAGAGTTAGCTTAAAATTAAGTAAAAAGAAGGAACAAAGAACTCAGTAAACATTCTAACTTAAAAGTGGAGGTCGAGTAAGCATGTAGCAAACATTCTTAGACATGTAAATGCAGCTGCTGTGTACTCAAAATGAGGTGCAGAAAATGCTTCAAATAACTGGCAAAGAATGTCCCCCCCAAAATGGGTAGTTACTGTATCAATTCACTGAAGGATCAAGGAAAATAATAACCCCAATAAATCTACCAAGGCACCAGGTCTAGCTATACATTCTGAATATTTCTTCTGCTCCCATCACACAGAGATCAGCATAACCAAGTGAATGGACTTAAGAATAAAAGGGGAAGTTCCTGTTACAAAACAACTTGCCCTTGGCTGTGGTCTTGAGACAACGTAGCTGTAGATCCTGTGGTCGGCGGTGTTCACCTGCAGGGGTCGAGATGGAGGGGGGTTGAAAACGCTGGGTACGCCTTCTTGCTCGTTCAGTCTGTCCTGTACAGCAGCCTGTAAAGGGAAAAAAGAGTAGGAAGAATTCTGGTGATGCTCACATACACTAAGAAGAGGAGATGAGGCAACTGTGCCTCGCCGTTATAAAACAGGGGACTTGGGAAGGGCATCTTCTTGGACCTTTAACTCGCTCTGGAGGGAGGCAACGTGTGGCCCCGGTTCCAGAATTCACGCCCAACAGGAGTGCAAGGGACTGCCTGGAGGCTCCATGGATGCGGCACGCACACTGTGTCTGTTCAGACCGCAGGTGTTCTGTAGGTGGCTGAGACACGCGTGCTTCACTGGGGCGCCTGCAGAGAGCCGGCCCCGAGAACACGGCACAGGCCGTGCCCCTGGGGCTGCGCCTGGAATGGCGCAGGGCTTGGCTTTGGGGCAGGGAAACTGGGCTGAACCCCAGCTCCATGACCTGGTTTCTAAGCCCGTTTGCTCATGTGCAAAATGAAAAAATGGTATTTTTCAGGGTTGATTTGAAAATTTAATGAGCTGACCATACACAAAGATCCTAATACAATTCCTAGCTGCCAGAAGATAGTAAAAAAAAAAAAAACAAAAAACAAACAAACAAAAAAAACTCCCTTCTTAATTCTACCCCTGAAAATGAACATTTGTCCCAGTGCACTAGAACGCTGGCCTGAACCAAAGGGAAGTCTGGTCTTTACCTTTGGCTTCTGGGAGATAATCTATGTCCTACCTGATGGGACTGACTTTGATACTGAATTTTAGGGTGGGGACTTTGGATATCCAGTACCAGTCAACCTGGACCTGGAGTTCAATCACATAGGCAACCAATCAAATCAGCAATGCCTACGTAATCATGCCCCAATGCAAACTCCGGACACTGAAGCCGAGGTGAGCTTCCCTGGCTGCCAATACTTAATGCACAATGTCACACATTTGTGCCAGGAGGGTAATGTGTCCTCATGCCATGAGAGAGGAGCAAGAGACTTTGTGTTTAGAAGTCAAGGCGCTGCCATGTGTCTCTTACTTTAGCCAACTCCAAGCCACATCCACTCCCTGTAATGAACCGTAACTGCAAGTGTAACAGCTTTCGGTGAGCTCTTCTAGTGAGTCACCAACCCGAGAGGGTTGGGGGGCTCCCTGAACTTGCAGATGCCATCTGAGTGAGGGTGGTCTTTTGGAGGACTTCTGTGCCCTCTAACCTTGGCTTTAAACTTACAGTGTGGCTAACTCTAAGTAGTCCCATAGTTTTTATGTTTTTGAGTATTAAGGAACAAGCCCTAGCTGGTGTGGCTCAGTAGATTGAGTGCCGGCCTGCGAACCAAAGTGCCGCTGCTTCGATTCCCAGTCAGGGCACATCCTGGGTTGCAGGCCAGGTCCCCGGTGACGGGCACATGAGAGGCAACCACACGTTGATGTTTCTTTCTCTCTCTTTCTCCCTCCCTTCCCCTCTCTCTAAAAAATAAATAAATAAAACATTAAAAAAAATAAACTAAAATAAAAATAAAAACACAAAAACAAAACCAACACCAACACAAGCAACATCAATTGGTTGCTTCCCATGTGTGTCCTGACCAGGGATCAGACACAGAGCCCTCTGGGGTATGGGACAATGCGCTAGCCAACCGTACCACCCAGCCAGGGCCAAAATCAAAACTTTTAATGTGTATTTTCAGAAAAAAATTCAGCCTTAAATGTAAGGAAGAGTGTAATTAACCAAGCTGTAAAAAATCAAGATGCAAAAAAAAAAAAAAAAAGAACATAAACATACAAAGGCATGAAAATATATTAAAGATAGATTTTTCTTAACAACTAAAAATACAAAAAGGAAACTGATAAATATGAGTTTTTAATGGAAAAAAAAATAATAAAATAAACCAGTCTCCAGTAAAATAAACACTAAAAACACAGAAGAGGGGATGACAAAACAGGAAGCACAAGATACGCTACGTTACGCAGTCTGTGCTGAAAACCTCAAAAACCTCTGTACGGAAAGCATTCTCTATGAGAGTTTACCAAGAAGATGTAGGAAACGAACTACGGATGAGGAGGAAAACCATGAAGAAGTTAGCAGAGAACAAGCAGAAACACGTGTTCAAGTGCTTTCTTCCAAATCTATGCTATTTATTTACACATCTCAACTCGTTTAACCAAGTTACTTTAGAAAGCCAGCGTATACCTGAAATGAAAATCTAACATGAGGTATCACACAGAGCAACACCATTCCCTCTGCCTGAAACATATTCCTCCCAAATTTTCGAATTCAAGCATCAGCTCACATATGACCTCCTCACAAAGTCCTGTAATTGACTACCCTATTTAAAATAACTTCCCAGATCCTGTGGTGTCCTACACTCGTCTTATTCACAGCATTTATTACAAACTGAAACAATCTAGGATTCAGTTCCACGAGAGCAGGGACTCGGTCTCATTCGCTGATGTGATGCAAGAGCGTAAAGTTTAACTGCTCAGACCAGGTGCCGAGTAACTAAATGTCACTTAGGAATTTATACATTTCCAGAAATCTAGCACCGTACTCAAGCAACATACCATAACTGAAACAGTAATCTCAACAGAGATCAAAGGGTGTTTGGTAAAATTCAACATCCACTCTTGATATAAAACTGATATGCCACCAGTGAACCAACAGTCCACAGATATTTACTGAGAGCTTATGAGGTGCCAGGATCAGGTAGTTTAGACGCAGGGAGTACACCAGTTAGCAAACCCGGAAAGAAAGGCCTCTGTTCCCGGGACACTTATACTGCAGTGGGTCTACCTCAAAACGACCACCATCACAGCAACGATGAAACATACATGACATTACAGTGAAAAGAAGATGTGTGTTATCATCCTTATCGACTGACATTGCTCTGAATATCTAGTTAGTTAATATTTAAATAAAAAACAAAAAACCCATATAGTGGGGAAAAAAATCACTGTGTTTCAGATGACACAATTACCTAGAAAATCCAAAACACACTAAAAATATGTTTAAAAGAAGGTTTACATTAAGGTATCTGGTTACAATGAAGTATGCGTGTGTATGTGTGTATATGTGTGTGTGCGCGCACATATACATAAGTTTCCCTAAAAAGCCATTAAAAAAAAAACAAAACACGCCTGAGCGCCTGCCTCACCTCGATGTTCCAGCTGTGCTGCTCCAGGGCGCGGCGGCACTGGTCCATGGACTCGATGCCCGTCAGGTCCTGGAAAGGATGGACACAGAAGGTCACTCAGGGAGAAGCCGGTGGTGCTCTGCAGGTGTTTTACCCTTGAGGAGGTTTTACTCCTGAGGACCCCTGGGAAAGACACTGAGAGGTGTCAAGTGCGGTAAAGCCTCACAGTCCAGAATTCATCCACCCAATTCTAGAAGAGGTTATCCCACAGTACAAAAACATGAAAATTCCTTGTCTTTTAAAACTTCAAGGATGTCAGTTATGAAGGCTGTTCTCCTCTGAAGTTCATGTTTATTTTATTATTATTTTTTTTAAATCAGTTTTTTTTTAAGGATTTTTTTAAAATTTATTATTTATTTATCTTTTTAGAGGGGAAGGGTAGGAGAGAAGGAGAGGGAGAGAAATATCAATGTACGGTTGCCTCTAGTGTGTCCCCTGCTGGGAACTGGCCCGCAACCCAGGCATGTGCCCTGACTGGGAATCGAACCGCGATCCTCTGGTTCGCAGGCTCGCGCTCAATCCACTGAGCTACACCAGCCAGGGCTGAAGTTCATGTTTAAAATTATAGGTTTCTTCAACTTCTAGGTCCAGCAAAATATTCTTCAATGATAAACAATTATTCTATTTATAACACATAATGATGTAATAATGTCAGTTTCCTGCAAAAATAGAGTGACTTTCATTAACTTGCGTTAACCTAGGGGTGTCCGACCTAAGGCTGCACGCAGCCCAGGATGGCTATGAATGTGGCCCAACACAAAACCATAAATTTACTTAAAACCTTTTCTTTGCTCATCAATTTTCGTTAGTGTTTATGTATTTAACGTGTGGCCCAAGACAACTCTTCTTCCAGGGCAGCCCAGAGATGCTGAAGGGTTGGACATCCCCTAGCTTAGAATATGAACTGTGTATAACTTTTCATTAAAAAGTCTGTAATTCAGGTGTTTCCCTACAACAAGTATTTTCTCCACTCTCTTCTCCTTGGACTGTTCTCAGGTTTCATTTTGTGTCTGACCGAAGTTCCTTCTCTGGCTCTTCGTGCATCCCTGCCAACAAAGGAAGTTCCCGAAGGATGTGTCCTTGGTCTCTGACTCTCTCTCTGTCCCCAGCAATCTCATTTAATCCTCAGCCTTCAGCTGCCCTTTCTACTCAGGCGAGTCCTCACTTAATTCCTGGACCCATCATCTCTTCTGAAGTTTAGGAGCACTTTTCCAATAGCCTATTCAGTATTTCCACCAACTCTGGCATCAGTACCTCAAGCGTATCATTAAAATCACTATGTGTTAACACACAACCACCTCCCCAAGTATACAGGCTAAGATGACACCTGGGATCTCAGCCTCATCTTTGAGTTCTATCCCTTGAACTCCACACTTCAGCAGTGATCAAGTCCTGACCTTTCTCTGCAGTACATCTGTAATCACATTTCCATTCCCACAGCCACTATCCTTTTTTTTTTTTTTTTTTTTTTTTTTTTTTAGACTTTTACTTATTTATTTTTAGAGAGAGGAGAAGGGAGGGAGGAGGCGAGGGAGAGATATATCCAATGGCTGCCTCTCACACGCCCCCTAACTGGGGACCTGGCCCGCAACCCAGGCATGTTCCCTGACTGGGAATTGAACCAGTGACCCTTTGGTTCGCAGGCCAGTGCTGAATCCACTGAGCCACACCAGCCAGGGCTAAAAGAAAATTAAAAAAAAAAATGGTTATAAACACTGTAGGAGAGATCAGGGTAATTGCATATTTTCAATATACTGAAATACTTAACCAAATTTGAAAGCAAAACCCTTGTGTAAGCCGTGAATCAGGGTGAGCTGGAAGCCCGACTGAATAAGCCTGCTTCTAGTCACCGCTGAGGAGGGTTCCCAACATACACTGGGAATGTCAGCAAATGCTCGCTGACCTGGTATCCCACACGTCCGGGATACAGATACAGTCCCTGCTCTCATTCAGTCTGTGTCCTACTGGAGACAGACTGACCAAATAAACCACACACCCAGGAGCAAACAGATGAACACAGTTTGAGGCTAAGGGATTCCTTTGAATTGGGTGCTCAAGGAAGGCCTCTCTGAGGAGAAAGCATTTCGGCAGAGGCCGAGCTGATGAGAGACACGGGTCCAGACACTGGAAAATATACAGGAAGAGTATCTGAGACAGAAGGACAAAAATGCAAAAACTCTAGATAAATGGATATATAACACCATGCTTTTGTTAAAATCCATTGACCTTTACAGCAGAGTGAACCTTAAAGTATATAAATTTTAGACCATTATGAAAGAATCTAATTGTATTACAAATATATGAGAGAACCTCACTGAAGGTAGTACTGGTGGGGTTGCTGGCCTAAGTAACTTGGGAAATGCGTGGGGTTTGCGAGTGCAAGCCGAAGAACTGCAGAGAAGCACTGTTCTCTAGCTGTGAGTTTGTTTCCCAAGGGTTAACATGCAAGCCACTCTATCTATCTACCTACCTACCTACCTACCTACCTACCTACAGGAGCTGAGCAATTAAGTGAGCAGACCATGGTGGCCAGTCTTCTCATTGTGGGAAGTTACAGGTAACCAAGGGGAGAAGGCTAGAATGATGCATGTGGTGATGGGTTAGGGCTGGAGACATCAGTTAACACACATTTAGCTTAATATAAATGGTTACATACAGAACTAGTGAGCTTGGTAACTCGCATATGTCCTTGCTCTGTCAGCTGAGAGGGCTTGTAAAATAACATGAACCTGCAGCAAAGGCACGTAGCACCCAGACCTCGGTTTTAATACCACTGTCCAAAACAAGGAACCAGGTTCCTGGGAGAAGCAGCCACTTCTAGGCTGGGGCAGGAACCACATGAGAGGAGCATGGAGAATCCTGTGGTGCCAGAATCCCCCACGGGAAGAGGGCAGTGGTGAACCATAATCCGAGCACAAAGAAATACCCGTGGGCCCCCACTGCTGCAACCTTGACTGGCAGAGACCTGACAAACTAGCTCAGCCAAGCGATCCAAGTCAACACCAGAGGCGCAAACCACGCTGACGGCAGAGGCCCTTCTCCAGCAAGAGGTAAAAGCACTTCATCTCTGTGGTCCTCCTCCCCAAAACCATCACCCGGTCTAACCTTGGGCAAAACGCTGCACAAACCCCAACTGTGGGGCCTTCTATGAAATACCCAACCGGCACTCCCGAAAATGGTCTAGGCCACCAGGAACAAGGCAGCCCGAGGAGCCTCGACTACTAAATGGGACGCGGTATCCTGGAACGGAGAAAGGACACCAGACAACACAAAGGAAATCTGAACAAAGCACAAACTTTAGTTAATATTAATGTATCAATATTGGCTCAGGAACTGCAACAAAAGCACTGAACTAAAAATGTAGTATGTTAATTAGGGAAGACTGACTGTAGGGTGTGTGGGAAGTCTGTGTACTACTTCTGCAACTTTCCTGTAAATCTGAATCTATTCTAAGATAAAAAGTTTATTTAAAAAGTGGAAAAAAAACCCATCAAGGAGGGGAACTACTTCTGAGACACAACAAGCCTGGCATGCTGCTGGATGAGGTCTGAGAAGTGGGCGGGGAGGAGACGCCCATCCGCCGGTGTTTCTGGAGTTCTGGAGCGAAGCGCCTGCAGGGAGTCTGCCGCTACCCAGACCCCTGCCCTGAACAGTTCAATCACGTTCTCCGAATGTGCGGCCCAGGCCCGGGCAAATTTCCTCCTGGGGGACAGAAGTGACACAATCATGAGCTTTTTTTTTTTTTTTGGGGGGGGTGCAAGTCTCAATTTTATTTGACCGTTTTTTTTTTTTACTTTATTTTTATCCTTGTTGCTATGACAAGATATCATGACCACAAGATTTTCTTTTTTCTTTTTAAAAGTCAGTCTGGTTCCTTTGTGAGGAATTAGCATGAAAAAGAGCAAGACACCAACAAGGAGACTACACAGAAGGGCAAGTGGAAGAGAATAGTGGCTGGGAACAGGACCGTAGCAGTGAAGTGGGAAAGATCAGCACGGATCTGGGGTGCATTCTGAAGGCAGGGCCAACAGGCTTGGACGGCAATTTAAATACGTGGGGGAGGAGGGGAAATATGAAGATGGACTCATTGGCTTGAGCAAATGTAATGAGAAAACCCACTGAAATCACTTTGCTTATCTCTGTGGGAAAACTTTATTTCTGGTAAAGGAAAGTACTGTAACAGACTGGGGGGGGGATGAGTCCGCTCTTATTTATTATGTCATAATGCTGAACACACTGAGTGGGAACGGGGGCAGGGGCTGACCTCAATGCTGTCCAGCAGGATGGCCAGCGATCCATCCAAATGGTCCAATGAAAACCATGCGGCCCATCTGGCACTATCTCAAACAGCTGTACTCTTGAGAGCTCGTTTGAAGGTTCCAGCAGGGGAGCGCAGCTACCCTATACCCTTGACCGAAGGCTGTCCTCTCCGACCGAGCGCACAGCTTCGGGAGGGATGCATATGGACCAGTGAGGAAGGGGACACCCGCCTAGCCGGCCAGATCAGCCAAATCAACCCTGGCGATCAGTGGGGTGACAGATGTTGCAGTCTGATTGCCCTCACGTCCAAAACAGCTGCACTCCTAACTCTGATTGGGTTGGCTACTCAGGTTTTCTTTTTGTTTTTGTTTTTTTAAAACCTAGTATAAATTAGGTAAAGAAAGTTTAAATACTAGAGAAAGACCAGAGAAAGGTGAGGTTTCCTTGTAATCTCAAACACTATGGGTTGGCCCAAAATTTCATTTGTTTTTTTCCTATCAGATGGCTCTGGTAGCGCTTAGTTGGCTTCAACTTCACCCAAAACAACTTTGTTGTAACAGTACAATGTAACAGTTACATTGTACTCTGACAGCTGTCATATCAGTGTGCATTAAAAAAATTAGGGAATTTTAATACTAATGGAAGAAAATAAGCAACATTTTTGGCACATTATGCTTTCTTATTTCGAGAAAGGTGAAAACACAACTGAAATGCAAAAAACAGATTCATGCAGTGTGGAGAAGGTGCTGTGACTGATCAAGCGTGTCGAAGGTGTTTTGAGAGGCTTCCTGCTGGAGATTTCTCGCTGAACAATGCTCCACGGTTGGGTAGACCAGCTGAAGGAGCGATCAAATCGAGACACTGAGAACAATTAATGCTATACTATAGGGAAGACAGCGACATACGCAAAATACCCAAATCAATAATGTTATCAGTGAAAATGAAGAATGTGTTTTCTATTTCACAGAAAAAACCAAACAGACTTTTTGGCCAGCCCAGTACAACTAGTTCACATCTCAGTGTGTTTCTTTCCGGCTCCCCACACTCCAAGGGAAGTCCAAGAAAAGGATTTAGATCGTTGAGTCAACCTCCTTTCCAACATTCTTTTTTTAACTTTGATTTTTTTTAAAAAAGATTTTATTTATTTTTAGAGAGAAAAGAGGAAGAAAAGAGAGGGAAAGAAACATCAATCAGTTGCCTCTCACATGAGCCCCAGTGGGGACCTACCAGGCATGTGTCCTGACCGGGAATGGAACCTGCGACGTTTCGGTTTGCAAAGGTCGGCAGGGCGATGCCAAACCCACTGAGCAACACTGGTCAGGGCTCCAAACTTTTTCTTTTTCTTTTTTTTAATTGTAAGAGGAACTAGCTATTAGGCTCTGCTTCTCCTTTCCAGACTGTAAGCACCTCAAGATTCGATTTACCTTTGCTTTCTGATCTTCATGGGACTCTGTTTTCTGTCCTGGCTTGGGAGCCCCCCTCTCCACACCACCACATAGGCAAGGTGTGGGGAGCTTCCTTTTCTTTGGGAAACTCCTCTCTCCTGGATGCGTACAGGTTCGAGCATTCTTAGTACATCGAGTACTCCTTTATGCACTGGTCTTTTACAAGCATCTGACAGGTTATGCAATGTTCCAGTTGGCTAAAACAATGTGTATATATAAATGTTACAACTACTTTTGATTTTCCCATATTAAAATGCCACTTTGATGAACATTTCTGTTTATAAAGTTTCTCTGTATTTAGGATTATCCTCCTCAGGATTCAGTTAAAATTATGGGCCAAGGAATACATGTATTTTGAAAGTTCTTGATACATAGTGACAAAATGTACTTCAAAAGACTATTCCAATTTATACTGGATAGGGCTGGTTTCCATTTGAGTCAGAAGCTACGCATGTCTCAATGCTCATCTCCACGTCAGTGCCGATGAGTTTGGCGATGCTGACTTTGTTCAGAAAAGACACCGCACTCTGGCTGGAGATGGTGCCTTAGCTTTGCTGCCCACTGTCCTCAGCAATCGCACACTGGGCTGTCGGCACCGGGGGAAGAGTAGTGGAACAGGCAAGAGAAGGAAATGTTCGGTTCAGTGCCCCAGTCGCTGGTTCCAAGCTCCTCCCAAATCCATTTCTCTAGGACACAACAGGTGGTAAATCCTTCTAAAAGGAAATTTCTTCCGAGAGAGCCCATTTATCCCTATACCACCAGGACCCAGTGGAGTGCCTCAGCACACAGTAGAAAGATGTTTGAATGAATGAGTCCGTCCTACCTCACACCAATAACCAATGTTTGTTTAACTCTCCAGTTTCTCGACATTGCTCTTCTCATCATCACTCATTCATTCCTGTTTTGTGTCAGGGACGATGCTGCTCATCTCCACTACGTTTTCCTCAACGATGCTGAGATGTGCCAACACACCCATCATCAGTTCAGCATGCCGCAACCCTTTAAAAGGAGTTCTGCAGAAGAGCCCACCCTGATGCAGGCACACACAGCAAGTGCTCGATAAAGGTTAGCTAATCCGCAGCTCTCCCATCTGGCTGGCTCTTCAGAACTTCCGTTTACAGTCAGATCTGCTGGCACTGAGATCCTCTGAGATGGCACCAGACAAAACAGCGGCACCCGCCTCCTTCCTTCATCTCTCGAGCCCAGTGAGCCTCCTGCTGGGCGGGTGCGTCCAGCACGGTCTCTCTGAGAAATGCTGTCTGCTCCAAGATGACCTGTCCTCTCCTCTCCCCTCAGAGCTAGCTAACTCGCCTTCCATGAACTGCTCTCCCAAGGAGTTAGGTAATACTGCCTTAATTACAGCAATTTACACAAAGGGCAACTGCCAGCATCAGTAGTGGGCAGTACTTATTATCTTCAGGGGGAAAAGTATCCCGAACCCCAATCGATCTCGAACGGGAAAGATGCACAGGGGAGGACTGGAGGAAGTGTGTGAACGTCTCTACACCCTTCTCTTAATCCGGCCTTGGTCTCCTTTCCTCCTCTCCCAAGTTAGAGACAAGAGGACGTCAAACCATGTGGCTACCTACTATAGATCTCCTTTGCTAGAGTACGGTTCATGGACACTATCGCAGACAATAAACGATACAATGCTTTAACCAGATGTCTCAGCCAACTCTTGGGACAGGGACCGGGTGACCAGAGTGATTACTAGACTGCTTTCCTAAGGAGCGCCTCTCTTCCCACGCCTC
Organism: Glossophaga mutica; assembly: GCA_039655065.1. NCBI lineage: Eukaryota > Metazoa > Chordata > Mammalia > Chiroptera > Phyllostomidae > Glossophaga > Glossophaga mutica. The sequence goes on from CM077314.1 coordinate 40,389,515, forward strand.
ATCTGCTCCTACCAGCACTGCGGGAGTCCAGTGTGGCTGAGGTCTAAGCACTCCCTCCGTTCCAGCTGCTTTGTGGACTCCAGCTTGTTGAGAATGCTATTGTAACCTGCTTTCAGTTACTCCCAGAGGGACAGCTGGCAAAACCAGGGATCTCTGTTCTCTTTCCTACCACACAGACAGCTCTGCCTAATGCAGTAGGCAGCAAGCCCTCTCTGGTAGTGTCAGAGAAATGGAAGTTGCAGGCCCTTCAGGAAGTAATCACACCTGGGCTCTGATCTGTAATTAAAACTCTTACGCTCGGATCTTTACTATTCACACTTAATTACTGATTTACCGAATTAAATACTAGCAGCTTCCGTTCATTAAGTACCCATCGCTATGTAACAGACACAGTAAATAATACAGCCTTTATACTCACAACTAAGAAAGCCAAGGATTCAGGAGGCTTTGTGCCTTGTCTAAGAATATCGCTGTCCAGAATAGTAAGTGGTAGAACTGAGACTGAAACCTAGAGCAACTACTTCTGAAGTCCAGGCTATCTCCTCCACTGCCACACTGCTTTGTGTTATTATTTGATTAATTCACATTTGAAAACAAAAAGTTTTCAATAAATTTTCAACTAAGAAAATTTCAGAGGACTCTTGGTCAAGATGGTGGCATAGGAAGACAGGGCTCACCACATCAAAATTACAACTAAAATACCGAACTATCACTCACAACCGTCAGAAATCGAGTTGAACAAAGTCTGACAACTACAGAATTAAACTACATCCATTCAGACTGTTAGGAGGAGTGCAGACATGGACCGGCTGGTCCCACTCTCACATGTTGTGGGTAAAAATTCAGGAGGGATATCTTGGGAGCAAGGGGTCCCAGCCCCACATCAGGACCCCCAGCCCAGGGTTTCAGTGCCAGGAAGAGAAGTTCCCACAATTTCTGGCTGCAAAAACCAGTGGGGATTCAGTCGGTGGAAGAAACTGCTGGAGCCCAAAGCAGTTCCTCCTAAAGAACCCACACACAGACTCCCGCATTCAGACTCACTCCCTCTGAGCTCCATCACTGGGGTAGCAGCATGCATGGCACCAGTGTGGCATATAGGGAGAGACTGAAGTGTCTGGCATCAGGGCAAGCAGAGGCCACTGTCCCTTTTCTAAACCCTCCCCACACAGAGCCAGTAGACTGGTGCCATATCTGAGACTCCATTAACCTGGCTAACACTGTTTGACCCACCCTGGAGAGCCCCAGAGACCCTGCCCCTCCCAACTTACAGGCCCACCTGAGCTCCTTTTCCAAATGAATGGCTGGTCTGGGCTCTTGTTTTACAACTTCCTAAATCCTCTCAAACAAGCAACAGCTGGCCTCAGTAAGCTCCCAGCTCCAGTACCTCTTGCTAAGTGCCCCAGGCCCAGCACTAGCAGCAGCCAGGCCAGATTCACAGCCTGGCTTTGCCTGGGAATCCCCAAACGCAGTACATGTAGCAGCTACCTGCAGATTGCTTTACAGCTCATCCAGGGTGACCCCAGGCAGAACACAGGTGGGGGCTGACCTTGGCCTGCACCGCCCAGCAAACACACAGCCTGCCCACCCAGTGGACAGCTATAGACCACGTTGGAACACCTCTACCCTGCCCTTGCACAGCTGATCCTTCATGGAGCATGGAAGCTGGTGTGGCCAGTGGTCACAGCCAGTCCTTGCAGCTGACTGGCCTGGGTAAATCCCCCCACATTGACCTGCCAACTGCAATCAAGGCTCAACTATAAGAGGAGGGAGTATGCAGCCCACACAAAAGGCACACACATCAAGTACCCAGCCTGGGTGATAGGGGAGGCTGTGCCACTGGACCCTACTGGACGCCTACTACACTAGGCCACGCTACCAAGACAGGGAGGCTGCCAAAACGAGGAGACAAAGAAACATGGCCCAAATGAAATAACAGATCAAAACTCCAGAAAAAGAACTAAACAAAATGGACATAAACAATCTATTAGATGCAGAGTTCAAAACACTGGTTCTAAGGATGCTCAAGGAACTCAGTGAGGACCTCAGCAGCACAAAAAAGATCCAGTCAGAAATGAAGGATACGCTAAGCAAAATGAAGAACAATGTACAGGGCAACAACAGTAGAGTGGATGAAGCTGAGAATCAAAGCAATGATTTGGAACATAAGGAAGCAAAAAACAACCAATCAGAACAAGAAGAAGAAAAAAAGAATCCAAAAAACCCAGAGGACAGTGTAAGCAGCCTCTGGGACAACTTCAAGCATTCCAACATTCACATCACAGGGGGGCCAAAAGGAGAAGAAGAGGGAGAGCAAGAAATTGGGAATCTATTTTTAAAAATAATGAAAAGAAAACTTTCCTGATTTGGTTAAGAAAATAGACATGCAAGACCAGGAAGCATAGAATTACTAAAATTCTGGGCATATCAAAAATTTATTTTCTGCTGATCTGAGAAAAAAATGTGCAATTTTGAGTCACTCACACCAGATGGGTACTGTTGTGCTGGCTGCTGCCATTTTTTAATTGGACAATCTAAGGGAAAACAGGTTGTGCCTCTGACTGAGCTGTCAGGTGTTGCATGATTTAAAAATTCTTGCGGCACACTGGTTTGAAAACCACTGTTTTAAATGTTTTGAAAGGTCCTGTCTTCAGCTAAAAAGACAAGATAATTCAGGTTCACAACTTCACACGGAAAGAGGTCTTTTAAAAAGGAACACTATTTATTGGCTTGGCCAAAAATCCATTTAGTTTTTTCTGTAAAATAAAAGACACATTTTTCATTTTCACCAATAACTTTATTGATTTGAATATTTTGAGTACATCGGCTATCTCTCATTATTGGCTTCTAGTGGGTAGAGGCCAGAGGCACTGCTAAACATCTTCCAGTGTATAAGACAGCCCTACAGGAAAGAATTATTTGGTCAAAATGTTAACAGTACCAAGAAACTTCACAAATCACTTCTGACATGTTCGATCAGTCAGAGCAACTTCTCCATAATACACTGAACAAATCAGCTTGGCTCAAATAACTCTTATAAAGAGTTCTGGCGCCCTGGCTGGTGTGGCTCAGTGGGTTGAGCATGGACCAGGAACCAAAGGGTCACCGGTTCAATTCCCAGTCAGCGTACATGCATGGGTTGTGGACCAGGTCCCCAGTAGGGGGCATGTAAGAGGTAACCCACTGATCTATCTCTGGCACATCAATGTTTCTCTCTCTCTCTCTCTGTCACTCCCCCCCCCCCTTACAAACAAACAAAAGTTGTGGGCACATAATGCAATAATACAGATCATGAACCACAGAAATATATACTTGAAACCTATATGATCTTAGTAACCAGTGTTACCCCAAGAAATTTAATTAAAAACTTTAATTTTTAATTAAGTCAATAAATACCATTTCTCATAAAAAAGAAGTGAGGCTTCGCCGGTGCCATGAACACTGACAAAACTCCCTGGGAGTGACGATACCAGGCTCCTACAGACTCAAAGACAAATCTTTTCTGTATCAGGAAGAACAACCTGTGTAAATATTAGGATGTTTAAAAACCAAACAAACAAAAAGGTCATCAGGAACCAACCTAAAGAGAATCACAACTGTCAGTCTGAGGCTCAATAAGCACCACAGCAATAAATTTCAACACATCCATTAAACGTGTTTCAATTCATGAGACCACAGCAATACTCAAAATTTTAAAAACGTAACTGGTCAGTTAAGGAGGATGCTAGGAAACCAACTCATTGTTTAAAAACTAGTAATTGAAAGCATCAAATGTTTATCCTGTCTTTACTATACAAACTATAATTCAGTGTAACTTAACAGGTGAGGAACATATATCTTTATAAAGGAATCCCCTATTAGTAAATAAAGAAAGAGCCATGGCTGGTGTGGCTCGATGGATTGAACGCCAGCCTATGAACCAAAGGGTCACTGGTTCGAGTCCCAGTCAGGGCACATGCCTGGGTTGCAGACTAGGTCCCCAGTTGGGGGCACACAAGAGGCATATGGATGTTTCCCCTTTTCTCCCTCCCTTCCCCTTTCTCTAAAAATATATAAACAAAATCTTAAAAAAGAAATAAATACAGTCTTTTTTTAAAAAGGAAATGTTTAAAAAAGAAAAAGACAAAAAGAGAAAGACATCATTTTAAATATAAAAAGGCTAGGAAAAGGCTAATGAAACATAATGCATTATATTAAGCTGGTAGAAAGCATGTTTAAAGATACTACTAAACCTGCAAGCTGAATTTGAATTTTTAAGTAAGAAAACTACAAATTTTAATTGTCAACACTTTTAATTCCCAAACCACAGGTTTAATTCTGTACATTTGAATATCAGACAAGTTCTCTGCATGTAAAATCTTTTCTGTATCTTTTTTGAAAAGGACTTGCAATTCTTCAAGTATATTTTAGAACACTTGGTGTTTCTTATCTGCTAAACTCCAATTTAAAAAAAAAGAAAAAAGACAGCAACATTTTTTACAAATTCTCAATTCTACACTTTATTAAATATTCCCCAGGAAAATAAAGAGAACTATAAGGGGATAGGTGAACTGACAGAGTCCTAGTACGTATCAAGCATTTGACATGCATCGCCTCATTTAATCCTCTGAAAAACCCAGGATACTCTCTCATAATGAACATTTAAACTAGGAACACAAGGGACCTTCTCCACCCTGAAAAAGGGCATCTAAAACAGAGCTCACATAATAATGGAGAAAAACTGAATTGTTTTCCAACTAAGATCAGGAAAAGATCAAGAGTGTTTGTTCTTGCCACTTCTAGTCAACATAATAATAGAACATTTATGCAAAAAAAAGGGAAATCAGATTAAAAATAATCTACTCACAGATGACATGATCTTGCACAGAGAATGTAGTTAAAAATTTACCAAAAAACCGAATGAGTTGAACGAGGTTGCAGAATACAGGGTCAATACACAAAAGTCAGTTACATATCTACACACTAGCAATGAACAATCTGAAACTAAATTAAAAAAACATTTCCTTTACATTATCATCCAAAAGAAAATATTTAGGAATAAATTTAACAAAAGAAGTGTAAGACTTGTATACAAAAAATCTGCAAAACACTGAGAGACACTAAAGACAACTTACATAAATGGAAAGACTTCCTATGTTCATGGATCGGAACACTTAGTATTAAGATGACAATACACCCCCATAGTGATCCAAAGTAAACAACAATCTCTATCAATATCCCAGCTGCCTTCCTGCGGAAATTTACAAGGTGACCCAAAATTCACTTGGAAATCAAAAGGACCCAGAACAGCCAAAACAACTTTGTAGAAGGACAAAGCTGGAGGACTCTGTGCTTCCTGACTTCGCAATTATTCCACAGCTGCAACTAAGAGCGTAGCGCTGGTACGAGGACAGCTACAGATCGATGTGGCAGCTACGCCAGCGAGGACAGAAACCTTCAGTCAGAGGGAACCAACTTTTAACAACGGTTCCAAGGTCATTCCATAGGAAATAATCTTTTCAATAAACGTTACTGGGAAAACATGCCCTGACTGGTGTGGCTCAGTGGATTGAGTGCCAGCCTGTGAACCAAAAGATCACTGGTTCGATTCTCAGGGCAAATGCCTGGGCTGTGGGCCAGGTCCCCAGTCCGGGGCATGTGAGAGGCAACTGATGGATGTAGCTCTCGCACATCGATGTTTCTCTCCCTCTCTTTCTCTCCCTTCCCCTCTTTCTAAAAACAAAATCTTAAAAAATTATTCATAGCCACGTTAATAACAGCCAAAACATGGAAACAATCCAAATGGCCATTAGCTGATGAACGCATAGACAAAACTGTGGTTTTATCCACATGACAGAGTATTACTCAACCACAAACAGGAATGAAGTACTAATATAGGCTACAACGCAGATGAACACTGAAAACATTGTGCCAAGTGAAAGAAGCAAATCACAAAAGGCCACAGCATACGATTCCTTTTATAAGAAATGCCAAAACACGGAATAAAAAGTAGTGGTTGCCAGGGGTTAGAATGAAAGAATGGGGAGTGACTGATAATGGGATGGCAGAGGAGGGAGGGAAGGAGGAAGGGGACAGCAATAATTAGGAACACAGTTAAAAAAATAAAATGGCAACTAATACATATCTATTAATAATCACTTAAAATGTAAATGGCTTAAATGCTCCAATCGAAAGACATAGGGCAGCTGAATGGATAAGAAAACAAGACCCAATATATGCTGTCTTCAAGAGATCCACCTCAGAGTTAAAAAAAACACACAGACTAAAAGTAAAGAGATAGAAAAAGATTTCATGCAAATGGAAAGAAAAAATAAAGCTGGGGTGGCAATACTCATCTGACAAAATAGACTTTACAACCAAGGCTATAGTAAGAGACAAAGACAGACACAGCATAATGATGAAGGGAGCGATCCAACAAGAGGATGTAAACTGAGTAAAGGCTTTTGCATCCAGTGTAGGGGAACCTAAATACGTAAAGCAACTCTTGATGGACCTAAAGGAGGAGACTGACAGAATCACAGGCATAGTAGGGGATTTTAATGCCCCACGGACTTCGATGGATAGATCTTCCATACAAACCAACAAGGAGATGGAGGCCTTGAATGACAGACTAGATCACATGGATTTAATTGATACCTACAGGGCATTTCAACCCAAAGCAGCAGAATATGCATTCTTTTCAAGTGCACATGGAGTATTTGCTAGGACAGACCACATGTTGGGACACAAAACAAGTCTCAATAAATTTAAGAAGGCTGAAACCATATCAAGCATCTTCTCTGATCATAATGGTATGAAACTAGAAACCCATCACAAGGAGAAAACTGAAAAATACAAAAACACATGAAAGCTAAAAGACATGTTATTAAACAATGAATGGGTCAACAATGAGATCAAAGAAGAAATCAAGAGACACCTTGACACAAATGAAAATGAGCACACAACCACCCAAAATCTATGGGACGCAGGGGAAGCAGTCCTAGGAGGGAAATTCACAGCATTACACGCCTATCTCAAAAAGTTAAGAAAAATCTGAAACAATCTGACTTTACATTTAAAGGAACTTGAAAAAGAACAACAAAGACCAAAGTGAGTAGAAGAAAGGAAATAATAAAGATCAGAGCAGAAATAAATGAAATAGAATCCAAAAAAACAATACAAAAGATCAATGAATCCAAGGGCTGGTTCTTAGAAAAGATAAACAAGATTGACAAACCTTTAACCAGACTCATCAAGGAAAAAAGAGCACCTAAATAAATAAAATCAGAAATGAGAGAGAAGTAACAACTGACATCAAAGAAATACAAAGGATTGTTAAGAAAATATGAACTACATGCCAACAAACTGGACACCTTGGACAAAATGGTTAAAGTCCTAGAAATATACAATCTTCAAAAACTGAATCAGGAAGAATCAGAGAATCTGAATAGACAGGTAACAATTAGTGAAACTGAAACATTTGCTATAGATTACCAATACTTCTTTCTAAAAACATGTAAAAAATATATAGGGTCCTGGCTGGGTAGCTCAGTCGGTTAGAGCACTGTCCCAATACACCAAGATTTTAACTTCGATCCATGGTTGGGGCACATACAAGAATCAGCCAATGAATGTATAAATAAGTGGAATAAACAAACTGACCTTTTTTTCCCTCTCTCTCATCAATAAATAAAAATTCAAAAACTCTGTTTAAAAAAATATAAATACACCCTGGCCAATGTGGCTCAGTTGGTCACAGCACTATCCATACACCAACAGGTGGGGAGTTCGATTCCCAGGAAGGGCACATCTCTAGGTCAGGGGTTCGATACCCAGTTGGGCACCCTTGGGATTCAGTATCAAAATCAGCACTTTTATTCTGCAACCAACTTGGCCAGAAAGCAAACCTTCCATACACCATGGAATACTTGTATTATCTCTCAAAAAACAGAGGCTGATAAGCCCACCCTCTCACTCTTATGTCTGTAACTGTTCCTATCTGGAACAGCTTAAAACGAGTGTTTACATTAGCTGTTTGAATTCAACTGACTGCAAACCAAAGCCAAAAACTACCACTGCCAGCAGAAATGCAAATTACAATGAGAACTTCTAAAATTTAATCACATTGACGAAAACTGAAAAAGATACCATCCAGTGCTGAAAGGACGTGGGGAAACATCCTCTTGAGAGCTGCCAAGAGTCCCTGGAAGGTAGTCTAGCAGTAGCTATGAAAATGCACAAGTACATCTGTTTTGACCCAGTTACACCACGTTTTGGGGATTCTGTTCGACAGAAATAGACCCGGCTACATCAGCGACACCCTCCGTGTCCTCAGCTTCTCTGAACATCTCCTTCGCCTTCATGTTCTAACCAAAACCTAGCTTTTCCCAAAGACACTTCTTCCCTTACGGCCTCTCTCCCCCATTTTTCTCTCTCATCTGGGGGTTTGGAAGTGAGAGAACTGTCCTCCCTGTTCACTGCCACTTTTGGGTCTTCACCTCCCCTTTTCCTTAAGAAGTCGACCTTCCCGTAGCAGAGAGTAAGTAGAAGTACCACAAGTGATAATGTCCCGAATTAGAATCACAACTCTGGGCTTCCTCTGCTGTGTTCTCTTTCTTAAAACTGCCACATAATATTGTAACAGCTATGAATGGTGTCTAGTACGGGTACTAGATTTATCAGAGTGATTACTTCACAAGTTATATAATGTCTAATCATGGGGTTGCACATCTGAAACTGACGTAATAGTGTATGCCAACAATAATTAGAAAATTAAGAAAATGTTTAAAAAAGAAAAACTGCTGATCCTGGCCAAGTTACTCAGTTAGAGCATCTTCCTGATATGCCAAAGTTGCAGGTTCAATCCCTGGTGAGAGCACATAAAACAATCAACCAATAAATGCATGAATTAGTGGAACAAAAAAATCAATGTCTCTTTCTTACCCGTCCCTCTTCCTCTCTCTCTCTAAAAATCAATAAATAAAAACTTAAAAAACAAAAAACAAAAAAACCCAAACCAAACCCTGCCACATAGCTTTGCTGTTGGCCCCAGTCACTTACCTAATAGTTGAAAACAAATCAACATTTAGGGTCAGAGAGGCAGTGCTAGGAAGTTGTAGGAACGAATCCAGAGTTCTGGGCTCAAATCTAAGCTTGTCACTATTAACCATGGGTAAATTACCTGCTGATCCTAGTTTGCTCACCCATATGAGACCTACACCATTTGTTTACTGGGAGGAATCAATGATACAGTGTATCTAGAGCATTTTCAAAAAAGTAAATGCTCAATAAATGTTTAAATGCCATCAAAACCAAAAATACCCTCAAATCTCAAAATCTCACCAGCATCACTTCCTTGATGGGACTATGTGCTCACTTCAAACTGCTGCCTTTCACACTAAAAGTGTGACTTCAGGGCTCCCTTCACCTTCCCCGACTCTGTTATAGTGTCCTGGCGACCCTGCTATTTCCACAAGTGTTCTGATACTTCGGTCTCTCAATTCCATGTCTACTGCTCGCCCATCCACTCCAAGGGTCAAACCCTCGACCTCACTGTTACCAACAACTGCCCCTGCACACTCCCCCTCCACACCCTTCTCTTTTCAACTTCCTCTGTCTAATGCCCTGTCTCTAAATTCTTCAGCGCTGCCAGGACCTACCACCCACTGACCCTACCACCTTTCCACTGAGCCTCTGCACTCCGCCTGTCCTCACTTCCCATCTGACTCTGAGCCTCTGCACTCCGCCTGTCCTCACTTCCCATCCACTCATCATCAATTCTACAAAGATTATCATCACGCCTCCTTGCACACACCCTCAATTCCTCTGCTACTCTATCATAATCACATCCCATTGGCTAAACCACAATCTCTGAGAATTCCAAATCTCTGCCTACTGTGCACCTGCACACTCGCAGCTGAAGGAGGCTTGGTCCTACTTTACATAACGTATGATCACTAGCCTCAGGTGGATGTGTAACACTGCCTGGCCTTCATACTAGGTGCCTAGTCCATTCGCTCCTGCTCTCGTAGACGACCGACCATACCTTCTCCTTCCTCAAACTTCCAACACCTCCTCCATTCTCACACTATTCTTAGGTCATGATCTTGTTTCTTATTTCACAGAAAAAAATGATCCAAAGTTCCAACCCACATATCAACCGACCTACCTGCATCGGTGCCATCCACTCACCTTTTCTTTCACTATGGACAAACTCATCCGTGCTCCTGGCAAAGGCTAGCTCCTCCTCTTATCTGGTACACCCGGTCCTGTCCCCTCTCACTGACTCAAGAATCCCGCAATAGTAATTATCCTTCCTCTGCATCGAATTTTCTCTTGCTTATGTGTGCTCCTCATCAGCATACAAACATGCTGATATTTCCTCCAAAATTAAAAAAAAAAAAATCAATCTCTTCCCCACTCCAGCTTCTGCCCAATCTCTTTCCTCTTTATAGAGCAAACCCCGCAGAAATCTCCAATTTCTCATGCTATTCTCTATTTAACTCACTCCAATCAAGCCTTCACCTCCCTAACATTAAAAAAAACAAAAAAAAACAAAAAAAAACAACTTCTGGTCAAGATCACCAATAACAACCCGCTCCCACAATGTAAATCCAGAGATCTGCTCTCATTCCTCAAGTTACTTCACTTGAAGTGTAACACGGGGCTTCCTCCTAGCTCACCTGCCATTCTGTTCCCTTTGCCAGGTCCTCACCACTTGTGTCCTCAGAATGCTACAGACTGAAGAGCCCCACACTTAGCCCTCCGATCTTCCCTTTTTATGGATACAGTAGTAGTCCCCTTATGTGGGGTTTCAATTTCCAGCTTTGGTTACATCTAAAAGCAGTACATGTAGAATTCCAGAACGATTCACAAGTTTTAAATTGCACGCCATTCTAACTAAGCAGGGCGATGAAACCCTGCACTGCCCCATTTGTTCCACCTGGGACATGGGTCATTCCCTCTGTCCAGTGTAACCTCGTGGTACGCATCAGTCATTTAGTAGCTCTCGTAAAGCGACCTCTGCAGTATCACAGTGCTTGTGTTCAGGTCACCCTTATTTCACTTAGTAATGGTCCCAAAGAGGAGCAGTGAGGCTGGCCATTTGGATCTGCCAAAGAGAAGCTGTAGAGTACTTCCTTTATGTGAAAAGGTATGTACGTATTGGGAAAAACCAGTATACACACACAGGCCTCTGTGCTCTCTGTGGAACCCACTGGGGGTCTGGGAACATCTGCCCCTCAGATAAGGGGGGAACCACTGTACATTCAGAATCTAGCTCCTCCTCGTAGCTACTTCTCCTTCACTGGTCTAAGCAGTCCTGTATCACGGCATATTTCTCCTAACTGGTCTCCCTCCCACTTATCTTCCTTCAGACTGTTCTCAAGAAACTAGCCAGACTGATCCTAACAATCATAAATCCTGTCATTACTCAAAATATTGGGTTGGCCAAAAAGTCCATTTACTTTTTTCCCACAAAATAAAAGACACTTTTTTTTTTTCATTTTCACCAATAACTTCATTGATTTGGATATTTTGAGTATGTTGGCTATTTCCCGCTATCAGCTACTAGTGGGTAGAGGCCAGGGGTGCTGCTAAACTTCTTCCAGTGCACAGGACAGCCCCACAGCAAAGGATTATTTGGCCAAAATGTCAATAGTACTGAGAAACTTCACAAACCACTTTTGACACATTCAATCAGTCACAAGAACCTTCTCCATGTAGTGCACAGAGCTTTTTTTTTTTTTTTTTTTTGCATTTTTACCTTTCTCCAAATAGTAAAGCATAACATGCCAATAATGTTGCATATTTTCTTCCATCTTCAATATAAAACTGGCTGCACAAAAATTCACCCATATTTGGTAAGTTTTATTTAAAGATTTTATATATTTATTTTTAGAGGGAAGGGAAGGGAGGGAGAAAGAGAGGGAGACAAACAACAACGTGTGGTTGCCTTGAGTGCACCCCCTACTGGGGACCTGGCCTGAAACCCAGGCACGTGCCCTGACTGGGAATTGAACTGGTGACCCTTTGGTTCGCGGTCCACGCTCAATCCACTGAGCCACAGCAGCCAGGGTCAATTTTGATAAGTTTTTTTTTAAGGTATGCTGATATGACAGCTGTCACTGTAAAATGTAACAAAAATGGTTCTGAATGGAGTTAAAAACTACTAAGAGCTACTAGAACCACCCTACTAAACAAACTTTTTGCCAACTCAGTATTTCGTGGCTACCCATCTTACCTCAGAGTTCAGGCCAAAACCCTTACAACAGCCCGTAAGACCTTCCATGAACTCACCCTGCCTCCAACTCTCTGACCCTCCTCCACCTCCTCCTCCTTTCTCCCCCACCCCCCAGCTGTAGTCACACTGGCCTCCTCACACTCCTGAATAAGGTCCCTCTGGCCATGCCCTGCACACCCTACACCCTCAATCTAGTGTCCTGATTGTTTCACACTTCCTTCCGGTTTTCACACGAATGACACTTTCTCAGTGAGGCCCTTCCACTGATGATTTATTTCTATTTATTTCTCTCCATAGCATGTATCACCAGCTAACATGACATACATTTTGACTCCGCCTGGTCTCCTCCCACTGGAATGCGGGCTCCACAAGGGCAAGAAGTATGTCTAATATCCTAACTAGGACGCAGAAGATGTCAAATAAATAAGCGTTGCTTGGGAATAGATAAATGTATACACACAAGGATATTCACTGCAGCGTTATTTGTAAAAACCAAAATAAATGAAAATAAGCTGATTGTCCACCTTGTCTACCAGAACTACAAATTATAATAAAGTGTAACACCCAAGCGCTTAGTATTTGCCAATACATTAGATATACTAACATTTAATTAATGTAACAACTCTGTAAGGTAGGTAACATCAGTGCATTGATGAAGATGTTAACACAGAAAAGTCAAGTAACCTGTCCAAGGCCACAAAGTTAGAACAGCAGGACCTCGGCATCATGTCATTCAACTTCATTTCGTTATACAGGTGATGAGATGCCACAGAAACCTACCTCTTGTTTGTATCAGTGAGCCTCTGGTACAAGTGGTTTCAGCCCATGTCATTTCACAAAGTCGCAGGACCGATCAACGACGTTAGGTGAGGACTCACTGCAAGTGGAGCAGCGAGGCTCGAACCCAGGCCCTCACCCCAGAGTCGGTCGTCACGGCCACGTTCTGAGCCACACTGACTTCCATAAGTACAATGTGATCCTAACTCAGCTGGACAAAGAAAGCAGAGCCCTTTTACCCAATGAGAGCAGGACCTATATCTAGCCAATTAATTAAAAAGTCACTTAAAGTGAGGAATGAAAACATTCCAGACATTAAATATTTCATTTAAACATAAAGCACGTACATTACGCAGCAATCTTCTGGTGAAAACCGACCCTCTTCTTTAGGGTATTGGTCCACCGATATTCTTCGAAGTCTTCCTAGCATAAATCATACCCCTAAGACAAGACTGGATTTCTTAAAGTGGAGTGCAACCTCAAACACTTGCTCAGCACTTAGTGTACAATCCTTATCTCAATGATTTTCCCCGAAGATATCTTTTTAAAAAACTTTTATTTATTGAATTTACAGAGAGAGGGGGGAAGGAGGAGAGGGAGAGGAGAGGCAGGGGTGGTGGGGACAGAGAGACAGACAGACACCTCAATTTGTTGTTCCACTAACTGTGGATTCGTTGGTTATTTGAAACTCCATCCCACCCAACTTGCGTGGCCCACACAAACTGTTACTTACAACTTTTCTGTAGGAATGGCTGGTCTTGGCTCTTGTTTCACAAGTTCCTAAATCCTCTCAAACAATCAACAGCTGGCCTCAGTAAGCTCCCAGCTCCAGTACCTCTTGCTAAGTGCCCCAGGCCCGGCACTAGCAGCAGCCAGGCCAGATTCACAGCCTGGCTTTGCCTGGGAATCCCCAAACGCAGTACATGTAGCAGCTACCTGCAGATTGCTTTACAGCTCATCCAGGGTGACCCCAGGCAGAACACAGGTGGGGGCTGACCTTGGCCTGCACCGCCCAGCAAACACACAGCCTGCCCACCCAGTGGACAGCTACAGACCACGTTGGAACACCTCTACCCTGCCCTTGCACAGCTGATCCTTCATGGAGCATGGAAGCTGGTGTGGCCAGTGGTCACAGCCAGTCCTTGCAGCTGACTGGCCTGGGTAAATCCCCCCACACTGACCTGTCAACTGCAGTCAAGGCTCAACTACAAGAGGAGGGAGTATGCAGCCCACACAAAAGGCACACACATCAAGTACCCAGCCTGGGTGATAGGGGAGGCTGTGCCACTGGACCCTACTGGACGCCTACTACACTAGGCCACGCTACCAAGACAGGGAGGCTGCCAAAACGAGGAGACAAAGAAACATGGCCCAAATGAAATAACAGATCAAAACTCCAGAAAAAGAACTAAACAAAATGGACATAAACAATCTATTAGATGCAGAGTTCAAAACACTGGTTCTAAGGATGCTCAAGGAACTCAGTGAGGACCTCAGCAGCACAAAAAAGATCCAGTCAGAAATGAAGGATACGCTAAGCAAAATGAAGAACAATGTACAGGGCAACAACAGTAGAGTGGATGAAGCTGAGAATCAAAGCAATGATTTGGAACATAAGGAAGCAAAAAACAACCAATCAGAACAAGAAGAAGAAAAAAAGAATCCAAAAAACCCCGAGGACAGTGTAAGCAGGCTCTGGGACAACTTCAAGCATTCCAACATTCACATCACAGGGGGGCCAGAAGGAGAAGAGGGAGAGCAAGAAATTGGGAATCTATTTTTAAAAATAATGAAAGAAAACTTTCCTAATTTGGTTAAGGAAATAGACATGCAAGACCAGGAAGCACAGAGAGAGTCCCAAACAAGATGGATACAAAGAGGCTCCTTCCAAGACACATCATAATTAAAATGCCAAAGATTAAAGATAAAGGGAGAATCTTAAAAGCAGCAAGAGGAAAGCAGTTAGTTACCCACCGGGATTTTTCCCAGAAGACGGTCAGCTGATTTCTCAAAAGAAACTTTGCCAGCTAGAAGGGGTTGACAAGAAATATTCAAAGTCATGAAAATGGAGGTGGCTGGGGTTGGGGGGAGTGGTGGGGAGAAAGTGGAGACAACTGTACTTGAATAACAATTAAATACATACATACGTACATACGTACATAAAGAGGGGAAAAGCAAAGTCATGAAAGGCAAAGACCTACAGCCAAGATCACTCCACCCAGCAAAGCTTTCATTTAGAATTGAACGACAGGTAATGAGCTTCCCAGACAAGAAAAAAAATCTAAAGAAATTCATATTTTACGAAACCTATTTATATGAAATGTTAAAGGGACTTATTTGAGAAAAAGAAGATCAAAACTATGAACAATATAATAGCAATAAATACGTATCTATCAACAAGTGAATCTAAAAAACAAGCTAAGCAAACAAGAACAGAGACAGAATCATGAATGTGGAGAGCATCTTGATGATTTCCAGATGTGAGGGAGGTGTGGGGGAAATAGGTGAAGATGTGAGGAGAAGATGTGAGAAGGTTAAGAGATACAAATAGGTAGTTACAGAATAGGCATGGGGATGTAAAGTGCAGCATAGCAAATGGAGTAGCCAAGTAAGTGATATGTATGACCCACTGTTCATGAATAATGGTGTGCATATAGCCTGAGGGAGTGGGGCATGCTGGGGAGGGCAAGGGTGAAGGGGGGAAAATTAGGACAAATGTAATAACGTAATCAATAAAATATAATTTTAAAAGAATTTTTTTAAGAAAAAAAAAATACATGAACAGTTCTGGCTGGTGTGGCTCAGTGGACTGAGTGCTGGTCTGTAAACCCAAAGACTGCCAGTTCGATTCCTGGTCAGGGCACATGCCTGGGTTGTGGGCCAGGTCCCCAGTTAGAGGTGTGCAAGAGGCAACTCAATTGATGTATCTCTCTGATGTATCTCTTGCTCATGAATGTTTCTCTTCCTCTCTTTCTCCTTCCCTTCTCTCTAAAAATAAATAAATAAAATCTTTTTAAAAAAAAAATACATGAACAGAAAGCATCATGAATTTTTTCCTTTAGGTAATAAAAACTCTGATGAAAACAAGAGGGAAGATTTTCAAAATGAGTTTGATTCTACAGCTTGGAGTTCAGGCTTAATTTTCTATAATTTAAGACACCGAAGGTCAGACTCTAATACCATTTAAGAGGAAAGAGCCCTAGCTGGTGTGGCTCAGCGGACTGAGTGCTGTCCTGCAAACCAAACGGCTGCTGGTTCAATTCCTAGTCAGGGCACATGCCTGGGTTGCAGGCCATGTGGGTCTCATGTGAGAGGCAACCACACATTGATGTTTCTCTCCCTCTCTTTCTCCCTCCCTCCCCCTCTCTCTGAAAAATAAAATCCTTAAAAAAAAAAAAAAAAAAAAGGAGGAAAGAAAAGTGCCTGCCTGGTGTAGCTCAGTGGATCGAGCGCAGGCCTGTGAACCAAAGGGTCACAAGTTCAATTCCCAGTCAGGGCACGTGCCTGGGTTGCAGGCCAGGTTCCCAGTAGAGGGCACGCAAGAGGCAACCACACACTGATGTTTCTCTCCCTCTTTCTCCCTTCCTTCCCCTCTCTGAAAATAAATAAATAAAGTATTTTAAAAAGAGGAAAAAAATTCCTTACTCCTATACAAGCCTCCACTGGCCACACACAGAGCTCCTTCATCCCTCCTCTCTGTCATGTCATCCTTCTCCAGCTGTTCAAAAAGCAACCTAAAGGCAGCAAACCAAGGCCCTAGAGGAGCCTGCTATACTTGGAAATTTGGGAAAATGGACTTCAATAAAAGAAACCTTCCCCCATACCCGCATTAGCTCTTCTTAAAACCTATTCTAGCTCATTTGAAACAGCTTAAAACAAATGTATGCATTAGTTATTCATAACTGAATCAGTTCCAAAATAAATAGGAGAAAAGGATAACTACAAAAATCACGAGAGACAGAGAACAGACTAAGATGCATGATAAATATACCGTAGGGAATTCTAATCAAATCACATGTCACAAAGTAAAATAGAAGAAATTCTAAAATATTTTACTTTTGCTAATTTCAACATAGCAAATGCTCCCGCTCATTTTCTCCTCCAGTCCCAGGCTCCTCAGGAACATCGGGCCTTGGTGCAGATATGGCCAAGTCTAATAACCACAGCACACACAACCAGTCGCGAAAATGGAACAGAAATGGCATCAAGAAACCCAAATCACAAAGATATGAATCTCTTGGTGGGGGGTTAGACTCTACGCCCCTGAGAACACATGCTTTGCCAAGAAGCACAGGAGCCTGCAGAAGATGCGGGCCAACCACACCAAGGCCACAAGCACACATGCTGAGGCTCTCAGACCCTCATAAAGCCCCAGACCCCAAAGGGTGGCAGCTGCAAGCCCAATCTACTTGTCTGCATCGCTCACCCCCAGCTTGGGAAACACTCTCCTCTGGCCCGCATCACCAAGGGTCTCAGGCTCTGCTGGCCAAAGGCCAAGGCCAAGGCTCAAACCAAGTTTCAGGCTGCAGTTGCAGCTGCAGCTCAGGCTCAGCCTCCCAGAGGTGCCCAGCCCCCCCCCCCCCCCCCCCCCCCCGCCAAAGGCTCCACAATCAAGGCCTCTGTCTGCCAAAGTGAAGACATAAGGACTGGTGTGACCCCTGGGCTGTTGTTTGCATGGAGCTGGTGTCCTCCTGTGCTATTCGTACAGATAAACCTAAGACAGGAAACAAAACCCCCCACGAAAACACAAAAAACTAGCTCCAGCAGTACTTAGCTTCCTGTTCTGTCCTGACCGCTGTGGAGGTTCCAAGAACATGCTCCGTGCTGCTTGTTAGTGAAGCAAACCTGAAACCTAGTGTTGTCACCGCCTAGCTGAGAAAATTTTTGATGGCTCCCCACGCCTACAGATTAAAATAAAAAATGCTGTGCATAGCCTTTGAAGGCTTTGGGAGGCCCTGGCTCTAATGTATCTTTACAGTCTTATCTTCCATTTCCAATTCTCTAAAGCCGCCACAACAAACACACCGCACACTCCATCCCTTGCTTGAGCTGTCTCCTGAGCTTTGAACACCCTCCTGTCCACCACCTGTTGAAATTCTATTCCTCCTTCAAGGTAGCAAAGTACAGTGGAAAGAGCCCAACCTTGAAGTCCAGACACCGACCCACTAGATTTCTAACTCTAATTCCACCTCCACTACTTACTAGCTTAATGAACTTAGCAAACACTTCAACACATCTGTTTGTTCATCTAGGAGCAGGCGCACTACCTACGCTGCCCTGCAAGACTACTGCTGCGAGGCTTAAGCAAAATGGCTGTGAACTATCTTAGCACTACGCCAAAGGCACACTAGATACTTCACAGTAACTACTTAGCTATCCTACCCCACTCTCCACTCCTTCCCTGAATTCCCACAGCACTTTGTTTATATCTCAGCACACTATGAGCACTAACAAACTTCAGGATACTCATTCAGATCTGTATCTGGCTTCTCCATTAGATTATAGACAAGATGGGTGCGGCTTTCTAAATCTCGGCCACTTACTTGTGCAGCTTCCTTGACCTCTCAAAACCTGTTTCTCCATCAATAAATTAAATGGAGGTTAGCACCCCACAGTATAATTACGAGGTTTAAAAGAGTTCACGTACATCAAATACCTAGCATAATGCCTGACACCTAGTAAGTTTCAAAGAATGTGTAATGACCATCTAGATGATGAACTTGACCCAGAAACTGCTTAAAGAACACGTAAGTGTAAAACTCATCTGCCTTATTAGATCCAATTTCACGAAGTGATCTTAATACAACTTCAACCTGTTACTCACCCTTTACCGATATAGATGTCTGATGAAGACAAAAACAGAGGTTCCTATGCATTTGACTTGAGAAATGCTACCACATATTTATGCTCTTCCAGTGCCAGACTAAGTTCATCGTGACTCACAATCCACACCACCTCATTACATTTAAACAACAGGGGACAACCCTAAAGAGTTGTAGGGGGGTACAACAGTCTGTCCAAGTTAAACAAAACTCTGAAATTAGTGGTCTACCAGTGGAAGCTGTTGATTCATTCTGGTTCTTACTTGCATTAACATCAAATTCTCTACTCAAAAACTCCAACCAAAGGTCAACTAACTTCTATAATAGCATCTTTCCACTTTATACACCTCTAACCCACTGCTCAATTTTTCAAGTTGATGTATAATTCACACACAAGATCTTGCCCTGGCTGGTGTAGATCTTGAACATGGGCTGCAAACCAAAGGGCTGCCAGTTTGATTCCCAGTCTGGGCACAAGGCTGGGTTGCAAGCCAGGTCCCTAGTAGGGGGCGGGCTAGAGGCAACCACACATTGATGTTTTTCTCCCTCTCTTTCTCCTCCTCCCCTCTCTCTAAAAAAAAATAAAATCTTAAAAAAAATCATATTAGTTTCAGGTGTCACTGCTCAATTTAGTAGGGGAAAAAACCCTCCAAAATTAATTACAGTGAAATCTAATCAAGGCAATTACAAAAAAGTAAGAACTTGCTAAAATAAAAAAGGCACATCACAGTATCCGCATTCCACTCTCAGTCACACACAGGTTGTATAGCACACAAGTCAAGGGCTCCAGAAAGGTTCTGAAAAGATAGACTTGGCTTTAAATTAGACGGCCACCACTTACTGTGCAACCTAAGCCCCTTCCTTCTTAAGCCTCCTAACTGTCATGGGTAACATAGGGATTGTAAACAGTATGAATTTCATAGTATTGTATTAAACGCGATCATGTATGCTAAGTGTTTAGCAAAGTACTTACATCATAATAATAAATGGTATTCTAACTAGGAATGCCTGAGCACTAAGGTTCTTAGTAAATAATTGCTGACATTAATGAACATTTAGCACATTTTATATTAAGAAATAAGTATCACTAACTTTAATTCTCTCCTAAGTTAAATAATGATTAATAAGCAACAACACTGTTTGGGAGCATTTTACGTTTCACAAAGCCCTTCAGGCATTCATAAACCCCCTTGATCTACACAGTATCTTTACGGGGGTAAACATTTTTAAAATGTTTTAAAAACAAGGAAATTGGTATCCATCAGGGTAACAAAGAGTCAAGGTTACCCAGCCCAGTGGCCGCCTCCACCTAATTATAAATATCCCTGAAGTTCTTAACCCTACTTGGAGATTCCTGCAAGTTACCACCCACAAGCACGGTCAAGCACGTGAGTCCTGGAATCAGCCCGGGGTCATAAACCACGCTAGAAGCCACAGATGACTTTTATGTTGCATTCGTTTCCTCACGTAGTGTACTCCCACACCTTTAGGGCGAGGGCCGGGCCTGTCCTCCCCCACCAGATTCCCCCAACACGAGACCTTGCACCCAAGATGCCCCGAGTAAATGTTTATGGAAATGGCAAGGGAAGCTGGTAGGTTTTCCAGAGACCTGAAACGAGCCCACTCCGTGGTTGGGATTAAGCATCCAGAGTCGCTGGGCGGAGAGGGTCCAACCTGGGAAGCATGGCTGAAGACCGGCGCCCATGGGGACACCAGGGAAGCTGAACCGCTGAGGGAAGAGAGGGAGGTGGCTTTGGCAGCAGCCACCACCGAAAAGCCGGGGACAGACAAGCTCCGGAGCAGCAGGGCAGTTGGAGTCTGGGGGGGGAGGGGGCCGCCGGATGGTCTGCGAAGAGCCCCGGGCCCAATCTCAGGAGAGTTCTGGGGTCCTCTAGAGGCCCACTCCCCAGCCCGCGGCGGCCCTTGCTGTACCGAGTACTCGCTGCTACCTGAAACTGCAGCAGCTTCTCTGTCTGCTCCTGGGTTAGATCCCGTTCCTCCGGCGCCGCCATTTTGCCGCCGCCTCTACGCTTCTGACCCGTCCGCACCGTCACCCGCCGGAACTGATCTCAGCAGCAACCACGTCCGGTCGCGGAGCGGCCGCCGGCGCACGACTGCGTCTGCGCGTGCTGACCCCGCCGGGGACGGTGGTTAGAGTAGCGTTGGAGGCGGTGGTGTCTGTTTCTACCGCCAGGGGGCGCCCCTCTCAGGCAGATCCCGAACACTTTCGGAAATTGCGGAAGGCCTGTCGGTACCAGTCGCCTTGAGAATTTCGGCAAAGAATGGGTCGCTAGGGAACGAAGACTACTGAACAGATCGCTGAGAGCCGAGCAGTCCCGAATCCCATCGAGAAGCTCCGGAAATTCCCGAAAGCCTCCCCGCTCTTTTCCGCTGTTCCCTAACCGTACGCTGGTGAGCTCCGATATTCCTGAATGTTTCTTAGGAAATGGTGGCCTTTACGACATATTGGCGGTTTGATGTTTGATTCCCGCTCTGACATTTCCGAAAGTTCCCGCCACCTCTCAGGAGGTTCCGGAGGTATCCGAATACTGGTCGGGCGTTTCCGACACCGTCTTCCAGGCGGAAGCAGCCGAAGGCTGTGGCCGCGGGAAAATCTCAGTTTTGAGGTCGCTCGCGAGGATTGTTTGGACTTGGCTACCAGGATCTTTGATGTTTAATGGCGCTTCCACCTTGGGCAAAGCTTTCTGTCCAACGCCGTAGGACTCTGCTCCTGCTGCCTTAGGCCCCGAGTCTTCCCTCCACTGGCCCGCTGGTGGGTCTTTCCTGTGACCGACCGAAGGAAGTTCCCTGGACTGAGATCAGGAGACTTGGGTTTAGGGGCTAGTGCCCACCTTGCAAAGTGGACATCCTTGGGCAAACCATCTTCTCTCTGGGCTGCGTTTTGCCGTTGGTGGACTCAGGTTCCCCAGGAGCCCTGACAGGCCGCCTCAGTGCAGACCCTCACCCTTTGCAAGGCTTTAACCCGCCCTTCAATGCCTACCTTCCGCTGCCCTGTCCTTGTGCCTTCCAATCTGCCACCTCTCTTGAGAGCTCCCTTTCTTGCATTTCCACCTCTTCCGTTCTGCCCTCTGTCTCCTCTGGCAACTGTCCAGAAGGCCTTGGGGAGGCAGAGGGGTTGGGTTCGGGTGCACACTTTTCCGTAGACCCCCGTGTTCTCCCCTTCTGCAGGATCCCACCACTGCCCACGTCACAGGGTTGACCAGGTGAGACAGGTGCTGTGAAAGCCGAAATCCTGTGATAAGCAGGTTAAAGGAGAGAAGGACTTCCGTTTGGGCTGCTTCTTCGGTTCAGACCTGGATAAAGTCTAACCAAGTCTGCACAGACTTCACAACAACGTCTCGGAATTGTTCTTACACCTTTAACGCAAAATTGGAAGTAAATAACTGTGACTTTAAAGAATTTATTATATCAGCTCTGGCTGGTGTAGCTCAGTGGATTGAGTGCCAGCCTTAAAACCAAAGGGTCACTGGTTCGATTCCCAGTCAGGGCACATGCCCGGGTTGCTGACCAGGTCCCCAGGAGGGGAGCGTGAGAGACAACCACACATTGCTATTTCTCTGCCTCTCTCCCTTCCCCTCTCTCTGAAAATAAATAAATAAAAATCTTTAAAAAAGAATTTATTACATCAACTCAAAGCTCAGGGTAGATGTGGTACTATTCAATGTCTCCAATAACACACGATTCAGACAAACTTGGTGAGGCGCGACCATCAGACACTCTCTGGAGTGGTTGCCTAAGGCTGATGTAAGGTGTGCTCCTTCCACAGACCTACTTTGTCGTGACAGCAAACACCGCTTGGTGTTCTTCACTTCTGCAAAGGCAAACCTTCTTGGTCTACATTTCTGTTTTCTTCTTTGAGTACAGACATAATTCCAAGAAATATTTTAC
Organism: Glossophaga mutica; assembly: GCA_039655065.1. Lineage (NCBI taxonomy): Eukaryota > Metazoa > Chordata > Mammalia > Chiroptera > Phyllostomidae > Glossophaga > Glossophaga mutica. The sequence continues at coordinate 40,412,240 of CM077314.1, forward strand.
TTTTTTTCACTCCACCATAGGAATTTGCCTCACTGCAGAGCATACAAAATGGCAAACTTGAAAGTTCCTTTCCTGTCGAAAGGTGGTTTCTGCTTTTAGCTGCAGCCGGTGGCTCCCGGGGAAGACCAGTATTGTCAGAACTGCTCATTTTTAGAGAGCCCCTACAAATTTGGATCTGCATGTGAAATCTCCCCATTTTAAAAGAGTGACAACTTAAGTTTTTAGGAGAATTACTGTCATTCAGCCGTAGTTGCGAGCTACTTTTCAGCCCCTAGAGCAGCTGCCAGTCTGCCCCTCTAGGCCAGGCAGAGTCTTCATGGCCTCCTGTGCCACGGAAGAAGCCAGTCTTGGAAGAAACCTAAGATATTGTATGATAAATTCAAGATGAAGAGGGTGGAAAATGTCATCAATCATTGGCTTGCCCTCTTCTTCTTTTTTTTTTTTTAAATTTATTATTTATTTATCTTTTAGAGGGGAAGGGTAGGAGAGAAGGAGAGGGAGAGAAATATCAATGTACGGTTGCCTCCCGTGTGTCCCCTGCCGGGAACTGGCCTGCAACTCAGGCATGTGCCCTGACTGGGAATCGAACCGCGATCCTCTGGTTCGCAGGCCCGCGCTCAATCCATTGAGCTACACCAGCCAGGGCGGCTTGCCCTCTTCTTTCAATTTTTTCCCCTGACTTTTATTTGGCCTTTTAGAGTGGCACTATCCAACCAAAATAGAATGTGAGCCACAAGTCATTGTAAATTCCTCAAGTAGGTGCCTTTAACACAGGGGGAATGAATTTTAGCAATATATTTAACCCAATACATCCACAAAATTTTGTGTGCTACTGAGCCCCAAAATGAATACGCCAGTTTAAAAGGACTCCTAGTGGCTAACTGGGCTCAAGTTCTCAGAGTCTCGCAGCCTTTGCTAAACAGGGACCTCTCGTGCTCTCTGCACGGAGCTGCCTGCTCCCTGGATTGTGTCCTGCTGCCGGAAAAGACAGATATCAGGAAACAATCCTAGGAGAAACAATAAGGATTTTGGGCTTATAATCAGCCAGCAGGCTGAAGACCTGTCCCAGCAATCCAGGTAGGGCAACTAGAGCTTCATTTGCATCTTTATTATGCAATCTAAGGGGCTCCATTCCCAGAAATCGAGGCCTGGAGTTGGATGCTCTTCTCTTTTTTATTTTTTAAAGGTTTTATTTATTTATTTTTAGAGAGAAGGGAAGGGAGGGGGAAAGAGAGGGAGAGAAACATCAATTGGTTGCCTCTAGCGCACTCCCAGTTGGGGACCAGGCCCGCAACCAGCCACCTTTTGGTTCGAAGGCCGGCATTCAACCCCATTCAACCTGCTGAGCCACACCAGCCAGGCCAGGTGCTCTTCTCTGTAGAAGCCAGCTTCACCTCTGCCCCAAGTGATCTGACTTCCAGTTTCCATCCAATCCCGTGTTGCCAGAACCATAACACCTGGAGCCCATAATACTGGAGCCCAGCGGAACTGTTTTCGCTGAAGAGAGTCTCCCCCTTCGCTGTGCCCCAATTAACAACTCAAATTGGTGTTGAACTTGCACTGACAATGACCTTCAGTTGCTAGGTAGATCTAAGTCTTCAAAACCTGCTGTGTATTTTACACTTACGCCACGTCTCTATTTGGACTAGCCACATATCAAGCACTCAACTGGCACGTATGGATACTGTACCTAGTGGATGCGCATTTCTAGGACATTCTGAAGATTCTTTTTTACTACTCACACAAGTGTCACAGGTGGACACGGACAACCAGGTTCTTGGTGATCTCGGACGAAGAACTGAACTGAACACACAGAGAGTTTATAGCAGAGAGAGAGCGGACTTATTAAGCAACAGTACACTCCACAGAACATGGGAGCGGGCCAACTCCAAGAAGAGATTGACCTCAGGGGCTGGAGGGATGCTATTCATTCTTATAAGAATAGGGCAGATCTTTCCTGGCTAGTTTTGGCGGGCTTTTCTTGCGCGTGTACAAGTGGTTGTTATTACTTTAAAGCTACTGCACATGTGGTCTCCCATGATCTTCCTTGGGGAAGGGGTCACACAATGTTAATTTATTATAATGCCATTATAATGAAGCAGAGGTCATGTAGCATCTTCTGAGCAGGTGCATTCATGGTTCCCCATGATTCAGTCCTTTTCCAGAAAGCAGGAACAACCGGTCTTAGAACAGGGTCTCTGTCCTGTATGGATGTCCTTTATCTTAGCCCTGGGGCACCTCTGGAGTTTCCTCCTTCCTATCTCCTGCCTCACAAGGATATGTTTACTTACTTTTTTAGAGACAGAGGAAGATAGAAACAGCCAGGCAAGCAACGTCTGTCAGTTGCCTACAGTATGTATCCCACCCCAACCAGGGATCCAGCGGCAACCTAGGCGTGTGGCCCTACTGGGGATAGAACCTGGAACATTCTGGTGCACAGGACAACACTCCAACCACCGAACCACCCTGCCAGAGGTGGAAGATTTTTTAATAAATGAATTATTATTTATCTACAGATTTTAGGAATCCATTAAACAAGTGTTCTTTGACTGGCTCTGGACCAGATGCTACAAAGATAAAAGGGACACGCCAATGCCCTTGAAGAACAGTTTACCCCATATTTTGCTACGTATGATGCGCTTCTACGTTTCGGGCCCAAACTTTCAGGAAAAAAAAATCTTTGGTTTCAATTTTTTAATTCAATTTTTTATTTACTTATATTCAGATACTTGCTTTTTTGTATTATAAAGGAATTTTAGCATTTATTTTTTAACGTATTATGGTGCAAGAAATTTTACGTAACAAATAATTACAGAACACAACAGATACAGGCTGTGTTAGGGAGGTCAGTGACGCGGCTGTGAAGGAAATCACACAGAGGAAAGACTGCAGAGAATCAAGCTTTTATTCACTCTCCAGGAAAGGAGAGGGGCATGGTGTGGAGAGATGCACCAGCATGGAGGGGTGGGGGCTTTGCGCTTCCTAGGATTGTAAGTGGATTAAAGGGGTGGGGCGATGTGGTGCGGCCCCTGTTGCTGAGGGGGCAGCGTAACCAAGTCTGCAGTGCGTTCCAATGTTATCTTCCGCCTGTGGCTGTAGGGCATGGTTAGTTCTGTTCTTGTTTTCCCGTCATTTCTAGTCCTGGGGACCAGCTCAGAAGAGCGAAATGGCATCCTGACAACAAGGTCACAGGCCCGTTAGGCATACGGTGCCTGAGCAGCAAATGGGGCTGGCTTTGTCCTTTCAACGTACAAGAAGTTTTAAAAGGAATTTCAAACATTCATATAGATATGGAATTAGTGCTACCCATGTATAATGTGCATCCTTCTTTTTCCCTCAAAATTTTGGGCAAAAGGGTGAGCATTACACGTGACAAAACATGGTAATAGGAAATCAGGTATTCCGAGGCTCCTCCGGCCGTCCGGCCCCCCCTTCCTCCCCAGCCCTAGGGGGGCCACCTAACTCAGGATCCTCCCTTTCTGTCCCTCAAAGCCTCTCCTTCCCTGCTCTGCTGTCCCCTCCCAGGACATAATTCACCCCACATCTTTCCCTACCCCTAAAAAGGAAGACAAAAAGGAGATTGAATTACTGTTATCACTTTCTGGAAGAATGTGTGTGTGTGAGGAGGTCTTGGGTCCCAGTTTCATTCCTGTAAGGCACTGGGACGTGTGACTGAGAGATACTTCAGAGGATCCAGTATCTGTTTCTCTAATCCCAGCACTAGGCTTTGAGGGACACCTTACCACTCTCTTCCTCATAAAGGACAGATTCTGTCCTGCTGAGTCACAGAGATCCTAGAACGAGCCCTTGATTTCCGAGTGCCTTGAACACCAACCACTTCCTATCAGTTGGGGACACGGCATGTTTTTTTCTTTTTCAAAGAAAGAATTGCGTTGCCACCATCCCCACACTGTTGTCCATGTCCCTGAGCCCTTGACTCGGCATCCTGATGGCTGAGTAGAGCAGAGTGTTGAGATGTCAGCAACAGTTTCTGTTTGTTTGTTTGGCCTCCTGCCCATCAAATTATCCACTGTCAATTCACCCAAAAAGTAAGAGGACCGAGAAAGCGACTACTTGCACTCAATAGTGTATTATAGAGGCTCGGGCTTGGAGGCAACGGTTTGCCTTAAATGAGTCACAAGGCAAACCTTATGCTCTTCAGGGAGACCTGAGCACAAACTCTGAGGCCGCCATGAGCTGCCTGTGTGCCTGGGCGAGGCAACCTTCCCCAGCCCCGGCGCGCTCAGTTCTTTCTCAGCTGTAGGCAGACTGATAGTCCCTCCCTCCTGGGTGAGGATGTGAAAAACCCACACCTGTAGGCGAAAGGACAAAGCCAGCACCATTGCTGTCGAGGTGCCATTCGCCCACAAGGCCTGTGACCTTGGTAAACATGACTGCCATTTTTCCCTTCTGAGTTTACATCATCAGGACCGAAAATTACTGGAAAGCAAGAGCGGAAGGTGACTAATGGCGCCCCCCTTCTCCCACCCCCCCCCCCCACACACACAGCCACAGGCAAAAGATGACCTCTGAGCAAACTGCACTGATGCAAAACCACCCAAAACCTCCTGTGTTATAGCGCCCCCAACAGCCCGGGGGGGCACACCACAGCACCCCACCTTTTTTAATCCAATTACAATCCCATAAAAGCTCAAAGCCCTCGCCCCTCAGGGCAGGTGCATATCTCACATCCAGCGCTTTCCCTCTCTTGGGAAAGTTAAATAAAACCTTTGCTTTCAGCCATTTCTTTGTGGATGCTGTCACATCCTGCGTAAGGGTTTATCTGAGCCAAACTGATGGCGTATACCTGGGAACGAAATCTCCGATGTTCCAGGGAAGGACAATGGGCAGGGTTTTGCTTTTGAAATCAAGGAAGGGACCTAGGAAGATTACCTGGAGATGAAAGACAGCAAGGTGGAGATAGGATTACGGGATAGTTAACAAGATTAGGCGCCCTCTAGAGGATTAATGCCCCCTTTGAAGCATGTTACTTCTGGCATTTCAAAGCGGTGTTAACCTAGATGCACTAGAACAATGGACAGGGCGGGCTTCAGGCAGAGATAAACCTTCTACTACAAAGTGTAGGCCTAGGATGAGACTACCCACCAAGACTGGCCCAGTCAGGAATTTATGAGCAGATCACCTTGGAGGTTATTTTCCATAGAACCAGGGTTTTTTGGTTTTTTTGTTTGTTTGTTTGTTTGGTCCATACTGTATCATAGCAAGGATAAAATCTTTTTAAAAGGATTTTATTTATTTATTTATTTTAGAGAGAGGGGAAGGAGGGTAGACAGAAAGGGAGAGAAATATCAATGTTTGAGAGATACATCAATCAGTTGCCTCTTACATGCCCCCAACTGCGGACCTGGCCCAAAACCCAGGCATGTGCCCCGACTGGAAATCTAACATGCGACCTTTCGGTTCACAGGCCGGCACTCAATTCACTGAGCCACACTAGCCAGGGCTACATTATTTTTTAACAGATTTTATTTATTTATATTTAGAGAGAGGGGAAGGGAGGGAAACATCGATGTGTGAAAGAAATATTGGTTGATTGCCTCTCCCACGAGTCCCCACAGGAAACAGGCCCACAGCCCAGGCCTGTGCCTTGACTGGGAATTGAACTGGCGACCTTTTGCTTTGCGGGATGACGCTCAACTAACTGAGCCACGCTGGATGGGGCAAAGATGAAATAATTTTCTAAAAAGTAAATCAGATCCCACAACTTGCCAGTTCAAAACCCTCTGTTGTCTTCAGAATAGAATCCCAGCCCCTCACTGTGGCCCACCAGGCCCTGTGTGATGCAGCCCCTGTTGCTTCTCCACCCTCAGGACGGGGAACTCTTCACTCTCAAGCTTCCTCATCATTTTTGTGCGCCCCTGGGCCTTTGCATTTGCAGCGCCTCTGCCTGCTGCACTTTCCTTGAGTCCCCGGAGCCTGGCTCCCTCCGACATCCAATTCTCAGCATACGTGTGCTGCATCCTCAGAGGTGACCTAACTATGTCACGTCTTCTCCAAAGCACTTGCCACTAGATGATGTTATCTTGTTTGTTTACCGTAGATGTCCCAGCTCTGCATTCCATGAGGCCAGGTGGGCTGGAGCAAGCACTGAGTCCCCAGTGCTGACAACTGCCCTGGGCACAGAGAGTACTGGGTCTACAACTATAGGGCCCAGCTAGATCCCCAGAACAAAGGTCTCATGAATGTGGATGGACTTATGGGAATGAAGCCAGGGGAACCGAACTGGGAAATGTAGCTGATGTCTGTTGGGATAGAGAGGGATGGTGTTTCATTAGAGCATCTCAAATCAGAACACAAACGGACCACCTGGGTTTTGGACGATGGGGAAAAATGCTGCTAACAGTTGTCCTTTAAAGCGGAGATATTTTATTGCTCTTTTAAAACCCCAGGTTCATTAAAAGAAAAAAATTACACAAGTTCAAACAACACCTCAGTTGGCAGGAAAGGAGACCTATTTACAGATGGTTTAAATAACCCAGATGCATTTAAATTTTCTGCACAATCTCAGACTCTGGTTTGGGGGAGGGAAATTTAAGCATCGAACAGTATAAATGACTAGCTCTTCTGCACTGAATTGCCTTTGCAGTTTGCTGGAAATCAGTTGTTTATATGTGTGTGTCTTTTTCTGTTCCTTTATCATGATGCCAACCCCACGGTCTTGGTTACTGTAACTGTGTAGCACATCTTGAAATCGGATAATGTTAGTCTTCCAGCTTTGCTCTCTCTCTCTCCCTCTCTGTCTTTTCTTTATTTCACTGGCTAGAACTGCAAGTACAATGTTGGATAGGAGTTGTGAAAACAGACATACTTGTCTTATTTCTATATTAAAAGAAAAACATTCAGTCTTTCATCATTAAGTTTAATGTTAGCTGAAGGTTTTTCAGAACTGTCCTTTATCAGGTTGAGGATGTTCCTTTCCATCTGTAGTTCTCTGAGAGTTTTGTTTTTTTTTAATTAGGAATCGATGTTGAATTTAGTTAAAGGCTTTTTCTGTGTTGAGATGATCATGTGGTTCTTTCCTTTTGATTTGTTAATATGATGAATTACATTGAGTCTTTAAAAATTGTGGTACCCTGGCTGGTGTGGCTCAGGGGATTGAGCACCAGACTGAGAACCAAAGGGTCGCCAGTTTGATTCCCAGTCAGGGCACAGGCCTGGGTTGGGGGCCAGGTCCCCACTGCCAGGCCACATGAGAGGCAACCACACACTGATACTTCTCTCACTCTCTTTCTCCCTCCCTTTCCCTCTCTCTAAAAATAAATAAAATCTTTTTTTTTTAAAGCCTAGGAATTTGTTATGATACCTAAAAGAAAACAACCCACAAATGAATATCTCATTATTCACTTTTGGAAATTGCCAACACACTATTTTTCTGAAAGCGGGTAAATTAAGAGACATAATTAAGCATTCATGTTATCTGTCCCCTTCGAACTCCACCTCTAGGTAACCAAACTGAAAACCGGTGAAAGTTCTTTAAGAATTTCCAGCTAATGCACAAATATTGAGAGAAAGAGAATCAGCACAATTTTTCAATTTCAAGTAAGGTGATTACTTTAGATAAAGATACAAAGGCTGCTGAGAACAGAAGTAAGAAGCTGACCCTGTAACTTCATTGTCAGGGGACAAGATGACACCACCTGAACCTGCCGATCAGTCTTCATGTCACTAAGAGGCAACTAGACATGATGTGATATCTGATGTAAAACAATGGAAATTTCTCAATACCGTGTATGAAACATTCTTGCAAAAATATTCATCTGGAATCTGATCAAGCCTCTAGACCAGGGTTTCTCAACTTGGGCTTTACTGACATTTTGGGTTGGATAATTTCCTTTTTGTGAGGGGCTGTCCTATGCACTGTAAGATGTTAAGCAGCATCCATGGCTTCTACCAGCTGTTAGTAGCCGTCCTGCAAATTGTGACAATACAAACGGGTCTCTAAATATTACCAAATGAGCCAGGGTCTCAACCCCAGTTTAAAACCACTACTCTGACCAATGTAACCCCAATAAATTCAATAAAAGGAAAAAACCCACTACTCTAGAACTGACTACCAATTTATAGGAAGCAATAAAGATTCCAGCCTTGGCCAGGCAGCACAGTTGGTTAGAGCATCATCCTGATAGACCAAGGTTGCAGGTTCAATTTCCAGTCAGGTCACATACAAGAAGCAACCAATGAATGCATGAATAAGTGGAACAACATGCCCTGGGTGGTGTGGCTCAGTGGATTGAGTGCTGCCTTGCAAACCAAAAGGTCACTGGTTCGATTCCCAGTCAGGGCACATGCCTGGGTTGTGGGCTGGGTCCTCAGTGAGGGACGTGCAAGAGGCAACCACACATCAGACTTCTGGCCAAGATGGAGGCATAGGTGGACACACTGTGCCTCCTTTCACAACCAAAATTAAGGACAACAAATATTTAGAAACAAGAAAACAACATAACTGATAGAAAATTAAACTGTACGGAAGTCCAACAACCATTCATCCAGACCGGTAAGAGGGGCGGAATCACAGCACAAAAAAGTGGAGGTGCGGACCCGGGAACGCAGGCAGCAGTGGCTGGCAGTTCCCAGGCATGCAGGTGGTGGCGACTGGCAGACCCCAGGCCCACAGGCGGTGGCTGGTGGACCCTGGGCACAGGGTGGCAACTGTGCAGACCCAGTGAGGCTGCACAAGGAGGCTGGCTGACCAGGTGTCCCACATTCGCGCTCGAAGATAATCCAGGCAAAGGAGAAGTGGCAGAGGAGGCTAGAATCCAGGAGAGAGCGGAGCAGGCACCATTGTTCCCTTTCGGACCCCACGCCCAAAAACAGCGTCGGCAACTGGGCTGCCCCACACAGGGGAACACCTAAGGCTCCACCCCTCATTACGTAACAGCTGCGACCAGGCCAAAAACAAAACAAAACAAACAAACAAAAAAACCCCACCAAAAATGGTTCAAACAGGAGAACAAATGAAATTCCCAGAGCCAATTCCTCTAAGTGACGAAGAGATAGCCAACCTATCAGATGCACAGTTCAAAGCCCTGGTGATCAGGATGCTCACAGAATTGGTTGATTTTGCTCACAAATTAGATGAAAAAATGCAGGCTACAATATGTGAAATAAAGGAAGACACATGGGGAACCGATAGAGATGGAAGGAAAACTGGGACTCAAATCAATGGAGTGGACCAGAAGGAAGAAACAAACAACCAAACAGAAAACGAGGAAGAAACAAGAATTCAAAAAAAATGAGGAGAGGCTTAGGAACCTTCGGGACATCTTTAAACATCCCAACATCAGAATTATAGAGGTACCAGAAGGGGAAGAAGAAGAGCAACAAGTGGAAAACTTATTTGAACAAATAATAAAGGAGAACTTCCCCAATCTGGCAAAGGAAATAGACTACCAGGAAGTTCAGGAAGCTCAGAGAGTCCCAAAGAAGTTGGACCTGAGGAGGAACACGCCAAGGCACATCATAATTACATTAGCCAAGATTAAATGAAGGAGAGAATTCCAGAAGCAGCAAGGGATAAGGGGACAATCACCTACAAAGGAGTTCCCATCAGACTGTCAGCCGATTTCTCCAAAGAGACCTTCCAGGCAAGAAGGAGCTGGAAAGAAGTATTCCAAGTCATGAAAGGCAAGGACCTACATCCAAGATTGCTCTATCCAGCAAAGCTGTCATTTAGAATGGAAGGGCAGATAAAGTGTTTCTCAGATAAGGTCAAGTTCAAGGAGTTCGTCATCACCAAGCCCTTATTATATGAAATGTTAAAGGGACTTACCTAAGAAAAAGAAGATAAAAAAATATGACAGTGAAAAGACAGCAAACTCGAAGCTATTAACAACCACACCTAAAACAAAAGCAAACAACTAGAACAGGAACAGAACCACAGAAATGGAGATCATATGGAGGGTTATCAACAGGGGAGTGGGAGGAGGAGAGAGGGGGAAAAGGTACAGAGAACAAGTAGCATAGAGGGTGGGTAGAAAATAGACAGGGGTGGGCAAGAATAGTGTGGAAAATGGAGAAGCTAAAGAACTTATGACACATGGACATGAACGAAAGGGGGGGAATGTGGGTGGGAGGGGGTGTGCAGGGTGGAGGGGAATGATGGGGGAGAAATGGGACAACTATAATAGCATAATCAATAAAATATATTTTTAAAAAAGGTGGCAACCACACATCAATGTTTCTCTACCTCTTTCTCCCTCCCTTCCCCTCTCTCTAAAAATAAAGAAAATTTTTAAAAAATAAGTGAGCAACAAATCAATACTTCTCTTTCTCCCCCTCTCTCTCACATCAATAAATTTTAAAAAATTTATTTAAAAAACCAATAGGCAGCCATAGTTGGTGTAGCTCAGTGGATTGAACGCAGGCCAAAGGGTTGCCTGTACACCAAAGGGTTGCTAGTTCAATTCCCACTCAGGGCACATGCCTGGGTTGCAGGCCAGGTCCCTGGTAAGGGGCACATGAGAGGCAACCACACATTGATATTTCTCTCCCTCTCTTCCTCCTTCCCTTCCCCTCTCCCTAAAAATAAATAAATAAAATTTTTATTAAAAAAAAAAAGACAAACCAATAGGCAGAACTGTGATCTCTAAAAGAAGAGAAACAGAAAATAAACCTTATTATGCTCCAGGCTTTCTACCCGAAGTAATGTATAAACTGCTGAGTAAGAAAGGGCAACCTAACAGAGCCCAATGGTCTCAAGAGTCAAAGGAAAAGGAGTTTATGGAGGTTTAAATGTCTAGGATTTAAAGGACAGAGTACTGGAGAGGAGGGAGCTAGGCAGAGCAAGAATTTCAGAAATATTCATAGAAGTTGCCCATGAATCTTTGGCCAAATAACAACTGCATGTGATGATATGATCTGATATGTGGAAAACCCTAGATTTCAAACACACACACACACACACACACACACACACACCTGTTAGAACTAATAAATGAATTCAATAAAGTAGCAGAATACAAAGCCAAGACGCAAATTTCACTTGCATTTCTTTACACTGCAACGAACAACTTAGAAAGGAAATTAAGAAAAATCTTCTATGTACAATAGCATCCAAAGGAACAAAATTCTTAGGAATGAACTAAGGAGATGAAAGACTTGTACACTGAAAATTACAACACATTGCTGAAAGAAATTAAGGAAGAACTACATAAATGAAAAGCCATTTAGTGTTAATAAATCGGAAGAGTTCATATTGTTAAAATGTCAGTACTGTGCAAAACACTCTACAGCTTTAATATGATCCCTATCAAATTCTCAGTGGCGTATTTGGCAGAAAATTGAAAAACACATCCTAAAACTCATATGACCCTCAAGGCACTTCAGATAGACAAAATGATCTTCAAAAAGAAGAACAAAACTGGAGGACTCATGCCTTCTGGTTTAAAAATCTACAGAAACGGCGTGGTGCTAGCATGCAGACAGTCACGTGAGTAAGGAGCTCTGAAAGAAACCCTTGCTTTTCTGGTCCAGAGACTTTTTGACAAGGGGTCTGAGCTCATGCAACGGGGAAAGGTAAGTCTTCAACAAATGACATGGGGAAAGCTGGCTATCTGCATGGAAAAGAATGAAGATGGACCCGTAGAAAAGTATACCATGTAGAAAATGAAGGTCCACCATGTAGAAAAATTAATTCAAAATGGATCCATGATCTAAATGTTAGACTTAAAACAGTAAACCTCTTAGAGGAAAACATAGGGCAGTAAAGTAGCAGATAAAAAATTAATATTCAGAAATTGGTTGCATTTAAAAAAATTTCATGGGAGGATATATTTATTGGTGAGAGAGAGAGAGAGACATTGATCAGAGACCACACCTGCAACCTAGGTATGTGCTCTGATCAAGGATCGAACCCATAGACTTTTGGTGTAGGGGATGATGCTCTAAACCAACCGAGTCACCTGGCCAGGGCAGAAATTGGTTGCATTTTTCTAAGATTTTATTTATTTTTAGAGAAGGGAAGGGAAGGAGAAAAAAAGGCAGAGAAATGTTGAGTGTGGGAGAAACATCAATTGGTTGCCTCTCTCTTACACGCACCCCAACCAAGGACCTGGCCTGCAACCCAGGCATGTGCCCTGACCAGGAATTAAACCAGCGACCTTTCTCTTCGTGGGACAGTGCCCAACCAACTGAGACACACCAGTCAGGGCTTCGTTGCTTGCTTTCTTTCTTTCTAGAGAGAGAGGAAGGGAGAAAGAGAGGGGGTGAAACATCAATGTGTGGTTGCCTCTTGCACGCTTCCACCAGGGACCTGGCCTGCAACCCAGGCATGTACCCTGACTGGCAATCGAACTGGCAATGCTTTGGTTCACAGGCCTGTGCTCAATCCACTGAGCTACACCTGGCTCTTCGTTGCAGTTTTATATACTACTAAAGAACTATCAGAAAGAAAAAGTAAAAAAGAAATCCTATTTATGATTGCATCAAAAATAGTAAAATACCTAGGAATAAATTTAACCAAGGAAGTAAGAGATCTGTACTCAGAAAACTATAAGACAATGAAGAAGATACAGATAAATGGAAGGCTATATCGTGCTCATGGGTAGGAAGAATTAACATCATTAAAATGGCCTATTCTCATGCTCACTTTGGCAGCACCTGGACTAAAATTGGAAAGATACAGAGAAGATTAGCATGACCCCTGTGTAAGAATGAAGCAAATTTGTGAAGTGTTCCATATTTTGGGGGGATAAATGCAGACAACTGTAATTGAACAACAATTATTCCAACAATTATTTGGAATAATTTAAAAAAAATTTTTAAATGGACCATTACCCAAAGCAATGTATAGATTCAATGCAATCTTCCCTAATCAAAATACTAATGGCATTTTTCACTAACTAGAACAGATACACCTAAAATTTATATGGAACCACAAAAGACCCTGAGTAGACAAAGCAATCTTGAGAAAGAAGAACAAAATTGGAGGTCTCATGCTACCTGATATCAAACTACATTACAAGGCTATAGTAATCAAAACAGCATGGCACTGGCATAAACCCAGACAATGCCACAATATAGAGTGCCCAGAAATAAACCCACACATGTATGATCAATTAATCTATGATAAAAGAGGCAAGAATATACAATGTGGCAAAGGCAGTCTCTTTAATAATTGGTGTTGGGAAAACTGAACAGATATGTGCAAAAGAATGAAACTGGATCATTTTCTTATACCGTCTACAAAATAAATTCAAAATGGTTTAAAGACTTAAATAGAAGACCCCAAAACCATAAAACTCCTAGAAGAAAACATAGGCAGTAAACTCTCTGACATCATCCTCGGTAACATTATTTTGGATATGTCTCTGGGCAAGAGAAATGAAAAGGAAAACAAGCGAGTGGGACTGCTACATCGAGCTGAAAAGAAGGGCTGCATAGTTCAAAATGTAACCGTCATCACCTCGGCTTTTCTGTAAATCTAAACTACTGTTCTAAAAGTAAAGTTCATTAAACGAACAACTTTAATAATATTTTTAACATTAATGCTGCTTAAGAGTAAGAGTCATCTACAAAAGCAAGCACGGTTGCAGAATAAACTGGACCAGTAACTTGTATAAATTAAGCATGGAGTTAAATTCTTCCGACGGCTAAATTAGGAAGGAGCGGCAAGGAAGGAGACAATTTGAGGAGGAGTGTCTGCGGTGGATTTGTACGGGTATATGCCGGGTCTTGTTGCCTAGTTACCGGCTGATACCCTCGGGAATCAAATCAGAACACCCCGTGGAGGTCACAGTGGGCACATGGCGTGTTCACTAGTCCTCTCTCTCCAAAAACCTGGAGTTGGTGCTCGTGGCTGGGTTGTCACACTAGCAAACTTTCCAGGTCTCTTCAGCACCCAGCCTGTGGTTGGGGAACTAGGAACAGGTGTGAGATGATGGTGGCGCAGTGTGATTGGACCAGGTTGACAGGGCCTTACATTTCTTTCTTTCTGGTTTATACTACTAATAATATTCTCATCACAAGAGTGAAACCTGCCCTGGCTGGTGTGGCTCAGTGGATTGACTGCTGGCCTATGAACCAAAAGGTCACCAGTTTGATTCCCAGTCAGGGCACATACCTGGGTTGCAGGCGAGGTCCCCAGAAGGCATGTGAGAGACAACCATACATGGATATTTTTCTTCCTCTCTTTCTCCTTCTGTTCCCCTCAATCAATCAATCAAACAAACAAACAAACAAACAAATAAATAACTTCATCGAAATAAGAAATTTAAAAAAACAAAAGAGGGAAACCTACATCGAAGTATCACTGAGCAAAACTGAAATGCCCATACACCTCAACTCCATACCCACTGCCCACCCACTATCTCTCCTTTCTCTATTCCAGTTCCTGGTCTCAAACCAGGAAGAGAAAACCCCAAAGCACAAGTCCCATGGCGGTTCTCCACGTCTCCCAGGACCCGTGTTTTCATGCCAGAGCACCTTGCACACGGGCTGTGACTGCCCACTGGCCGTCTGTTGGTTTCGTAGACTGTAAGCGACAGCTGGCCAAAGCTGGGTTTTGCTGCGTTTTGCTGCGCTGGTGCTTGGCACAGCGCTTGCGAGGAGGAGGCAGCAGGACACTGTTCCCCAGGGCCCTGGGTGGAGGAGTGCAGGCTGCGTGGATAAATCATCTGCCTTTCTTAGGCCGGTTCACGCTTAAGGGACATTTAAGGGCCCAGCCTCTAAGCTGTGATCCAGTCAGGTCCTACACACTAGGGCCGTCTGAACTGAAGCCCCCTCAAATGAAGGGAAATGCATCAGTAATGCACTGAAGCAAAGGGGCCTGGCCTTGCAGGGAAGATGCGATGGGGCCATGGGACTGTCACCGATCCGAGCCTCATTTTCCTCACTTTCCGGAGGAAAGCTCTTAATAATGGAATTCATAAAATCTGCCCAGTTTAGGCAGAGAAACTGCAGAATAGGTCAGGGGCAAGGCTGTGCAGCAACCGCCCGCTACGTGCTCCCGAGGCCCGGGCTGCCCACCCCCGGTAGCCCTGTCGCTATGACCATTTGTCCAGCCCGTTTCGCCTCTAGACCCGGCCGGAGCCCTGCCGTGTCCTGCTGTCCTGGAAGCGAGCGCGAGTGGCAGGGAGCAGAGGCTGCCTTGTCTCTGGGCCCCTGGGGCTGCGCCGCCCTCCTGTGGCCGCGGGAGGAGACCTCCGGCCACCCTGCGGGCCCCCTCCCTCGGCGGGTGACATCACCGCATTCCTGTCCCGGCTCCTCCCGCCCGCACCGCGGTGACAGGCAAGCCGGGCCGGTAGTGGGGAGGAAGTGCGGGCCCGCTGCACCGAGCCCGTCCCTGCCGAGGTCGGCTCCCTGGGCTCTCGGGTGACAGCGCCGCGGCCGCCGGGCGCAGCGCCGGGCACGCGCCGCACAGAGCCGAGCGCCAGGCGGAGGGCCCAGCAGAGACGCGGGGAAAATGGCTGATGACTTTGGCTTCTTCTCCTCGTCGGAGAGCGGGGCCCCCGAGGCGGCCGAGGAGGACCCCGCGGCTGCTTTCCTGGCCCAGCAGGAGAGTGAGATCGCGGGCATAGAGAATGATGAGGGCTTCGGGGCACCTGCCCTCGGGCAGCCAGGACCCGCGAGCGGGGGTGAGTCAGCACGGTGGCCTGGGCACTGGGGGGCCCGGGGCTCGCACGGGGTACAAGGCTGGCGCAGCCTGGGCCTCCAAGCCTGCGGCCGAGTGCAAAGGGCCTGCTCTCTACCAGCCAGAAGCAGGCCTGCGGTGTGTGTGTGTGTGTGTGTGTGTGTGTGTGTGTGTGTGTGTGTGTGTGTGTGTTCCTGAGGAGGACCCCGGCAATGGGGAGGAAACTTGGAGATCCCCACCGGAGTCCCCACTTGAGTCTGTGGATCTGGTACTCCTGGGACAAGAATTCATGGTGACATTTCATCCCCAGGCCAGCTCCACCACTGCCTGGTTCTGGAATCCAGCCCTGGCAGGGTCACCTGAGCCTCCCCCCAGCCTGGCTGTCCTGGGCTCCCAGCTGAGCAGGGAAGGTGTGGGCACTACAGCAGACCTCTCTGCCCCTCAGACAAAGCCTCCTCCTACAGCAGGGGGCACTGGGTGCTCCAAGAACTCACCAACTTTCCCTTGGGACCACCTGCCATCCTGCAGTCACAGGGCTAGGCACTTTACTTCCATGCAATCATGTTATACACAGTGTTAAACCCATTTCAGAGATGGCAAAATTGAAGCTCAAAAAGTACAGTACTAAAACAACTAGCAAGTGGCAGAGCAACATTCTAGCTCTGTTTCTGTCAGACTCTGAGACCTCTCCAGCTGGGCACGCCGTCTTCCCCATGCCCGACTCTCGGACACACCAGGGCACGGAGGGCTTCGGGTCACATGGGGTCTGGCCCTCTGGCATCTCCGAGAGGTGGTCCGGGGCCATTGTGGTGGGCTTCAGACACAGGGTTCAGGGTCAGGGGTCTGGGCCTTGTGATGATGTTCCTGCTGTGGTTCTGGCTTGAAAGGAACAAAAGAACAATTTCTTAAAATGTTTAGTAAAAAAGTAGGTGTCGCCTTCATGGGCGCATCCAAAACAGCTGTTGTTTCCTATTAATGTCGTTGTTTTGGTGGGGGGTTATGGGCCTGTTGGAATAAGTGGTAGCTTCCTTTTTTTAAAAAAAAAAATTTATGAGTAAGGCATCTTATAGTCATGTTTGTATTCATTCAACATTTACTGAGCGTCTGCAGGGTGCCAGGCCCCTGGGGACACAGACATGACGGAAACAGTTCCTGTGGCTTGAGAAGCTTGCAGCTTCTCTGTAGCCCCTCGCTGTGAGGGATGAAACAGGCCTTTTGTAACATATAAGAAACTGGAGGCCCAGAGGGCTTGACTGTCTTGCCCAAAGTCACACAGCGATGAGCAACAGAGTTGGGACTTGATCCAGCACCAGGCCTCGAAAGTCTGGGCTCCATGCTCTTTCAAACACATCGCCAGTCACCCTGGGAGGCGATGGGCTGTCAGGGTGAGGAGGGGAGTGAGGCTTCTGTCCCCCAACAGCCAAGCCGCAGCTCAGCCCGGACCTCACACCTCTCGGGAATTCCCAGGAAATGCCTGTCTGCATTCACGCACCAGTATTCATTTGTCCACACCTCCTCCTTGAGACCATTGGCCTCCCCAGTCTGGTTGGCCTCAGGGATTCCCTGTTGAAAAGAGCCCAAGTCAGAACCCTCCGAGGGAGTAGAATCAGGCGCAGGGCAGCCAGAGGCCTCTGGGAGCCGAGCAGGTCCTGGCCTCTCCCAGGACAGCCTGGACAGGCAGCGCCCTCTCTGGCAGGGGTGGGGCACAGATTGGCCTTGTGCCTGAGGTGGCAGGGAGAGAAGCAGGGACAGGACCCTCTGAGGGTCTCCTGGACTCACACCACCGAAGCAGCAAATGCTTAGCTGCCTCCTGAGTGAGGCAAGGGATCTGGGAGGTATTGTGGGTTGGCAGCTCAGTGGGTGGCCAGGCAGGATGAACTTCATCTGCCCTCCTCGGCCTAAATGGTTCTGAGCAAGTAACGTCTCCTAACAAGCGCTGAGTGTCAGGAGCCCAGACGGATGGGGAACTATGCTTTGGCCTGCTGGGAGCTGTGCAGATGCTGGCTCCTGCCACTGCTGCCAGTCAGGACCTCTGAGATGATGCCCCTGTGCTGAGTGCCCTGACGTGGGGTCCCCAGGGCCCCTGGAGAGAGAGGTGACAGATGCAGGCCTGTGCCTGAGCCACACTGTCTCTCCTCTGGGGCCCGGGCTGGGGCCAGCCTGGGCAATGGACACTTTGTTTCCACTCCTCCTCCCGGGTGGGGCCCAGAAGGTTTACTTTTTCACACCCAGATTGCCGAGCATGACCACGCCCAGCTCTGCCCCTGACTTGCCTAGTCAGTTCCTGGCAAGCCTGTTTCCCCTCCCTAGTGGGCCTCCGTAAGCTCCCAGGAATGTTCTGGACCCTGTCTGCCCTCGTCCCAAAGAGGGTCAGGAATCTGAGTGGAACAGCACCCACAGGCACCCATGTCTGCATGCTCCTGTTCTGCTGGCCTCTGATCGGGGGCACGTGATTATAAATGTGCAACAGACGAATCAGAAAACACTGTGGGAAGAGATACTCGTCCTTCTGTGTGTGGGTGTGTGTGGGTTCCCAAGGAGGTTGAACTCCATGTCCAGAGGAGCGCTGGAGACTGGAGATGAGACTGGGAGACCGGTGCTGAGGCCCTCTCTGAAGGCTGGGGTGGGCCCCAGGCCCCTGGACCAGGGGCCTGAGCGTGGGACTTGGTTTAGAGTGGAGGAGGGTGGTGCAACTTCTGCTCCAGAGAGGCCAAGCACACAGACCACCATCATCCTGAATGGACCCTGGTAACGTAAGGCCCTTGTAGAGGAGGGGCCCTGGGGGAAGATGCTGCCGCTTGGGCGGGAGGAGCCCTGTCTGAATGCGTAGGGGTGACAGCCAACGGCGGCTGGTCAGACTCAGTCGCTGTTGGACTCTGAAAACAGAGTCGGTTATCATTTACAGCAACTGGGATTATTCCATGGACTGAGCGCCCCTCCCTGCACTCCCCAGCTGAACACACAGTTGCTGCTGGTAAAGGGATATGTGTCCATTTGTGGGCATCTCATGTGGCCTCCTGTGGCTTTTTGCTAGGAGGCACTGCAGGTTCTGAGAGGCCCCAGACAGCCTTGCAGCTAACAGTGGGCCCCCAAAGTGCAACTCCATTTCCATTCTGCCAGCACTTACTGTTCACACACTCTGTGCAGGAGTGTTTGGGAGCCGAGTGGGATACCAAGTCTGATAAAGGAGTGCATGGCCCCTAGGAGGACACAAGTAATTGCAAAGAGGGTGGGGGGTGCTGTAAAGTATTCCAGGAAACCCCATAGGTGAGACCTTCCATCAGAGCCAAGGGAAACAGGAACAGGAGTGGAGGGCTTCTCAGAGGAGGTGGCTCGTGAACTGGGTCTTGGAGAGTAAGAGACTAAGAGCGTTCTTTAGAGAGGGAAGCAGGAAGAAAGGCTTGGGGTACAGGACGGTGCGTTTGGGGAAGGAGGAAACCAGAATAGGGTTTGTGGGAGGGACTGGTGGGCAGTGAGGCAGCGGAAACGGACAGGGCACCAGTGGAATGATCCTCAGGTGCTCTGGTCTGAGGGTTGAGCTACTCATCCGACAGACATTTACTGAGTCCCTGTTACGTGCCAGGCACTGGGTGCTGGGCCCCAGCAGTGGACGAAACAAAGTCCCTGCCCTCATGGAGGGTCCATTCAAGGGGGGAGGACAGACAGCACACACACACACATATCAGCTGTGGTAAGTGCTATGGAGCAAATACTACCAGGGTGGTGGGGTGCTTGAAGGATGAACGTGTGGGGGGGGCGGGGAAGGCCAGTAATGAGGCCCCCCGGGGCTGAAGGAGCCAGACAGCGGCCGAAGGAGGTGGGTAGGGAGGCCTTGTAGGCAGAGGGAGCAGCACCTGCCGCGTCCCAGAGGCGGGGCGGCCAGTAGACCACTGTGGTCCATGGGAAGTGGGTTTCCTTTGGGTTTGTTTTTATTATATTTTACACCAGAGGAGTGACACAGGTAAGCACATGCTTTGTGGGCACACTTTGCGGGCAAGAGCTGGGGCTGCGGCAGGGCAGGGAGCAAGTGGGAGCCCTGGCATTGGTCTGAAAGGGGGTTGGCACAGGGCAAAGCTGGAGTCGGGGGCCTGCGAGTGAGCAAAAGCCGGTCACTCACTCTTTCTTTCTTCAGTGCATTTATTCATTTGTTTGTTCAACAAATGGCTTCTGACTCTTACTGGGTCCCAGGCACCCTGCGGGGCTCTGGGAAAGATGGCAGTGAGGGAAAAGGTGGCACGTGGCCCCTCCGGGTGTCTGCCACCAGCAGGGTGAGAGTGAGGCTGGAGCCAGGCAGGGCTCAAGGAGCGGAGGGTAACTTTGAGGGTCACTGTTGCCGCAGAAGCCACAGGAATTTGTGACTAATCGGATGTCAGGGAAAGGGGCCAGGAGGAGTCACAGTCAGAGCCAAATGAAGTCCTGAGAGAAGCAGGAGGAGGAAAAATAGGGCAGGTGCTTCCTGGTGGGGCCTGCACTTCCTGCTCTCCCAGGTGGAGCTGTCGCTCCAGGTGCAGCAGGGACAGGTGGGTACTCGAGGGCCCTCTACCTCAGCCCTTGCAGACCCTGGCCTGAGCCTGCAGCGCCTCTGCCTGCGCCCACTCCCTGCGCCCACTCCCTGCTCCCTGGGTGGGCACAGGCTCCGAGATGGTTGGGCCATTCTCAGCTCAGTGGAGGGTAAACTGACTTCAGGGAGGAGAGGAGCGCTCATGGACTGGATGGCCATGGCCATGGGCAACCACGTTGCCTCTTGGGGCCTCAGTTTGGGAATCTCTACAATGGGTCGGTCACAACTTCATCACAGTCACAAGGCTGTGGTGAAAATCGGATGTGTTAAAGGCTGGGAGAAGGCGTGGTGAGCAAAGTCCTGAGCCCAAGTGCCCGTAGTATCTGGGTGGGGACAGTCGGCACACGACCCTGTGGACAGGGCTTGGCTCAGGCGCTGACGTGGGGCCTGCTGTAGGCTGAGCAACGAGTGATGCTGTCTCCTTGTTCTCTCTCTAGCTGGTTCTGAGGACATGGGGACCACGATCAACGGAGATGTGTTTCAGGTGAGCAAGACTCTGCCCTCTTGGCGGCAGGGACTGACAGCCTGGGTCTCGGGACCCTCTGAGCCCGCCGTCAGTGGGATTGCAGCATCTGGCCTCCTGATCACTCTGGTCTGATGCACTGGGGTGGGACACAGAGGTTTGACCGGTTTTCTTGTCATGCAGGACAAGGGGATGAGGGAGAAAGACCAGGAGAGGCAGGGATTGGTGGGTGTGGCCTCAGTCTGCCCATGGTGATGTCCTGCTTCCAGAGGGAGGGATGGAGTGGCCCACAGTGGCATGGATGGAAGCACAGGGCCCTGCCCCTGTGGGCCTCCCGGGTCAACCTGAATGGCTGTCTGTAACCGGGCAGGCCTTTGACCCAGAGGCTGCACTTCTCAGAACTTGCCCTCAGGAAAGAACTGGACAGGGACACCCGGACTGTTTGCAGGATTATGTGTACACAGTAGCCGGCAAGTGGAAACAACCTAAGTGTCTAGCCGGGGGCCTGGGGGGGCAAGCTAGACACCCACACTGCTGTTAAAAGGGCAGTCGGAGCTTTCTGTGCTGGGGCAAAAAGATGCCCACCATACAGTAAGTGGAGATGCAGTTTGCAGAATAATGTGCACTGTATGGTCCTGCCTTTTTTTTTTTTTTTTTTTTTTAGAAATATGTTTGTGCAAAATATCAGAAAGGATGTGTACCAACTGTTAACAGTGGTTAGCCCTGAGGTGAGGAATGTGGAGGGATACGAGGAGGGCTTTCACTTTCATTGTGTAAAAATCCCTATAGTGGCCCTGTACTGCGAGCGCACACACACACACACACACACCCCAAAACATTGAGTGCGGGCTTTTCTGGTTGAAGACTGCCTGTCTCTGTGCCAGCCCAACCCTCCTCCCCTCATACATATGTAAATTGGTTTAAAAGTACCTAGACTGATGAATAATTATGCCGTACACTTGAAACTCATGTAATATTGTAGGCGAACTATACTTTCATTTAAAAAAGTATTTAGCCCTGGCTGGTGTGGCTCAGTGGATTGAGTGCTGGCCTGCAAACCAAAAGGTTACAGATTCGATCCCCAGCCAGGGCACATGCCTGGGTTGCAGGCCAAGTCCCCACCTGTGGGCATGTGAGATGCAACCAATCGATGTTTCTCTCCGTCTCTCCCTCCCTTCCCTTCTCTCTAAAAATAAATAAATAAATAATCTTTTAAAAAATAGTATTTAGGCTTAGAGACCTTGGCCTGCAGATGGTGTCCCCAGGACCCCACAGATGCAACAGTCCTCACCCCCCAACCCCCACTTTTGCCTGGGTGGGGCGGAGCCTTCAGTGGCTGAGCCTTAATTCCTGCCAGACTGGGTCAAAGACCCCTGCTCACGTGGCTGCAGCTCCACCCCTCCGGGATCCACCCTGTCCCCCCTGCGCCTCCCCCACCCCCCCCACCCCGGGGCTGCCAGCCCTGTTGCCCTGTTGCCCTGTGGAGGAGCTGACCTCCTGAATCCTCAGGGAGAATAAACAATACATTCTTATGTAAGAGGGATGGGCTGGTACCTTACAAAAGGAAACTGGCCAAGTCCTGTTTCTGGAAAATTACTCAACTATCTTCAAGCTAGAAGAGTCCATCTCTGGGGCTTTAGGACTTTGAGTCCGTGTGGGCCTGAGAGCCCCAAATACTCAGCATGCCTCCTGTTCAGTTTGGTAGACCATTGAGGCCCCAGCTGCCCCTGCCCCAGGCACACTCAGAAGGACTCTGCTTGGCCCAGAGGTCTGGGTCCTAAAGTGGGCCTGGAGCTGGAGACGCCCTTGGAAACGCAGAAGAGGCTGGAGTTTTCCCTTTCTGTAGATTAGGGTCTGAGCCTGCTGCCTGCTCGCCCTCCAGCCTTGCTTTGTGTGTGGTGGGTCTGAGGAAGAAGCTGGGCCTCCTCCCCACTCTCAGCGGGAGCACTCATTGTCATTCTCATTGGTCCCAGTGATAACCCCAGATATGTGTCTTTGTAAATTGTTTCATATCCGTGCCACCCTTGAAGCCTTACGGGCAAGAAGGGTCACAGATGAGGCCCGTCACCCAGAAGCCAGGTCCACCAGACCTCCTGGCCCTGCCCTGGTGCCCTTTGCACCGCATCACATCCTTGTAGGTGGACCGTGCAGGCGGGTGGCCAGTGAAAGGCTCAGGATTGAACTCAGAGCATGGTCTGGCTTGTGCTGCAGGGAAGGGAAGCGGAGCCTTGCATACCCAATACTTTCAAGGAACTGGGCAGAGCTTTCTTGCTACTTTTGTTGTTGTTGTTATTGTTTGTTGCTGTTTTTGGTGGCAGCCTGTGGGCCCCTAGGGGGTCCAGCTAGGAACCTGATCCCCAGCAAGGCCTAAGGATAAGCCTGCTCACTCCTGTTCCAGTTCCATCTGGGGAACGGAATAGGAGTTCCCTCCTCCTGTGCAAACTCTCCTTGCCCCCACTCACTGTGCCCCTCACCTCACTTTGAGCTACTTAGAGGAATCAAATGCTCGGCTCAGCTTAGCTTTAGCTGCTCAGTCCCAAAGACAAATACGCCTCACCCTCCCTTCTCTGTGGCTCTGGAGTCACAGCGCGGCGTGGCCCACGGAGGTGCTCGCGTGGAGCCCAGCAGCAGGGGGCCACAGGAGAGGGTTGCCTCTGGGCCTGCCACTCCCGGCCCCTCCCCTCTCCAGCTCAGAGCGTGCCTGCAGCCGCGGGTGGGCCCTCCCAGGCTGCCAGCCTTCTGGGCAGCTGACCTGCTTTCCTCACTGGGACATTCCGCGAATAAAGAGCAGCCCTGAGGTCCTCCCCCGGCTCCGCCCACACTACTCGCTGGCAGAGGCGGGGCCAGAGAGCTGCCAGAGACCGGCAAACCGCGTCTCAGCGTCTCAGAACTTCGTCTGCGGGCAGCCCCACCGCGCTCCTCCTGGTCGCGGTGCGGCCTGGCTCGGTGCACCTAGGCTGCCTGCTGACCCTCTCACGTGCACAGCGTGTACCGGGTGGCGTTTGTTACACATGGTCCTCACTTCGCATCCTGAGTGGGATGTTGCTCCTACCATTTGACAGGTGATCAAGCACAAGAAGCCCAGGAAAGGGTCTCTCAAAGGCCCCGCATCCAGTGAGTGGCAGGAAGGGACTTGAAGCCCAGCCCCCCTGATGCTGTGTCCCAGACTGTTCCCGAGCCCCCCACTTCGCTCTGCCAGGTGGCGGTCGCTCCTTCCAGGAGTGAGCTCAGGGTCCCTGAGTGCTGAGTACCGCAAGCTGCACTGGGGCGGTGGGTGTGGACAGAGGCAACCCCAGGCTGTGTTTGTCCTCAGAGAGCTTGCTTGCGGGAAGAAGTGCGGGTTGAGCAGGTTGAGCGGGGCAGCGAAGGCTCCGAGCCTGCGGAGTCTGAAGAGCCCTGTCAGGCACCGCCCAGGAGCTTCCCAAACCCCTATGATGTAGGTCTGTCATCGTCCCCACTTTACAGGTGAGGAGGGGGACTCATCTGGAGTTCAAGCTTGCTCTGGTGATACAGCAGGGACTTGAACCAGGCTCAGGCCCCAGGTGCTGCCCTGAAGTCGGGAGGGCCCCCAGGAGGGGGTGCTGAAAGTGGGGTGGAGGCTGCCTGAGGGGGTGTGGATGGTCCTGGCTGACAGGACAGCACGTGCCACGGCATGGAGAGTATGACTCTGTCCATGGCTTCCCAGAGCCGGGGGCCACTGCAGAGAGAGGGGAGCCTGCGGAGGCCAGAGGCAGCAGGACTGTGCGACAGGCCCAGCTGCCAGCCAGAGCATGTGGGAGCTGCACCTCTGGGGGTGGGGGGGCAGGGGAGGCAGGCCCAGCTTCACTTCTGGCTTTTCTTAGCCAGATGACCTTGGACTAGTCATTGCTCGAGCCAGATCTCTCAGGTCTGTGGAGAAAATCCGCAGCCCAAGAAGCTTCCTATTAATCCTGACCCAGCCACTGAGTGAGCCCAGGGGGTGTGTGTGTGAGACAGAGATGAGGGAGGGACAGGGGCCGAGGGGGCAGGCTCTGAGCCTGGGAAGATACATTTATCTGGGAGACAGAACGTAGGCGCACAAACCATGTGACGCAGAAGTGACTTTGGTCCCTTTTGGCTACTCTGTGGCCACTATGTCCACACCCGGGGATCAGTGTGAGTCCCAGCTCTGCCACTTCCTGGCTGGGTGACCTTGGGACTTTAGTGCTAGCTAGACTTTCTCGACCTGTAAAACAAAGGCCATAAAGCCACCCTGTACAATGGCGCAGATCAAAGAGAACCTTTCGATTGCCAGTTCCCTGCTAGTTCTAAAGCTCTGTAACCTGGGAGTTTTCATTTTAGGACAAGCTTTGAGGGATGGTGGGCCCTAAGGGACAAGGAGGATGAGCCTCCTGCCCAGGGGACCCTGCCAGCCCCTCTCTCACTCCATGTCCTCCACACCGGGTGACATCTCTGTGCTCAGAGCTTCCCAAAGGCGCTTATGCTGCCCTTGGCCGGAAATGCCCTCCCCCCATCTCTTCTTGTCCCACTCTGCCCTCAGGATGGAATGGTCCTGCCGGTCCTGCTCCCTGGGGCCCCTGACCTGGGTCATAGCATGCCTGCCTCCCCCGCCCCCCCGCCCCTTCCCCATGGTCCTTGGTGTGGGACAGCTCCCAGCTGACGGGCTGTGTCTGTGTCGTTCACCCCTGTCCCCAAGCCTGAGCATGTTAATTCATGCAGTAAATGTTCTTGAACTCTGCTTGCAGCCAGGCCCTCCTGTCCTGGATGCTGCTCACAGACAGGCAGTCTGTCCCCAAGGAGGGAGGAGACAGACAGTGATCAGTGAACAAACCTGTCTTCTCAGATTGCAACAGGTGCCAAGAAGCAGGTAAAATGCAGCCAGCACCTGGACGAACATGTTCACAAGAGAAACTGTAGTCTGCAGGCGGGACTGGTCCAGGATTGGGCAGGGGTCCCAGCAGCCTGGCCTCAGGACAGGGTCGCTCTCTGAAGTGGACGGGGTGCCACTCGTGCTCTCTAGATTCGGGGCCTGGAAGGGTCCCTGGGGGTGTCAGGAGACTAAACTCAAGAGCAGTGCTGTACAGGAAAGAGGAATAAAAGCTCCACCCAAAATGCCCCACCCAAGGGTGGGCCTGACCCGAGGTGCCAGGCTACAACACCCTACCCTGGGCCTTCCCTTCCCTGCCCCCAGATAGCCGGAGGCTGGCGTGTGCCCCTCCGCCCCGCCTGCACCCCTCTGGCAAGCGCGCACACACACAGCGCCTGCTCTGATCCGGCTGCTGCGCAGCACTGGCCGCAGGTCTGAGGCCACGGCAGCGCACGCCGGACACAGGGCCTGCCAGATGCTGTTGTGGGCAACTCGGATGTTCGAGGCAGTTTGGATGAGTGCTTGAAGGAGGGGCATGAGGGCATGGAAGGGTGGAACTGGAGCTTAGAGGCTCAAACCAGGTCCCGCCCTGCCTGCCCTCAGCCTCCAGTGGGACACTTACACAGTAGAGGGTGAAGGCTGTGACAGAGCATAGAGGGAAGGGGTGTGACATCTGCTTGGGGTTAGGAACTATCCCAGAGCTTGTGATTTTTGAGCTGGAATCTCCGTGGGATGGAGTAAGATTTCATCAGCTGGAGAAGGGAGGAGAGACAACCTCAGACCGAAAGCACAGGCGGCACAGGAGTGGGTGGGATGTGTGTGGACAGGACGGCGCAGGGCACACCGAGTGCCAGGGTGGGCGTTTTGGGGGATGGGACTGGCTCATAAAAGGCTTGGCTTGACTAGAGGGGAGCTGCATCCTTACTGGGCTGGGCTGTGAACCCCGGCACTTGGAGTCCCTGCCTCTGGCAGGTGTTGTGGAGAAGTGGGAAAAGCCCTGGCCTAGGGGTCAGAGGCTCTGCCACCACATCATGCCATCTCTTGTGGCCTCCGTTTCCTCCCCTATAAAATGGGAAGGAATAGCCCTGGCTGGTGTGGCTCAGTGGATTGAGTGCTGGCCTGTGAACCCAAGGGTTGCTAGTTCAGTTCCCAGTCAGGGCACATGCCTGGGTTGTGGGCTAGGTCTCCAGTTGGGTGTGTGTGTGTGTGTGTGTGAGTAGCAACCGATGTATATCTCTCTCACACAATGCTGTTTCTCTCCCTCTTTCTCTCTCCTTCCTTTCCCCTGTCTCCACAGGTAAATAATAAAATCTTAAAGAAATAATATAAAATGGGAATGAATAATAATAATGCTAGCTACCATTCAGTCTTCTTAATGCGTTACGAATAGTGTTGCACCAAGTCCTCACAGCAGCTCTTAGAGGTGGTTTTATTATTACCCCCATTTCAGATGAGAAAACAGGCCCGAGGTTAAGTGCCTTGCCCCTGCTCACGTGCGCCTCCAGTCAGCAGCAAGGGTGGGGTTTTCGGCCGGACGCTCTGACTGCAGAGTCCATGTCCTTCGCCACATTCCTAGCCGTGGCCACCCCACCTATCTCAGGGCTGCCTGTTCACTGAACACATACTTACGGAGCATCTACTGTGTGCCAGTCAGTGTGCTGGGCGCTGAGGACACAGCAGGGAACAGGACAGACAAGTCCTTCTTGTCACCGTGAAAGTGGCATTCTGATGGAAGAGACAGACAATAGACAAGCAAACTCAGAGTGAGGTCATTTCAGACCGTGTGCGTATTATTGGGTAAATAAAACTGTCGCAGAGATGGACTTTAGTGATAGGAACTCACTGTGTGCCAAGAAGCGTGAGAAGGTCTTAACATTTGTAAAACTCGTTTCATTCTGATATCAACCCTAAGGAGTGGGTACTCTTATTTAGCCCATTTTATGACGAGGAAAGTGAAGCACAGAGAGGTTGAGTGACTTGTCCAGGGTCACACAGGGAGAAGGGTTGCTGGCAGAGGGCACAGCAGGTGCAAAGGAGACAGTGGATGTGAGGTTGTTCGAGATGTGTGGGGGTCCCCTGATCATGGGGCAGCAGAGACGGGGGTGGGCAGGTGGATGTCCCTGGTGCACAGCTCTGTGTTTGTGTCCTAGGAGGCTAATGGCCCAGCTGATGGCTACGCTGCCATTGCCCAGGCTGACAGGCTGACGCAGGAGCCCGAGAGCATCCGCAAGTGGAGAGAGGAGCAGAGGAAACGGTTGCAAGAGCTGGGTGAGGGCAGGGCTGAGGCCAGGTTGGCTGTCTGGGGCACAGGGAGGAGTGGGGACACCAGGGCACCTGTCCCCCTGTTAGTGTGGGAACTGTGTCGGGGTGGGCTCTGGGAGCTGGGGCAGGAGCACCAGGGCGGCTGTGCCCTTTGCGTCTACTGGAAAGACGCCACTCATGCTCCCGCTGGGGTTGCAGATGCTGCCTCCAAGGTGACAGAACAAGAGTGGCGGGAGAAGGCCAAGAAGGACCTGGAGGAGTGGAACCAGCGCCAGAGTGAGCAAGTCGAAAAGAACAAGATCAACAACCGGTGAGAGATGCTACGGGGACAGGAGAGGGGCAATGGGGACAGGAGAGGGGCAGTGGGGATGTGAGGGTGCCATTGGACAAGGAGAGCAGCTGTGGTATTGGGGGACTCTCTCGAGATGGGTGGTCTGGTGCAAGACTGCAGAGGAAGGAGAGGCTGGAACGCCCAGGAGTGCTTCTTCGGGGCCTCTGTAGAGCAGGTCACTGTCACTCTCTCACCTCCTCACCGTGTCTGAGAGAAGTGAGCTCTGCAGTCAGCAGAAGGGGTCCCAGGTCCCTGGGACCTGAGCCAGACCGTTCTAGGGCCTGCCCACTGGGCCTGGGCCCACTGCGACCTCTGTCCGTGTCACAGAGAGCTCAGACCTGCCTGGGAGCGAGGATGCACTCTGGGGACGGGGTTTGGTTGCTTGCAGCGCTTCCACCCAGAGTGGCAGGGGCAGATGCCCTGGACTCAGGGGCCAGCACGAAGTCAGCTGGCATCCACTTCTGCTGTCTCTCAGCCCCCCTTTCCTCTGTGGGGCCTTTCCACTGTTGCACCATGCCCCTGGGATAGGGACAGAGGGGCCCCAGCAGCTCCAGGCTTCTGTTCTATTCACTTGGCAACCTCAGTGAAAATAAGAGAGCCTCTTGCTCCAATAGCTCCAGCGTAAGTCCTGGGCCTGACCCTCATTGGTGGGGCATGGATCAGGCCTGGTGACTGTCCCAGAGGCAGGGACCCCCTGATGAACTCAGCTGGGGCAATAGTCCCTGTCCTTGGGGTGTGCATGGGGTCAGTCCTATCCAAACCACAGGGACTGAAGTGAGGGCATCCTGACAATCAGGGTGCCCTTCCTGGAAGAAGGGGGATGAATGCTGAGCAGGCAAAAACAGCAGATGCCACCTTTGTAGAAATGGTCTCAGAGCATTTCTGAGATATTGCCTGAAGCCCAGCCTTTGAGGCTGTGCCCTCCAAGGTACCAAGCCTGCCAGGAAGGGGAGGCCGACTCTGGGAAGCCACTGCACTTGTGTTGAGAAGCTGCTGCATGCCATGCTCTGGGCTGGGGACCAGGAAGACAGATGAGAAGGACACAGCCTGTATCTTTGGAGCTCAGAGGAGAGAAACCCCAGCGGTGCTGAGCTCCACAGCAGGGCCTGGGTGCACGGGCTGTGGAAGCAGGGATGCTGGTGGGGAGGCACCTTGGTGTCCGGGGAACCGGGCTTTGGAGGATGGCTAGGAGTTCATCAGGAAAAAGAGGGCAGGAGTAGGGGCGGGAAACCTAGACCAGGGGACACAATGACATGAAAGAGAGGACCTTGCCTCTTGGGCGGCAGGGAGTCAGGGGGGTGGTGGGGGAGGCACCCGTGCTGCGCAGGCATGGGCAGCGGGGGCCTTGGAAGTTTTGTGAAGAGTGATGTGGTCCTGGCTCAGTCTTAGCGAAGGCACTGGTTGCGGGGACCGGCGGGGAGGCGGGGTCCCTGCTCTCCTTGAGGCTGTGGAGAGTTGCTGAGCCTTCCAGAACTGCTTCTTAACGCCTCTGGAACTGGAGGTACTAACGCTGTCTCTCTTTCTCTTTAACCCTCTGCCTGTCTGTCTGTCATGCTGTCCTGCCCCCCCGCCCCCCCCACCTAACCCCTTTCCCTTAAGGATCGCTGACAAAGCATTCTACCAGCAGCCAGATGCTGACGTCATCGGCTACGTGTACGTGTGTCTCTGGGGCTCCCCTGGCTGGGGGAGCTGGAGAGGGCGAGGCTCCTGTGTGGCTGGCAGTTTCTTTTTTTTTTCTTTTTTAGATTTTATTTATTCATGTTTAGAGAGCAGGGAAGGGAGGGAGAGAAACATTGATGTGCTAGAGGATCATTGATCGGTTGCCTCTCATATGCCCCCAACTAGGGACCTGGCCCACAATCCAGGATGTGCCCTGACCAGGAATCGAACTGGTGACATTTTGGGTTAGCCAGATGATGCTAAACCCACTGAGCTGGAGCATTCAGGGCAAGACAGTTTCTTGAGTCTCCTGCTTCTGGGGTGTAAGAGTGTGACTTGGTGGGGTGGGGGGTGGAAGGCAGGGGCAGGGAGGGAATGACCAGAGCAGGTGAATACCTGGGTAAGTGCAGCCCCTCCAGCCCTCCAGCAAATGTTTATTGAGGCCTCTTCTGCTTGGAGGCACCATTGCTAAATCCAGGCAGAAAAGAAAAGAATGCACCAGCTATGCCTGGGTGGGAGGAGTGAGTGGCAAAGCACCCCAACTCCTTCCTGAAGAGATGCTTCCTGGGGGTGGCAGGTGGGGTGAGGAGGGCTTCTGTTGAACAAAGCAGACAGAGTGCCGGTTGCTGGAGATTCAGGGAGCACTGGGAGCACCGCATCCCCTTCTGTGCCCCAGGTGCACTGCTCCCCCTTGGAGCCCCTCCCAGAGTCAGGCCACCAGCCCTGCTCGACTACCACAGGGCCCTCACCTGTGTTCCTGGCTTGGGCTCTAGTTGGTATTGACTAGTCTAGATGAGATGGCAGAGGTTCCTTCTCATGTCACCACCATTGGTTGACAGCGACACCTAGCGGTGTGTGGGGGATTGCGAAGCTGAAGGGAAAATGGGGTGATGAGTGTGTGTGAGGTCAGCCAAGGACTGGCAGTTTCTCGCGCTGGGCACACCATGGGCAGGGCAGTGATGCTCTCAGGCTAACCCTCCTCTTGCAGGGCCAAGGACACCCCGCATGAGAGCCCTTCGCTCCTACCTTTCATCTGCTCTCTCGCTGTCCAGTCCTTATGGGCACTTACTTACTTGCCCAGTGCCAGTCTGGTCAGACAGGAAGAGGGCATGCATGGTTTACTCCCCCGAGTTGCTCATGGCCGGCCGGGAGTGTGTGGTAATGAGAGCTGCGGAGAAGGGCACATGAGGCTCTGGAAGCCACCTTCTGCGTGGGAGCCAGGGCGGGCCTCAGAGATGCGGGACCTTCAGCTGGACCTTAAAGTGGGTGGAGGAACGACTCGTGGGCAAGGGGACTAGAGGGGAAGAGCCCCTAGGTGGAAGCAGCGGGGGAGGGGGGCGGACAACGGTGATGAGATAGGCGACACCTAGTGGCCCGCGGCTGCAGGCTGTGGAGCTTGGGCCGGCTGCAAAAAAACGCCTGTTGAGACGACAGGCGGAGAAGCTGACCCTGAAGGTGGCGGGGATCCACGAGGTTTCAAGCAAGAAAGTGGGGATGGCAGAGGGGCAGAGGGGCATCGGGGCTGCAGCGGGGTGGTCCGTGCTCCTGTTGTGCCCCAGAAAATGGCCCAAGGAGCACGCAAGGGAGTCTTGAAGAGGGAGAGTGCAGACCAGCACGTCCCTGACTTTCATGTGCCTGGGAATCACCAGAGGATCTTGTCAAAATGAGGGTTCTGAAGCAGTGGGACTGAGCTGAGGCCGTGATTCTGCGTTGCCAGCAAGCTCCGTGGTGGTGCAGATGCGGCAGGACCCCCACCACACATTAAGCTGCAAGTTTAGCGGGAGCCAGCCCCTAGGAAAGCCTCCTTTGGCCCCTGCACATCTGACTCTGCACAGCAGCCTCCCTCTTCCTGAGCTTGCACACGCCCGCCACCTCGTCAGGTTCTCAGGCCACTCCAAGGTGGACACTCTGATCCTCACTCGACAGGTGGTAATGAGCAAGATCACTGTGGAGGGGGAAAGTCACCGGTAAGGTGCCAGAGGTCATGAGCGCCATCTGCCACTGCCTGGTCATGCCTGAGGTGCAGAGCCGGCTGCCACGGGCGGACGGGATTTCCAGGGACCCTCAATGGGCAAACAAGACACAGCCCCAGCACTCCCCACCTAAGAATCCTGTATTGTCTATCTCTTAGTAATGCCCACGTTTAAGTTTTGTCTATGAAACTGTATTTACGATGCTGTCTTTCTACTGTTCCTTCATTTGTGGCTTCTATACCTGTCAGCTGGAACTTCTAATGAAGAAGCCATCAGTTGTCAGTAATTTAATTCCAACCAAAAGCAAAAGCTTAAATGAATGGAGCAGTCCTCATGCCGTGGTTCCATAGATGGGTTGTTCCAGGGTAAAAAGTGCTCTGCCATCAGCCAACCTTGGGCTGGAGTGGACTCTCTGTGTCACTACTCCTCCCATGCACATTAGCACGGGGAAGGCTCTGAAAGGCAGGCTTTGGAGATCCTCTCTGAGTTTCCTGAGTGTTTGATCACAACCCTCTCCTGGAAAACATTCAGAGGGTGAGAGGACCATGAGCAATGCCCAACTAGGTACTTCAGTTCGTTTGTGGTTAGTCAATGTCCTGTCCCTGCCAAATTAATGGAAACATTGAAAACGGCTGAGGCACCACTTCAGTTCCTGTGAGGACCATTAGGTGCCAGGAGCCCCAGGTGGGGAAGTTCATGCTGGAGAGGCAATAACTGGGAAGTGCTTAGGCTGTGGCAGGGGCAAGGTGGGGGAGGACAGGAGGGCACTTGAACTGGGGTGGTAAGGGAAGGCCTCTCTGAGGAGAGGCCTGCACTCGGCCCTGAATGAGAATCAAGCAGCCGTGAGCAGTAGGTCTGGGGGGGACAGCATTCCCAGAACAGGTGACAAGTGCAGAGGCCCTGAGACAGGACCAACCTAGGCTTTACCTGATGCCAAGGCTGTTCCTGAGGCCTGAGGTCAGAGGGCACAGGGCTGGGGAGGACCCCTCCAGACACAGTAGCCCAGAGTAGGTGGGGCAAAGCAGCCTTGCTCAGCAGGGGCAGAGCATCGCTGATGCAGGACAATGGCAGACAGCTCTGAGATCTCTGTCCCGTCTCTGCCTGCAGGGCATCCGAGGAGGCTTTCGTGAAGGAATCCGAGGAGGACAGCCCAGGCACAGAGTGGGAGAAGGTGGCCCAGCTGTGCGACTTCAACCCCAAGAGCAGCAAGCAGTGCAAAGACGTGTCCCGCCTGCGCTCCGTGCTCATGTCCCTGAAGCAGACACCGCTGTCCCGCTAGGTGCCTGCCACCAGTGCGGCCGCAGAGCTTGGGCAGACCCGGGGCAGAGGAGGAGCAGCTGCTTCCGGCAGAGGGGAGGGAAGCCTGCAGCAGCTGCTGCACAGCCCACTCCCTCTCCCCCCATGGCCCGGGGCTGGGCAGGGAACACACTGGCCCTCTCACCCTCACTCCCTCCTGGCCCTGTGGCCCAGCCCCTCACACCGCCTCTCAGTCCACAGAGTTGTGACTGTCCCTCCCGATGTATTTTTTTCTTGGCTTAAAGGGTGTGTTGTTAACTCTTTTTACACTTATTTATTACCATTCTCATTTCTCTGGAAGCACAAATGGTGTCAGGGCTCAGTTTGTGCTTGCAACTTCCTGAGCCTCACGGCCTTGAGAGAAGATGAGGCTCTTCCCTTGGAAACCCAGGAGCTCCCAGCTGGAAGTGGGGGCCCTGGCTGCCTGGGTCTGCTGCCTCCACCCCCAGGAGGAAAGAACCCGCCACTCTCAGGGACTGCTGTTGCCACCTTGACCTCTTCTGATCCTTGAACCAGCCTGTGAGATGGAGATCCTGGTGTTCCCAGGATCATGCAGTGCAGGCACAAGGCTCCCAGAAGTCAGGGGCATGAAATGGGAGGGCAGAGGCCAGAGCAGGGGCTCCCCGTGGAGGCTCGTCTCAGCCTGGCAGAGAGGCCGGTGAAAGGTGGCCTCCGCCAGCTCCCCTTCTGTGGCACTGGCCGGGCGCTCTGCATGTGGAGGGCCCAGGGCTCTCCTTCCTTCAGCTGCGCCCTCCTGTGGATTTGGGGTAGAGAGCCTTGACCACACCTTCTTGCCCTGCAGCAGAGGTTGCAAAGGTGGCGTCCTTCAAAATACTGTGATGATCTGCCCAGTGACTAAAAAGACTAGAGTCACTGCCAGCTGAATTAGTTTCCCAGAACTGCTGTGCCAGTGTACGACACATGTGGCTTAGAGCAACAGAGCACCCTCCCCCTGGAGGCTGGAAGTCCAGGTGTCAGTAGGGCCCAGTCCCTGTGAAGGCCGCAGGGGAGGGTCGTTTCAGCTTTTCCGTTTCCTGGCCACGTCCGGCGGTCCTTGGCCTGTAGATGCATCACTACAATCTTGAGTTTGCCTTCGAGTGGCCTGTCCTCCATGTGCGTCTGTCTTTACCCTGATTTCCCCCTTTTTATAAGGAAAACTAGTCATATTGGATGGGGGCCCACCTTAATCTCATTTTCACTGGATTACCTCTGTAAAGACCCTATTTCCAAATAAGGTCAAATCTTAGGTACTGGAGTTAGGACTTAAATGTATCTTTTTGAGGGATGATACGATAATGTCTACAGTTAACAAAGTTACCATTCCCCTTAGAAGTGCCATAGTCATCACCAATCCACATCGATTTCTTGAAGCTTTTTAAAAAAATTTTTTAAAAGATTTTATTCATTAATTTCCAGAGAGGGGTAGGGAGGGAAAAAGAGGGAAACATCAATGTCTGGTTGCCTCTCACTCACCCCTTACTGGGGACCTGGCCTGCAACCCAGGTACATGCTCTGACTCAGAATCAAACCAGTGACCCTTTGGTTTGCAGTCTTGGCGCTCAATCCACTGAGCCACACCAGCCAGGGCCCATTTCTTGAGGCCAAAGGACAGCACAGTGCACTGCTCTGCACGCATTACCTTTCCCTTAAGCTGAGAGACCACAGAGGGGGCAAGCAGTGCAGCTGACCCCGGTCATGCATCCCTCAAATCTAGACTGTCAGGGTGCTGGAGAAGTGGGTGTGTCTTCTTTACCCCCTCTTTCCCATTCTGGCCACTTGCAGCCTGTGTTGGAATTAATGGAGTCACACATGGAAAGGAACTAGTTCCGAATTGGCACTTCTGAGCTGGCTGCAACCACAGACCAGGGACACCTGTTTGACAGTGCACACAAATGCAAAAGTGACAGGTAGCCTGTCTCTAGAGTTTGCTCAGGTCCCCAGCCTCCTTTGTTCCTCCACTCCAAGACACCAGGCACACAAACCACTGCCAGGCTCTGGAACTGTGCTTCATCCACTCCACCAGACTGCTTCTCTGAGCCTGTTTCCCGTTCTGTTAAATGAGGCAAGAACTAGGGCAGAATGGTCTCGATTCAGGGGTCTTAGGTGCTCTCAGGAGGTGGGAGGGGTGTGAGGAGCAGGAGCACAGGGGAGGGCTGAAGCCCTGCCTCTGTCAGGACGACGGCAGGCCTAGTCTTAAGGAAGGCTTGTCTACTGCAAGTTTGGAAATTGTCGGAAAGATCCTCTTCCCCCTCCCAAATAGTATCATCCTAGGGAATCTCTGCTCTTTATCAGTGCCCTTGCTGCAGCAAAGTTTGGGAGTCACTAGGTCATATCATTTCTAAGGGCGTCTGCAGTCTTCAGTGTGTTTACACCTAAAACCAAAGACCAGACACCTTGTGGGCGAGACTGGGAATTAATTGATAAGATTACAAGTGGATCAGAGTTTATTAAGTAGGGAGTGGAGAAGGTGCGGCAAAATAGAAGTATGCAACATCCAAACAGAAGGGAACCTAAGATTCCTGGGGAAAAATATCCTCTATTCAATTGGCCACTTCTTCCCCCATTGACACAGGGGCTTGTCAGGGAATAAGTCCGGTGGCAGGACTGGTAGTTGCTCCTGGGCCTGGGAATGAACTCCGAGGAGCTTTCAAGGCCAGTCTGTGGGCTCAGGGTCGGGATTTAAGAGCGGATGCAGCTAAACCCAGCAAGATGGCTGCGATCGTGAAGCCCTGGGCGGCGATCCGGGTGCGCATCATCAGCTGGGAGCGATGGCTCTGACCCCGGTGGAAGCAGTAGAGGCCGTAGGCGAGGGCGGTCACCGTGCCCAGGCAGCCTGAGGAGGGAGGGATACAAAGCAAGTGCAAAGTGGTAGGTCCATCCCCAGAGTCCCCTCCCGCCTTTGGGCTTTCTTTCTCACGGGTCGAGATCTCAGTTCAGGAGCAGGTGTCGTTGGGTTGCGTGTGTGTGGAGCGGGTGGTGGCGGGGGAAGAGGTAGGAGATGTTGGTCCCCCAGGGTTCTGGGAGTTACAGAGTCCGCCCCATCCCATTCCTGCTCCAATCAGGTTCACTTCTCACCGCCCGGCCCCTTAGCCACTGTCTAGTCCGTTGTCATTCCGGACCCGCCCGGCTCCCCGGTCCTTTCCTATTTCACTTCCCCCCGAAAGCACTGTCCTCTCCATCTACAGTTCCTTCAGTAGCCGCTTACCTATGGGTACCATTGGATTCTCTCGAGTCTTGCGAAGGAACTTTTCCTTGAAGCTTTCCTGATTGCTGTAGACACTGGGGCTAAAGCCCTCAATGACTGGGGGCTGCGATGGTTCAAAGGGTACCTCTGGAGCCACAGGGCCAGGAGTGGCCATGTCTGGGTCAACAGGGAGTCGGAGAAAATGGGCATTGTAAACTCCGCCTTCTGCTGAGGTCATGAAAGGGGGCGGGAAAAAATACGCTGAGCTTTGTACGCAGGCGCAGCCACCATTGCATTCTGGGAGTCGTAGTAATCAGCATTGTATCGGTACGGGATGGACTACTTTTCCCAAAATGCCTGCCAAGGGAGCGCGCTCTGAGGGTGGAGTCTGCTCCAAGAGGTGCTGGAAGTGAAGGTGCGGAGTACTGAGTTGCCGGTGCGTTGGTCGGCGCGATTCCCAGGGTCAAGGGGAGGCCCGGAGGCAGAAATTCGGTTACAGTGTTAACCAGCCGCGTGTTAGCCCGAATGCTCGATTGAAGGCAGCGCCACGGATAGAGTGGTGGGGCCTCCGGGGTTCAGGAGGCAGGGGGTCTGGCCGGAGCGGCCGGTGAGTTGACAGTTCCACGATCTGCGTCTTTTTGTCCGTAGCTGTCACATCCGACAGGTCTGGGACCACGGCAGATCCGTGCGGCAGAACCTGGCGGAGATGGGGTTGACTGTGGACTCCAACAAGGCGGTGCCTCTCTGTAAGAGAAAGGCACTGACTAGTCAGGGTCTCAGCTCTTGCCCTGCCCTTTGCTCCGCCCCCTTCCGTGGTACTTATCCCGGTTTCAGGACGTGGTCCTGGCTTCCAAGTTTCTCACGCCCTTCTTGGGTGTGCGACTTCACACAGCCAACTCGGCGAGCCTGCACTGACTGGTTAAGGGTTCTTTTTATTTATTTATTTAATTTATTTATTTTTAAATATTTTATTTATTTTTAGAGAGTGTGGAAGGGAGGGAGCAAGAGAGAGAAACATCAAAGTGTGGTTGCCCTGGTTGAGGGTCCTTGTTAGACTTCCCTCATACTTCCTCCTCAGCACAGATTGGACACTGGTTAAAGTTCACCTGTCCTCCATTTTTTTTTTCCTGAAATTAACCTGTTTGGGTCCCTTGGTATCTTAATGGTATTTTCGAGAATTTATCTTTTTCTGCCCTTACCTTTCCTCATAAAAGACTCCCCACAGTTTGGTATCTTGACTTACCCTTCCTTACACCTCTCTCCAGTCATCTAATTGTCCCTGGTCTTAACTTTCCTGCGCTAGTTTCTCCAGAATAAGCCTTTCTGGGGACAACCCTTTCAAAAATAGCTCCCTTTTCCAGTTAATTCTTCCCGGTTTTATTTGAATTTATGGCACTTGTAAATACTTGATGTATACTATGTATTTATTTACCTGTTTATTGTCTGTGTCTCTTTTCCTGAACATAATCTCCTTGGGGATAAGGACTTCAGATTTTGTTCACTACTAAATCCCCAGTGGTGCTTAGGATGTGACTAGTGCTTAATAAATAGCCTTGTCTGGAAAACTTGGTTATTTAGAGTGACATCTCCATACGCTGTGGTTGCGGGTTCGATCCCGGGTCAGGGCACATACAAGAATCAACCAATGAATGCATAAATAAGTGGAACAACGAATCAGTGTTTCTCTCTCCCTCCCCCCCCTTTTCCCTCTCTCTCTCTCTAAAATCAATTAAGTAAATAAATGGTTAACCTACTGAGTGGGTTGGTGATTGAACTTGTCCCATTGCCTTTAGGCGAGTTTCTTTCTATCCTTGCACACCAGAGGGAAATGGCAATACTGCTTCTAGAACAAATGTGAAGCTGTAGCCAAGCTGTATCAGGTTGGTCCTCCTGACAGAGAAGGTATCGGAAGTCTCTGCCTCATTGTAAATTATAAAGCACTTTCAGGTGCATTGTTTCATTTGCAGTGAGGCAGGCAAGGGGTATTATGCCAGTTTCATTAATAGGCACAGAAAGAATTGCTTGTTTGGATCTCTTGAGAACCATGAAGCCTCCAGGGCATTGGTTCTCTTTGTCATCTATTCCTGCTTAACGTTGTATGTGGATCCTTAGGGGTCATGCAGTTGTGTAGGGAAAGTCACGAGCCTCTAGAATTTTCCTGCATCCAGGATCTTTGTCTACCAGTCTCTGTTCTCTGCAGGTGAAGGCCATAGGGGTGGCTGCAGAGGACAGGTCTCAGGAACTCATGTGGAAACCCAATGTGCTAAATGGTAGGTGCTGGCCACATTCCAGTAGGTCTCCATCCTGTACAGTCAGAGCTGGAACAGGTCCTCAGGTGTTTTCCTTTTATGGGTAGAGACTCGAAGTTCAGGGGGAAGAGGTGAGCTGGTTTGGGGCTCACAGTCCAGGGACTGTGTCCCCAGGTGGGACATTTTCACTGTACCGATTAAACTCAAGTGTGTGAAGGGAGGTCAGAAATGTCCAGGTCCCCTAAATGGTAGTGGGAAAAAAATACAATAAATATTAAATAAAAAAAAAAAAAAACTGTCTGGTGTCCGGCCCCCTCTCCCCCCCAAAAAAAATCTAGGACCCTAAGAGGATAGAAAAATAAACCATTAAGTCTTAGGCATGCATTTCAGCTTCTGAAGAATTTGAGGATGAAGAGATTTTTAGAGATTCCACCATTTCATTTGATCTTCCCAATGACAAATCAATTTCATGTCTGTTAAGGTTATAGGAACTGAACATTGAAACAGGAGGGAGTAAATTCGACATGAAAGCAGGAGTACTGTGGAACTCTCCGTATATCCTTCCTCTCATCTCTCTGAGATTTGTAGCCCTCCTCCTGAACATAAAAGGGTTTGGGTGGCCACAAATCCAATGTAGAATCCCTTGACTTTCTGTCTTTAGTGTATCTCAGTGATTCTCTTAAGAATTGCATATACAGCCCTGGCTGGTGTAGCTCAGTGGATTGAGCGTGGGCTGTGAACCAAAGGATCGCTAGTTTGATTCCTAGTCAGGGCACGTGCCTGGGTTGTGGGCCAGGTCCCCCGTAGGGGGCATGCGAGAGGCAACCACGCACTGATGTTTCTCTCCCTCTCTTTCTCCTTCCTTTCCCCTCTCTCTAAAATAAATAAAATCTTTAAATATATATATATATAATTTTTTTATTTTGGAGGAAGGGGGAGGGAGAGAAACATCAATTTGTTGTTCCTCTGAATGGAATTTTTTAGAGAGAGGGGAAGGGAAGGAGAAAGAGGGAGAGAGACATTGATCATTTACCTCTCACACACCCCAAGCTGGAGACCTGGCCTGCACCCCAGATCTGTGCTTTAATGGGGAATCAAACCTGTAGCCTTTCAGTTCCCAGGCTGAGTGCACAATCCATTGAGCCACACCAGCTAGGGTGAGGCTTGTGAGGTTCTCATTGGCACCTCATTGCAGAGGAACTGGAGGCTGTGATTGACTGACTTCATTCCCTCTCATCCTTATAGTTGGATCCATGTCACCAGCATAGGCTGGTTTGGTTGGTTTTGTTACTGAACAGAAAGTGAGGCCCTGCTGCAAGATGCCAACCTCTACCAGGGGTGTCCAACCAGCGCCCATGGCATGCAGCCTAGGATGGCCATGAATGCTGCCCAACACAAAACCGTGAATTTACTTAAAACTTTTTGTTCGTCAGTTTTTGTGTTTGTGTATTTAATACGGGGCCCAAGACAACTCTTCTTCCAGTGTGGCCCAGAGACACCAAAAGGTTGGACACCCCTGCTAGGCAGAAT
This sequence comes from Glossophaga mutica, assembly GCA_039655065.1. Taxonomy (NCBI): domain Eukaryota; kingdom Metazoa; phylum Chordata; class Mammalia; order Chiroptera; family Phyllostomidae; genus Glossophaga; species Glossophaga mutica. Next base: position 40,452,183 of record CM077314.1, read on the forward strand.
TCCAGAGGCAAAGGTTTGGCTATAAAGGAAAGGAGTATTTATTCAAAACCTTTACAGTTTTGGAATAACACCTTTCCATGTGCATTAAGTCGCTTAAGCCTATCAATTAAGACTAAACTCTAACACCTGACTTCTGCATGCCCTGTTGGTTTTAAGATTTTTTTTAAACAAATTAGAACACTTTATTCTTTTTGCTCTGGGAAAATTTATTTATTTTTAAAGATTGTATTTATTTTATTTTTTTTAATTTATTATTTATTTATCTTTTAGAGGGGAAGGGTAGGAGAGAAGGAGAGGGAGAGAAATATCAATGTACGGTTGCCTCTCGTGTGTCCCCTGCCGGGAACTGGCCCGCAACCCAGGCATGTGCCCTGACTGGGAATCGAACCGCGATCCTCTGGTTCGCAGGCCCGCACTCAATCCACTGAGCTACACCAGCCAGGGCTTATTTTATTTTTAGAGAGAGGGAAAGGGAGGGAGAAAAACAGGGAGAGAGCCATCAAATGGTTGCCTCTCACAGGACCTGAACTAGGGAGCAACCCAAACATGTGCCCTGACTGGGAATCAAACCAGTGACCTTTTGGTTTGTAAATAGGCACTCAACCCACTGAGCCACATCAGCCAGGGCTAGTTTTAAGATTTTATTTATTTTTATTTTTAGAGAGAGAGGAAGGGTGGGGAGAGAAACATCATTGTGTGAGAGCAACATTGATTGGTTGCCTCTCATACGCCTCCAACTGAGGACCTGGTCCACAACCCAGGCATGTGCCCTGATGTGGAATCAAACTAGCAACTTTTGGGTTCACAGGCTGGTGCTCAGTCCACTGAGACACACCAGCCAGGGCCCCCTGTTAGATTTAAATATCTTTTCTTTTAAAGATTTTATTTATTTATCTTTGGAGAGGAAGGGAAGGAGAGAGGGAGAGAGGGAGAGGGAGAGGGAGAGAAATATCAATGTATGGTTGCCTCTCGTGTGTCCCCTGCTGGGAACTGGCCTGCAACCCAGGCATGTGCCCTGCCTGGGAATCGAACTGTGATTCTTTGGTTTGCAGGCCCGCGCTCAATCCACTGAGCTACACCAGCCAGGGCAGATTTAAATATCTTATTTCTATAGGGTTAGTTTACAAACTAAAACAACATGAGATACAAAAGCTACACAATTTTGGAGAATGGCAGAATCTGCCTCAGAGCCTGGCCTCTCTAGAATACCCAAAGAAGAGTAACCCTGCCACCCTCTGCCAGGCCGCCCTGATCCTAGACTATGCCTGGAGTTTCTTTCCATTCAAAATATCTGCTGGGAAATGCAGGCAACTGCAGCATGATCATCCAGCCATCCTCGAGAAAGAAGAGAGAGAGCCAGCAAGCCCGCCAGCCATCGAGCCCTAGAGCCTTTCTTTTCTTTCAAACCTTTTTGCTCGTAATTGCATGTGCTGGAGAGGCATTCAGCTCAGCCAGTCCCGTCCTACACTGTTTTCCATCGCCTGGGCAAACTCTGCCTATGGCCCCTCCCTGTTCCTCCCTGGTGTTCTGATCAGATCTCTCTGTATCAGTTTGATTCCAGCCAAAAGCAAAGATGGAGCAGTCCCAAGGCTGTGGCCTCACAGAGATGACAGTCATCTTGGGCTGACTATACTTCTGCCATCAGACATGCTGGGGATGTGGCTGATTCTGTCTCCATTACTACTCCACTGGTCAGCATTAGCACACGGAAGACTTTGAAAGTTTGGCTCTGAAGATCTTTATTATTTTTTCAAGTTAATTTTTATTTTTCAATCACATTTGACATACATCACAACTTATTAAGTGATTATCCCAGTAAATCTGGCACCTGTCTGACAGCATCTATTGTCATCAGATTTGATTGACTTTTTCCCTGTGCTGCACTTTACGTCCCCAGGACAATTCTGTAACAACCACTTCGTACTTCTTAACCCCTTCACCCTTTTCTCTCCTCCCCCAAATCCCCCTCCAATCCAGCAACCGTCAAAATATTCTCTATGAGTGTGTTCTGTTCTGATTGGTTGTTTACTTTTTTAAGATTTCATTTGTCGATATGTATTTATTGCCATTTTATTGTCCTTATTTTTGATTCTTCTTAAAGAAGACCCTTTAACATTTATACAAGACTGGTTTGGTGGTGATGAACTCCTTTAGCTTTTTCTTCTCTGGGAAGCTCTTTATCTGCCCTTTGATTCTAAATAATAGCTTTGCTGGGTAGAGTAATCTTGGCTGTAGGTCCCTGCTTTTCACCACTTTGAACATGTCTTGCCAATTCCCTCAAGCCCACAGTTTTTGTTGAGAATCTAGCTGACATTCTTATGGGAACTCCCTTGTGGGTAACGCACTGCTTTTCTCCTGTTGCTTTTCAGATTCTCCCTTTGTCTTTAACTTTACATTTCAGTTCTGATGGGTCTGGGTGTGTGCCTCTTTGGGTTCATCATGTTTGGAACTGTCTGTGCCTCTGGGACTTCTGTGTCTCTTTTCTTCGCCAAGCTGGGGACGTCTTCTGCCATCATTTTTTCATATAGGTGTGCAGTTTCTTGCTCTCCCTCTTGTCCCTGAGGCATGGCCACGATGTGAGTGTTGGAGTGCTCTAAGTTGTCCCAGAGGATTCCTACACTGTCTTCATTGTTTTTATTTTTCCATTTTTACTGTTCTGATTGGGTATTTTTGGTTCCTTTTATTCCAAATTGCTGTTTTGACTGTCAACTTCATCTAGTCTGTTGCTGATTCCCTATAAATTATTTTGGATTTTAGTTAGTGCATTCTTCATTTCTCACTTGGCCTTTTTTATGTTGCTGAGGCGCTCACTGAGTTCACTGAGCATCCTTATGAACAGTTTTGAACTCTGCATCTAGTAGATCGCTTGTCTCCTTTGTGTTTAGTTATTTTTCTGGAGTTCTGTTTTTTCATTTGGGAGCTACCTCTTTGTTTCCTCCATTGGGTGGGCTCTGTGTTTTTCCCTACGTGTCAGGTAGAGTTGCTGTGGAGCAGGTGTTCTATAGGGCCCAGTGGCACAGCCACCCCGACCACCACGGCAGGGAACTCGGGTGTGTCAAACCCCTCCAAACCAACGTGGGCTGTGTATGAGCCTTGATTGCTGTTGGTATGTCAGTGGAAGCAGTTTACCTCAGGGTTGATCAACTGCAAGGACTGGATGCCACCACCACCCTCTGACCACGGTGGAGGGTCAGCTGTGCGGGGCCCGCCCCACAGAGCAGGAGACACTCAATCCTGAATGGTGAGGAACAACAGGCCCTGAGCAGTAGGTCTGGGGGGGACAGCATTCCCAGAACAGGTGACAAGTGCAGAGGCCCTGAGGCAGGACCAACCTAGGCTTTACCTGATGCCAAGGCTGTTCCTGAGGCCTGAGGTCAGAGGGCACAGGGCTGGGGAGGACACCTCCAGACACAGTAGCCCAGAGTAGGTGGGGCAAAGCAGCCTTGCTCGGCAGGGGCAGAGCATCGCTGATGCAGGGCAATGGCAGACAGCTCTGAGATCTCTGTCCCGTCTCTGCCTGCAGGGCATCCGAGGAGGCTTTCGTGAAGGAATCCGAGGAGGACAGCCCAGGCACAGAGTGGGAGAAGGTGGCCCAGCTGTGCGACTTCAACCCCAAGAGCAGCAAGCAGTGCAAAGACGTGTCCCGCCTGCGCTCCGTGCTCATGTCCCTGAAGCAGACACCGCTGTCCCGCTAGGTGCCTGCCACCAGTGCGGCCGCAGAGCTTGGGCAGACCCGGGGCAGAGGAGGAGCAGCTGCTTCCGGCAGAGGGGAGGGAAGCCTGCAGCAGCTGCTGCACAGCCCACTCCCTCTCCCCCCATGGCCCGGGGCTGGGCAGGGAACACACTGGCCCTCTCACCCTCACTCCCTCCTGGCCCTGTGGCCCAGCCCCTCACACCGCCTCTCAGTCCACAGAGTTGTGACTGTCCCTCCCGATGTATTTTTTTCTTGGCTTAAAGGGTGTGTTGTTAACTCTTTTTACACTTATTTATTACCATTCTCATTTCTCTGGAAGCACAAATGGTGTCAGGGCTCAGTTTGTGCTTGCAACTTCCTGAGCCTCACGGCCTTGAGAGAAGATGAGGCTCTTCCCTTGGAAACCCAGGAGCTCCCAGCTGGAAGTGGGGGCCCTGGCTGCCTGGGTCTGCTGCCTCCACCCCCAGGAGGAAAGAACCCGCCACTCTCAGGGACTGCTGTTGCCACCCTGACCTCTTCTGATCCTTGAACCAGCCTGTGAGATGGGGATCCTGGTATTCCCAGGATCATGCAGTGCAGGCACAAGGCTCCCAGAAGTCAGGGGCATGAAATGGGAGGGCAGAGGCCAGAGCAGGGGCTCCCTGTGGAGGCTCGTCTCAGCCTGGCAGAGAGGCCGGTGAAAGGTGGCCTCCGCCAGCTCCCCTTCTGTGGCACTGGCCGGGCGCTCTGCATGTGGAGGGCCCAGGGCTCTCCTTCCTTCAGCTGCGCCCTCCTGTGGATTTGGGGTAGAGAGCCTTGACCACACCTTCTTGCCCTGCAGCAGAGGTTGCAAAGGTGGCGTCCTTCAAAATACTGTGATGATCTGCACAGTGACTAAAAAGACTAGAGTCACTGCCAGCCGAATTAGTTTCCCAGAACTGCTGTGCCAGTGTACGACACATGTGGCTTAGAGCAACAGAGCACCCTCCTCCTGGAGGCCGGAAGTCCAGGTGTCAGCAGGGCCCAGTCCCTGTGAAGGCCGCAAGGGAGGGTCGTTTCAGCTTTTCTGTTTCCTGGCCACGTCTGGCGGTCCTTGGCCTGTAGATGCATCACTACAATCTTGAGTTTGCCTTCGAGTGGCCTGTCCTCTATGTGCGTCTGTCTTTGCCCCGATTTCCCCCTTTTTATAAGGAAAACTAGTCATATTGGATGGGGGCCCACCTTAATCTCATTTTCACTGGATTACCTCTGTAGAGACCCTATTTTCAAATAAGGTTAAATCTGAGTTTTATGACTGAATCCAACATAGCTTTTTTAGGGTACACAGTAATGGTAACAGTTAAAAAATAGGGACTACCCAGGAATATAAATTATAGCATAGGGACTATAGTCAATGTTGTAATAAGCATGTACGGTCTCAGATGGGTACTAACTGGGGTATTTGTAAGGTATATAAATGTCTAATCACTATGTTATACACCTGAAACATGAAGTTGTCAACTAATTAAAAAATAATTCTTAAAAACAATTTTAATTATTTTTAGGATTTTATTTATTTTTAGAGAGAGGGGAAGGAAGGGACAAAGAGGGAGAGAAACATCATTGTGCAAGAGAAACAGATTTGTTGCTTCTTGCAGGCCCCCAGCCGGGGACCCTGTCCTCAACCCAGGCATGTCCCAGACTGGGAATCTAACCAGTGACCTTTTGGTTTGCAAGCTTGCACTTTTTTTTTCCTTGCTGGGTAGTTTAGTTAGTTAGAGCATTGTCCTGATACACCAAGTTTATTGCTTCAAAATCTGGTCATTGCACAGCCAAGTAGTAACCAGTGAATGCATAAGTAAGTGGAACAACAACATGATGTTTTCTCACTCCCTCTCTAAATCCATTGAAAACATTAAAAAAATTGTAACCATCCTCTTTAGTTGTGCCATAGTCCTTATCAATCTGTGTCCTTGAGTCTTGAGGCCAAAGGACAGCACAGTGCACTGCTCTGCACACATTATCTTTCCCTTAAGCTGAGAGACCACAGAGGGGGCAAGCAATGCAGCTGACCCCGGTCATGCATCCCTCAAATCTAGACTGTCAGGGTGCTGGAGAAGTGGGTGTGTCCTCTTTACCCCCTCTTTCCCATTCTGGCCACTTGCAGCCTGTGTTGGAATTAATGGAGTCACACATGGAAAGGAACTAGTTCCGAATTGGCACTTCTGAGCTGGCTGCAACCACAGACCAGGGACACCTGTTTGACAGTGCACACAAATGCAAAAGTGACAGGTGGCCTGTCTCTAGAGTTTGCTCAGGTCCCCAGCCTCCTTTCTTCCTCCACTCCAAGACACCAGGCACACAAACCACTGCCAGGCTCCGGAACTGTGCTCCATCCACTCAACCAGACTGCTTCTCTGAGCCTGTTTCCCATTCTGTTAAATGCGGCAAGAACCAGGGCAGGATGGTCTCGATTCAGGGGTCTTAGTTTGGAAGTTTGGAAATTGTTGGATATCGTCCTAGGGAATCTCTGCTCTTTATGAGTGCCCTCGCTGCAGGAAAGTTTGGGAATCACTAGGTCATATAATTTCTAAGGGCGTCTGCAGTCTTCAGTGCGTTTACACCTAAAGCCAAAGACCAGACACCGTGTGGGAGAGACTGGGAATGAATTGGTAAGATTACAAGTGGATCAGAGTTTATTAAGTAGGGAGTGGAGAAGGTGCGGCAAAATAGACATATGCAACACTCAAAGGGAAGAGAACCTAAGATTTCTGGAGAAAAAAAAAAATTAGGCACTCAGTTGGCCACTTCCTTCCCCATTGACACAGGGACTTGTCAGGGCTGGTGGGTGCTCCTGGGCCTGGGAATGAACTACGCGGAGCTTTCAAGGGCAGGCCGCAGCCAAACCAAGCAAGATGGCTGCGACTATGAAGCCCTGGGCGGCGATCTGGGTGCGTATCGTGAGCTGGGGTCGCCGCCTCTGTCCCCGGTGGAAGCAACAGAGGTCGTTGGTGAGGGCGGCCGCCGTTCCCAGTCAGCCTGTGGAAGGGACGAGGCGGGTGGCGCGAACGACCGCTGAGATCCCTTGGAGCTTTGGACCTTCCTCAAGTTCAGTATCTCAGAACAGCCGGCGCGATCTAGGGGGTCGGCCCAGGTGGGAGGGGTTAGTCGATGCCGCATGTCTGTTGTTAGGAGTCTCTACCGCATCTCAGGCCAATTTTCCTGCTCCAATCAGGTTCATCCCTCACGCCAGTCTCCGCCTCTGAAATTTCTCTGGTCCATTTCTCTTTCCGGCTCCCCTTGGCGTTACAGGTCCTCCCCTATTTCATTCCTCTCGCCATCAGCGTTCTTGTGGTTTACAGTTCCTACAGCACTCGTTTGCCTATTGATACTATTGGATTTTAGCGTGTCTTGTGTTGGATCATTTCCTGAAAGGTTCCCGTTGTTCTAGAGCACTGTTTCAGGGTCTTTGGTGGAGCCCACACCTTTACATCTGGGTACCAGGGCGTTCTGCCCCACTGGCCCCTGTCTCGTTGCCTTGGCCTAGGCCGAGGCATCTGCCGGAGGGGACAGCCTTGGGGTGATTCAGCTGCAAAACAAATGACCCAGTTGGCCGCCTCCAGGCAGAACACCAGGGTTTTCCCTTGCTTACAGGCTATCCGCCTGTCTCCTGCCTTCCACTTCCAAAGACCTTCCTTTCCTCCACCCCCTCTCGGGTTAAGAGGGAGCCTGAGAAAGCAGTGTGTGTGGCGGGGTTGGGGAGATAACCCCGCCTTGCCTGCAACATTCAGTTCAGGAGTGGCCTCTTCCCGAACCAGACCTCCGCTATCGGGTGCCTACGCGGGAAGCAGCCTCGGATCGTCACTCCCACATCCTCACGGAGTCTGGCTCCCCTCTCTTAGGGGAGAAGTCCAAGGAAACATGTGGTAGGCAACTCCCTGCGGCTCCAACCCTGCCGGCGACTCCGCCCACGCGGGCGAGGCTTAGAGGGCGGTGAGGGCCCGCAGGTGCCGCACAGCCCCTCCCGCTCCCAGCCCAGGCCGCACCCATTTGGGGGCGGTGCGCCGGGGCCTATTTCGCCCGCGGCGGCTCTGCTTTAAGTGGGGGCGGGACTGCATGCGGCAGTTCTGCGGGGGACTGTGGTTCGTCAGTGGTCGCGGGTCCCGGCTGCAGGAGGCCGGCCGCCGAATTCGGGGTAAGTGCGGGAGAGGAGCGGAACGGTCCCGGGAAGCGCGTGCGGCGGCACCCACGGGTGTGATGCGGTCCAGGCGTGGGGAGATCTCTGGGGTGCGGCGGCTCCGTGGGGTGGCAGAGGGAGGCGGAGCTGTGCCCCGGACCCTCAGTCTCTCGCGGGGCCCAGCCCTAGTCGCAACCTACACTGTTGTGCGTTCCAGCAGGAGTCACGGGAGGCGGGGGATCAGCGGCGCAGATATTGGTCCTCGGCGCTTTCCGTAGCACGGCCTGGGAGGCGGGCGCTCGAGGTCTGGGGACGGTGACAAAAGGAGGGAAGCGGAGGGCCGTTGGAGCCCGGGAAGGTAGAGCGTGGGGTTTGGGCCACGTTGCCCCGAGGTTGCCCCGCTCAGCCGGGCCCCTCCTGGCCTACGCGCAGATTCCTGGCCAGCCTGGCCCAGGGTGCAGAGCGAAGGTAGCGGCGAGGACAGCGCCCCCTCTGGCCCGGCGGCGCCGCCTCACGGTCCGGCGGCGGCGGGCGGCGGGCGGCGGGCGACGGGCGGCGGGCGGTGGGCGGTGGGGCCATTTGCCTGAGTGCGGCTGCGGCACAAGCTCGGGCCTCTGCACCTGGATTCGGACGCAGGGGCTTCATGGAAGCCAGGCTTGGACCTTGGGGCTCCCGGATCTTCGAGCTACTTCCCAACAGATAGGCAGGATGGGACGTGTTCGCACCTTAGGCACCCCCCACTCCTTCCGGGCCGGAAAGCGGAGTCAGGCCCCTGGGGACCCCGAGAAAGGGAAGAGTTGATGATTCCGGTGGTAACGGGGCTCCGAGCCGTTAAGAAGTTTGGGGACGACCAGAAATTTGCTAGGCAGGGAGAGGCCATGACCCAGAGTCTTGTGTGTCCGGAATGAAGATGGGGGTGTGGGACCTTCTGCGTTTGGAGGAGGGAGTGTGACCTGAAACAGGAAGCTGTAGTCTGGTCATCATCCAGCAGAGTGGACAGAATCCCTTCCTTTGACCTCCTTTGGGCGTTTTCCTGCCTTGAGCCAGAGGAGTGGGACTTGTGGTAGGCTGTGTGTGCTAGGATGGTGCAGCCGTGGGTGACCATTCTGCATCGGAGCAGCGCTTTTGGGGCTCTGGGAGAGTGGCCAGAAGGGGCTTTGTGGTGTCAGGGTGTCCCCAGCGCTGGGGGCAGACGTGTGAGCTGCAAGGCAGTGCATCCGGTAGGGCAAAGCTTTACAAAGGTCTGCAAAGGTTATTGGTGTGTCTATTGAGGAAAGAAAATCAAGTCGGGAAACTGCCTGTTAGGGCAGACTGGAGTAAGGTACATACAAAGAGGGTGGGTAAGCAACTGCCCCAGCTTCTGTAGACCCTTGTGAGGGCTTTTAAAATAGAATCTAAGTTTCCCTCTGTTTTCCAGTCTTAAGTGGCGTTTCTCAGAGTGTGGTAAACAGCCTGTTTGTGACTCACTGAGATGCTATTTTAGATCATTTATTCATTTAGTCAATGTGCATTCTTTGAATGCCTCCTGTATTCCAGCTGCAAACTATTTGCAGCTTCCTGGGCTGCTCACTCAACCACTGTCTCTGGGTTATGCTTGGGAATCCATCTCCAGCACCTGATTTCATGCACATTGAAGTTGGAGAACAAGTGACCTAGGGTAGAGTTGGCCAGGCCCCAGCCAGCCACCCAAATGCAGCCTGATGCCTGTTTTTATACAACCCATGAACTAAGAATGGTTTCTGCATGTTTTAAATGGTTGGGGAAAACTCAAAAGAAAAGTGATGTTTAATGACATGCGACAGTTATATGAAGTTGAAATTTCAGTGTCCAGAGGAAAGTTGTATTGGGTCATAGCTACTGTTCATTTATGTGGTGTCTGGCTGAGTAGTTGTGACAGACTCCATGGCCACAAAGCCTAAAATATTTACTGCCTGTCTCTATTTTTATAGAGAGAATATAAAGAACATTGTTGACCCCTGGCCTAGTGAAAGAAGGAAATATGGAAGGAAGGGAAAGCATCTGTCTAGAAAAATCATGTTTAGAAATTAATAGGTAAAGTGGATTTAGGTAAATTTTAATTTTTAAAAGGCAGAGGGAATAGTGTGTTCTGGATTAATGGAAAATATTTAGATAAATGCAGGCATTTAGGTAGGGTTTTTGTAGAGATTGTGAGCTTGTGCCATTAATAAATTGGCTAATTTAGCCCTGGCTGGTGAGGCTCAGTGGATTGAGTACCTGCCTGAGAACCAAAGGGTCACTGGTTCGATTCCCAGTCAGGGCACATGCCTGGGTTGTGGTCCAGGTCCCCAGTAGGGGGCATGTGAGAGGCAACGAAACATTGATGTTTCTCACCCTCTCCTTCTCCCTTCCCCTCTCTAAAAATAAATAAAATCTAAAAAAGAAATAAATTGGCTAATTTATATATTTCTTTTTGTAGGCTCGGTGAACTCATGGACCTGATACTTTTCTCTTGAGAAGTACGCTAGATCAAAAGAAAAATGGCATTTGTTGCAACACAAGGGGCCACTGTGGTTGACCAAACCACTCTGATGAAAAAATACCTTCAGTTTGTGGCAGCTCTCACTGATGTAAATACCCGTGAGTTGATCCTTTTTTGTCATTAAGAAATGCATTAATGTGACTTGTGCATCTCAGGTCAAAGACTGTACACATGGAGATAAACAGGAATATTAACTTTGTCCTGATTTCCTCTTTCCCTGCCTTGTGGAGAAGCAAAGTGATGAGCATTACTGCCTGGAGCCCCAAAGAGGCACGAGTGTGTGTGTGGGTGCGTGTGTGTGTTTTTCTGTGTGGGTCTGTGTGTGCACACGTACGTCTGGGAGTGTGAATGTGTGTGACTGGCAGTAGGGAACTACTTACATGCCTTCTGTGGGGCCATGACAGTCAAACTGATAAGATCTGATTGCTTCTCGTATTCAATCCAGTGATTTTTGGAACATCCTTCATGTAATTGCAATTACCTGATGATTTGTTTTGTCATTTTACAGCTGATGAAACCAAGTTAAAAATGATGCAAGAAGTTAGTGAAAATTTTGAGGTATGATCTTTATATTTTATGCTTTTCATTTTGAGGTAAATACTCTCCTGAGCTTTCCTGTTGCTTCTCTGTCAGTCTTTTCACTAGTTACTCCAAAAATATTGTTTTTGTTAATGTAATTTACTGTATTTTAAAATTGAAACTTGAAAGTTTTTACATAGTGTTGTCTAGCTTTTTCATACCATTGATAGTTGCTTTGGTTTGGTTGTTTAACATTTTTTAAATTAAAAAAAGATTTTATTTATTTACTTTTAGAGAGGGGGGAGGGAGGGAAAGAAAGAGAGGGAAATATTGATGTGAGAGATACATGGATTGGTTGTGATCCACAACCCAGGCATGTGCCCTGACTGGGAATCTAACTGGAGACCTTTTGGTTCTCAGGCCAGCGTTCAATCCACTGAGCCACACCAGCCAGGGCCACTTTTTAATTTTTAAATGTAACTTTTTAGATATATACTGTATTTTGCCATGTATAATGTGCACCCACATTTTTGGTCCAAACTTGCAGGAAAAAAATCTTCCATTTTAATTTTTTAATTCAGTTATTTATTTCTTTATATTTAGAAACAAAATCTATTATCTTATTCCAGAGTAGTATTTTGCACATGGGTATTGTCATTGCTTGCTTGCTTTCATCTTCTTTTTGATTATTTGAGCCAGGGCAGGTTCATTTTTTTCCCTTTTTTAAATATTTATTTATTTATTTATTTATACTGATTTTTTTTTTCTTTTTTTTTTTTTTTCTTTTTAAGATTTTATTTTATTTTTAGACAGAGGGGAAGGGAGGTGGAAAGAGGGAGAGAGCCCTGGCTGGTGTGGCTCAGTGGACTGAGTGCCTGCCTGTGAACCAAGAGTTCGCTGGTTTGATTCCCCGTCAGGGCACATGCCTGGGTTTGTGGGCCAGGTCCCCGGTGGGGGGTATGTGGAGGGCAACCACACATTGATGTTTCTCTCCCTCTCTCTTTCCTTTCCCCTCTGTATAAAAATAAATAAGTAAAAAGTCTTAAAAAAATAGAGAGGGAGAGAAACATCAGTGTGTGGTTGCCTCTCATGCCCCTCACTAGGGAACTGACCTATAACCCAGGGATGTGCCCTGACTGGGAATCGAACCAGCGACTGTTTGGTTCATAGTCTGGCACTCAATCCACTGAACTACACCATCTAGGGTAACTGAATTTTTTTTCTTTTTTGTGTTTTAGATTGGGTAATTTCAGGTGATCTGCTTTCAGGTTCATTGACTTTTTCTGCCATCTCCAATCTGTTGGGATGTTATTTTTAAAATTCAGTTTATATATATTTAGTTTTTGCATTTTAAAATTTCTGTTGTAGTCCCAGTTACAGAATTTTCATTTGGTTCTTGATAGATTTCACTTCTCTGCAGATTTCCTGTGTATATTTATTAAGGCCATATTTTCCTTTTATTCTTTGAATGTATTTGTAATGACTGCTGGAAAGCTTGTTACGCACAACATTTGGACACTGTAAAGTTGGTTTCTGTTGACTGTGGGTCACTTTGTCCTGCTTGTTTGCATGTCTAGTGGTTTTGATTGTGTAGTGGACATTGTGTGTGAACTGTAGGGACTATGCATTCTGCTACTTCCCTTTGAAGAGTGTTGACATTTTTATTGCAGTTGGCATTCCAGTTGCTGGCTGATCTTGGTTTTATGCTGTGGTAGGGAGGATCTGTGGGAAGCCCAAGGTGTTAGGTGAGAGGCTGAATTTAGGTAGGATGTGTCGGAAGGAGTCTAGAATAGTTCTTATTCTAGGAAATTGTCCTTCTCCAGCCTGGTGTCTGGAGCATTATTGAGGTGTTAAGGTCTTTGCATTGTGGGTAGGTTGCATTGATGCTAGGATGTGGCCAGCATCCTCTGATTTTGCCAGAACTCTGGTGTCTCCGGTCATCTCTTAGCCCAGAGCTGGCACTCTCTGTTAAGCCTCAGGTAGTCTTATGCTCCCTTACTTGTACATGTAACTCAGCCCTCGGTTAGGGTCTTGAGGATTCGTGGCAGACCATACTCACCCTCATCCTGTAGCTCCTTTTTCTCTGGGGCTCTGCCTACCAGTTTGCTCGCTGGTGTGTGCTCTGCAGGACCGCCACGATCTCCTTGGGTCCCCGCCTGCTGAGCCCAGGTTGGGAAATCAGACTTAGGCAGAGAGGCATGGTGATCGTGGGCTCAGCTTGTGAATTCCCCTTCTCTTGAAGGTCATGGTCTTCCACTGCCTCTTGTTCAGCACCTGAAAACTGTTCTCTCATGTTTTGTCAACTTTATAGTTAATATGGTGCCATTTAGTCTCCTAGGCAGATTAGACAGTCACATGTCTTATTTTTAAAGTGGGAATTATAAAACCTTTTGCAATATGATTAAGAACAATAGATAAAAGATTTCCTAGCCTCTGTAATGGTCATTTGAATTAGTACACTTTAAATAAGTGCTAGTGAAGTAACAAGAAAAAAGAAGTGGGGTGCAGAAAAAGATAATGCTGCATCCTGCATTTTTAAAAATAAATTACTCATTTGAGAGAGAGAAACATCGATTTTTGGTCTTACTTGTTTATGCATTATTGGTGGATTCTTATATGTACCCAGACCGAGGGTCGAACCTGCAAACTCGGCCTACCAGGACAATGTGCTAACGCAGATTTCCTGCCAGGCTGCATTCCAAGTTTTATCGGAGGAACCTGTAGGAGAGAACCAGCACCCTGATGGGGCTAAGGGCTGTGTGAGAGGCTGCTGGGACAAGCACACTGGCCAGGCCCCTGAGTGCGGGCCTGGGGCTCTCTGGGTCGAGTGTTTGATCTCTTTTTCTCCTTAGTGTATGACAGTCAGCAAGTCAGTGCCTGGCTCTGGTCTCAGGTGTACTGATTAAATTAGCAGAATTAAAGGTTACTGCAGCAGGATACTTGCGCTTTTCCAAAAAGTGACTTTTGAAATCTGTATGGCATAGATATTTACCTTAAATTCAGATGACAAAGTCCCTCAAAGAATTAAATATTGGAATGACCATCACTAGGTGATTTTAAATTACCATTGCTGCCATCCCAGAAAAAAATATTTAAATGAAGGAGTGAAATTGAAAAAAAATACTGATCATTTCAGGAGTCTTAGAAATTCATTTCACTAACCACTCAGTGGTAATATTTTAGGTTAAGTAAATATCATATGGGCCATCTTCTAGGATAGGAAATAACTGTTGAATTAGAAGTCACTGAAAAATTCACGTGGATCAAAAAGCTCAGGGCTGAGTTAAAATACTGGCAAGATAACTGGACAGTTTGTTTAATGCATCTTTTTTATGGGAGGAATTTGGAACTCATGTTTTGAAGGCTGTGGAATCCTTGCTTGGTAGGGGCTGCTGTGCAGGTGAGCTTGGTTCCTGGATAATCCTGATAATATTTCAGCATGGGGCTCATCCCTCTCCCAAAAATCCTTGAATATGAGTGTTTTGTCAAGTTTTCAGCTTTGGGGATAAAAGGTGATGAGCAGTTTTTTTAAATAATTTTTTATTTTTCTGTTGTCGTTGACATACAGTATTGTGTTAGTTTCAGGTGTATAACATAGTGATTAGGCATTTATATAACTTACCAAGCGATCACCCCGGTAGGTCTTATATCCATTGGCTATCGCACATAGTTACCACGGCATTATTGACTATACTCCTCATGCTGTACTCTGCATCCCCGTGACTGCTTTTATAACTGGCAGTTCGCACACCTTAATCCTGTCTCCTTTTTCACCTGTCCTCGCAACCCCACTTTGACCTGGCAGCCATTAACATGTCTGTATCTATGAGTTTATTTTGTTTGTGGGTTTAAGTTGTTTTCTAGATTCCATGTATAAGTGAAGTCATGTGGTATTTGTCTTTCTGTTTCTGCTTATTTCACTTAGCACAGTACCCTCTAGGTCCACCCATCTTGTTGCAGATGGTAAGATTTCATCATTTCTTTCTTCTTTTTTTATGACTGAGTAATATTCCATTGCAAACGTGCACCACAACTTATTTATTTATTTATTTATTTATCAGATTGCTTCCATATTTTGGCTACTGTAAATAATGCTACGATGAACTTTTTTTTTTTAAAAACACTGAAACATTTTATTGGATGAGAAGTCCTGCTATTGCCAATTATCTAATTTTTGTAGTTCATGCATAACTTAATGACTTTGTGTCCACAAGCATGAATTAAAGAAATAGCTATTTTTTACCCATTTTCAGATGGTACACAGAAGTAACTTGAAGGTTATATTGTAAAGAAAGGAAACTAAGCTCAGATACAAATATGCAAAGTACTGTAATCAGGCTTTCTGAACACATTTTGCCTTGTATTTTAACATGCACTCCTTATATGTAAAGCAACAAAAGCTATAAATTCATGATCTGTAACCCACAAACAGTTTCAGCTATAAATCTAGAAGCTCTAGTCAAGAGTGAGATGTTTGAGCCGAAGGATTTCACACCTACTGTCTTAGCTGAGGCTGCTATAACATAAATATCACAGACTGGCTGCCCCTGGGGCTAGAGGCTCAGAAGTCCAAGATCAAGGCACCAGCAGGTCTGATGTCTGGGGAGGGTTCACTTTATGGCATGTGGATAGTCATGTTCTTGCAGTGTCCTCACGAGGCCAAGAGAGAGACCATCTCTTCGTGTCTCTGTATATGGGTACTAAGCCTATGCCCTTATTGGAAGTGTATAATGAGGGTCCTGCCCTCAGGACAGTTATTTCTCAAAGACTCCACCTCCAAATATAATACCGGGGATTACCGCTTCAACATATGAATCTGGTGGTGGGTAAGGTATGGGGGACTCCGCCCACAGGGCCCCCCCCAGCCACCACAGATGAGAATAAGTCTACCAAGACATTGGGGAGGAATGGTGGCCGATCTCTCAAAGGAGAAGAGCCAAGAACCTTTTCCTCAATGGGTTTTTATTAGGTTACTTTTGCACAGGAATACAGGTAAAGCTCATTAATCATTATCAGGCAGTAAGGATCAAACAATAGATAACATACAAAGACCTCTGAGGGCCTATTTTGAGTCAGGGTCAGATAGCTAAAGAGCTGTAAAACTTTGAGGAACAAACTCAATTCTTGCTTGGACCCTTATTTAATTGAGAGCATTCTAAACAAAGCAGGTTTCACAGGATTTTATGTATTCTTTCTCAGGCCTGTCACCCTAGGAAACCTGCCCTTTCCAGCACAGGGCGGTATCTACCACCAGCATCGTTTCAGGCTTAAGACATTGTCTCAGGCTTAAGTCAGGCAGGGGTAGTAAGGCAGCCAAGAGATTATGAGGCTTCTTGCAGACAGAATGAGGACTCAGGCTATGTCAAAGCTGAGGGTCCATCACCCCCTTTTGCTGTAGCCCCCCAAGTCCTTCCCTGGGGCCTCCATGTAATCATGCCTGTCTTAGATTGTCCCCCCCCTTGGGGAATCTTACCTGTCATTGGCTA
The DNA here is from genome assembly GCA_039655065.1 of Glossophaga mutica. Taxonomy (NCBI): domain Eukaryota; kingdom Metazoa; phylum Chordata; class Mammalia; order Chiroptera; family Phyllostomidae; genus Glossophaga; species Glossophaga mutica. The sequence goes on from CM077314.1 coordinate 40,468,517, forward strand.
ACCGATCAAGCATTGGGGGCCAGTTATAGATGAAGTGAAAGGAGCAGAAGCAGCACTCCAGCCAGGGAGATAAGCCTTGTCTCCTTAGTGGTTTACGGTCTGACGGTCGCTTACTCAGCCTTAGCCATGGTGGGGGTTACAGCTCCTGAAACTAGACAGGGTGGTTCCCAACAGTAGGGAACACAAAGATTCGGTCCATAGCACCTACCTAAACCATGTCACTGAAAACAGAGACTCAAGAAAGTTTTCACAGTATTAAAATAAAAAGAGAACCAACTGTGGGAAAACATTTACCAATGATACCTCAGACAAGGGTCTAATCTCCAAAATATACAAAGAACTTACACGACTCTGCTCTAAGAAGACAAGCAACCCAATTAAAAAATGGGCAAAGGACTTGAACAGACACTTCTCCATACAGAGGATCCAGAGACACATGAAAAGATGCTCAGTATTGCTAGCTATTAGAGAGATGCAAATTAAAACCACAATGAGATACCACTTGACACCAGTCAGAATGGCCATCATAAACAAAGCAACAAACAGCAAGTGTTGGAGAGGCTGTGGAGAAAAGGGGACCCTAGTGCACTGTTGGTGGGATTGCAGACTGGTACAACCACTATGGAAAGCAGTATGGAATTTTCTAAGAAAACTAAAAAGGGATCTACCTTTTGACCCAGCAATTCCACTGCTAGGATTATATCCTAAGAACCCTGAAACACCAATCCAAAAGAACCTATGCACCCCTATGTTTATAGCAGCAAAATTTACAATAGCCAAGTGTTGGAAGCAACCTAGGTGCCCATCAGTTAATGAATGGATCAAAAAAACTGTGGTACATTTACACAATGGAATTCTGTGCAGCAGAAAGAAAGGAGCTCCTACCCTTTGCAACAGCATGGATGGAACTGGAGAGCATCATGCTAAGTGAAATAAGCCAGGCAGTGAAAGACAAATACCATATGATCTCACCTTTAACAGGAACCTAATCAACAAAACAAACAAACAAGCATAGTATAACCACAGACACTGAAATTGGGAACAGGATGACAGTCACCAGAGGGGAGAGGGGAGGGAATTTCAGGGGAAAAGGGGAAGGGTTTACAGGAGTAAGTATAAAGGACACATGGACAAAAACTATGGGGGGTGGAAATGGGGGGAGGTGGGGAGGGCTGGGGTGGTGGGCTGGGGTGGGAGAAAAAGACAGAAAACTATACAAGATCAACAATTAAAATTAAAAAAAAAAAAAAGAAAGAAATGGACAGTGGCCTCTGTTTACCTTAATTCCTGACACTTCAGTTCCTCCCTGTGTGCCACTGGTGCCTTTCAAGCTGTTGCCCTGGTGCTGGAGCTCAGAGGGAGTGAGTCTGAGTGAGTCCATGTGTGAGTTCTTTGAGAGGAACTGCGTCTCTGGTTGCTCCTGGTCCTCTCTCTGTTCCTGTATGGACTGCTCTTCCCAGACTGCCTCACTGTCGTCGACGGCTCCGAGTCCCAATCGGCATCTGCGCTCCAGACACCGATCTCACTGCCCAGATGCTGTGCCTCACTGGCTTCTCTGACTCAGGAAGATTTTTTAGTGCCTTTTACACATAAATGTTTTCATAATTTCATGCCTTTGCATATGCTTTCCGTAGAACCTTCTTCTTTTTCCAGTTTTTCACACAGTTAAGTCCTGCTGGCTTTCCATGTTTTCGTATAACATCACCTCTTCAGGAAGATGGTCTCTGCCATTGGTTCTGTCCATAAATTGCGTTCCATTGTTAGATTTTGTTCCATTGTTATGTTCATATTGTTAGTTTTTTTTCTTGATTCGCGTCTTCTCCAGTGCACTGCTGCCTCCCCCATCCCTGAGGGCATGAACTGCATACAGTCTACATAATTTTATCTCTACTGAGCACCTGATAGGAGCTTAGTGTTTATTTGTTAAATAAGCTGGTGAGACTTTAAAAGGAGGAAAGGACTTGGGTATCACACTGAATTTGAATCCACTTCCAAAACTTACTGATTCTGACATTCAGCAAGTTTTTAACCTTTATCTATGAAATGGGCAGAATATTCCCCTGAGGGTTGTGGTGAGGGCCGATGGGAAAGAATAGAAAGCATGCAGCACAGTATTTATCGAGCGCACAGGTGTGCTGTGGACGCTAACAGAATATTCATTGAGCGTTCACTGCACACGCTGGTGTAAGCTTTATATAGATCCATTTGTGTAATGTTTACATGATCACGTAAGGCAGGAGATATCCTTCCTTTTCATTTTTAATCCTCACCTAAGGATATGTTCATTGATTTTTAGAGGGAGAGGAAAGAGGTGGGGTGGGAGAGGGTGAAAGAGTGAGGGAGAGAAACATCGATGGGTGGCCTCCTGCCTGTGCTCCGACGGGGGGATGGGACCTGCGACCTTTTGGTTGTTCAGGATGGTGTTCAGCCAGTGGAGCCCCCTGGCCAGGGCAGATAGGAAGGACCCTTTCTTAACAGGTGGGGTCGCTGCGGCATAGAGGTTTATAATCCTCAGTGGAATCCAGAAGCTGCGCAAGTAGCCATTTTACTCAAAAGTATAGTTTCATTTCCTTTTTTCCTTTTACAGTTAGTGCTAGGATAGATAATGGATTACATTAGATTATAATCTAATTCATCCAGACCTAATTAATAGATTTTTAGATTGGAAAAAGGTGTCAGTTTGTTTTAGCTCTCTGTTTCTCAGGTGAAGAAGCTCAGCTCTGGAAGGGGAACGACATCTCAGAGGCCTTGTACTTGGTGTGTGGAGCCAGCCTGGAATTGGCCCCACGTTCACCGTTTTCCGCGGTGCTTGCGTTTCTGGTTTCAGCAGTGAATTTAGCATTCAGTTCTCTTGGATTGGATTTCAGAGGCAACGGTCATCCTGATTTATTTAAAACTATGTTATCACCATAGCATCTGAAAGTATTAGAAATTACTGTTGACTCTGGTAGAATGTTTTATATATTTTTTTAAGTTATTGTAATACTATGTAACTTTGAAATGAAAATATGTACACAGACTTAATGGGGATTTCTTTTATTTTTGCATAATTAGAATGTAACGTCATCTCCTCAGTATTCTACATTCCTGGAACATATCATCCCTCGATTTCTTACGTTTCTGCAAGATGGAGAAGTTCAGTTTCTTCAGGAGAAACCAGCCCAGGTAATCTGTTTAAAAATATCAATGAGAAAAAATTAGCACATGGTAGGATTAAAACAACTAAAAAAATCCTGTGGTTCCACTTAAAAATGGAAGAGGTTTTGTCACACGAGGGTGACTGTGCCCAAGGCCTTTGCCTTCTCACTTAAATGTCTCGGTTTTGTTTTGTCAAGTCCATCTCTTTCACAGTTTTAATTTTTCACGTTTGCTGACTTTGTGATGTGTGTGCACTGTTTATTATAAGTGAATAGGAAAGTGTACAAAAGGGGGAACACTAGTCTTCTGATTCTCCCCATACCTGTTGTCCAAACTCTGCTCTTACTCATTTTAATTCTTGTAATTCATGGCCAGTTTTATTTTCCTTCTAGTCCCACCTGCTCTTTTTACCCTCTCCTCTTCATGATTTTTTTAGAGCAGTCCCATCACATCATTCTTTCTTTTTAAAGATTTTATTTATTTTTAGAGAGAGAGAAAGGGAGAGAGAAAGAGGGGGAAAGAAACAGCAATTTGTGGTTGCCTCTTGTGCGCCCCCTACAGGACACCTGGTCTGAAACCCAGGCATGTGTCCTGACTGAAGAATTGGACTGGCAACCCTTTGGTTCACAGGTGGGTGCTCAATCCACTGAGCCCCACCAGCCAGGGCCATTTGTTGATTCTTTTGTGTGCCCAGATGGATCAAACTCACGACTTTGGCGTATCTGGTTGGTCCTTTAACCAAATGAGCTCCTCGGCCAGGGCTAAATAAAGCGCTTTTATGTTGTACCATTTCAAGGTGCGTGTGTGTGTGTGTGTGTGTGTGTGTGTGTGTGTATGTATTTGATCTACCTTTTACTTGTGAGCTCCGTAGACAGAATGATGAAAGCTCAGTGTAACTCATGATGAAATTAGTCCTTGGGTCTAGAGTAATTGGAGAAAACATTATAGGAACTAAACTGAGATTGCAGATGGAGATCTCAATGAAGTTCCCTTGCTGTTTTGCTCTTTCCTCGTAAATCCGCTCCACACTCGTACCCTAGTGCCCTGTCTGCCTGAGGTAAGGTGTGAAAAAGGAAAAATTCAATGTGCTCAATTGGTTTGGTGTACACTGTTGTAGAAGTGTCGGAAGCACTGATTTGAAGTACATACTTTTTTTTTTTTTTCCTTAGATTTTTATTTATTTATCTTTAGAGGGGAAGGGTAGGAGAAAGGGAGAGGGAGAGAAATATCAATGTAGGGTTGTCTCTCGTGTGTCCCCTGCTGGGAACTGGCCTGCAGCCCAGGCATGTGCCCTGACTGGGAATCGAACCGCGATCCTCTGGTTCGCAGGCCCGCGCTCAATCCACTGAGCTACACCAGCCAGGGCTGAAGTACATGCTTTTGATTACAGGGAAATCATTCATAGGAGCGTCCCTAAAACAGGGGACATGGCTGGGTGGGGGTTACCGGTGTTGGGCCCAGACAGTGGTGTGCCACTGGGAGAGTGCAGGAGGGTGACTTTGGAACTCCTGGAAGAGTTTTATATTTATGTTTCTAATTTTTTTTTCCACCAGCAACTGCGGAAACTAGTTCTTGAAATAATTCATAGAATACCAACCAATGAACATCTTCGTCCTCATACGAAAAATGTTTTGTCTGTGATGTTCCGCTTTTTAGAGGTAACCTTTGGAGAATTCTTGTTATTTTGCCATATTCAAAACTTTCAATGATTTTCTTAATGTAAAATCCAGTGTTGTACAGCTCTTTCCCTTTCACTGAAGTTCCGATTCACAATGTCTATTTTCCCCACCAAATTCCTCTGAAAGATTATTAATTTTAGTTGCACGTTCTTTTTGTTTGAGTCACTGAAGCATTGACTCTGCCTGGTGGAAATCTCTGAATGCTACTTGCCCAGTGGCCGATGCCCCCAGTGCAGGGTTCTTTGGCTTTGTGCTTTCTGGTTTTGTGCGTGTCAGGCAACAGCAGAGGCTCGCAAGGAGTTTCTCACGTTCTCGGGGCTTATCTGCCTGGCACCTGTAAAGTTAACCTCTGAAATTACTTCCTTGCTGTTCTTAGTCTTGATGTGTTTAGAATTCTCTTGTGTCTCTGGGCCCTTTGGGAAGGTGAACTGGGAGGGGGGAGAGGGTTGGACGCAGATCCTGGCTGTCACGTATTAGCTGTGTCCTGTTAGCCACGGTGCTGGTCTTCTCTGAGCCTTAGCCTCCTGCTGAGTGCCGTGCGGGTGGAACCTCCCATTCAGAGTGTGTGTGAAGTGTTTAGCTCAGTCCAGTGCATGGGGGATGCTCAGCGATTGTGCACAGAGCAATACCTCCAGACCTCAGTTCGTGGAGCGACTTGCCACAAATGCCAGTTACCTTGTTTGTCAGAGCGTTACTGCCGAGCACGTACAGTGGGCTGCCCTTCAGGTGGTCCACCAAAGACTGAGGGAGCTTCCTGTTTGGGCAGTTGTGTTCTGTGGTTCAAGGAATCTTCAACAGATTGAATCTGAGTTGGCTGGTGGAGCGTGTGTATACAGAAAAATGCTTAGAAAACAGTCTTTAATACTGAGGTTAAAATAAGTCTTCAGAATTGTAACTTGTTAAATGCTTTTTCTTTTTTAAGACGGAAAATGAAGAAAACGTTCTTATTTGTCTGAGAATAATTATTGAGCTGCACAAACAGTTCAGGCCAGCCATCACACAAGAAGTAAGTGTTTCTTTTGCAAGCATCTGTCACGTGTGCCAACGACAATGTTTGTTCTCTTGGAGTGTGGAAAACACGGCCTCTTTGGGGGAGGTCCTGTGCGGGGTTGCACTTACCTGTTCTGTTTTGCATGTGCGCACGAATATCTAACTGGGTCTGTTAGTGGCTGGTATGTGTCACCCACCGCATTGGCCAGGCTCTCTGTGTGCTCCCGGCTCTCAGAAACGTCTGATGGCCAGGAGGCACCAGTCGGTTCGTGTTGTACCAGGGCTGAGATGTGGGTTCTGCAGGCAGAACTGGGTTTGAACATTAGCTCTGCAGCTCAGTAGCTATGTGACACTGGGTAAACTTCCAGGCTTTTGGAGCCTTTTCTGCAAAATGAGGACACTCACAGTATATCCTCAAAGATTGCTTGAAGAATTTAAATGTAAAAGTTACAGTTCTTAGCACAGTGCTTAGCCCTATGGAGTAAATATTAAATACTGCGTGTTAGCAGTAAGTGATAGTGTCTTCCGTGATGGTAAGCTTAGTAAATGCCCGTTGTAGATTATTTGGAAATTGGAAGCATAACAATGAAATGCAGTTCTTTCCATCCTAAAGACAATATGGATTTCCTTTCCTGTCCCCATCCCATGTGTCTGGTGGTTTCTGCCTAGTGACTGTCATGCTGTGCGTGACATCTGATGTCCTGACTGTGTCCCTTCACATGTATAAGCATGTTTCAATAGAAATTCTTTATAAAGTTCTTTATCAAAGTTACTTCTTTATAAAGTTAATTTTTAATGGATATATAGTATTCTTATATACTGGTGCCCTTGGTTTTAGATATTTAAAGTTATTTCAGAAAATTTTATTTTTTTGGCTATTATCGAATATGTTTCTAGTTCAAATTACTTCATAGACTGGGTTTGTCAACCTAGAATTACTAGGTTGAAGTGGTAATGTTTAAAACATGTATTTTTTAAAGATTTATTTATTTATAGACAGAAGGGAAAGAAAGGGAAGCATCAGTGTGTGGTTGTGTCTCATGCTCCCCCACTGGGGACCTGGCCTGCAACCCAGGCATGGGCCCTGACTGGGAATCGAACCAGTGATGTTTCTGTTCATAGGCCGGTGCTCGGTCCACTGAGCCACACCAGCCAGGGCATCCTTTTTTTGTTCACATTCGTTGCCAGTTTGTATTTTGGGTCTGACATTTTTGTTAATTTTAAGAGTTCTTATATATTAAGACTACTAATATTTTTCTTATTTATTGTAAGCATTTTCTGTTTATAAGTAACTTCCGTATACTGTCTTTCTTTTCCTTTAGATTCATCATTTTTTGGATTTTGTGAAGCAGATTTACAAGGAGCTTCCAAAAGTAGTGGTATGGTTTTAATATCAGTTAACTTCATTACTTATGTTTAATTTGGAGCACCTGGGTTGAAGGAGTAATTGCGGGGTGCTGATTGTAGAACAGGTCATGTTTATTGACAATCAGAATCAAGGTTGATAAATCAGTCATTCAAAAAAAAAAGAATTCTTTTGGTTTTACTGTTCAGATTAAGCACTTTATTTAATGTATTCTTATTGTAGAAATTTTGCCCAAAAACCCAGAAGATACATCCACAACTGTATCACTTGCAAGCAGCCATTGACATTTTTGGTTTGTCTTGTGTTTCACTCGGTGCTTTTTAAAGATGGGTGTGCTCAAGGCCGTGAAGCCTCTTGGGGAGGTGGTGTATACGCCTGCATTTTTCTGTATCATTACGACTCTTTCCTGTATTGCAAGAATTCTTTCCAGGCAATGCTGAGAGTGTGAAAGTGTGTGGGATAGAAGAGGGAAGTCTCCTCTCCCTCTTATCCTTCTAATAGAAGGAGTCGCTGTTAACAGTTTGGAACATCTTCCGAGACTCTGTCTGGCAACCATAACTTTTAGCGGCCCCGTAATTTCCTGTCGTATACGTGTACCTCAACCATCCATCTCCCTGTGCTGGCTTTCCCGGTTTTCAGTTCTTTATCACAAGCAGTGTTTCCGTAAAAATCATTTCGCCTAGGTCTGTCTGTGTGTTATTTTAAAGATTTTTTTTTAAGGTTAAAAAAATTACTTTAAGTGAACATATGCTAAAGTTGACTTTTTCGATATTTTGAGGATTCCAATCTGCTAATTACATATAAAACTTGAAGTTAATTACATTCTGAGTTATGTCACCTGCAGTTTCAATCAGAGGTTTTCGTAAGAAGCTGTTTTGTTTCACATGAAGCCCAAATTCCCTTGAGAACTAAGGGTGTTAAAAATACCTTCTGTTCTTTGCTTCTGGTCCCGTCTTTGATCTCTACTTAGGAGACTCTTTGGAGAGTTAATTCAGTAGGGACGCACTCCGAGTTTCTTATTGCCGGAGGGACGGGGTCCGGTCTTCCTGCCTCACTAAGGTAGTGATGTGGTCCGGCGTGCATTTCATCTTTTCTCAGCCAGGGAGGAGCAGAAAGTACTCAGGACAAGTATTTGTTTTCTGTTGGGAGGTGGAGAAATGTCTTTGCCACGTTGTCTTTATGGTGTTGGAGAAAGAGGGGCCCAGATGCTGTGTGACTGAGCAAGAGAATCACAGGGCATCGGGTTTCTTCCACCACATGTCGTTGGTGCCTGTCTCATTGAGGAATGTTGTACTGGACCCAAGGTGAAGAGGACTTCTCTTGTTTTTACGTAGAACCGCTATTTTGAGAACCCTCAGGTGATCCCTGAGAACACAGTCCCGCCCCCGGAAATGGTTGGGATGATCACAACGATCGCTGTGAAAGTCAGTCCTGAGCGGGAGGACAGCGAGACCAGGACAGTGAGTTTCTCCAGTCGTTTTGCTTTGTTTTTATCCATGTCTTTCTACTTGGCAGAGGAAAATATGAGAGAGTGACTTTTTAAAAAGATTATTTATATATTTATTTATTTATTTTAGAGAGAGGGGAAGGGAGGTAGAAAGAGGAGAGAGACTTCAATGTGTGGTTTCCTCTCGCACACCTGCCACTGGGGACTTGGCCTTCAACCCAGGCATGTGCCCTGCCTGGGAATCGAACTGGCAACCCTCTGGTTCGCAGGCTGGCACTCATTCCACTGAGCCACACCAGCCAGGCCTGTTTTATAAATTCTTATATATTAACACTATTAAATTTTTTCTTACATTTATTGTAATCATTTTCTGTTTCTAAGTATTTTGGAATAAAACTTGGTAAATGTGTCCTTTTTGCTATTGTTCTTTTAAGTAAAATAATAGGCACTAATTTAAAGTTTCTCTTACATGATTTGAGTTTCTAAGTTTTGAAAAATTTCCCCAAAGTTATTTACTACAGGGGCCTACATTGGAAAATATAAAAAAAAATCTCTATTAAATCTTCGGTGTACTTGGCTTTAAGGACAGTGTGGCTCTTTCCCCACAGATGGGCAGGAAGGTGCTCCAGCGGCTCCCCCCATTCTGTTTCAGCGGGCGGGGCTCAGTGGTGGGCTCTGGCGGGGCCATTGTGGCGCAGCGCAGCCCAGTACAGTGGGGTGACTGCAGCCCTGCTTGTTGCTCTCTTACAGCACTCCATTATTCCCAGAGGATCCCTCTCTCTGAAAGTGTTGGCAGAGCTGCCCATCATTGTTGTTCTAATGTACCAGGTACGTTTGCTGGGTTTTGGCTGCTGCTTTTAGGGCAGAGCTCACGTACGACAGCGCATCGGTGTGCAGGGCCCACACGGGCCAGCTGATGTGACGGTCCTGTCGTGTCTCCGCTGCCCCAAGTCATTTGGCTGCAGCAGAACGTGTAAAAGCATGGACATCTGGTTGTTTGCTTGTAGCTCTACAAACTGAACATCCACAATGTCGTCGCTGAGTTTGTGCCCTTGATCATGAACACCATCGCGATCCAGGTGTCTGCACAAGCCAGGTAAGGCCCTTCTGGACAGCGACATAGCCACCTGTCACGGTGCTGTGTTCCCGATCAGAATACACTTGCTGCTGTCATTTGTAAACTCTAAAAATTCCAAGTGGTAACATTTTGGTAAAAGGGTGTGTATTTTTTACTTTTTGAACTTGCGTTTCAATGAGGACAGTGATAGTTTCTTAATTTAAAAAGACGAACTAATACTTTGGTTTGCGGTGTCTCATAAATTTGGAACTACCATTAGGCATTACTGTACTCACTTCTGTCTGTGGGATCTCCAGGCCTTTCTCACTTTTAAGCCATTCTTTGTTCTTGCTGTTCCTTTCCGTGTGAGTGCTAGAATGTTCTTTTTTTTTTTTTTAAGGATTTTATTTATTTATTTATTTCCCCCTTTTAGAGAGGGGGAAGGGAGGAAGAGAGAGGAGGAAACATCAATGTGTGGTTGCCTCTCACACACCCCCCGCTGGGGACTTGGCTTACAACCCAGGCATGTGCCCTGACTGGGAATCGAACTGGTGACCCTTTGGTTCTTAGGCCAGCACTCAATCCACTGAGCCACACCAGCCAGGGCTAGAATTTTCTTGACCCTCTTTATTTCCTTCCATTTCCCCCACCCATCGCTGTCAGTCACGGACTAGGGGAACCATGGTCATTCTCCCAGTGAAGCTTTTTCTCAGAGTTGACAGTGTTCCTCCCAAGACCTTTGTCATTTGCTTTCTTGACTTGTAGCCTCTGTGGCTCTGAGTCATTTGAGGGCAGGATCTGAGGGCAAATCAGCTCGAACAGCTCCGGTAGCCCCAGCACAGGCTCCTTTGTTGGGCAGATAGGTGCCCCGATGTGCTGTCTGTTGGGTGAGGGGCTGGGTGGGACGCACACTGGGGCTGCTGGGGGGCGGCTGCAGAGCTGCCTGCTGTGCGCCTCCGAGCCCTTCGAGTTGCTCGGAGCCGCATGAGAGCGTGGGTGCGCGTCGTTGCTGCTGTGCTGTTCTAGTTTGTGTAGAAATTGGACTTTTGGGCTCAGTGGTTCTAGGCTAATGTAAATTTTATTCATTTCTCATTCAGGCAACATAAGCTTTACAACAAGGAGTTATATGCCGACTTTATTGCTGCTCAGATTAAAACATTGTCGTTTTTAGCTTATATCATCAGAATTTACCAGGTGAGTTCTTCAGCCTTGTTTTAAGTTACGTTTACTGAGATATAATGTACACGCAGTAAAGTTCCTCTTTTGTAGGTGAATTGTAGGTCAGTTGACAAATGCATAGAGTTGGTAACCAGCAGCACATCAAAATACAGAATGTTTCTTCACCCCGCCAAGTTTTCCTTTGTGCATTTGTGGGCCACTTCCTCCGCCCACTCCCAGACCCTGTCAGGTGCCGAAGTTGGAACACTGGGTTTTAAAAGTTGGAGTTAGGTACCACTGACTCAGATTTCCAGCCAGCTTGAGTCTCCGTGGTCAGTTGCCTCCCTACAACACCTCACAAGAGGTTGTGACTGAGTTGACCGAACGTGTCTTCGGTGTTATTCGGACCTCGCCTTGATGGGGTGGTTGAGTGAGGAGTATCTGTTTCATCGTAACTTCAAAAGTTACATCATAACTTTCCCCGTACTTCTCCGTGTCTCCTCCTCCTTGATGCTCAAGCCGTCCGCATTCATCATTGAGAGCTGAGAAGACGTGGAGAAGTACGGGGAAGACATCCGATAATCCCACTGGGTCGAAGGGCCTGCGTTTGTGCTGCTCACCGTCCTTCTGGTGTGGCGTGTGCATGCTCTCACCATTAACACCCTGTGTGTGATGCTTGTTTATCAAGCCTGTTGCTATCAGGGAGTCCTTTGAGCCAGGCTTAGTTTTATTGAATTTTTAAAAAAGTTTATAGATTTTGGGTTTTCTTAATACACACCAATCCATGTAACTTTCCTCTTTTGCAGGAGTTGGTGACGAAGTACTCTCAGCAAATGGTAAAAGGGATGTTACAGTTACTTTCAAACTGTCCAGCAGAGACCGCACACCTCAGGAAGGAGCTTCTGATTGCTGCAAAGCACATCCTCACGACCGAGCTGAGAAACCGTATGTCTTTCGTCTGGGGTTCTGGCGCATGCGCTGCCCGCGTCTCTGGGGCTGGGACCGGCCGACAGTCGTTGTTCCCACACTGAGGGTTCACTGAGGGTTCACTGAGGGAACGTACGCACGAGTTGTGTCTGGGGCGGCAGGAGGCAGCATGGGTGTCCGCTCTCTGCCTGACGTTACCTTGTCTTAGGAAGCCTTTTTCTTGCTCCAGCGGTCAGATATTTTGGGCTTACCTTGTCCTTTCTTTACGGCCAGCACGAGTATGTTCTTTCCCCTTCTGTCTCCGCCTCCGAGCCTGCCACCAGGGTTCTCCCTTTGTCCTCTCGTGATTACCATGATGGTTTCCTCAGCGTAGCTTACTTACGTTCTGAGTTGCCCTTGCTACTTTTCTGCCTTTTGACTGCGTAACGTTTGAAATTCCAAATAGCCATTTGCTCTCTGACTTTAAAAGGTAAGAAGGAAACGGTGATTTTGTTCTCCATGCTGTGTAGTAATGGATTGGTTCTGTTTTTATGCACAAGATTGATACTTGCTTTTGACTAATCTGATAATTATACTTTTTCTATCAATTTTTGAATTTTAATTTTTAAATACTTTTTATATTTGGTATGTCCAAATCATTAGGTTGAAGTTCCATCCTAATTGTTGTGATACAATAATCACTTCCTCCAGTAATTTTTCAATAGTAAATGTTTTATTTGCCTGTAAATCAGAGTATATGTAAAACTGAGATCAAGCTTCCTTACATAGTTTTTAAACATGAAAAGATGTGTACAATTTGAGAGTTACACTTGAGTTAGCACCAAAGCTCAGATGTTTTTGCGCTATTAAAATACAACAGTTATGGTGTGACTCTTGTATGTGGATATTGCTGAACGGAAGATAGATTTAAAACATTTTTTGAAATGTAGCACATGTAGGAAAGTGCATAGAAGTATATGATTTCACCAGAAATCACGGAACACACACGTGTGCACGCCTCACCCAGGCCGAGCACTGGAGCGCTGCCGGTGCTGCAGCCCCGCTCCCCCTCGGCGCTGGCTGCCGTCGCCCCCATTAGGGGGGCTTCCTTGCTGTCTGCCTTTGCTGTGTGTTCGCCTCCGAGCGGTGTCCACGTAGCAAATGGAACGTTCAGATCTCCTGAAGGTGTGGGCTGTACCTAGAGTGCTGTTCTCACGTCAGCGTTTGCACTCCTGCCTTGCACGTGGTGCGGGTCCGGGGTGCGGGTCCGGGGGTGCGCCTGGGGAGCTTTGCAGCTGGTGGGCCCCGCTTGTCGGAGGGCTGATGGAGGGGTTGCGGACTTCTCACGCTCCCCGTCACACACAGCCAGGCCCTCCTTTGAGGCCTAGTGATGCTGCTCTCCAGGGGCTGATCACGTCAGACCTGTTTATTTTTTTGACTTTTAGACTTGTTGAATTCAGCTTTTAGGATGGTTTATTTTGAAGCCCATAGGAGCTCCTGGAGTTAAATAGGTGACAGCATCACATCTCAAGAAGTTTTTAGTGAAAGAAACATTGAAGGATCGATCATGTTAAATATTAACCATGTTAGAGAATACGAAAACGTCTGCGCATAGTTCACACTAACACATCCACTAGCATTTTCATGTAGCCTCACTTTCTTGGCATCTCAGATGGCATCAGATGGCAGCCCAGCTGCTCGAGTTCTGAAGAGCAGTGGTTTGCGGAAACCTGATGGTTTACTGGAGTTGCCCACCCATCCCCTCCAACGCTCTGGTTTTCGGTCTCGGAGGGGCCTGGAGACAAGTGCTGTGTGGCTTCATTTCTTACGCTTCTCCCTGAACTTGTCCCCTGGCCAGCCGCCAGTACTCGGTGTTCATGCCCTCTGCCCCTGTCCTCCTGGGCGTCCGTCCTCCTGGCCACTGTGCGGAGGACAGTGCGGGGACACGGCCTCTGACCCTCCTGCTGTGGGCGCATCCCCCTGTGCTGCCGTGCTGTGTCCGTTGCCCAGAGGTGGTGCGGCGTCTCCAGTGCACACGTTCCTTTTCTGTCTCGGACCCTCCGCACCTGTTTGCTGGAAGAGGGTACCACTTCATTTGGCTCACTGAGGCTGGCTGTGATGTCGGGCTTGTTCCAGAATCTAGACGTCCTTTGATGTGTGCGGCAAGTTCCCCAAGAGGCACATGGAATAGAGACCTAGAAAGTGCAGGCTGCCACCTGTCTGCACATCCTGAGTGGAGACCAGATCTTTCTGGTCCTGTTGGGTCCTCAGGCCTTCAGGGAGAGGGGGGTGATGGTTCCATCTGCAGGACTAGGGGAACAGAAGAGCCCCACCAGCTTCTGGTCAGTTTCCTCCAGGAGTTGGGACCCCTAAGCTGAGGCCCATGCTTTTGTGAACACTAAAATTCCCAGATTTTTGTAATTTATACGCAGAAATGTTCTTAGTTCTCCATAAGGACTGATTATAAAATGTGTAAGGAGGGCGACTTCAGGGCGGTGGCTAAAGGGGCGTTTAGGAGATACTGCCCCCTTCTCCAGACAGTTTTGGGTGGACGGCGGCAGCTTTCTCAGGGTGATGGAACACGCCTCCAGGGAGGTACTGGGTGGGGGTGCGTTCTCTGTGGTGGGACAAGAGGCTCGCATTTTCTCAGTTTACTCTCTGATGCTGACTGTGGTTCTGCCTGCCTCCGACAGCAGAGGGCTTCCGTGGCCCGTGAAGCGATGTCTGTGACTAAGACACAGTGTGCGTGCTGCTCTCCTCTTCCCCACTTTCGCATCTGGATTGCCAATTGACGGGACTGGCTGCTTGCTGTTGGGCAACATATAACTGGTTTAGTTGGTGACATGTGCAATGGATATTTGTGTTCTAGAGTTCATTCCTTGCATGGACAAGCTGTTTGATGAATCCATACTGATTGGTTCGGGATATACTGCTCGGGAGACTCTCAGGTAAGCAATTTAACTCATGCTATCTAGCTGATTAAGTGTGAGGGGCAGCGACTCCTGGCACTTGGTATCAGGAGCCTTTTAAACACTGGCTGTTGGGCCTCATTCCCATTGGATTTAGAACTGCAGGACTTGCTTAAAATGCCTGAGGTTGCTTCTTGTGCCTGAGCTTAAAGGGAAAAATCAGAGTGGTCTTTCTGATTTTAACTGTAGGTAAAACTATCTGACTAGCATTAATTTTTGTCTTTTGCTTTCTGTGTAAGTGAATCTCTTCATTATAAAAGAATATTTGATAACCTACCAAGAAGAGAGAAAGACAAAAACTTCCGGTCCTGCACAAGGAGCTCAAGTAACACGGTTAATTCTTTGGTGTATTCTAGTTTTTATATCTTAGGTATTTTATAGGAGAAATGTATTTGTGGTCATGTTTTTGTTTCTCAGGGAGAAAGTTAACATTTGATCATCTTTACAACATAAAATGAACCAACTTCAGTAATTCCTTTAACTTAAATAAGGGAGGTGTAGTGGACCTTCTGAAAAATAGGCAGAATACTTTGAATGTGGGTGTAGACTGTTTACTGTTATCTGTATAGAAGATAGAAAATAGTAAGAAAGACACTACTTGCAACCTGCGGTTGCACCTGCCTGGGTTTGGACATTGCCTGGGTTTGGACCACCTTACTCCTGCTGGAAACCCTCCAGTGGCTTCGAGTTTCCCAAGGATGGAGGCCACGCCCAGACTCTGATCACTGCCCGCAGCCCTGGGGCGGGGCTCTTGCCCTGCACCTGCTGCACCGCCCTGGCCTGCCTCTCCTCCAGCCAGCTCCCCCTCAGGACTCTCCTGCCTCTTCCACCTGGGAATTTCCCTGGCTTTGTGCCCCACAGCCCCTTTTTGTCCTAAGGTCTCCATGTTGATGCCATCTGAAAGGGACTTGGCCAGGCTCCCTGTTTCAGAGCGGTCTCCCTCCTGTCTGTCCCAGCGCCCTTTTCACAGCTCCCAAGCACTAACCAACGTACACACTTTATTCTCTGCTAGTGCGTTTCCCCTTCTGGCCTCCAGCTTCCTGAGGGTGGGAGCTCTGTTTACTTCGGTCACTGTGGCCTCCCTGTTGTCCAGCCCCATGTCTGGCTGGTGTCCGATTGTTCAGGGAGTGAAAGTGCTTAATAACGCAGACATTGTGCTGCAAAGTGGCTCCAACACAGGGCAGGCAAAAGTAGCTTTGCAGTTGTTCTTAGGGAAACTAATGTAATTAATAAATAATACAAGACTAAACTGTTTCGCATGCTCAGAGGTGTAAACCTACCTTTTCCTCACTCTGTATACAAGGTATTAACTGACACATACTGTTTGTCATTGAGCAATAAGACCCATTCAGGGCACGATTGGGCTCCTAATGATCTCTGCTCATGCTCATAAGCCCATGTGCCATTGTCACTGACATGCACGAACTTGGGAAAGTAAGGAATTTAAGCACTGACGTGAGAGTTTCGGTTGGTAGCTGGGGAAACCAGAGTCCTGCAAAGTGTGCCACAGACGTGCTGTTGAAGTGCAGGTGCCCTGGGTGGGTGGGGCCGCCTGCAGGGGGCGCCTGCGACATGCACCAGCGCAGCTCTCTGCTTGCAGGCCCCTCGCCTACAGCACGCTGGCCGACCTTGTGCACCACGTGCGGCAGCACCTGCCGCTCAGCGACCTCTCGCTCGCCGTCCAGCTTTTTGCCAAGAACATCGATGACGAGTCTCTGCCCAGCAGCATCCAGACCATGTCCTGCAAGCTCCTGCTGAACTTGGTGGACTGCATCCGCTCCAAGAGCGAGCAGGAGAGCGGCAACGGGAGAGACGTCCTGATGCGGATGCTAGAGGTACTGTCTCGGGAGAGGCCCGCGCCCTTCCGCCCTGCACACTGCGGAACTTGCACCGGTGCTTTACTGAGAGTTTATGGGGCTGCCAGGTGGCCAAGCATGGTCCCAGGCACCAGCCCACTTTGGTTCAGGTCCCCGCGCCTCCGTGAACCAGCTGAGTGTCCGTGGGTGGGATCTGAACTTCCCTGACCAGGGATGTGCACAGCGTCGGCCTCACGGGCTGCTGTGGGAGAGCAGATGCCACACAAGGCCTCTGAGTGCAGCGTCTGGCATGGTCCTGGCACGCCCCGCAGCCTGGTGCAGAATTAGCCGTACACACCTGCGGCGCTTGGCACGCCCCTCAGCACAGTGTGGGATTAGCTGTGCACACCACTGAGCAGTGTCCCGCTGGCGATGTAGGGAGGGGCAACGTGTGACTCCTGCAGCCAGGGGGCCGTCCTGTGGGCCACAGGGCAGTCCTAGCTCACAGCCAGGCCCTGCCCCGCCTCCCAGTCAGTCCCCCAGCCGTCCCGAGCAGATTCTTCGCGGGGGCAGTCGAGGTGGTGAAGCATCTGTAGCTACCCCACAGGAAAGACAGCACACTATTTTTTTTTCCTAATTTTAAAAGAACTGACTAATCTATATTTTACATTTTATTTTATTGATTTTTTGTTTAGAGGAGGGAGAGAGAAACATCAATTTGTTCTGCTTATGTATTCATTGGTTGACTCATTTAAAAAATTTTTTTGATTTTATTTTTATTTATTTTTAGAACGAGGAGAAGGGAGGGAGAAAGAGAGGGAGAGAAACATTGATGTGTGGGAGACACATCTATTGGCTGCCTTTTGCATGCCTCCAACCGGGGACCTGGCCCGCAGCCTAGGCATGTGCCCTGCCCAGGAATGGAACCGTCAGCCTTTTGGTTTGCGGGACAATGCCCAACCCGCTGAACCACACCAGACTAGGCCCATGGTCCATTCCCGTATGTGCCCTGATCAGGGGTTGAACCTGCAACCTTGGAGTGTTGGGACCGTGCTCTAACATACCAGGGCAGGACACACTCTCTTTTTTAATACAAAGCAGGTGCTTTCAGAGAGCTCTTCTTGTCCTGGCTTCCGACAGGGTTGTTGACCTGTTGGAAAGGAATGATGTCTGTCTTCCCCTCCACTTTCTCATCCTGTCAGGTTTTTGTTCTCAAGTTCCACACCATTGCTCGGTACCAGCTCTCTGCCATTTTCAAGAAGTGCAAGCCTCAGTCAGAACTCGGAGCCGTGGAAGCAGCTCTGCCGGGGGTGCCCGCTGCCCCCGCAGCTCCGGGCCCTGCCCCCTCCCCAGCCCCAGTTCCCACCCCGGCCCCACCCCCACCGCCTCCCCCTACCCCCGCCACCCCCGTGACCCCAGCCCCTGTGCCTCCCTTTGAGAAGCAAGGAGAAAAGGACAAGGAGGACAAGCAGACGTTTCAGGTCACAGATTGCCGAAGTTTGGTGAAAACCTTGGTCTGCGGAGTCAAGACCATCACGTGGGGCATCACATCGTGCAAAGCGCCCGGTGGTAATTCCCCTCCTGAGTTTTTTAGACAGACTGCTTTTCACAGAGTGGGTTGTATTTGCGTTGACTTACTATGCTGTCTCTTTTCCAGAAGCTCAGTTCATTCCCAACAAGCAGTTACAGCCCAAAGAAACTCAGATTTACATAAAACTTGTCAAATATGCAATGCAGGCTTTAGATATCTATCAGGTAAGGAAGCGCCCTCACACCTGTCTGTGGGATGTGGAAATGACCCCTTAGAATTAGAGACGCTGCTGACCGAACAGGTCGCGAGGACCTGTTATTTCCGAGTGGTCTCCTGCAGGGGTGCCCAGCCTTTTGGTGTCTCTGCGCCACACTGGAAGAACAGTCGTCTTGGGCCCCACATCAAACACGTTGTGACACATAACCACAAAAAATACCTTGCAGTGTTTGAAGTAAATTTACGACTTTGCGATGGGCCGCAGGGCGGACACCCCGGCAGTGTCTGTGTCCGCAGGTTTGCTTTTGGCCTGTGGCACAGCAGTGCACGTGGGGCGCGAGTTCTTGTTTATAGTGTCCACGCGTGTGTTGCGGGGTGGCGGTGTAAATGGAGTGTAATAAAAACAAGATTTAAGTTTACCAAACTTGCAGTTTGTTCCTTTTGGATCACTTAACCAAAAATATTTTGAAGTGTTTTCTAAAATTAAGCTAAGAATAGAGAAATTGAAAGATTTTTGGCTGTGGCATTCATTACCTAATTCCAGTGCTCTCTGAAAAATGCAGCCATCTGATCAGGTGATGGAGTGTGTTCAGACGTTTGGTTCTAACGACCGTGCTGGGTGTGTTTCTTTCCTGCGCCTAGGTCCAGATCGCAGGAAATGGACAGACGTACATCCGGGTGGCAAACTGCCAGACTGTTAGAATGAAGGAAGAGAAAGAGGTGTTAGAACACTTCGCTGGCGTGTTCACAATGATGAATCCCTTAACTTTTAAAGAAATCTTTCAAACTACAGTCCCCTACATGGTGGAAAGAATCTCAAAGAATTATGCTCTTCAGGTATAAAAATCCTTCTTTTGTATTCATGTGCTTTGTTTATATGTTGAATTCTTGGTATTGTTTATTTTGAGGACTTCCTATAAATACTAAATAAAATTTAGAGAAATACTAAAATATTTCCCCAAAATCTCAAAATGCTTTGCACAAAAGTTCCTTTCTTTCTATTTCTCCTCCTCCTCCTTTTTCTTAAAGATCTTCTTTATTTATTTTTAGAGGGGGGGAGAAGAAAGGGAGAGAAACACCGATGGTTGCCTCTCGAACACCCCCATATGGGGACCTACAACCCAGGCCTGCGCTGTGATGGGGAATCAAACTGGCGACATTTCAGTTTGTAGGAGGACACCCAGGCCACGGAGCCACAGTCAGGGCTAGACAGGTTCCTTCGTTTGTGGAAATCCAGTGTGTATTAGGTGTAGGTTCTTGGTATTTCATGGTCAGAATGCCAGATTAAGTACTTGAACTGTTCAACTCAAGGCTCAGTAAATCTGTTTCATTATTTTTTCCTTTGGTGAATAATTTCTTGGACTGACAGGTTTGATTTTGCATTTTTGGAAAATTTATTTCTCTTAAAGAAGCTTTGAGGAAGGGATTCCTTTTTGTCACATTTGTTTCTTGTTTTGACAGATTGTTGCCAATTCCTTCTTGGCAAACCCTACTACCTCTGCTCTGTTTGCTACAATTCTGGTGGAGTATCTGCTTGACCGCCTGCCAGAAATGGGCTCCAACGTGGAGCTCTCCAACCTGTACCTCAAGCTGTTTAAGTTGGTCTTTGGCTCAGTCTCCCTCTTTGCCGCTGAAAATGAACAAATGCTGAAGGTAAAGCTCACATATATGGAAGGAGGGTTTTGTTTTAGGGTTTATTGTTGCTTAATTCTTGTTTTCCCTTTTGAACAAAAGCTAGAATGGCTCTTTTTATATTTGTAAAGTGCCCTTTGAGTTCATAAAATATTTTCCCCCATAAAATAAGGGCCAAGTGTGAAAAACATTTTGTATATTTCTGAACAAAGCTTGATTTATCTGGTGATTGAACATGAAAACTTCCGAACACTTAGGATGGGCAGGTGGGTGGTTATTAATATTGCTGCCAGTAATTTTCTTTTTCAAATTTTTATTTTTAGGAATTTTAGAGAAGGGACAGGGAGAGAGAAACATTGATTTGTTGTTCCGCTTATTCATGTGCTTACTGGTCGCTTCCTGAATGTGCCCTGACTGGGGATTGAACCCGTAACCATGGTGTATCAGGTGCACATTCCAACAAGCTGAGCTACATGGCCAGGGTTTACTTTTCTTCTTTAAATTCAGTGTCTTTTTCTGGGTTACAAAAAGTGAAATTAGAAGCACATCATCCTTATTTTAAAAATTAAGTGATGCAAAAAAATATAGAAGGGAAAAATGTCTTCACTTTCCTCTTATCTGATGAGATACATCAGCCATTTTCCCTTTAATTTTGTTTCCTCTGTGTGTTCATATTCTCCTTGATAATACATAAACATTCCATTCCGGGACTGTTTATTTTCCCCTTTAAGTCAAGAATTTTAATCATTTTTTGTTCCTTAATTACGATCATCTTGGAGGAGTGTGATTCCAACATTTCTGCAAATAACTAATCCTGTGTGATTTGATTCCATCAGTTGTTTGATTCTAGAAAAGGGGTAGAAGCCTACTCATGGTTCTGTCACCCCCTCAAAAGTGGCAGATGGCAGAACAAAAGCCTTGTAAACTCACAGTGAAACTTCAGCTCCTGTAGGAAGTTGGATGTTGCCATCAGTTGAGTCTGAAGAGAGATGTTTTGCAGGGGACAGTCTGAAGCCGTAAACAAGACCCGTGTTTGTTAGCAACCTTAACATTACTTTTGTGTTGATATGAAAGAAAAATATTTGTTTTTTTAAAAAATGAAAGCATGTGATTGTCATACGTCCACATGATCTGATACATTCACATAATTCAGTTTGCGCCCACACTCTACAGAAGCACAGCAGCAAAAACAAAACCTAACGGAGGTTGGTAGCTCAGCTGGTTCGAGCACTGTCCCGATACACCAAGGTTGTGGGTTCAATCCCCAGTCAGGGCACATACAAGACGCAACCGATGGATGCATCAGTGAGTGGAACAACAAACTGATGTTTCCCTCTCCGTCTCTCTCCGCCCCCCACCTTCCTCTCTCCCTCTCAAAGCAGTAAATAAAAATTGAACATCGTAATTACATTAGCCAAGATTCAAATGAAGGAGAGAATTCTAGAAGCAGCAAGGAATAAGGGGACAGTCACCTACAAGGGAGTTCCCATCAGACTGTCAGCTGATTTCTCAAAAGAGACCTTACAGGCTAGAAGGGGCTGGAAAGAAATATTTGAAATCTTGAAAAGCAGGGACCTACATCCAAAATTGCTCTATCCAGCAAAGCTGTCATTTAGAATGGAAGGGAAGATAAAGTGCTTCTCAGATAAGGTCAAGTTCAAGGAGTTCATCATCACCAAGCCCTTATTATATGAAATGTTAAAGGGACTTATCTAAGAAAAAGAAGATAAAACTATGACAGTGAAAAGACAACAAACTCATAGCTATCAAGAACCACACCTAAAACAAAAGCAAACTAAGCAAACAGCTAGAACAGGAACAGAGCCACAGAAATGGAGATCATATGGAGGGTTAGCAACAGGGGCATGGGAGGAGGAGAGAGGGGGGAAAGGTACAGAAAATGAGTAGCATAGATAATGGGAAAAAAAATAGACAGGGGGAGGGCAAGAATAGTATGGGAAATGTAGAAGCTAGAAAACTTATGACCCATGGACATGAACTAAAGCGGGGAATGTGGGTGGGAGAGGGTGTGTAGGGTGGAGGGGAATGATGGGGGAGAAATGGGACAACTGTAATAGCATAATCAATAAAATATATTAAAAAAAATTGAACATCTTCCCGTTAGGTTATTTTTTTAAGAGTATATTAAAGAACAAATTCATAGAACGTTCGGTCTAGAGGACATATATGCAGTTGGTTTATTTTGTAAAGGAAACATACCATGCCATGTATAGTGACAAGTTTAGAATTGCACCATTGTCTATACCAACAGTTCACAGTTCACTTTTGAGTGAACCTGCAAGAAAGTGTCCTGTTAAATTTAACTTGTCACATGTCAAAACCAGGATTTGAAGATTAAAAGCTCAATGTGGATTACAATGTTAATTAAAATTACTATAAGCTAATAAAGTGCTTTTTTGTTAAAGAAATAACCTATTTTTCAATCAACTCTTCCAAAACCTTACCTTAAATGTCTTTTGAGGCTCTTCCAAACTTTACATATTTTTATATATATATATTTTTTAAAGATTTTATTTATTTATTTTTAGAGAGGGGAAGGGAGGGAGAAAGAGAGGAAGAGAAACATCAATGTGTGGTTGCCTCTTACGTGGCCCCCACTAGGGGTCTGGCCTGCAACCCAGGCATGTGCCCTGACTGGGAATCGAACCTGCGACCTTTTGGTTCGCAGCCCGCGCTCAATCCACTGAGCTACGCCAGCCAGGGCACTTTACATATTTTTAAAAAAGATTTTGTTTATATTTATTTTTAGAGAGAGGGGTGGAGGGAGAAAGCGAGAGAAACATGGGTGGTGTACAAGAGAAACTTGAATTGGTTGCCTCTTGTATGCCAATAGCTGGGGACCTGGCCTGCAGCCCAGGCACGTGCCCTGACCAGGAATCAAACCAGTGACCTTTCGGTCCCTAGGCCGGCGCTCGGTTCAGTGAGCCACAGCAGCCAAGGCCAAAACCTGACAGTTTTGATTGATGGGGAAGTTTAGTTTCTTTAGGTTGCTTGTTGCATTTAGACTGGCATAGGAAGCGGGGTTCTTCCCTGTTTGATTATTTAGTGACCACATTCACAAGAGCTGTAGAGCCTATAGATGGGAACCTATCAAATGCTTCTTCCACAGCCAGACTGGTAGAAAGCAACACACATGTTGAGAGAAGTGAACTTGAGTCGAACGTAGGTCGGACAGTGCTTGTTCTGGTTTTCCTTTTGGAGTACATTTGTCAGATAGATCACCTTCCGTCTCCGTGTGATTGCAGCGAACGTTTAGCATGGCTCCCGAGGGTGTGGGCCCTCCTCGTTAACCTGCCTCTCCTCCCTGCAGCCCCACCTGCACAAGATCGTGAACAGCTCCATGGAGCTCGCGCAGACTGCCAAAGAGCCCTACAACTACTTCCTGCTGCTGCGCGCCCTCTTCCGCTCCATCGGCGGGGGCAGCCACGACCTCCTGTACCAGGAGTTCCTGCCCCTCCTCCCAAACCTCCTGCAAGGTGAGAGCAGCCCTTTCAGTGCCTGTTAGCCTCGGGCACGTGCCGGGTCTGACTGCTTTGGTTGCGGGGTTCCTCTTCCGCACCCGTGGAAGGTCTTGGTGTGGGTGTCTGTGTGCATGTTCCCCCCGGGGGCGGGGGAGAGTGAGTGTGTTCACGCCCAGTCCCGGTGTTCCCCTCTTTCAGGTCAGTGGGACTTCGAAAGGAGCCTCCCCACCCCATTCAGGCCCGGGCTCCTCCATTCTCATGAGAGCTGGAAGGTTTTAGTGTCTCCAGTTAGGACTTGGTTGTGTTTTTTAGCATTTGGTGAGCAAGTCTAGGAAGAAAGGTATTTCTGGTGGTTTTATGAGACCAGGAATCCCTAGATTTGAAAAAGAATCAGAACAAGGAGGGAAAAGACAAGTTACAAAGCTGATTTATAAATTTATATTTTTATTTAGTTCCACTTTACACAACCATAATCCTGTAATTTCTGTATAAATTAGGAGTGCTTTCAAGGTACAGAGCTAAAGGGCATCTTGAGCCCATTCAGTGTGCATGGGTGTGAACTGATTGGAAACTCTGTCCCAGGGGTTTGTGGTGCTGTTAAGTGTGTGAGCCCCTGGCACCCTGGCCAGGGGAAGCCATTTACAGTGCAGTGTGCCCAGGAAACAGCTTGGAAATGTTTGCATACGTTGCCTATGATGTGCCCATAAGTGCACCAGACAGGGTGCTGAACCACAGTCAGGCCCCACTGTTGATCTTTGGCCCCATCTCCAGGCAGCCCTCAGCCTGAGCCCTCTGTTCTGGTCGGCCTGATTGCTCCCTGCATGCCCCTGGCTGCCCCAAGCTCACCTCTCCCACCCATGTGTGTTCAATCAGAGCCCCTTCTGGGCACTTGGCCCCTCTCCCTCTCCTCGTCCTCCTCCTACCACATGATGCCTTCTGCCAGCTGCTCTTCTCCGAGCTCTTGTTAACCTGCAGCGCCTGGGCGGCGCCTCTTGTCGGGTCTGCTGGCACATGCTCTCCTCTTCCCGCTCATCTCCGAGGGCACCACGAGCCTCTCTTCACCTGCCTTGTGCCAGTTAGGAAGGAGCTCGGCACGCCCTTGGTTGCCCTCATGTGGAGTGGGGAGGTTGGCTTTATAAGGAGGTGGTGCTCCTCTCTGTAAAAATCAGAAGGGGAGCCTTAGAAAAATATTTGTGTTTTAGAGTGTAGATATCAGTTGGTCTACTGGAGGCTTGAAAAAGGATGTAAGATTGTAAATCTCAAACTTGAGGTGAACATGTCATATCAGACGCTTGTGTTTTCAGATTGGGCTTATTAATAGTATAACATTATTGAAAGGTCGATGTGTAATGTTTGTTTTATTGCAAGAGCATAATAGTATAGTTACAACTTAATGTGTAATTATATGCAGCCTGCTGTTGCTATGACTAGCGTAGACAGAAGGGGTCATGGTGCAGTTAGCGAGTAGGTTGAGCTAATGAATATAGTGGCTTACATGAAAGGTGTAAAGCGTGTCCCCTTGTTGCGTCGATGTGCAGGGCAAACCAGTCGTGCCGTGCAGCGACTCCGGCTGATGCCTGCATGGTGACCCTACCCCCCCGCCACCCCCCACCCCCCGCAGGGCTGAACATGCTGCAGAGCGGCCTGCACAAGCAGCACATGAAGGACCTCTTCGTGGAGCTGTGCCTCACTGTGCCCGTGCGGCTGAGCTCCCTCCTGCCCTACCTGCCCATGCTCATGGACCCCCTGGTGTCCGCTCTCAATGGCTCGCAGACGTTGGTCAGCCAAGGCCTGAGGACGCTGGAGTTGTGTGTGGACAACCTGCAGCCCGATTTCCTGTACGACCACATTCAGCCGGTACGCGCAGAGCTCATGCAGGTAAGTCTC
The DNA here is from genome assembly GCA_039655065.1 of Glossophaga mutica. Taxonomy (NCBI): domain Eukaryota; kingdom Metazoa; phylum Chordata; class Mammalia; order Chiroptera; family Phyllostomidae; genus Glossophaga; species Glossophaga mutica. The sequence goes on from CM077314.1 coordinate 40,493,771, forward strand.
GTTCTCCTCGGCGCCAGCAGAGGGCGCCAGGTGCTCACGTGTCTGGTCTTCGCTGGAGATGTAGGCAGGCAGGCAGTTTCTGGAGTGACGCCCCTGTTGAGCTCTCCATGCTCATTGGTGGACTGTCTGCGGGATGACGTGGCGAAGCTGTGAGCGACTTTGTGTATCTTCTGGCTTGCGAAAAGGTGTAAAGAAAACTGTAAGTATTGAGTGGGTTCTGGCTTCGCAGTGCCACCCCTTCTGGAGGCTCTCACAGGTGTCATCTTCTCACTGAGCTGATGGCGTGCGAAGGCAGGTGTTATGGCCACTGGGGAGATCCCTTCTTTATCCACAGAAGATCTTGAGTTACCCAGTGAAGAGATGCAGATTCCTAAGGGAAGGCGTAGCTGTCTGCACACATTTTGTTTTTTGTTCATGAGAGCTCAAACGTCAGCTACTAGGTTTTCCCTTCCTGTTTGGCTGCTGTTACTGGTTTGCATCGTGGTTGGTAGTTGTTAGAGGTTTGCCTGTTACTTGCCCACATGCCCTGTTAGCATAGAGTGTGTGGCCCCAGGCTGGGGCCAGAATTCTGCTGGCTGTACGTGGCGGAGGTTTGGCAGCCTCTAGAGGACAGGGGTCTTGGGGCAGAGTGGATTGGAGGTGGCAGCTTGGAAGCCCTGAGCCAAGCAGGGGCAAGCACTCCGTGGGAGGAAGAGGCAGGGAGGGCTTCCCTGGCCTCCTGCCAGCCTGTCAGCCAGGCAGCCCTAGGGAGAGACAGGGCCCAGGCTGCTTTAGGGGGCACACAACCAGCCCATCCGCTAGACAGTGGCGTGAGCGGTCTCACTGCAGCCCTCCAACCAGCTCATCCACATGGGCACCGGGACGCCAGCCCCGCCCAGGGAGTTCAGCAGATGTGCGAGGAGCGGGTGGGCCAGGGGGAGGGGTGGAGGTGAGGGGACTGGGGCAACACCGCCCAGCAGCCCTTGAGTGAGAAGCCTCTTTAGACCTGCAGGAACGGAAGAGAAATTTTTGCTTTAGAGGAAAGTACCAAGGCTTTACGTTGACTATTGCTAGATATTAATATTAGGCATTGTATCAGAAGGTGATTTAAGAATAGTAAGCTATGGTAATTTTCAAGACATGATCATTTAGCTGGAAAAATGTGGGAAAATTGACAGTTTTTTGGAACAGCTGAGTGTGTGTATTCCCTTTACTAATTATAAGTACATGGTACATGTTATTCAGTCCCACAGTGCAGGTCCCAGTGCGATCCACATTTCCCCCCTTTGCTGTCCTTTCTAATGTGAGGTCTGAAATGCATAATTTCTACGTCATGTTTTGAAGTTACAGAACCTAGTAATAGAAGTAAAAACCTGAGAACTCACCATGTAATCCCAGGATGAGAATTTACCAGTAAATTACGTGTCCCTCTATGCTCTTCCCAATCCCATTTTGTAAAGATGCCTAAACTCTCTATTGCCTAGTTTTCTTGCTTTCAAGCTGTGCAGCATTTACTGTATGCTACCATTTGTATTTCAGGAGCGTGGAGGAATGTTTGTAGTTATATTTGCATTTCTGTAAAGACATAAAACTTCTCCGGGAGGATACACAAGACCAGTCACATGGTTTTCTCCAAGAAGAGGCACTTGGGTGTTGGGGGGGGCAGGTGCAGAAGGAAAAATTTCTGCTTCACGGTCTTTTATAACTTCTGAATTTTGACTTGTGGACTGTGTGAGTGCATGGCCTTGAAGGGTTTTGATAGGAGCGTGTTGATTTCCAGGCCCTGTGGCGCACTCTGCGCAACCCTGCCGACAGCATCTCTCATGTGGCCTACCGCGTGCTGGGCAAATTTGGTGGCAGCAACAGGAAGATGTTAAAGGAGTCCCAGAAGCTGCACTATGTTGTGACTGAAGTTCAAGGCCCCAGTATTACCGTGGAGTTTTCCGATTGTAAAGCATCTCTTCAGCTCCCAATGGAGAAGGTAAATGTGGAAGTCTCTGGGACCTTCTTAAAGATACTGTGTTTCATTTTATCAAAGTTAATTTCTATTTGAAAATATGTGAAGAAAACATGTCCATCTTTGGGGATGGAATTTCTAATTCAAAGAAGAACAAGATTTATTTTGGGAGCAATTTGGTTGGCGAGGGGGCTTTCATATCACAGGAGGCCGGTGGGGGGTGTTGCCCCTGAGGCTTTGGACCCTTGAGCGACTCCATCTTCCTGAGGGATGAGAAGGTGAGACCCTGCCCACCCGGCGCTGGACTGTGTTTTGATGCACAGTGGGCTTTACCTCGAATGGTATTTAGAACCCAAGTTCATTCCATTCTTGCTTCTCATCCCCGTGCCTCCAGAGGACCTCGTTCTCCCCCGGCCTCTGAGCAACCCCTGCTGTCTTTCCTGGCTCCTCAGCCAGCTGCAAGTGACTCTCTGGTTTCTCCCTGCATGCCCTTTGGAACACTTTTCATCGCATAAGAAACGAACAAACTGTGCCCCCAGTATCTTGCAGTGTCCCATCCAACTACTTTTGCTTTATCCTCATTGAAAAAATTGTTCTGCCCTGGCCAGGTGGCTCAGTGCATTGACACGTTGTTCTGTACATCAAAAGGTGGTGGGTTTGATCCCTGGTCAGGGTGCGTGTGTAGGTTGTGGCTGCGGTACGTATAGGAGGCAGCTTATTGATGTTGCTCTCTCATGTCGATGTGTTTGTCTGTCTGTCTCTCTTTATTGCTTGCTCTCTAAAATCAGTAGACTTATCCTTGAGTGAGGATTAAAAAAAAGAAAACCGTTCCCCTTCATCTACTGACCCTTCTCGGTCCTTTGTTACATGTTTGTTACATGTGCATTGTTCTGCCTAGTTGTAGTCTATCTACATTGTTGCATTTGAATTTTCCTCCTCATTGTATAACCAGCTTCTTTCTCACTGTGCATTTTGTATAGCCTTGGTTGTCATGTCTTTTTGTAACATTCTTCTATTCCTTGTATCCTGGGTATTTTTAAAAGAGTTAATGTGGGCTTTCACGTGTATCTGAGGAGCTGAGTCCTTCCATTAAGCGCCTGTTGGTGGAGATCCTTGTGTTACTTGCAGACCTGGCCTCACACCAGTGTTCTGCGACCCGGAGAGACTCAAAGCCTCCCCTTTGCTCAGGCCAGCTCTGTTCTGTCCTGCTGTTCCATCTTGTAGGGCGTGGCCTGTTTACCTATCGGGGTAAGAATTCACCCACACAGTGAGTTCTTTGATTTTTTTTTTTTTTTTTTTTTTTAGTGTATTGGGATACCATTGGTTAATAACATTATAGAAGTTTCAGGTGTACGACTTTGATACACCATCTGTACGCTCTGGTGTGTGCTCGCCACGCCAAGTCGTCTCCTTCCGTCACAGTGTGTTTGACCCCTTAACGTTTTTCGTTCTTCCTCCACCTCCTTCCCCTCTGGCGACCCCCGTTCTGTTTCTGTATCCGTGAGGTTTCTTACTTGTTGCTTTTGTTTTATATCCCACATGAATGAAATCATACAGTTCTTAGTCTTTTATATCTTGACTTATTTCTCTTAGCATAATACTCTCAAGATCCTTTCATGGTGCAAATGGCAGTATTTCAGCTTTTTAATGGCTGAGTAATATTCCATCGTATATGTGTACCTGTGTACCGCCTCTTTATCCAGTTATCTATCAAAGGGCACTTAGGTTGTTTCCATGTCTTGGGTGTTGTAAATAATGCTGCAGTGCAGGGGTGCATGTATCTTTACAAGTAAATATTTTCAGTTTTTTTGTGTAGATACCCAGAAGAGGAATTGATGGGTCATATGGTAGCTTTATTCTTAATTTTTTGAGGAATCTCCATAGTCTTTCCCACAGTGGCTGTACCAGTTTACACTCCCACCAGCTATGTATGAGGATTCCTTTTTCCCCCCACATCCTCTTCAGCACTTGTTTCTTGCCTTACTGGTAAAAGCCATTCTAACAGGTATGAAGTGGCATCTCATTGTGGGTTTGATTTGCATTTTCCTAATAGGTTAGTGATGTTAAGCACCTTTTCATGTACCTGTTGGCCGTCTGTATGTCTTCCGTGGAAAAGTGTTTGTTGAGGTCCTCTGCCCATTTCCTTCCTTCCTTCTTCCCTCCCGCCCTCCCTTTCTCCCTCCTTACCTGAGGATATACGTTTATTGATTTTCAAGAGAGAGAGAGAAACATTGATGTGAGAGAGAAACACGAATCAGCTCTCTGACTGGGGATTGAACCCACAACCCAGGTATGTGCCCTGACTCAGGATCAAACCTTGAGCCTTGTGGTGTATGGGACAGTGCGCCAACCCACTGAGCCACCCAGCCAGGGCTGCTCACTTTTTAATCAGGTTGTTATTTTTATCGCAGAGTTGCATGAGTTCTGTGCGCGTTGTGGAGTTACCACTTATCGGAGGTGTGGTCTGCAGATCGCTTCTCCGTTCAGTCGGCTGCCTGTCTGTCTTGGTGGTGGTTTCCTCGGCTGTGCGGTCCCGTTCGTTTTCCCTGCTGTCTCGCTTACCTTTGGGATCATGTTCACAAGTCCTCTCAGACCAAGGCCCGTACGTTTAGTGTCTGTGTTCTCTTCGTACTTTATTGTTTCACGTCTTACAGTCAGGTCTTAGTCCATTTCGAGGTAATTTTTGTGGGGGGGGGGGTCAGGTGGTAGTCTCCTGTCATTCTTTTGCATGTGGCTTTCCGGTTTTCCCGCACCATTTGTGCACAGACTTTTTTCTCCATTGTGTGTTTTTGGCTCCCGTGTTGAAAATGAATTGCTCATACTGTGTGGTTTAATTTCTAGGCTCTCAGGTCTGTTCCTTTGGTCTCTGTGTTTTTCTGCCAGCACTATACTGTTCTGATTACTTTTTGAGTAGTTTTGTGATATGACTTGAAGTCAGGGAGCGTGATATCTACTGCTTTGTTCTTTTTTTCTAAGGATTACTTTGGCTATTTGGGGTCTTTTATGGTTCCATATGAATTTGATGGTTTTTTTGTTGTAAATATTTCTGTGAAAAATGCCATTGGGATTTTGATAGGGATCGCATTAAATCTGTATGTTCCTTTAGGTATTATGGCTATTTTAACAGTGTTAATTTTTCTAATCAGCACAGAACATCTTTTCATTTCTTTACGTGGAACATTATTTCTTTTATGTCATCTTTAATTTTTTTTTAGCTGTCTACAGTTTTCGGTGTACGGGTTCTTCGTTAAGTTTGCTTCTTCTGTAAAGTTTATTCTTAGGTATTTCATTCTCTTTGTCTTGTTAGAATTGTTTTCATTTCTCTTTGTTATTTAATTAGTACATAGGAATGCAACAGAGTCTTGTATATTGATTTTTTTATATCTTCAACTTTACTGTATTTGTTTACCTTTTCTAATTTTTTTCCTGTGGTGTCATTAGGGTTTGTACATATGGAATTGTGCCATCTGCAGAGAGTGACAGTTTAACTTCTTCATCCCTGGTTTGGATGCCTTTACTTCTTTTCCTTGCCTCGCCGCCCTTGCCAGGACGCCCAGCACTCTGCTGCCGTGTGGTGTTGATGCTGGGCGTCCTGCCTTGTTTCTGAGGCCTCAGTTCTTCCCCTTTGGGCGTGAGGTTAGCTGAGGGTTGGTCACACATATCCTTCATGAGGTGCTTCTGTACCCATCTTTACTGAGCGTTCCTATCATAAGTGGGTGTTGTCTCTTATCAGGTGCTTTTCCTGTGTTTGTTGATGAGATCACGTGACATTTCTATCTTTTATTTTGCCAGCATTGGTGCATCACACTGATTGATTTCTAGATGTTGGATCATACCATCGCTGCATCGCTGGGATAAACCCCACTTGATTGGGGTGTTTTAAACCAGACTTGACTAAATGTTTGGGAGGGAGGACGCCCATCATGGGAAATTGTCCAGAGTTGTTTTTCGCCACCTCCCAGTCCAGCTGCCCACACTTCCTTGCCGAGCATGTGCCGTTGTCCCCACTCCCTCCCAGCTCCACTCCATGGGCCTCCTCCAGACCTCGGGGCGAGGCATGATCTCAGCTTCTCTCATCCAAACTTTATCAACGTATTTGCTGAGGAAACTCCGCTTTCCTTCTGAGACGACTAACAGCTAAAATTCTCTCTGTTCACAGCGAGAGTCGCTGCCACGAGCTCCCTGTGTTGGTAGCATGTTCTCATACTTGCGGTAACGTCTTTAAGTTAGGGCTGTGTTTGCTTTAGCTGTGTCCAGTGGCAAGGTTGATGGCTAATAGCGAAAATGAAAGCATCTGACTTTGATTGATTGGACATCTGCAGAGACAAGCAGAGCAAGAAAATCTCTTTAGAAATAGTTTTTCCCCAAAGCAGCTATAGCATGGGGGCTCCACGTTTGGAAGAGAGGTGTACACAGTCCTCCTGCACGCGTGCAGAGGTCCATGGTGCCTGCTCTCCTGGTGGGCAATGTCCCGGGGCTGGGCCGGCCCCCAGCTGATGATGTCTGCGAGAGGCGTGGGGTGAACAGCGAGGCTGGGCCCAGTGCCAGCAAAGCCCTGCCAGCCAGTCCTGGGTCAGGCCCACTGTACAGGCCTTCGCTCCCTGCAGTGGTCATCAGCTCCCAGCTTGCACCTGTTTTTCCAATTAAAATTGGGGAAATTACCCTCACATGATTTATTACCTGTTAATGACCAGACCAGAGGCCGCAGGAGAAGCACTAGTTCTGCTGTGCCCAGAAGAACTCGGGCATGCAGCTGGGCCATGTGGTGATTGGCCATGTCACCTCCGCGTGGCCAAGCGTGCTTCGCCGCCTGGCCGGGCCTTGAGTGCAGAGCTGTCTGGCGCCTCCCTCTGGCTGCTCACACGGAGCCTGGGCAGACCTTTGGTCTTTGACACAGATTGGTTCTCTGTTGTGTATGTGTACAGTTATCATTAAAGTGACATCCTAGCGGTCACAGGCTTTAGGCTGTTTTCGTGCATGAGACTATGCATCCCCTGCCTCCCCGGTCAGCCTCATTGAGATGGAAACGGTGAAAGTACGAGTGAGTGTTGCTGTGCAGGTTTTCTGGAAAAATGACGTAAAACGTTTTCTCTTCTAAAGAGCAATTTAGTGAAAGCTTAGGAAAGTGGTCTTTAGTTCTGAAGTCAGGCACAGGGAGGTCTGCAGAAAGTTTGTCACTCTCCTGAGGACGATGACCCGTGTGGCGCCGGCCCAGTGTCTGGTGTGACCCTGAGCTCCCTGCGTTCCTGGGACCTCCCGTTGGCGACATAAGCACAGAATCAGCGATCTCCGTGTTCCGGGTTAACGTGAACCGTGCGGTCCCTTCCTTGCTCATGCGCCCACATGGGGGGTGCTGCCTGTGAGGTTGGCGCGGGCCTCTCAGAGCCGTGCGGGTCAGCACACACTGTAGTCTCCGTGTCCCCTGTCGCCATAGGCCATCGAGACCGCGCTGGACTGCCTGAAGAGCGCCAACACGGAGCCCTACTACCGCAGGCAGGCGTGGGAGGTGATCAAGTGCTTCCTGGTGGCCATGATGAGCCTCGAGGACAACAAACACGCGCTCTACCAGCTCCTCGCACACCCCAAGTATGTCTGCGGTCTGCTCCTCTGCCGTTGCACGTGTGCTTTGGGAGCGAGGGGTGGCGGGGGGACCACCCGGGTTCCTTAGCGCCGCAGGCACTCTCCTCCAGATGCTTTGGGAGCGAGGGGTGGCGGGGGCACTGCCCAGGTTCCTTGGCGATGCTTCGGGAGCAAGGTGTAGCGGGGCTGCCTGGGTTCCTTAGCGCCATGGGCAGCCTTCTCCAGACTGGGAAGAGGGCGCTGGCATCACCTGTTAGAGAAAATGGGAAGGAGAGCGTGGGTGCTGGCGTGCTGGCGTTCGCCTCCGCGGTGGGTGCCTTTGTGACTGCCTCCTTGTTGGGTTGGGGGGTTCAGGAACCCAGGGCCCTGCTCTTCTCCCTGCCCGCTTGCCCCTGTGGCCGCAGCGCCTGTCGCGTGGCGTGCACTCAGTGGTCCTTTGCTTTTCCAGTCCCTGGGGACGCTTCTTCCCCCAGTTATTTGTTGCATGACATTTGCGTTTTGCTCCCACAGCTCAGGTTGTGGTCAGCGGTTGCCCTGGGGGTGGGGTGGGGCTGACTTTTCGGGGTGGCACATTTCAGGGTTGGATTGTGGTGATGGTTGTGTAGCTGTAGCAATGTAACACTCATTGAGCTAATTAAATGAGTTCTGTGGCGTATGAATTATGCCTCAATGAAGCTGTTAAAAATCGGAATGGAAAAGAACAAATGTCAAATTGAGCTGAACACACACTCCTTTACAATTGAGGAAAAAATAAAACGAAGTAAACAAAAAAAGAAAAGGATGACAAGAAAAGAATAAAAGGAAAACATACAGCAGAATGCAATTAAGCCAAAAGTTGATTCTTTAAAATCGTAATAAAATGGAAGAGCTTCTGGCAAGGCGGAAGGAGGAGAGTCGAGTTCCATTCCTTCCTTCCTCGGTGCGAGACAGAGAAGGCACAGGTAACCTGTGCTGGAGGCAAACAGGTGGCAGTGCCCCGGTGTCTTTGACATTGACAGTCATGAGTCACTACTTTGTTCAGGAAGGTTTCAAATTTCAGTTAAATAGGTGAATTCATAGAAAAATAGGGTAATTATTTGGCCTTATGAAATCTTTTATGACATTGGCATTTTCGGAAGATGTAGGCCAGTCACTCTGCAGTGTGTCCCTAGTGCGGGTTTGCCCGTGTTTCCAGGGTTAGATTCTGACTGTGGGTGTCCGCCGGGACCTGGAACTGCCCCCGCAGCCCCCGGAAGTGTTCTCCGCGCAGTCCCGCTGGGGACGGGGCGATGCTGGCCGCTCCGTTGGTGGGAGTGTTGCCGCCCTGTCCCCACTGCCAGGTTGAGATTTTACTGTTTGTTGTTGGTAAATAATTGGCGGGGAGATGGTCTGAGATAATGCGAGTGCTGTGCTTGTCATCAGGGCGCTATTTGTCAGTTACACGTTTATTGATGATGCTTTCCCAATTCAAGTATTGGCATGATGATTACAAAAAGGTTTTCTTTCTAACAACTTTTTTCAGGTATATTTTATATATCCAAGATTCACCTCCTTCAGGTGTTCCGATGTAATGATTGTTAATAGAATGTTGCAAATACAAATCAGAATGAGAACACTTCCATCCCCCTGGGAAGATTCTTCAGTGCCCATTTACAGCGAACCCCCCTTCCCAGCCCCAAGCAACCAGGCCCGTCTCCGTAAGCCTGCCCCTTCTGGACACTCTGTGCGGATGGGCCCATGTAGTGCGGGGCCCCTCCTTTCCGGCCGCCTTCACCTGGCGCGGTGCCTGTGGTGCTTGCCTGTGACACGCAGTTCGTCAGGGGCTCGCTCCTTCCCAGTGCTGTGCAGGTGCCACAGGCTGACTTCCTGTCCTCAGTTTCCATTTTCTGTGAAGTGAGGACGAGCATTCCCTCCTTCTTTAGTATTTGTTTTAGCAGCCTGGCCTCATGGATGCTCACTGTATTTAATGTCTGGCAGCTCATCATTTATTCTGATTGCCAGAATGTCCAGATTCAATCAGCGAGAGCCCCTCCGGCCTGGCTCCTGTCTTGTGACGTGTCCCCATCGGTTTGGAGCGCTTCCTTTCGAGCTGCACAAGGTGTCGCTGGCTCGCCTGGTCCCTCCTCTCCCGGCCTAGGTCTCACCACTCATTGCCCGTGAGAGGAAGGGGGCTCCGTGCAGAAGCGAACGGGGTCCAGGCCCCTCTGCTGCCTGCTGCTAGTGGGGCCTCATTGTTTCTAAGTCTTCCAGTCTTACTTTATTTTTGACCTTTTAACTTATTTTTTATTGTATTTTTTCCATTACCATTTATCCCCCTTACACCCTCTTCCACTTCTACCTACCCCTTTCTCCTTTCAGTCATATTTTTGATAGAAGTCCATGATTGATAGATTTCTTAGTTTTGTGTAATATTTTTTGTACTGTTTGTAAGGAATCATTTCCCACGTACTAGCCATGAAGATACTCATTTGTATTATCTTCCAAAAGCTGTATAATCTGTTCTTCACATTTGGATCTTGAACCTCTTTGGAATTGATTTCTGTGAATAGTGCAGAGCAGGGGTCTGCTTTTGTTTTTGGCCCTCTGGATACCCACTGTCCATTTATCGCAAAGACCGCCCTTTCTCCATCTCTCTGCATTTTCGCTGCTCTCACGGATTGACTGCATTCTGGTGCCAGGTGTCGTTCAAGGCTTGTGTACAAGACTGCATCCTGGCATTCAAGGAACTTGCATTCTAGCGGGGGAGAAGACCACGAGCAGAAGAAACAGATGTATAGTGATTCAGTAGCAGTAAGTGCTGTTAAGTGTATCAGGCTAAAGCAGTGATTTTCAGCTGGCGCACTGTGCTGCAAGATTTTTCAAAACATGCAGTACCTGGCAATTCAGTCAGGGGCACTGACTTCTTTCCCCTTAGATTGTCAGGTAAAAGGTGACAACAGCCAACACAACAATAGCCATCTAGTATGAATGAATGTAAATTGCACCATTTTTGTCAGATCAGCAAAAAGTACATTTTGTGGTGTGCTGCTGAACTTCAGTAATTAGTTTATGTGCACCACGAGATGAAGAAGGATAAAAGTGGCTGGGCTAAGGGGGTGGATGTCAGTAAGGGCGATTTAATGCATCCGGTGGTCGGAGAAGTCCTCTTGGAGTGATAGGTGGTACTGCACAGAGACCACGGTGTGGTCTGAAGGAGGAGGCTTGGAAAGGAATGCAAGGGCAGAGGCCCCCCGAGGTGCCCTGTGGAGCAGGGGTGCTGGGGTGCACTGGCTGAGAGGCAGAGGGACAGGGGGCAGGGCTCGGAGGGCCCGGGAGGACTCAGTGAGGACCTTGGGTTTTGCTTTAAGTGTGACTCAGTCTGGCTGACTGCAGGTTTTCTTGGCTCTAAGCTGAAGTTGCCACTCTCTGGGGGTGTTGGGTCCTTGGGGAAGAGCAGGGCGGGAAGGATACTGGGAATTAGATGTCAGTACTGGGCACCTCGACCGCATCGGCATTTTTTAAGGAGCAGTATGGTGAGCTGGGAAAGACCTGAGAAGACTTCCACTCTGTTTGAAGCTGTTGTGTGTGGTAATGAAGGGCCTTATGGCTTCAGAGGCAGAACCAGAGAGTTAGTGGGGAGAAATGAGAGGTGGATTTCTTGTCCTAGGAGAAAAGTTCCATTAGCTGGACCTGTTCAAATTTCCAAGAAACTAGTAATTTTTAAAATGCCGCTGTTTCTTATCCTTGTGTTCGATGTCTGCTCGCCTGACTCGGCCTGCTCAGGTTCTAGCTCATTTCCTGTCACTGACTTGGCGGGGAGTGCTTTTCGTCAGTGACAGTTCTCCACAGTTGGACTCGGCACCGAGGTTTGAGTTTTAATGTTTGACAGATGTGTAGCTGCCTTTAGGTAACAGCGTGTTTTGTCCCTATGTGATCATGTTACTTCTTTGAATATGGCTTATTTAATTAATTACTAAAGGTAAAATTCAAAGATCAACCTAAAATTTAAATGATAGAGACATTGAGTCGGCTGCCATTTTATAAATCACCTCGGAGTCGTTGCCATGCTCACACCGGGTGGGACACGCGTGGTGTCTCCTGAGCCGCTGGCTGTGAGTGTTCGCGATGAGGCCACCGTGTTCGGGTCCCGGTGCCACTGGAGTCACAGCAGAGGGGCTGCTCACTCCAGCCTTCCCAGGCAAAAGGAAGGGGGGCGGTTGCAAGAGAAATAAATGCTCACGGTGGATGCTCAGGACTTCACTGTGTGACAACGGACCTCATTTTGTCTTCCAGCTTCACGGAGAAGACCATACCTAACGTCATCATATCACATCGCTACAAAGCACAGGACACTCCAGCCCGCAAGACGTTTGAGCAGGCTCTGACCGGAGCCTTCATGTCTGCGGTCATTAAAGACCTCCGGCCCAGTGCCTTGCCCTTCGTGGCCAGCTTGATCCGCCACTATACCATGGTGGCCGTTGCCCAGCAGTGTGGTGAGTGGGGCTGAGGCAGTGGTTGTGTGGATTCCTCAGGGCGCCTCAAAAACTGGGTCAGGACACGGTGGTGCTTCAGAGAAGCTGACTTTGGCTGATTGAGTTTTGACCTTTGTTTTCTTTTCTTTTAATATATTTTATTGATTATGCTATTACAGTTGTCCCATTTCTCCCCCATCATTCCCCTCCGCCCTGCACACCCCCCACACCCACATTCCCCCCCTTTAGTTCATGTTCATATGTCATAAGTTCTTTAGTTTCTACACTTCCCACACTATTCTTGCCCTCCCCCTGTCTATTTTCTACCCACTGTCTATGCTACTTATTCTCTGTACCTTTTCCCCCTCTCTCCTCCTCCCACTCCCCTGTTGCTAACCCTCCATGTGATATCCATTTCTGTGGTTCTGTTCCTGTTCTAGTTGTTTGCTTAGCTTGCTTTTGTTTTAGGTGTGGTTGTTAATAGCTGTGAGTTTGCTGTCTTTTTATTGTCCTATTTTTTATCTTCTTTTTCTTAGATAAGTCCCTTCAACATTTCATATAATAAGGGCTTGGTGATGATGAACTCCTTGAACTTGACCTTATCTGAGAAGCACTGTATCTTCCCTTTCATTCTAAATGACAGCTTTGCTGGATAGAGCAACTTTGGATATAAGTCCTTGCCTCTCATGACTTGGAATACTTCTTTCTAGGCCCTTCTTGCCTGTAAGGTCTCTTTTGAGAAATCAGCTGACAGTCTGATGGGAACTCCTTTGTAGGTGACTGTCCCCTTCTCCCTTGCTGCTTCCAGAATTCTCTCCTTCATTTGAATCTTGGCTAATGTAATTACGATGTGCCTTGGCGTGTTCCTCCTTGGATCCAACTTCTTTGGGATTCTCTGAGCTTCCTGGACTTCCTGGAAGTCTATTTCCTTTGCCAGATTGGGGAAGTTCTCCTTTATTATTTGTTCCAATAACTTTTCCACTTGTTGCTCTTCTTCTTCCCCTTCTGGTACCCCTATAATTTGGATGTTGGGACATTTAAAGATGTCCGAGAGGTTCCTAAGCCTCTTCTCATTTTTTCGAATTCTTATTTCTTCCTTGTTTTCTGTTTGGTTGTTTGTTTCTTTCTTCTGGTCCACTCCATTGATTTGAGTCCCAGTTTTCCTCCCATCTCTATTGGTTCCCCATGTGTCTTCTTTCACCTCACATATTGTAGCCTGAATTTTTTTCATCTAATTTGTGAGCAAAATCCACCAATTCTGTGAGCATCCTGATCACCAGTGCTTTGAACTGTGCATCTGATGGGTTGGCTATCTCTTCATTGCTTAGAGGAATTGGCTCTGGGGATTTGATTTGTTCCCGGTTTGAGCCATTTTTGTTTTTGTTTTTGTTTTTTTTTGGGGGGGGGGGGTCTGGTCTCGGCTGTTACATGGTGAGGGGCGGAGCTTTAGGTGTTCCCCAGGGCGGGGCAGCCCAGTCACTGGGTTGTGATGCTGTATGTGGGGATGGGGTCCGAGAGGGAACAATGGCGCCTGCACCGCGCTCTCCTGGATTCCAGTCCCCTCCGCCGCTTCCCCTTCACCTGGATTATCTCCACTTTTTCCTGCCACAACTCCATCCCTCTTACCGGTCTGGATGAATGGTTGTTGGACTTCCGTAGAGTTCAATTTTCTATCAGTTCTGGTTGTTTTCTTGTTTCTAAATATTTGTTGTCCTTAATTTTGGTTATGAGAGGAGGCACAGTGTGTCCGCCTGCGCCTCCATCTTGGCCGGAAGTCTCTGGCCTTTGTTTTCTGATTTTCCACTTCATTACATTGAAAAAGATCATTGGTGTTTCAGTGATGGGTGCTGTCTTGTGAAAACTGGGCTGTGTAACACTAGACAGTTTGCAATCACACTTATCACCCCCTGCCCCCGCCGTGTTGTTTTCCACGTTGCTTCTGCTGCCCCTCCAGCTGTTCCAAGGCTCCCTTGCCACCCGGCTCTGCTCCTGGGCAGCCTCCAGGCCCTTTCCCCATCAGGGATGGCTGCAGGCTCTGTTGCAGGTGTGCTCAGGCTCTGGTGGTGAGGGACTGCTTTTGTCCCTTCGGTTGTGTTTCTGACCCATTGCAGACCAGTGCTTCTGTGAAAAACAGCGAGATTGTCAGGGCTCTGCCCAGGGCTGTGTAAATTTCTGAACACACCCAGTGTTTGTAACTCCTCCTGACCAGTGCTAATCATTGGACACTCTTGGGCAGCACTGCTCTGGCCTGTGTTCTCAGAGCCCTTGTCCTTGGCAACGCTGCATGGCTCTCTTCGTACCCTGCAGGATGTGGGATGCTCTGCCTTTGAACTGTCCTTGGCCTCAGCAGTCAGCGCTGTGCGGTTTTGCACTGGGACGGTTTCTCAGAGTCTCCTCTGTGTGCTAATGCGACGGTCCCAGCACACCAGTGAGCCTCCCAGCGAGCCTCTCGGTGACCCTCTTCTTGCTGGTCCTAGGCACCCTGGAGGCGTTTATAACAGTGCTGGCAGACTGGTCTTTTGGTGTGTGTTGGCTGTCATAGTTGGATGCTGTTGCTTTTTATTGTTATTTTTTAAAGATTTTATTTATTTTTAAAGAGGGGAAGGGAGAGAGAATGAGAGAGAAACATCAATGTGCGGTTGCCTCTCATGTGCCCCCAGCTGGGGACCTGGCCTGCAGCCCAGGCATGTGCCCTGACTGGGAACGGAACCAGTGACCCTTTGGTTCTCAGACTGGCGCTCAATCCACTGAGCCACACCAAGCAGGGCTTTTTATTGTTATTTTATGTCAGGAATGTCCAGAGGGTAACCCACAGTCATTCCTGCGCTCTGCCCCTTGGCCTGCTCAATGATTTTTTTAAAAAGAAGGTACCTGATGGTGGGTCTCATTTTAAATTAATACATTTTGATTTATGATTGAGAGAATCTGAAAATAATACATTCAGATTATGGAGTATAATGGAAAACATTCAGAAAAATTACCTTAGTGCAAATCAGACTCCTTAGTGTACAAATGATTGCAGTTCAACAGAAGTTGGTCTCTTGAGTTCCTGACCCCAAAGGAAAGAATGAGATACTTTGGCAGTTTGAGGGACAAGAATATTGCGTGCATACGTTCGCCTCTCACGCACCTGCGTGCATTCTCCTTCAGGTCCGTTCCTGCTCCCTTGCTACCAGGTGGGCAGCCAGCCCAGCACAGCCATGTTTCACAGTGAGGAAAATGGGTCCAAGGGAATGGACCCCTTGGTTCTCATCGACGCCATAGCTATCTGTATGGCGTACGAAGAGAAGGAGCTTTGCAAGATCGGGGAGGTGGCCCTCGCTGTGATTTTCGATGTTGCGAGTATCATCCTGGGCTCGAAGGAGAGGGTAAGGATGGACTGAGGAGGGTCTTCTGTTCGGGGGTTGGGGGCTGCGCCTGACGAGACCTGCAGTAACACAGGGAGGCTCATGTGCTTGTGCTTCTCCCCAGGCGTGCCAGCTGCCCCTGTTTTCTTACGTCGTGGAACGCCTGTGTGCATGTTGCTACGAGCAGGCCTGGTACGCAAAGCTGGGGGGCGTGGTGTCCATTAAGTTCCTCATGGAGCGGCTGCCTCTCACGTGGGTCCTGCAGAACCAGCAGACGTTCCTCAAAGCGCTTCTCTTTGTCATGATGGACTTAACTGGAGAGGTAGGTGAAGGGTGGCGCCCCGCCCCACCCCACTGGGCTGTCCACGAAGCTGGTTTGCCTGGAGAAGAATAGTTAGCGTGAGCCAGTTCTGCACATTTGCTCTTCTAAATGCCTAAGTTCTGCAACAGTGTCTTTAATAAAAGGGCGCATCGGGA
The DNA here is from genome assembly GCA_039655065.1 of Glossophaga mutica. Classification (NCBI taxonomy): domain Eukaryota; kingdom Metazoa; phylum Chordata; class Mammalia; order Chiroptera; family Phyllostomidae; genus Glossophaga; species Glossophaga mutica. Next base: position 40,509,541 of record CM077314.1, read on the forward strand.
CCCCTCTAGCTTCTTTCTCTGGCTGTCAAACAGCTGTGTGCTCTCCCGAGGAGCAGTCAGCAGCCAGACCATCTCTGTGGGGGGAGCAGTGCTGCTCAGTCTGGCCCCGGGGCTCAGGTGTGAGCATGCTCCAAATGTGTCTGCAGAGGCTGCCCTCTGTGGGCGGGAACTTGCGCTCAGTGTGGTGAAACAGACAGTATGGTGGGCATTGCCACTGGCATGTTCGGTAAATGCAAAGATCAGGTCTGCGTCCGTATTCTCTTCTGAATGACAAACAGGAATTATGTATAAGAAGGTGATTTAGCTTCTGAAGTACCCGGTGCAGGTTATGACATCATCTTTATTAATGAGCTGGCACAAGTGGTGTGTTCCCCCCACCCCCATGGGAGTGTTTGTGGTGGGTAGCTGTGCAGGAGTGGTGGGGGCCCTGGGCCTTTTCCATCTAAGGAGTCTCTGGCCTGCAGGTCTCCAATGGGGCGGTTGCCATGGCCAAGACCACCCTGGAGCAGCTTCTGATGAGGTGCGCAACACCTTTGAAGGACGAGGAGAGAGTGGAAGAGATTGTGGCCGCTCAGGAAAAGTCTTTTCACCACGTGACGCACGACTTGGTTCGAGAAGTCACCTCTCCCAACTCCACTGTGAGAAAACAAGCTATGCATTCCCTGCAAGTGTTGGCCCAGGTCACTGGGAAGAGTGTGACCGTGATCATGGAACCCCACAAAGAGGTGAGGTTTCTGTCACTGGAAGGAGGGTGACTTGACCAGAACTTTGGAGACTTCTTCCCTTCAAACCTGAGGTGTAGAGGATGCATAATTTATAATTTTGTGTCCACAGAGCGCTGTGTACACATGCTAGTGGTTTTGACCTCGGATGTGCAAAAGGCAACATGTTTGTGTTAGTGGTGGCTGTGCCAGTGACTCGGTGTCAGGAGAACAGAAGACTGGGTCCCCGGGCTAGTGTAGTGGCGTCTGGTGTGTTTTAGGAGAGGCGACTCTGGAGCCTTAGGAGTGAAGTGTGTCAGACACTCACGGCCCCGGTTTAGCACATGAAGCATCTTCTGTCACCTAACTAAAAGACATTTGTCATAACCTGTCATCTCTTAGGGTTCTCAAATTAGTTGTTCTTTTCGAGTATAGCGATGCGAGGCATTTGCTTTTCAAGGGGCAGGCGGTCAGTTGTGCTTCTGCCTTGCCTGTCCTAGGTCCTCCAGGATATGGTCCCACCCAAGAAGCATTTGCTCAGACACCAGCCGGCCAACGCGCAGATCGGCCTGATGGAGGGGAACACGTTCTGCACCACGCTGCAGCCCCGGCTCTTCACGATGGACCTGAACGTGGTGGAGCATAAGGTGTTCTACACAGAGGTAGGGGGGTGGCGGTGCGCATGGCGTGGGTGGCGATGGCGTGTGTCTGGTCGATTGTCTGTGTGTGCAGACTGGTCAGGGAGGGGCCCCAGGTGATCAGCCGTAGCCCGGCCTGGCGCTCTGCATGCGTGTGTCACATCTGGGATCGGGGAGAAGTGGGCACGGTGACTGCGGATAGTTAGACGTTCTGCGTCCTTGGAACTCCGCACGCCCTCTCCCCGGCACCTGGCTGTTCGGAGCCTGCAGGTCGTAATCCAGAGCTATGACTGCCATCTGTGTGAGTCGCGGTCCCATCAGCTACTGCCCAGAATAAGACGGCACAGAGCAAGTGCCAGCTGAGTGTAGTAATCGCTTGGACGTGCCAAGCGTGGTGAGCGCTCTCACTTCCCACGAATGCCCTCTGCAGCTCTGACAGCGCGAAGGTGCAGACACCGAGTCTGGGAGTTTGTTGTCCCCTGAGGCCATGGGCAGAGGAGCCCTGGGCCGGAGGTGGGTGTCACGATGGTGGCTCTAGAGCCTGCATCCTGACAGCTGCCCGGCCCTGCCGGCCTCTCGTGTTGTTCAGCTGACGGGACTTGCCCTTTGACTCCAGATGATGGGCAGAGGCAGATGGCATCTCACAAGTGTTTCTCACTGTTAACGTTCCAATGTGTGGTGATACCACACAGTGACAAGCAGAGATTAAACGTCAGATACTGTCAAATTACAAGCATTAATTCTGAGACTACAGGACTGCTCAGGTGGTCAGTCCCAGCCTGCAGTTTTTGTGAGACATTAATCACACTCCTGAAGGCACTGCCCTATGGAAGCAAATCTGCCCTGAGCCGCACTTGGTCTGAATTTCCAGTTATGACAATTTACCTCCTGGTTTTTCGAGTTCTGTGTGTCTGCTTGGACATAGGGTCATTTGATCATGTGGTTTGGTTCTGGCCTTTTATACCTTATGTCCCTGTGTAAGAATCATCACTTCTGGGACGTGACTGCGGGTCCAGCAGAACCACTGGCAGTGGGAGGACAGCTTCTCTGATGGTTCTAGAGGCAGACGCATTATCACCTGCATCAAAATTTCCTCACTGAGCTCCAGACCAGAACCTGGTAGTCTTGAATGACCAATCTTGGGGAAGGAAACTAGTTTTCTAAGTGTGCATCAGTGTGCTAGCTGCAGCAAAACATGAGAGGATCTTTTGAAAAATAGAGACTCTTGAGTCTTCTCTCTGGTGACTCAGGTTCAGTAGATCTGGGGTCAGGCCTGGGAATCGACCTTCCTGAAAGCTTCCCAGGGGACTCTGGTGTACGGCCGTCATAGGAACCCTGGCTTTATAGTGTGGCCACCCAGATACAGGTGTGGGTGTTCACGTCTATGTACGCATGCGCACACCGGCCTGTGTGAGGGGAGGGGAGGAGAGGGCACTTCCTAGCACAGGGGGACAGGGTGGCCCTTTTCTGTACTTAAAAAAAAAGTGTGGCCACTCAGAGTTTTGCATTACAGGACATACACGTGCTGAGCACTGGTCTAGTTCTGAACAAGGAGGAGGAGGTACTTGCCGTCCTGGATTGCAGTGAGATCAAGTGACTCTGTGTAAAAAAAACATCGAGGTCTCAGTGGGTGAGAAAGTGTGAAGTGTAGGGATTCCTTTCACTAATGAGGCTGACTGAGTGTGCTTAGAACTAGGAAGCTTAGTCACATTTGCATATGTAAATTCTTTAGGGTTTGAGCCCTGGCTGGTGTGGCTCAGTGGATTGAGCATGGGCTATGAACCAAAGGGTCACCAGTTCTATTCCCAGTCAGGGCACAGGCCTGGGTTGCAGGCCAGGTCCCCAGTAGGGGGCGCCCAAAAGGCATCTACACATTGATGTTTCTCTCCCTCTCGTTCGCCTTCTCTTCCCCTCTCTAAAAATGAATAAATAAAATCTTTTAAAAAACCCCAGAAAACTGACTTTATATTAAATAAATAAATAAATAAATAAATAAGTTCTTTAGGGGCCTGAGTTCCATCTGTTAGTTGTTGGGTGTGTGGTGGGGTGTGTGGTGGGGTGTGTGGAAGGTTGCTGTGTTCTCTTATTTGCAAGGTTACTTTGTCTTTACAGCAGAGTGGGCTAAACTGAGGCGCTCTGTCTTTTGCAGCTCTTGAACCTGTGCGAGGCTGAAGACTCGGCTTTGACGAAGCTGCCCTGTTACAAAAGCCTCCCGTCGCTCGTGCCGCTGCGCATCGCAGCCCTGAGTAAGTGCGAGTAACCCTGAGAGGTGTTGCCAGGGACAGAAGCGAAAGGCGACAGGGGCCTCTTTTTGTTGTCTAGTTTTTTTTTTTGCTTTTTATGTTGTTTTTAAGGTTGGATCAAAAATCATGTTCGTATGGTTATCAAATTAGGTAATGAGATATCAGTGGTTTTTATAGATTGTTAGGATCTAAATTATTTTTTGCTCTGTAGTAAACCGGATTTTACTCTGTAATGAACTCTTTACCGTTCTCTTATGCACCTAATATTCCGACTTAAGAGAGTTGCTGTGTCGTTCACATGGCCATTTCCATCTGACTCCGGGTGTATGGCATGATGCGCCACAGCCTGGAGACGTGGTAGGGACCGAGTGGCGTCTGAGAACCCTCCTGTCTCAAGGTTTTCATGGGTGTCAGTTATCAGTGTTTATTAGCACAGGAGTTGTGCTAAGTTTAGGAAAATAAACTAGGTCAGTCCTCACCCTCGTACTTAGAGACAGTCATTTCCCTCTTTCTTTTGGTAAATCCCAGTACAGACTTTCTCAGTTGACTGTCTCTTGCTTTCTGGTTGTTCATCCCCTCACTGAACTACCTTTAGACCCCTTGAATTAGCAGCAGAGGAGCCGAGAGACAGAGGCCCAACACCCAATCCTGAGGATGGGGCTGGAGTGCTCAAGACACAGCGAGCCAGCGTGGGGCTGCAGAGCAGGGGTGTCTGCCAGCTTCTCACTCATCTGATGAGTTTTCTTTCCTTTGGGGTGCCCCTGATACATTGCTATGAGCAAATGTGGGCATCCCTTTTGGTGGAATGTTATCTCTTAACAAACATAGGATTGAGGGGTGTCCCTTTTCCTAAGAGTATTTGTATTTTCAAAGCCTTGAACTCCCAAATTGGGAGGAGGCTGTCTGATTGGACATGAATATTGGAGGGAAGCCAGGCTGCGAGTGTCTCTTCCTTTCATCGCCAGAGTGCTGGGCTGTGCCCTTTGCACAGGTCCATCCTGTGGCTGCCTGTGGGTCAGCCACGCTCGCCCTGTATGCAGGTGTCTTGGGCCCAGCAGTGTCAGTGGGGCCCCCTTTCCTCCTCGTCAGCCTTTCTCCCTCCTGTCCGAACAGTGGGATGTTCACCGTGGCCTTTCAGGCAGGCTGTCAGCTTCACCTTTAGATGATGTGAGCAGATCATGTGTTCTTTCGTCTTTCTCAAGGTCAGATACTAGGGAAGAGGTTTAGTGATGCATATTTTTTGTTGGTAAGAGTCTTTAGATAAGGAACTTGGTTGTGTGTTTTTCAGGTTAATAATGAGATTGTATATTTCTCTCCCTAAAGATGCTCTTGCTGCCTGCAATTACCTCCCTCAGTCGAGGGAGAAGATCATTGCCGCACTCTTCAAAGCACTCAACTCCACGAACAGTGAGCTCCAGGAGGCCGGAGAAGCCTGTATGAGAAAGGTGAGGGTGTGTGTGTGTGTGAACTCTGCGTCAGGAGCTCTCTGTGCCTGGCAGTTTGTCTGGGGTTATTAATATACGATGATTGTAATAATGTCTCTACCTGGTTCATAGTCATACTGAACCTTTTAAAATACTAAACAGTGATGCCTAGTCTTCCTCATGGCATAGAAACTTCTGGAATGTGTATGTTTAACATTCCACTTTCCCAGGAAAGACAAAAACTTGCTGCTAGAGGTGCATATTAGTTCTGTTCTATTATAAAGTATATTCTGTTATCTGCTCTCATTTGTAACCTTTCTTTTACAATAGTTTTTAGAAGGGGCTACCATAGAAGTCGATCAAATCCACACACACATGCGACCGTTACTGATGATGCTGGGGGACTACCGAAGCCTGACGCTGAACGTTGTGAACCGTCTGACTTCAGTTACCAGACTCTTCCCGAACTCCTTTAATGATAAGTTCTGTGATCAGATGATGGTAAGCCAAACACACGTGAACACACTCCGATACACTGAAAAGTTTGCGTCTTTAAAAATAAGTAACATACGAGATCTGTCCAGTAGGTATCCAGGCATATAATATGAAACAGAGAGACATTTATTGAAGAAGTTACACGAAATGTTGCACATAGGGCAGTGGCACCTCAGTCCCCTTCAGAGTAGGCACCGTGGGACCTCACACAGTTCTCCCAGTTGCCATCAGCTGCCTCATTGTGTTTTCCTGAATCTCATCGATGGTCTGAAATCTCTTCCCTCTCAAAGGTGATTTTACTTTTGGGAAAATCCGGAGATCTCAGGGCACCGACTCTGGGCTGTAGCTGGGGCTGTGTCACCTGGGTGATTTGATGTTTGGTCAAAAAACTCTGCACAAGACGTGATGCATGATGAGGCTGCCAGTCACCAGTTGCCCACAGCTGTGGCCTTCTGAATCATCCAAATAGTTTCCATGGAGGAATTTTCAAGCTTAATGCGAAATCTGATGCAGATTCATCACTCTACTCAGGCATTGTGCATGTGACGGCCACACAGTACACATGCTCACCCAACCGTGTCTGCCGGGAGCCCCCACTAACTAGTACAGTGAAGTCATCGTTATTCACACATGTGCATTCCAGTCCTCTCTCCTTGGCTGCCAGGTTACATCAATGTTGAGCAAACTGTTCTCACTGTATTAGCAATGGCTAGACTTTTCTGGACAGATCCTGTATTTACGTGGTTTAAACGTCAAAGGATGCAGAAGGGTATGCTGCGAAAAGAATCTCTCCCACCCCCTTTCTAGAGACGTCCAGTGTTGACAGCATCTTGCGTGTTTTTCTAGACGTGTTTTACATTTGCAGTGGGACATGTGTATCCTTTTGCTTCCCACAAAAAGAAGCATACCATACACACAGTTCTTACCTTTCCTCTTTATCACCCCACCATTTCGTATCGGAACACAAAGTGCTTCTTCACTCTGTGTTATGACGACATGATACTTGATTAAATCATGTGGACGTGCCCTTGTTTATTTCTCCATCCCCCCACTGACGGTCACCTGGGTTCCCAGCCTTCTGCCACTGCAGACAGTGGGACGGTGAAAAACTTGTAAGAACTTGAGAAGTCCTTTGGGTTTTAAGAATTACCAAGGAAATAATGACGCAAATGAAATCTGGGAAAAAGAAGAGGGAAAAAAAATAAAAATCTGTTTGGCAATTAAAAAAAAAGATTTTATTTATTTATTTTTAGACAAGGGGGAAGGGAGGGAGAAAGAGAGGGAGAGAAACATCCATGTGTGGTTGCCTCTCACATGCCCCCTACTGGGGACCTGGCCTGCAACCCAGGCATGTGCCCTGACTGAGAATCAGACTAGTGACCCTTTGGTTCACAGGCCCGTGCTCAATCCATTGGGCCCACAAGCCAGAGCCTGTTTGGCAGTTTTTTGTAGAAGGTTTTGTTTATTTTTTTAAAGAGAGAGATGGAAAGAAAGATGGATGTGAGAGAGAAACATCAATTGGTTGCCTCTTGTACATACCCTGACAGACTGCAACCCAGGCATATGCTCTGACTGGGAATTGAACTGGTGATCTTTTGCTTTGTGGGATGATGCCCAACCAGCTGAGCCACACTGGTCTGGGCTGTTCAGCAGTATTTAAATTAGATGTGTAAACAGATGGAGATTTAGCTATTAACTCTTTTACGTATTTGATTTTGCTTCTGGTAAACACTTATAAATGATTTAACTTACGACTTCATGGAATTTTACTGCAAATATGCATGTATTTTTCATGAGTAGCTTTTAGCCACTTAGATATTTTAAGACACTAGAGGTGGGTAGGTTTTTTTTGTTTGTTTTGTTTTGTTTTGATATACCTTTCCCTCAGCCGTAAACAGGAGTGAGCTGATAGATTGCTACATTTAGATATAGATAGACTAGTTTCTTTATATTATTAGACACCTGCACAGTTGACCCAAGCACCTGAGAGTTCACGTATAATGATTGGCCCTAAAAGGTGTGATGCCCTCCCTAATTGAAGAGTGGAATTGGGAGGCAATGTTTTATGCAAGTGAATTTTCCAAATTGGAAGACTCCTTCCCTTGGAGACTCCTTACGTATGTAATACACGTGCATACCCGCCATTTATACCTGCACACTTACAAGTGTGGTTCAGGTAAGCGACCGTGAGCACTTCCTCCTCGGGGCACGGGCACAGGCGCTGTCCTGCAGAACCTTGCCTCAGCGGTGCTTTCACACGTGAGGTTTGCGCGTGTCTTGTCTGTGTCCTACTGTGCTGCTTCTGTAGTCGTCTCCTTTTCAAAACTTGTCGCCTCCTTCTGGCAGCTGCCAATTTTCACAGTCTTTCTGTGTCAGCCTGAGGCAACTTCATTGGGTCTTTTTGCACTTTTTGTATTTTTTACCCCAGTCCAAACCCTTTAGATCAGTTGTGAGCCAGTTCCTTCAGTGAGCTTTGCTGGCTGGTCTCTCTCTCTCTCTCTCTTTTTTTTAAAGATTTTATTTATTTATTTTTAGAGAGAGTGGAAGGGAGAGAGAAAGAGGAGAGAAATGTCAGTGTGTGGTTGTCTCTCACATGTCCCCCACAGGGACTTGGCCCTCAACCCAGGCATGTGCCCTGACTGGGAATTGAACCGTTCGGTCCTCAGGCCGGCACTCAATCCACTGAGCCACACCAGCCAGGGCTAGCTGGTCTCTTTAGAGCAGTGTGCTGAGGGCTGCCTTACAGCCTGTGGCTTCTGAGACCAGGAGACTTTTCCCTAAAATAAAGGTATGTGAGTTTGGAGGACTTTTTTCCTTCTCTGGCAGGATAAGTGCCTCCCAAGCAGTTGAAAAGCCCCTGAAAGCAGAGAGTGTTGATGTACGTGGATGAAGAAGGGTTGGCGTTGCTGTTTGTTTGGCCATCTTCATCTGGCACCTTCTTGCCCGGGTCTACCTGGGCCCGTGTGGGTGTGTCGTGTGTTTGAGGCTCGGGTCTCCCCGATGGGCTCCGGGCTGCTGTGCTCTGCCAGGTGCAGGGGTCAAGGACACGCTTGCCCTTATCTCGTCATGGCCTTCTCAGCTGTGCTCAGTTGCTGAATCTTTGTTTTTCCTCATGATGTTCCTGTGAGGTTAGCAGCTCAAGCCTTCAGCATAATTTTGAGAGGTAAGACACCTTAAAATGGAGAGTGGGCGTTCATGGAAACAGCCCAGGGATTTTCCTGTCTTAAAGTTTGAATTGTGAAGTCTCTTGTGTGGCGAGTTGTTCTGCATCTGTCTCTGTTGGGCTGGATGTGGGTTCTGTATACCAGCGGCACGCTGCTTCTCCTGTGGGGACTCTTAACAGCAGAATGGCATCGTCGGCCTCTGTGTGTGTCTTTAATTTGCTTGCTTTCCCATCTGTTATAAATAGCTATTCTAGTAAGGTAGGTTTTAGGAATATATATTCTGGTGATTTCCTTTAGGGGATTTTACTGGTAGAACATAGTTAGCTTTAGTGTACTTAGTTTCTTGGAGAAATACGTGTTGTTTTAGTGTTTCTTGATGTGTTTCTTGGAACATTGGCCCTGCAAGATGTAGACTTTCCATGAAAAACCTACATTGGCTAAGTCTGGGAAGCACAGCTTACTATTCCTCTTGAAGTTTACACAAAAGGCTCACAGAAGAGTGTTTGGATGTATTTAAATTGACCATCCCCAAGCCTGTTGAGCCCTGAAGTCCTTTGTGAGCCACTTGCTGCTGTCTGGGGTCGTCCGCGCCTTGGAGGATGCGTTTGGTCGGCGTGGGGTAGTGAAGGAAGACACTTCTGGTATCTGGATGCTCCTGTGGTTCTAGCTGCAGGCCCCGAGCACTGGTCTGCCTGGTTTCACTGGTTACCGTGGGTGCGGTGGGTGGGACCCTGACGGCTGCACGCCCACGTCAGGCCACAATGGCTTCCTGCTCAGGGGCTCTCCCTGTCGCTCTGGCAGCGGACGCAGAGTCTGCACAGAAGGGCCAGGCTGCCCACCCGCCCTCACCTGCACGGCCTCTGACCAGGCGGGTCCTGAGCGTTCTCCGTGGCTCAGAGCCCACTCCCCTCCTCCCTCTTCTCTTCGCCCGCAGCGCTTGTCCCTGTGCTCCTGACCCAGGGGCCCCCCTCCCACCGCCGCTAAAGTGGGCTCCTGTCACTCTCACGGCCATGTTCCTGTGCACGTTGGTGCCCTCTCACTGGAGGGAGCCCTGACTCTGGGAGCACAGGGGATGCCAGGCGCGGTGCCGTGCCCGTCGCCACCCTCATTGAATGCACAGCTGTGGCGGCTGTGATCGCGGACTGTAGCCCGTGTCCTGGTAGGGCGGTGGCGCGGTTTCGGGACACGAACCAGTCGCTCTTGCGGCTAGTTGGCTGGCCGGGCTATTTCACGTACCGAAATACCACTGCTGGCACGTTACGTTGGATGGAAATGGACGATGGCTGTGTGTTTTCTCCGAAAAGCAACGTGTTGGACTTGAAATGCTCCTGCGGCGAGGAAGCTTGTCTAAGGGTGTCTTTTTTCCCCACAGCAACACCTGCGGAAGTGGATGGAGGTGGTGGTCCTCACCCACAAAGGGGGCCAGCGGAGCGACGGAAACGTGAGTGGCACGGTGGCTGCTGGGAGGGCCGCCGTGGGCTCTGCTGCCGCCGGGGTCTAGTTGGCTGGGGTCAGAGCCCTTTGAGTCGCTGCACAGGTTTTATTGGCATCACGCTTTAAATTTTTCTCTTAATTGTTAAGTCTTTTTTTACGTTTCTGTAAAATCTCCCTTTGTTCACTTTAACATGACATGTTCGTTGATGAGAATTCAGGGAAGCTCTAAATGTTAGTGTTCTCGTTTTACTAGTTTTGCTTTAAAGTGTATCGAGTGTACTTTCTGGATGTTCTGACAGCTGCTGTTCTGACAGTGACTTCTCAGCTGTTGTTCTCCATTGCGCTGTCCCTGTCACCTCATAACCAAACAGCGGTTTTGGAGAACGTAACAGAGAATTGCATAAAAATAAAAGAATTTATGTTTTCTAGGTCTGCAGCCCCCACCCCAGTTGTTTGCCAGAAGTCAAATGGCCAGTACTTGAAAACACATGTTGGTGGTTTTGAGGGAAAACCGCTTTGAGTCTTTGCACTCGATAATGGTTATTGAAGATGCGCAGTTCTTGCTGCTTGTCTCTCATCGTACTCGTACACATTAACGTTATTCGAAAATATTTCTGAAGTCGATGCCTGTCCTGTCAGTGAGGTGGTGTTTCCTGGGTCCTTGTGTCGCCGGATGCCACTGTGTCCTGGGGAGGGACCCCTGTAGCTCTTCAGAGGTGTAGTCCCTGTGGCTTTTGTCCTGCTGTGCCTGTTTGTCGGATGCTGTGTTTCATCCCAACTTGGTTTTTTTATTTTGGCTTTGTTATGCTTTGTTTCGACCATTCCATGTCACGTGTTTTATTTATGTAAGTCTTGTTTCTTGCTGCTTCTAAAGAGCGAACTCTGAGCAAAGCTAACCCAGGATTTTTAACTTTAAGGATTGTTATACCATCCATGACCTCTTTGAAGGGTTGTTATGTGTGTAAACAGGAAAACAGCCAGGGAATCTCTGTGGGCAGAGCAGAGTGTGTTGTAAAAAGCCTGAGCTCTTGGGAGTAGGGGCAAGTGCCTCTGTGCTTTTCCTTCCCATCTTTCGCCCCTTAGGTTTTAGATTGCTCTAAATTCCACACTTGTTTTTACAGTAAGCTGTTAATTATCTGAAACACACAGCAGTTCCAGAATAAACAGTTAGAAACCCGTGGGGAGATGGAAGCCTTCCCTTAGATCATGTTGTTTTTCTGGGGGTTGTGGGTGGGGGCAGTGGCACAAGGGACGTGCGGTGGGCACGGGGGGCCCTTGAGCTCCTGCCGATGGAAATGTGCTGGTGGTCATGTGGGTGTGTTCCTCGGGTGGCTTGGGGATGCCGGGCTGCGTGAGGGAGGCTGCAGGCCTGAACCCAGGACAGGGTGTGTGGCGTCCCCGGGCCGCGTGGCCATGGCTCCACTACCTCCTTCCAGGGCCAAGCCTTGCCTCCCTGCTCCTGGGCCCTGGTCACTTTCCATGCATGCCGTCTGGGAGTGGGAGTGGGGCTCGGAAAGCAGTTGGTTCCTCGTTGGTCAAGTCCCTGAGTAATGCTGCTTTGTTGGGAAGCCACTGAAGACATGTTAAATAGTTGCCTGAAAATCAGCAGAAGCCTCTTTGTGATGTTGGGCACCTCTGCTGATCGGAGATGTGCACATCATCGTGTTCGGGAGGGCTTGCCCGTGTAGCACCGGACTTACAGGGCAGAACTCGGGACAACCCGTGATGTCATGTCTCTGCACACACACCTAGCACCCCCCCCCCGCCCCAAAGACACGACACACTCCCGATGTGCACACGCACAGCTCTACTTGACAGGACACTCAGGTGTCCCAGTTGCCCAGCCGTGGCCGTGGGCTCTTCTGAGCGTTGGGGCCTCAGACGTGCCTCATGGGTGGGGCTTAAGCCCCCTGGTGATCTTGAGTTTGGCTGGGATAGAGATTTTTGACAGTGTCTTAGCACTTCACAAAAAAGCTTGAAGTATTCACTCTAAACAAAACAGTTATTTAAATGTATTTGTCTACAACAAGGTTCCGCAGTCTCTCCCCTCCATGAGAACTCCGGGATTTCTGTGTTTGAGACGGTGGCGTGTGGAAGGGGCACGCCCCACTCGACGCCATCCTTGGGGCTGTGCTTGACGTCTGAGGGGGGAGGTGCTGCTTATTTTATTTTATTTTTTTGCTGCTGAGCATTTATTAATTATTGTGTGCTTTCTGATAATTGTGTCTTTACTGTCTTGTTTACTCCAATAACCCTTGCTGTGTATGAGTATGTGGGAACTTCTTATGTAAATAACATGAATAGAAAAAAGATGATTTTCCTCCCCACCCTCAGGAGAGCATTTCAGAGTGCGGGAGATGCTCCTTGTCTCCATTCTGTCAGTTCGAGGTGAGAACAACCTATTAAAAGTCAGTTTGTGACTTGCAATGTGAAGAACAGTTTATATTTTCTTTTCTTTTCTTTTTTTACCTTTCTGTTGCCTTTTTTCATGCTGTGATTTTTGTTTTGGTTCAGCCTGCCATGGAAGGGGTGGAGGTGAGAATTCCAGTGGAGGTGCAGGAGGGTCGTGGCCGTACCCGGTTTGGCTGTGACTTGTGGTTCTGTGGTGGACAGAGTGCGTTGTGCCTTCGAGTGCAGTGAGCCGTACTGTCTGTCTGTGGCAGAGTCGTGTCAGTGCCGTTGCTGTGAACTGTCCGGGTGCCACGCATGTTCTCGCCCAGGATGTCTGACACAAGATTTTAAGTTCTCTGGTTTTCTACATGTCACAGTTGCAGTATCTCAACATTTAAGATTTCCCTGGATTTTGCTGTCATAGTTCGTACATCTAACAACTCTGGAGAGGACACTCCACAGAGACCAGATTATTCCTGCTAGAAAATGGGGACAGTTAGATAGTTATGCTGACGGGCTGCCTTGAACTTGAGACCCTCATAGCTACCCTGCACAGGGTCCCCCGATGTGGTCACCACACTGGGACTTTGACAGTCCAACTCTGAGGCTTCCCTCTTCTGTAAAATGGGGACGATGTTACGTCATTTCTGTCCTCGGGTGGTTTTGCGACAGTGCTTTGGAAACAGACACCTGTGACCCGAAAGCACCGTTACTAGAACGGCGCTCTCTCTGATTCCGAACTAGAGCTCCCTCCCTCTGTCCAGAGACCCGAAAACGCTGTAGACGAGAACTCCAGAGATGGCGTGGAGGTGACAGCCAGCCGACTTTTCTCCTTTCTTACCCATCTCATTGTTCTGCCTTTTGATTTAAAGAGGATTTTGGAGACGTACCTGACATGCCGTGGTCCCTCACGACTGTTGTTTATCATCCCCATTTTACCGAGCGAGGGCGGAGGACATCCTGCCGCACACCACCCGGGGCGAGCGTGCGTCAGGACGTCTTCCCGGCCTGTGGTCATGGGGGATTCCCTTCAATGGCAGACGCAACCCTCGGGGGCTGAATCTGAGAACTACACTCAGCAATTGACCGCTGAGCTGATAGCACATTGGAAAAGTGCAAAATTATTGGTGTTTGTCCATTTTCCAATATGATTCAGTAAAGCAGTTGTCAGCTTTATTTTTAGGCCTGGCTCACAAATAATCAGTGTCGTGGTCAGTCATTTATTGACATTGATATTTCCAGAGCAAATATTTAAGTATTTTTTGAGGGCTTTGTGTTAAGTTCCAAGGGCAAAATAAGTTTTTGCCTTCAGAGCTCAGCACATTGGGAAGACCCCCATGATGCCACAGAAAACCGGGGAATCCTGCCACTCTCACGGTCACACCCTCCCCTGGGGGGCCAGCCCAGGCCACTGCCCCTCTCCCCGAGGGTCTGCAGGCCGAGGGGCATTGGCCTCCTTAGGCCACAGCTGTTCTGTGGGATTGGTGAGTTGTGCGTTTTACATGTTACCTCTTTGCTTCTGGTGGCTAGCCTTGCGAATGCAGCTAGACTGTAGTAGGGCCTGTAGTGATGTGGGCGTCTCTAGCTGGTAAGGTTAATCGGCCTGTTTTGTAATTTCTGGTTTTTTCCAATAGGAAATGAAAATTTGTTCAGCAATCATAAACCTCTTTCATCTGATCCCAGCCGCTCCTCAGACTCTGGTCAAGCCTTTGTTGGAGGTCGTGATGAAAACGGAGCGGGCCATGTTGATCGAGGTAATGGTCGGACTCGGGTTAGTGCTGAGCCTTCTCCGTCTGTTGCTTGTAATGCTTTCCCTTGGTTATGTTTTAGGTGGAGTAGTCTAACAGTATGAAGGTACTAGATACTGATAGTTGCTTGCGGTGTTGGCACACAAACAGCCAGGAGGGATTCGGGAAGTGCATGCTCCTCCCATGTGTTTGTGCTATGTGTTTCCTAGGCCGGCAGCCCCTTCCGGGAGCCGCTGATCAGGTTCCTGACCCGGCACCCCTCGCAGACGGTGGAGCTGTTCATGATGGAGGCCACGCTGAACGACCCGCAGTGGAGCCGGATGTTCATGGTAGGGGTGCGCGGGCGGAGCGTCCCTGCCGGCTGCGTCAGCAGTGAGGCCTGCAACCCGAGGTTCCCATCTCAGTGCTCGGTGGCTGGCTTCCTTTTTCCCTAATGCGCAGGGCTGGGACCCAGTCACTCCCCCTTTTTGTTACAAAATCCTATAGTGCGAGGTCATGAGCATGTAATTCTGTAACAGCAATATCCCACTCAAGCACACCATATGACATTTTAAGTGAAATGTGCAAGTTAAAACTGAGTTGCTATTCCTGCGTTAGTACCTGACCAACCACCCTGAGGCAGGCCTCACTGCCGCCATTCCCTGCGTTCGTAGATTGGCAACAGCACTGTGGTAACAAATGAGTGAGCTGCTAGTATTATCAGAACCGTAACCATAATGTGTGATGACTGGTTAAAAAGCATTTTTCAAAAAGAATGTTCACTCTGTTTTTATTTTTTTTTTCTAGTTTGCCTAGAGAGATTTAAAAGAAACTTAAGAGTTTACGTCATCTAAACCTTTTGTGATTTTTTTTTTTTTAATTGGCTTAAAATGGCTTGCTTTGGTTTTAGAGTTTTTTAAAGCACAAGGATGCCAGACCTCTGCGAGATGTGCTGGCTGCTAACCCCAACAGGTTCATTGCTCTGCTGGTGCCCGGCGGCACTCAGACGGCCGTGCGCCCAGGCTCGCCCAGCACCAGCACCATGCGCCTGGACCTGCAGTTTCAGGCCGTCAAGGTAGCGTCCCTTCATTCGACACCTGAACGCTTAAGAGTTTAGTTGCTACACAGAGAGAACCCTGCTGGGACCCTAATTGTATCGTCTTTGACAGATCATAAGTATTATAGTGAAAAACAATGACTCCTGGCTGGCCAATCAGCATTCTCTGGTGAGCCAGCTGAAACGCGTGTGGACCAGTGAGAACTTTCAAGAAAGACATCGGAAGGAGAACATGGCTGCCACAAACTGGAAGGAGCCCAAGCTGCTGGCCTACTGTCTGCTGAATTACTGCAAGTGGGTGCACCTCGCGGGTTTACGTCACGTGACCCGTTTTGTCCAGGGTGCGGTCTTCTCTAGTCTGAGCTGGCCTGAGCGTAGCTGTGGTTCATCGGGCACGTGCAGTCCCCTGTGGTGTAGAGACTGGGCCACAGTGCAGCTGTTTAGAATTAGACGAGGCAAAGGCAACGTGTAGTTAGGAAAATCACCACACCTTACCCCGTTTTCTTCTCCCCCGCTTCAGGAGGAATTACGGAGACATAGATTTGCTGTTCCAGCTGCTCCGAGCCTTTACTGGTCGTTTTCTCTGCAACATGACCTTCCTAAAAGAATACATGGAGGAGGAGATTCCCAAAAATTACAGCATCGCTCAGAAACGTGCCCTGTTTTTCTTCTTTGTGGATTTCAATGACCCCAACTTTGGAGATGAACTGAAAGCCAAGGTCAGCCCCACTGTCAGGCAGAAGCCGAGGGAGTGTGAGCCAGTTTTCCAGGGAGCCAAGGCTGCTGCTGGTGTTCCGCCCCACCTGTGCTGGCACTGGAGCGGCCATGTGAGGGGCCCAGGGCAGTCCGGCAGCGAGCCCGGTGGCGGAAAGCAGCTTGTTAGTTCCCTCGCTTTTACTTTTTCTAAATGGAATTTATTGGGGTGACATTGGTTAATAAGATTATATAGGTTTGAGGTACTGTTTCCTTGTTCTTAGCAAATCACTTGGTTTGAAGTGAGAAGAGTAAACCAGA
This sequence comes from Glossophaga mutica, assembly GCA_039655065.1. Lineage (NCBI taxonomy): Eukaryota > Metazoa > Chordata > Mammalia > Chiroptera > Phyllostomidae > Glossophaga > Glossophaga mutica. The sequence continues at coordinate 40,525,829 of CM077314.1, forward strand.
CTGGGGTCTCCTTCCCTCCGTGTTTAGCCTGCCTGTCCAGAGTGCAGGTCGGGGTTGTCGGTCGCACCCGTGGCTGAGTTCTGCTTCAGGGGCTATAGTGTGACCGCGCGGCAGGCCCGCCCACTGTGTCAGCGAGATGCGGAGCATGGCTCTGTGCTCCTCCTCCATGACTGACTGTCCATCTTTTTGTAGGTTCTGCAGCACATCTTGAACCCTGCCTTCTTATACAGCTTCGAGAAGGGGGAAGGAGAGCAGCTCCTAGGACCTCCCAATCCAGAAGGCGACAACCCAGAAAGCATCACCAGCGTGTTTATAAGCAAGGTGGCTGACTAATCGTGCAGGGGCGTGAAAAGTCCCTGGGTAGTGTGTGTGTGTGTGTGTGTGTGTGTGTGTGTGTGTGTGTGCATGCGTGCGCCCACCCCCATGTGTGAGTTAGATGGGTTCGCTGAAGTAGGCTCAGTTCCCCGAGGCTTTTATTTTCCGTGACTGCATGAGTTTGTAGCCGAGCATTGTACAGAAATCTCCCTTGTTCGTGGAGGGACACGTTTTGAGGCCCTGAGGGGCGCCTGGAACCGTGGGTGGTACTGAACCCTGTGTGTGCTGCCCTTTCCTGCATGCACAGGCCTGTGGTAAAGTCGGACTTACCAGTTAGGCATAGCTAGCGGTCGGCAGCAGTGATGGAACGGTCACAGCAGTATGCTGTCATAAGACTTGTGTGAATGTGGTCTGTCCCTCAGAGTAGCTCCCTGTGCTGTGCCCCCTTCTCTCGACGCTGTGAGATGGTCCGGTGCCAGCCCTCCTCCCAGGCCTGTGCATCACCACGTGAGCCGCCCGGCGCCACTCACTTCGGCCTTCCTGCTGACGTCTCCATGGAGGCTCAGTGCTCACTTGCAGATCACGCTTCTGTCCATGTCTTCCACCCACAGATTTAATGCCTTTTCTTTCTTCAGTACGTGCTTACCATGCTCTGTGGTCCTAGTTTTTGCAACAGCAAAACCAGCATGAATTTCTTTCTCCTTATTCACAATTTCACAGATAGAAGCCTCATTCCTTCCGAAAGATCTTAGCAACCTCTCCAGCCTCTCAGCATGCTTTTTTTCTCTCCTTATTAAGTTGAGAATTTTACCTTTCCACTTAGAGGAAGCACTTCATGGCCTCTCCGTGGCACATCCGGTTGCCAGCATCACTCTCTTCAGGTCTGAGGGTGTCGTTCAGTAAAACCAGGGTTGCTTGATCACGATGCTGCGGCGCCCCCGCAGCCAGTCGGATGCGGAGACAGCCCTGACGTGAAGTGGGCAGGGGGCTGGTACTGTGTGCACAGAGGGATGATTCACGTCCTGGGCGGCATGGGGCGGGATGGCGAGAGAGTTCATCCTGCGTCTCGGGAAGGCGCACAGTTTAAAATTTAGCAATTATTTCTGGAATTTTCCATTTAATACTTTCGGACCATGGTGGACTGTAGGCAGCAAACTGGGGAAAGTGAAACCATGGGGGGAGGGCAGACACTACTGTGTGATTCTTAAGAGTGAATTTTTAAAGGCGGCCTCGCTTTGGAATGAATTAACTTTTCTACATTAATAGATTCTAGTGAGAAACGATCATAACAACAGTGCAGATACCAGAGTATTTTTGCAAAAACCCCTGTTGCCAGTCAGTAGAGTTTTGATATTTTGTTCCATCTTTAGCTTTGCAAAGAAATCTCCTACAAGCGAGTGAGAGCGCTGGACTGGATCCCGGGGCTGCGGCGACCCTTTGTGATAAAACAGCTTTGTGGCAGGATAATGCCTGCACTTGGCTTAGGTTTTAAGGTCTTTGCATTTTCACAATAGTGCTTCCAGTTTGCTCTAGAGGGTTTTTTCCGTTTAGTGTTTCCTTGGGCAGTGCCTGCTTTATGTCTTTCCCAAAGCCTGGCTGGCTGTCCAGTGCAGGTCAGACTGCTGGACGCCCTGGTGGGTGCTGTCAGGGCGAGTGCTCCGCACACGGGTGGCCCATTGGGGCGCCGTGCGTGGTGGGCGGCCCAGGCCTGCAGCGCAGCGTGCGCACAGCGATGCTTGCTGGAAGCAGGCCGTTGTCTCGCCTGTCCATTGCCTTTTTGTTCGGGGGCCCACCCACCCACCCAGAGTGGGCTGTTGTTCCCACTGGCTGGTTGCTGGTCCTCACGCAGTCGTCCCTTCTGCAGTTTCGACCCCACTCCCACCTCCCAAGGGAATGGAGTTCAGCCTGAGAGAGTATGTTTGGTCTCCATTACTGACGTGGCCCAAGTGAGGAGTTGGGATTTTGAGTGTTAGGTGAGGATAAATGGCCCTGGGCTGGCTGGAGCCCTGAGGTGGAGCCGCAGCCCGTCCCCAGGAAGAGGGACTTCAGGGCCGTAGGGACCCTGACGGAGACACCATTGCGATGGCAGGTGTCAGTCTCGCAGGTGCTCTGGCAGGCAGAAAGTAGTTAGTGTACTAAGTAGCTGAATTGGATGATGCAGTTGAATACTCGATTCAATAGTCATACAGAATATTGATTAAAGAGCATACGTTTTCTTATATCCATGAAACACATATAAAAATCTGTCACATACTTGATTACATAGACAACCAGAACAGTTTTCTTAAAAAATGAGATAATATTTTTTCAGGTAACATTTTCTGATCCTAACACCGAAAAATAAGGATTGGATAATTAATAGTTGACCAGGAAAAGGAGTCTCAACTACTTAGAAATGAAGAAACTCAGTTCTAAATCACCTTGAATCAAAGAGGAAGTCCTCCTTTTCCACATCAAGCCCCTTTAACCCACTGCATTCTGACTATGAGCCTGCTCTTTTTTCCTGCAGTGTTGGGATAAATTCAGTGAACTTCTACCATAAATATTAAAGGAAACTTGATAAGACATTATTGGGACCCTCACTGTAAAGCATACATAATTCTATAGATGGGGTTTGTGTGTGTGTATTTTTTTTTTTTTTTTAAGGTTTAAACTTGTATGACTCTTGGTAGGCCACCCGTTTCAAAACCAGAGGTGAGTTCTTTTCCGCTGGCCTTTCCCGCAGGCCCTGGACCCGGAGAAGCAGGCGGACATGCTGGACTCCCTGAGGATCTACCTCCTGCAGTATGCCACGCTGCTGGTGGAGCACGCCCCCCACCACATCCACGACAACAACAAGAACCGCAACAGCAAGCTGCGCCGCCTGATGACCTTCGCCTGGCCCTGCCTGCTCTCCAAGGCCTGCGTTGACCCGGCCTGCAAATACAGCGGACACTTACTTCTGGCACACATTATTGCCAAATTTGCAATACATAAGAAGATTGTCCTTCAGGTACTGTGCGAGGCTCCCTCCTGTCCGCCTGACAGTCACGAGCATTTCCACACGTGCGCACGGGCTGCTCCTGCACCGTCGCACCCCCTCCTTTTCTGTTGTCCTTCCTGATGCCCTTCAGCAATGCTGGTTTCTGCCCCCTCATGAGTGTTCATCCCCCCTTCTCCCAGCCGCTGCTCTGTCACGTGGCCCTGCAGCCTTGCTTTTGAAACAACATAATGTCTCTATTGTCCACCTCACTGTCCTCTATCCATTGCATTCTGGCTTCCAGTCCTTTTTCCCATTGAAAATGTTTTGGTCAAGGGCCCTGGCCACCTCTTTGCTGTGGACAGTGGGTACTCGTGAGCCCTCACCTTAGCAGCCCCTGCTGTGCTGACGGTCCTGAGCATGTCTTCCCCGAGTCCCTCCGTGGCTTGGCTTTGGTGTCAGACAGCCCGGGGTTTGAGTCGTTTTTTTCCACTTCAGAGTTCCATGGCCCTGAGTGGGTTGATTACTGTCTCTGTGTGAGAATTCAGTGTAATGACAGACTTGAGTGCTCAGCCTGTCTTTCCCATTAAGCGTTTGGTAAGTAGTCGCTCTCGTCCTGTTCTGTGAGGTCGCTTTGTTTCCCTCTGCCTGCCCCCTTGTGAACGTCTGTGGTGTTAAAGCCCAGGCCCTGAAAAGCCAGTGGCCTCTCAGATGTCACCTGCCACAGGCACTTGAGCTATTACAAGCACAGCCTCTGTCGTCGGCACTGTTCGCCCCAGTCACCCCATCTGTGAGGCCCTCTCATCCTCCCCACCACCCCCCGCCAGAGCCTGGGCAGCCCTGTTGATGTCCAACTCCTTCCTGTCCCTCTACCCTTAGTACCACTGGGCAGTCTTGATGGCCCCTGAACTTAGGTACCTGAGCACCTCACCTAAGCTCACGTGAACTGTCGTGAGGTCACCTCTGATCGCGGCCCCTTCCAATCCATTTTTCCTACTGGGGCCAGAGTGAAAGGGTTTGTACACCTTGGCTGACTTCCCACAAGTAAAGCCAGATGTTGGTGTCAGCAAGGAGCCGGTCTTGTTCCTCTTGCTGCGCCCCACAAGCCAGGCCTGGGCGTGTGGGGAACACTGGCGTGTGTGTGCGTGCGCGTTGGTCAGGAAAGCAAACCTGGAGGGATTTTGTGAGAATAGTTTAGCACCTGTCTGCCTGGGTTCTCAGAGGTGGTTTTTGTCTTGTTTTAAAGCCTTTGTTCTCGCCTCAGGGAAGCCTCTCTCTCCTGCCTCAGGTTTTCCACAGTCTGCTCAAGGCCCACGCGATGGAGGCCCGAGCGATCGTCAGACAGGCGATGGCCATTCTGACCCCGGCCGTGCCGGCCCGGATGGAGGACGGGCACCAGATGCTGACCCACTGGACGCGCAAGATCATCGTGGAGGAGGGGCACACGGTCCCTCAGCTGGTGCACATTCTGCACTTGATAGTGCAGCATTTTAAGGTTCGTAAGGAAGCGCTGTAGATTGATGTGCGAGGCATTTTCAGGCTTTCAGTTTCTGCCGTAATGGGGGTTTTGCATCTTCCAGCAGAGGGGTTTCAGGTCCACTGGGGGGCATGTGTACGTGTGCGTGCGTGGCTCCGTCAACATGGAAGTCTCTGTAGTGCAGAGAACGTGGCTGTGTCTCCCTCCGTTCGGACTGCGTGTTTCTTGTAGATGCTCAGTGAGCAGTGGACACAGATGGAGTGTTGCTTTGGGTGGGACCATTGTTAACCATAGGTTCTGGTGACTTGGCTCAAAAAGTTGTTCTTGTTGCCGGCATTTCCCCTCTATAGCCATTGCCCATTTTGTTGCATTTATGTAAATTCAACAAATGTGACTACTGTAAATATGTAAGTATTTCTTGTAGAGTTTGGGCCGAGGAGAAAGGAATTCGTGGTATGGAGTTGAAAGCTGTTACAGCCAACTCTGTTAGCACTGGGAATTTGCGTCTTGGCACGGCTGAACTGCGGTGCCAGTGAGTCCGCAGTTCGATACGTGTGACTAGACCATCTCCCTAAAGTGAACTGAGCGATCAGCGTTTTTAAGGGACGGCACTGAAGTGTGGAAGTGCACTGCTGGTGTGCTGGGGCTCCGCCAGGGACGGGGGAGTGCTGTGGGCGCCAGGCAGTTTGCATGGGCACTCGTGAGCCTGTGTGCTGGGGCCACAGCCTCCCCGGCGTGACAGAGGCCCCGTGCCCGCAGGTGTACTACCCAGTGCGGCACCACCTGGTACAGCACATGGTCAGTGCCATGCAGAGGTTGGGCTTCACCCCCAGCGTCACCATCGAGCAGAGAAGGCTGGCCGTGGACCTGTCGGAGGTCGTCATCAAGTGGGAGCTGCAGAGGATCAAGGACCAGCAGGTAGGGCGGCCGTGCTCTCCCAGCGGCCCCGCCTGCGCTCGCTGTGCTGTGCCGGTGGGACCAGCAAAGTCAGACATGTGTTCTTTCTAAGCCGGATTCTGACATGGACCCGAACTCCAGTGGGGAAGGAGTCAACTCCGTCTCATCCTCCATTAAAAGAGGCCTGTCGGTGGACTCCGCGCAGGAAGTGAAACGCTTCCGGACGGCTGCGGGAGCCATCAGCGCGGTAAGCCCACGTGCACGCCTCCTGTGGGGTGTGTCCCCTCGCTCTGCAAACTCGGAATGCAGCCGCGTGCCCAGCCCAGTGCCGGGGGCGCGGCCAGGAAAGGCTGCGCTCAGCACAGCGACGCCTGGTGGCACGTGCTCTCCCGAGGTGTTTCCTGCGCCCCCAGACGTGTTTTCCTTCGTTCATGCCCCTTGCTGCCGCTGCACTGTGGTGGTGTGATTGGTCACTTACAGAAAGGCATCAGGAGAACATCTTTGGGGCAAGAAAATTGATTGAGATCATGCGCCTGGAGTATGCTCAGTTTTATAAAAGATAGTAGGTCCCGCTTTGTTTAGAGGGCAGCTGGTGCCACGAGAGCCCTGGGGTGCTCACTCTCCCTCCCATCCCTCTGCCTCCTGCATTCACCCTTGCTCAGTTAGAGACCTGGGATCAGCTGCACTCTGTCCATTTCCTTCTCCCCACACATCTGGTCAAGAGCAAGTGTTGGCAGCCCAGCCACAAATCCCCACCCTCTTCTCTCCGTTCCGCTGCCACCGTCCTGGTGCAGGCAGGTGCCCCATCGTCTCTCACTGGGGTCGCTGACACTGCCTGCCAGTTTCCTCACTCCTTCCTCCCTCCGCATCACACTTCTCACAAGGCCAAGTACCACAAAACTCACTCTCCCTAGTTTAAGCCAGGGGAAGCTGGGTGAAGCGTACATGGGGCCTCTGTACTGTCTTTGCACCTCCTTGTGAACATTCTAGTCATTTCAGAGTCCAGAGTGCTGACCATTACACTATGGGACCTGCTATATTCTAGTCATTTCAAATAAAAATCTTAAAAAATGAAGACAGACTGTCTTTTCCCTCAGCCAGCCTTCCTCTCGGCCCTGGCCTCCAGAGCCTGTGTCACCTGGCCCTCTGATGGAGTCCCTGCCCTGCGCCTGCTCACGCTGCCCCAGCCACCCCCTCCGTCGCCCTGCTCTGGAAGCACACCAGTTTGGCGCTGTTTTAGGGCTTGTGCACTGGGCCAGACCCTTTGCTGGCTCAGGTCTTCCGCCACAGCTGGGTCTTCCAGTCCGAGTGCCACCTCGATGGCAGCCTTTCACTTCTAGACCACGCCCCCTTTCTGTCCCGAGCATGTGACCCATCACTTTCTCCGTGGCTACTTTGTTTATTAGTTGTCTCACGGACGGCTGTCCTGGGTGTCCCCGGTGCCCAGAACGGCACCTGTGCCCTGTTGCGGCCTGCGTGGGTCGGTGCCGCACATGGGAGAGCGGCACTGAGGGGCTGTCCTGCCGTTGCAGGTGTTTGGGAGGAGCCAGTCCCTGCCCGGCGCCGACTCCCTGCTGGCCAAGCCCATCGACAAGCAGCACACGGACACCGTGGTGAACTTCCTCATCCGCGTGGCTTGCCAGGTGCGGGTTCTGAGTGTCCTGGGTCCTGGGTTCTTCAAGACAAAAGGCTGCTTGGTCACCTCTAGAACGTTGTCTGAGGCAGTTTAGCCAGAAAAGGACAGACCAGGGTCTGACAGCTGGTCCTGTCACTTCATCCCGAGTTTCATTGACTGCATGACAGGCTGCTAGTTCTGAAATAGGCTTTGTCTTACGTTTTGTGTGGATTTTTTTAAAATTATTTTTTTAATCAGTATTTTTTAAATTGTTGATGTTGTACAGTTTTCTGTCTTTTACCCCGCCCCCAGCCCACCGCCCCAGCCCTCCCCACCTTCCTCCCATTTCCACCCCTCATAGTTTTTGTCCATGTGTCCTTTATACTTGTTGCTCTATGTTTTGTGTGATTTTTAAAAAACATGTTTTCTTTTAGTGGCAACGCGTGTCTTTTTTAAAAATTTTTTATTTTAATTGTTGATCTTGTACAGTTTTCCGTCTTTTACTCCCACCCCAGCCCACCGCCCCAGCCCTCCCCACCTGCGGCGCGTGTCTTGTGATTGACGGAATCGCGGTGTTGGTGAACACGGCCTGGCCGTTCAGCGATCCTGGGCAGATGACTGAACTGCCGGGTTCCGTGGCTCACCAAGGGCTTGGCCCGGCCCACGCAGCCCTGAGCAGCTTGAGTGCTTTCACAGCTTGCGTTTACTTAACCTTTCATATTGGTGTATGTTTTCATGGAGTTACTGGGCATCTTTTTCTAAAACTTCATTTTTACATCTCATAAAAACATCGTGGGTGAAATTTTCCAAAGTAGTTTTTTAAAATTTGGGAATCTTAACTTTTTATAATTACTTAAAAAAAAAAAAAAAGTGTGTCATGATACTATTGAGGCTTCCAAGCACTGAAAATAACCTACTATACCAGCAATTTTCAACCTTTTTCATCTCATGGCACACACGAACTACTCAAAATCTGCGGCACACCAAAACATATTTTTTGCCAATCTGACAAAACAAGTAATTATAATTCTGATTCATTCACACTGGACGGCTACTGTTGTGCTGGCTGCTGTCATTTTTTTTATTTGACCATCTAAGGGAAAGAAGGTCAGTGCCCCTGACTACAGGGTCAGGAATTGCATGTTTCACAAACTCTCGCAGCGCACGGGTTGAAACATCTACTCAGCCACTACCTTGTTGCCTGTCGCTGTGTGCAGTCGAGGTCCTGAGGGCAGGAGCCCAGGTCCTGCCCTCAGGGAGCCTCTCGGCATTAACCAGTCACACACATGATTGCGAATCACTACCAACCCACTGCAAGGGAGAGGCAGGGCCCTGTAGGGCAGGCCCCTGGAGCCCCGAGGGCTGAGTTGAGGCAGCTGGGAGAGGGGGCGGCTGTGAGGGAGCTGGGGCGTGGGCAGGGAGCGGTGTCCCAGAGCGACTGTGAACATGGGTGACGCTGAGTGACTGGACTTCCAGGTCAACGACAACACCAGCACTGCCGGGTCTCCCGGGGAGGTGCTGTCCCGCCGGTGTGTGGCCCTCCTGAAGACCGCCCTGCGTCCAGACATGTGGTCCAAGTCCGAGCTGAAGCTTCAGTGGTTTGACAAGCTACTGATGAGCGTGGTAGGTGTGCGGGCTGCTGCTGCCTGAGTCCAGGCGTTCCGCTCCTGTGGCCAGATGCGTCCTCTTCCACTTTCTCTTATGGCCACTGCTGACCTTAAAACCAAATAGCCAGACAGTTTACCAGCAAAATGGGAATAGCAGAGGAAATCTAATATACAGCCAAAAACCACAGAGCCAGTCAGCAAGCAAAGGAGGGGAACGTTACTTCCTAGAGGAAAAGCAGGAAGGTGGGCGGGGTTGTTCCAAACCAAAGGGCTTTGGGGGGTGGAGGAAATGGGGAGTTAGGAGCAGGGACGGTTTCTTGTGGCTGTGTTGCTGGGCACGGCGGGACTCGCCCTGCCCGAGTGACTGGGGCAGTGTGCGTTTTCTCCCCATCGAGGTCTGCGATGGACCGAGTGGCAGTGCCCAAAGGCTCCCCCTTCTTGCCTTTTTAAACGAGGCTTCATTTTATTAATTTTCATACTGCTAATGCATTGGAGGAAATTTCACTTCCTGAAAGTGGTTGTAAAACCTCAGCTCTCCCAGCACCAGGTGCAGTTAGTTCTGGAAACATGATAGTCCTCTTGTCTTTCAAAGTCTCATTTTTTTAAGTTGCTGTACTGACTGGCATGAAATAGACATTTTTAGTTGATTTATGCAACAGCCTTTAAGATAAAGTTGAATTTTTAGAGTAGGTGGACGTAGAATTTGTTATCAAACACTGTTGTCAGGTGACAGAGAAATGGCCGCCTGATGCTGTTGGTTTCATGTTTATAAAAACCTCGGTCCCGTGGCTGGCGGGGGGTTGCGAGCCTGCTGTGAGCTCTCGTTTTGCACGCGGAGGCCCCCTCCTGCGGAGGCTCCCCTAGCGGGTGGCAGCAGGGACTGGGCTGTGAACGCCGCAGGACCACAGGCCTCGGCCTCGGCTCGTGCTTTGGCCCCAGCCGGAGAAGCAGCTTGTAGGCTGCCTGCAGTGTCCTTCCTTTCTCTCCCTTTGGAAGGTCAGGATTCTTTCCTGCCACGTGTGGCTGCAGTTCAGTCGGGCTCAGCTGCGAGTGGCAGCCTCTGGTCGCGAGGAGGCTGACGCCCTCCTGACACCACACGCCGTGCCCGTGGCGCTGTGCCGCTTTTCCCGCAGGTGGCGAGTGCCTGGCCCACACCCAGAGCACACCACGCATGTGCGAGCCACAGGGATGGCTTCATGCGGCGTCACTTCATTGCGAACCACAGGCTCTGTTTTTCGTGTCACCGTTTTCTTTTTTTTTAATTCTGACATCATCTGTTATGTTGATTTCATGATACAGCATTTTATAGATACTTCCTTTTGGAAGAATATTTGTATTTTAACTAAAAAAGGTGGAAGGAGCCTGGCTGGTGTAGCACAGTGGATTGAGCATGGGCTGCGAACCAACAGTTCACCGGCTCAATTCCCAGGCACCTGCCTGGGTTTGTGGGCCAGGCCCCCAGTAGGGGGCGCAAGAGAAGCAACCACACACTGATGTTTCTCTCTCTTTCTCCTTCCTTACCCCTCTCTTTAAAAATAAAAAATAAAAAGGCAGAAGGAGACAAGAGTGAACTGCATTGCAGTAATTGCCTTTTTAGAGTTTAGTGATTTGCAAAATTTTAACGTTAAATGTTGAGTATTTTTCATGAGCTTTTTAGAAAGGTTTGACTAAATATTTAAAGCAAATTTTATTAGAGACATGAACTCCGACCGGATTAATAAAATATAGTGGCCGCATGTTTTTATGTTCGTCGCGTTTGTCCTTCAGTGGTTTTTCACTCCATTTCTAAGTACTTGGCAGCATGCAGTTTCACGTTTTGGGTAACCACTGTCCCCTGCACCGGAGCGTTCGTTTCATCTCTGCTGTGTGACCTGTGTTCTCCGCCCCAGGAGCAGCCCAACCAGGTGAACTACGGCAACATCTGCACGGGGCTGGAGGTGCTGAGTTTCCTGCTCACTGTGCTCCAGTCTCCAGCCGTCCTCAGCAGCTTTAAGCCGCTGCAGCGCGGGATCGCCGCCTGCATGACGTGCGGGAACACCAAGGTCCTGCGGGCGGTGCACAGCCTCCTCTCGCGCCTGATGAGCATTTTCCCGACGGAGCCAAGTACGGGGACCTTTGCCGTGGGTGCCTTTCTTTCTGCGCAGGTGGGCGGGCACAGCTGTGACTGGAGAGCGCCCATCCTCTGGTTGCCATATGGAGTGCTTTGTCCCCTCACTTGTCTTCTTCTGGCAACCTTTGAAAATACTGACATGAGACTTAATGGTGGTCTGTGTGTCGTCTGCTTTGGAAATGCAGTTGTTCCTCAGCTGAGTGCTGCTTTTTCCTTAAGGCATCAAAGGGGCCTCAGGCGAAAGTGATTTGTCAGGTGTCCCAACAGTTGATGAGGTAAATGCTGTAAGTGTATTTAGGGTGAGTTCAGGTGGGACAGAAGTGCGCCAGGTACCTCAGTGAAGTAGGAGGGCTGCCCAGAGGCCGGCACCAGTGGGAGAGGAGCGCTCAGCCCAGCTGGCACAGACCCTGGCACAGCTGAAGCTCAGCCCCATAGTGTAGGAGAGGCGACGTCCCAGGGCCTGAGCAGGCCCGAGAGTGCGAACCGCAGAGCCCGGCTCTCACTTCCGTTTCAGGCACCTCCAGTGTGGCCTCCAAGTACGAGGAGCTGGAGTGCCTCTACGCAGCCGTCGGCAAGGTCATCTACGAAGGGCTCACCAACTACGAGAAGGCCACCAACGCGAACCCCTCCCAGCTCTTCGGTGAGTGTGTCAACTTCTCCTTTTTATGAAGTGAGTTCACACGGTAGGTCCAGCCTTGCGTCCTGGCTTCCAGTGCAGTGCAGTGTGAGCATCTCGTTAACTGGGTCTCCAGAGGACTGTCTTCGGGAAGAGCCGACCACCGTTGGCCCTGCCCCCTCCCTTGTCGGGGAGACAGTGGGCCGGGGCAGCCTCAGGCAAGTGGGTCAGTCTGGCTGGCCACTCGGCTAGACCCAGGGTGCCATTACTGATGGCTGCTCAGTAGAGGCGAGCACGGCCACCAGGAATGGCCGGAGCAGGTTCCCTGCATTTGTCGTCATCGCTCTGCAGCGTCATGGGTTACCTGGTGCAGGCTCCGATTTGGTCATGTGTTCACTGCTGGGCCGAGAGCCAGCCTTTTAACAAAGCAAGCCTGAAATTGTCCAAATCCGCGGGGATTGCACCTGCAAGTGGCAAATCAATAAATAGCCTTTTATTTTCCTACGGTGTGAGCTGTGAATACAAATTAAAATTTAATCTGTAGGTCAAGGTCAAGATGTTTATAAAAATGCCAGTTATGAAAGATGCAATTTTCTCATGTACTCAGGGTTCATGTTCTGATTTTCGTTGTGCAGTTTTTCAGAGTTTGGTGCAAATTTAGTTCTTTTGGTTTTTTTAAAGATTGTGTTTATCTTTAGAGAAAGGGGAAGGAAGGGAGAAAAAGAGGGAGAGAAACATGAATGTTCGGTTGACTCCCGTGCACCCCCTACTGGGGACCCGTCCTGCAACCCAGGCTTGTGCCCTGACTGGGAGTCAAACTGGCAGCCCTTTGGTTCACAGGCCAGCACTCAGTCCACTGAGCCACACCAGCCAGGGTGCAAACTTAGTTTTAAAACATTGGTCATGCCCAGGCAGTGTAGATAAAAATGTCCTTCCTCCGCCCCAAACATGGCGCGGGACAAAAGTTTTACTTCGGGTGGTTTGCCATCTGTAGGTAACACAGAGATGAAATGCAGAACCGAAGGTAGCAGTGTGTCTGCTGAAGTGCAAGAGTCGGTTTTCATGCCTGAAGGTGTCGCTCATGCGCGCATGCAGTGCCTCAGAATGTGGTCTCTACCGCACAGAAGCTTAAACTGTTGACACTTGGGATTAGTCCATGCATTTGTTGGAAACAGCACATTTGTATTTAGCACATTATGAAATGTTTTAATTAGCCCATTTTTTGTTAATTACTCCATTTTCGAGAACTTTCTGAAAAACACCTGGCACTTTTCCTGCCCCTTAGGGACCCTTATGATCCTGAAGTCGGCCTGCAGCAACAACCCGAGCTACATCGACAGGCTGATCTCGGTCTTCATGCGCTCCCTGCAGAAGATGGTGCGGGAGCACCTCAACCCCCAGGCGGCCTCGGGCAGCACAGAAGCAACCTCAGGTGACAGGCTTGCCCTGGTCCCCGAGTTTCCCCCGCAGACTTGGTGTGATGCCTGGACATTGTGCGCTTGTGGCTGAACTCCAGCGGGAACCCTAGTGCCTGTTGTTCATGTGCAGGTCACTGTCAGCTGCTGTCACAAAGAGCCTAGGTGGCCCATTTCAAACTGGAGTGAGACTCCTTTTTAGAATGGATTGCTCTTAACATCTGTGACTGGGAGAGTGAAGACAGTTAAGAACAATCAGACATATACGTGGAGCCCACACCTCCCTAGATGAGAGCTAACAGTTTTGCTGTAACACAGCTAAGAACAATCGGACATTTATATGCACACACCTAGTAGATGAAAGCTGTCTAACAATTTCGCTGTAACACGGAGGTTGCCCAGTCAGTGGTCACGTCTGACGAAGATTTAGGTGGCAAGTTGCAAACCTGAGGAGTGGGCTCCAGGAGCCTGGGAGATGTGTTATGTGGGGGGTGGGGGGCGGTGCGCCACTCAGCGCACCTTGGAACACAGTGCCGCGGATGAGACTTCAGGACGTGGCCATCCCCCAGAGTCCCCGCACTGGATCCTGCAGCCCCGTCGTCTCCTCCGCTGGGGAGCCTCTCGCAGGGCCACCCTTGCAAGTTGTGGAATAGCAAGAAAGTGATGTGGCTGGAGAAAACATTTTGGGGAAAGCGGGCAGAATCAACATGCCACATAGTGCAAAGCAGTTGCCTGTTGACCTACGTTTGTAGAAATTGTTGAGCCGTGTTCTTTCCGGCCTGAGCAGGAACTAGTGAGCTGGTGATGCTGAGTCTGGAGCTGGTGAAAACACGCCTGGCTGTGATGAGCATGGAGATGAGGAAGAACTTCATTCAGGCCATCCTGACCTCACTCATCGAAAAGTCACCCGATGCCAAGATCCTCCGGGCTGTGGTTAAAATTGTGGAAGAATGGGTCAAAAATAACTCCCCAATGGCAGCCAATCAGGTGAGCTGGGAAGAGGGGCTGCACGTTGGCCAGGTGACCTTCTTTTGCAGGTAAAAGAAAATTCTGGCCTCACTTTCTCAGTTCTTATGGAGTTTTCAGTCCAGCAAAATACTTTTTTCCTCCTGTATTTGCATTCACAGTATCTTTTTGTTTGGGTGGATTTTTCTCACTTAACAGATTTAAATGAAATAGAAAGTTGAGATAATTGGCCACTTACCTTAGTGTGGTTTTTTACTTGTTAAAATGTTAAACCTTTTTTAGTCTTTATGGTGGTGCAGGTAAGCCAAGAAAGGCATAATGAGGGACTATGATTCAGTATAAAAAGATGCTTGCAAGCTCCTAATTTGTTTTATAATTTAGTTAGTTTCTCTCCAAAATGAGTTGTAGCTCCCAGGAAAATTACACTGGGGTCTGTCTTGATTTTAAGTGTCCAGAGATAACCAGGGCCATCTTTCTTTTTCTTTCATTTATCAACAACCATCTAATTTTACTTGACTGAATTGTAGGAGTTTAAAAAGTCACAGAACAGAAGTACTTTGGGACATACCTTCTCTCAGATAGAAGTGATTGATTGACCTTTTGTTTTAAAAACTCATACAGACACCTACGCTCCGGGAGAAGTCCATTTTGCTTGTGAAAATGATGACCTACATAGAAAAGCGTTTTCCAGACGACCTTGAATTAAATGCACAGTTCTTAGACCTTGTTAACTATGTCTACAGGTAATTACAGCGATTATCATGTATTTCGCGTGTCAGTCCATAATGTGTTCCCTGGCCAACCAGTGTTACGTGACGTTAATTTTTTTGTTATACCCAAGTTTCCCACATTCATTTACATTCTGAGTCACGTGACACACTTTGGTATCCTGACTGAGCTCTGTGAGCAAATGCCTGTCGGCCTATGATGCTCTGTAACCCGCTCTCAGTTTTCCCCAGGCCGTTTTAGGAGGTTGGTGCCCACTCGTCTTGTGCTTGTTTGCTCATGGGTGAGGAGCCCACCTCTGGGTGCAGCTCTTTCATCTTGGCGTCACTCCTTTGGTTGCAGGGACGAGACCCTATGTGGCAGTGAGCTGACAGCGAAGCTCGAGCCCGCCTTCCTCTCTGGGCTGCGGTGTGCCCAGCCGCTCATCAGGGCGAAGTTCTTCGAAGTGTTCGACAACTCCATGAAACGCCGGGTCTACGAGCGCCTGCTCTACGTGACCTGCTCCCAGAACTGGGAGGCCATGGGCAGCCACTTCTGGATCAAGCAGTGCATTGAGGTAGGCCGCGCATGGCTCGCCCTCTCCGGCCGGGGACACGGAAGACAGCAGTTGTTCATGCCAAGATGAATAGAAGTCTCCGCCATTCAGCTGCTTCTAACCTTTATCTAATGGGAGAAAATGACTTAAAGCTGTGCTTTTATCTAAAGCTTTTTTTTAAAGTTTATTTATTTTTAGAGGGGGCAGGAAAAAGAGAGAGAGAGAAACATCAATGCAGATCTGTTGCCTCTCGTGCGCCCCCTACTGGGGACCTGGCCCATAACCCAGGCATGTGCCCCAACTGGGAATTGAACCGGTGACCCTTCAGTCCACAGGCTGGCACTCAATCCACTGAGCTGCACCAACCAGGGCTGTCTAAAGCTTTTAGGGGTGATTTTACGTGCTTCAATTATTTAGAAAGTTGGATAATATTCCCTAATTAGTTGTTTAAGATTCATTTCCCTCAAATATAAAAATTGTAAATTCTGTCTACATAACCTAGAATATTCCATGTGCTATGACTGTCGGCTCATAATTTTTTCTTTTTTAAGGAAGGACTTTAAAAAAAAAAATTGTATTTATTTACTTTTAGTGATGGGGGAAGGGAGGGAGAGACATCAATGTGTGAGAGACACATTGATCAGTTGCCCCTTGTGTCCCCCTAACTGGGGTCTGTCCCAGAACCCAGGCATGTGCTCTGATGGGGAATTGAACTGGTGACCTTTTGGTGTGCAGGCTGGCGATCAACCCACTGAGTCACATCACCCAGCTCCTAATTCTTTTTTTTTAAAGTTAGTTATTTTTTAATCTCACCTGAGGATGTGCTTACTGATTTTAAAGAGGGGGGAAGCGTGGGAGAGGAACACTGATGGTGGGAGAGAAACATCAGTCAGTTGCCTTTTGTACATGCCCTGATCGGGGAGTGAAACTGTGACCTTTGGTTTTTGGGACGATGCTCTAACCAGCTGAGTCACACTGGCCAGGGCTTTTTAAAAACTTTTAAATTATTTTATTGATTGATTTGAGAGAGAGGATGGTGGAGGGAGGGACACATTAATTTTTTGTATGTGTCTTGACTGGGGATCGAAACTGCAACCTTGGCATATTGGGATGGTGCTCTAACCATCTGAGCTGCTTGGATAATCGGGAAGTTAGGGCATCCAGGCCCGGCCATGGGCTCTGGTCCCTCAGTGTGGGAAGCCAGGGTGCTGGAGGTAAAGGCCTGTGTGAAACAGACCAGTTCTGTAGATAATAAGTCCTATGGTTTTGGATGCTTCTCGTAGGATTGCAGTGAGACTTCTTGTTTTCTTACTTCCCTGTTATTTTAATCGGCTGTCCCTCATTTTTTGGCTTAATCATCAGTTTACTGCACCAGGCAACCTAGGTTTCCTGTACCACCTGCTCTGTTGCGAGTAATGGCGGTCTCTTGCCCAGAATGTATAAAACTAAGAGGTTACCAGATTACTTTTTTAAATGAGACAGAAGGTTGTGAAATTCTCTGAGACAAAAGAAAGGAACTCTGGGTCCTGGCTTACAGTGAGAGCTTGTCAACATATTTCCGTTTGTGTCGAATTTACGTTTTCTTAGTGTCGGATACAGCATATGTTTGGAATTATGCTAATGGCAACCGAGTGGGCCAAGTTCCCCAATGTATTCCTCACTCATTCCAGAGACCCATCGATTGCTATTGTCGGGTGCCAGGCCCCGGTCAGGCACTGCAGGTGTGGGGACAGGAGATGCCGCTCGTGGCTGGGGTGCAGGAAGCAATAGAGGACAGGGCGGGCGGCAGGGCACGAGCCAGGAGCCCTCCCGGCCCCCCGTGCTCTCAGACCACATTTCTGACACTGGGCCAAAGTGGGCCCCCCTTCTCGGTCTGTCTACTGTTCCTTGGCTGCTGTCACGAGTATGTGTCTCTTTGTGTTGAGGTTGGTCTTATCCTTCCAACACTCCAGCGTCACCAGGGTGGGAACACCATCTCAGTGAAGTGGACACATGAATCTCCAGGTCCTCACACCTAGCAGGTGCTCAGTAAATGTTTGCTTAGAACATGCGGGGGCTGCTCGGTTATGGGGCAGCGTGAGCTGAGGTGGGCGGGGAAGCAGGTTGGGGCGGGAGGAGCAGTTTCAGAAGTGCGACGTTGGGATGGGGAGTGTTGCCTTATGGGAGGTCTCCTGAGCCAGGCTGGGAGGAGCTGGCACTGCCCGCTGAGGGCCGTGGGAGCCCCTGGAAGGTGGAGGGAGGGGGTGCTCTGGGTCAGTGGTGTGGAGGAGGAGTGTGTTAGGAGGAGCTGGGGCTGTGGGAGCCCCTGGAGGGTGGGGGGGGGGCGCGCCCTGGGTCAGTGGTGTGGAGGGAGGAGCGTGTCAGGAGGAGCTGGGGCTGTATGTCGAGGCAGGAGGCGACAGCTGCCTCCATGCTCGGGAGGTGGAGTTGGAGAGGCTTGGTGGCGCAGTGTGAGTGGTGAGGGAAGGGAAGGCAGGCAGGTGAGGCAGGGGAAGCTGTCTTACCTGAGAGAACAGGAGAGCAAGCCCGTCTGGTAGAGAGGTGCTGAGATGAGCTGAGACGCCGGGCCACACAGAGAGGGCCCTGAGTGAGGGGCGTGTGCAGAGGTCCCGACTTTCCGTCTGAGCTGGCGAGGTGTCAGGATCAGAGTCGTGGGCTCAGGAGCCTTCAGAACGGGCTCACCTGTTGAGATGACCAGGTGACTGGCTCCACACGCCCATGTGCGAGGTGTGTGTGCGAGGCTGGTGTTCTTGTCCCCACCCTCCAGCTCCTTTTGGCCGTGTGTGAGAAGAGCACTCCCATTGGTACCAGCTGCCACGGAGCCATGCTCCCCTCCATCACCAACGTCATCAACCTGGCGGACAGCCACGACCGCGCGGCCTTCGCCATGGTCACCCACGTCAAGCAGGAGCCGCGGGAGCGAGAGAACAGCGAGTCCAAAGAGGAGGTAGTGTCTGTGCAGCGTGGCGCCCTCTCCCAGCATCATGCCGCGTCTCCGACCTCACGTCTGCCTCAGACCTTTGTCTCGGGGCGCGGGCAGTGTGCTGATGTCGGCATGCACCTGAGAGCTCGGGGTGAGGCGCCTGCGCTCAGCCAGGTGTTCTCAGTGAGCGGGCGCTGGTACGTGACATCGTGCTGCTCTCGGGGGCGCCGCACAGCGGTGTGAGTTTGTGTGTGCCGTGAGGCGACCTTAGCACATCCGGGCCAGCACCGTGCGTGGCTGGAATTCTTTTTCTTGTGCCGAGGACTTTCAAGAACTGCTCTTATGGAGACAACATGGTCAGCGTGGCATCGCTAACTGGAGCCACCGTGCCTCACGTTATGTCCCTTTGACGCACCGGAGTTTGTGCTTCTGCCCCTTTCACCCATCCCCACCCCCACCCCACCCCCGCCCCCCTCTGGGAGCCACCGTTCCGCTCTCTGTTTCACTTAGCATCGCACCCTCAAGGGCCATTCATGTTCCCCTTCTTTCTTTCTTTTTTTTTTTTTAAGATTTTATTTATGTATTTTCTAGAGAGGAGAAGGGAGGGAGAAAGGAAGGGGAACCACATCGGTGTGTGGTTGCCTCTCGGATGCCCCCAACTGGGTACCTGGCCCACAACCCAGGCATGTGCCCTGAACGGGGAATTGAACCAGCGACCTTTTCGGTTTGCGAGATGACACCCAACCCACTGAGCCACATCAGTTAGGGCACTACCATTCAGTTTTGACATAGAGCACTTTACTGTGAGCAAGTGGTGCTTAGAACAGCGTATCTCACTGCTCGGTGATTGTTCTCTGAGTGAAAAGTAGCCTCTGTGGTAGTAGAAGGCGCTGCTCTGGGGAGGGATGCCTGCCATCGAGGAGCTGGTTCTGCCAGCAGCCTCTGCTGCGAACCTCCCCCTCCTCAGCCTAGTCCTGGCAGGCTTGGCCGGGGAGCCAAGCACTGGCCAGCACGGCGGCCGCCTGGGTCGCAGTGGCACTCAGAGCTGCGCAACGGAGGGGCTGACCCCACTCCCAGCACAGACCTTTCAACTGTGTTGCCCTGAGTTGGTTGCCTCTGGGGCCCTGTCTCTCTGGATGTTTGGTTTTAGGTGACAGGCACCCAACATTGAAGGAGGAAGCGCCTTTTCTGTTTTCTAAAAGGGATCGTCTATTCCCTCTCCTGTTAAGAAGTAAGAATTAGAAATTTTGCTTTACTTTGCTGCTAAATGCTTAGTCATGCTGGTGATCGGACCTCCTTTTCTAACTGCAATCCTTGTCTGCAAAGTAAATTGCCAACTTAGAAGTGGTTCCTCCTGTGGTCCAGGGCACGTGCCAGATGGCTGGCACCAGGAACTAGAGCCTAGGTGGCGAACACAAGGCCCGCAGGCCGAATCCGGCCCTCTGCCTTGTTTTATCCGGCAGCAGCGCCGAGCTCCTTGCCTCTAGTGAAGGAGTAGCTACGTTTTTACAGTCCTAAAATTACATTCATCCCTTTGAAGGCAACCTCGAGGCTGATGTGGCCCTGGTGAAAATGAGTGTGACACTCCTCTAGGTCCTAGAGGCTCATCCGATGATTGAATTTTGACTGTGACTTCGCGGAAGCCTCAGGCAGTTTGGGGACGGGCTGGGTGAACCGTTGTGCCACGCAGGCCTGGACCGCAGCCCCGGACACCACCCTCACTCCGTCGGGGCCGGTCAGCCAGGCAGCGCCACTGTGTTCTGAGGGAAGAGGGGCTGCGTGGTCCCTGACAACCCTCGTTACTTCTGTTGTTAGTACTTCATTTTGCTTTCTGTAATCTGAGTATGAGAGGAACGCGCTGTCATCAGAACAAAGAGGAGGAGAAGGAGACAGGTCTGGTCAAGTGGCTCTGTTGTTTTAGAATTTATAAACATTTTAATAATTACAAACTTCTGAAAGTCAACTAAAAGTTTACTTGCCGAAAGTGTAGTAAGAAGTCCGTAAGAGTTAGGTCTGTGGGGTTTTAAGCATCTGACTTCTGGGTTTCGCTTATCTGTGTGTGTGTTGTTTGTCAGGACGTGGAGATCGACATCGAACTGGCCCCTGGCGACCAGACCAGCACGCCCAAGACCAAGGAGCTCTCTGAGAAGGACATCGGCAACCAGCTGCACATGCTGACCAACCGGCACGACAAGTTCCTCGACACCCTCCGGGAGGTGAAGGTCCGTGCACAGCTCTGGGGCCTCAGGGGTGTCGTTCCCTAGAGAGTTTCAGTCCTGAATCAGAATTTGTCCATGGTGGCTGAAGGGGTTTTTGTGTCGCAAGTTACACCCTCTTTCCTTTCTCAGTGGAAACCGCTGTAGGTTCCGTGAGACTCTGAAGTGGATGTTTCATGTAAAGACTCAGGAGAGGAGTTACGTTGTCTCACGGGAGAAAGTGAGAAAAGGAGGTTGATTCCCCATTCCTGTCCCTTGGCAGGAATGGTAAAATTGTTTACTAAGTGAATACGATGCAACATCTCTGGATTATTTTTCAAGTGCAGAAAAAAAGGAGAAAATGGGAGCTGTGTGGTGAATCAAGTTCACTTTGGGGAGCGGGGGCCTGCAAGGGCATCTGCTCTGGGATGTGTGCAGGTCTCTGGCTTCCACACGCTCTTGGTCAGTGACAGGCATGGCCTTGTTCAGGGAACGACTCAGTCACTCGTGGCTCTGCACACTGAGTTACTTTTGAGGAGCATTACAGAGAAATGGGTGATTCTGTCTGTGTCAGGAGCTAGGCGGGCCCCATGGGCTTTAAGCAGGCTAGGAGCCTGGCTGTTGATAAGAAATACTGTTAGCTAATTAAGATTTCCAAAACCTACAAAGCTGTGGACAAAATGAGATGCGTGGATTTGACAGCTCTTCGGGCCCTCGGGTTCCAACTCCGGCCGCTTTTGTAGGGCATGTCCTTCCGCGCCGGCCAGTGTTCCTGTCTCGTCTGCACGGTGCTTGATTTGCTCCTCGGAATCGTGCCTGCTGGCAGATCGCTGACCTCCTCTGCGTGTGCTGTTCCCTTTCGTATTGTCAGCAGCCTTTGCTCGGTGGTGCCCGTGCACCTCTCGTGTGTACTTTTAGTGTTGGCGTGTGTGGAAATGCCCTTGGAGTTAAAAACACAGGCCTGTCACGGCTGAGTCCTTTCCCCACGCCGGTGCTTGGCTGCTAAGCCCACTGTGGGTTGGTCTCTGGTGCCCAGAGTCTGTTTTCACTCAGACGTGACGTGACGCTTGCTCAGGTCGCGGGGCGTTTGGAAGCGGAGCACGTCTGGCAGCTCTGGGGCAGGACGTTCGCGCCGCCCAGGCCCGGCGATGCTGACCCTGTTTCTCTCTCTAGACGGGGGCCTTGCTCGGTGCCTTTGTCCAGCTGTGTCACATCTCCACCACCCTGGCAGAGAGGACCTGGGTCCAGCTTTTCCCCAGACTCTGGAAGATTCTGTCTGATAGACAGCAGCATGTGAGTATATTTTTTAAATTCTGTTTTGGAGAATGTTGTTTCAGCCTTTTTTTTTTTTTTTAGATTTTATTTATTTACTTTTAGAAGGAGGGGAAGGGAGGGAGGTAGAGAAGCATCTACGTGTGAGAGGCACATGGACTGGCTGCCTCTCACATGCACCCAACCAGGGACCTGGCCCATAGCCCAGGCGTGTGCCCTGACTGCGAATCAAACGGGTGACCTTTTGGTTCGTAGGCCGGTGCTGAATCCACTGAGCCATGCTAGCCAGGGCTGTTTTAGTTTTTGGTAAGTGTTTATGGTGAAATAATTCTGATTAAGTTTCTGAGGATGAGGAAACTGCTATTATCTAAGAGTGAATTATCAAAAATATTGGTAGATGCTGGATGAGAGCGTAAAGACGTGTTGGTTGGGGGTGAAGACCTGAATGATTAGGGTCTTTGGTTTCAGGCTCTCGCTGGGGAGATCAGCCCGTTCCTGTGCAGCGGCAGCCACCAGGTGCAGCGGGACTGCCAGCCCAGCGCGCTGAACTGCTTCGTGGAGGCCATGTCGCAGTGCGTCCCGCCCATCCCCATCAGGCCCTGCGTTCTGAAGTACCTGGGGAAGACCCACAACCTTTGGCTCCGCTCCACGTTGATGCTGGAGCATCAGGCCTTTGAGAAAGGTCTGAGTCTGCAGATTAAGCCGAAGCAAACCACGGAATTTTACGAGCAGGAGAGCATAACGCCGCCCCAGCAGGTGAGCCCCCGGCCGTGTGTTAACTGCGCCGTCCTTGCCGGTGACGCCCCGTCTCCACAAACATGCCCCCGGTGGTTTTAACTCCCGGCACGGTGAGGTGGTTTTACTGGGGGGAAGTGCCTGTCACGAGCCCTCAGAAACCACGCCCTGTGTTTCAGGAGATACTGGACTCGCTCGCAGAGCTGTACTCTTTGTTACAAGAGGAAGACATGTGGGCCGGCTTGTGGCAGAAGCGTTGCAAGTACTCGGAGACGGCGACGGCTATTGCGTACGAGCAGCACGGGTTCTTCGAGCAGGTAGCGCTGTCGGGTGGGGTGGACGGGCCGCACGGCTGTGTGACAGTCACGATGTTGCGGCACTGTCGTGTCCTCGGGGGAGTTCACGTTTACACGAGTTTCCTCTTTCACTGTCCTGTACACAAAAAGTTCTTTGAAGGTTAGTTTCAGAGAAACACAGCTTGGACATTTTTAACGCTCAGTCCTAAACCCTGTACTGCTACAAGTGAACGTGGGTGGTTTTTACCTGCGCTCGTTGGTCCTGTTGGAAGTGGAAGGCGGACGGCGTTTTGTGCTGAGAGTTAGTCTCGGCGCTTGTCCTGCAGTGTGGCACGGTCCTGCTCTCCGCCCTGTTCAGGACACCGAGCCACAGGACCCGGAAGCATAGGCACACGCTGTGTCCTCTGCTCCGGTCGCCGAACCCAGGGCCAGGCAGCCTCCCACTCCTGCATTCTGCGTGGGGAGTGGCGCCCCTCGGTTCTCCTCCTTCCCTTCCGTGCTCTGCAAACGGGGGACTCCAGGGGCACGTGCCTGCAGAAAAGGGTGTGGGCGCTCCTGGGTTTACGACCCAGCTCGCCCTAGATCCTTGAGCAGCAGACAGCTGTGGAAACTTTTCTAGGTAAACAGCAGTTCGAAAGCATTATTCACCCTTTCAGGCACAAGAGTCCTACGAAAAAGCCATGGATAAAGCCAAAAAGGAGCACGAGAGGAGCAACGCCTCCCCCGCGATTTTCCCCGAGTACCAGCTTTGGGAGGACCACTGGATTCGGTGAGCCGGGCTGGGCTGGGTCAGCAGCCAGCTGAGGGAGCCCATGGCGGGTCTCTGGGGTGTTCTTGTGACAGGAGTTGCTAAAAGGGAACTTTGCTGCTGTCTTAATGGTCCCGTAGAGAGAGAAAAGAACAAACAAAAACCTGCGAACAGTTTTAAGGTCTTGAGTAATCAGAAATGCCTGCCGGAGGAAACTGTTCCTGCCTCTCCCCTGCTCTGGCGCTGCTGGGGGCGCTCTGCTGTGCAGTGGGCAGTTCTCCGTGTTCCGGGGGCAGCTTCTTCTGGGGGCGGGGTGAGGGGCATGGGGAGGACTTGCAGGCGAGCAGGCTGGCACCCCGCAGAAGCCTGCCCTTCTCTGGGGGAAGGACGTCGGTGTGGTCTTCTGTGCGGGGTGGAAGTGAGTGCCTGTCCCCGTGCTTTCTGACTTCGTGGGAGCTGACCTGCTGGCTCTCTGGCCTCCAGGTGCTCCAAGGAGCTGAACCAGTGGGAGGCCCTGACGGAGTACGGCCAGTCCAAGGGGCACATCAACCCGTACCTCGTGCTGGAGTGTGCTTGGCGGGTGTCGAACTGGACCGCCATGAAGGAAGCGCTGGTTCAGGTGAGACCTCCCTCCCCTCCTTGCTGACCCATCCACTCTCAGGCCACATTCCCACAGCTGCCTGCGTGCAAATAAGCTAAGGTGTCAGGTGCCCGACGGCATTGTTGTTACCGTCACTACCTCCGTCATATGGGCAGCTGGCACTGAGGCACCAAAATGCGATGATTTTTATTGTTACTTCCCAAAGGTACTTCAGAGTGAGTGTCTGTTGATCTTGTTGCAGTAGGTCCTGTGCAGTTTCTTCAACAGAGAGATCCTTTCATCTCCATATACACAGCGAGATTGTTTTTTAAAATATTTAAATTTTTAATCACTTCAGTGCTCTGTGAGAGCACACTGACCTGTGATGAGTTCTCATGCTTTCTCTGGCAGGCGGTGAGCAAGCACGTGGCTGGCAGGGGCATGTGGGGGCCTTTTCCCGTCTGCACCTGTGTGCGGGGGCAGGGGCTAGGCTTACGGGAAGGGTGGGGGGGTGACGGCGCCATGCTAGGTCTGCTTCATAATGGAACTGGTAACCAAGATATAGGGAATATAGGGGAAATTATAGGACAGGTAATTGTGGCTTTTAAATGATAATACAATTTATTAATGTTAACTCATATTCTTATAAGCCTGAATCACTGCCCTGTGCTTCCTTGTATGACATGGAACAGGTTAGATTAATTTCCCAGAAGAGCAATTGAAAATAATCCATAATTTTATTGATATTTATCAGAGTGAAGATAAACACATACTGAATACTTTAAAGCCTTGCTCGCTGGCCCTGACTGTTGTGTCTCAGTTGCTTGGGCATAATCCCAAAAGCTGCTGAATCAGTTTCCAATCAGGGCACATGCCTGGGCTTCGGGCCAGGTCCCCAGTTGGGGGCGTGTGAGAGGCAGCCTATCTCTGTGTCTCTCACATGTCTGTGTTTCTCTCCCTCTCTTTCTCTCTCCCTTCCTTTCTCTATAAAAATAAGCAAAAACCTTAAAAAAAAACAACAAACTTCACCAGCTGGATTTGTAGCCAAGTGATGGTTGCTAGTCCAGCCTGTCACAGCAGTTTGCCCTTTTTTGGAACTGCTGGGACCTTGAAGCATGGAGCCTGTGGCATGGCTTCGTAGCTGGAGAGATCAGCCACTGGCTGGCATTCAGAAAAGCAGGGTATCCAGAAAAAGCGCTCTCAACGTACGACTTCTCTAAAGAAAATAAATGTCTGTTGATGCGTAATTTCTACTTGCTGCTTTGCACAATTGACTACAAAGAGATTGACTTGATTTTTTGACTCTCTGCTGAGAGGAGGAGTACCCACCGCTTCCCGTGTAACTGTCTTTTCCTACCAGGTGGAAGTCAGCTGTCCCAAGGAGATGGCCTGGAAGGTCAACATGTACCGAGGATACCTGGCCATCTGCCACCCCGAGGAGCAGCAGCTCAGCTTCATCGAGCGCCTGGTGGAGATGGCCAGTGGCCTGGCCATCCGCGAGTGGCGGCGGCTGCCCCACGTGGTGTCGCACGTGCACACGCCGCTCCTCCAGGTGGGTGGTGTGGCTTGAGCTGGGGGTGGCCTTGGGGGGACTGTCACCGCAGAAGGCCTCTGGGCCCCTCGCAGATCTGCAAACTGAGCAGCATGGCAGGGAGGAAGCTCCTCCCACTGGTCTCGTCATTTCCTGTCGCAGCTCGCCCTCCGGGGAAAGGGGTCCTGAGTGAACTCGCAGAGGGCCGAAATGCCGCTTCTCATTTTTTGAGCTTCTGAGGGATTTGAGTGACAGAAGGCGGCATCCTCAGGAGTGGTTCTGATGATGTGCGTTTCTGCTTTAGGAATTTTCTGTGGTGACACTCTGCCACCACCCGTGTGACGCCATCGTTCAGTTCAGAAAGTTGTCTCCTCTGAAACTCTGTGTTAAACAGGCCGTGCCTTGGCCCTTCCTCTGTGTGTCATCTTCACTGTTTCTGGCCATTTGTTCCAGCCACATGAGCTGCCCTGCAAGTGCCGCTCCTCTCCACAGAACACACTTCTTCCTGCTCTGGTGTGTGTGCAGGCACACGCACTGGGGCCGAGCAGCTCCCATGTCTCAGAGTCAGGCTGTGCGCTGGTGCTGCAACCGTAGTGCAGAACGGTCACACTTCTTTCCTTTGGTAGTTTTGAGACTGAATTGGTGTGTTGGGTTTTATCATAGTATAGCTGCTTATTAATGTACTTAGAATTTTCTGTCTTCTGTAAAATGAAATAGTTCAGTGAAAACAAGGACTTGTTTTTTTTTCCTCCAAATATGAGACTTTTTTTAAATGAGTTTTTATATATATATATATTTTATTTATTTATTTTTAGAGAGTGGAGAAGGGAGGGAGAAAGAGGAGGAGAGAAACACCAATGTGTGGTTGCCTCTCACATGGCCCCCACTGGGGACCCGGCCTGCAACCCAGGCATGTGCCCTGACTGGGAATCGAACCGTGACCCTTTGGTTCACAGCCTGCGCTCAATCCACTGAGCTATACCAGCCAGGGCAACAAGGACTTGTTTTGTTTTGATATTTTTTATATCTGTTATTTTTTTCTCAAGGTATATTAATTATGAATGATTATGTGTGGTGAATCACATAACTGTGAGTAACTAAGGAAAAATTATTGAGTTACATATTTAAATCATAGAGCTTAAAATGCAGTATTTCAGATGGTCCGGATTCAAGTACTTTGGAGGTGAAATTAGAGGTAGTTTTATTTCTCATCCACTGCTTCACTCGTGGTTGATGCTTGATAAATATTTGTTGATTAGCTTTTAGTTACGTATCTGGCTACAAAAGATGATTTCTACCACCAATAGCACTGTCAGCTAACAAAGCTGAGAAATCTTAGAAAACAGACTGTTCACGTGAATGATTTTAGGAACCATTTAACATTTCAGTTTGATTGTTTCGATAGCTATTCTTATGTGTAGAGGGTCGCATTCATATAATTTGAGACAAGGAGGGTGAAGAGAATGAATCAGAGGAGTGCTTATTTTGAAAAAAATCAAACCAAATAAGTACCTTTTGCGTAAACTTAATAAATGTTAATGCCTAATTTAAAAAGTTTTTATACTATTACGTTTTAAAACACACATTTGGGCCCTGGCTGGCGTAGCTCAGTGGATTGAGCGCGGGCTGCGAACCAAAGGGTCGCAGGTTCGATTCCCAGTCAGGGCACATGCCTGGGTTGCAGGCCAGGCCCCTAGTGGGGGCCACCTGAGAGGCAACCACACATTGATGTTTCTCTCCCTCTTTCTCCCTCCCTTCCACTCTCTAAAAATAAATAAATAAAATCTTTAAAAAAAAATAAAATAATAAAAATAAAACACACATTTGGAATTGGGGCTTGTGACTCTTCCCCTTCCTTCTCCAACTACCACAAAAAAAAAACCAAAAAACAACAACAACAAAAAAAAACAGCGAAGGGAAAGGTCTTGGTGCTTTGCACAGCAACATCCCCGTCACACTGATTTTAGACCTCAGATTTGGACAGAGATGGCAGATGGCCAGCCTGTTGTTCTGGCATCCTGAAAGTACCAGTCCTGGTTCCCGGGTCAGCCACTGAGGTGGAAGCAGCACAGAGTCTGAGGGTTGTTTTGGAGAGCGACTTGAATACCGTGATGTTCGGGTAGAGCATCTGCCGTAGCAGAATAAGGGCCTCTGAAGTTCTTCATAAAAGCAGCGACTATACTGGGGAAAATCGTCAAAAGCAGCTTTCAGGATTCTGGAAATTGAATACAGACTTGCAACAATCGAAGGAGCATTGAAGAAAAGCAGATGCGTTTTAGCAAGAACAGTGAACTTCGTAGTGTTCAGTTGTCCTATCCCCGTTCTTCCTCTCCCCATCTCTGCAACGGTGGTGAATGAACCCATCAACCTGAAACCATAGGAGCTGGGAGGCCAGCGGCCTGTCTGCTGCCAGTGGAGGGTAGAACAGATTTAGAAACTCAAACAAAAACAAAAAGACCCAAGCTCCGGAGAACTGGCACCATTTGACCAGCATCGCAGCTCCCTAGAAAAGTCGTGTTCAGGGGTTGCTTTCCGTTGGCCTGACTTAGAGCCCACTCAGTGAGGAAAGTCATGCCCGGGGGCATTTGTCAAAAACAGCTGGTGGCAGTTGTTTAACATCACAGCCGCCTGGCACGGCAGTCCCGCTGGGGCACGGAAGAGCCTGGCTGAGTGAAGGGGCGGTTAGGGCATAGATGTCCACATGTTGGAAAACTCTGTGTATCCTAGAAACCTGGAAGGGTCATGGACCCATGCACACGCTCAGGAGACTTGAGAAGACCCTGAGCTTTCACCACTGACTGACCTCGAGGCGCCCGACCAGCAGGAAGTGAAGGCGGGGGCTGAGTTGAAAGACCGCCTGGCGGAGTACGGAAGGTGTGCGCAGTGGCTGGCGGTCTTGTTTCAGGTCTTTAAGGAAACCTCTGGCTGATTCTTAGTTGACCACCAAGCTAACTGAACAGCAACTTTAGTGGTTCCATTCTACAAATAACACGTACGTTGTAGAATTAGTCCCAGAAAGTCACTAAACAAATAGCAACAACCAAAAAGAAAAAAAAAAGGAAAACACCTTTACAAACCCCCAGACGGGAGGAAGTCGATTTGCAGAGTTGCCACATTGTAGTATCTAAAACGTTCAGTTTTCAACAATATGAGGCATGAAAAGGAGGAGGCGAGCGTGGCCCCTGTGAAGGGAGGAGCAGTCATGGAGGCCCCTTGTTGGGCTCAGTGTCCAGAAACTCGAAATCCGCGTTGGCGAGCGAGGTGTTCAAGGAGCTGAAGGGCACGTCTGTAAAGGATCACAGGGGAGGGTGGGGGTGACACCCTCACCAGCTAGAGGGTGTCCCCGAAAAGATGGTTTTAAACAGTAGTTTGTGAGTGGAACTGAAGGTAAAAGTTCACTGAAGGAAGACGCCCCATGGTGGACCCAGCAGGCCCGAGAAAGCATCGGCGCACTTGAAGGCAGACATTTCCATCCGAAGAACAGGAAGAAGAGCTAATGAAGAAACACAGGCGGGCCTCGGAGATTCCGGATGCGGCATTCGGACCAGTGTGCTCACAGCGGGGGTCCGAGAGGGAGTAGGGGTGGCGGAGGGATATTTGAAGAAGTAATGGCTGAAAACAGCCCAAATTTGGTAAAATTAAGAAACCAATTCATTTATAATAGGAGCAAAAGAAATAAGACGCTGAGGAATAAATTTAACTTGTATTTCAAAGAACACCATTGAGAAAGGAGGACAGCTGACAGGACAGGAGAACATATTTGCAAATCTAGTAGAGGACTTTTATCCAGATGGGTAAAGAACTCTTGTAGGTAAACAAGGAAAGACAACTCAGTTTTAAAGTGCACAAAAGGTTTGAATAAACATTTCTCTGAAGAATATATGGGAATGGCCTGTAAGCACATGCACAGATGCTCAACATCTCTAGTCACGAGGGGAACGTGAATCAAAAAACCACACTGAGATGCCACTTCACACCCACTAGCCCTCGCCCATCACTGGTGGGAATGCGAAGTAGTTCTGCCTCTTTGGAAACGGTCCGGTGGCTTCTCAAGATAGTAAACATGGAATTACCATGTGATTTCGCAGTTTTACCCCTCGGTATAAGTCTAAGAGAGGTTGAAACATGGCCACGCTAACTTACACATAAATGTTCAGAGCAGTAATGTTCGTAATAGCCCAGATGACCATCAGCTGATAAATGAAGAGATAAAACGTGGTACACCCGTGAAATGGGGTGTCGCTCAACAACGCAAAGGAATGCAACACTGATAACACGTGTCTGGAGTAAACCTTGAGAATTGGCCGGGTGAGGATTTCCAGACAGACGGTCCCAGTGTCTGATTCCGTGCACGTGAAGTGTGCATGTGAAATGCATGGAATAGGCCCGTGCGGAGAGTGGCTGTCACCCTCTGCAGGAGGAAGAGCGGGGGGTGGCCCCCAGTGAGTACAAGACTTCTTGTGGAAGTGGTGTAAAGGTTCTATAATTAGATAGTGGTGATTGATGCTTCTGTGATTTGGAGAATATCGTAAGAACTCTGTACACTTTAGGAGGTTTGATGTTTTAATTATATTTCAATAAAGCTGTTAAAAAGGAAATACCCCATTCTATTTTCAGTAAGCTTTGGGTGGGAGGAAGGATTAAAGGTTTTAGAAATGTACATGTAATGAACTAAACTTGAAATATAGGTAATTCAAATAGGCAATTAAGAAAATTGAGACCATACAACAAGATACTGAGTACTGACCTAGGTGCTGTGTTTGGGAGATTAAAAAAACATTTCAGACAGAGAGTCTGCCTGAAAGGAGCACCCACCTGGAGGGAGGTGGCAGTCTCCGAGAAGCAGACTGTGGTGAAACAGTGATTAGAGGGAGACTGACACTCAGCGCCGCGCAGGGAGGAGAAACCCCACGGCGGGGTGTGGGGGGGCAGGACCTAGCGGGCAGGGTTTGGGTGGGCTCAGACTCGTGGCCAGGGCCTTCCCCTTGAGAATGCGCACCAGCAGGCCAGAGCAGCAACATGCCTGGCGTCCAAAAGGTAGTAAACTAGCCCTGGCTGGTGTAGCTCAGTGGATTGAGCGCAGGCCTGCAAACCAGAGGATCGCGGTTCGATTCCCAGTCAGGGCACATGCCTGGGTTGCAGGCCAGTTCCCAGTAGGGGACACATGAAAGGCAACCATACATTGATATTTCTCTCCCTCCCTCTCTCCTACCCTTCCCCTCTAAAGATAAATAAATAAAAATCTTTAAAAAAAAAAATCTTTAAAAGGTAGTAAACTAGACAGACTCATCAGGGACGGGACTGCGAGTGTCTACCCATGGCCCAGAGAGACCATCAGAACCACGTTTTAAAATTGTCGGTGTGGCTGTGGGGTTTGAGTGTCGCTGGAGGAAAGCCTGAGGGCGGGGCTAGGCTGCTCTCTCCTCCGAGGGTGGTGGACAGCCAGCTGTGGCTGGAAAATAGAGTTGTTTGGGGGCTGCCTGTTTGCAAGTTCTGGTGTCCACACCACTCTTCGCTCCCTCTCCTGTCTCGGTGGCCACAGCTGAGGCTTTAAAACGGGGGTAGGGGGCGGGGGCTACCGGGAGAGCGGTGTTGGAGGTGAAGAGTGAGTGAGACAGGGACGCCCAGGTGGTCCGTGACCTGGACTCGTGCTTTCAGTTGGACCGCGAGGTCCTCGCAGCACACCAGGTTCCTGACAGGCCTGGCTTGCTCGTGCGCGGGGTCTTGGGTAGAAGGCTCAGCGCCGGATTTCTCGTGTCGGTCCTGCTCAGGCCGCCCAGCAAATCATTGAGCTCCAGGAAGCTGCGCAGATCAACGCGGGCTTGCAGCCGACCAACCTGGGGCGGAGCAACAGCCTGCACGACATGAAGACGGTGGTGAAGACCTGGAGGAACAGGCTGCCCATCGTGTCTGACGACCTGTCGCACTGGAGCAGCGTCTTCATGTGGCGGCAGCACCATTACCAGGGTACGCCCCCTGCGCCGGCAGGCGCCTGTCGTGGAGCTCTCCAGCCTGTTCCGGCTCCAGTCTTGGTTTCATTTTGGCTTTTCTTTACCAGACTCCCTGTTTTCTGGCGGGTATGGGAGATGGTGGTGGTGTGGCGAGGCAGAGAGGAAGGTGGGGAGAGAGGGAAGGGGCTCTTCCTGCCTGTTAAATTTCCACGGCTAGAGCAGAAACGCGGCTCCACGCTGCTGGGTGCCCCGGGGGCTCAGGCCAGTGCGGCCGGAGCTCCGGGTTGTGGCTCTGTGTTTCGAAGCTGCACCTCCCACCCCCTCCCCCAAGGAGTGTGGCCTCCTCCATTTTTCTGGCTCCCTCTGCTCGCACCCTTCATGGTTTAGTTAGTCAGGATGCTAACACTCAACTCGGTGTTAGTGCTTTTTTATAGCTTCCTTTGGATATAAAATACGGGGAAAAGTAAGGAGAGTTTATTACCCAGCTTTCCATTTTCATAAGCTGTGTGCGTGTTCACTTTTACTTACGCCTCGTTGTGGAGTACTTTGAAAACGTTCGGCCTCGGCCAGTCAGCCATTTCTCTGCCTTCTAGCCATTGTGACCGCGTACGAAAACAGTTCTCAGCACGACCCCAGCTCGAACAACGCTATGCTCGGGGTGCACGCGTCCGCCTCGGCGATCATCCAGTACGGGAAGATCGCCCGGAAGCAAGGGCTGGTCAACGTGGCCCTGGACATCCTGAGTCGCATTCACACCATCCCCACCGTGCCCATCGTGGACTGTTTCCAGAAGATCCGGCAGCAGGTCAAGTGCTACCTGCAGCTGGCGGGAGTCATGGGGAAGAACGAGTGCATGCAGGTAGGTGCCAGGGTCTGTGGGGGGGACGCGCGCCTCCGCACCCGAGCTCCTGGCTCAGATGGCGGGGGCGGGGTGGGGTGTGGCTGTGTAACGCCTCCTGCAGACGCAGTCCTACGGACGCAGCCTCAGTGGGGGCACAGTCCCTCCTAAACAACAAAGGGAAAGGCGCCCCCCTCCCCGAGTGATTGAAATACATCGTTTTATCGTCTCTGTTCCACCATATACTTGGTTAATGCATCGAAGGAAAAAGATTAAAAACTGCATAAGTGTGAAGGTGTTGCGAGGTAGATTTTTGACTGTTCAGAGGAATGTTAATAAAAACAATGACTGGAAACTGATTAGGTGTTTAAAGCTTGGAGAAAGTAACACCCTTAAGGTGTCTAGGACTGAATTTGGCATTTAGTGGTTCAGCCAAATACTTTCAGTCAGCAAATACTCACGGTCGGCAAATCTGTTGTCAGCTTTAAAGTACATATGTCAGTGACCTTTAGGACTTAATTGCCTCGATAAATATTTTAATGAAGTTGTTATAGTGATGTTGTCTAGAAATTTCAAGAACTTTTTTCTACACATTTTTTTTAAACAGGGTCTTGAAGTTATAGAATCTACAAACTTGAAATACTTCACAAAAGAGATGACAGCAGAGTTCTACGCACTGAAGGGAATGTTCTTGGCTCAGATCAACAAGTACGTGTGTCACCCGGGGGTGGTGGTAAGGGAGCAGCCCGTCAGGGCCCCTCAGTGGTTAACTCACTGTTGAAGCCATCGTGAAGGTCAGCTGGTTCAGTGAGCATTGTCAGGTGTGGTATTTTGGGCGTTGCACCTCCCCAGGGAGAGGGAACTTACAGCTGGTGGATAAGCTGGTCGGTTGGGGGATACTTGAAAAGCTTTTAAAAAGGAGCGGCTCGAGCACATAATGGCCGGCGACATGGATTCATGGCCTGTTTTCTCAGCTCTGTGGGAGCAGAGTGGGTCCCTTTCATGGGGCAGGGCTCGGTCATGTGGCCTGCAGGCCAGATGCCGCCGGAGTCTGGGTTCTGTAGAGGGCGTGTCAGAGCGTGCCCACACCGCCACATGTCTGCGACTCTCTGCAACTTAGCCAGAGTTGAGTTGTGACAGGAGTCGTGTGCCCTGCGAACCTAAGCCGCCTTCTCACGGGCCCGTTACAGAGAAGGGCAGCCACGGCCTGTCCGCGGGAAAGGGCTGGCAGGCGAGGTGCCGTGAGACACCAGTGAGACGCACGGCGCTGCCTGGCGCCGTCTGCCGGGCTTTGAAGCCCACTTCTCACATTTCTGGTTACAGGGCTCGCCTTCAAGCTTGTTTTTAAGTAAGGACGTGGTTTTGTCAAGATAAAAGGGATTTGCCCTATTAAAGGTTTTTTAAAGTTTACATGACACAAAACGCACCGTTTGGAAGTGTGCCGTTGAGTGAGTTTTCATATGTTCACAGTGTCGTGCAGTCATCACCACTCGATAATTCGAGAACATCTCCGTCAGTCCCAGAAGCGGCCACACGCTGGCAGCGTCACTTCCCGTTCTCCCCGCCCTTTGTCCTCGGGCAGCCGCCCATCTGCTCGCCGTCTCCAGTCCACCTGTTCTCCACGTTTCCTGCAGAGAGAATCAGACGCGCGACCTTTGAGTCTGGCTTCTCAGCATAGCGTTTTCAGGGTCACCGTGCTGTAGCGTGTATCAGGGCTTTGTTCCTTCCCACGCCCAGTGCTGCTCCGTGGTGCATTCACGGCTTCCTTTTCACCCAGCGGTCGGTGGCCACCGGGTGGCTTCCACTCTCGGCTGCGACGAGCGATGCTGCTGTGAGCGCTGGGCCGCGCACGAGGCTGGGTGGGAGCGCGGGCCGTGGGAGTGGAAGTGCTGGGTCCCCGGCAGTCCTTTGTCGTTTTGAGAGACTGCCAGTTTTCCGCAGTAGGTGCTCCATCCTCTGCCCCGCGGGGTTGCTGGCGGGCCCCAGTTTTCCCCGCACCCTTGCCGGCACTCACTGTTCCCCACATCCCAGTGAGTGAGGTGGTGTCTCACGGTGGTTTTGCTTTGCGTTTTTCTAGTGGCTAAGGAAGTTTAGCATCGTTTAGGTGCTTCTGTTCCACTTATTCATCTTTTCTAAGGAAATACCTATTCAGTTACTTTGCCCAGTTTTAAATTGGGTTCTTTGACTTGTTACTGTTGAGTTCCAATTCTTACATGTCTGGGTGTGTTTCTTTCAGCTACAGCACTTGAAAATATTTTCTCACACTCTGCAGGCAATCTTTCTGCTTTTTTGTTAGCATCCTCAACGCACAGAGTTTATCACTTTGATGAGTCTCATTTATTTGTTTTTCTTTTGTTACTCGTGCTTTTGGTTTCATGTCCGAGGTATCACTGCCTCACCCAAGGTCATGTGCGTTTACTGCTGTCGTTTCTCCACCACTCCTTGCTGGCAGGCAAGCATCGTGCCGTCCCAACACCATTCGTTGGAGAGACTGTTCGCCCCCCACTGAGCAGCCGCCTCTCTGGATGCCCAGCTCTGTGCGCCTGTGTGTCGTCGTCCTCAGGCTTCTGTCACCCCGCCCTAACGGAGTGGGGAAGTGCGCCACAAGTTTGTCCTTCATGACTGTTTTGGCTTTTTGGGGTCCTTTACACATCCATGTGGATTTTAGCTTACTTATTTCTGCAGAAAAAGGCAGTTGGAATTGTGACAGGGATTGCACTGAATCTGTTGGTTGATTGGGGATGTGTTGCCTCGGTAACAGTGTCACGCCTTTAACCCGCAGGATTCGTGTGTTTGGGTCATCTTCAGTTTCATGTGACAGGGCTCTCTGGTTTTCATTGTACAGGTTTTCCATTTCTTCTGTTAATTCTGTTCTTAAATATTTCATTCCTTTTAATATTATACATTGTTTTTTTAATTTTATTTTCAGATTGTCCATTGCTAAGGTATAGAAATACAACTGGGTTTGAAATACTGATGTTTCAACTTTGCTGTATTTGTTTGCGACAGCGGTTCTTTTGTGAATTCTTCAGGGTTTTCTGTGCGTTAGATTGTGGAATCTGCAAGTAGAGAGAGTTTGCATTTTCCTTTCAGTCTGCATGCCTGATTGCTCTGGCTAAGAATTCTAGCACGAAGCTGAACTGAAAGTGGTGACGACGGGCGTTCTTGTCCTGTCCCCGATCTGAGAGGGAAGCCTCAGGCGTTGGTCGTCGCCTGTGCTGTTAGCTGTGGGTTCTCGTATGACCTGTGTCGTGTTGAGGCAGTTTCCTCTGTTCCTAGTTCGCTGAGTGTTTTTACCATGAAAAGGTGTTAGATTTTATCAGGTGTTGTTTCTTCATCAACCGAGATGTGTTTCTCTTTCATTCTGCTGATGTGATGCAGTGCGTGGATTGATTCTCCTGGGTCGAACCACTCCTTGCATTGCTGGGGTGAGTCCCACCGAGTCGCCATGTGCAGCCCTTTGAATACGCCACTGGCTTTGGGTTGCTGAGACTCTGTCGGGGTTCGTGTCTGTATTCATACAGGATGTGGGTGCACAGTTCCTCTGACGTCTTGTACGTTCTTGGTGTGTTACTAACACGGTGCAGCCGCTGTGGAAGGCAGTCTGGCAGCTCCTCAGAAAACTGAACGTAGGATTGTCGTATGACCCAGCAGCTCCGCTCTTCGGTGTGTACCCCCAGAATTGAAACGGGTGCTCATTTAGGCACTCGTTGACAGTAGCCAGAATGTCAAAAAAGCTGGGATGAATGGGCGAACAAGACATGGCAGATACAGGTAGTGGAATGGTATTCGGTCACAAAAAGGGCTAAAGCACTTATACACGCCACGCGTGGAGGAAGCTGACTCTGTGCCAAGTGAAAAGCCAGACACACACCAACTTGTATCATGTGTGGTTCCCTTAATGGGAAACAGGCAGATTGGTAAACACACAGAGACAGCTGGTAGACGGACGGATGGCTGCTGGGGTCGCGGGTGATGGAGAGGGCCTGCTTAGTGGCCACGGGCTATTGGGGCGGCCAGAAAGTTCGTTTGTTTTTTTCCATATTATGGCTCTAGTAGTGTTTAGTTGTCTTTAACTTCATTCGAAACAATTTTGTTAGATTCTGTTGTGACCACTGTCATATCAGTGTGCATTTAAAAAAACTTACCAAAATTGGTGAATTTTATAAGTTTGGGCAGCCATTTTAATATTGAAGATGGAAGAAAACGTGACATTTTTGGCCTATTATGCTTTATTATTTCAAGAAAGGTAAAAACACAACTGAAGCACACACAAAAAAAGGTTTGTTCAACGTGTGGGGAAGGTGCTGTGACTGATGGAACAAGTTAGCGTGGTTTGGGAAGTTCCCTGCTGGAGATTTCTTGCTGGAATGTGCTTCACGGTCGGGTAGACCAGTCGATAGCAATCAATTTGAGACATAACCTGAGATTAATCAATGTTATACCAATGGGGAGAGAGCTGGCATACTCAAAACATCCAAATCAATAGAGTTACTGGTGAACAGGAAAAATGTATCTTTCACTTAATGGAAAAGACTGAATGGACTTCTGGCCACCCCATTGTGTGGGGGTGGTAAGCAGCTGCACAACTGACACGAATGTACCAAAGGCCACCGAGTTGTTGCTCGCTTTGAAATGGTTGGTTCTACGTATGCGAAGTTCGCCCGAGAGGAAAACCCAGTGAAGGCTTCGGTTTGCGTCCCCAGGTCTGAGGAAGCGAACAAGGCCTTCTCCGCGGCCGTGCAGATGCACGACGTGCTGGTGAAAGCGTGGGCCATGTGGGGCGACTACCTGGAGAACATCTTTGTCAAGGAGCGGCAGCTGCATCTCGGAGTGTCTGCCATCACCTGCTACCTGCATGCGTGCCGGCATCAGAACGAGAGCAAATCGAGGAAGTACTTAGCCAAGGTGAGGCCGAGAGAGTCAGCCCTGACCACAGGTCACCCAGGTGTGGACGACAGCTTAGCTGTTCCACACCTGTGCTGGGCGGGAGACTTGTTTCATGCCTTCAGTCTCCGCTCGCATCATTTTTGAAGTTCAGCGTTAATGCTGAGGAAACTGAGGCCTGGACATACTCGGGGTCCCAGGGCATTGAAGCAGCAAAACCGAGCCTGGGGTCGGGGTCTGGGTCTTGGGTCTTAAGTCTAGCGTTCTGTGTGGGATTGCTCTTGGGACAGAGGTTCCTGCAGGTGAGGGTCTGCAAGGAGGACGTGCCTGCCAGACCCCCGATAGCTTTCGATCCTTCACCCGCAGGGCCAGCGCGTGTGGTCCTAGAGCCTGTCAGCTCCAGTCGCAGGTCACATTGCATCCCATGGTCTCTGCACACGCCGTGGGGTGGGGTCGTGGTTGCTGGCATTCTCGCCTGTGTTGCCGCGGCAGCACCGGGTCGGGACTGGCAGTTGGACCAGTGCCTGCTGCTGGTCACTGGCCTGGTCCTCCTCCAGTGTTGCTCTGGCCTGTGCCTGCCAAGGATAGACAAATACCACCCAGAATGAATTCCTGCAGAAAACTTAAGAATAAATTGTTCTTTACTGTTTTGTCCATTCAGGATTTAGACATTTTTAGAATTTCTTGATGTGATCCCAAAATTTGGAATCACACCAAATTTTGATGCACACCATCAGCACATAGTGGTCATAGCTGACTGTGAAACAAACCAGCTGTCATAACACAGAAAAACTACCTAAGTGTCTGACTCCACCTCTGCTTAGATGTCGTTGTTTCCGCCATCCTGGGACACCGGGCTGCCAGCCTGTGGCCTACCTGATCCTGGGGTGGCTCCCCCGAGGTCTAGAGCTGGAGTCGTCATGTCCTGGAGGGGGCACGAGGTGGCTCGGCAGGTGGGCAGCCTGGGCCGTCTGCCCGTTGCCTCCTCAGGGCCGTGGGCCAAGCTGATCTATCAGCTGGCAATTGGCAGTTCAGCGCCATTGAGAAAAAATTCAGGTGTTTGGTTTTGTTTACATGTTCAGTCAAGCTGCGTTGTTGGCCCTTTTGTAGACGTGTTTCCAGTAAAACTCCTCTACGTGGCATTTTAGTATGGGGAGGAGGTCACTAGAAGGCCTCAGGATTTTCATTCGGCTCCAGAATTGGCCCTCCTCTCTCAGGTGCTGTGGCTCTTGAGTTTCGATGACGACAAGAACACTCTGGCAGACGCGGTGGACAAGTACTGCATCGGCGTGCCGCCCATCCAGTGGCTGGCCTGGATCCCCCAGCTGCTCACCTGCCTGGTTGGCTCCGAGGGGAAGCTGCTCCTGAACCTTATTAGCCAGGTCGGTGTGACAAGGTGTCTGTGTTCACCAAAAAGTCATGTCTTCCTTTCACATTCTTCTTCCCAGAAAGAAAAGGTTCATGTTCGAAGTGTGGAAAATAGGTCAAAGAAACGGGAACATGTACACATTTAGAGACCACTTGATACAAGGCGCAGTGACATGGGATCGAAGAATGTATCAGGGCTGAAATGAAATAATCTGCTGTAGCGTTCCAGTATTGAAATGGGGTTTTCTTTGCTTGAACGTGTTGCCACAGGAGATGCAAGTAAAATGAACAGGCTCTTAAAACGTAAGCCTGCTGGGGTGTGCTTGGGGCGGCAGTCACAGCGAAAGGTGGGTCTGCCGTCCAATGCTGGGTGGGCTTCAGAGCTTCCCTCCAGAGCGAGGCTTGCCTGAGACAGTGGGGGTGGCTGCCCTTGGCAGAGGCGACAGTTGGAGCACTGGGGTTGGGGATGGGCGTCGGCAGGCAGCTCTCAGGACTATTCTTGGAGAGTGGTTCTAGAATGTTCCTCTGCTGAGAAAGGACTGGGGTCAGAGGAAGGACCCAGCAGTAGAAGCTGAGAGACACTTCAGTCCGGGACACATGCAGCACCTTTTACTGTGCTTCCTTCTATGGAACTACAGTCACGTAACCTTCTGTGAACGAGGCGCGTCGGCACCAGTCACTTAGCAACCTGCCGCGCTTCTCTCTGTGGGTTTACTTGGCTTTTATACTCAGCACGTCATCTGCGTTGTACCCAGAGGTGGTTTTATCTTTTTCCCTAAGACGAGGTAGCTGTGTTTCTGCATACTGGCCTTTTGCTTGGGGTTTATCTGTTGGGGTGTAGATTCAGTGTATTTATTTGTGTTATCACTCACTGAACATATCTGATGCACATTAGCCATCTACCCTGTGGCCTGTGCCAGAGTGTGGTAACACCCCCTTGGCCCTTTGGAAGGAGCCCTGCACCCCAGTTTGGTGAAGCCGGGTTTTCTCACTGTAAATGGAAACATTTCTCCTCCTTGCTGTGGTTATGCAGCATAAAGTTATTCACTGATAGCCGTCCCACAGTTCCCAGTGAGCTGTGCCAGATACAAGGCTGGAGTTGTCTTGTGTCTTCCTGTTTGCCTGCGTGAGGTCCCAGGACCTGGGCACTTCGTCTTCCTGGGGTTTGCTCAGCCACGTGACAGTGTGGTTTCTGTGTCACTCATGTCCCCAGGCAGAACGCTGAAATACAGCTTCTATGTAGGTCTCTCTTGGATCTTTAAAAGCTGCACTGGATGTTTTACCAGCCATTTAACCTGGCCTCAGGCATTGGATTGGGGCGCAGTGCTAGCTAGTAGCTTCCTCGGTTCTAGTGCAGACGGCGGCCCATTCCTTGTTCACGTTGTTTGCGTTGGTACGAACTGACTTGGTGCAGAAGCACGGTGGGGGGCAGGCTTTTCATTGCTCTGTGTCTCTGAGCAGGTCGGACGTGTGTACCCCCAGGCAGTCTACTTCCCCATCCGGACCCTGTACCTGACCCTGAAGATAGAGCAGCGGGAACGCTACAAGAGCGGTACGTCTCGGCCAGGCCAGCCAGCCAGGCTGGGCAGGCTTGTTCCACAGGCCTCCCGTCCATTTGCTGTGGACACACATGCCGCCCCACAGCTGGCCCACTTCCTGGTGGGGGCTGGTCTTTCTTCAGCTGCGAGAGGGTAGTTGGGGACCAGAAGGCAGAGCCTGATCTCTTGGGTGACAGTTAATGGTTCTCCTTTGCCACTGTGTGATTGGATGTCCGTTTACCTGAGTGATTCGTTCCTTGAGTAGAAATCACTTAGGGAGTTGTTACAGATAATTACAAATGACTTGTCTTATTAGTTATAAGTACATCTGGTAAGCAGTACCAGATACTGCTTATAGTATATAGTATAAGTATACTGTATCTGCTTATACAGGTATAGTATAAGTGTTAGTTACTGTATGCATGTTATTTAGGTTGTAAGGATTAGCTTCAGCCGTCAGAAGGATCAGCATTGAAATGTCTTTCCAGATGTCAGATTTACTCAAAATATAGTATTTTAAATCTGCATTAAGTCCCAGTATGTAAACAAATAACTCACTCAATGGGTTCAGCTGCCCGCCAAGCACAGCACTTTGACACACACGTGAAGGACCGTATCAGACGGTTCGTCGTGCAAACATTCGTGCTGCACTCCCAGGCTTTCTGCGCAGGTGACGGTGCGGCCGGTGGGAGCCCTGCCTGCCCTGCGCCGGGCAAGTTAGGGGCTGGCGCAGCACATGTTGCCTCGGGCCCCCTAGAGCTTCCCGGGGGCTCGATGGTCACTTGAAAGTTAAGACTTTATTCAATGAGCTGAAGCTAGAAAAATGGGGTTCAGGGGGTCTAATACCATTTTTCCTACAGCAAGTGACTGTATTTTTCAAAAACATCATTTTACATATGTGATTTGGCTTTGCTAGCTGAAAATACAGACTTGCTTGTTAAATATAAGCAGGCTCTCTGAGCTACACAACAAGGAATGTGTTGCCAAACACTTTTTCTAGACATTTAAAAACGTTCCTGCGCAGGGTCAGGTTGAAAGAGAGCGCAGCGAGCACTTGTGCAGCTTCTCCTGCTTCCCTGTCAGCACAGACGCACCCCCCGAACCCGGGACAGCCAGCTGCAGACACTCAGACCCCTGTGCCCGAGCCCCCCCACCCCGCTCCTGAGAACCAGGCCTTCTCCCACGCAGGCCTGGGAAGTGGTCTCGTGGTGTGTTAGCGCACCGGCAGGAACCAGCGTTCCTTTGGCCGGTGGGTCCTCTAGAGCACCAAGCTCTAGCCTCGGTCAGTTCTGCGCTGACATTGGCATTGTGTGTGTTGCTCTCAGATTCTGGACAGCAGCAGCCAAGTTCAGTGGGT
This sequence comes from Glossophaga mutica, assembly GCA_039655065.1. Classification (NCBI taxonomy): domain Eukaryota; kingdom Metazoa; phylum Chordata; class Mammalia; order Chiroptera; family Phyllostomidae; genus Glossophaga; species Glossophaga mutica. The sequence goes on from CM077314.1 coordinate 40,567,286, forward strand.
AACCAGTCCCATTCTGCATCAGATCCAGGGCCCATAAGAGCAACGGCCCCCATGTGGCGCTGCAGCCGAATCATGCACATGCAGCGGGAACTGCACCCCACCCTTCTGTCTTCCCTGGAAGGCATCGTCGACCAGATGGTCTGGTTCCGAGAGAACTGGCACGAAGAGGTATTTGGGCGTGGTCTCGAGAGTGTCGTTCCGTACGCTTCTGTGGCCCCGTGGTCTTCATGCGGCTGCATGGTCCTTGTATACGTTTGTGATCGAGTTGAGCGATGGGACAGGAAAGAGCGGATGTCTGCACACCAGTGCGGCCTTCAGCGTTTGAAGTGGGAGGTTTCAAAAGAGGATGAAATTGAGAAGACTGTTCCTACCCTTAAAACGCTTGCTTTGCTCACTCGCATGAGCCCAGTCACTTCCACAGCACAGGCTGACCAGGTGGCAGCGGGCGTGGGCAGGAGCGGGAGGCAGCGGCTGACCTCAGTGACCCCCAGGGCAGGAGTTAGTTCTTCAGTGGTCTTCTCAGCCTTGGGGCCACGCTCTTAATGGTGTGTGTCTGAGCCGATGAGAAGGAAGGGCCAGCCTTTGCTGCCCTGGTACTCACTCAGCAGTGGGCCCGAGGCCCCCATGTGGTCACACTGCTCTCGTGTGTGCACACGCGGACCTGTGGCCATGGCCCGAAGCCCCCGAGTGAGGCTTCCCCGGGGTCAGCCAGCCGGAGGGTTTGCACATGGCCAAAGAAGTGGGGTTGTGTCCTTTCTAACGTTCGGGGCACGCACTCCGAGTTGCCAGGAAACACAGCTCCCGGCATGGAGCGCACACTGAGCCTGCCCCCCTGGTGCTCCAGGCGCCACCCCAGTGGTGGCGGGGCCATGCTGGCCAGAGGCTCTGGGGCAGGTGAGCTATTGGAATCATGCGCTCGTTTGTGAACTGCATTTGGTCCCTTCCTGCCAGGTGCTCAGGCAGCTCCAGCAGGGCCTGGCGAAGTGCTACTCGGTCGCGTTTGAGAAAAGCGGAGCGGTGTCCGACGCCAAAATCACCCCCCACACGCTGAACTTTGTGAAGAAGCTGGTGAGCACGTTTGGGGTCGGCCTGGAGAATGTGTCCAACGTCTCCACCATGTTCTCCAGCGCGGCCTCTGAGTCGCTGGCCCGGCGGGCGCAGGCCACCGCACAGGACCCTGTCTTTCAGAAGCTGAAGGGCCAGTTCACCACCGGTGAGTCTGCCTCTGTCAGCTTTCTTGGGCTTTCTCCCATGGCGACTGTGAAGAGATCGATACTGAGTGCGCACAAAACCACTCTGAAAAGGACATCTACTGCGTGACGCGTGTTTATGGGATATTTGTGAAACGGCACGCTAACCAGAGATGGGGAGTGGGTCAGTGGTGGCCAGGTGGCAGGGATGGAGGATGAGGTGGGTGGGCTCTGAGGGGCTCCGTGGGGAGCCTGGGGGTGGATTGGAGGGCACCTTGGTGGGGGTGCTGGTCACGCTGAGAGCAGGCTTGCGCTGGGACAGCTGCATCCTCCTCGGTGCCTCCTGCGTCGGTGTGATCGGCCTTCACCGGTTTCTGGTTCCACATTCACATCGGTGACCCCTCCACTGTTTCCTCTGCCTTTAGCTGCTGTCCAGCCTGCAGCAGCCCTGGAGAAAGGGGGAGGTGGGAGGAAGCCGTCTTTGCAGAGTTGGCGGGAGGCTCTGCCCCCAGCAGAGCAGTGGGAAGGGGACAGGAGCCTGCCCTGGCCCACTGGACCTGACTTGGGGTGGGGAGAGGGCAGGGCAGCCCTCAGAAGGCGTGGGAGGGGGCCTGGCCCCGCTGCCCTCGGCTAGTGTCAGTGGCTGCGTCACCGGGCCGGCCGTCTTGCTCAGCCTCAGGCTAATCGGTCCTTGTCAGCACAAGCACAGTGCCCCTCATGGCTCCCACAAGTCCCTGTCTCACACAGAAGTGGTTGGGCTTTTTCTGACCTTTGGGCTCTGGCAAGTTAGGGGGATGAGAATCTGGTCCGCCATTGGTGCTCTTCTGTGTGGGCATTGAGAGTTTTTTTTAAAGAAGGACTTACCTTTTGATAAACTCTGAGAACTACATGGACCAGAGTGCTTTAAATGCTTAGTGAAAGTACACGATTGCCATTTTCTTCATTTTGATCACTTGCCCTGATTCCTTCTGATGAACTGATTTACAATTTTGTCTTCTGAACAGTTTCTCCTTCCATTTTGCTGGGTTGCTGTGTGGGCTCTCACACAGGGCCTTAGTTCCCCAGGGCAGCGCCTGCTCTCAGAGGTGCCCTCTGCATGTGGGCTGAGGTGCTCCCCGGGTCCCCGCACCCTTCCTTGAAGGGGGCAGGCTGTGGTGGGGTGAGGGTCCGGGTTGGCGGCCGTCTCTGGCCTTGGGAGAGCCACCACACCAGGACTTTGCTCTGTCCTTCAGGCCCGGCTGACACATTGAAGAGCAGGAGGGGTTCTGGGGCATGGTGCTGGACTGGGTAGAGACAGGCCTGTTCCAGCTGGGAGGTGGTTGTGCGGTGATTTTGTGATCAATTAGAAATAGCCCAGATGACTAAAAACGTTTATTCATATTTTACTTTGAAGATTTTGACTTCAGCGTTCCAGGATCCATGAAGCTTCATAATCTTATTTCTAAATTGAAAAAGTGGATCAAAATTCTGGAGGCCAAAACCAAGCAACTTCCAAAATTCTTCCTCATAGAAGAGAAGTGTCGGTTTCTAAGCAATTTTTCAGCACAGACAGCAGAGGTGGAAATCCCAGGGGAGTTTCTGATGCCGAAGCCGACACACTATTACATCAAGATTGCTCGGTGAGTGCGCCTGGCCTGGCCTGGCCTTGCCGCCAGCCTGCTCCCTACAGACAGACCACACCTGTGGGCAGCTCTTGAGTCTCAGAGAGCACAGGGCTGCCCGAGGAGTTGAATGGCAGGGCCCTGAAGGGTCTGGTCTGACTGGTGGGTAAATAAATGTCTCATCTGAGTCAAGTTTATGTTTGCTTCCAAAGTACTTGTTCTGATTGCCCACAGAAACTTGACAAAATTAAGTTTCCTGGTCTTCGTTTATATGCACAGCACAGTATTCGGGCAGATTCAGATGGTTGTAGGTGTAGTGGAGTCTGTCGCATCTCGTTGGGAGTGTGAAGAGGGCCGGGAAGAGGCTGCCTTGTCCAGCAGTCGCGTGTCTGGGTTTCTTTCTCTCTCAGGTGCAGAGCTGTGCTTTCCCACACGTCCCGGGTTTAATTTCCCTTTCCCCAGACCTGATCTGATTCCTGGCCGGGCCCTCCTCCCTGACCTTTGTCAGTGGTCGAGGGCCCACCCATCCCCACGCTGGCTCCTCGGGGCACCTGTGAGGGCCAGGAGGGACCGGCTTCGGCCCTCCCAGCCCGGCTGCTGCTGTGCCCGCGCCCCACGGGGCTCCTGGAGTTGGGCCCTGGGGCAAGTTTTTTGAAACTCCTATTTCATCTTTTGCCTTTTGTTTTCCCTCTGCTGTGGTTTCTTCTCTCCTATTGTGACATAATTGCACAGTTTGTACCCTGTCAAGGCAGGTGGGGTGTAAACTACGGCCAGTTCCTCCTGCCACTCTGGGAAAGCTCTGGGTCCCCTTCAGAGGAGCGGGGCGGGCTGGAGACACGGCCGTGCTTGTGCTGCAGGTTTATGCCCCGGGTGGAGATCGTGCAGAAGCACAACACCGCCGCCCGAAGGCTGTACATCCGCGGGCACAACGGCAAGATCTACCCGTACCTGGTCATGAACGACGCCTGCCTGACGGAGTCTCGCAGGGAGGAGCGCGTGCTGCAGCTGCTTCGCCTGCTTAACCCCTGCCTGGAGAAGAGGAAGGAGACCACGAAGCGGCACTTGTTTTTCACAGGTGGGGGGGCCGCCCTGGCGGGCACCTAGTGGTGCACATTAGCTGTGAGGGCTTCAGCCCCGAGTAGGTGTCGAGCTGTGCCGAGCAGGGAAGGCCTTACAAGGAGGACCAGCCCCTGCCCGGCTTGCAGGCTCCTCACTGCAAGGTGGGTGCTTTGATGGGTCTCTGGAAAAGGAGGTGCTGTGCCTGGGCCTGCTGCCCCCCGGAGTCTTCCCCTCCTACCACCCCGGGCTCTGGTGGAACCCGGGCTGAATGGAGGCTTTGTCCTGGGTCTGTTACCAGTGCACCTGTGTGTGGAGAGGCCTCTGGACTCCTGGACCCCCCACGGCCATGCATGGGCACTGCCCGAGCTTGCCTTTGGGGAGTGAAACACAAGGCTTGGGCAAATTGGGGGGCCCAGAAAGGCTACAGGGATCACAGTCAGGTGGTAGGCAGCAGCACCCAGGTGAGGACTTCCCATAGCTGAGGTGTCCCTGGTGATTCATGAGGGACCTGTGTCTGTCTGTAATGGGAATAGATGAGACCGGTCATCCCACCCAGAGAAGAAAATCGTTGGTAAAGAATTTCAGTGTTAAATTCCTGCAGCTCATACTCTACTCACGTGTGGGGCTTTCTTAAATTCAGTCTCGCCAGAACAAGAAGTTGACTAAAAAAGACGTCGATAGAAAGCTCTGTGCATTTTGACGTGTGTGACACGCTCTCTGGTGCTGGTCCCAGCCGGGGATGGTGGATGGTTCTTTCCTTCTTCCAAAGTGACGCACTCGTACGGACCACCCAGGGGTAGTCCCCGTGTACCCATTCGCGTGCCCCGGAGTCCTCGTGGATTCCTCTGCCGTTTGAAGCCAGGCAGCACGCCAGCAGCTCTGGTTTGCCTGGCCCTCGACCGAACGCACCGTGTGCGGTGGCGTCGGAGCTCCCGTGTGCACCTGCCAACAGTCCCGGCAGGCGGTCCCAGCTGCTGCTCCCCCGCACAGCGGCACCGGCACCGGCACCTGCACCTGTGCAGTGAGCACTCTCTGTGTCCTTTTTAAGATCCCTGCTAAAGAATTTCCGTCCAGCTGCGTCTGAGCACAGGGTGACAGTAGCTCGGGCCCTGTCCCCAGCACACAGAGCCCCGTGCCACCTGCGCTACCTCGGCATGTGGAGTGTGACTGGAGTTCTTCCGGCTTTGCCTGCTTCCTTTGCTCCCAGGACACGCCTGAGGCCCAGGCGAGTGCCGACCCCGGCTCTTCTCTCAGCCGCCCCGCTTCTCTCACTCCTCTCTCCTCAGTCCCTCGAGTCGTGGCAGTGTCCCCACAGATGCGCCTCGTGGAAGACAACCCCTCGTCTCTTTCCCTTGTGGAGATCTACAAGCAGCGCTGTGCCAAGAAGGGCATCGAGCACGACAACCCCATCTCCCGGTACTACGACAGACTGGCCACCGTGCAGGCGCGCGGGACGCAGGCCAGCCACCAGGTGCGAAATCAGGGCAGGCGGGGTGCCAGCTGCGGCCCGAAGCCTTGGCCGACTCTGCAGTGGTGCCTCTGTGACGGGTGCTCAGGAAACGTGTGTGGGTGTGTGTGGGTGTGCGTGTGGTTGGGGGGGTAAGAAGTTCCATCTTGGGTTGTGAGATGGTAGAAACACTGTGACCATGGACTTGGTGAAGGGATATTTGCTGCAGATCGGTGGTTCTAACAGGAAAAAGAGGTAAGTTTTAACCTTGGAGAGGTTCCCAATTCTTCACCTGCCCTTACAAAACAATCCAGAAACTAGAACTTTAAACATAACTTCCTGGCAAACTCCCTGGCAGCCACACCTGGTCTGTACGATGCGAAGCTGTTTGCCTGGTGCTTCGTTGACCTGGGCACTAGGTGTGCAGCCTGTGCTGCGTGCACTTTCTAAACCACAGAGGGTGACCAGCCCTGGAGCTGGGGCCCAGCTGTCCGGGGCCCACACAGACTCTGCCCGCACCCACTGCAGGGACAGAGCTCCCTCCTCACCTATGGGTCCTGGCCCGCAGTGGGCAGCAGGACAGGGGTGGGACTGTGGGCGTCACCGTGGGGCAGCTGCCTCGGCCTGCTGCCCAGAGACCGCAGGAACCCTTGTGCTGCCCAGGAGGGCCCTGTGGGTCCTGGGAGTGACACCACAGGGCTGGAAGTGGCGGCCTGACCTCCATCCTCCCGGGGGCTCGTTTTGGTCCTTCTGGGTTCCGGAGGACTGGACTCTATGGCAGTGCCCAGTGTAGGCTGAGCCTAGATGGTTCAGGCCACGGGTCTGGCGCCGCCTCCACCTTGGTGCTGGCAGGGCCAGTGGGGTTCCTGTCTGGCTGGCTTCTGGGGGCAGCACATCACCACCGCCCTTGGGAATCGGTGTCAAGTCCTCATTGGGGCCCAGGTCACTCTGGACCATGGGAAGTTTTAAGGTGCTTTTGGGTGGTGTTCTTGAGGCTACACTCACCTTCGACAGTGTGGGGCCAGCAGCCTCTGTGCACAACGTGTGCCTGTCAGAGCTCCCATCCTGCGAACAGCACATCTGATGGACGCTGTCCGGCCGAGTGCCCTGCTGGGGTCGTGCTGGACTTGCAAGAGGCAGCCAGCTAGCAATGCTAAATAGCCCCAGCTTCACACCCTCCTCTTCCTGTGTGCCCCAGTTTGCTGTGTTGTTAACTCTCTTTGTTCTCTGCATTTTTACAACACTTTTATCGAGATATAATTCGCATGCCATAGAATTCATTCACCTTTAAAATGTGCAGTTTTGTGTGTGCAGAATGTGCACAGCTGTGCAGTCATCACCGCTGTCTGCACCACATTTCGTCAGCCCCATAGAAACCTCACGCCCGTCAGTGGTCACCTTGTTCCTCTCTGTCCCCCGCCCCTGGCAGCCACAGTCTTTCTGTCCCTGCACGTGCCTGTTCTGGACACAGCATGTGAATGGAATCAGGCAGTAGTTGGTGTTTGGGGCTGGCTCCTTGGCTTACTGTTTCCAGGGTTCGTTCATGTGGTAGCGTGAGTCAGCAGTGTGCGTCTTCCTGGTGCTGAATAGCATTCCTCTGCACGCACGTTACACATTTAAACTGCCCGTCCACCAGCCGACGGACTTTGGGTTGTCCGTGCTTTTCCAGTAGGACAGCTGATGCTGCTGGGCATGTTCGTGTGCGTGCTTCTGTGTGGACGTGCGTTCTCGCTTCGCTTGGACACGTAGGTAGTGGTAGAGCTGCTGGGTGGATGGTGGCTCTGCCGTGTGTAACGTTCTGATGAACTGCCTGTTTCCCGAAGTGGCTGCGGCGTGTGTGGGTGCTGACTTCCCACATGCTTGTCCGTGTTACTGTTGTCTGTCTGTCTCACCGCGGCTCTCCCAGCGGGCGTGAAGAGCTGGCTCCTTTTGTTCGTGAGTAGTGATACTGAGCGTCTTTTCATTTACTAACTGGCTGTTTGCGTATTTTCTTTGGAAGAAAGTCTGTCTGTTCAAGGCCTTTGCTCATTTTTAAGTTGGGTGATTTGTCTTTTTATTGTTTATTTTAAGAAAGCTTTGTGTATTCTGGGTATAAGTAACTTGATACAAGTAACTTTTTTCTGAGTATTGGCTGTCTTTTCCTGATTCTTTGCATGTAATGGTTTTTTTGTTGAAAAGTAGACATTTTAAATAATGTAATTGTTTGACTAACACAATGATTAAATAATATAATTACTGACAATTATTTAAAAGCATCTAGAAGGCAGACCCTCTTCCCCCTGGGTTTGTCGTCGTTGCTGGTTTTGTCAAGGGCAGCCATCAAGGCCGCCGCTCCGTTACAAACTGTTTGATGAAGGTGGTCTCAGGTGCCTTGAACCCCAGTGAGTCTCCCGCCTTTCTGAGGGTCCACGCCTGCGTGTGTGTGTGTGTGTGTGTGTGTGTGTGTGTGTCTCACGGCACACCTTCAGCACGGTCCGGGACCGTGCCGCTGCCTGGCCTTCACTTCCTGCTTGTGTGGGGTCTCAGGGTCCACAAGGAGCAAGCGCACAGGGTCTGCCCAGGGTGTCCCTGAGCGTGGGCGTGGCCGTCTAGGCTCCTAAGACCTTTTTGCAGCCCCCTGTCCTCTCGCCCACCAGCTCTTCCTCTGGTCTGGCTGCCCCTGGGTGCCCCAGCCGGCGTTGCCTCGGCACCCTCCGTGAGACACGGCCGTCCCAAACTGTTTTCAGCAAGTGCAGCAAACAGGCTGTTCCTCGAGTGAGCCCTGCGTGCACTCCGAGATGAGCCTGATGGGGGCTTTTTTCAGGAAGCCACCTGACAGGTCGGGTCAGGACCATCCCCTGGGACTGAGGCTTTTCTCTGGGATCACAGACCCATTCTGCTCACTGCTTTGCCTGCTAGTTCCTGCAGCTGCGCCGCTTCCAGAGCTATTCTGGAGCTGTGGAGAAGGGGGTGGGATACGTGACTAAAGTGCCACAAAGCTCGCCCTGACCAGGTGGCCAGTGGGTTGGAGCACTGTCCCGCAACCAGAAGGTTGTGGGTTTGATCCCTGGTCGGAGCGCGTACAGGAGAGTTGGTCATTCTCTCTCTCTCTCTCTCACATCAGTAAAACATCCTTGGTGAGAATTTAAAAATAATAAAAGTAAAATGCTAAAAAGCTCATTGCTCTCACCAAGATTCACCTTTACTTTATTGACTAAGAGCTGCTCGGATTATTGTAAGCTTTTGCTTGATGTCCAGAGTTCAGAAAAATATTGTTTGCGTGATTTTTGCCAGTGTTCCGATTGCTTTTACCAAGGAGTAGAATTTGAAAATCCGCACTCTGCTCTCCCAGAGTCGCTCCTTTGCATTTCACAGAGGAGGACACAAGCAGGATGGGGACATGAGTCTGACGGGCTGTGTGGCGCCTGGTGGCTTGGGGCCCGCACTGTGGTGGCCACGCAGAGAACGTGGCAGGGCTCAGCCCAGAGCGGACCTGCGTCGGTCTGTCCAGCGGGACCCAAGTTACTTGGTGAACCTCTCACTAGGGCCGACGCTCAGCTGGTAACGTTTCAGGTCGTCTTGTGAGCCTTCCGGCATAGGGTCCAGTTCGGAGTGCAGTGTGGCGTTTGCTCTGATGGCAGGCTGGCTCCTTCAGTGCACGGAACTTTGTAAGAGTCTTTGTTACGAGGTGGTGGTGGTGGTTTCTGACCGTTCTTTTGTTCGTTTTGTTAACTGGCGTGGCGTGTTCTGTGGTAAGTCGTCGTGTTGCAGGTGTTTGTGTGAATGTTTGGTGAGACCGACGTCACACTTAGTTGTGAACGAGGGCTTCTGCGTAGGCAGCTCCACTGTCACCTGGAGCAGGAGATGCGGACCCTGGAGGGAAACCGAGTGGTACGTGTGTCCTGGGGCTGTCCAAGGACACTGCGAGCGTGTTTGTCAACAAAAGGAGCTCTGCTGGTCCTGCGTGAGACGTTAGTTTGAGAGTTTCCATTTGAAGGAAAAAATGGAGCGTTAGGTGGAGCATTAGAGTCTTGGTGTGATACACCATTTCAGGTCCTGCGAGACATCCTCAAGGAGGTGCAGAGCAACATGGTGCCCCGCAGCATGCTGAAGGAGTGGGCCCTGCACACCTTCCCCAACGCCACCGACTACTGGACCTTCCGGAAGATGTTCACCATCCAGCTTGCACTGATCGGCTTTGCAGAGTTCGTCTTGCATTTAAATAGACTCAACCCTGAGATGCTGCAGATCGCTCAGGTAATGTGGCGCGAGCAGGCAGACCCTCTCCATGAGGAGACACCAGTGTTCTCTGTGTAAGTTGCTGACACGTCCCCTCCCGACATTTAGGACACCGGCAAACTGAACGTGGCCTACTTCCGGTTTGACATAAACGACGCGACTGGAGACTTGGATGCCAACCGTCCCGTCCCTTTCCGCCTCACCCCCAACATTTCGGAGTTTCTGACCACCATCGGCGTCTCAGGCCCCTTGACTGCCTCCATGATCGCGGTCGCCCGGTGCTTTGCTCAGCCAAACTTCAAGGTAGGCCACGGGGTCGCCGGCGAGAAGCCTGGCTGGGGTGGCCTCACAGGAAGTGCGCTCAGAGAGGGTGGGCTGCTGTGCGGCTAAAGCGTCTTGTGTTGGGAAGCAGGGTGTCAGGCATGTTTGGGGTGCTCAGGAGCCCGCTTACAAGGGGAACTGGCAGCCATCACTGGGCCTCTCCCCGAGTGTCAGTATCACACGTCCAAGGGGTGTGTTACTCTGTGCAGCGCCTCCTTCTTCACTCTGCAAGCCCCGCTGCTCCAGAGGGTGGGAGGGGCCTGCAGGTTGGTGCTGTCGGGCTAGAGCTGTGGCGATGGGCACATGGACGCTGTTGGCCACACGCGAGGGGCCGGCACCACACTGGCTGCTGAGATGGATCCTCATCGAGTCCTCACAACTCCGCAGTTGTGCGGATGGGGAAACTGAGGCCAGGGAAGGTGAGTGGCAGTCAGGTCATCCAGCTGGGGCAGGACACACAGGATTCAGAGCCATGCTTCATTCTGACTCTGAAGCTTTCTCTTCACAGTTGAGGACAGAACACAGTTTACGGTTTTTTGTTTTAATTTATGAGACCAGCTGTATCTCTTTTCCTTTTTTTTTTTTTTTTTTCCTGAGGTGTAGGCAGTTTGTGCCTAGAGAAGTCTTCAGACCCTTAATTGTTTTCCCAAAACATTCACTTGGAGTAGTTTTCAAATCACTGAGTAATCTGCTAATGGGGAACAGGACTTCACAGGTCACACACATCACACTGTGCAGTACACGTGTGTGCGTGCCTGTCACATTGTACATAACACTGTGGTGTGCGTGCATGTGTCTTTTGCATCATGCTCTGCGGTGTGTGCATGTGCACACATGTCTTGCGTGGGGTGCTGTTTGGGGTGTCGGGCGGACTCTTGTGGATGTGTGTAACAGTAAATAGCCGGCCGCTGCTTCTCGACGGCCGGGTGTGCGCTCTGCTGCGGTAGACGCCGTTCCCTGCTCTCTGTTTGTGCCGGGGACCTGAAATGCATTTTCAGTTAAAGAGAAACGTTACAGTTCTGGAAATAATTGTAGGGCAGTCCTGAGAATATTAGAATGGCATTTAATTTGAAAACTGAAGAGAATGAAGAAAGCGCTCCTTATTTACTTTCGAAGTTTGTTTTCCAGTTACAGTTGACATTCAGTATTTGTTAGTTTCGGGATTGCAGCGTAGCAGTCATTTACGGAACGTAGGAAGTGATGGCCCTGGTGGGCCTAGTGCCCAGCTGGCACTGGATTTAGTTATTTGTGGTTTCCATCCCTGCAACTGCTCTGTGACCAACAGTTTGTGCTCCTCAGTCCCTTCACCTTTGTCACCCGGTGCCCCGACCCATGTTCTGTCTGGCTGTCTGGCTGTCGTCAGTTTGTTCTGTTTCCGTTTTGTTTATTTCATTCTTTAGATTCCACATATGAGAGAAGCCCTGTGGTATTTGTTTTTCTGTTACTTATTTTGCTTAGCATACCACCTTCTAGGTCCATCCATGCTGTTGCAAATGGCAAAATTTCCTTCTTTTTTGTGACAGTCTGTTGCACGTGTGACCCACACCTTTTTATCTGCTTGTCTGTCCATGGGCACTTGGGCTGCTTCCACATCTTGGTTATTACAAATAATGCTTCAGTGAACCTGGGGGTGCAAATATCTTTTCGAATTAGTGCTTTGGATTTCTTTGGGTAAATACCCAGAAGTGGAATTGCTGGATCCTGTGGTAGATCTGTTTTTGATCTTTTGAGGAAACTCCACACTTTTCCATGGTGGCTGCACCAGTCTGCATTCCCACCAGCAGTGCAGGAGGGTTCCCCTTTCTCCACGTCCTGGCCAGCACATGTTCGCTGACTTACGGGCTCTCCTCATTTCCAAGGCCTGTTACAGCTTGGGGTGACACCATGTGTTACTCATCGCGTAGACTGTGCCGGTGCAGATGGGAAGGAGTTGGGCCTTCTCCACACTCTGGGCCAGGTTTCTCCACAGCCTGACTGTGATGAATGCCTTCACATTCAGCTGAAATGTAGACCATTCTGTGTGGGAATCTTCTTTAAAAAACACACTCTGTCAGCACCTGGTAACAGAAGTGAAACCCTCCACGTGTTGTGTCAAGTCACTTTAGAACGGTCCTGGTGCCTGAGATGAAAGCGCTCAGCGGTCTTTGAGGCGGGTTGTCGCTGGGTGTCCCGTCCGTGGAGATTTGCGAGATCTGTAGTTAGTCTGCCTCCTGAGTGACCCTGCCGTCTCTCTTGGTGCCCACGGTACCAGCGCCCTCATCCTGCCCCGGTTCCCTGCCCCGCCCCTGCAGCCGGGCTGCTTGAAGGCACTTGCTCTGTGTCCTGTGGAGCAGCTCCCAGCCCCCACCTCCTGTGAGGACATGGTGCCCGGTGGAGTGATAGCCTCTGCTCCTCCCTGCCTGCTCGCTGTGCCTTCAGCTCAGGGTCCCCAGGCGGTCGGTTGTCCTGCTCACTCTGGCCTCACTCACCTACTAAAAGTCTAGCATTGGCAGAGCCCAGCCCTCCTCGTCGCTCCAGGGAGACAGGCGAGTGCAGGAGCCCCCACCACAGTGTCTGGCACCGTTGGAACGGAATGCCAAACCATGTGGTGCGTGTACGCCTGCGTCTTAAGTCTGTGCCCTCTACTTTCCCCCTTCGCGCCCTGCAGCTCTGCGTCCCAGCCGTCAGAGGTGTCCTCACTAGCCCCTTCACAGGGAAGGACCGTGAGGGGGTCCGCCCCTCGGGCCCTGCTCCCCAGCATCAGGAGGGGGTCTTGGCAGTGTTGCACTGTGGACCCTTACATTCACTCGGTCTTTAATCTTCACACATTTTGGGGAGAGAGGTTCTGTGACTACGCCCTGTGCACGGAAGGGGAAGCTGCGGCACAGAGCGGGGAGCAGGTGGGAAGGGGTGGGGCCAGGGCTCTCCCAGGCCCGCCAGCGCCCCCAGGCGGACTCACACGGCTTGGGCCTCTGTGTGCGTTCCTTGTCCCGAGAGGCGTGTCCTGCAGCACGCACGTTCTTCGCACCCTCGGTCCTTCCTGTTTGTAATGAGTGCGACCTCCTCACAGTCCCCTGAGACCCCTTCAGCTCCCTCCCCTGCTCTCCCCGCGCTGCACCCACTGCCGCTGGGCGCCTCCTGCACTTCGGGGTGCGCCTCCTCCGCTCTGTCCACTCTTAGCTGCAGGCCCTCGCTGGGCGCGAGGGGGTGTAGGCCGGAGCAGAGGGGTAAACGGGCTGGCCCGGGAAGCAGCGTGCGGTGGCAGGTCCGTGTGCCCCACCCTGGAAGACCAGACAGGAAGCTGGGCCTCGATGCTGAGGCGTGGCGGCGGCTGCTCCCTGTGGAGGAGGCCTTGCCTGAGCGGCTTCCCGAGCACGCGCGGGGAGGGCGGCCGCGCTGGTTCTCCCTGGGCAGCTGCCCCCGGTCCTTCTTGCTTGAACACGGACTCTCTCGTTCCCCCCTCGCACAGGTGGACGGCATCCTGAAAACCGTGCTTCGGGATGAGATCATCGCTTGGCACAAGAAAACGCAGGAGGACACCTCCTCGCCGCTCTCGGCCGCTGGGCAGCCGGAGAACATGGATGGCCAGCAGCTGGTCTCCCTGGTGCAGAAGGCCGTCACGGCCATCATGACCCGCCTGCACAACCTCGCCCAGTTCGAAGGCGGCGAGAGCAAAGTGAACACCCTGGTGGCCGCCGCCAACAGCCTGGACAACCTGTGCCGCATGGACCCGGCCTGGCACCCCTGGCTGTGACGTGGCTGCCCCCCTCCCGGAATGTGAAGGGCGCCTCCCAGGCTCCCCGCTGCCGACTCCCAGCTGGCGCCGCCCCTGGGCCACGTGACCCGGAAGTCCTGCGGCCCCCCTGCGTGCGGGCTGCGCTGGCCCTGCACGTGGGAAGGAGGGTGGGTTCAACTGAGAGGGGCTGAACTGCGGGGAGGTGGCCCGAAATGCCAGCGCTGACTCCACTCTAGGCTTTTAAAATAACCTCTCAGGAAGGCAGGCCCGGCCTCGGCTCCTGCGTGGGTCCCCGGCCGTCCGTCTGGGTGAGCAAGCAGCTGGCTGCGGGACGGTTCCGTGGCGTCGTTTGTAACACGTAGCAGTGACTCTGAGCAGGACCTCCGTGACAACTGTGCTGGAAACCCGCTCGGTCAGAGAAATGGGAACTGGGGAGCGAACCGCGCTGGTCCGGCCCTGAGCGCAGACCCCTGTGCTGCATGAACCAGCGCTGGGCGTCCCCTCCTTCCCCCGGCGTCTGACCAGCGTCCAGGCGGTGCAGTCCGTGTCACCGGGCAGACCCTGCCGGAGAGCCGGCAGGGGCTCGAGCTTCTTACCGGCCGGCTCTCTGAATGTCTGCTAGACGTTTACTATCATTGTACCCCCGAATCACCTCTTCCTTCCTAATTTAAAAAGAACAGCAACAGAAGTTTGTCTGTTAACTCCAGTCTGTGTTCACATTTTTATACATGGGTATTGAGAATGTTCTATCTAAATTTGTACAGTGTGATTTTTTTAGAATAAATATTTTATAAAAGGATGCATTGTTCCTCCTGTGTTAAAACGCCTGCTCCTCCGAGGTGTTTCCTCCACTCTCAGGGACTGGAGGGCCCCTGGCCTGTGTGGGTCCTGCCCACGGTGACGCCTGCATCCTGCCTGGAGGTCGGGTCTGAGCCAGGTGGTTTGTGACCGTGAGGAGCAGGCTGGTCCGACTTGGGTGGCGTCAGAGCAGGCCTGGGAACCTGGTTCCTCTCAGCTTTGCTTCCACGTGTCAGAAAGCCATGTCAGATGGTGGTCGTGCTCGGTCATGACCAGGCTGCCAGCCCGTCTGCAGCTGGGGCCCCTTCAGGTCTTTCTCCTGATCTCCGGTCCTCAGAGGTGGCTGGGTCCCTCCACCCCCCCAGGCGGTGGCCCCCTTTACAGAGATGGGATATCCAGCTCAGGGTGAGCAGCTCACCCACAGTCCCAGAACCAGTTGTGGAGAATCGGATGGAACGTCCAGCCTCTGGCCACCCTCTTCACACCTTTGGATGTGGATGGAGGTCAGGGGACCAGGTTTTGTCCATCTGACCGGACTCTCTGATGACTGTATGTTATTTTATAGTCCCTGGGAGGGCTGTCCGTGAGCAAGTATCTTGGATTCAGAATGACAAGAGCCGTGTGTCTAAAATGACAGGTGATGGCACACCAGCAGCTAAGGGGTGAAGGTGCCCCTCCCTGTCCTCGCTGTGTGTGCAGCCGCCTTGCAAGCCTGGCATTGGGAGTCCTTTGGCCCCTGAGCCATGAGACGCCTTTGCACCCTGGGAGGGAGGCGTGAGTGGCCTTTGGGTAAAGGGAGCCTGGAGTCCGTGTCCTGGTGAGGGGGGCTCGCCCACACCCTGCCCAGGCACCAGCTCTGGTTTCTCAGAAAACCAGCCTTGGAACAGCTGGGGCGGGAGAGGCATCCCCCTTGGAGATCCAGTGTCTCCTGAGCTCCGTCTCTAAGTGGCCACATCACGGACCAGAGGCAGAGACCAGGCGGGCACCTCCAAGGCCGTGAGTCGCGGCTTTGTCATTGAGTGGCGCTGCTGTGAGTGGGCCCTCAGGGACGAGGGGGTCAGGAAGAGGGCTCGGGGGACCTTTGAACACGATTTCAAGGTGAGTGCTGTTGTTAGACATTATCGTATTTGTTTTTATCACTCGAGGAATGCATATTGATTTCAGAGAGGCGGCGGGGAAGAGAGATGGAGAGTGACATCATTTGGTTGCCTCCTGCACCCCAAACGAGGACAGAGCCTGCAACCCAGGCATGTGCCCTGTCCGGGAATCGAACCCATGACCTTTTGGTTTATAAGATGACCCTCCAACCAAGACATACCAGCTGTTGCTGTGGAACTTCGGGCAAACGCCTGCATGTTCTGCTCTTGAAAGAGTTAGTTCATCAGGTAGGAAACAAGCTTTGGGTCTCGTCCCCACTGGCATTCGTGGTACCAGGCACTGATAGCTGTCTGTGGTCTCAAAGCCTTAAAACGTCCCTGTCTCTAGGACGGTGTAGTTAGGTTATAAAAATACATATCAGAACGGTCATGAAAAGAAATGTTTTCCGTTTCTTTTCTGAGAGTACCTATACATACATGTAAATGTGTGTACATGTATATGTATGTTTCTTCTCACAGATATAAATAGGTATTGGAATAGGTATAGGGACACATAGGGTGGAGAAAAAATAGGTTTACAGTTGTTTGTATGGAAAGTAATACAATTTTTAATAATAATAAGTGCTGTGTTTCACATACAACTGTAAAGCTACTTTGGCCCCACCCTGCTTGTGAGGGGAGGGGCATGTAGGAGTGGGGGTCCTGCCTGCTTACCTATTTTTAAGCTGGGAGAGGTACCAGGCTGAAGAAATCCAAGTATTACGCTTCCTAAAAGGAGACAATGGGAAAGAGAAACATTTTAATATATGTAAAGTATTATATAACAGATACTTAATACAGTGAAAAATAACATTTAAAAGGATGGGAAAGAGTACAGCTTTTAATTATGTAAACCACAAAAAAATGAAAGATGTTATTTTTCATACCAAGCAAAATATTTCAAAAGCCACAAGTGCCCTGATTATACAACGCCTTCTGAGAAGGTGCAAGACATTCTAAGTATACACATAGGCAGTATTGATTTCCAGAATGTTTAATGAAAAAGAGTCGTCAGATCCAGGCCTTGAATTTTTCAAACTGGAAGAAGCCCATCTTGGGGGGAACCTCCAGATGGGGGGTTCACTGATGCGCCGTCACATCTTGCCAAGCGCCAGACCGCCCTGCTTCCCCCACGGCAGGAAGTCCTCACACAGGAGCCGCCTGGTCAGGACGCCTCCAGGCCTCCTCAGTCTTTGCATCCGCGCCTTTATCAGTGGACTTGTTGTCCAAGCCGCGCCCGAGGTCTGGGGAGTTTTGGCAGCGAGAATCTGCACAGACTCACACGGGAGGCTGCAGAGTCCGCGTGAGAACTCTCGGAGACATACACTCGCGGAGCAGGAAACCCCCGGGGCCCACAATTGTCCGAATTCTCCGCAGGGACAGCAGGGCGCATTCTGGGGTGTCGGAGACCATGCGCCTCCTCTTGGTGCTCCAGGGGAGGACGGTGGGCTCCCAGCTCCTTTGGCCTCTGAATGCAGAGCCTTCACTCAGGCTGAAGTGCCTGCGTCGGGAGCTTCGGGCGCGGGTGCTGGGGGATAGGAGACGGGACCAGTTCCACAGCCAACTACAGTTAAAATGCCTTCGAA
Organism: Glossophaga mutica; assembly: GCA_039655065.1. Classification (NCBI taxonomy): domain Eukaryota; kingdom Metazoa; phylum Chordata; class Mammalia; order Chiroptera; family Phyllostomidae; genus Glossophaga; species Glossophaga mutica. The sequence continues at coordinate 40,584,357 of CM077314.1, forward strand.
TCCCAGTCCCACGTTTCAGCCCGGTCTTCCGAAGAAATGGCTTCTAGCTTCTCAACCGGAGAAAACATGTTGATGGTGTAGTCCCTGAACTGTACCTTTACGTTCCTTCTTTTCAAAAACATAAATCCTCCACTGAATCCTCGGAGAATAAAGAGGGCCGGAGACCGACCCCCGCCGCCGCCGCAGAGCGAGGTTTTCAGCAAGCATTAAAAAGCTGAAACAACCCTCGGACGCGCCACCTCCTCGGCCAGCACGACCAGGAATCGCTATTTAAGAAGGGCCTGGAGTCGAGGACGTTTTCAGCCAGGGACACACACGTCATTGCAATCGGTTCGCAGTTCGCAGGAAGAGGCAAAGCGCGTGGTTGCTTCACTTGGGGTGGGGGAGGTGAAGCTCCGGAAACTGAAAACTGGGGAAGAGGCGGGGAAGCGCCGACTCCCGAAGTTCGTGTTTCCCACGCGCTGGGCGCAGCTCCCGGGAGCGCCCTGAAGCCAGCGCTCACGCAGTCTCTGCCTGCATTTGGCAGCTCCCAACGCGGCCACCGCTCCACGGCCCTGCAGTCACGCAAGGGGCTGGGACTTGCTCCTGGGACACCTGGCGGCTGCGGGCCCTACACCTGCAAGCGATGGAGCGCGCCGGGACCAGCTGTGCTGCCCACGGCCCCACCTCGCCCTGGCGCAGCCGGTGACCGTCATCCTTGGACAAGCACGTCCTCCGGGCCGTCCGGAGGCCGTGGATAGTGGCGAGCTCCTTCCCAGCCCGCGCAGGGCCCGGCTCCCGCGCACCGCGGGGCATCTGATAGGCGTGGAGGGGGAGGGGACGGGGACGGAGAGGGGCGGCAGGGCGCGTGGCCCTCCCGCAGGACCCTCTGGATCTGCTGCCACACAAGGAGACCTCGCAGCGCTTACTCTACCGTCTAGCAGGTCCGTGCGCGAGTGGGCCCCACACCTCTGAGAAGAGCAGCACCACGAACTCGCAGCGCCTGTGGAACTGGTCGCTGGAAGGGCTGGGGAGCCTGCGGATGAACCGCTCCTAGCCTGTGCACTGCGGCACGGAGGAGGGCTGCGCGGAGACCGAGAGGCAGCAGAGCACGGAGACCGTGACAACGGCGCTCCGGAGATCCCGTTGGGGAGCACCGGGACCGCCACCTCCGCCGCCACCTCTGACGCTTCCATCAGCAGGATCCGAAGCTGCTAAGGCTTTCACCCCGCTCGGCACCGCCGGCCTGCCTCCAGGCAGTTCCTGGGGGTCCTGGTAGTGCGCTCCGAGTGCGAGCCTCTACCCGGCCTCTGTCACCTGCCCGTGGCCGAGCAGCTGCTGGTTCTGGCCCCGCAGAACCAGGTCGCTGTGCAGACGCGGGACCCGCCGCCGCCGCTGGTGCCCTGTGATGCCAGTCCACGGAGGAGTCCACGGAAGAGATTTGCACCCCCTTTGCCCAGCTCCCCGCACCCTGGAAGGAGCGGTGTAGACGCGGAGTTTAGAGCTGTGCTTGGGGACGCAGGGCCGCCCAGCTGGGACGCGTCACCTGTGGTCCTGTGCGGGGAGGCGTGCGGTCCTGGAAGACGGCAGCAGTGGTCTTAAAACCAATGGGACAGGCTGGTGGATGTGCTAAGCCGAACGAAACATGCTTCCTCAGGGCCCTCCGAGGCTCGGAGTTCCGTGCCTTCTCGGTACCGCGGAACACGGTATCACTAGCAATGGATGTGAGATCTTGACCTCCCTTTACTCGGACCCAGTTTCCGAGAGAACTTCGTATAAAGAGGGTTAAGAGTGAAAACCAGTACTTTACAATCCTTCTGAACACTGTAAGGCACAACAGTTAGCTGGAATTAGATCAGCAGACACTGCGAACAAAGCCTCCTTAACATCAGCTCGTGGGAAGAGAGACCCGTGAGTTTAAGCATAAAATTATATTTTAGAGTTTAGGGGTTTCATCTCCTTACAAAGTACCAACTTTCAAGGCAGGGTTTCTCAGCGGTGTTGCTGTCATTCGGTACAGCTACTGCTTCTTCACAGGCGCGCGGTGTCGTGTGTCTGGAGGATGCTTTGCAGCATTCCCGCCCTCTGTCCGCTAGATGCCAGCAGCGCTCCACTCTTCCCTAGTCCTGACCCTCCGAAGCCTTTCCAGATGCGGCCAAATACCCACAGGTGGCAAATTTGCATCCCCAGCTGGGAACCACTGCTTTCAAGTGATGCTAAGAGCATCCTTTGGCCTTTATTACTCGCTTATATCCAAGCTACTGAAAATAGTTTGTTTTCTAATTTATCATCAAACGTAGAGAGATTCCATTTAAAGGCTCTTGGCTGAGTGCATCAGACCCCAAATTGTATTTTTGCAGCTATTACTCCATTGCAATGCCTTCCGCATGCAGATGTGCAAATCTGTGCGAATGAGAAGAAGGTTCCTCTAAGCCGACCATTTCCCAAGGCGCTGGTCTGGGCAGACTGATCAGAAGTGTTCCTTCCCACCTGCCTGGTTCTTCCTGCCAGAGCCCTGGCACCCACAGCAGTGCCACCACCCAAGACCAAACTATCACTGTTCCTTCTGAACACCATCCTCAAAAACTGTGCCCATTTTTCATTTTTGTACCCCAAAAGTTCCTTGACCACACGGCATACACGGTAGTACTTCTTTAAAAACGTAATTTCAGAGCATGTCATTTTCTGTTCAAAGTCTCCAGTGCATAGAAACAGATCTCAAGAAAATCCAAAGGTTGGAATTAAGAGAAAAGAACTTTATAGCACTTATTATAAGTACATTTAAGAATGTAAAAAAGGACAGCACCCATTCATGATAAAAAACACTTAGCAAAGTGGGAGTAGAGGGAGCATTCCTCAACACAATAAAGGCCACATATGAGAGACCTACAGCCAACATCATTTTCAATGGGCAAAAACTTAGAGCTTTCTCTCTAAGATCAGGAACAAGACAAGGTGCCCACTTTCACCACTCCCATTTAACATAGTATCAGAAGTCACAGCAATCAGACAATAAAAAGAAATAAAAGGCATCCAAATTGGAAAGGAGGAAGTGAAACTGTCATTGTTTGCAGATGACAGAATAGTGTACATAGAAAACCTTCCAGACTCCATCAAAAAACTACTCAACCTAATAAGTGAATTTGGCAAAACAGCGGGATACAAAATCAATATTCAGAAATCAAAGGCATTTTTTGTACACCAACAATGAAATATCAGAAACAGAAATCAGGAAAAAGAACGCATTTGATATAGCAACAAGAAAAATAAAGTACTTAGAAATAAACCTAACCAAGGAGGTAAACGACCTGTACTCAGAAAACTACAGAACACTCAAGTAATAAATTAAGGAAGACACAAACAAATGGAAGCATGTACCATGCTCATGGATTGGAAGAATTAACATCATCAAAATGTCTGTACTACCCAAGGCAATTTGTAGATTCAATGCAATCCCTATTAAAGTACCAATGACATATTTCACAGATATAGAACAAACATTTCAGAAATTTATATGGAACCATATATGAACCTGAATAGCTGCAGTAATTTTGAGAAAGAAGAACAAAGTAGGTGGGATCACAATACCTGATATCAAACTATATTACAAGGCCACTGTAATCAAAATAGCCCAGTACTGGCATAAGAACAGACACATAGACCAATGGAACAGAACAGAGAGCCCAGAAATAAACCAAGGTATCTGTGGTCAATTAATATTTGACAGAGGGGAGAGAAGCATAAAATGGAGTAAAAATAGTCTCTTCAATAAATGGTGTTGGGAGATCTGGACAGCTACATGCAAAAAAATGAAACTTGGTCACCAACTTACTCCATACACAAAAATAAATTCAAGGTGGATAAAAGAACTTAAATATAAGTTGTGACACCATAAAAGTCCTGGAGGAAAACACCAGCAGGAAAATCTCAGACATTCCACGCAGCAACATCTTCACTGATGTATCCCCTAAAGCAAGGAACATAAAGGAAAGAATAAACAAATGGGACCTCATCAAATTAAAAAGCTTCTGCATGGCTAAAGAAAACAGCATTAAAATGAAAAGAGAACCAACCATATGGGAAAACATATTTGCCAATGACACCTTGGACAAGGGTTTGGTTTCCAAAATATATAAAGAACTCACACAATTCTACTCCAGGAAGACAAACAACCCAATTAAAAAATGGGTAAAAGATTTGAACAGACACTTCTCCAAGGAGGACACACAGAGGGCCCAGAGACATATGAAAAGATGCTCAGCATCACTAGCCATTAGAGAGATACAAATTAAAACCACAATGAGATACCACCTCACACTAATCAGAACGGCCATCATAAACAAATCAACAAACAAGTGTTGGAGAGGATGTGGAGAAAAGGGGACCCTAGGGCATTGTTGGTGGGAATGCAGACTGGTGCAGCCACTGTGGAAAACAGTCTGGAATTTCCTCAGAAACTAAAAATGGAACTGCCTTTTGACTCAGCAATTCCACTGCTGGGATTATACCCTAAGGACCCTGAAACACCAATCCAAAAGAACCTATCCACCCTAATGTTCATAGCAGCACAATTTACAGCAGCCAAGTGCTGGAAACAACCTAAGTGCCCATCAGTAAGTGAATGGATCAAAAAACTATGGTACATTTACACATGGAATACTATGCAGCAGAGAGAAAGAAGAAGCTCCTACCTTTTTGCGACAGCATGGATGGAACTGGAGAGCATTATGCTAAGCGAAATAATCCAGGCGGTGAAAGACAAATACCATATGATCTCACTTTTAACTGAAATATAATCAACAAAAGAAAAAAGAAAACAAAATATAACCAGAGACATTGAAATTAAGAACAATCTGACAGTAGCCAGAGGGGAGAGGGGAGGAGGGAAGGGTTTTCAGGAACAACTACAAAGGACACATGGACAAAACCGAGGGGGAGGGTGGAAGCAAGGGAGGGAAGTGGGTTTGGCTAGGGCAGGGGAGAGAGGTGGGGGAAAACGCAGACAAATGTAATTGAACAACAATAAAATAAATTTTTAAAAAACAATGTAAAAAGGGTTATAAGAATGAGCAGATGGAGACTATTAGAAAAGAAATGAGAATGACAAAAATAAAGATGTTTTGAAATCAAAAAGCACCATGTGTGGAACAAAAAATCCACTGGGTAGTCTAAACATCAGGTTACAGGCTGCAGAAGAAATAATCAGTGAATTTGTAAGCACATTGATAGAAAGCATCTAATGTGAAGAACAGAAAGAGATTTGGGAGGATGTTATCTCCATTTTATTTGTTAATTTACATTTTATTTTTAAATTTATTTTTCAATTATAGTTGGCACATACTAGTTTCAGGTGTAAAACAAAGTGATCAGGCATTTAGATACTTAGGAAGCAGTCACCCCGATAAATCCAGTACCCATCCCACACCACACACAGTTACTGCAGAATTGCCGAGCACACTCCTTCTGCCAGACGTACAGCCCGAGATTGTTCTGTGACCGCCCATTTGTGCTCAACCCTTTCCCGTCTGCGCCCATCCGCCATGGGATCCCAGGTCAGTTTGTTCTGGTGACCATCAGTTTGTTCTCTGAACCTATAAGTGTGCTTCTGGTTTGCTTGTTCATTTTGTTTTTAGATCTCACCTACAAGTGAAACCCTATGGTGTTTGTCTTTCTCTGTCTGACTTTTTTCACTTAGCATAATACCTTCTCAGTCCACCATGTTGTCCCAAATGGTAAGACTTTGTTCTTTTTATGGCTGAATAATATTCCCTTTTACATAGGGGCCACTCCTTCTCCGTCCATTTGTCTACTGATGAACTCTTAGGCCACTACCAAGTTGTAAATGATGCTGCAGTGAACACATGGGCGCATATGTCTTTTCAAAGTAGCATTTTGGATTTCTCTGGATAAATACCTAGAAGCAGAATTGCTGCGTCCTACGGTAGTTCTATTTTTAGTTTTTTGAAGGAACTTTGTGTTGTGCTCCACCGTGGCCGCACCTGTTTGCAATCTCAACCAACAGTGCATAAGGGTTCCATTCCCCCCATATCCTCGCTGGCACTTGTTTGTTGATTTACCTGTAATAGTCATTCTGCTGGGTGCGAGGTGATCGGTCATTGTGGTTTGGATTTGCATTTCTCTGATAGTTAGTGATGTTGAGAACCTTTTCATACGTCTCTTGGCCATCTGTATGTCTCTGTGGAGAAATATCTATTTAGGTGCTCTGTCCATTTTTTAATCAGGTTGTTCATAGTTTTTAAATTGAGCTGTACGAGTTCCTTATATATTTTAACCCCTTATCAGATATGTCATTTGCAAGTATCTTCTCCCATTCGGTAGGCTGCTTTTTTGTTTTGTTGATGGTTTCCTTGTGGTGAAAAAGCTTTTTAGTTTGATGATGTCTCATTGGTTTACTTTTTGCTCATGTCGTCTTTGCCTCCGGAGATATCTCCAAAAAAATACTGCTAAGACCAATGTCAAAGGGCTTATTGCCTGTGTTTTTTCCCAGGAGTTTTATACCTTCGGGTCTTACATTTAAACCTTTAATCTATTTTGAGTTTAGTTTTGTATATAGTGTAAGAAAGTGGTCTAATTTCATTTCTTGCATGTATAACACAAAGAGATTTTTTAAATATTAAGATAGCTTTGGTGGAAGGGTAAGATTTAGTGGAAGGGAGAGAGGAAGGGAGAGAGAGAAACACTGATGTGAGAGAATAACCTCCATCGACTACCTGCCGTACCTGCCCAGTTCGGGGATGGAACCTGTGCCCTGACCCGACTGGGAATTAAACCAGCAACCTTTCGATTACAGGACGACACTGCAACCTGCTGAGCCACACCAGCCAGGGCGGGAGAGACAGGTTTGCGGTGCGGTGGGAGAGAGGACAACTGAGCGAGTCCAGGCCTCGGGAAGATGGAATCCGGAGCATGGAAGGGGGGCCGAGCTTCCAGTGAGACCAGGGACACTTGTACTATTGAGAGTGAAAGGCAGAGCATTTGGGTAAGTATGCACGCAGGTTCTTCAATTTGGGATAAGAAAATGAGGGATGCGTCTAATTATATTTTCTTTATTGTATATCATCTTGTATCCTGTTCTTAAATGTTTATTATCCTTAATGCCTGGTATAACTTAGAACTATATTACCGTATTAAGGCGGTGACAGTTTCGGCCTGTAGGGCATTCCTAATTCCGTCTTTATTTTCTTTTCAAAGGACATTCGCTCAGAGCCATGTCTGTACTGTAATGCATTCCCCTTGCCATGGCCATCTTTTGAAGGTGGGGAAGTGTTTCTAATTTATCACATTTCACACTTCATGGTGTCTGTCTCTCAGCAGGGGTTTCTGTCCGATGTGACTCTGGTTCAGTTTCCAATAAAGGGACTTGCGGGCGGTAGGGAAAATGCAGAATTATCAACTCTTTCTTGAACTTGGAACTCCCACTGTCTTTAAACGGTGTGTGCCATTCAGCATTCATCTTTTTCACAGATGTATTTATGAAGCATACACGCCACACGAAGGCACGGGCTTTGCTCACCTCTTTCATCAAAGTATTCCCGGGAGCACTGTGCCTGTCAAATAACTCCAACTCAATAAATACTTGAACACACAAACGAATACCTACCTTTGATTTCTCTTTCTCCTCGACATTCTTTTTATACTCTGGCTGAGTAATTCGAAGTCATTTCCCACCCTTCCCCCAACCCACAGGGACTGGGGAAATGGTGCCTTGTGGGTACGAAAGCCTTTGGACATTCAAGTCCCTTATGGAAAGGGGCACGGGGCTTGCATGCAGCCCATGCGTACCCTCCTGTGTCCTTTCAGTCATCTCTCGAGCACTCGCAACGCCGAATACAAGGGAAGCGCTATGTACATGGTTGTTATGCTGTGTTGTTTAGGGGACATGGCAAGGAAAAAGCCTGTGTGCGTCCAGCATGGATGCAGCCATTCACAGTACATGTCAGCAACAATAACTTTTTCCCGATATTTTTGGTCCAAAGTTGATTGACTTTGCGAATGTGGAACTTGTGGATATGGGGCGTGGGGCGGGGGGCGGCTGACTGCAGGTCCATCACAGTATGCTCCGAGGTCCCTGAGCCTGAATCATTGACGATCCGAATTTATTTGTACATATTGTATGAGCCACAAAGACCTTTACTTGCAAGAAACGGAATGCCTGACAAATCATTTCTATTTGCACATGACTAGAAGTCCAGAGAAGGGTGCTGGCTGCAGGGGGGACAGCAGCTCAACAATGTCATAGTGCAAGGTCGGCGCCTAACTCTCTGCCCCTTGCTCCCACAGTCCCGGGGTCTGCGCTGTGGTTCCGGGCACCACGCAGCTGTACTTGGGGTCTGGGAGCCAGGGCAACACAACAGAGAGACATTGCTTTGCTTCCCTTGCTGTGGTTGAAGAAAAAAATAGCTTTCCTAGAAACCCCTAGCGAACTCCTCTTAGCATGTCACTGGCCGGAACGGGGCCACATGCCCACCTCTCAACTTAAAAGGAGGAGTTTCGGTACTGAGGAAGGAAGAGGGTACGGCTTCCTGTGGACAGAAGGGCTATAAACTAGCCCTTCCCCTTTCAGCCACATTCCGCCTTCCATCTTGGCTTTGCTTAGCGATGGCAGCAGATGCAACTGCCCCAGCTTTCACTGTTACTCGACTCACGATCTTGGGACCACGTCTCAACACATAAGCATCGTGATCGAAGCACACAGGTATTGAACCCGGAATGTAGGTATGTGCCCTGACCAGGAATCGAACTCACAATCTTCTGGTGCACAGGATGATGCCCTAGGCCACTGAGCCATCCAGCCAGGGCTCTTCTTAAATGTTTAAGACAGACCCTTCTAGAACAGCTTGCTAGATGCCGGTACTCCCAATATCCCAGGCGAAAGTTTCATCGGCAGCCCTTACATCCCAGGAAAGACTGGGCGTCCTGTGGTATCAGGCTTGCCACTCGCCTAGCAGGCAACCCCTAGAGCATGCTATTAGAGGTGGGATTGAACTGAGGTTTATTAAATATCCCCAGATTCATCTCCTGTTGAGTTCATATTGGACTAGGCGTATATGAGGTTCGATTTTCCATACTTTTTTGCCTGTTATTTTGCAGGCTCTCTGTCTCTCTCTCTTTGCCAGTCTTATGGTGTCTAATGATATTTCTCTGTGGCTTTAATTTACCTTTCACTGATTAAATATGAGGTTAAACACTTTCCATATTTTAATTAGACATTTAGGTTTCATCATAACTTAATTTTAATTATTCACCATTTGTGTTCATGTTTTACTTATTGATTTGGAGTCTCTAAATTTTTGTTTTCAAAACTAAACTTATTTTAAAATACAAGCATCCCAAAGTCATTGCCTGATATATTATTTAACAAATAAACTTAAAAATCAAGGAAGTGAGGTAAGCTTCACGGCAGAGTGAGAAGTCTCCTTTGTTTCTTCCCTCACATTTACAAGTCGGACAACTATAACTCAGCAAAGGATCCCCTGCCCAATGCGCAGACACGGCCAAAAGGTCCACCCCGGGAACATTCGAAGGTGGGCAGATTGGAGGAGTAAGGGAAGCCGGACGGAGGGAAGGACAGAGACAGCTGCCACAGATGCGGCTCTGCCACCTGAGAACCCTGCCAGCCAGTCAGCAGTGGAGAAGTCAGGCTCCAGGGCTGACTCTGCGGCCTGAAGTGTGAGAGGGGCAGAAACAGTGGTCCCCCCAGAGCAGGTACCTCCCTCTCTTCCTCCCCCATCGTGGCAGCCCCCAGCAGACAGGGCTGGGAAGCACTGCTGACAGCTGACAGCTGTTGCTGGAAGAGGAGTGAGCCCCAGGATGGGGAAGCTGCTCCGTAGTCCCTACCCGAGACAGAGCCAGGCAGAGAAAACTGGAATGCCTTAAGCAGTACACAGTACAGCAGGGCTGTGAAATTGTCACGTTGTCCCCCCGACCCCGACTCCCTGCCACCTGCCCCCCCCCCCCCACCGCCCCGGCAGAGCCTGGTGGAGACACCTGCAAGAACACAGCAGGGCCAGTGACCCTGAGAGAAAAGGAGGCAGGCCTGGGAGCCCGGACCGCAGTTCCCCACCCTAGTAACCGTAACCCAGGTGAGGGGGTCTCAGAGAGGGCGGTCCTGTGCATGTGGATACATAGCTCTTCCCTTATCTGAAGCCCCACTGCTCCCCTGGGACCCCGGAGGCACAAAGAAGTAAGAGAAAATGAAAACTTGCATCATACCACCATCTGCTGGAAAACAAGAGAAGTACCCTGTCTACCAATCTCTGAATGTGGACAGCAAAACAGCATCTCAACAAGAAATGAACTCCCTACCTCAAATACACAGGCAGACGGACCATCCGTCAAACACCACGAACAGCCAAGGTAACAGGGGAGCACAGAAGGAAAACGACAAGTCTCCGGAAACAAATCTCAAGGTCACAGAAGTTGGTGACAACATGACAGAGAACTGCGGTCTGCAGTTACGGAGCAGAGGACTCGGGAAGGCCGTCCGATGAGCTCAGGGAGAAAATTAGTCAACAAAAGGAGTACTTTACCAAAGAGGTTGACACTTTACAAACGAATCAAACAGAAACTCTGGAGCCGAAGACCTCGATGAATGAGACAAGGCATTCCTTAGAGAACGCTGGAATCGGGGCAGACGGATGGAAGGCAGGCTGAGCAAGCTCACGTGGACACCTAGAAATGACCCAAGAGGAGGAGGAGAGGGGACTGAAAGTTTAGAGAAAATGAAGGAACTCTATGAGAACAATCCGACTCCATTAGAAAGAGCAACATGAGGATGATGGGTAAACCAGGAGGAGGAGAGGGGGAGAAGGGCACAGAGAGCCTATTCAAATAATCCGTGAGAACTTTCCAAATCTATGGAAAGAACTGGACTCTCCAATTCAAGAAACTAACGGAACCCCTAACTACCTCAATGCAAAAAGAGCTCCAAGACACATTATATTAAAATTGTCAAAAGTTAGTGACAAAGAAGGAATTCTTGAGGAAGCCGGGGGAAAGATGGTAACACACAAAGGAAACCCCATTACATTGTCATGAGAAACCTGACAAGTGAGGAGAGAGTGGGGTGAAATACTCAGAATATTCAAAGAAAGAAAGCACCACACACAAAACTTAACTCTAACTGGATCGCGGACTTGAATATAAGACCTGAAACAATAAAATACAAGGAAGAAAACACAGACACCAAAATTTTGGGCCTTGATCTCAAAAGGCTTTTTGTGAAGTTGACCCCAAAGGCAAGGGAAATAAAAGAAAACAAATAAATGAATGGAACTACATCAGACTAAAAAGCGTCTGCCCAGCAAAAGAATTCGTCAATAATACAAGCCGCCAGCCAACACAATGGGAGAAGATATTTGAAAACAATGCCTTAGACAAGGAGCTAATATCTGAAATATATAAAGAAGTCACACAATCAATAACAACAAGAACAATTTGATAAAAAAGAAAGGGACAGCCCTGGCTGGTATAGCTCAGTGGACTGAGTGCTGGCCTGTAAACCAAATGGTCGCCGGTTCGATTCCCAGTCAAGGCACACACCTGGGTTGCAGGCCAGGTCCCCAGTAGGGGGTGCACAAGAAGCAACCACACATTGATGTTTCTCTTTTTCTCTTTCTCTTTCCCTTCCCTTCTCTCTAAAAATAAATAAATAAAATCTTTTTTTTCAATTTTTACTTTAATTGTTGATCTTGTACAGTTTTCTGTCTTTTATTCTCACCCCAACCCACCACCCCAGCCCTCCCCACCTCCCTCCCATTTCCACCCCCCATAGTTTTTGTCCATGTGTCCTTTATACTTGTTCCTATAAATCCTTCCCCTTTTCCCCTGAAATTCTCTCCCCTCTCCCCTCTGGTGACTTTCAGCCTGTTCTCAATTTCAAAGTCTTTGATTATATTATGCTTGTTTGTTTGTTCTGTTGATTAGATTCCTGTTAAAGGTGAGATCATATAGTATTTATCTTTCACTGCCTGGCTTATTTCACTTAGCATGATGCTCTCCAGTTCCATCCATGCTGTTGCAAAGGGTAGGAGCTTCTTCTTTCTTTCTGCTGCATAGAATTCCATTGTGTAAATATACCACAGTTTTTTGATTCACTCATTTACTGATGGGCACCTAGGTTGCTTCCAACACTTGGCTATTGTAAATCGTGCTGCTATAAACATAGGGGTGCATAGGTTCTTTAAATACATAAAATCTTAAAAAAAAAAAAAAAGAAAAAGAAATGGACAGAGGACCTGACTGGGCACTCTCCCAAGGAAGGCATACAATTGAACAACAGATATATGAAGAGATGCTCGATATCACTAGTTATAAGGAAAATGCAGACAAAAACCACAATGAGATACCACCTCACACCTGTGAGAATGGCTATCATCAACAAGACAAGGCATAACGTGTTGGAGAGGATGGGGAGAAAAAGGAACCCTCACACACTGCTGGGGGGAATGTAAATTTGTGCAGCTTCTGTGGAGAACAGTATGGCGTTTCCTCAGAAATGAAGAAGGGGAAACTCCACACTGACCCAGTTTCCTATATGACCCAGCAATTCCCTTTCTGGGTATCTAACCCCGCAAATGTGAAAACACTCATTCATGAAGAAGTGTGTACCCCTCTGCTCACTGCAGCATTATTCACAATAGCCAAGACATGGAAACAAGGTAAGTGTCCTTCGGTGGATGAGTGGATAAAGAAGAAGTGGTACATACATACAGTGGAATACTACTCAGCCATAAAAAGGTGAAAAATTGTTGTTCATGGCACCATGGATGGGTCTTGAGAGCGTTATGCTAAGTGAAGCAAGTCAGATGGAAAAGGATAAGAGCTGTATGATTTTAGTTCTATTTGGGATGTAAAACACAAAGTGGCAAATGCCCCAACAAAACAAACAAACTCACAGATACAGCAGAATGCTGGATACCATAGATTTACAGATTGGGGGAGAATAATGAGGGGAAACGGGGTCAGAAACCAGACGACAGGAGGACCCCAGACGTCAGGTGGGGAGCACACGACAGAGTGGACAGATATTGTATCACAAAGTTGTGTGCCAGAAACTCTCAGTGCTGTTAACCAGTGTTCCCCAATGACTTAAATAAAACCGTGAATGTGTACAGCTAACAAAATAGTGATCGCACAGGACACAGCGATCCTTGTGCTTCTTCGCTGACACATCAGACAACAGGATCGGAAGGTCAGCCTCACAACCACCGCAGATGCGAAGCAACCAGGAGAACCAACCGTCTGCGGGCTCTCTGCAACGAAGGCCACGTGACAGGAAGAGCCAGCCAACACCCATGGCTGAGGCAGTCCCCGGTGCTGCTCACGTGGCTGTGACCTGTGGCCTGTGTCAGAAGTGGGAGGAAACGGCGCGTTTTGATGAAGGCAGCGTAAACCACGATGGGACCGTCTTCCCACTGACTATGCCCAGCCCCGGAGAACCACCCGCCCCATCCCTCCCAGTGAGGAGCACTGGGTCCGAGGCCTGAGTCTCTGCTCCGAGCAGTCTCCATGCAGCTTCCAGCAGACCTGGGTGGCACTCGGCTCTGCCGCAAGTCTGGGTGGGCAGCTGGGTGGACTCCTTGTGCCACCCCCACCCCCTTTCTGGACGGCACAATTGTACAACATAAATACTTTCTTTTTCCGGTCATTTGTTGTCCCTGATACTCACTCGAATTACCTTTTTGCTGTCTCATTGTCCTGGTTCTGTTAACATAAGTGGAATCACCAGGAAGATGAGACCAAAATCCACATAAAAAAAAATTCAGGGATCAGCCAAGTCAGACTACATGCATGAGACCTGTCACAACCAAACAACTGCTGGGTCCCTTTTTCATTGTTCCAACGGGGGGAAGGGCTGAAAATGCTCCTTTGTTTCCTCTGGGATGGCTGCCTGTGCTTTTCTCAATGGTGGTTTTGCCATGAACCATGAGCTAAGGTGTCGTAAGTGCTGTCCTGGCCTGGTGGCCTGGGGCACAGACCCCTAGGACCCCAGAGGGTGGTGCGGGCCTCTGATCCCAGGTTCCACCCCTCTTGGTGGCCACCGGCCTCCTGCTCAGTTGTGACCCCAGCTCCCTGGCCCCCTAAATCCAAACCACTCTCATCCCCACTGACAACAGCTCTTTCCAGGCTTTTTTGATTATCAAAAAAAATTTCAAACCACAAAACAGAAAAAAAACCCTCTCAGCTCAGTGAGTGCAGAAGCAAAAAGGGTCCTTGGGGGACAAGGTGCGTTACAGAGAGCGGGAAGGGTAGCTGGGATTGGAGTCACTGAGACTCCAGCGCCCCCTCCATCCCCTGGTGGAAGCGACTGGTTTAGGGGCTGGTCCCAGTTCGCATCCCAGCTTCTCCTGCCTTCCCGTGGAATGCAGCAGGGGTCCTGGCAGCTGTCTCCTTTCCTGTGGGCCCAGGTCCTGCGGGAGAGTGAACGAGATGCCTGCTCTGCGGCCTTGGGACAGGCAGGTGCTCAGCAAACAAGCTCTTCTGCTGCTCTCATTCGCTCTGCTGCCCTGTGGGGGCTCCTCCACAGCACCCACACCCCATCCTGTTTCCCATCTTGGACAGCGTCCCGCCTGTGACCATAGTGAGAGAGACTGGGTGTCCAGCAGAGGCCGGCCAGTCCCTTTTCTACCTGCCCGACAGGTCTGAGCCAGCAAAAGCTGCAACAACGGAAGAGCCCCTCAGGGCTCCAGTGGCTCAGATGGCCTCACCCTCCAGGTCTGACTGGACGTTGCAGTCTTGTCTGGGAGTGAGAGAGTGGTCGGCAAATGCCTAATGCTGGAATATTGGCCTTCCCCCACGGCCCTTGCTCCCGGATGCAGAAGTCAAATAGCTGGCTAATGGGTTTTCCGCTTCAAGCTGTGACTGCTGTCCTGGAGGAGGCTGCCTGTCAAGGAGGCCCCAGGCTGACTCATGCAAAGCCTTTGACTTGGATGAGCCCAGACAGCCGTTTGGTTGATGACTTGCCATGCATTTCCAGGTGTTGAGCAAGTCCCGGCCCTCCCCGGGTTTGCCCTCCCCATCTGTAAAATGGGGCGGATGGCCTCTAACAGTCCTCTCTGCTCTTCTCAAGCTTGGAGATGGCCTCTGGGTCGGGAGAGAACAATCGCCCGGGGAGCTCTCTTCCTGGCATCTGCCATCGTCCCTGTCCTCACCCCTCAGGCCCTTAATTCGCGTGTTTGAGAAAAATATGAACATAACATAAAATTAACCATTTTGAGTGAGTCACCGAAGGGTATTTCGTACATTCACGAGGTTGTGCAACTACTGTCTCTGTCTAGTTTCAAAACACCGTCATCGGCCCGAAAGGAAAGCTCGTGCCCATTACACAGCTTCTGCCCTGCCCCAGGCAACCAGCCGTCTGCTCTCTCTCTCTGTGGTCTGACCTCTTCTAGGCACTTCACAGGAATGGACAGTATGTGACTGTGACTGGCTTCTCTCATTTAGTGTGATGTTTTCAAGGCTCATCCATGTCGTAGGCTGTACAGCACTTCATTCCTTTCGAGGACTGCGTAACGCTCCATTGCATGTATATATGGCACGGCTCCTTTGTCCACTCATCTATTGGTGGCATTTGGGTTGTTCCCGCCTTTCAGTTACTGTGGCTCATGCTGCCAAGAACACAGGTGTGTATGTATTTGTTTGAGCACCGTTTTTTATTCTTTTGAATACGTACCTAGGAAGGGAATGGCTGGATCCTTGCTAAATCTATGTTTAGTTTTTTGAGGAACCACCGAACTGTTTCTCACAGCAGCCACATCATTTTCCCTTCTCCCCAACAGCCCACCAGGGGTTCCAGTCTCTCCATTTCCTCACCAACACTTGTTTTCATTATTTTTTATGAAGGTCATCCCAGTGGGTCTGAAGTGGTAGCTCATTGTGGTTTGGTGTTGGTAGAAAAAATAAAAATGCACGGCTCCCATGTCCGTCAGCTCATTTCGACCCTGCCAACACCAGGAGCAGGTGGGTGCAACAGATGAGTAATGGTCTGCTTTTATTGTTTTTAATTTTATTGAATTTATCAGGGTGACATTGCTTAAATAAATGATAGGTCTCGGGTGTACGATTCTATAATATGTCATCTGTGTATAATGTGCATTCACCACCCAAAGTCAAGTCTCCTTCCGTCACCACTCATCCCCCTCTCCCCTCTCCCACCTTTCCCTCTGGCAGTCACCATACTGCTGCCTGTGTCTGTGAGGGTTTCTTGTTTGTTTAGTGCCTTTACCTTTTCCGCCCAGCCCCACAGCCCCCTTGTCTCTAGCAACTGTCAGCCTGTTCTCTGTCTCTGTGAGTCTATGTCTATCTTGCTTGTTTGCTGAGGTTCTTCCTTAGATTCTACAGGTAAATGAAATCATACGATACTTGTCTTTCTCTGACTGGCTTATTTCACTTAACATAATACTCTCCAGGTCCATCCACGCTGTCCCAGAGGGTAAGAGTTCCTTCTTTTTTCTAGCTGAACAGTGTTCCATTATGTAAATGTAACATAGCTTTTTTATCCACTCATCTACTGATGGGCACTTGGGCTGCTTCCAAACATCAGCCATCACACATAATGCCACAATGAACGCAGGGTTGCACATATTCTTTCAAATCAGGGTTTCAGGGTTCTTCAGCTATATTCCCAGAAGTGGAATTGCTGGGTCAAAAGGCAGTTCCATTTTTAATTTTTCGAGGAAACTCCATACTGCTTTCCACAGTGGCTGCACCAGTCTCCATTCCCACCCCTGGTGCATGAGGCCTCCCTTTTCTCCATGCCCTCACCCTTGTTGTGTGTTGATTTATCGATGATGGCCATTCTCATAGGTATGCAGTGATAGCTCATTGTGGTTTTAATTTGCATTTCTTTGATAATTAGTGACATTGAGCATCTTTTCATATATCTGTTGGCCTTCTGTATGTCCTCTTTGGAAAAGTGTCTATTCAGGTCCTTTGCCCATTTCTTAATTGGACTGTTGGGGAGGGTGTTGAGCTTTATAAGTTCTTTATAAAATTTGGATATTAATCCCTTAATGGATGTATCATCAGCAAATATGTTCTCGCATTCACTGAGTTGTCTTTTAATTTTGTTGATGGTTTCCTTTGCTGTGCAAAAACTTTCTAGTTTGATGTAGTTCCATTTGTTTATTTTTTTCTTTTGTATCCCTTGCCTGATGAGACATAGAAAAAAATACCGCTATGAGAAGTGTTTGAAATTTTACTGCCTATGTTTCCTTCTAGGATTTTTATGCTTTTGAATCTTACATTTAAGCCTTTAATCCATTTTCAGCTTATTCTTGTGTGTGGTGTAAGAATAGACTGATTACACCTAATGAAATTGAAGCAGTAATCAAAAACCTCCCAGCAAACGAAAGCCCTGGACCAGATGGCTTCACAGGTGAATTTCACCAAACATTCCGAGAACTAACACCTTTCCTTCTCAAACTATTCCAAAAAATTCAAGACAAGGGAAGACTCCCAAGCTTATTTTATGAGGCTAGCATTACCCTAATTCCAAAACCAGATAAGGATACTACAAAGAAAGAAAATTATAGGCCAATAACTCTGATAAACATAGATGCTAAAGTCCTCAACAAAATATTAGCAAAGCAGATCCAGCAACACATTAAAAAGATTATACACCATGACCAAGTGGGATTTATTCTGGGGATGCAAGGTTGGTGTAATATTCACAAATCAATAAATGTAATATGCTTCATAAACAGAATCGAGGATAAAATCACATGATTATTTTGATAAATGCAGAAAAAGCATTTGATAAAATTCAGTACCTATATATGATAAAAACTCTCAGCAAAGTGAGAATAGAGGGAACATACCCTAACATAATAAAAGCCATATATAACTAACTCACTGCTCGCATCATACTCAATGGGCAGAAACTATGAGCATTTCCACTAAGATGAAGAACAAGACAGGAATGTCTGCTTTCACCTCTCTTGTTCAATATGGTACCGGAAGTCCTAGCCACAGCAGTCAAACAAGAGGAAGAAATAAGGGGCATCCAAATTGTAAAAGAAGAAGGAAAACAGTCATTATTTGCAGATGATATGATATTGTATATAGAAAACCCTACAGACTCCAACAAAACTACCAGAACTGATCAATGAACTCAGTAAAGTTACAGGACACAAAATAAATATACAGAAGTCAATTGCATTTTTATAAATCAATAACAAACTATCAGAAAGGGAAACTAAGAAAATCTCATTTACAATTGCATGAAAAATAAAATAAAATCCCAAGGAGTAAATTTAACCAAGAATGTAAAAGACCTGTACTCAGAAAATTACAAGACACTGAAGAAAGAAAGTGAAGAAGATACAAATAAGTGGAAGTGTATACCATGTTCATGGATAGAAAGATGAATATCATTAGAATGTCTATGCTTCCCAGAAATCTATAGATTCAAGGCAATTTCTATCAAGATACCACTGGCATATTTCACAGAACTAGAACAAATACTCCAACAATTTCTATGGAACCACAAAAGACCCTGAGAAGCCACAGAAACCTTGAGAAAGAAGAACAAAGTTTAAGGAATCTTACCACCTGATATCAAACTACACTACAAGGCCATGGTAATCAAAACAGCATGGAACTGGCATAAAAACAAACACATAGATCAATGGAACAGAATAGGGAGCCCAGAAATAAACCCACGCTTTTATGGTCAATTTTATTCAACAAAGGAGGCAAGAACATACAATGCAATAAAGGTAGTCTAGACAATAATTGGTGTTGGGAAAATTGAACAGATATGTGCAAAAAAAGTGACTTGCTTTTACCAGGTTGAAAAACAGAGGCTCAGAGGAGTAAAGTGATTTGCACAAAGACACACACAAATCAGCGTCCAAGACATGGCTTTGTTTTTCTTTCTAGCACTTATCACCATAGAGCTATAATCTATCAGATGATTTCTGGGCTCTTTCCCCCATAGAAGGTAAGCAGGGTGAGGGCAAGTGTTTGGCTTGGTCTTTCTACTGGGAGGCAGGAGATTGTGGTGGTTAAGAACTTAGACTGTGAATCTGGATCCTCTGGGTTTGCTCCTTACTAGCTCTGTGACCTCTCCATGCTCCAGTTTTCTTGCCTGTCAAACGGGGATAATTGTGGTACTTGGCAAGTAGACTTGTTTTGAGGATTAAATGACTTCACATATGTAAACAGCCTGGCATCTACAGATGATCAATCAGTGCTTGTTGAATGAATGAAAGCCAGGTCCTTGTCGAGGGAACAAAGACTGTGAGTACAGCACCCTCTTTGGGTGGGAGTTGAGGTGGGAGCTGTTCTTGATGTCCACACACAGCAACGCTGGGCCCTGCCCCTAACGGCCAGCGTAGGGAACAGGCCTGCTAGGCCTGCTAGCCTGTATGTGTCAATCTCTCCCCACCCTGGCCCCTATTCCTTCCTCTCCCAGTTCCTTGAGCTCTGTGCCAAGTTTTTTGCTAGATCCTAGCAAAGACATGCAGTTGACTGGACAATATCTCTGCCTTCGAGGAGTTTGTAGCATTGCCTCTTGGCCTCTGATAGAGGAACACTGTGCTGAGCACTATGACAGGTGACAGACTGGGGAGGACAGAGGAGCTACAGGGGACCAAGGTGGAGGAGAGGCACCATGAGCAATCCTGTGCCCTCCTCTCCTTCTGCCAGCCTGAAGTTCCCCACACCCTGTGCCCTTGGAGGGCCCCAGTGCCAGGACCAGGGCCCAGAACCTCAGCTGGAACCGAGTTCTCAGTCAGGGTGCATTGCAGCACCTCCAGCCCCTGTCCAAACCCAGGACCAGGAAGCTGAAGCTGTGGCCAGGCCCTGGGATGGGACCAGGAACAGGCACCCTTTCTACGAAGCAAAGCTCCAGCTGTGGTCAGTCCACAGGGCGGGCCTCTCGCAGTCTGCAAGAACACTGCTATTGGCCATTCAAGATTCCTGTGCTCCCACTTTACTGGGCACCTGTAGGGGTAGGCCCTGTGCTGGGTCCTACCACCTTTGAGGCTGGTCAGGATGGTGGGAGGATGTGGGTGGGATGTGCTCTTCTCTCCTTGTTTAAAATGAAAAATATGACCTTGTCCAGTTGGATACTAAGTGTTGGGTTTCTAGAACATTCTTAGGACATGGAAACCTCCCAAGTGGAAAGAGTTCCCTGCTTTGAGTCTCAGTTCTGACCTTGGGCAAGTAACTTAAGCACCATGAGCCTCCATTTCTTCACTATAAAATGGGAATCAATAATAACAACTAACCTCACAGAACTGGAGGAACGATCAAGTGGGAATAGGACTTGAAAGTGCTTTCTAAACTGTTTAACTAAGCATTATCAAAGAATGATGGTGAGCATCTTTCCACATGCTTATTTGCCACTCACGTGTCCTCTTTGGTGAAATGTCTGTTCCTTGTTTGCCTGTTTTTTTTTAATCATCAAGTAGTTTGTTTTCTTATTGGATTTTGAGAGCTCTTTACATATTTAGGGACAAGGCTATTGTGAGATACGTGCTTTGTCAGTACCTTTTCCTGGTCTGTGGCTTCTCTTTAAAATGCTTCCAAGTGGTAATATGCTGCCTACAGGTTAAGGGTCTCTCTGGATGGCTCAGAACAGAAACCCCAAGACTCCCCCTCCCTCTGCAGTGTTTATCCTAGGCTGCTTCCCTGGGAAATATCGGGCTTCTCTCCACGAGGTCAAAGTTTGGAGCCCTGAGTTCCCATGGCTGGGCTTGGGGTGGGATGGGGGCAGTGAGAACAGAGTTGTAGCGTATTCCTCATGTTTCCCTGTTCCTCGGCCTGTTTCTGCAGGTGCCTGCTGGGTCTTGTCCTTAGCAGCCTGACCCCTGGTGCCCCCGGGAGCATGTCATTGCCCCCTCTCACCGTCCCAGCTCCACACTCCATGTGGTCTGGAAGGGTAGGTTGTTGTTAGGCTTTGGGGACAGGGACAGGCTGAACCCAACCCTCTGGAACCATCTGCTCTGGAGAAGGGCAGCTGAGACCAGCCTGAGCTTCTGGCCCTCACCAGGCACTGCCGGCCCCAAACTCCTCCTCAGTTCTCGGGGGACTTCTCTAGAAGCCCCAAAGCCCTTCCCCTCCCCCCTTCTCAGTTCTTCTCTCCTCTCTCTTCCTCCTTCCTTCAGGCTGCTCTGAGCTGGTTTCCCGTGGAAGGAAGCAGAAAGGGAAATTCTGCAGGAAACCACTATTGGAGTGCTCAAATTGTGAGAGTGAAAAGTAGGAAATACCCTAAATGTCCATCCATAGAAGGTTAGTTCATAAAGTGAATCTAAAGTTAAATGAAGGTACAATGGGTTTGTTTTTTCACTGACAATGTAAATTCAATGACAATGTAACATGGGCACAGAGCAAGGACCACAGCACATTGGGTCTTTTTAAAAAAAGGTTACAGAGCCCTGGCAGGTGTGGCTGAGTTGGTTGGAGTGTGGTCCTCGGTACCAAAATGTCTTGGGTTCAATCCCAAACTGGGTGCATTCGGGAGGCAGCTCATCAATGTTTCTCTCTCAAATTGACATCTCTCTCTCTCTCTCTCCCCCACCGCCTTCATCCCTCTCTAAAAGCAGTGAAAAAAATGTCCTCAAATAAGAATAAAAAATAAAAATATAAATAAATCAATGAAGGTTTTAGAACAGCTTGAACCCGTTTCGTGAACAGATGCATGGAGAGCTTATCAGGGAGGATGCTCAGCCAGCTGATCATGTCCATTCGTCCGGGTGGTGGGATTTCAGGTGATTTGTTGTTAAACTTCTTTAAATTTACCAGTGTTGCCTGAAGTTTTTTCAATGAGAAGAGCTGTTCTAAGGCTGTGAACTTACATTTTAGGAAAGAAAAGCAAATACACATCAGAGGCTTTCTTCCCGGCTCACTCCGCATCCCCACCCCCCAGCCCCCAGGGTGGAGGTGAAAGGTCCCTCCTGCCCTATTCCAGAAGCTGCATTTCCAGCTGTGGTTTGGCACCTTGGAGGAAGGGGGACCAGCGCCCTCCCTCCCAGGACAGGTGTGAGATGCACCCTGGCAAACTGAGCAAAGTTCCCAGTATGCTCCTTGGAGACCGAACACAGACATGGACTCTGGGCCCAGAACGGGCCCCTTGTCCCTGAGACCCCTGCCTGGCATTCTGCAGGGACAGCCTGAGTGGCCACTGCTGGAAACTTCCTCACAGGCTCTGAGACGGAACACGGGGGCCAGGACAGGCTCTCTTAGCAGAAGGCTCTGGAACTGCAGCAGAGACCAGCTGGAACCTGGACAAGGAGTTCTCCACACTCAGCCCAGCTTGAAAAAGTCTCTGATTCCAAGCCAACTGGAGATTTTCTAGTGAATCATGCATTCGATGGGATCCCAGAAGTATGGTGGCCAAGGCCGCTGAAGACAGATCTCTCCATCTGCATTGCTTTCTTTTTCCTTCTGCATTTAAGGTTATAGCTCAATCTCATTTCATGTGACACTAAAGCGTCCCTTTCATGTTCTCAAAAATTTCAACTTTTCATCTCCCCCTCCACCCAGCCCCCAGCATCATCCCCTTCATCGAGAAGTATTTGTTATTTTTCTGAAGAGAGAGTCTCTTTACTTTCTGTGAATCTTGCAAGGTCAGGTAAAGCCCAGTGTCTGAAAAGCTCAGGGGGATTCAAACTCCAGCTCCTCTGGGCAGTCTCTAATTCATTCATCCCTCCATCATTCATCATCCCCGCCCTGCCCACCAGGATCATCCATCCATTCACCTGTCCACTCATTCTTCCATCCATGCATTCAGCATATTCTATGGTGCTCCCTCTGGGGCCAGGGACTGGGCTGCAGCAAACCTTGGCCTTAGTCTCCTCCTATTCTCCTGCCCTCTGTGAAGACAGCGTGTCCCCATAGAGCCATCGCAGGGAGTGGCAGCATCAGGCTGGACACACAGGGCTGTCCCTGAAGACCTCCCGCACTCTCTCACCTGGGATGATAATCACATCTGTCTCACCAGGCCGCTTGCACAAGCGAGGAGACCATAGTGGATGCAAGGGCCCTGTGTGATTGGCGGAGCCCAGGCACTCCCGACGATGGCAGCTGTGAGTTCTGAAGTCCTTGCCTGCAGGGAGCCTGCCTGGTTCACCCCCACACTTGGAGGAGGCCAGCGCAGCTCAAGGTGCCTGGTAGCTGCACCCAGAGGGAGGCTTGTCCACAGCCCAGTTCCTGAGGCACCTGGTGTGAGGAAACAGCCACCCATGACCCTGGACTCTGGAATCGATTTCTGCTTCTGCTACTCAGAGGCCCCAAATAGAAGAAAAACAGAACATCATTTTAGGAAATGACCATACGGAGGATTTCAGGTTCCGATTTTACTGGAGACTCTCTGGTAAATAATCAGCCCTTGGTTTCCTTCGCTGTCTTTCCACCTGTCTTTTCCTTTCCCTAATATCTCCCGGTTCTGGGCCAGAGAGCAGCTACCAAGAGACTAAAACCAGCTCGGTGAGCGTCAGCATCTGGGAAGGTAAAGTCCCTCCAGAACCTGGGGACTTTCTGACACATGTGAGCACAGACACACACGGAGGCATGAACACGGACACACACACACACACACACACAAGCTCCCTGCACAGAGGCCAAGGGTGATTACCAGCAGCCTTCGGCAGGGGCCAGTGGATCCCCAAAGACAGACCTGGAGAACAAAACCCTCTCTGGACCCCATGAGGAATTGTGCCAGCAGCTCTCCAATTTCAGGGTTCCTTTTTAAAAACCTCTTTTATATATAGAATGCATAGGCATGTATAAATAAGTACTGATGTCCCAAGTTGGGGGGGCGGTGAACGCAGTCGGCCAGGGGTTTGGACAACAGGGGGGTGAGAGGACTGGGGAGCACCTCCAAACAACCGTGGGAACGGAGCAGAAATCAGTCCGCTTCTAGTCCCGCCGTGCGCTCTCCACAATCAGCGACAGCAGCGATGGCAGTACTCCTCCCTGCCAGGGGACTGCCCCCACGCCACCGGCTGGGGTGGGGTGGGCACTGTAAACAGCAGGGCGGGCTGGGCAATCCCTCACTTAACCCTGGATCCTGCGGGGGCTCGGCCTGCTCAAGTCATCCTGAACCCCCTCTTCTGACACTACCCTCTTCTGGCACCTCAGTTTAAAACGGTGGCATCAGTTGTGGCTGTATTTTGTCACCCGCCACCACCTCCAATGGTTACCGAGTCCTGCCCAACTCCAAACTGACTGGCCTTTGCTGCATCTCCACCTCGAGGTCCTTCAGGCACCTGGGTGCGAAGGTCCACCCCTGAACTCCACGGTTCACCCTCTCAGAGCCCCCACTTCTCCGCACCCCTCGCCTCCCGGAACCAGAGTGGCCTGGGCTCAGACCCTCCTCTCTCCCTCGGACCCCCAGCTGCCTCCTCGCTGCTGCTCCTCCTCCTCTTACCTCCCCAAGGCTCACCTGCGTGTTCCAAATGGACGCGCTCAGAGTGACTGCTGATTTTGTGAGATGTCGTCAGGGCCTCTTGGTTTTCATTTTAAAAGTCTCGTCTATTAGAGCTTTGCTCTGAATATGGGAGAGATGATCTGACGTCTGAGATTTCCTTTAAAACGCTCCAGCAGAAGTGAACAAACAGGAGATGAAGAAGGCAGGGGGAGAAGGCAGAGGATGGTGATGGGTGGAACCCAGTGACAGGCACTTGAAGCTTCGTTTGCACTGTTCTCTCTGCTTTTACGGATTTGGAACTTTCCAGAATGAAAAAGTAAAAAGGACACAAGAACCGCATGACCCTGCTGCGGCCTCAGAGCTCCCCGCTGCTTCAGGACAAAGTGCAGACCCTCCTGGAGAGCGAGGGGCCGGGTAGGTGCAGCTTGCCAGTGTCTTGAGTTCCTGGCTCGTGCTAACTTGTAGTCAGCTGATCATTGGCTTAAACCCCTTACAGAGAGGGCCACACCTTCCTGCCTGGACCAGGATGGACAGCTCCCGCCCCAGCCCTGACCCTGTTGCTCCTCTGACAATCCTGGATGGCCTGTTTCCTGGGAATGGTGGCCATTGCCTTGCCTCAGAGCCTTTTCCTAGGCTGTTCCCTCTGCCTGCATTATTTTTCTCACAGTTTTTCACCTGCCAACTCCTGCTTTTCCTGAAGACTTGGCTTCAGCAATGCCTCCTCCAGGAAGCCCTCCCTGACCTCCCCAGCCCTATGTTATCCCAGTAGCTGTTCTGCTTCCACTGTGCTGGGAGGGCCCATCTCTGCTCCTATGGGAGAGCAAGGACCACGTCACCTCCTTCACGATTGCATGCCTTGGCCTGGCACACAGTGGAGACTCTAAATATTTGTTCAATAAATACACGAAAGCTTGTTCCTATTTCCACTTCAATACAAAGCAAACCCACCACCCTATCTTCTTGCTATGGGAACAAACATTTGTTAATCACTCAACATGAGCTTTAAGCCCACTGCTGGGACGTTAGGAAGGGGCCTCCCAATCTGGCCATCCCCAAAGCCGAACAGCCAGAATGCAACCCTTCCTGGAGGCAGATGCCCCTGCCCCTCACCTTTCATAGTTCGTTTGAGGGTCTCAAAAGGCTGCAGCTGCAGAGCCTGCAGGCCCCGGCTCTGAGGCTCCTGTCTTCACCTCATGGCAGTGAGAATCACCTGGAGGCCTCCCCTGCTGCCCCTGCTCCCCTACCGAGATCAGCTCCTCTCTGGGCTAAGGCCCTGGCACGCAGCATGTTCAGAGCTACTCATGTGATTCCAATGCGCATCCAGAGTAAGAACCATTGGCTTAAGTCAGAAACCAACCCAGTGGGGCCGGGCCAAATGCTCCAAAACACCTGCCTCCTGCTGAGGGCGGACGGAAGTTGCACCTCCCTGCCAGGTGAGTAGCCGGCATCCGTGTGTGTGGGGGTGCCGGGGCCTCTGGGGTGGCCGTGTGCTCCCCGAGCCCTCTTTCTAGGGCTTGACCAGACAGACACCTTGCTCTTGTTCGGGTAATGAGCTTGAAGCTGTTTGGGGACCCCAGCATGGTGCTGAGGTCCTGCTCCTCCCAGAGCCCGTGGCTCCCAGGTGGCCTCAGTGGAGTGACTCATTGTTGGACTTGGCCTTGGTTTACAGAAGCTGTGCTTGGGGTCGTTGGCTCATTTCCAGGATGGTGTGGCAGATGGCGGGTGTGCATTCCCTGTGCAGAGCCCAGCTGGGAGCTCTCAGGGTGCGTAGAGCCATGTGTAACCGCACAGCAGCCTGTGGGCTTGTGTGGCCTTTGCTTGTGTTCCCTCCCCTGGACTGTCCCTCCAGACATTTTCACTTGGGGGAGCTTTCCACCCAAGTTGACCCTCCCACAAAGGCTCCCCAAGCCTGGGAGGTGGGGTCACTGGGAAGAGGGCCTGGCCTCCTGCCTCCTCCTTTGCTGTGACAGCGGCCTCCCCTCTTGGCCAGCGTGAGCCCTAGAGGGAGGCCTGGCGGTGTGTGTCCCTGCATCAAACTCGGCATCTGGACTTCTCTTACCCACGTTGGTGAAGCCCTGTGGGGAGCCAAAGTATGCTGAGACAGTGCTGTTTCCTGGGGCCCCGAGACCCCTGACAGCACCCCCGGCCCAGTCCCGTGGTGTCTGCGTGCTGACCTGTGGCCTTGGAGCAGTGGTCAGCTCAGGCCTTCCTGGGGAATAAGCCTCAGTCTCCCATGCAGTTTTAGCTTTAAACAAATCCCATTTTGTTTGAAAATGCCTGTTAGTAACATAGATCTCAATGTACTGACATCAAAGATGTCTACCGTATAGGCGTGGAAGAGAAATGTGTCCCCAAACCATGTAGCTGGTCCCCCGTTTGTAATTAGCTGTTGCCCCTCCATGCACGAGCACCGGGCATGCGCACGGTGGTGGAGGACTCAAAGGTTAACTTGGAGGACAAGTGGGGTCATTGGGAGTTTGTGCTCAGCTCATTTCTGAAGGCTACGTTAATTGAAAATAGAAAAATGCTGCTTTAGAGAAGCCAACTCTTGGATGTTGAACTAGATCTTAATTTAATGCAGTTCTCAGTTCATGAAGGATGCTTGCAGTCAAAACTTGGCTACCTTGAGAAAAGCGTAGAAACGCCCCCTAAAATGTCCTGTAATGTCCCAACCAGAAAAAGTGACGGGACCACTACCAAGGCTTGGCCACCCTGGCTTGGATTTGCCTCCTGACACCCAGGGCGGGGCTCTATGTGGGGAGCAGCAGAGCCCACCGAGGCTAGGGCGGGGCGAGGTGTAGATAAAGCCGGGTAGTCTGGTGGCGTTTGCTAAATAACCAGTGTGGCGTTCTTGGGAGCTCAGATCCAGAGGCTGCTGGTGAAGGATGACAGGGCTGCTTGCTGTGCTAGCTGCTGCCCACAGCAGTGTGAGGGAAGGCAAGCACTTCGAGCTGTGACTAGAGAGGCCCGTGAAAGCCAGAAGGGTTCTTTTTGCAGCTGGCTTTGCAGACTGTCTCCAGATGAAGTGTTTTGGCCAAATCTGTGATCTTTAAACTGCTCCCTGAAAACACCTCAGGGAGAGGAGAGGACCCTCCCTCTGCTCACGCTGCTTCATGCTCGATATCTGATTGGAAGGGGAGCAGCGGCCTTCTGAACCCCTGACTCCATTGCGCCGAGGCTCCTTGCGGCTGTAGCCCCTGGGCTGTGGCAGGAGGATGAATGGTTCCGATGGCAAAGGTCCTAGAGGTAGGCGTTTTCTCTCCTTGTACCAAACTCCTTTCCGATGCACTTTCAGTCTCGGAACCCAGCCGGCGGGTCGATGACAGTGGGTGAGGCAGCAACGAGGGCCCTCCACGGCTTCCGTTGCCTGAAACATGTGCTTCCCTGTTTTCCAGCGTCTCACTCCGCATCGTCAGTGCCGTGGTGGTGACTTGGTGTTTTCCTCACCAGACCTCTTTTCAGAGTGTTTGCTGCAAAGCTGAGTGACCCGAGCCTCACGCAGGGGTCAGGCGCACGGAGCCTGGAGGCCCGGCTCTGGCGTGTAGCAGCCCTGTAGGGGCTCTGGGTTTCTGTGGGAAGTGATGTCTGAGACGGTTTTCCCACCTGCAAAATGCGACCGTCTCTACCTTACTACTGATGTTGTTACATTTACTCAGCGCTCAGCACCCCTGGCATGTAACCAATGTGTTTGGGCCATTGCTCTCTGAAACAGGCCCCTAATGGCAGTCCACTCCAGACGGGTAAAATGCCACATGTCTTCTCCCTTGGGGACGTAGGGTATGGCTTCTTATTAAACCCAAATCTCAGACTGCCCCTGATAATTCTCTCGAAACTGGTGATTATAGCAACCGGAAAACTTTTGAGATGGTGTTTTCAAGGGGGTCAGAATTCATAGCAACGATTTACCTTTTGGTCATAAAAGCAACTCTTTTCTTCTTTCTGGGGCAGAATTGAGATTACCTAAAAGTGTACAGGAAAGGAGAGGACACGGTTACTCTCTGGCCTGAGCTTCCAGGGCTAAGACGGTCCTGCTACACAGTTCCCCGCTCCTCCTGATGGTGCTGGCTTCTGACATGGTGCTGCAGGTAAAGCTACCTCCAGCTCCAGCTTTGAATTGAAATCATCTAAAGCCTGAGATTGTTTTAAGCCAGTTCCTGTGAGGTGCTTCTCCTGCTACATATACAGCTGCTGAGGGCCCCTGTACTCTATGCAGGGCGGGGAGGGGAGCGGGATATGGGACAGGGGGCCAACATGGCCTCTGTCAGGTCAGCAGAGGGGTTGAGAGCTTCCTTGCTGTTCCTTTGAAAGGTTCTCACCCTCCACTTCCCCAGACCCAGCTGTGCCGGGGCTTGTGGGAGAGATGGATGGGTCAGCTCCAGGAAGTCATTTGCCTGTTTCATTTGCGACTTTGCACACTGGCTGAAGGCTATTCTTGCTCAAGCTCCTAAGGAGACTTTAAAACTGGCCCTGTCACCCCAACAAAGCACAGCTGACATGCTGTGGCTGGTGGTGCTTTCGTCTTGGGCCTTGTGCCTGGCCTAGCAGCCAGCTGTTCCCAGGAGGGTCTGTGAAACTACATTCTGTTGCTCTGTCTCCAGTTCCATTCGTCCTCCTGGTCTCTTGCTGGTTCTCGGTTCTCTTGGGCGCTAATGTGAATGCCACCAAGACTCAGTTCTTGGCTTGTTCTCATACAGAGTTCATCCCTCTTCTTAAGACATCATCAGTCTTGGCTCTCCACTCATATATGGAATTCTCCCAGTTGTCTACACTCTCCCTTCCAAACTGGTATGTCTAAATTCGTCTCACCCACTAAACTTATTCTCAGCTGTTATCCACTCAAGAATAGAGTCAGTAGACTCTGGTCTTCTTCATCCAGCTCTCTCTGCTACAGCGTGGCTTTGCCTATTCCACATACTTGGAAACATTTATCACACACCTTTAAGGAAGCTCCTTCCCTGTGTTCTTGTGGAAAGTTCACACTTGGTCTGATTTTAATAACGTCTTCTTATTGAGGGACAGTTCCCTTTGTGACCTTCTCGCCCACCACCGTGATCCAACAGATATTTGAGAACCTGCTTGCTATCCACCGTGCATTGTCATGGGACTGAGGAATTGTGCCCGAGACACACACGGTCCCGTTGTCATTGGGAGCCAGGGAGGAACATGCAGGAGAAACAAGAAAATATTGGGCCATGGTAAAAAGTGATGGAGCAAATGAGATGAACAGAGTGGGGAGAACTCAGATTCTTGGGTGGGAGAGAGCTGTTGGAGAGAGAGCGCGGGCGGGGCCAGCTCACGCAGGGCATCACGGGGAGTTCGAGTTTGCTCCAAAGACCGATGGGCAGCCAGTAGAGGGTTTTTAAGTGGGAGAAATCACATGATCAGATTCTTGTCTTTCAAAGATCACATGGCTTCTTTGTAGAGAACAGATTCAAATAAAGCAGTGGCAGAAGCAGGGGGAACAGTTGGGAGGGGACTACTGCAGCGTAGCTGGAAGATGGCGCTGGGCTAGTTTGGGGGGAGACAGTTATTAAAGAATTAAAAGGCATGGGTCACGCTTGGTTCTGTCCTGACCCAATCGACCAGATGGATTGGGCGTGGGAGGGGAGGGCCCTCTCCTCCCGCAGGCCGGTTGGACTCCTCACTGTCCTGCACCTCTGCTCTGTAGAGAGCTCCTTGGACGCAGCCACATGGAAGGGTTCAGTGCTTTATCTTCAGCCCACCCTAGCCATCAAAGGCCCTGTTCAAGCCAAACTGGGTCCGAAAGGTTTCCCTTCTGTCTGCAGCTGAGGACTGGTCCGCTCTGAGCCTCCACGGTGCTCCTCACCTGCCGAGCTGGCGTGGTGACACCCCAGGAAGCAGACCCCCTGAGCCTGCTCTCCATTCCACTGGGAGCTCTTTAAGGGCTTAGAGCCTGGGTGGGTTTAACATAGTAACCCACACACTGGGCACTGAAAATCTCTTTGTGACTATCCTACCTACAGGTGGTTTTCTTCTTCCAGTCAGTATGTCCACTGTAGAAGTTCCAGAAGAGAGGCTGCGAAAATTTAAATACCGAGGCAAAGACGTGTCTGTGAGTATGAGGCAAGTGCCCCGCTCCATCAAAGATGAGCGCAGTGAAAAGCACATGGTTGAAGCACATCAAAAATAGAGTGGCCCTGGCCAGGTGGCTGAGGTGGCTGGAGCATCTTCCCACATACCAGAAGGTTGCAGGTTCAATTCCCAGTCGGGACACATACCCAGGTTGCAGGTCCAGCTGGGGCATGTGTGGGAGGCAATCGATTGATGTTTCTTTTTTTAAAAATATATTTTATTGATTATGCTATTACAGTTGTTCTATTTCTCCCCCATCATTCCCCTCCACCCTGCACACCCTCTCCCACCCACATTTCCCCCCTTTAGTTCATGTCCATGTGTCATAAGTTCTTTAGCTTCTACATTTCCCATACTATTATTGCCCTCCCCGTCTATTTTCTACCTACCATCTATGCTACTTATTCTCTGTACCTTTTCCCCCTCTCTCCTCCTCCCACGCCCCTGTTGCTAACCCTCTATGTGATCTCCATTTCTGTGGTTCTGTTCCTGTTCTAGCTGTTGGCTTAGTTTGCTTTTGTTTTAGGTGTGGTTCTTAATAGCTGTGAGTTTGCTGTCTTTTCACTGTCATATTTTTATCTTCTTTTTCTTAGATAAGTCCCTTTAACATTTCA
Source organism: Glossophaga mutica (assembly GCA_039655065.1). NCBI lineage: Eukaryota > Metazoa > Chordata > Mammalia > Chiroptera > Phyllostomidae > Glossophaga > Glossophaga mutica. Next base: position 40,615,440 of record CM077314.1, read on the forward strand.
TATAATAAGGGCTTGGTGATGATGAACTCCTTGAACTTGACCTTATCTGAGAAGCACTTTATCTGCCCTTCCTTCTAAATGACAGCTTTGCTGAATAGAGCAATTTTGGATGTAGTTCCCTGCTTTTCAAGATTTCAAATATTTCTTTCCAGCCCCTTCTTGCCTGGAAGGTCTCTTTTGAGAAATCAGCTGACAGTCTGATGGGAACTCCTTTGTAGGTGACTGTCCCCTTCTCCCTTGCTGCTTCTAGAATTCTCTCCTTCATTTTAATCTTGGCTAATGTAATTACGATGTGCCTTGGTGTGTTCCTCTTGGGTCCAACTTCTTTGGGACTCTCTGAGCTTCCTGGACTTCCTGGTAGTCTATTTCCTTTGCCAGATTGGGGAAGTTCTCCTTTATTATTTGTTCCAATAAGTTTTCCACTTGTTGCTCTTCTTCTTCCCCTTCTGGGACCCCTATAATTCAGATGTTGAGATGTTTAAAGATGTCTCAGAGGTTCCTAAGCCTCTCCTCATTTTTTTGAATTCTTGTTTCTTCCTCGTTTTCTGTTTGGTTGTTAGTTTCTTCCTTCTGGTCCACTCCATTGATTTGAGTCCCAGTTTTCCTTCCATCTCTATCGGTTCCCCATGCGTCTTCCTTCATTTCACGTATTGTAGCCTGCATTTTTTCATCTAATTTATGAGCAAAATCAACCAATTCTGTGAGCATTTTGATGACCAGTGCTTTAAACTGTGCATCTGATAGGTTGGCTATCTCTTCACTGCTTAAAGGAATTGGCTCTGGGGCTTTCATTTGTTCTCCAGTTTGAGCCATTTTTGGTGTTTTTTTTGGTTTTGTTTTGGTTTTATCTGGTCGCAGCTATTACATAGTGAAGGGTGGAGCCTTAGGTATTCCTCTGGGCGGGGCAGCCCAGTCACTGGGTTGTGACGCTGTACGTGGGGGCGGGGTCTGAGAGGGAACAATGGCGCCTGCTCTGCTCTCTCCTGGACTCCAGTCCCTTCCGCCACTTCCCCTCTGCCTGGACTGTCTGCGTGCACGAATGTGGGACCACCTGGTCAGCCAGCCACCTTGTGCGGCCTCACTGGGTCTGCACAGTTGCCCCCCTGTGCCCGGGGTCCGCCAGCCACCGCCTGTGCACCTGGGAACTGCCAGCCGCTGCTGCCTGCGTTCCTGGGTCTGCCCCTCCACTTTTTCCTGCCACGACTCTGCCCCTCTTACTGGTCTGGATGAATGGTTGTTGGACTTCCGTACAGTTCAATCTTCTATAAGTTCTGATTGTTTTCTTGTTTCTAAATATTTGTTGTTCTGAATTTTGGTTGTGAGAGGAGGCACAGTGTGTCCGTCTACGCCTCCATCTTGGCCAGAAGTCCGATTGATGTTTCTTACATCAATGTTTCTCTCGCTTTCTCTCCCTCTCTCTCTAAAATCAATAAATGAAAAAAAAAGTATATTTTTAAATATTCAGGTGAATATTTAAAAGAAACTAGTGAAGAATTAGGGAAAAAAGGTGGGTAACAAAGCAAATATAGCAGAGCATTCATTATGGATGAGTGCATGGTGTTCACCAAATAATCCTTTCGACTTCTCCATCTGTTTGACATTTTCATCATAAAACGTTGAGAGTGAGGAGGACAAAAGCTCAAGGTCTTGAGGAGTCAGGCAACTGTGGACTGAAATCATGGTCTCCATGTGATCTTGGAACTATTGACTTCAGAGCCTCAGTTTCTCCATCTGAAGAACAGGGCGAGGCCTCCCTCTTAGGGACTGGAGAGTGGCCTGCGTGCCTGGCAGGGAGATGCTTTGCTGCAGCCACTGCCGTCAAGGAGGCCTACCAAGGAGCTAGCGGCCAACAGGAATGCCTTGTAGAAATAGGGCTTGGAGCTGAAAAGTCCAGACTCCTCTTCTACCTGCTGGGCTGAGCCCAAGAGCCTGGGGCAGGGAGCCTGAGCCGTGTGTGGATTCGAACCCTCACTCTGCTTCTCTGGGTTCAGTTGGGGGCTGGAGCTCTGAGTCCTCCATCAGTGTAATTGATGGTGATGTCATACACCTTGGGAATCCGAAAGGCAGCTGAGGAAGGGAGAAGCCCCCTGGTTAGGGCACTGTCCAGAGCCACCCCACTCTCATATCTTGTCCAACAAGCATGGCTGTCTGGCTTCCACGACCACTACAGATTAAAGGGAAGCAAACAAAGGAATTGACCCCTGTATGTGGGGAGCAGCAGGAAGGGCCAGGAGATGAGAAGGAGAATGCAGGGGGCAGGGCCCCAAGTGTGCTCCTGCCTTGCCGGGTCATACCCAAGTGACCCTATTTCCCAGCAAGAACTACATGGCTCGTTGAAGGAGCCAGAGCTCTCTAATACACATAAACTATCTTAAATTAATCCTGAAGTCTTCAGCCTAAAAAAAAAAAAAAAAAAAAAACAAAAAAACAAACAAACAAACAAACAAAAAACTCATCTATCCACACAGGTGAGATAATTTCTCCAGGATTCTCCATGCTATAAAGCTTGAGTGTTGCTTGATAATGAGAAAAGGGTTGTTTTTATTTTAAATTTTAATCTCTCTCAGTCCGGTGTCCAAGTAAAACCTCTTGAGACTGGACTAAAATTTGAATGACCTGGAGAAGGACGTAATCCCAGCAGACATGGTTGGGGAACACCTGGCCCCGGGAGGTCTATTCCCAGCCGCACCTGGATCCCCATAGTTGGAAGGCCCAGGCCTGCTCTTCGGGAACCAATAGGCATCAGTGAAGACGCGCTTGACTCAGGGCCACAGGACACTCTGCTCAGATGTCTCTGCAGCTGAGGATCCTGGCCTGTTGGGGGTGTGCCTGATCTTCCTTGACTTTGGGAGGAAGGCGGGCTGTTCTTGTAGATGTAGGGTAGTAGGAGAAAGCGGAGGAGGGACAGGGAGCTGGGACTATTTGCTAGCTGTGCAATCTTAACTCTTCCAGCCTGTAGAACCTGGAAAGTGAAGTCAGGGGCTGGGAGGGTGCTTGGAAGGCTGACGTGCCAACAGCCCGACTTCCCAGCTCTCAGTGCTCCAGTTCTTGCTTTCCCTCACCAGGTGCAGCGGCGGCAGTGGAGAGCAGTCAGCCTGCAGCTCCGGAAGGCCAAGAAAGACGAGCAGGTCTTCAAGAGGAGAAACATCACCGATCTCTCCATGGACCCAGCTTCTCAAGAAGAGGCCAACCAGGTATGTTGGGACTGTGTGTTTCTGCAGCCGTTGTACGTCAAATACAGCCTTAGGGAATTTCTCTGGCTTGAAATGTTTGATTCAGAACCTGAAAGCTCTCCCGGGGACCTTGAAGGAAAGGAGTGGAGAGATCATAGTCAGAGCCACACTGGTGTTGTCGGAAAGCCACGGGCCATCACCTTTGGGGCAGTGAGTCAGGGATGTTGCTTCTCCCACCGGGAAAGTGTGGCTTCTGATCAAGAAGACCCCACTTGCCGCCCCTCAGCCAGAAGCAGGGGGTGAGGGCCACGAAGGGTCTCTCTCAGCAGAGGCGGCTCGTTACTCACCATGGAACGTCTTGCCTGGGCCTTGAGTGCTGCCTGCCCCGGCCTTGCCCTCGCTGTCCACCCCAGCCTCACTGGTACACACCCTGGGTTGACTTCCAGGCTCCTGCTGGTTTTTGTGATCCTTTCTGGAACGGCCTGACTTGGAGGTTCCCCTTCTTCTACCTCCAGTGGCATTATATCTGCTGGTCGTTGTGTCTACCTGCCTTCTGAGATCTCGGAGGGCGGAGATGGCTTCAGTCTGGGCTGGTGGACTTGATGATGGGTATTCGGTCATCAGGTAGAGTGGCTGTGACCACTCTCTGAACTGTCGAGGGACTCAGAACCGTATCTCTACGTACCTTCCTTTACCTAGAATAGTCCCCAAAATGCCGCCCCATCCAAGAGAGACGAAACTATGAGAGTTATTTTCCTTTTTGTCCTATATTACCATGACTTTAAAAATACCGAAATACAATCCGTGTACTTTGGAATTCACCTTCTTAACGTCTACAATCACTGTTTTTTGGAATACTCACCAGGTGGCACCACCATCCCCGCTAGCTCATTTCAGAACATACTCACCATCTCAACTGGAGACGCCACACCCAGTAGGCAGTGGCTCCTCGGTCCTCCTTCCCTCTCCCCCGAGCTTCTGCTGACCATGCGTCCACTTCCTGTCTCTGAAGTATTTGGGTATTTCGTACGTATGGAACCGTACGATACACGACCTTTGGTGCCCGGCTTCTTTCACTCAGCATCATGCTTTCACGGTTCAGCCGCGTCGTGGCCGGTGTCAGCCCTTCATTTCTCTTAGGACTGAAGAGCATTTCCTTGTGTGGAGAGACCACTTTTGGTTTGGCCATTTATTAGTTGGTGGGCATTTGGGCGGTTTCCACATTCTGTCTGTTATGAACGGCACCGCTGTAAACATTTGCGTACTAGTTGTGAGGAGACCGTGTTTTCAAGTCTCCTGGGTGCGTACCTACAGGTGCCGTTGCTGGGCCATATGGTAACTCTGTTTAACCCTTTGAGGAACTGCCTGTGGTAAGCTGAATAATTGCCCCCACCTCCTGAAGGTCTCCGTCTCCTAATCCCCAGAACCTATGGGTGTTAGCTTGTGTGATGAAAGGGACTTTGTGCACATGCTTACAGTAAGGATCTCAAGATTGGGGAGATTATCCTGGGTTATCTGATGGGCCCAGTGTAATCACATCAATCCTTCTCAGCAGAAGGATGAAGGACAAGTCAGAGCAGAAGGAGAGATGACAAAAACAGAGGTTAGTATGCTGCGCTTTGAAAATGGAGGAAAGGGTTGCAAGCCAAGGAACGCTGGCAGCCCTACTAGAAGCTTCCTCTGGAGGAACCATGGCTTTAATCCAGGGAAATGGATCATGACTTTCTGACCTCCAGAACTGTGAGAAGTGGTTTAAGCCAGTAGCTTTGTGGCAGTTGTTACAGCAGCAATAGGGAATACGCTGCCAAACCGTTTTTAGCTGCACCATCGTACGTTCGGATGTTCTTACCAACATTTGTTATTGTCCGCTCGTGGCTGAGAGCCGCCCAGTGCGTGTGAAGGGCGGTGCTGTTGTGATTCTGACACGCGTTTCTAATGACCAAGGAGCATTTTTTCATGAGCTTATCGGGTATTTGTTTCTTTGGAGTTTTGTCTATTTTAAACCCTTTGCCCATTTTTAAAATCATGTAATTTGTCTTTTTAGTCTTGAGTTGTAGGAGTTCTTCATAAATTCTGGATACCAGGTATATGAATGATTTGCAAATATCTGCTCCCATTCTGCTGGTCATCTTTCCACTTTACTGATAGAGTCCTTGAAGCCTAAAAGTTTTTAATTTTGAAATAGTCCAATTTATCTACTTTTTTCTTTGTTTTGTTTGCATGTGCTTCGGGTATCAAATCTAAGAATCCATTGCCTGAGACTTCCACTTTGTTTTTTTCCTAAGAGTTTTACGGGTTTAGCTCTTCTATTCACGTAATTGGCTCATTTCCAGTATCTGTAAAGGTGAGTAGGGGTCTGATTTAATTGCTCTGATGGGGGTATCCAGTCATCCCTGCACCATTTGTTGAAAAGACTGTTCTCTCCCCATTGAATTGTCTCAGCACCTTGTCAAGCATCAACTGACCGTGAATGCAATGGTTTATTTGTGGACTCTGAGTTCTCTTCTGTTGATTTACGTGTTCATACTCATGCCGGAACAACACAGATGTGGTTACTAGAGTTTTACAGTAGATTTTGAAACTGGGAAGTATGAGTCTTTCAACTTTTTCTTTTTTAAGATTATTTTGGCTATTCCAGATGCCTTGCATTTCCGTATGAATTTTAGAACCAGTTTGTCAATTTCTTCAATTAACCCAGCTTTCAATGGAGATTGCGTTGAAATCTATAGATTAGTTTGTGGAGTATTGCCATCTTAACAATGCTAAGGCTTCCCATTCATCAACGTGGGATACTTTTAAATTCACTTAGGTCCTCTTTACATTTATTTACAACTTTCAGCATATGTGTTATACTTTTGTTGAAATTATTCCCAATTGTTTTTGGTGCTACAATAAATAAACTTGTCTTTTAATTTTGGGTTGTTCATTGCTAATGCATAGAAATAAAATTGATTTTTGTAATTAATCCTGCAACCTAGCTAAACCTTGTTCATTAGCGCCAAATTTTTGTGTATAGGATTTTCTACATCCAAGGTCATGACATCTGGAAATAGAGATGGTTTTACTTCTTCCTGTCCTTTTATTTCTTTTTCCAGCCTAGTTAGCCTGTCTACAACTTCCAATACAATGCTGAGTAAAAGTACTAAATGTGGACATCCTTGTTCTGTTCCTGATTCTCAGGGAGAAAGCTTTCAGTCTTTCACCATTAAGTATGATGCTAGCTGTGAGGTTTTGATAGCTGCTTTCATCAGTGTAAGGAAGTTCCCTTTTACTTTTAGTTTGTTGAATTTTTTTTTTTTTTTTTAAATCACAGAAGGGTACTGGATTGTCAGATGCTTTTTTTTTTTTTTTTTTTTTGCATTTGTTGAGAAAATAATGTGATCTTTTCCCTCTACATTCTATTAATACGGTGTACTATACTGATTTTCCCATGTTGGATGACTCTTGCATTCCTGAGTTAACTCCCATTTGGTCATGGTGTATGATCCTGTTCATATGTTGGTGCATTCTGTTTCCGAGAATTGGTTAAGGATATTTGCATACATATTTGTGGGAGACATTGGTCTCTACTTTTTCTTGAAATGTCTTTGTCTGGTTTGGTATCAAGGTAATGCTGGACTCATAGAATGAGCTAGAAAGTTCCCTCATCTTTTATTTTTTGGAAGAGTTTATGAAAGATTGCTTAAACTCCCCATCAAATATTTGGGAAAATTCAGCAGTGAAGACAATCTGGGCCTAGGCTTCTTTTTGTGGAAGTTCCTTTTTTTTTTTTTTAAATTAATAATTCACTTGTTACAGGTCTATTAAGATTTTCTATTTCTTCTTGAGTCACTTTTGGTAGTTTGTGTATTCCTAGGAATTTGTCCCTTATTGGATAATCTAATTTGTTGCCATACTTTGTTTATCTAGTCTCTAATCTTTTTTATTTCTCTAAGTTTAGTAGTAATGACCCCACTTTCATTCCCGGTTTTAGTAACTTGAGCCTTCTCTTTTTCTCTTGGTCAGTCTAGCTAAAGATTTGTCATTTTGTTGATCATTTGAACCAACTTTTGGTTTTATTGATTCCCTCTCCCATTTTGCTATTCTCTATTTCATTTATTTCCACTCTAGTGTTTCATGTTTTCTTTCTTCTGCTGGTTTTGGGTTTAGTTTGCTCTTGTTTTTCTAGTTTTTCAAGGTGTAAAGTTAGATTATGGATTTGAGATCTTTCTACTTTTTTAATATATAGATTTATGGCTATTTCCCCCAAAGCTGCACTTTAGCAATATCTTATTGGTTTTTTATGTTGTTTGTTTCATTCGTCTCAAAGTATTTTCTACCCTCCCTCGTGACTTCTTCTTTGAGTGTGTCATTTAACTTCTACAAATCTGTGAATTTCCCAATGTTCCTTCTGTTGTTGGTTTCTAATTTTATCTCATTGTGGTTGGAGAACATACTATGCATGATTTCAGTCCTTGTAAATTTGCTGACCTGTTTCATGTCACATGATGGGTCATGGAGAACGTTCCATGCGCCCTTGAAGAGAATGTGTATTTTGCTGTCATTGGTGTAGGTGTCTGTTAGGTCTGGCTAGCCCGTAGTGCTGTTCAAGTCTTCTGCTAACTTATCAACATTCTATTGTTGATAACATTCTGCTAACTTATCAGCATTCTAGCTGTTCCGTCTGTTATTGAGTATGAGGTTTGCTGTCCCCACCTACCGTTGGCTTCTCTAGTTCTCTCTTTAATTCCATTTGTTTTTGTTGCATGTGATTTAGGTGTGTATATGTTTATAATATTTTCTGATGGCTGAGCTGACTATTATAAAATGTCACCGCCTTTAGTAACAACTTTTGCCTTAAAGTTTGTTCAGTCTAACATTAGCTGACCCATTCCAGCTCTCTCTGGTTACCATTTGCGTGGCCTATTGTTTTCAATCCTTTTATTGTCAATCCATTTGTGCCTTTGAATCCGAAGTGTGTCTCTTGTAGACAGCTTACAGCTGGATCATGGTTTTTAAATGCATTCTGGCAATCCTTGCCTTTTGTTGGGACTGTCTAGTGTATTTACAGGTGCGATTACTGATAAAATAGGGTTTCCGTCCACCATTTGGCTCATAGGCCATTTGGCGCCTCTGCTCCTCTGTCACTGTCATGTTTTGTGCTGAGCAGTTTAATATCTTAATTTCCCTGTTTCTTTTGCTATATTTTTAATTTTAAAAAAATGTTTTGTGCTCTTATTGCCATACAAGTTACCTCTTTATACATGCGGGCCCTTCAACATAGATTTATAACTATGGCTTTATGAGTTGTCTTTTCAATTATGTAAAAAAGAGTTATAATCAAACATCTTCATATTTTTGTCATTAGTATTTACCAATATGCATCTTTACTGGCGTTCTTGATTCCTTCAAGTGATTTTAATTATTGTCTACTTTTTAGCACCCGAGGAACTCTTTTGTCCAGTCGACTTGCTAACAACGGATTCTCTCTGTTTTCCTTTACCTGGGTACACCTTAATTTCCTCTTTATTATAGCTGGCTGGATATAGAATTCTTGCTTAGTAGTCTTTCAGCAATTAAAATAGGCCATCCTGCTGCTTTCCCGTCTCCATGCTTTCTGGTGATAGATCAGCTCTTCATCGGACTGAGGCCTCACTCATTGACGACTTGCTTCCCTGTTGAGGTTTTCAAGTTTCTCTCTTTGGTTTGGGCTTTCAACAGTTTGATTACGATGTGTCAATGTGTGGATCTCTTGGCTTTTTTTCTATATGGGGTTCATCGAGCTACTCAAATGTGTAGATTATTTTTTAATCAAATTTGGGAAGTTTTTGGAAATCATTTTTGTGTCCTTGCAGGTCAGCCTCACCGTGCCAGAAATAATCAGCGGCATGAATGCCTCAGATCAAAAATCCTGTTTCCAGGCTGCTCAGGCCGCCAGGTATTACCACACGGGCTGCTGCTGTTTACAGGTTCATGGTCAGAAGTGAGCCCCAATGGCCTCTTCAGTTTCTTGACGGTGGCACAATGCTCACCCAACGTAAGGACAGGCTAGTCCCTCCGAAAATGAGACTGAATATCTCCTCTACACTGTCCTTGAGAACCAGTTAAGATACACAAAGGTTGTCAGAGATGCATTGCTTGGTTTAAATCGGCCTCTCCAGGAATCTCTGTGGTAGCTAATACAAGGAGGGGGAATGTTGCTTTGTCACCGCGAAGTGCTCTAGGCTAAACGCTCAGCTGTTAAGTAGCCCTGACCCAGCTGTTTGTCTCAGGTGATAGTTAGGAATGCCAGGAACGTGGATCCAGGAGGTTCTTAGTACCAGCTTCACGTGCCCTGTTTCTTTGTTTTTTCCCTTCACTGTGCAGGAGGATACTGTCCGAGCAAAGGAACCCTCCTGTGAAGCTGATGGTCGAAGCGGGACTCATCCCCAGGCTGGTGGAATTTTTGAGGTCCTCATATCACCCCAGCTTGCAGTTTGAGGCAGCCTGGGCTCTGACCAACATCGCGGCAGGGCCTTCAGAGCAGACTCGTGCTGTCGTGGAAGCGGGCGCCGTCCAGCCCTTGGTTGAGCTCCTGTCCTCCCCCGATCTGAATGTGCGTAAGCACGCCACGTGGGCCCTTGGTAATATTGCAGGTGAGACTCTCCCCTCGGGTGCTAAGAAAATAGTGGGCCGGCCGTGGGGCATGCTATGAGGGTCCTTTGGGTGGTATATTGGCCTTTATACTTTAAGTATAAATGCCTAGAAATGCTGGGGAAAGCACAATAGGCATTTTCAAAATTCAGAGTCAAGTTCAGAGGCCCTACCTACATGGAAGCTTACAACAGAGATAACACAGTATGTCCTGAAGCTACACGCTACCTGCGGACATCTAGCAATACCAGAAACTGTCGCCTTGGGTCTTAGTGGCTTCAGGAACAAAGGACAAGCTCTGGGCTCATACAGTGTGGGGGCTTCTGACAGACCCTTATGTAACCTAGACCCTAAAAAAATTTCTACCTCCAGAGAAAGTTGCCAAGGGAACATACAAAAAAACTGTTGCCTTAGCTCAGGGGAAATGTCTCCCCTGAAAACACAACCCTAAAATTGGCCTCTGGAGCTGGGACTGCAGGCTGTGTGCACAGTGTGGTCCAGGACAGCGCAGCTGGGGACCGCGTGCCGCAGGGCTGGAAGCTCCCTGATTCGTGGCTGAATAGGAATACAGTGCTCTCTGGGGGAAGCGAGCTCTGCTGGGCCCCTCAGCGTCGTGACAAAGTAAGATCAGCCAAATGGTAGCAATTTCAAGTTCAGAGAATCAACAACCTACCCTGACCGAGTCAGCAGAAACAAACAGTATGGGAGACCTCCAGGGACTTCAGATACTGGGATTAGCAAAACACAGAATGTCAACTTCATCTGCTTTTGAAATGCTTGCAGAAATAAAGCACCTGAGGCAGAGACTTTGTCTCTCGTTTTGATTGGTTCAGTAAGGACCAGGCAAAACTGGGTGCTATAATATAACTTATGCCTTGCCCACGGGTTGAAGAATTGTACACTGAGACTTCTAGGGTCTGGAAATATGGTATTCTAGCCAAAGTCACAGACAGCTGAAGACTAACACCTGCTCATCTCTCAGCCTCTGTTCTGAGTTGTATCTGGAAGCTCTTGTTCCGGGCCGAGGGCTTCTGGGAAGACAGTTTGGTCTGCAATGGCTGGGTCTTCCTGAGAGCCATGCTGTGAACGCTGTTAGCACCGAGAAAGCCCTGCCTGGGCCCAGCTGGCTGGCTCCTGTGTGCGCCCGCAGGCTCTGCCGAGGGCAGCCGCTGCTGCACGGTGCCGGCTTTCACACCAGGCCCGACCACCCACCGACATGCTGGAGACTCGGGCTCTAGCTCAGGACTACGCTCTCTGGGTGTCCAGCCCAGGAATGCATTGCGGCCTCTCACGCTTTGCACAGACTGTTAACCATCAGTCACCTGTCCCAGGATCCTCTCCGTCCCCTCTTTCGATGTCCTGTTCTTATCTGTTTGTAGGTGACGGCCCGGAATTAAGAGACGTGGTCATCTCGAGCAATGCCATCCCACACCTGCGGGCCCTGATCTCCTCAACCACACCGGTGAGTGTCTGTCTGTGTTTATCCATTTATTGTTTGTCGTGTGTTTTCCACCGCCATTTAACCCCCTCACAGCCCCTCCCCACTGCAGTCACCACACTGTTGTCTGTGGGTCCACGAGTCCTTTTTTCTTTTTCCTTGATCCCTCCACCTGCTCACCAATAGCTGTACCAGGGAGCATCTTTAAATAAGAAAACCTAGCTGGTAAGAAGTTCCCAAAGTTGGAAAATTGAGGAAGCATTTCCAAAGCGATGCTAAGTCACGTGGTCACTGCCTGGCCCCTTAGGGCGGCGATTGTGAATGAGGCCCAGGACTGAATGTCACTTTGAGTAGAACTTGGCCTCAGCAAGCAGCGGTGCTGTTTCCTTTTGAGAGCACTGGAAAAGGTCCGTTAAGATTTTCTTCAGCTTACAATCCTGCAACATTGGACAGCGGGCTCTGCCATTTGAGGGTGCAGACGGAAGGTGTGGTTCGGCCGTCCTGGTCCCAGGTCACAAGGTTTCGGTTTGAAGATGAGTCAAAGTCAATCAATGTGGCAACAATAGAGGACCCCCCTGGAGCAGGAATTAAATTTGCTTTCTGGCTTTGCATCAAATAAAAGTGAAGAGAAGATAGCCTCCAAAAGCCAAGGGAATGTGCGCCCAGCCTTCTAGGTGGGGAAAATCCTGATGTGGCTGAACCAGAAAAGGGCTGGCATGGCCAAGGGAGTTTGCAAGGAGAAAGCACTGGAACGTGGCAAGTAGCACAAAGCACTTGGCCATCATCCTGGTGGCAAAGGGAAGCCTTTGGAGGACCGCCAGGCAGGAAGTGAAGTGGTCTGATCTCTCCGAGGGCCCTTTCTGGCTGCTTGGTGGAGGACTGCAGCACAGGTAGACGGGGAAGCCGATGGACCTGGGAGGCTGCTGTGCCAGACATGGAAGGGACAGAAAGAAGAGGGGATGGATGCTCAGGTTTTGGTTAGGTCACTTTAGATGGCTGTCCTCCTTGGGAAATGGGGAAGAGGGAGGCAAGAAAGAATCAGATATGTCCTTAGTTGGACATATTAACTCGAAGTGAGTGTGAGGACACGGCGGCCGTGTCAGGCGGGTGGATATGCAAGTCTAGGTACCTGTGCCCACGTGTGTCATCTTGCTGGGCAAGATCAACGACAGCAGGGGTCAGCAGCTTGCTTTTGTAAATAAAGTTTTATTGGAACACAGTCACGCCCATTCCCTTACATGCATAACTGTCTGTGTGTTACAAGGGCAGCACTGGCTAGGTGTAAAAGAGACCCTGTGGGCCCACGAAGCTGAAAATGTTTACTGTCTAGCCCTTTACAGAGAACTTGGCCAATCCCTGGCCTAGACTGTGGGGGGAGTCTAAGGTCAGGTTCTAGGGGCTCTGACACTCAGGAGTTAGGCGGAATCTGCCAAGGAGATTGAGAAGAAACAGCCCATTCAGCAACGAAAAACCAGGTTCCGTGTCACAGATGCCAAAGTGGGGATGACTGGTGACTGAATACAACTGACAGGGACGTGAAGAAAGCAGCTGTGGGGCTTAGTGACTGGGAAGGAGGTGATTTCATCACCACCTACAAAGAGGCGGGGTCGGAAAGCAGACCAGGAGGGGCAGAAGCACAGACGGGAAGCTGCCGGGTACAGAGTGAACATAGATGCCTCCTCGAGGGTAGACTCTGGAAAGCAGAAGTGGGGCGATGGCTGGAGAGGTGAAGGGTGAGGGGTGAAGGTCACAGAGTGTGTTTCTATACTGGCGGGAGTGATCGGGGGGGTGAGGGGATCCTGGGGACAGAATCTTTCAAGATGAAAAGTGATGGACTTCAGAGGCAAGGTAGGAAGACTAATCCTCGAACAGAAGATCGGAAATGCGGCTCTGACTCGATGCTTGCGGCCTGGTGGGAGAACGAGGGAGTCCTGCTTCCTCTTGGTTTCGCCAGGGAAAAAGGAAATGAGGTCATCGGTGGAGTCGAGCAGGGAAGGGCATTTTGGAGAATATCAGGTAACCTCCATCTAGTGTTGGAATAGGGAACACGAAGCTCATTCTCTGTGTCCCTGTCAGAGATACATCACAACCTAGGACAAATTCCTGTCTGGAGCTCAAATTCTTTGGTTCACGCCGGTCAATGATGTTGATCAAAGGTGGCAAGGACACACTGCCATTTGCACCTGACGCTAGAAAGCAGTCTCTCGTTACAGGTCGCATTTCTGCAGACCATCTCGTGGACCCTGTCCAACCTGTGCCGGAACAAGGACCCACGCCCCTCCCAAATGGCGGTGAAGCAGATGTTGCCCATCCTCTCCCACCTCCTGCAGCAACAAGACAGCGAGGTGCTCTCCCACACCTGCTGGTCCCTGTCCTACGTCACCAAGGGCTGCCACGAGCACATTGACCAAGTGGTTGACATGCTGGTGCTGCCCAGGCTGGTGGAGCTCATGACCAGCTCCGAGCTCAGCATCTTGGTAAATGTTCCAGGTCTTACCTGTCTCTGCGTGGGCCTTCCGATTAAAGTCATGAGTCGTATTGGCTTTAGCAAGTTCTGTTCTGTCCCTGCCCCCTGGTTTCCTCACTCAGCTCTTATCCTGTACCTAGAACAAAGTGTATCATCTGCATTGCCCTGGTTGCTGCTGCTCTCTAGCTAAACACTTGAATCCAGGTTTATCTAAAATCCTAGTGGGTATTAAGTAACACACTTTCTCTTCATCTGACCATTAGACATTACAGAAAGCACCAAATCAAAGTCACCTGTAATCCCAGATGTTAACAGGTTGGCTGATAGAGGGTGTGCATGTGTGAGTGTGTATGTGTGAGTGTGTGTATTAATGTAAAGCTCATGTAACACTTGAGTTCCATACTCAAGTATAAAAGAAAATTCCCTCTTGTCCTCTCCCCAGTTTGTTCTCCAAGACTACTTCAGATGTAGATGAAAAGTAAGTCAAACCCAAACCTGATCCTTTGCTGTGTTATGAAACATGTCATTTACATAGTATACTTTTGGAAAATGTCATTTAAAATGTGGGTGCCCCTTTTGATGTCTGTGGCTAATCCTGTATGTTATACAGTTTTGGAGGGGTCCTCTTTTCCGAGATTAGCCCAGTATTCCTCAGATGTCCAGATAGGTTTGAGGATAGTGCTGGTAGCAGGGAGGGAATGAAGAGAGTATCTATAAGAAGTCACTTATCCTGGGGACTTGGGGGACCAACTGCCAGGCCAAGCAAGGCTGCGATTGGCCCATGGCACACTTCCACCTCTCACTTGAGTAGCAGACACTCAGCATAATAGACTAGGAAAATTCTAGAACTCTTATCTCTCACTGAAGTGCAGAGAAACCAGAATAAATCCAAAATCAGCCAAGGATGGCTGTCTGGAGCCCAGTTGTAGACCCAGCCTGGAAACCGTCAGAGTTATTGGGGGGTGTGTGAATGTACCCACAATTGTCATTGGGAACTCATCAGCTCCGATAACATACACAACAGAAACCCGGCTCTGGTGCTCAATATGATTGACTAGACATGATTACGTTTTAAACACTGCAGTCAATCTGACCATATTCCTGATGTACAGATAGAAGAGGGAGAGCATCCTTTCTTGTCCCTACAAAGGTGTCCCTTCACTTCTATCTCCCTAGAGCCACTGCTGCGGGGAAGCTGCTCAGTGGCCCCAAGCTACATAAGCAGCCATTGCTGTGCTGAATCAATAAGGGTCAGGATGTCATCATTGTCCACAGGCTTCCAGAGAGCCATCGGCATAGCAGGACCAATGTCAGGGAGGGCACAGATCTCTGTGTGCTTGCCACCTTCCACAGTGACAAACTTGTGACACCTGGTTTCACTTTGAACCTTGTTCTTGCAGATTCCCTCCCTCTGCACTGTGGGCAACATCGTCACAGGGACAGATAGCCAGACCCAGGCGGCCATCGACGCAGGCATGCTGGGTGCGCTGCCCCAGCTCCTGCTGCACCCCAAGTCCTTCGTCCAGAAGATGGCAGCCTGGGCCCTGAGCAATGTGGCCGCTGGGCCACCCGAGCACCTCCAGCAGCTCATTGCTTCCAGCATCTTGCCTCCCCTGGTGGCTGTCCTGAGAAATGTAAGTGGCACATTCAGTATCCTTGGCAGAGGCTACTTTCTCACAGGCTCAGGGCCGAGCTGCTGTGGGAATGCAGACACAGGCTCAGAAGCAAATTAACTGAGGCCACAGCAAAACTATGAAATATTAGCCTCCCCCCGCCAAAAAAAAAGGAAGGGAGGAAGGAAGCGGCCTCCCATTTTGGACAACCCATGGAAAATCTAAAAACTAAACAAGTATTATTCAATAAAAAGGTAGCTCCATAGCGCAAACATCCAGAAAAATCTTAAACTGGTAAACAGTCTGAAAAGAATGTGCCATCTACTCTCTACTTGCCGGAAGAGGAGGGAGGTTTGGTTTGGTTTTAGGAGGGAAAACATGTCAGGTTGTGCTGATCTCACGCACTGAAGAAGGTGGCCTCTTCAGTATAAAAAGTCACATTGATTAAAGTGGCACTATACACGAAAGTCCAAATGCAAAAGTGGAAATGCAGTCAACCTTCCTTTTTCCTCCTGATTCCCACTTCCCCTCCCCAGGATGACTGTCACCAGCATTTTTTTGTCACCTTCAATGTTTGAGCTCCAGTTTTCTGCTTAGGCGTTTCCGCTCTGAGGTTGGGGGGTGGGGTCCCAGGTTGTCATGAGGAATGAAAGCAAGGCCAGGCATGCAGACCGAATCAGAGCACCCTCCAGTCTATCGGACGCTTCCCACCCTGAGTTCCACGGTGCATCTGCACGTATTCTAATCAGAAACATCCAGTTGTGAATCAAGAAGGAATCTTATTTCAAACTGTGCTTTCTGAACAATAGCTTGCTTGGAATCATAAGTTGTTTGGGTTTTGACCTTTGTTTTGAACTGAGGTCAGTTTTCCCTGGCCACAAAATGGGAATAACTCCTTCTGCTCAGGGATAGAAGGATGCATGGTAAATCAGTCCCATGTCTCTGGGCCTGGTGTTTTTATAAATGCAAGGAATGCGTTGAGCGGTATTTCAGTGGCCTTCCTCTGCAACTGTGGGGCTGTCTCAGTCCCCAAGGTCACATCTGTGTGCTCAGCTTTGTAGCTATGGAGCTTCTTGTCCAAAGTTTCACTAGGGCAGAAAGACTAGAAATGTACACTCAGGCCACTAGAGTCTCACATTCCAGGCGTAGCTCCCAATCTGTATCAGTTACCTGGATCGGTTCAGGTTGGTTCTGTTTTCCCCTACTCTGAGTTAATGAAATGAGTTTGAATGTAGAACCTCCCTCTAAAGCTCTGTAGGAGTCTGCCAGCCTCCTTCTTGGCTTCTCAAAGATGCTGTCTTCCACTCAAGAACTAGAGGCAAGTCCACAAGGTGTTGTGTGTCAATCACACAGAGAGTTCCGGCCATCCCCAGCCAACCTAGAACCTGCCTCAAGTTAGCGTCACTATATTTAAGTCCCTCAGGATCTGTAAAGAACATAAGCGGCTCTCTTTCTCCAGGGACACTTTAACGTCCAGAAGGAGGCTATCTGGACGGTGGCTAACTTTGTCACTGGTGGCACCATAGACCAGTTGATCCTGCTCCTCCACTCTGGAGTCCTCGAGCCGCTGGTGAACCTGCTCACCACCCCAGACACCAAGTTTATCATCAACATCCTTGACATCATCTTTTTACTCCTCCAGGTGAGCTGTTCCAGACAGGTTGGCTTCTAAAATGGCAGTCTCTGAACTTGAGACATTTAATTTCACTCTTAAAACCCAAGTAGGATTCTCTTCCCTCCCTCATCTCTGCCCTCGGCGCACACGCCCTGTGGCTGGCAGCAATGAGAGGGCTTTCAAAGAGGGGCGCTATCTTCCTTTCCTCACATGAGGGTCTTTGTGCCCAGCACTGTCTTAGGTGCTCAGGATATGGCAGAGCAAAGTCCATGCTCTTGCAGAGTTTATGTTGTAGTGGGGAGGGGAGTGGACAGGTCAGCCAGGGCGTTGTGGGTGAATATATCTGACAAGAGGTAGTCACTGATGGCTCGGGGCAGGGAGGGAAGGTGATCTCTCATGTGCAGTAGTCAGAAGAAACTTCTCTGAGGAACAGCATGTGAGTAAAGGCCTCAGAGAGGTGAGTGAGCCTTGTGGGTGTCCAAGGAAGAATATTCGAGGAAGAGCAAACAGCGGATGTGGCCAGAGCAGAGCGAAGGGATGGAAGGTGGCGGGAGATCAAGCTCCAGGCCCCCAGGGGCAGGTCACATAAGTCTGTGAGGACTTGAACTTATCTGAGTGAGATGGAGAACCCAAGGGAAGGTCTGAAGGAGGGAAACACAGTCAGTGAGCCTCCCAGTTGGCCGTTTCTAACGGCTAAAGCCTAGGGTACGGTGGAAGGAGCAGCGAGAAGTTAGCAGGGATGCAAAGAGGTCAGACTAGAGTTCCTTTTTTTTTTTTTTTTTTTTTGTAAAAATTTTATTTATTTATCTTTAGAGAGAGGGGAAGGAAGGGAAAAAGAGAAGGGGAGAAACACTGATGTGTGCGAGAAACATCGATCGGTTGCTTCTGGCCTGCAACCCAGGCACGTGCCCTGACTGGGAATCGACCCAGCAACCCTTTGCTTCGCAGGCCAGTGCTCAGTCCACTGAGCCACACCAGCCAGGGCTAGAGTTCCTTTTCTATTCAACTATATGGCTGGGAATATAGACTGCAAAACCTTGAATTAGAACTCTAGAAAAGTCTTATTTCTGATAGAAAGGTAAGTTAAGGCAATATTTTTATATGACTGTTCATCTCAGCTTTGTAACAAATGACCCCTTAGGGACTTAAGACAAACATTCATCATCTCACATAGTGTACAGGGTTGGGAACCTGGGAACAGCTTAGCGGGACGCTTCTGGCTCTGGGTCTCTCGTGAGGTTCAAGATGTCAGTTGGGGGTTTCAGTCTCATCTGAACGTTCAATGGAGGCTGGAGGATTGGCTTCCAGGACGGCTCACTCGTGTGCCTGCCACGATTTTCTCACCGCGTGGACCTCTCCAGATGACAGCTTGAGTGTCCTCATGTCACAGCAGCTGGCTTCCTCAGGGGCATGTAATCTGAGAAAGCAAGGCGGAAGCCCCCATGTCTTTCGTGACCTACAAAGGAGGTGACTTCAACAGCATCTTATTGGTTACACAGATCAGCCCTAGGTAACCCTCACACCAACACAAGGGCATGAACCCCGGGCTGGGATCACCCGGGGCCATCTGGGTTCAGGTCCTTTTTGATATAGCTCAGCCATTTGAAAAGTTTCAAAGTGACACCAGGGAACTCCTTTAGAAAACTCACTTTAAGCACCCTTTTCGTGTCACTGTCTCAGGAAGGACAGACCTGAGTCAAGAACAGATTGGACACAGCCCAGCTCCACACGGAGACTTTGAGTGAATCACCCAGGGAGCAGAGGCTTGGCGGCCAGCAGCCTAAGTTGGACGTAACCAGCCTGTAAAAGCAAATGTGGGCTTTTATGGGAATTTAACTTCACCTGCTTCACTTTGATTAAACACTTGGGCTTCTTTCTTGGGAGAGTCTGGGCAAACCACATCTGGCGCATCAGCGAAGCCCCTGTCTCAGACAGAGGCACTTGGGACAGAAGGTTAGAAGTTCAACATGAGACAGGAAAATCCTCGAACGGGCAGCAGAGTCGAGTTGAGGTTCTTTGAAGTGGCTTTGGGGCCACTTGCTGTTAGGGGCCAAAATCCTTGGCCAGGCTCCTGCTGCCCCTAGCCCCAGCTTCCTTGCTGAGGCTGACCCTTGCATGTTGATTCCGGCTTCACTCACTCAAATCCAGTAGCTCACAGAACTGGAGGCAACCAAGGCTCAGCCATACAGTGCGAACTGTCATCGGGTAAACTGTGTGGCCCGAAGGTCTGTAATTTCACCCACGGGAGGTTTTCTGCCACTGCTCACAGAATGGCGAGCGGAGCCCTTCGGGATATGTAGCAAGGTTTTTTCATCTTTCTCCACTTCCCCAGATATGCTGTTTAGCTGAACAAGTCCCTCTTCTCATAACGCACAGCCCTTGTTCCTTCAAAGCTTGGTCCTTGCGGCTGCTTGTCCTGGGAAGGTCACTACTCTGACGGACCCGCCTGGTGGACCAGCCTGGTGCTGCTTGTTAAGAACTCGGGTCACTTTTCCAGCCTTCTGTCCGCGCACGTCTTCTGTAACTTACACCTCTGATTGTTTAGTGCATCTGACCTTCTGTGCCTAACAGTTACCTACTTGTCTCCCCTGATTGTGTGAGTGACACAGCACAATCTCTGAGTCACATCTCAGTGGTGTGTGCCCTGTCCGTTGTGCATGGACCCGTGTGAGTGAGCGAGTATCTCCAATGATACATCCGGTGACCAGCATTGGATGAAATTTTCTCGTGTTGTTTGTCTCTGGCAATGTCGTCATTGGCCACAGTGTGGCTTTTGTTCCTGAGGGTCCTGCAGTCTCACCTTTCCAGGCCTCCCGGAGCGCAGGGCCAGGACATCTGCACTGACGTGGCATTGCCTGAATGTTCTGCGAACTGTTGCTTACAACAGCGTCCACCCATCAGGGGTGGGATAGCTACTAGATAGTGGCAGCAATGTACTTATGGATGGCCGAGTACTCAGCAGAAAAAATGCTGTATTTTCTCAATGAAGAGAAACCTAAGTGTATATGACATAAATGTCCAAAGTGGGAGGAAGACCGTGCAGGTTTCCATCCATGTGGGGGATGTGAAGCTAGGACTCTGACTGCTGGCCCTGGAACGAAGCCCCCTGGCAAAGCCCCTCAGGCTTTGGCGCAGCCTCACTCTCTCCCCTCCTCCCCACCCCCCAGAGAACAAAGAAGTTCGCCAGGATAGAATCCCTGTGTGCCGTGATCGAGGAACGTGGTGGGCTTGACAGAATCAAGGCTCTTCAATTTCACGAGAACCGTCAGGTTGCCCTGACTGCTCAGCGCATTATCGAGAAACACTTTTCCGAGGTAGGTGACCGCAGGTACGCAGGAGTGTCCATGCCCCTGGCAGGCCACCCCTGCAGGTGGGTGGTCACCTGGTAGGTGGCTTTGCTGTGGGGCAGGCGAATGGAAGTTGGGATTTGGGGAGGCGCTCCTTCAGGATTTGGCTCTGAGTCCCACCCCTAGCCATGGTGAACGGGCCACCTTTGAGTAGCAGCTTTTGGACTCCTGGAAACTGTTGGACTTCCATAGCGGCTGGTCCTGCTGCCTCTGGCTTCCAATTTCTGGCTTCCTTTACTTCTTGCTTGACTCTTCTGGGGGCAGGACAGGAGTATGGGAGGGGATAAGATGCTCAACTGGATTTTTATTGAAAAATGCAGACAACTAAGGCAGGCCCAGTTTTTGAAAACTATTTTTGCTACTCACTGCATTTTGCCTCTTTCTCAACTGTGGTGTTTGGGGATGGATTCTGTAAAAGGCTTCTAAGTTTTCTGCAGAAAGCCAGGAATAATGGTCAGATACCATCAGACCTTTCATAAAACTTTATTGTGGTAAAATATGCATAATATACCATTTAGTGTTTTAACCATTGTTTAAGGGAACACTTTAGTCGCACTTTAGTGGCATCTGTATCACTGTGCACCCCCCACACTGTCCATGGGGGAGCTTTCTCATCCTCCCAAACCACAACTCTGGGTCTATTAAACACTCACGACTCCCCAAGCCCCTCCCCAAGCCCTGGTACCTGCCATTTTCCTTTCTGTCTCTGTACGTGGGACTACGCTAAGCACGTCACTGAAGTGGAATCGTATGGTATGTGTCCTCTTGCAACGGGCTTATTTCACTCGGCATAATGTCTTCACGGTTCACCATGTTGTAGTGTATGTCAGAACACCTTCCCTTTGTGAGGCTAGAGAATATTCTAGTGCACAGAGGAACCACGTTTTGTACCATGAACCCATCAGTGGACATGTGGGTGGTTTTGCCCTTTGCTGTTGTGAAGACTTGCTGGGGGCAAGAGTATCTGTTCAAGTTCCTGCTTTCAGTGCCTTTGGGTGTGAACCCGGATGGGGAATTGCTGGGTCATTTGGTAATTCTATTTTGTTTTTATACTCACCTGAGAACATTTATTTTTGTTGTTGCTCTTTTTAAAGAGACAGGAAGGGGGGGCAGGGGAGAGAGAAACATCGATGTAAGAAACATCGATTGGTTGCCTTCTTGTAAACAACCAATGGGGGATAGAACCATGACCCATTGGTCTAGGGGTGAAGCTCCAAATGACTGAGCCACACCTGCCAGTGTGGTAATTCTATTTTTAATTTTTGATGAACCACCTACTGGTACCCATACTGGACGCATCATTTTACATTCCCACCAGCGGTGCGCAAAGGTTCCCATTTTTCAACATCTTCACCGACACTTGTTATTTTCTTTTTATGTTTATCATAGCCATCCTAATGTGTGTGACGTGGTATCTAATTGTGGTCTTGATTTGCATTTTTGTTAGTTTTCAAATAAGAAGGGTCAGCTTGAAGTTCTTAAGTGGTCAGGTAAACCTGGGCCTAGGGGCGGGCAGACTGAGTGATACTCTGTTAGGTGTCAAGATTGATTCATTGGCAAAATCCAGAGCCGTACAATAAATACGACCAGGGTGGTGGGTGTTGCTGATCAGAGGCAGCTCATCTTGGTTTGGGACCAAGAGGGTGCTCTCAAAGCAGAGAAGACCCAGAACAGTGATCAGCAACTTTGGAATTTCAATTCTCTGGTGAAAACCTTGTAATTAGGGGACTTGTCCCCTGCAGAAGGTTCAGATCCAGGGATTCAGCTAAGGGCTCCGGGTTGAAGACTCGTGACCTAGAAGTAACAGCTGCACCCATTGTCTCCTTCCTCACCGTAGAGCTAGTATCCTCTGTATCAAAACCGCATTTAAAAATAAGCCAGATGCAAAAGGACAACTGCTGTGTGATTCCACTTGCATGAGAGACCTACAGGAGCCAAACTCCTAGAAACAGAAAGGAGAATGCTGGTGTCCAGGGGCTGAGAAGGGAGGATGGGGTTTGCTTAAGTAGAGATTTCGGTTTGAAAAGACACAGTGGTGGCTGCACCGTAAGGCGGATGTATTTGATGCCACTGAACTCTCCACTTAACAATGACCCTAGACGTTAGATTTTAGGATAGGTATGTTCTCTCTCTCTCCCTCCCCTTTCTCTCTCTCTCTCTCACACACACACACACACACACACACACACCCTCCCTGCATTTAAGGTCCATCTCAAGAAATATTTCAACGCTACCTTCCTTCAAATTCTCCTCTGAGGGAACCTCCAGGCTAATTTAGAGCAAATTCTAACCCACAGAAGACACTGGGGAGCCTGTTGTGTGGGATTAATGTGTCAAGAGCCTGGAGGTATAATACTGTCTCTTCTCCCCTGAAGGAAGAAGACAATGACACGTTATCCCTAACCCTGGACCAACCCAGGGATGCTTAAAGCACTTCACATAAAAATGCCAAAGCTCCACAACTTCTAAACCAAGGACCAAACCCTGAAGGGCGACTTCTTTAAGGAGCGGCACTCCTATATCCTTGTGTTCCCTGGGTATAAAGCTTTTAACACTGAATGTTAATAAAATTTTTGACACTTTTGCCTCCGTCAAAAACGCGATTCAACCACTCGTGTCTGAAAGCTATGTGGAATTCCTCTCCTGAGGACATGTGGTTTAATGGTTATCTTTAAGGATCTTAAAGTAAGATCTTCAAAACAGAGCAGAATGGTGGTCTATTAGCTAGCTAGACAGACTTGGACTTGTAGATTTGGTTTCACCAGTGTTGCTTAAACATGTAGTTCCCTTTCCCTTTTCATATTTATGCAACACTTGTTGTTACCAGGCCCAAGCAGGGTCCAATTAGTCAGGAGTTTCAGCCAAAGACGACTCTAAGATTTTACGAGAAGAAAATTTATTGCAAGCCAGCAAGCAAGGAACACGCTGGGAATTGCTTGCAGAGCCGTGCGCGCCTGGAACAGAGCACTGGATTTGTCTTTACTCCGGGAGATCATGCACGAACGTAAATGTAGGCTTCGTCATCTCAGGTATGAGTGGGGACATTCCTGTGCCTGTGCAGTCAGGAAACATGC
Source organism: Glossophaga mutica (assembly GCA_039655065.1). NCBI lineage: Eukaryota > Metazoa > Chordata > Mammalia > Chiroptera > Phyllostomidae > Glossophaga > Glossophaga mutica. The sequence goes on from CM077314.1 coordinate 40,638,779, forward strand.
CTCTATATACATCGCAAGTTCAAAACTGGCAGGAAATCCCTACCCCGGGGAGGAGATGTTAGTATAATGAAGGTATAATGAGAAAAGTTCACGATCAGGTCAGTAGAGGGTCCTTCAGTCCCCTTCAGCCAGTCCACCGTGTTACAGAAGAGACCCATGGCGGGGTGCATGATATACTCTTACCGAAAGGACCCCCCTTTTTTGCTCCGGGAGTCCCCCCACTAGGTTTGCTATGCCTGCCACCAGAGGAAAGATATCTCTCAATGCCAGAGATTGGTGAAAAGAAAAGGGATTATCTATTTAAAAGCTATACAGATTTAGAGTAATGACTTAAATGTCTTCATTAAAATACTGAAGTCCTTTAGAATACCCACAGATGCACGCAGTCCTTCCTTCTCCCTCTGCCCAGTCTGGGGTACCGTATCTCAGGAAAAGAAGGAGAAGCCTGTGATTCAGGCTCCCGGCACCATCAGCTGTGTCACTGTCACAATCTCCAGTTAATCCAAAGCCATGTGGCATCTTCTCATGGCCCACCAGCAAGAGTCCTTTCACCCCTTTTCTTCCAGGCAAAGTCTCTCCTGCTGCCTAAGCCACGTGGCAAAAGGGAGCACCCCAAAGCCACGTGGTCCCAACCTCTGCCAAAGCTGCGTGGTTCTCTCTCTCAGGGCTGCCACGCCTGGGTTTAAATCCCAGTGCCAATCTTCCTCTGCAGCCCCATTTCTGGTTCCTCCCACAATCAGTTACATTTGCCAGCATTCCCATATACTTCCAGCTTTACTGGGTAGCCATGGTAAGTCCTGGCAGGCATGGCCCCGTGGTGTGGAGCCAATCATCTCCAAGCTCTCACACAGGTGCTTTAACCATGGGGAGTTGCTTCCCAGTTACACCCTGAGTCGAAGTCACTCCTATACCCCTGGCTCAAAGCATGGCCACAGTTGTTTAACATATCCATGAAACCGGTTAAAGGTTATAGACATGTTAAATGACCATGCCAGAGGTTAGCTGCAAAGCTGTTGCTGTGCAAAACAGCTGTCAATGGCCTTGCTCCATGTGTCCCATCCCCCAGCTCAGACTGGTGGAGTGAGGACATCATATATATATCTTTCTAATGTTTCCTGGATACCTTGAGTTCTGGACCCCATTACAAATCCCTATTTGGGGCCCCCCTGTTGGCTGCACCCTGTTACAATCTGAATCACCTGCGGAAGACAGTTCACGCTCTCACCAACTTCTGGCTCCGTGGTGAGAACAATCCTGCAGCCTAGTGGACATCGGGCCTCCTGGTCAGTGCTCTCATCTTCCTTTGGGGTGTTTCTCCACCTGCTGCCGAGGGCAGCCTTCACCGGAGGGGTGGGGTCCTCAGAGTGTTCTGTTCTCCCACGTGGAAACGCAAGGGACCAGGGAGATTCCTTCTAGCTCCCTCTTTAGTTCATCAGCTCAGGATATTCCAGCTTGGCACATCTTTGGCCAAGCAGAACAACAAACAAACTCATTCTACCAAGACTTTGCATCTTAGACCCGGGGACCAAACACAGAGGAAACAGAAATGGCTGGCACGTGTTCACTCACTCAGAGCAGAGCCCTTGGCTCTGTGGCGCAGGCACTCTTGGGGGCCGCCTGTTGCCCGCTGCCTGGAGGCCTGCCGAGGGCCCTAGACTCTCTCCCACGGTTTTCCGCAATGTGCTCTTCCTAAGTGGTCAGAGTAGGCTGCTGGTGCTTGCAGCTAAAGAATCGTAGTGGACACGCATGAAGGGTGAGAAGCTAAACCATAACTGGTTATTTTGTAAATCCAAAAAATCTGTTCAATCCCATTCTGTCATGACATTTGTGTAAAATTTGAATCTTTAAACTAAAAATATAATGCAAATATGTAATGTAAATTATATATAAAATGTCACCACATAGTGTGTATATACTATTTTATATATTATTTGTAAGCCTATTTTTTTTCAAAATTAAAAACAAAACTAGGAATGGATAGAAAAAATGATCCTACCATTCCAGCACAACTATTTTATGTTTGCATTTTCCCTTGTAGTTTGAGACAACATACATGTTTTTATTTATCTGATGCTTTTCAACATTTTAAAACTTCACTTTCTGCCCTGGGGGGTATGGCTCAGTGGATTGAGTGCTGGTCTGTGAACCAAAGGGTTGCCACCTGTTCGATTCCCAGTCAGGGCACATGCCTGGGTTGTGGGACTGGTCCCCAGTAGGGGGCGTGTGGGAGGCAACCACACACTCATGTTTCTGTCCCTCTCTTTCTCTCTCCGTTCCCCTCTCTCTAAAAATAAATAAATAAGTCTTTAAAAAAAACCCAGACCAACTTTCTCCCCTATCAGCGGACTGAAGGTGAGGGGAAAGCACACGGTGTGGTAGTTTACAAAAATACTTCTTCGAGGAAAAAAAATTTCATTAAAGAATTTGAACTCCATTGAGATGAATCACTGTTCCCCAAATGGTCTGCCTTGTTGGTTCAAAAAACTGTTATCTTTTCTGTTCTCTCAGTCAATTATTATTATTATTTTTTTTACTAAGATTGAGTAACAAAAGAGTATTTGTAGTTGAAAGATACTGATATGAACTTGCCTAGCAAGCTTTAAAGAAAGGAGCTATTTGCCTAATGCACATGGTTTGGGTGCAAAGAGATGGTGTTCGTCACCTGGCTGGGTGCCCGTGTGCTTGAACGCAGTACGTCGGCTCGGCTGGCAGAGAACAAAGAGTGAAGGAAGGAGTAACTGGCTGTGTTGGCTTTGCGGTGCGAGGGCTGAACTGGAACAAGTCTGACGCTCTTGCATTTATTCCTCATTTGTCATGGGCCGTAGAGGAAATGCAATTCTCTTAGTTTACCATGTATGACCCCTAATTTATCCGCTGTCTGCTTTCCTGAGACACGGAGTGACTGTTTAATAAGGGCACGGGACGCTTTAATCCCTGCTCCTTTTCTGGATAGTGGGAGCCTGGAAAAGCTGTGTGACTCCTCCGAGCATTGATGCCTCATCAGTCTGTTCTTTTCGCTCCTGTTGGCTTCGCATTTTTCATCTGTAACATAGGGGGACTAGGTTTGAAAAATTAATAGTTGTATAATGTGTGTCTTCTGGGAGACTCAGAACCACCCTGAAAAGTAGGTGAGGCAAGAATGGTCATCAATTTCCAAGTAAAGAAACTGGTGCTAGTGAGCTTATCCAACTTGTCCTGAATCTTTTAGAAAGTGGTTGAGAAGGGACTCAGGTACAAAACCCCAATGTATCAGTTATCTGCTACATAGCAAATTTTCTTAAAACTAAACAGCTTTAGAAGAACTTACCATGTTTGCCTGGCTGGGTGGCTCAGTTGGTTGGAGCATCGTCCTATACACCAGAAGGTTGCGGTTTTGATTCCTGGTCAGGGGTAACACAGGAGGCAACCGATCAGTGTTTCTCTCTCTCCCATCTCCGCTTCCTGTCTCTCTAAAATCAATAAACATTTCCTCAGATGAAGATTAAAAGGAAAATTCAAAGTTTCTGTGAGCCAGAATCTGGAGCCAGCTGAGCTGGTGGTTCTGGGTCAGAGTCTCTCAAGCTTTGCTGGCACTTCAGACTCACCCAGAGGCTCACCTGGAGGAGGACAGGCTTCCAGAGACACTCATGTCGTAGGTGTAGGTTTCAGTGCCTCCATGGCTGTTGGCTGGAGAGCAGTTTTCCACCACATGGGCACCTCTGAAGACTGCCTGGGCCTCCTGAGCACCGGGCAGCTCACCGCCCCCAGAGGAGGCGGCCTGAGCCTGTGTGCACGGGGGAAGAACGTGCCCACGACAGGAGCTTCAGTGTTGCATAGCCCAGTCTCAGAAGGGATGTGCCATCGCTCCTGCCATGCGCCATTGCTTTTCACAAACTAAGCCTGGCGGGATGTCCGAGGGTGTGAAGATGAGGAGACAGTGATTGTTGGGAGCCACCTTGGAGGCTGACTACCATGTTCTGCCACGCTACCATGTGTTCACATTTTTAAAAAGATTTTATTTCTAGAGAGGGGAAAGCAGGGAGAAAGAGAAACATCGATCGGTTGTCTCTGGTACCTGCCCTGACTAGGGACCAAACCTGCAACCAGATACGTGCCCCATCTGGGAATCAACCTGCTGACCTTTTGCTTTGCAGAATGAAACCCAGCCAACTGAGTCACACTGGTCAGGGTCACGTATACACATCTTAAAACACATCATTTAGATCAGGGGTATCAAAGTCATTTTTACTGGGGGCCACATCAGCCTCATGGTTGCCTTCAAAGGGCCGAATGTAATTTTAGAACTGTGTAAATGTAACTACTCCTTAACAGTTAAGCGAGAGCTCGGAGCTGCTGCTGGGTAGAAACAAGGTGTCAGGCTGGATAAAACAAGGTGGAGGGCTGGATTCCACCCGCAGGCCTTGTGTTTGCCACCTGTGATTTAGATGATAGCCTAGAGTCAGTAAATCTCAGCAAAGAGATAAAGAACCAAGTGGAAATTTTAGAACTGAAAGATACAGTAACTGAAATTAAAACTTTTCTGGATGGGTTCAGCAGCAGAACAGAGTAGACAGAGGGAAGAATCAGTGAACTTGAAGGGAGAACAGTGTAAAGAAGCAGTTAAACATAGATCCTACAGCCAATGGACAGAAAATACAGAAGACAGAACCATGCCGCTCAGCACTTCAGAGATGCAATCAGCAAGATCCAGCCTGTGAGAGACCCCTCAGGACACACAGCTGTCTCCTCATCTAATCCATTCCGATGTGGAAAGCACACGTGGGGAAACTGGAATTGAGATGGAAAAGACATCCGCCCGCCGGGATGTGTGCTTTATTTATATTCTGATGGCAGCAGCAAATGTAAAAATAAAACACATACAGTGTTTATGAGGTCATTGGAAATTTGAACATTGGAGGTTTGACGATATTTAAAGAATTGTTCACCTTTGTTAGGTTTTATACTCAATGTTATGGTAATTAATTACGTCCCTATCTTTATGAGCTGTGTGCTCAGTGGGTGCAGATGAAACGATGTTTGGCATTTGTTTCAGACAATGTGGGGCAAGCGAAGTGGGAGGGACCCACACAGGTGGACCAGAGCGGACACTGTGACCACAGCTGGAGGCATGCCCATGGGGGGCTGTCGCCGTGTTCCATCCCTCCCACCCCATGGATGTCGGAAGCTCTCCAGAATTTAAAGTGAAGACAGAAGCCATCGCTCTGATTCATGAGGCTCAGTTGGTTGGGTGCTGCTCCACAAAGCAAAAAGCCACCAGTTCGATTCCCAGTCAGGGCACAGGCCTGGGTTGTGGGTTCAGTCTCTGGTCGGGGCATGTATGAGAGGCAACTGATCCATGTTTTTTACATCGATGTTTCTCTTCCTCTCTTTCTCCCTCCCTTCCCCTCTCTCTAAAAATAAATAAAGTCTTTTCTTAAAAGAGACCATTTTGTCTTCTTCATGAAACTGATCATCTGCCCCTTCACCCTTGCAGGAAACTGGAAGTTTGTTTTGCAGTTGGGTAGAAAAGGTCTCTGTACTGGGATAAGCTGGGCAGAGTGAAAGCAGATTTATCAGGCTGAACGCAGGGGATTAAGTAAATCGCGTAAGCCATGGTGAGCTCCTCATCCCGTGCCCCACTGGGGAAATGGGGTGCTGCCAGCCAGGTTCAGTCCTCCAGGCAGAGGACTAGAATGTCCTCATCTGGGGAAGCTGGCCATCCCAAGAGGAACGACCTAAAGATGCTAATGTGGTGGGTTCCATGAGGAAACAACCCAGCCAGATAACCCCAGGCTCACAGAGCTTCTGATCAGCAACTAGTGCCTCAGCCTCAAATGCGCAAACCAACAACTGCCAGACATCTGAGGAAGGCCTCTGACATAACAGAGATGAGAAGAAATGGCCTGGCAGGGATTTGGGAGCAACGCCCAGCAAAGAAAAGGAAAAGGAAAAAACAATCCTACATACTCGAGAGAGAAGATATCACTTCGATGAAGCAAAAGTAGGTAAGATCTCCCACAAAGAAGAGCAAAAAGATCAAGAAAAACAAAATAGAAAAGATGAGATTATATAAGATGGGGCAAAAGTAGGTTTATACCGTGAATATGGGAAACACAGAGTTCATTTTTATACTGTTATTTCCTAATTATTGTATTATTTTTCATACAAACAACGGTAAACCTACTTTTACACCATCCTGGAGTCCAAGATTTCCACAATCTGAAGAGACGCATTCCAGAAGTAGAGAATAAAAAAAATAATGGAGGAAAGAAAATGATCAAAGTTGTAATTTGAGAGCATTTCCCAAAGCTGAAGAAAACATTTCCAAATTTAAAAGATCCAATGAGTGGCCCAGGAAAATGGGTAGAAATTAACCTATCCAAAGCACACCACTGCCAAATTTCAAAACTCTGGTGAAAGAAAAGAGCCTACAATTTTTCAGAGAGTACAAGCAATTCACATACAAAAGTTCAAGAATTAAAATGACTTTCTTCGTACTCAGCTGCCAGTCAAGAAACCTTTTATCACATACATAGGGTCCCCGGTTCACTAGTCTATTTATGGGGGAATCCTAATGGGAATACATAGATGTGTGTGCACAGGAAACCCGAACCAATTATCCAGAAAAATCAACCCAGGCTCCCCTTCTTAAATATGCAGGATCAGGCACAAGAAGAAAACCAGACTGATAAAAGAGAAAGACAAAGATAAATAAGACAACTACCCCAGAAGAAACACATAATTCAGAGAAGCTAGGGGGAATTAGCTCTCTAATTTATATGCTCAACAAACTTGAGAACGTAGATACTGAAGCCATAACACAAGAATATGCTATGAAGCAGGAACAATCTCAGAAATTAAATACTTGTCAGAAAAAAATAAGAAAGAGGGTTTAAAGCTAAAGGTAAGTAATCTTTCAGAATGCAGACCAGAATGTTACAAACAGATAAAGTTGGGAGGAAAATAAGGGACAGGATTAAGTCAGGCAGTCCACCATCTGAGTGCCTTGAAGTTCCCAAAAAGACTAAGGAGAAAACACAGGGAAAGACATTATCAAAGAAATCATAAAACTTATTAGAATTGAAGGAATCATCTCTAAGTTGAAGGACTCACTAAATGCCAATCAGAACAAATGAGTAAGAGATTAATGCCTACCTCCAATGCTGTGAAATTTCAGAACACCAAGAATAAACAGAAGATCCTAAAAGTTTGCAGACAGAAAAAATGTTACCAGCGAAAGAATGAGATGTAATTGACATCAGACTTTCTTTGGGGATACTGAATGCTAGAAGATAGTGGATGGGTGCCTCTTAAATTCTGAGGGAAAATTATTTAGAACTGATGACAGCTACGTGATTAGGTCTGTCCAGAGAAAGTCCGGCCATTGTTCATATAACGAGGGCAGTCCGCACAACATCTATGTCACTGAAGTCAAGGAGAGTGGACTGGAATGCACATGCCTGAACAACAATGACTTCACTGTACTAGTCAGTGGGTGGTAGACACCACTGAGTGGGCATGGATACTGCGTGGCCATCACATTCAGAATGATTGAGTGAGTGGAGCAATAATCTGCATCAAATTTTGCATTAAGCTTGAACATTCCTCCATGAAAACCATTTGGATGAGGCACAAGGCTGCAGCTATGGGTAATAGCTTCATCACGACAACGTGCCTGCTCATGAATCATGGCTCATGCAGAGTTTTTTTTGTGAAACATCAAATCACCCAGGTGACTCAGCCCCCCTACAGCCCAGATTTAGTGCCCTGCAACTTCTGGCTTTTCCCGAAACTAAAATCACCTTTGGAAGGGAAGAGATTTCAGACTGTCGATGAGATTCAGGAAAATATGATGGGGTAGCTGATGGTGATTGGAGAACTGTGTGAGGTCCTAACATGCCTAGTTTGAAGGGGACTGGGGCATAATTGTCCTAATACAATGTTTCTTGTATCTTGTGTCTTCTTCAAAAAATGTTTCTCTTTTTTATGTCACATGGTTGAATACCTTCTGGATAGAACTTGTATAAGGTATAATAATCATAGTTATTATACTCAGAATGATGTAAACTCAGAATGATATTATACTCAGAAGATATAAACTCAGAATGATTACCTTTCAAGGACTTTCTAAGTAAGCTACCTGAGAATGTACTCCATCAAAAAAGAATGAAAACAATCTACCCCCTGCTGAAAAAAAGAGAAACACGTAACATACAAGAAATGGTGGAACCAACCCATAGGTCCAGTGAAAATTGGTCCCAAGGTAAGAGTTGTGCAGTGAGGCTGGAAAGTTGTTTGTTCTGTTTTAGACCAGAAAGGCAGGGAGCCCCAGGTAGAATGTCCTCAACCAGAGGAATGAAATGGATCCAAGTAACGGAATAACAGAATCCAGGTGATGTTAATGACATGATGAAGAAAACACGTCTGTTTCTTCCACCAATAAGAAGAAAGTAAGGCACTTAGAAGTAACAGGGGGAAAATTGTGTAAGAAACTCATGGCCAAACATGAAGTAAACCAAAGTACGGTAGACTGTGATTTAAAAAAAAAATTCTTTTCAGTTACAGTTTACATTCAATATTATTTTGTATTAGTTCCAGGTGTGCAGCATAGCAGTTCAGCAATCATATACTTTACAAAGTGTTCCCCTGATACTTTCAGTTCCCACCTGGCACCAGACGTAGTTATTACAATATTGTTGACTCTATTTCCCTTGCTGTACTTGGTATGATTTTGATCTTGATTCTAAAACAATCAATTCACAGAACCAACAGACAGAATGGGGAGGCCAACTCTGCATGCTGAAGAGAACGTGAATGTCGTTACCCTTGACATTGTCAAAGTTCAGCCGACAGACATGAAGGTGGGAGAGTGGAGGAGAAGTAGAAGTAGGGGATCAGTCTCTGCATCTAACTAGGAGGGATGGCAAGTTACAGGCTGACAGGAGAGTAAACACAGGTTCAAAAAGATATTTAAAAGTACAAATAGCCCCGGCCAATGTGGCTTAGTTGGTTGGAGCATTGGCCTGTAGACGGAAAGGTTGTGGGTTTGATTCCTGGTCAGGGCACATACTCAAGTTGTGGGTTTGATCCTCGGTTGGGGCACGTATGAGAAGGTAACCAATTGGTGTTTCTCTCTCTCCCTCCCTCCCTTCCTCTCTCTTTAAAAGAAATGAAAAAAATGTCCTCTGGTGAGGCTAAGAAATTTTTTTAAGTACAAGTAGAAGAACCACAAATAACTACAAAAATGGAGGCAGGAGGAGGGAGGTGTTAGCTACCCAAGTCCTTGTCTTTCAGAATGGGGAGCCAATGGATAATGTCTTAAATTGGTGAAGCAAGAAATATCAGTGTATATATGCTATTATCTGTAATAATATTACATATCTGGTAGTATCTGTATGGAAAAAAGTTTTGGGAACCTCTTCACCCAACTGTCAACCTCTGGCTGGGTGATCGCATAGAGGGAATTCAAGTTTTGTCACTAGCAGTTTTTAGTAATAATAAGAAATATAAAAGCCCTCAAAGACATTAGAATTATATAATCTCGTGGTGTACTGTATGCCTGTGGATGTGAATCCCAAATTCCTGAAGCATGACCACATACAATGAAAGTCTGACGAACAACCCGGGAGCCGCCCGTTGTGAAAGGGCGTGTCAGTGTGCGGGTCTTCCCCGTAGAGTCAGCATCTTCTCGTTCGTTTTGGGTGAATTTGAGTGAGAAAATACTCCATATCCCTGATTTGCTTGTTGTTGAGAAATGTGATTGTTTAGAGAACTTTGAAGTGGTTTTGGTTGGTGGGGTACCATAACATTTAAGAGTTGTTAAAAATTATGGGAACTTTAATAAAAAATATATATATTTAAATATATTTTATTGACTATACTATTACAGTTGTCCCATTTCTCCCCCATCATTCCCCTCTACCCTGCACACCCCCTCCCACCCACATTCCCCCCTTTAGTTCATGTCCATGTGTCATAAGTTCTTTAGCTTCTACATTTCCCACACTATTCTTGCCCTCCCCCTGTCTATTTTCTACCCACTGTCTATGCTACTTATTCTCTGTACCTTTTCCCCCTCTCTCCTCCTCCCATGCCCCTGTTGCTTACCCTCCATATGATCTCCATTTCTGTGGTTCTGTTCCTGTTCTAGCTGTTGGCTTAGTTTGCTTTTGTTTTAGGTGTTGTTCTTAATAGCTGTGAGTTTGCTGTCTTTTCACTGTCATATTTTTGATCTTCTTTTTCTTAGGTAAGTCCCTTTAACATTTCATAGAATAAGGGCTTGGTGATGATGAACTCCTTGAACTTGACCTTATCTGAGAAGCACTTTATCTTCCCTTCCATTCTAAGTGAAAGCTTTGCTGGAGAGAGCAGTTTTGGATGTAGGTCCCTGCCTTTCAAGACTTCAGATACTTCTTTCCAGCCCTTTCTTGCCTGGAAGGTTTCTTTTGAGAAATCAACTGACAGTCTGATGGGAACTCCTTTGTAGGTGACTGTCCCCTTATCCCTTGCTGCTTCTAGAATTCTCTCCTTCATTTTAATCTTGGCTAATGTAATTACGATGTGCCTTGGCGTGTTCCTCCTTGGGTCCAACTTCTTTGGGACTCTCTGAGCTTCCTGGACGTCCTGGTAGTCTATTTTCTTTGCCAGATTGGGGAAGTTCTCCTTTATTATTTGTTCCAATAACTTTTCCACTTGTTGCTCTTCTACTTCCCCTTCTGGGACCCCTATAATTTGGATGTTGAGATGTTTAAAGATGTCTCAGAGGTTCCTAAGCCTCTCCTCATTTTTTTGAATTCTTGTTTCTTTCTTGTTTTCTGTTTGGTTGTTAGTTTCTTCCTTCTGGTCCACTCCATTGATCTGAGTCCCAGTTTTCCTCCCATCTCTATTGGTTCCCCATGCGTTTTCCTTTATTTCATGTATTGTAGCCTGCATTTTTTCATCTAATTTGTGCGCAAAATCAACCAATTCTGTGAGCATCCTGATCGCTAGGGCTTTGAACTGTGCATCTGATAGGTTCGCTATCTCTTAGTTGCTTAGAGGAATTGGCTTTGGGGCTTTGATTTGTTCTCCGGTTTGAGCCATTTTGGTGTTTTTTTGTTTCTTTTTTTGGTCTAGTCTTGGCTGTTATGTAGTGAGTGGGGGAGCCTTAGGCGTTCCCCAGGGTGGGGCAGCCCAGTTGCTGGGTAGAGACGCTGTATGGGGGGTGGGGTCCAAGAGGGAACAATGGCGTTTGTTCTGCTCTCTTGCGGATTCCAGTCCCTTCTGCCACTTCCCCTTCACCTGGATTATCTGTGCGTGAATGTGGGACCACCTGGTCAGCCAGCTGCCTTGCGTGGCCTCACTGGGTTTGCACAGTTGCCACCCAGTGCCCAGTGTCCGCTAGCCGCCACCTGCACACCTGGGAACTGCCAGCAGCTGCTGCCTGCGTGCCCGGGTCTGCATTTCCACTTTTTCCTGCTGCAACTCCACCCCTTTTACTGGTCTGGATGAATGGTTGTTCGACTTCCGTACAGTTCAATTTTCTATCAGTTCTGATTGTTTTCTTGTTTCTAAATATTTGTTGTCCTTAATTTTGGTTGTGAGAGGAGGCACAATGTGTCCACCTATGCCTCCATCTTGGCCGAAAATAATAAAATATATATTTTAAAAAATTATGGAAACTTTTATTTATAAAGTCCTGGTCACCACCTGTGCGTGCAGCTGAGGGAGTACACGAAGGAAACGAAAGTCTCTCTGGGAGGTCGCAGGTTGCAAACACTGTAGATCAAGAACGATCACTGATACGACACATTTACAAACTGTTTTCACACACACACATAGTCTTCCATACCAGTAATGCCTGTAATGACAGTTCGATGTTGATATTGCATCTATTTTATGGAAGAAGAAACTGAAGCTCAGAGATTTAAGGGGCTTGTCTGTGATCATGTAGCCAGGAGACAGGAGAATTTCAGCACCTTTGCTGATGCTACCTCAGCCCCATTTCTGTCCCTGAAGCAGCGATGGCCGGGGAACCCACTGCTCTGGGGTTCATCCTGGCTCTGGGACTTTTAGTTCCCTGTGCATCCGAGGGGAGTAAACGAATGTTGTTATAGTTGATGACATGTCTCTAGTTTTGAGGAAAGGTGGGGAAAGTAACATTCCGGCAATGAAGAAATCAGAATCCAAAGGAAGCTTGAAAGCGGTTTTTATGGGACTTCCCCAGAAGGATTTCCAAGGAGCACACCTACCCTAATAACCCCAGTATACACAGACTGGGGCTTTCTCTCTGCCCCCGGGGCATAAATCCAGCTTTCTGCATAGAGTGTCTCTTCTCCTGTCAAAACCCCAGGAATGTTCTAATCAGAGTGATCTAAGGTCAAGGTGGCAACTCTCTTTTGAACTCCCTGAGAAGAAGAGAAATAGCTATTTGGCAAAACAACTTAGTGCTACCCAAACACCGCATCCCAGGCGACTGGCAGGCGCATCACTTTCCTGAGTCATTCATGGCTGGCACCCATCTCCCGACACCCCCTCTTCCCTCCCACTCCTGTAGGAGTCATTCTGCAGAGGAGCACCTCCAGGGAGTGGGAACTCCTTCAGGGAAGGCTGCGTCACCCTGGGCTCCACGAAACACCTCTAATGAGATGTTCCCTTTTGTCAAGGAAGGCTTCTGAGACCAGCCCATCATTATCAAAATATTCCATTCAGATGCAGTGTGGTTTATTTAGGATAACAATGAACATTCGAGTCTCTTAATTTTCATCGATGGGTTGAGACTCCAACCATAATTCATACATTCAACTGCCGCAAGCACAGTCTTTCTTCTCCACAGCCAGCACTTCCCTCAGGGAAGATCAAACCTCTCCGGCTTGACCCCAGGACTCTCTCTGGTCAGAGGTGCGGTCGTCCTGTCCGGTGCTGAGTTAAGACGTCACTGACTTTGCTCTTGAGCAAATGGCAATGACTGCATTTATTGTACCTCTAAGTGACAAGCTAAGGTGAAAACTCACAGCAGGAATACATGCGGCTTGTGGAGAAAGCTGCTTGACCCTTTTAAAAAGCAAAGGTTGGGGGCTGCCTTATGAGACATGAAGTGACCGACCACCTGTCCCAAGTATCTGGAAATTGGTGATGCTCCTGAACTAATCACTGCTGATTTTTCAACCTCTTTACAAATTTGCTGCTTAAAACATGGGGCAAAAAAATGCTCAGCTGGCAGTCACCTTCCGCAGGGTCCAGAGGAAGTAGCTGAACCCTTCCCACTGACGCCAACAATGTATCCGTGTCCACGAGAAAGGGGGGCTTTCAGCCTGGCTCTTCTGCCTCATTTTAGTGATTTGCTTGTATGTGGATCCCCACTACTAGATGTGAGCCACAAAATGCAGGGGCCACACCTAACGGACCTTTGGAAATTCTCTGCCAGCCCTGACTGGTATGGCTCCGTCGGCTGGGCGTCGTTCGAAAAGCAGAATGTGGCCAGTTTGGTTTGATTCCCAGTCAGGGCGCATGCCTGAGCTGTGGGCCGGTCCCCGGTTGGGGCGCAGTCAAGGGACAAGTGATCAATATTTCTCTCCCTCTCTTTTTCCCTACCTTCCCCTCTCTCTAGAAAGGAATAAATAAAATCTTAAAAAAAAATTCTTTGCCAGACAACTTGATTCAAAAATGGGCAAAGGACTTAAAGAGACCTTTCTCCAAAGACCTTACCATATACAAATGGCCGAGAAGCACATGAAAAGATGCTAAAGGTCATTAGTCATTGGGAAATGCAAATAAAAACCACAGTGAGGTAGCACTTCACACCCACGAAGGTGGTTACTATCACAAAAGAAGAAAGGAAAAACCAAGAAGAAAACCAGCTACAGCAGGCATGCGGAGACACCGGAACTCTTGTGCACTGTGGGTGGGAATGTAGAATGTCTCAGCAATTAAAAACAGAACTACCTTATGATCCCACAGTCCCACTTCTGGGTGCTCGTCCAAAGGAACTGAAAGCAGGGTCTTCAAGGGATATTTGAACACACAGGGTTCATAGCAGCATTATTCTTAGGAGCTAAAAGGTGGAAGCGCCCCAAGTTTATCGACAGATGAATGGATAAGCGAAGGGTGGCCTATCTATACAATTTAGCCTTAAAAAGGAAGGAGATTCTGGAATACTTTATAGCATAGATAAACCTTGAGGACATCATGTTAGGTGAACTAGACCAGTCACAGAAAAATAACTAGTGTATCATTCCATCTCTGTAAGATAGCTCCAGCAGTCAAATTCCCAGGGACAGCAGCAGGATGGGGGCTGCTGGGGCTGGGGGGAGGGAGGCATGGGAGTGAGTGCTCGGCGGGGGCAGCGCTGCAGCGTCACGGGATGAGCAGAGGTTGGAGACGGGAGACGTTGGAGCCCGACATCATGGGTGTGCCGAATACCACTGCCGTTGCACGTAAAGGTGGTTAGGATGGTCACTTCCGGGTTACCTATATTTTGTTACAGTAAAACAATTGGAAAACAGCCAAACTACATCAAGAATGCCTGTAGATCAGTAAGAAAGACAGAAAATCCCATAGAAAAAATGGATTAAAAAAAAAACACACACAACAAACTAAAAAACGCCTGAAACCTTGTACATGCACATCAGAAAAGGGATTCCAAGTAGCCAAAGAAATACACTAGTGGTAATCAGGAAATGCAATTTAACACAATGTTTACATTAGCCCCAAACTGGAACAATCCAAATGTCCATGAATGGATAAACTGATATATCATCATCCAATAGAATACTATACAAACAATACAAATACATGAACTATAGCCATGATCCCCAAATACAGATAAATCTCAAAAAGATGATGTTGCATTTTTTTTCAAAATGCAAAATAGTGGACATTGCACAGTTCCCTTTGTAGGAAGTTCAAAAAGACACAAAACTGTTCGCTTAGGGATTCATACCTAATAGGTAACATTATGAATAAAAGCAAAGATGTGGTTGCAGTAAGAGTCGGGGTGGGGAGAGGCCCGACGCAGGGCCCTTCCGGGCTGGTAACGTTTTATTCCCTTACCTTTTGGTGAATGCACAGGAGTTTCGCTTTTCTGTAAATGTGCCACATTTCACAACAAAAAATTGTTAATAGCACATAAAATTCCTTGTGCATTAGCACATTAATAAAGGCTCAATGTTCTACAGTACAATAAAAAGGGAAAGTGAACTCGTATTATACATTAGTACATGTAAATGACAAAGCAGTGTTTTCTAAAATACAATGCCTGGGGAGAAAAAATTGAAGTCTTTTTTTTTCTCCTCTTTATTCCCCTCCACTCTGTATCCCGCCTCCTACCAGCATTCCCTCCCCTTAGTTCACACCCATGGGTTGTACGTGTAAGTTCTTTGGCTTCTCCATTTCCTATACTGTTCTTAACCTCCCCCTGTCTATTTTGTACCTACCATTTATGCTTTTTATTCCCTGTACCTTTTCCTCCATTCTCTTCCCTCCTTCTCCCCACTAATAACCCTCCACGTGATCTCCATTTCTGTGATTCTGTTCCTGTTCTAGCTGTTTGCTTAGTTTGCCTTTGATTTTGATTTTGTTTCTTTTAGGTTCAGTTGTTGATAGTCGTGAGTTTGTTGTCAGTTTACTGTTCACAGTTTTGATCTTCTTCTTTTGCTTAGGAGAGTCCCTATAACATTTCATATAATGAGGACTTGGTGATGATGGACTCCTTTAACTTGACCTTATCTGGGAAGCACTTTATCTGCTCTTCCATTCTAAATGATAACTTTGCTGGAGAGAATAATCTTGGATGTAGGTCCTTGCCTTTCATGGTTTTGAGTACTTCTTTCCAGCCCCTTCTTGCCTGCAAGGTTTCTTTTGAGAAATCAGCTGACAGTCTTATGGGAACTCCTTCGTAGGTAATTGTCTCCTTTTCTCTGGCTGCTTTTAAGATTCTCTCATCTTTAATCTTGGGTAATGTAATTATGATGTGCCGTGGTGTGTGTTTCCTTGGGTTCAACTTCTTTGGGACTCTCTGAGCTTCCTGGACTTCTTGGAAGTCTATTTCCTTTGCCAGATTGGGGAAATTCTCCTTCAGTATTTGTTCAAGAAGGTTTAAATCTCTTGCTCTACCTCTTCTCCTTCTGGCACCCCTATGACTCGGATGTTGGAACATTTAAAGTTCTCACAGAGGTTCCTAAACCTCTCCTCATTTTTTTTTTTTTTTTGAATTCTTGTTTCTTTGTTCTCTTCCTTCTGGTCCAAATTGTTGATCTGAGTCCCGGTTTCCTTCCCTTCACTGTTGGTTCCCTGTATATTTCTCTTTATTTCACTTTGCATGGCCTTCACTTCTCCCTCTATTTTGTGACTGTACTCACCCATTTCTGTGAGCATCCTGATTACGTGTGTTTTGAACTCTGCATCTGATAGGTTGGCTATCTCTTTGTTGTTTAGTCCTTTATCTGGAGCTTTGGTCTGTTCTTTCATTTGGGCCATATTTCTTTGTCTCAGTGCAGCTGTTACATTGTAAGGGGCAGAACCTTAGGGTTTCAACAGGGCAGGGCAACCCATGTAGCTGTGTTGTGGAGCTGTGTGTGGGGGAGAGGTTCCAGAGGGAACAATGCCACTTGCTCGGCTCTCACTGGCTTTCAGTTACTTCCCCTACCACCAACAAGCAAACTGGGCCCTTCTAGTGCTGATTTCTGGGTGGGTGGGTGTGTGTACGTTCTAAGACTCTATGGGTCTCTCCAAGGAACTCTCCTGCGAGGCTGGGAGTTTCTCCCACTGCCACAACCCCCACCGGTTTCTTCAGTCTGAGGTTTTGAGGCTTTATTTTCCCACACTGGAACCCTGTTTTGCACGGTCTGTCTTGCTCCCTTGTTGTTCCTCCCAGTTAGCCGCATAGAATGTGGGACTGCTTGCTACGCTAGCTGTGGCCTTGCCCACCCAGTCCTCCAGCCGCCACCTTGCCGCAAGTCCTCTCTGCCCTGGCTGCCCATCTCTGCCCATCCTACTGGTCTGGATGAATGTTTCTTCTTTAACTCCTTGGTTGTCGAACTTCTATACAGTTCAATTTTCTGGAAGTTCTGGTTACTTTTTGTTTTTAAATTTGTTATTGTCCTTCTATTGGTTGTGCCAGGAGGCAAAGTGTGTCTAGAAGAAGGATTACCTCCTTCTTGGCTGGAAGTCAAAAAATTGAAGTCTTAAAGCTGTTTTGTGGCCTAAGTCCCATGCATCCTGGAGATCCTGGGCAGACAGAAGACGGATGCAGGTTGGAGAGACAGGCAGACACAGTATTGGCCTTTGGCGCACCACAGTGCTATGACAGGCACCGAAAACCAGATGGGCCTGGACCTTAGACAGCTATCCTCGAAAAGTCTTTATCATGTTCAGTTAGTTGGAATAGAAGCTAATAATTATATAGCAGCCCTTTCTCCCACAAACCAGAACCCAAAATTAACTTAATTTGTTTACAGTCATGCCTTTAAGTAATGAGATACGGCTCCCACCCCCTTCAGGACTCAGGGAATCTTTGTCACTTTCATCTGCACTCGTTTCTATTTTTTGCATAACCAGGGTAAGATTAGAGCCTCCCTGGATCTCAGCAGAAAAATGAATCTGAATTAAACGCTGGGCAGATTGCGTAGAGCAATGATTCAGTTACCGATGTAGTGCAGCTGTAGGACTAGGGAACTGGGTCAGCTCCTTGCCAACAGAAGTATGGTTAATATTTGCCACAGATGGGCACACAATGCAGCTCTTTTGTGGTCACTAGTGCAAGTGTGTGTGATTCGTGAGTTTTCCAGTTTGTTTTCTTAAATCACAGACTTCCTTCCATCTTTCCTCTCATTAGGCTGCCTCCATCTTCACATTGGAGTCAGCATGTGCTTGGAGAACTAAAACCTGAACTCTAAATTATTGGTATCAGTTCAATCAGGTTATAGGAAACGTTCATCTGCTGCCCTCCTTCTCCCGTCACATCCCTGAGACAGGCATGAGTTGCTAGGGGCTGTTCAGTTCTCTTCCGATCAGGGAGAAAGCCCTACTTGTGTGTAGTGTGGGCAGGAGGCAGGGCCCCGGTTCTTACAACAAAAGCAAAACGGGTTTCATCTTCCCTTCTTGCTGTCCCCAGGCCATCAGGGCACAGGGCCTGGACTAAACTCAGCCAGCTGGGGACTCCTTCCAGAGCTCACATTCTGTTTTAAAAACTTTTAAAAAAAGATTTCATTTATTTTTAGAGAGAGGGGAAGAAAGAAAGAAAGAGAGGGAGAGAAACATTGATATGTAGGAGAAACATTAATTGGTTGCATCTCGCATGCCCCCAACCGAGGACCTGGCCCACAACCGAGGCATGTGCCCTGCCTGGGAATCAAACTGGCAACCTTTTGGTTCACAGGTCAGCACTCAATCCACTGAGCCACACCAGCCAGGGCAGAGCTTGCAATCTTGAGAGAGTGACTCCAATGTGACAGGACAGATGACATTTATTCCTAGGAGAGCAAAGTGACCTCCTGGCCGTAGGGTTTCTGATAACAGAGTCTGCTCCTTGGCTGTGCAAATGCATTGATCACTGCCCCTTCTCCATCATAAAATCTAGCAAGGAAATTTGACTTTTGGCTAAGATGGAGGCTTACGTAGATACACTTTGCCTCCTTGCACAACCAAAAGAAGGACAATAACAAATTTAAAAACAAAAACCGACCAGAACTGACAGAAAATCGAACTGAAAGGAAGTCAGACAGCCCATGAGTTAAAGAAGAAACATTCATCCAATCTGGTAGGAGGGGTGGAGATGGGCAGCCAGGGTGGAGAGGACACAGAGCAAGGCATCCAGGTGGTCCCACATTTGCGTGCAGATAAGCTGGGAGGAATAACTGGGGAGTGAGACAGAGAGTACAACCCAGGGTTGTAACAGCTGTACCGAGACAAAGAAATATGGCCCAAATGAAAGAACAGACCAAAGCTCCAGATAAAGGACTAAACAACAAAGAGATAGCCAACCTATCAGATGCAGAGTTCAAAACACACGTAATCAGGATGCTCACAGAAATGGGTGAGTACAGTCACAAAATAGAGGGAGAAGTGAAGGCCATGCAAAGTGAAATAAAGAGAAATATACAGGGAACCAACAGTGAAGGGAAGGAAACCGGGACTCAGATCAACAATTTGGACCAGAAGGAAGAGAACGAAGAAACAAGAATTCAAAAAAAAAATGAGGAGAGGTTTAGGAACCTCTGTGAGAACTTTAAACGTTCCAACATCCGAGTCATAGGGGTGCCAGAAGGAGAAGAGGTAGAGCAAGAGATTTAAACCTTCTTGAACAAATACTGAAGGAGATACAATCTGGCAAAGGAAATAGACTTCCAAGAAGTCCAGGAAGCTCAGAGAATCCCAAAGAAGTTGGACCCAAGGAAACACACACCACGGCACATCATAATTACATTATCCAAGATTAAAGATGAGAGAATCTTAAAAGCAGCCAGAGAAAAGGAGACAGTTACCTACGAAGGAGTTCCCATAAGACTGTCAGCTGATTTCTCAAAAGAAATCTTGCAGGCAAGAAGGGGCTGGAAAAAAGCACTCAAAACCATGAAAGGCAAGGACCTACATCCAAGATTATTCTCTCCAGCAAAGTTATCATTTAGAATGGAAGAGCAGATAAAGTGCTTCCCAGATAAGGTCAAGTTAAAGGAGTCCATCATCACCAAGTCCTCATTATATGAAATGTTGTAGGGACTCTCCTAAGCAAAAGAAGAAGATCAAAACTGTGAACAGTAAACTGACAACAAACTCACGACTATCAACAACTGAACCTAAAAGAAACAAAATCAAAATCAAAGGCAAACTAAGCAAACAGCTAGAACAGGAACAGAATCACAGAAATGGAGATCACATGGAGGGTTATTAGTGGGGAGAAGGAGGGAAGAGAATGGGGGAAAGGTATAGAGAATAAGAAGCATAAATGGTAGATACAAAACAGACAGGGGGAGGTTAAGAATAGAATAGGAAATGGAGAAGCCAAAGAACTTATACGTACGACCCATGGGCATGAAGTAAGGTGGGGAATGCTGGTAGGAGGCGGGATACAGAGTGGAGGGGAATAAAGGGGTGAAAAAATGGGACAACTGTAATAATATAATCAATAAAATATACTTAAAAAAAAGGAAAAATTCTAGCGAGGATTTTGTGACCCCCTGAAGTTCTAGTACATCCCATTTTTGCTTCAGTTATTTAGAGTTGTTTTTAACATTCTGGACAAAATATCTTTGCTTTGGGTTTTGTACATCACTGCTCTTTTCCTTTAGTTAGGACAATAGTCAGGTAACTGTATGCTTTCCACCGTGGTTCTGGAACACAAGCCTGCATGAGAATCTCCTGCAACACATGTTCAACACAGGCACAGGGCACCTCCTGAATTGCTGGTGCACTAAGGCTGGGTGGTAACTGAGAATGTGCATGTCTAACCAGGTGGCAAAGCTGCTCTGTGATCACACTTTGAAGGGCCGTTGGTCTGACATATAATAGAGCTTCCTCCAGTGCTGTCCCCAAACTACCAAAAACATTTAGCCAATAAACAATGATTCAGGGTCTTACTTTGAATTTCCTTTGATTTTTTTGAATTTCCTGATTATTGTTGCTTATATATTATAGATGAGACATAATGGATTTGGAGCATTTTAATGTCACTTTTTTGAACCAATAAAAATATTGAAAAATCCTGGAGCAGTAGATCAGAAGCATCGACATCTCCTTTGTTTATTTATTTATTTTTCATTTATTGATTTTAGAGAAAGAGGATGGAAGAGAAAAAGAGAGAGACATCAAATTTTTGTTCCACTTATTTATGCATTCATTGATTGATTCTTATGTCCTGACCGGGGATTGAACCTGCCAACTTTGGTGTATTGGGATGACACTCTAACCAACTGAGCTACCCAGACAAGGCTTTCCTTTGTTTATTTACAATAATATGGTCAGTCCTGCATGTCTTAATTTTTTTTTAATTTGCCTTATTATATTACTAATTGTGTCTTAATTATTTTTTAGAATAATAAATGTAATTGTTTAAAGCACTGCCCATCTAAGTGGGAACTGTTCTCTAAACAAACTTACATTTTTAATAAGTAATAGTTCAATAATTTTCTCATTTTCACTGATGACCTTAGCTGTTTCTGAACTGTGGGGTTCAACTAGGATCTTTAAAGAAAGACTTTTTAAAAGGAAGGAAGGAAGGGAGGGAGGAAGTAAGGAAAGAAAAAGGAAGGAAGAAAAGGAGGAAGGAAGGAATGAAGGAATGAAGGGAGGCAGGCTATTTTTCTATTGTCCCTAATTACCTGGCTGCATATATGTGAAGAAATAATCTGTACCTCAAAGAATTCTACAGCCATAAAACACAGCAACTACCCACCTACCAGGATGGTGAAGAGGATAACAGACAACACTGAACACTGGCGAGGGTGATGAGCAACATTGTTGGTAGGAAAGTAGAACGCTACAGCCACTCTGGAAAGGAGTTTGGCAGTTTCTTATAGAACTAAACATGTAATTTCCAACATGACTCAGCAATTGCACTCTTGGGCATTTATCCCAGAGAAATGGAAAACTTATATTCACACAAAAACCTACACATGAACGTTTGTAGTAGTTTATTTATAATTGCCCCCAAACTGGAGATGGTCCATGTATCCTTCAAAGGGTCAATGGTTGAGCAAGCTGTGGTACATCCACACTATGGAATACCGGTCAGTAATAAAAAGGAACTAACTATTGATATAGCTAACAACTTACACGACTCTCCAGGGAATTATGCTGTTTCCCCAAAGATTACATTCTGTATGATTCCATATATATGCAACATTTTTGAACTGACAACATTTTAGAAATGGAGAACAGATAAGCAGTTGCCAGGTGTTGGGGATGGAGCGAAAGATATAAAGATGAGGGATTCGCGTGGTGTTGGGACTGTTCAGTATTTTGAGTGTGGTGGTAGACACCTGGACCTACGCAGGTGTTAAAACTTAACAAATGTACATCAGTACCAGCAGAAGTGGCAAAGTCTGAATTTCACTGGATTGTCAGTGGTAGTATCCCAACTGTGATGTTATACTATGGTGTTGCAGATTGCTACCCCTGGGGGCAACTGGGCAAAGTGTACAAGGGGTCTCTCAGTATTATTTCTTTCAACTGCATGTGAATCTACAAGTATCTCAATAAAATTTTCAATTAACAGAACTCAAACCCAAGTAACAAGCCCTGCCAATGATAATACTATAGTAAGACTTGCATATTGGTGATATTAACTTTAGATGATGATTTAGAGGAGGATCCTAAAGGCTCTGGGCACAAAAGAATAAATAAATGTGCTAGCAAATCACAATTTTGTACATACAATTGTTTGAAAACCTGGTTGTGCAGGTGAAAAGGCAAAGAAGCCTAGATCCTAGACCTAGGAAAACACCTTAAAAGCATAGATCCTAGAGCTGATCTAGCCATTGGCCACGGAAGTACCAGTTCAGGAATAACAATGTGCTCCCTCCCAAGAGGCATTAGTTACATCCATCCACTCTCACCATGGACCATTCGCACAACACCCCAGGTTTCCCTAGAGCTGTAGCACTAGTGGGTTTCAGAGCAAATACCGGCACACACATTTTACACGTACTAAGAACTACCATTTACCGAGTGCCTAACATCACAGACAGCTGCTAAGTCTACATTTGGGGCTTAATTTATACCCATGATTTCAGTTAAATGAAGAATTTAAACTAAATCCATTATTTATTTTTAACTCTGGGTGAGAGGCATCACTATCTCCATTTTACAAATGAACAAAGTGAAGCAGGGAGAACTAACTTGCTCTAGTCCCCTGGTCGTGTACGTGGTGGAGTCAGGCTAGAGTGTGGGTCCGAGGGGGTCTGAGCTGCCCAGTTTCCAGCACACCCACTGCCGACCAAGGGGGCTACCTTGGTGCTGCCTCCTACATAGACAGAGGTGGGGCATTCCCAATGTGATTTGCTCGATCACTTCCTTTAGATTAGGAATTCTTAATCTAGGAGCTATGAGACTTTACAAGAGCCTAAGGTTGGTTTCAGGAGATCATGTACTGAAATTGGTACACTGAAATCAGATACAAAATTTGGTATGTAGTTGCGCATATAAGTTTTTCTGAGGAAAGGGTCAGATGCTCCGTCTGATGCTCCAAAGAGGTTTGGGACTCAATAAACAGGTAAAGAACTCTGCAGTCAGATCCAAAGAGAGCTCTTTTTTCACTGGCTCAGGGAAGTGATACATCTGAGGGAAATCAAATCAACTGGCAAATCCTACAGAGAAAGCGGGGTCAAAACTGCCCTTTGTAAAGTCATTGCAAAGATGCTTGAAGAGACTCACTGAATTTCATCTCTGTCTCAGCAGCACTGTTTGACATTTCCCAACTATTCATTCCACATATTTTTAGAAGGTAATATTTTTGAAAAATCTGGTATATGATGAAAAGGATATCAGGGTACACCTTAAGTTCAACGTAAGGGCTGGCCCACAGCCTTGGCACACCATTGCACCAGTTGATTTTTATTGAGTATCTTTTATCACCTTCAACGTGTAACGGAATTAAGGGTTAAGGAGGGAAGACGCAGTGCTACGTGACTGCACTTACAGGGAAATACATTTATTTTCTTGCTTTTTAGTGTTTACAGTGCCCTTCCCCCATCTTGGCCCAACAAACTTGAACTCTGCCTTTAAGTCTTAGGCCAGGTCTTCTGTGATTCTTCTGAGATCTCCCCGTCTCTCTGCTCCCAGGCAAAACTGTCCTGTAATCTATGTTCTGGCCCTCTGTACACATTCCCATCAGTGTGTCACTGTCAGTCATTCATGTCTGTTTCAGCCAGTCAACTGAGCCTCTGAAATGCTGCAGCTGTGACTTGTTTGTGTTCCTTGCCCCTAGTCACATAGGAGGTGGCCCATGTTTGCTGATGAATAAAACATAAACTTCCATTTAGGAAGGTCCTACTGGCGCAGGCTGTGTTGAAAGACACCGTTAGATGTATGTAAGGTACCGAGTTAAATGACAACAGCAATTACTTAATGAGTAAACTGAAAGGCCTTTCGGTAACTTCCACAAATGACCTCCTGACTCAGGTGTTGAGGGAACAGTCAAGCAAAGGAAGGTCCAGATGTATAGGCAGGTAAGAAAATAGGCTAATACACAAAAGGTTTTTAGGTCAGCAAAACAGCAGGGTATCAGAGGAGGGGCCAGAGAGAGTCTGGTTTAGATAGAAGAGACTTCTTGACTATGGGAATAAAGAAAAGGGGGAAATACTACCTGGATTGAAAGAATGAGAGTTTCTTGCGGGGGGGCGGGCATCAGAAACACCAAAAGGATTTTTTCAGTCCCTGGGATTCACGCTTAGAGAAACAGAGCTGGATTCTGGATGTACTGGACTGTTGCTTAAACATAGCTTGTAGGTTTTAGTACTTCATTAGAATCATTGCAAGTCTGAGTTACAAGGGGCCAGAGAGATGACACAGGCTGGTCCTTTATTTGATGAACTGAAGCTCAGAGAAGCCTTGAATTCAGCGTCAGACAGACTGCTTTCACAGGGCTCAGGCTGAGGCAGGCAGGCACGCCAAGGTGCTCCAGGCAGAGGGCTCCATTTATTCTGGACTGTGACCTCAGAAGAGGCCCACCGCTGCAGGGGGTGCCAGCAATGGCTCGGAACCTGGTTTCCTTAGGAGACAAGTGAAATAAAAGCATTCAAAGAATTAGGTAGTTGGTCAAAAACGAGTTTGATAGTCACACTCACCTCTTTCGCTTTTGTTAGCATATTATTTACTTTCTCTAAGAGGTCAAGAGAGGAGTGGTTTGATGGAGAATGCATCACCAGCTTTTAGTTCTATTCTACAACTCCAGGAGGAAGGGGAATATGAGTAGAAGGCAGGGAAACAGTGGCTGTAAGCGGCTTTTATATTTGGTTAAATTTTACGCGACTGGATAATAACAAACATCTACCTCTCCACGCGACGCTTCTCTACAATCTTGCTCACCTTCATATGTGGCACTTACTGTGTGATTCTGGCAACTTTGTTAAGGCTCAACAGAGAGCTCTAACTGCAGAGAACGCACCTAAATAAAAGACTTTACCTCTTAGAGAAGTCACTCCCTTGAAACTGCATTATCTCACTGCTCTTTACTAAAAAAATAAACTAAAATAAAATAACAGTGTGGCCTATTTATGCAAGGTGCTTGGTGGATTAACAGGCCACGGGTTCATGTAACCTACCCTTCAATAACTATCAGGAGCCCAGAGCCTTGAATCAAAGACTAGGAAAATCAACTCGGTTCTCGGGACCTCAACGTATGCATCTGTAAATAAGTCCCCTGCGAGAATGTGGCGAAGATCCGGGGCGACCGTACGCCGGCCGCGCCGTCCCGCCTGCCTCGGTCACCTCTGGTGTTGGCGGCCAGGTCTCAGTACACCCGCGGCCCTCCGAGCGCGGGGTTCCGAGGAGCGCTCGGGCCCGGGAGCCAATCTCTTTCGTCCCGAACCCGGAGGAAGCAGGAAGCCCGGCCCCAACTAGCAGACCCCGCGCGCTCGAGCCTGGGATGGCAACGCTGCCGCGCGGCGCGCCCCGCCCCGACGTGCTCCACGGGGGCGCGCGCGCACGCAGGCGCGGAGGCGCACAGCCCGGGCGCGCGCGGGGCCGGGTCGGCACGGCGGCGAGGGCGCGCGCGGCTCCGGGAGGCGGCGGCGGCGGCGGAAGCAGCGAGGGCGGCGGGCGTCCGGCTCTGAGGTGGTGAAGGCGGCGACAGCGGCGGCTCCAGACTAGGCTGGGAGCGAGCGAGGGTCGGTGGCGCCGAGTCGAGCGCTGAGCCCTCGGCTCCAGCGTCAGCCTGCCGCCCGGACGCCTGGGCCGCGGAGTTTGTGTCCCGGCTCGGACCCCGGCGCCCAGCCCGGAGCCGTAACCTTGAGGCGGCGGCGGCGGGGCTGGGCCGGGTCGGGCCGGGGGGCGGCGGCGCTGGATCCTCGGCTGCCCGATCGTTGGCAGGAGATGTCGAACCCCGGGACGCGCAGGAACGGCTCTAGCATCAAGATCCGTCTGACAGGTACGGCCGGTGGGAGGCCCAGACCGCCCCCCAGCGCCCACTCGCGCCCCGCGCGGGCCCCTCGGCAGCCCCGGAATTTCCCGCAGGGCTCCCTGCTGAAGTGGCCCTCCCCCGCGCCGGCCGGCGTCCCAGGACCGCGTCCCCCCTGGGCTAGAGCCCCTCTCAGCTCCCTCCGGCCCCGCCCCCTCGCGTCTCCCGGCCCCGCCCCCTCCCCGCCGTCCGCCCTCTGGTTTCCCTCCTCATCCCCCACCTGCCCCCTCGCTTCTCCCCTTCTGGCGCCCCGTTTCAGCCCCTCCATCCTTCTGCTTGTTCTCTTCCTTCTCCTCCCCGGTGTCCCGTCGCTTCTCCCCGCCTGGTCCCGCCTCCCCTTCCCCCTCCGCCCCTCGCTTCCCTCTCCCCTCACCTGCCCCTTGCCGCTCCCCCCCAAACCCCGGCCCGGCCCCGCCCCGCCCTTCTCCCACCTCCCCGTTCTCTGCCTCCGGGCCTCTCCCGGCCTCTCCCGACCCGCCGGGCGGCTTCTCTGCCGGGCCGCTCCTCCCCCTGCCCGCCCCCACCCCGCACCGCCTACCCCCGTCCTTTCTCCGGCTGCTCGGGGTCGGCCCCCTCTGCCCCTCGCTGCTTCCCTTCGGGCCCCGCCCCTTTCTTCTCCCCTAGTTTCGCCCCCTCACTTTCTCTCCTAAACTCCGCCCCTCATTTTCTACTTAGTCCCGCCCCCTCTTATCAACCCGACCCGCCTCCGTGCTTGGTCGGCCTGGCGGCCTCCACCCTTTCCTTCAGCCTCGGATTCCTCGGTCCTGCCCTGGAGCTTCTCTCCGGCCGGTCCTCCTCACCTCCCCTAGGTCGAGACCTCTTCGGTCTAGTCCACTTCCTCTCTCTCAGGCCAGGCCGCCGTCTGCCCTTGACTGTGGTGCTTCCATTCTTTTCTGCATTGTCTGCATTGCACTTTTCCATCGCCCCCGCCCCCCAATTCATGAGCCCGGATCAGGCGTTGACCCCCAACCCTCGCTACACGCACACGCACGGGCCGCAGCTGCACAGCTGCACGACTGCGGGCTCTTTGATTCACTCTCATGTAGTCTTCAATGAAATGCCTGTCTCCTAGGTGGCTCTGTAGTGCCACCTTCGAGGGTGAGCGCCAAGCTCTGCTGTGGGCCTGCGACGTGGTGGGTGGTGTGGAGGTGTGCAGATGCCAACGGTGTCTGCTGGGGGACTCTCTCGCCAGCCGGTTCCAGGGGTCCTGGGCCAGTCTGCGTCCTCTTCTGCCCCGTCTCCCTCGTCACCCTTGCGGGCCTGCTGCCCGCCTCCCCATTTAACTTCATAATTGAGGCCGGATTGTAGTGTTGCAAATACCGTTCTGTTGGGGGACTTTCCAAACTCGAATATTGCCAGCTCTGAAAAGGAAATAAAAAGTTTAGGCTAATCCCTGTAAGGGGTTTTCCCCTGGATTTTTCTCTTCAGTGGATTTTTCGATGAGGACTCCAAAGTCAGAGTCCCTTTCAGA
The DNA here is from genome assembly GCA_039655065.1 of Glossophaga mutica. Taxonomy (NCBI): domain Eukaryota; kingdom Metazoa; phylum Chordata; class Mammalia; order Chiroptera; family Phyllostomidae; genus Glossophaga; species Glossophaga mutica. The sequence continues at coordinate 40,666,318 of CM077314.1, forward strand.
GAGACAAGGAGCATTTTGGACACTTTGTGGCAGATGCATAGCCTTAAATCATTGATAAATCTATGAAAACAGCAATGGGTGATTGTTTCAAACCAAAATACCCTTTAAAAGTAACAGTTGTTGTATGATCCATTTCTTTTTGTTTGAAAAAGAGTGTTATAAATTTTTTAGGTGTGAAGAGATCAGGTTATGATCAGATAATATAACCAGAGCAGACGATGATTTGGACCCAAACTCAGACCCTGGTTTTGTAAAGTAGCAGGCATATTCCAGGGGTCTCAGCTCCTGGAGAAACATGATCCTGTAATGTGGGGCTGGTCGGAAACACTTCTTTCTCTGTAGATGCAGTATATACATTGTTATTTTTATGGTTACATAAAAGCTACTTTTTGACTTTGTAATGCTTGTAAAACTAATTACTGACAACTTTAATTTGGTTTTCATTTACAAAGTAATATATAATTGACATCAGAATGGTTTCAGTTTCCTTGTTAAAAGCAAAAGTAACTGATTTTGTGAGTTTTGGCAGAAATGCAATTAATGTTTTAGAAGTAATAGGTTTTAATTGCAATGTTTGTGTCAGGTGTATATGTATTAATCCTAATAGGCAGGTCTGGGTGTGGGCCTTTTCCTTGTGAAAGAGAGGGCTTGGTTCGGCTTCCCAAATTGCTTTTGATTCAGGAATTTAGATGTTATAGATGTAGAAGTGTTTCAAAAATACGTCAAGAGTTTTAATATCATTTAGTATTGAAGGATTGGGTGATGACTGTTTTTTCCAGAAAACCTTTCCCTTTTCCCCGGTTGGGGTTATTAATGATCCAACAGAGGGCGGCTGGCTGTCCCTGAGACAGGGTCGAGAGTTTGGGAGGACTGCAGATGCATGCAATGCCAGCTGTCTGCTGGACGTTAATTCAGGGGAAAACGTTGGAACTGGGTATCTTGTTGAAGGCGGGCTGGGTTTTGGCCTCATGGTTGTCAGGGGAAATTTGAAATGCCTTCGCTTCTGGCAAGTTGCCTTGCTCTCCTTCAAGAGTGTGTACTTTCGTTACAGGTTTCAAAGTTTATTTCCCCATGTGGTACTAGGAAAAAAATGACTTTTAGAAATGAGAGCTCTTCTAACCAGTGAATACCACACAGAGCGTAATTCATTGCAAAATATGAAGATGTGGGCATTATAAAAGCATTTAGAACTTTGGGGTCCACAACTACGGTTGTGTTTGGTGGTGAGTAGAACATTGGATTTAGAATTAAGAGACTTGATTTTGTCAGATCTGTAACCTTTCTGGGCCTCAGTTTCCTCATACATAAAATGAGATTTCTACTCCATATAAAACATTCTTTGATTCTCCTTACAGGACTTATTCGTTTGGCTTATTTCAAATTACCGTTGGGTGCTTATGTTTTCTGTTAGGTCTCAATCCTGACATTCAGAAATTTGTCTTCGGTTTATGACAAGCATTACTTTTGTGCATTGATTACATTTATGATTTCTTTACTTTTCTTCCTGTGGAACGCTTTTTGTTTTTGAGAACTATTGGGTAGTTGTTGAACTGGTTTGGAAATTTGGCCTAACCAGTAGAAGAATGAGTCTTTTAAATTTAATTTAATTAATTTATTTTTAGAGCCGGGGAAGGGAGTGAGAGAGTTAGAGAAACATCTACGTGTGAGAGATACATGGATGGGTTGGTTGCGTCTTGCCCGCCCCTAACTGGGGACCTGGCCCACAACCCAGGCCTGTGCCCTGACTGGGAATGGGACTGGTGACCCTTTGGTTCGCAGGCTGGCACTCACTCCACTGAGCCCCACCAGCCAGGACAAATATTTGAGTATTTATATTTAAAAGAATATAATCTTAATGAATGTCTTTGTGGTAATTTAGCAGGATAAAAGTTTTTAAAGGTATCAGTAGGTTTGGAGCATGATATTTTCAAAATAGAGCAATCTTTGTTAAAGAGCATTATCTTGCAGACATTTTAGAGTTCGCTGGCAAATCAAACATTTGGGAAACATTTTTATTTTTAATTCAAGCAGGATTTGCAAAAACTTTGTTCTTATGTGGTACACAAATGAATCCCAGATACATTATTTAGGCTACTTTGGGTAAAAGAATGGAATTTTGAGCTCTAAGGGTTCCACAGTGCTCTTCAAACAAATTAAATTTTATTATAATATTAACCAGTTAGTTGAAATACCAAATGTCTGAACTTTTTTTTTTTAATGCCTTGAAGTCTTCTGACCTTCTTGTGTTTTGTTTATTTTTTGGATCGTGACCGCATATTGTGAAGAGAGTAAAAATCCAACTCCAAGTAGAGGGAGGGAGACCTTCCTTGATAGCATATGGGAATAGAGGCTATTTTTAAAGTTGTAACGCATGTGATGTAAGGCTGGCTTGCGTTTTGGCATCCAGATGATGCAACTTGGAGAGAAATAGTTTAACTGATCAATAATAGTTAGGTGACCTGATTGATTCAAAATATTTATGTCTCTCTTAAGAAAGAAAGATAAAGCTGTTAAGAGTGTTGTCTTTGTCAGTTTGTGCCAGCAAAAAACCCCCCTTCTTCCAGGCAGGCAAAGCTTTTAACAATTTGCAACTTGGGTAAGATGGAATTTCTAACCCTCAGTGTTTAGCCTTGCATTGCACCTGAGTTTATGTATTTTTCTAAGGGTCAGCCTCAGGTTTATGAGGTACAGTCAAGGCACTTTCCTGGGCTGAATTCTTTAAGGATGTGGTGTGGGTTAAATAAAATACTATTGCAAAACTTAAACTGCAAGTATACTTTAAAATGAGTTACATTCTGCCAAATGCAGGACAATTATTGGTTTTATTTGTGATTTGATCACATTTGTATTGTCTTAGAAAAACCTTTTTTAATTCATTTTTCCTTTTTATTTTTTATTTTCTTGGCCTACCTGGAAGACTTGAGAAGTGAAATATTTCATGTACTTTATCTCTATCTGCACTGTTATGGTAGTTGTGACCCACCAGAGTAGGACTCGTGACTTCAGGTTTATTTGCCAGAGACCGAAAGTTCTCTTTTGCGCCCATGACGGTGGTGTCTGGACCTGGGGTTCTTCCTTCTCTTCTGCACGTTTTCGTCCTCGCTGTTCGGGCACTCTGTCAGGCTCCAGTGTGGGACACCGTGTGAGCCAGGCAGGTGCTGGGGCTGAGTCACTGGTGGAGGAGTGTTTCATCACGAATTTGAGAAAGGAAGAGAGGCTGACCCGCCGTATTTCGACATCAGCCTGATGAGCCGGTCACCTGGACTGGCTGTTGCGTACGTCATGTGCCTGCAGGCCCTGGGCCAAAGTTAAGTAGCTGAGCTGTGCATTCGAGCGAGTACCAGACTGATAGGGATGTTCAAAAAGTCTTCTGAAATGGGTAAAATAATTTCGTATTTTCTAGTTGAGAAATCCTAACTTTTAGGATTCTTATTTGGATCAAATTTTTGTAATTTCAAAACCATTTTAACAAATAGAGAATTAAAAATATGTGGGTTGTTTTGGTCACTGAACAACTGAAATTACTGGTTGACTTGTGAGTTTTACTGAGAGAAAGCCCCAAACTTCAAGTGGCCTGTTGTCCGTGGCACTGCGACTCCAGCTGGCCCGTCCTGAAGGCCGTTCCAGGCAGAGGAGAGCTGCAGAGCTGTGTCAGAAAAAACCAAAAGCTCCTGCCCATGTGGCTCAGGCAAATCTTTTTAAAGTGTTGGAATTACTGTTGTGTCTACAGATGCAATTTAACTCCATTTAGATATTTAAACTAAGTGGAATGTTGTTTCCATATTTCTGGATTAAAGGGAAAAATCCTTCTATTGTTTTAAAACAAGGCTTAAATAATGTACAATCAGTGCGGCTGGGGTTGCACCCCACTCTAATTCCAGCTGTGTTCACCTCCATTGCAGCTGAAAGGAATTCTAATTGGCTGAGGAATGTCGGCAGCATCGTGTATTACTGAGTACAAACCTATTGTGCTGGCTGCTGGGTGGTGCATTTCAGATGTTTGAAGCTCCTGAGTCCAACTTGGAGGTTGCTTTCAGGAGCCTGGAAGAGAACGTTGTGAAGCTGAGGGTTGTAGTTGGCAGCCTGCTTTCTTCTTCGTATGTTGGGCATCTGCTAAATTCTCTAAAGGCTGCAGTGCTTTCTTCTGGCATAAACACTGGATTGGGAATCAGAAGGTCTGTATACTTCAAACTCACAAAAGTACCACAAGAGAGGGGGTGGGTGGAATTATAATCTTTTCATGGCTCGGTTTTTCTATCTGTCATGCAAGATATCTGCCTTTTTATATTGCACAAGGGTTTGATATTAATTAGTTTGATGAGTTAGTTGTGAATTATTTATAGAGTGACACAATGTGGATATAGAGTTCTAGATTCCTGTTACTTCCTATTCTTAAACCATAATGTAAATGCTAAAGCTCATGATGTACATTGACACTGAAGAAAAGCTATAGAACCTATTGACAAACATGGAAAAATAATACTCAAGAACGAGTTGTTACATTCTCTGTGCATTCAGAAAGTCCCTTAGAGAGATTGTGTTACAAGCAAAAGCCAGCATCATCCTCAATTATGAGACCTTGGAAGCATTTCCATTCAAATCAGGAACAATACAGGGGTGTGAACGATTACAGTCCTTATTAACTAGAGGAAGACATCAGAAAGCAGGAAGCAAAATTGCGTTTATTTGCAGGAGATATGATTTTATTTCTTGACCCCAGAAGAATCAGCTGAAAAACAATTATAAGCGAGAGACAGAGAGAGACCTTTAGTCAAGTGTTTGGATAGAAAATATCTCCATGGAAAAATAAAATGGATAAAAATTGATATGCAGAAGCAAACTAGGAAAAACAACTTGCAGTCTGTATGAAAGTGAAAGCCTGGCTTCCTTAATATTCATAAAGAGCTTTCAAAGTCAGTAAAAGGCCCTGGCTGGTATAGCTCAGTGGATTGCAAACCAAAGAGTCGCTGGTTCAATTCCCTGTCAGGGCACATGCCTGGGTTGTGGATCAGGTCCCCAGTAGGGCAGGGCACAAAAGCCAACCACACACTGATGTTTCTCTCCCTCTCTTTCTCCTTCCCTTCCTCTCTCTCTAAAAATAAATAAAATCTTTTTTTTTTTTAAAAGAAGAAACAAAATTGGTAAAAGACCAGTAATCTGTTTGGCAGAGAATATGGGCAATTCTCAGAAAAGAATGAAAATAGATTTCAAATATATGAAAAGACTCAGCCCTATTCATACTAAACAAAGTATGAATTAAAACTAAAGGTGAAACAGTTCTCATTTAGCCGATTGGCAGAGACCAAAGAGTTTGAAAATATGTCATTATGAGGTGTAGAAAAGCAGAAACTTGCTTACACTGGTGGTTGAGATGTAAATTGATACAATAGAATGTGGATATCAGATGACAAATGTCTGTGCCCTGTGATCTAACCATCCTGCCTCTAGGAATTTTTCTTACAGATATATTCACACATTTATATTGCAGTTTTATGTGCAGTATTGTTTGAAATTATAAAAGACTAAACACAACCTACATGTGCATAAATAGAGAACCAGTTAAATAAATTATGGGATATCCCCAGGGATGGGCAGTTGTTAAGAGAATAAAATAGTGCTTTATATTCTGTTATGGAACATTCTCCAAGATATATTATTGAGTGGAGGAAAACATGATTCAGAAGAATGGGTATTGTACATGCTGTTTGAATAATAAAACAAAACAAAACTAAAAGTGGATTTATAGGTATTTTGTATCACTGCAAGGATACTCCTGAAAATATTGATTGTGATTTCCTCTGGAGCCTGAGCATCCAGGTGAGAGAGTCTTTTCACTGTGTTCCTTTTGTACTGTTTAATCTCTCCCTTCTCTTCCCCTTCTTAAGCATGTATTTGTTTTCAACAATTAAAATGTTAACAAAAGAAAAAGACTCTACAGTTCTTAAGAGTTTTTAGAACAACTAGTACATTTATTGCCACTAGTAATTGTTTTCAACAGCAGGTGCTCTGAAAATTCAAAATAATTGTGCCAATGTACTTCACAGATATAAAATACTTTCTAAGGGCATCCAGTACCCATGCGCTATGTATATTTCCTTACTGGGAAGAGTCCTGGGTTCTAGAGAGTAAAATACTTTGCATACTCTGTAGGTCTGAACAAACTTATTTTCCTAGAGCATATGTTTATTCTGATACTGAAATTCCCCCACCCCAACTCCAAAAAAAAAAAAAAAAAATTGTTCTAGCATGGTATGAAAGTAAGCCTAAATGATTCTTTCCAGATTCAGAAATCTGGTCCTCCTCAGACCTGCTCTCTCTGGTGAGACCTTTGAAAGACTGGGGTCTTAATTCTGAATAATAGTGCTGGTTTGTGTCTTTCATTTGGGATGTCATTTGGGGTTACCTCTTGCTTTTTCTATAAAAGAAAAAAGTAACTATAGGTAATATATTGCATTTTTTCCTATTAGATCATTGGGATAAATATCCTAAATTTTACTGGATTGTATTTCTACATATTATTACCTACCAATTATAGGTTTGAGAATTGCTTGTTGCCTGTTTATACAGGTCAGTATTGTTAACACCTGAAATCTTACATTGTTTCATAGTTTCCAAAGAGTTCTATACATTTCCTCACTTGAGCCAAAATATCAATCCAAGATCAAAAAAGTTTTGGGTTTTTTTTCCATGTGTTTCTATTTGTAGGTTTTTTAAAAAAAAGTATGTTAGCATGCAGTTTTCTTATTTAAAAACACATTTTACAAGAGAGAAAAGGATAGTTTCTCTTGTCCTAAATGGGTAACCATTTCATGTTCAGATTTTTAAAAAATGCTCAGAAGTTCACTTAACCCAGCTCTAATAAATTCACATGCTTTACAAAAAATCAATAGTCACGGGCAGGAGAAGGCTCACATTTACTCAAGGGACATCATTAGGCTTTAGTGAGGCTAATTCACACTCACTAAATTAGAGGAGCTTTTGGGGGGCAAGGTCGCTTTCCCCTCCATAATCACTCAGGGTCGTAAACGTGACGTTGCTATTCTCCCCTAACGTGCCTAGTGGATACCTTCAACTTCATGTGTCCAAGACAGTCTTCTTGATTCCACTCCCCAGAAATCTTCACCCTCCTCGTCCTCCGTTTCATCAGGTCTACCCAGTTGCTCAACTAAAAACCAAGACTCATTGTCATTCATATCTAATTTACCCTCCAGTCCTGCCATTTCTGCCACCGCAGTTTACCAGGGCTCTGTCTTCTCTTCTTGTCCACTGCCCCCCCCCCCCCATTCTAGTTCCGCTGGAATCATCTCTTGCTTGGACAGATGCTTCTTGTCCCTTTTTCTTTGAATGTTACTTGCAACCCAAACTATTCTGCTACAGTATTATTCATTTCTTATTTCAGAGATGTCAAAAGATTGATTATAAAAGTCCTCCTTTTGGCTGACCCCGCAGGGGGAATGGAAAGCGATGGGCTAACGTTACTCTTGCTCCCGGCTGGTGCGGCTCCTCCGCCCTGCTTCTGTGCCCATGGCCTGAAGCTCCAGCTACAGGATGGGTGCTGAGGGTGGCCAGTTGTCCTGTCAGGGCAGCATGGAGCTCCTCACGATCTGGCGATTTAGGGGTGTCCAGTGACAAGTGTACTTGTGTACAATGGTGGAGAGAGATCAGAGGACCACATTGAAGAATACTATTTGAGAGAGTTGAGAATGGGAAATAGATAGTAGCCTTTCTAGTCTGGAGGACACGTTCCATTCTCCTGTACAGGAACAGCACATTGGTTGCCTTGGCATAACTCGTGATTTCATTGTCCCCTGTAACCACCCCCCACGATGCTCTTAGTAAGTGACATCATCGACCAGTCAGGTGCTCAGACAAGGAACTTGGGCTCCTCCTTGGTTCTCTTCTCTCTTGTTCTCTAGAAGTTGTCAGCTCTTATCTCATATCCTGAACCTTTTTACTTCTCTCTGTCTCCACCACTGTCACCCTAGTCCTAGGCAGCGTCACCTCTCACTTGGGTGCCTGCAACAGTTGTCTCCTAAACAGCTTTCTGCTTCTGTGTATTGAAATATCCATCCATATAGATAAAAGCAATGCACAGTTTTCTGGTGACATTTTATAAACTGAATGTACCTGTGTAACTGTAACTTATGTCAGTGGCTCTCACCTGGGAGCAGTTTCACTTCCCAAGGGACATTTGGCAAAGTGTGGAGACATTTTTTATCATTACAACTTTGTGGGTGCTACGGGCACCTAGCAGGTAGACACCAGGGATGCTGCTAAACACCCTGCAGCGCACAGAACAGACCCCCACAACAGGGAGTTGTCCGGGCCAAGATGCCAGTAGTGCTGGAAAAACCCATCTGTATCAAGAAATAGAATGTTACGAGTTCCTGAAATACCCTACCAGCCCCCTTCCCGGTTTCCACTCCTCACCCCCAAAGTTGGTTATTGTGCTAACCGATGGCAGCCTGTTTTTGAATTTCGTGTTAATGGAGTCATACAGTACGCTTTCTTTTGTGAACTGGCTTCTTTTGCTCAACATTATATTCATGAGATTTACCCTTATCATTGTGTTTCATTGTATATCATCCATTTTACAGAATAGTATTCTATTATGTGAATATACCATAATTTATCCCTTTACTGGGTCACGGGCAATTGGGTAGTTTCTGGTTCGAGCTTTTATGAACATTATTGCTGTAAACAATCACGTGTGTCTTTGGGTGCGGCTGTGTGCGCATTTCCGTTGGGATCGTACCTAGGAGTGGAAGTGCTGGGGCACAGATGTCCAGCTTTCACAGAGCCGTCAAACGCTTTACCAAAGAGGCTGTGCCAATGCGCATTCCCGTCAGCAGTGTGTGGCAGTGCCGGTGGCTCCATGTCTTTGCCACCCTGGGTTTTCTTTTCCATGGTGACCCTTCTGGTGGGGGAGGCATGGTGTCACTTTGTGGTCTTCTGTTTTCACTTTTCTCCAATCCATACCTTAAATGGCAGCCTTAGGCATCTTTTATTTAACGTTAAAACTTTTTTAAAAATTGCTTTTAGAGAGTGTGGAAGGGGGAGAGAGAGAGAAATATCAATTTATTGTTCCACCTGTTGATGCATTCATTGGTTGATTCTTGTATGTGCCCTGACCTGGGATTGAACGAGCAACCTTGGCGTATTGGGATGACACTCTAACCAACTGAGCTGCTTGGCCGGGCAACTATTTTTCTTCTTTATGTAGGGTATAGCTTTGGCATAAACATTGAAATACCTAAGGTCTTTCCTCTCCCAAGACACCATTTTCACACCCATGTGGGTGATATTGATTGCTCTGTTGACAGGAATGACCTACCCTGGCGTGTGTCTGGTGTGTGTCAGAGTCACCCAGCAGGCTCGTTGAAACTCGGATTGCCGCCGCCCCCCACCGCCCAGCCACTAGCACATGTGTTTATATATTTTCAAATCGAGTATGCATGTGGGTGTAATGTATGGTTAAAAAAGAATTGTAGTCAAAACTTGAATAACTTGTTTTGGTGAATAGTTTCTAATCTATTACTTATATAATTGTGTATCTACATACCAGGTTTTTTCCCCTGAGATCTCCTGTGTAGATTCAGACTTGTTTTCTTTTCAGATAACTGGTATTGGATTAAAATAGTATGAACAGAGAATTATAAACCTAAATTCAATATATCTGGGCCAGAAAGAATTAGATACATACTTTTCACACAATCACCATGTGAGTTTTATCCATTTAATCTTTTATTATTGTAAAAACACTTGTTATTAGTTACGCTTTAAGTTTTAAAAATTTATTTTAAAACTCGAGGGATAATGGACATATAGCATACATTAGTTTCAGGTGTACAGCATAATTTGATATTTGTACCTACTGTGAAATGATCACCACAAAAATAAATCTAGTTAATACCGGCCACCTTACAGTTACAGAAAATTTGTTTTTCTTGTGATGAGAACTTTTAAGATGTAGTTCAGCAACTTTCAAATATGCAGTATGTTTTTAACTTCTAATTTTGAAGTAATTGTAGATTCACAGGAAGTAGCGAAGAAATGTGCAGGGAGGCCCTTTCGTCACCCTTCGCTCAGCCTCCCGCACGCTGACATCCTGCGTGCCCGCAGTTTAACGTCCAGTTTGCGTGTGTGGGGAGGGCTGTGTGGTTTTATCACATGTGTAGATTTGTGTGACCACCACAATCAACAACTGTACTGCTACCACAAAGCTCCTTTGTGCTCTCCCTTTATAGTCACACCCACCCCTGCCATCCTTGGGACCCCTGGCAATCACTAATCTGTTGGCATCTCAAAATCTTTTCAAAGCATAAGTCAGATCATGCCATTCCCTTTCTTCAAGTCCTCCAATGGCTTCCTGCTCAGCATCAAACCAAACTCCCTCTGTAATCCTGCCCCCTTTGCCTCTGGCCTCCTCTGTGCTCTCTCCCTTGTTCCAGCAGAGGGTTCCCCTCCTGGAGGCAGCATTGTTTTAGGAGGCCACTCCTTTTTGGTCACATTGTGAGTTAGGGGGCTGGGGACTGGGTAATCACAGGCTGTCACCAGACTTGGGGTTTCTTTGACACCCAAAAAACCTAGTCTCCTTGGCTTCTGGGCAATCCAGGGGCTTGAACCAAAGCACAAGATGTTCCTAAGTCTAGAATTTGACCCATGCTCACAGCCTTTGGTTTGCAGTTGCATCTTGAATGACCTTTCCCATGCTTAGGATAAGAATTCCTAACAAGAGCACTTGACCTCCAGATGCCTGGGGGTCAGGAGTCTTTTGTCCACCCTACGCCACAGTCTTATCGTCTTATCCGCTGCCCAGACTACCACCTCCCTTCCTTTCTTGTAATTCAGCCAGTTCTCCCTCTGCAAATCTCTTCCAATTGCAATTTGTAGCCGAAAGCAGCCTCTTTCAGCAAAGGCATATTTTCTTCCCTTTCTCTCTCTCCTTACAAGTCCTCCCTAGATACTGTGAGAAGTAGCCAGAACCTTTCCTTATCCTGAGTCTTTCCTAAAGGTCCCTTAGTGTTCCTTGTAGCCTTGGTGGACACACCAGGCAAATTGGATGGTCTCTTTCTTAGTCACTGCGTGACCAGGCTGGGTCAGTGGGGCGTTCATTGAATGCTGCCCTACCTCTGTTCTTCAGTAGATTTCACATTCACTTCCATGTTGTGTTTACAGCACCCTACTTCCCAGTATTGATTTTTTTATTAGTTTTTTTTTTTTTTAACACAGGATGCTTTTGGGTGTAATTTCCAGAATACCTAGCTTAAATTGGCTCAATAAAAAGAATTGTATTCAATAAATTAACTGAAAATCCAAAAGTAGTTTCAGCGGCATGGCCGAGAGCCGGATGTCCCTTGATCCCACAGAGCTGTGACCACAGGGCCGTTCTTGGCTCTTTCCCTTGTGTTCAAAAGGTCGCCAGCAGGCAGCTCCCAGGCGGTTTGCTGCTTCTGGCTTTAACCAGCCGAGCAGCTCATTCCTGCAATAGAAGTCCTGGGGTTGGAGCTTCTTGTCTGATTGACCTGATTTGGGTCACTTGTGCGTCTCCGCACCAGCCGCTGTGACTAGGATGATGGGATGTGCTGGGTGGACACTTAGGGTCCATCTTGGGGTCTAGCATGGTGTCAGGCCCACCCAACACAGGGGACAGGGGCCTTTGCGGGGACAGGAAACATGGGTGCTAGGAAGGCAACTACCGAATAGGTAGACGGTGCCATTTGGTTTTTTTAAAGTGTAATGACAGCTCTGTGTGTGCTGGGTGTTAGGATGGTAAAGCTGCCATGTAATGAACTCCTGTAAAGGAAGTATGCCTTCTTTGCAGTAGTGTGAAGCAAAAGATGTATTTTTTGTAAGAGTGCCAAACATTTTTGCCAAAAGTTAGGAATGGTAGTTTTATACGTAAACTTACCCCAACAAATTGCACTGTCAGTCTGCATTGTAGAATGTCTGGGCTGTTGTAGAGTGGTGTTTTATTTGGGGTTATTTCAATACTGAGATTTAAACAAAAATTCAGATTGTAGGAATGCATTCTTACATCATTTCTTTAGAGACAATAGGATATTTTACGAAAGAAAAATGCATGTTAACTTAAGTATTTGTGAATTGAATTCAGGTTGTACAGAAAGAAAAATTTGGATTTATGCAAGAGTATAATTTTTTATTAAATAGATGATTACCAACTCTTCCCTTTAATAAAGATTTTAAATTAATATATCTGCTCTTGATATTTGGAGCTCTGTATTTCCACTCCTATATGTATAAAAAATGTGCTTAGAGAATGCTTGGCTGAGCTTTGAACCCACGCTTCCAGAAACGATTGGCTGTCTCCCACCCCAAAGCTCTTCCCTCCCTGGAGTCTGTGAGGTCGGGTGGTGAGCTCTGGGCTGGAGCTGGCCTGTGCCTTTAGACAAGTGGCCTCATCCCTGTTTTTTTGACTGTAAAATTGGGGAGAGTAAGTAGAGCCACTTCAGAGTCTTACGGGTATTAAATGAAATAACCCACACGTAGTGTCTGGCACAGTCAGCGTCTGGTCCTTGTTAGCTAATGTTAACATTGTCGTATTTCAGGGGCTCTAAGTCGACTTCAGTCAAAAGCCACGCCATTGTTTTATGTACCACTAAAAAAGAAACACCAGTAGTTACAGTATAACGTATGATTCATATGAAGATTTCAGAGATGTTAAAATATTTTTTAAAAAGTGCCTTAGAATCAGTGATGTATGGTATTATGGCTGTCCGTGACTTGAAAGTCCTGAAAATTGTTTGCATACCCACAAATTGATGCCATCTGTCTTCAGTTTACATATAACACGATGTAAAGTTTCTTTCCATTTTTGTTTTTGTCCTAAACTTGCATCAGATTTGGTCTCATGTGTTGCAGTATTGGCAATGTAATAATTAATGATTTATCATATATTGGGTGGGCCAAAAAATTTTTTATTTTTTTTCCCTACAATGGCTCTAGTAGTTATCTTTAACTTCATTCAAAACAATTTTGTTAAATTGTATTATGACAGCTGTCATATCAGTATGCATTTTTAAAAAAACATCAAAATTGGTGAATTTATGTGCAGCCATTTTAATATTGAAGATGGAAGAAGATAGGCAACATTTTTGGTATATTATGCTTTATTATTTCAAGAAAGGTAAAAATGCAACTGAAACACACAAAAAAGATTTGTGCAGTGTGTGGAGAAGGTGCTGTGACTGATCAAACATTTCAGAAATGGTTTGAGTTTCTTGGTACTATTGGCATTTTGGCCAAATGATTCTTTGCCGTGGGCCTGTCCATTGGAAGACGTTTAGTAGTGCTCCTGGCCTCCACCCACTAGAAGCCAATAGCGCGGGATAGCTGACATACTCAAAGTACCCAATTCGATAAAGTTATTGGCAAAAATGAAAAAATGTGTCTTTTACTTTACGGAAAACAAACAGACCTTTTGGTTTACCTGATAGGTTTAATAATGGATTATACAGGACCCCCATAGGCTCAGCAACTTCCATTATTTGTTTTACCGCAGTAATTGAGGGGAAAGATTGAGATACATTTTTGGAAATGATTAATATTGGTTGAACAAACCCATTTGGAAGCTAAAGACAGGTTAAATGATAGTGCCTGCAACCTTTCAGAAGAGCCTAAGTTGTTGGCAGAAAGCCTGATAAGGAAAACGCTTTTCATACAGCCAAACACATTGAGTTTACAAAGCATGATACTGATATTTGAAAACAATGCATGGTAGTTGATTTTCCACTAACATATAAATGTGGACAGTGTAGTGTGCTTGAGACATAGTCACAGGCTATTTCTGTACAACTTGGTGTAGTAAACCTATGTAATATGCTTAGCATAAATTTAGAAATAAAACCTGTGAGGATATCACATAACCCTGATAGAACGCTGTTTCTCTTGGAGCTTGGTATTTAGAATATTGTGAACGGGTTGGTATTACCCTGGGTTTTCTTTTTTTAGTCCCGTTTTTTTATGTAAAAATTGAAATGAATTACGGAAGTCTTTTTAGAGACTTGGCTTGTTTACTTATTGCATAATTTATGGCTTACTTCATAAGCTGACTGTCAGTGGGATCCTGCTGTTGTTTGAGGCAGCCGCGTGAATGGAGCAGATACACAGCTGGGCGACCTCGCCAGGAGCCCCAGAGGCTGTCCCTAGCACATCTGGCACACGGAGTATTTCGCTGTTATTTGCGGGTGTTGATTATGATTTTTGGAAAAGACCGTCTCTTGTACATTCCATATTTCAATGCATTTGGAAACAGTGGTATTGCATTTCTTTTTGAAAACCCAGGAGGGTTTGTTTGCTGAGATTTGTATAGGATTCAGCTTAACAATGCAAAAAATACACTTTTAAGAAAGGAATTTTACTTTAGAAAATGGTTGCTAAATTGAAATAAAAGGAAAATCATTTCCAAAAGGAGTCAGTTTATCAACTTGATTACTTTTCTCATTATGTGCTTAGTAGTGATGTTTCTATTTAGAATGGACAGAAGCCAGTTCAGTGTCTCTCAGAGGGGTTTACCAAAGGATGTGATTGTATCACTGTTACACCAGGTGTTTAATTTCAGGCAGGATGAGTCAAGGATTTGGTGTTTCTTATATTTGAATAGATAGAGCTTTATTCAGAAAAAAAACCAAACTCATTCATTTGAAATATGTATATCACAGTCTAAAAATTATTTTAGAGTTCAAAAATAGATAATGCATACATACGATATGAAAGGATACTCGCTAAAAATAAGTCTCCCCCACTCCCCGGTCCCTTGTCAGCCAGCCTGCTTCCAGAGAGGTAGCTCTTCCCGCCACAGCATTCCTAGTTTTTCCTGAATTCTTCCGGAGACTTTCTGGTGCCTTTGCCCTCTCTTTCGCACAGGTGATGGCATGGCGTATGCCCTGTTGTGCACTTGACGTTTTCACACAATCAGGGGTTGCTCCATTTTCGTATCTCCAGAGCTATCTTTGTGGCAGAGACATCACTGCTCAGTGACAGTGTCCCATTTCCCAGCTGTCTTCGAGTTAGGTGGGACCATGTGGCTGGTTTTGGCTAGTGAACTGTGAGAGGAAGTGATTCGTCCCATTCTGCAGCTGAAGCAGTAAGAGGTTGCAGCTCTGCTGTGGGGCACCCTGAACTGGGTGTCAGAGGGTGGTGCCCCTCTCAGCCAGAGTCCCTGAACGATTAAGTGGACCAGTCGGGCCCCCTCTGCCCGGCCTGCCCCACCAGACCCAACTTGTATTGAGAATGTCACGAGAGCAAGGAATAAACCTCTGAGACTTCATTTGTTTTCACATTGTATCAGCCTCTCCCGATTGATGGAGCCTATTTCTTATTAACATGTGAAATGCGTAACACTTTGAATGAGTCCAGTTCAGATAATCTGATAGCTTGTTAAATAAAAAGGTACCCAACTAGAGAATAATCATTTTAAATAAACAAATACCAGAGAAATACATTTTACCCCAGTGTTACTCTATAAATGTAGCATATCTATCTACTTTCTTTTTAAGAAATATGAATATTGAAAAATATAAAGAAGAAATAAGTATATTACTATTTTAACTGGGCTTGATTCTTTATAGTTCATACTTTTTGCATCCAAATTTGCTATTAATTTTCTAGTCAGATTATTTCTACAGGAGGAAGTGCTGAAGCCATGCACACTGGCTCCACCCAGTACTGACTGAGCGGCAGACGGAAAGAGGAGAGGAGTGGAGAGGAGTGTCGCAGAACCACAGCTGGCTCTCCCGGGAAGTTAGCAGTACAAGGGGAGAAGTGCTGGGCTGAAGAGGGCACGCCTTGTGGCCGGAGGGGTCTCTGGGGAGGCCTAATTTGAAGTGGCTCTGGAAGATGGGGTGGGGAGAGGGATTGTGCGGTGATGATACAAAGACAGAGTGGAATGAGAGCGTGGCCTTTTTGAAAGTCAGACTGGAGTGAGAGATGCCCCACAGGTGGAGGGACTACAGGATACAGGCTTCCGCGGGAGGCCGGGGGTCTGTTGGGTAGCCATGGTGAGATGTCAGACTCTGGGTCAGGAAGCGGGTGACGAATCCTCGTCTTCGAGGCCTGCCGTGGAGAAGGCATCTTTCGTACTTGGAGGGCAGCAGCACAGGAGCCAGCGGATGGAGAGGGCAGAGGCTAAGAGTCCGGGTGCAGGAGGCCCGGGTTCCAGTCCTGGCTTTGCCACTTTCTAGCTGTGGCAAGTGCGGGGAAGGGTGTGCGGGCTGAGTGCTTAGAGAAGTTAGTTGTGGTGTCTGCTGCTGCTGCTACTTGGAAAGGAGCTCGGTAACAGTGAAAACCCTCTAGTACAGGAATAAATTAGGCCCCTTCACAAAGTGGTAAGTGTTGTGTTGCTGTGTTTATGCAAATGATGAATGGTAGTCTTTCTAGGGTGCTTTACAAGGAATCCTTTATTAGGGCCAAGTTTAGACTAAATGGTCTACAAAGTTTCTTTTAACAAACATTTATTGAATAACTACTAAGCAGTGGGTTATGGAGAAAGTAGCATATATCATGAAATGGGTAAAGACCAGAGGAACGAAATATTTAAATATATATGGTTTACCCTGTCTCTGCATTGTCACAAAGTTAACATCAGATTCCCTACTTGACCCTTGCAAAACCATTCCAACTAGAGGAGATAAGTGTCTGTAAAGCAAGTTAAGTGTTTTGAGTACTAAATGAGGTTGGATGTCCTGACAAAAAGCAGCAGGCATTCAGGGGGAAGTACTGACTTTAGTATCTCGCCGGTTGATTGCAATGTGCTTACTTCAGACCTTCTTAGAAGTTCTAGCTGGAGCCCAGCTGCGGCCCCTCCAGTCCTGTTGGTACGTTGGTGTTTGTGTAGTGATTTTTTTTTGGTTTTGACACTGGGCCCATTTACAATCAGGGACTGTTTGAAATCTTTTTGTGGGCAAAGTAGGTCAACCGTAAAGCACACAGGAGCAGGAGCGAATTGCTCGGGGCGGGGATGCAGGTCCCGGGGAAGACCCTGTGCGGGTTCCCTTCCCTTGGCTCTGCCCCGGAGCACTTGTGAAGGCTGTCGACCTTCACACCCAGCATTTGGAGTCTTTCCAGAAATATTTCAGAATGAGAGTCTGCCAAGTGCTAGCTTTAAAGTTTCAGTGTTGGGACATAATTCTTTGGAGTGTCTCTTCTGTCCTTTGGCCTTTTCAAGTGGGAACTAGG
Source organism: Glossophaga mutica (assembly GCA_039655065.1). Taxonomy (NCBI): domain Eukaryota; kingdom Metazoa; phylum Chordata; class Mammalia; order Chiroptera; family Phyllostomidae; genus Glossophaga; species Glossophaga mutica. The sequence continues at coordinate 40,683,514 of CM077314.1, forward strand.
TCAGGTATGCACACTCCACACTGTGGGTAAACACTGTGGTCAGACTGCGAGTTTCAGAGCGCAGCTGACCTGGGTTTCAGTTCCAGCTCTGCTGCCCGGGGGTTGGGTGACTTCAGGCAACAATAATAAAGATACTTGTCAATTCCTGAAGCTTTACTACTTGTCAAGCAGGGACTATATGAGAGGAGATAAAAAAAAAACACACAGCCGGAATTATCTTCTGGAGGGCAGGCCCCTTGTAGTACAGGCTTCCCCTGCTGGGTGGGTGTTCTAGGAGCCCACCTGTATCAGGTCACCAGCTGGTGTTGCTGTGAGAGGCTGTGTTTGGCTTCAGTGACTTTTTTTTGAGATTCTTTCAATGTATTTGCCCATTTCGTCATGGGGGATTTATAGCACACCTACCCATACCGTGCTGAGTGTTCAGCAGTTTTTGACCAGCACATGTGAGCCCCACACCCCACCCTCCGTATTCACCCCATTTCACTTTCCCAGATGAAGAGAGTCCTCAAAGAGAAGTGTTTTGCCAATGTAGAAGAGGCGAAACAAAAAACGGCAGAAGCACTAAAAGACATTGAAACTGACCAGTTCAAAAACTGTTCTGAGCAGTAGAAAAAAGGTATATGTGGGTGTAATGCATCAAAGGGAGGGTGCTCTGAAGGTGTCTGAAGTTCAATCATGTGAGAATAAACACAGTTTTTAGTAAATAAATTCTAGTTTTGGGGGATCCTCCCTAGTACAAAGCACTTTTTATGAGTTATCACATTTCCTTTTGTCAATGAACTTATGAGGTTGAGACTGTTCTTGTCCCCATTTTGGGGACAGTGGAGTCCATGGACCCAGTTCTACCACATACCAGTGGCCTTGGGCAGATCACATTTCATCTTTAAGCCTCAGGCAGCACCTGTGCAGTCAGGTTGCTGCGAGGAATAAATGAAGTAATTTAGCAACTCAGCTGTTAGCCAACATCTGGAAAGGTGCTAGCTTGCCTAGGGCTTCACAGAGTGCCTTGTAAGTGGAATAAAGTTTAACTGCTTTGGGATGTTAGTTTGCTTCTTATTTTAAGTTGGTGTAAATATTGTTTCTGAGTCTTCTTTTTTGTTTCCAAATTAAGGTCTTCATTAAACATCTTCATTTAGAAGCTCTTATGTCTAATCAGCCATCCCAGAAAACAGTCACTTCAAAGACTGTTTATGAGCACTGCCTGGTGTGGCTCAGTGGATTGAGTACGGGCTGCGAACCAAAGGGTCACCAGTTCAATTCCCAGTCAGGGCACAGGCCTGGGTTTCAGGCCTGGTCTCCAGTGGGGGTACGTGAGAGGCAACCACACACTGAGGTTTCTCTCCCTCTCTTTCTCCCTCCTTTCCTTTCTCTAAAAATAAATAAATTAAATATATTTTTTTAAAAATTTTATGGAGGAGGGGAAATGGCACTGGCACAGGACACGGATGAGTAAAAACATAAAAAGGAAAGAGAGTATTTGTTCTCCCCAAATGTCCACCACTTCTTACCAACCTATTTACTTTAGTTGCTGTTCTCCACTTGATCTACTCCCCTATTGATTATTTTCTAAATATCAGAATAAACTGTGTCCTATTATTATTTATTACATATATTACTGGAATGTTACTCGGTAATTACGATTCCATTCAAAACAATTAAATAAAATTTTGATGACTTCCACAAGCTTAAAAATTCTTTGTTATTTTTCTGTTTGGTTTGGTCTGGAGGCCTCGACACTACCCTTTCTCTGTGGAAGAACTTGACATTCTATTTAGAGTCATGAAGCTGGTTGTCACTTTCGGGATGGAATGTTTTGTGGTGTTCCTTATACAGCCTTTGAACTCATGAATCAAATTCCAGGGAGAATTTGCCGGTACAGATAATTGTTGGGGCCTGGGGACATCCTGAACAGAACCCAAATGCAGCGCCAGTAGTTGTTCAAAAGATACAGAGAAATGATGTGAAATTATAATTATGTAAAAAAAAAGTATGATTGATGTCTCTCTTCTTACTGCTTTTGGGACAAGGACATTAACACTTCAAAAATGCTAAAACCAGGCCATTCTACAGTAGTTGCCATTGTGTCCTAACAGCAGCAAACAGCTACCAAGGTGGGTGACACTGAAGGAAGCGTGCCCGGGGTGCAGGTGGCCCTGTGAAGGAAGCGTGCGCAGGGCAGGGTGGTGGTAGTGCAGACCGCGCCCTCCCTGTCCCCCGATTCCCCTGGGAGCAAGTACTGCGGGCGTTCCCTTAAACGGTAGTGTTTCCCCCTGAAGTCTGAGGGAGTCGGCCTTGGGTGCGGCATGTCCCTGCACCACTCGTATAGTGTGCAGCCCGCTGTGATCTTCTCCCTCCGAAATGTTCTAGGAGGTGGTAGGGCAAATGTGAAACTGCCAAACTGCCTGTCAAACTGAGTTTGAAAAAGACCTCTTGGGAAAGGACAAACTGAGTATTCTAAGTGGTCTGCGATCCAAAGCATTTCCTGGGCTGAGTGTTTATCAAGGCCAGACCTTGCTTCCAAACTGAGCTCAGAAAGAATCTGGGCCCGCTTCCCAGCTGACGGGCGATGGGGAGAAGAGTAGGAAGCTAGTCTGGAAGAAGGGAGAAAAATCTCACTCTCTTTTCATCTTTTACACATCTATCTGATGAAATCTGTCTATAGATATGGCTTGCAAAACAGAACTGTTTTTTGCAGTATGAAGTGGTACAGGCTGTTAAATATTCTTAAAATTTGTATATAATATTTTAATTATATTTTGGAAATGAAATGTTGAGTCAGATTATCTTTTCAGTGGATCAGTCTTACTCTTCAGTGCAGAGAAAAGAGCATTATCTCCCTGTAAATTGTCATCAGTCTGACATCACACCAGAATTTTCACTGTGACTGATCTCAGAGTTCAGGGTCTGAATTGACACATCCGGGAAGAGTGAGGTGTTGAGGAAGTAGTAGTGGCAAGTAAGTAGATGGTTTTTCCTTCCTGTGTGACTCAGTGTTCATGAACTCTTTTTAGACAGAAGGTCGATTTTAATTCCTTGACACTGGATTAGATCATTACCAGCATCCTGGTATAGAGAGCAGTTTCGTGCTCTGTTAGTAATCTCACAAAGAAAACTTAAGTCCCTTATTTCCTTGTTTCTTTCCCTAAAAGTTTTTGTAGCCAGCCCAGACTGGTATGGCTCAGTGGACTGAGTGGCAGCTTGTGAACTGGAGGTGTGCTGGTTCGATTCCCAGTCAGAGCACATACCTGGGTTGCAGGCCCGGTCCCCAGTTACAGGTGTGCGAGAGGCAAGATGTATCTCACACCTTGATGTTTCTCTCCCTCTCTTTCTCCCTTCTCCTCTCTCTAAAAGTAAATAAATAGAATATTTTTTAAAAAAGTTTTCATAGTCACTACTTTGAGAATTAAGATGGCGGTGGTACCAGAAGAAAATTTCTTTGGCCTGAATAGTGCCAGCCTCACCTCCTGCAGTGATGACACATTTTTATATATATGTATTTTAAAGTTGTTCTCCCTGCCCGACACACACATGCTGTGCTGCTCTGAGTGTGGGTTCCTTAGCAGAGGAGGCTGGCATTGGTGGTGAAATACTTCAGTCTAAATTTATATTCTTGTCTGAGGTTGCATAGACCACTTCCTTAAATTAAGTCACAGACTGCAAACATGGCAGCTGCATGGGGCTTCCCAGGTTTGTTACTTTTTCTGCTCTAGACATAAAGACGACAGGGCAGGAAGGACTGGCGCTCACTCCCAGCTGCTTCCGAAGGTTCTGCCCTTGTAGCTAGAATCACCAGCAGCTTCTGTAATGAATGTGAAGGCCAGGGGAGGAAATCTGGTGGCCATCTGACAGAAACAGTGAACCATCAGCAGTCTGAGGGAGTGTGGGTCAAACAAGCCCTTCGGATTGTATTGTAAGTTGAAGGTAGTCATGGATAAAGATAAAACTTCTTTTTTCTGGCACTTCTAAATGCGCATGGAGACTAGTGAGCCAGGAGTTAAACCAGTGCATTTAATGTTTAAGGACAGCAGTAGGGTTGGAAGACCTTCCGAGTCAAGAGAGAGTTGAAACAGGCCATCGGACTATAATCACGCGTGCCTTACACAGCCTCCTTCTCTCTCCTCGAGTCATTACAAAGGCTTCTTAAGGCTTCTGCGATCTGGAGAGCTCCATGGTCACCTGTCGGTGCGGGAAGGCCCAGGTGGGCCGTGCACGTTGCAGTGAGCAGCGGGGTTGGGGGCCTGAGGGTTACTGGCCTGGCCTGTCGCCACATTCCCCGCCTTTCAGTTCCTGTTACGTAAGCAGCGCACTGCTTATACAAGCTTCTGTTTGGGAAATGCTCGGTTAGTTACATTCTTAAACAAGCATTCTGATAGCCCCCATAGTTAGAGAAACACATGCCGACTCCCATTCCCCGTGTTTCTCCACCATCCCGGATCAGCAGCCTTCCCAGGGAGCATCTTCTCATGCTGCAGCTACTTTATTTAAATATTTACTCTTTTGAAAAGGCTTAATTTGTTTTTGTGGGGAAAGGCAATGTATACATGGTACAGCATGTAAACTGTGCAAGATGGCTTATTTTGGAAAAGAATTCTCTTCACACCTACCTGCCCCTTGGTCTCAAGTTGTGTTTCCCAGAGACAGTGCACTGGTAACAGTTTCTTACATATTTTTGCAAATGTATGTTAGATGAAAATGCTTTTATATTCTCCCTCTAACCCCCCTTTTTAAAGGGGGAACATATTATACACAGTTCTTTATCTTGCTTTTTTCACTCAATAATATGTCTTGGAGAGCTTCCATATATATGGAGCTGCCTCGTTCTTTGTTTTTAACTGAAATAAAAATTCACCATGTATAATTGAGTGGCTTTTAGCCCATTTCTAGTGATGTACAGTCATCCCCACCCTCTAACTCCAGAGCATTTTTATCACTCCAAAAAGAAGCCCAATATTCTGCAAGAGGTTGTTCTCCATTCCCCTAACTCCATCCCTGGCAACCACTAACCTGCTTTCTGTGTCTATGAATTTGCCTATTCTGGGCATTTCGTAAAAACGCAGTCGTGCAATACAGCATGCGGCCTTTCGTGTCTGACTTCTTTTACTTGGCATAAGTGTTTTCAAGGCTCGTTCATGCTGTAGCATGTATCAATAAGTCTCTCCTTTTTGTGGCTGAAGAACATTTCGCTGTGTGCAGAGACTACATCGTGTTTATCCATTCATCAGTTGGTGGACATTTGGGTTGTCACTTTTTGGCTGTTATGAATAATGCTGTTGTGATGTTCATGTGCAGGTTTTTGAGTGAACTTATGTTTTCAGTGCTCTTGGGTAGTGTATACCTAGGAGTAGAAATGCTGGGTCATGTGGAATTCTCTGTTTAAGTTTTAAGGAACTCCTAAACTGTTTGCACAGCGACTACTTCATTTTACCATCATACCAGCAGTGTGTGAGGGTTTCAGCTTCTCCAGATCCTAGCCAACACTTGTTGTTCCCTCCTCCCCTGCCTTTTTTTTTAAAGGTTACTATTAGAGCCATCCTAATGGGTATGAGGTGGTATCATACTTATTGTGGTTTTGATTTGCATTTCCCTAGTGACTAATGACATTGAGGATCTCTTCATGTGCTTATTGGCCATCTGTATATATTCTTTAGAATAGACATTTAGAGAAATGTGTATTAAAGGATTGTCTTTTTGTTGCTGAGTTGTAAGAGTTCTTTATATATTCTGGATACTAGACCTTTATCAGAAGTATGGTTTCCAACTGTTTTCTCCCATTCTGGAGGTTGTCTTTTCACTTTCTTGATAATGTCCTTTCATGCACAAAAGTTTTTAATTTTGATGAAGTCTTTTATCTATTTTTAAACTTGGTTGTTTGTGCTTTTGGTATCATTTAAGAAACCATTGTCTAATCCAGAATAATGAGGAATTTGTCCCTACATTTCCTCCTAAGAGTTTTACTGGCTTAGCTCTTATATGAATGTCTTTGACCCATTTTAAATTAAATTTTGTATATGTCGTGAGGTAGGGGTCCAAATGTATCCTTTTGCAAGTGGATATCCAGTTCTCCCAACACTGTATGTTTGAAAGACTGCTCGTTGAAAAACACTTTCCTCCGTTGAATGGACTTGGCTCCTTATTGGAAGTCGGTTGACCGTGAATGTATTGCCTCATTTCTGGATGCTCAGTTGTACTCTGCTGACCTGTGACGGCTGTCCTTGCGCCAGTCCCACACTATTTTGATAACTATTGCTTTGTAGTCATAGGAAGTGTGAGTCTTCTTTGTTCTTTTTCAAGATTGTTTTATTATTCAGGTTCCTTGCAATTCCATATGAATTTTAAGATGAACTTGTCCATTTCTGTAAAAAAGAGCAATTGGGTTTTGATAGAAATTGCTTTGTATCTGTAGATCGATTTGAAAATTGTTTCTGTCTTAACAGGAACATGAGATGGATTGCCATCCTCACAGTTCATGAACACGGAATATCAATTTAGGTCTTTTAAAAATTTTCTTATAACAATGTATTGCAGTTTTCAGTATATGTTTTGTTCTTTGTTGCCAAGTATTTTATTCTTTTTGATGCTAATGTAAGTGGAATTATCTTTCTGTTTTGGGCTGTTCCTTGTATGTGTGTAGAAGTACAACCAATTTTAGTGTGTTGATCTATAATTTTGCAGCACTAATTTTTTTAGCTCTAATGTTTTTTATGTGGCTTCTTTAGGGTTTTCTGCATATGAGATTATGCCATTTTTGAACAGAGATAGTTTTACTTCTTCCTTTCCAATCAGGATGCTTTTTATGTTGGCAGGAAGAAACGTTCTAGTCCTACTCCAGTTATCGGGAAAACCAGTCAGTCTTTCGTCACTGAGTATGATGTTATAGCTGTGAGTTTTTCCTAGAGGCCCTTTATCTAGTTGAGGGAATTCCCTTTCGTTCCTACTTTGTGTGTTTTAACCATGAAAGGATGTTAGAATTTGTCATATGCTTTTTTTCTGCATCAATTCAGATGTTATGGCAGTTTTTTCCATTATTCTAGTAACATGGTATGTTATATTGATTGATACTTTGAACCACCTCTGCATATCCAGGTGAAACTCACTTGGTCGTGGTGTGTAATCCATTTGATGCACCGCTGCATTCTATTTACTGGTGTTTCCCTGAGGACTGCTTGTACTTGCAGCCGGGAGGAAAACTGGTCTGTGATGTCTTGGACTCTGTTATCAGGGTGATACGGGCCTCACAGAATGAGTTAGGAAAGGTTCCTACCTCTTCTGGTTTTGGGAGCATTTATGAAGGGTGGTGTTAATTTTTTTTTTTTTTAAATGTTTGTAGAACTCAACAGTGAAGCTGTCTGGTCCTGAGGTTTTTGGTTTAGAAATTTTTAATTACTCAATCTCTGTACTTGTTATAAGTCTATTCACATTTTCTGTTTCTTAAATCTATTTTGGTGGTTTGTGTGTTTTTAAGAATTTGTTCATTTCACCTAGGATTTGATTTGTTGGCATATAGTTGCCTTGTAGTATTTTCTTATATTTTTTTATTTCTGTAAGATTGGTAGGAATGGCCTCATTTTTGTTCCTTATTTTAGTGCTTTTGTCATCTTTTTGGAGGTCAGTCAAGCTAAAGATTTATCGGTTTTGTTGATATTTTCAAATAAACAACTTTTGGTTTTGTTGATTCTGTTATTTTATTCTCTGTTTCACTTACATTTGCTCTAAACCTTACTATTTTCTTCTGCCTACCTTGGATTTAACTTGCTCTTGTTCTTCTAGTTTCTTCAGATGAAAGGTTAGGTTATTAAGATCTTTCTTCTTTTTCAGTGTACTCAAATTCTCTCTTTGCATTGCTTTTGTTGCATTGCATACATTTTGATGTGTTGTTTTTATTTTCATTTACCTCTAAATATTTTCTAACTTACCTTGTAATTTTTTCTTGACCCATTGGGTTTTTTTTTAAGCATGTTGTTTAATTTCAACATGTTTGTGAAATCCAGATTTCCTTTTGCTGTTGATTTCCAGTTTCATTCCACTATGGTCAGAGAAGATAAGATACCTGGAGTAATTTCAGTCTTTTAAAATTCAATTGAGACTTGTTTTATGGGCTAATACTGGGTTGGGCAAAAGTAGGTTTACAGTTGTGAATACACAAAATAGTTTATTCTTGTGTTATTATTTATTAATAATTGTGTTATTTTCCATAAAATAACTGTAAACCTACTTTGTCCCACCCTGTATATGGTCTATCCTTCAATATTCCACTTGCACTTGAGAAAAATGTGTTTTTTGCTGTTATTGGATGGAATGTTCTGAATATATGTTAGGTTAAGTTGGTATAGTGCTAACTTTTGTTTCCTTGTTAATATTCTGTCCAGTTGTTCTATCCATTATTGAAAGGAGGTACTGATCAGCTATTGTAGAATTTTCAGTTTTCTTCCTTCAATTCCATTAGTTTTTCCTTCATATTTTTTGATGTGTATACATATCTATAATTGTTGTGTCTTCTTGATGAATTGACTTTTTATCATTCTATAAGGTTTTTCTTTGTCCCTTGCAATTTTTTGTCTTGAAGTCTATTTTGTTTGACGTCAGTGTAGCCAATACAGCTGTCCTTGGTCACTGTTAGTGTGTCATATCTCTTCCGACCCTGTCACTTTCAATTTATTTGTGTATTTACTTGGGTCTGAAATGAGCATCTTATAGACAGCATGTGGTTGGATCCGGTGTTCTTATCCATTCTGTCCAACTCTGCCTTTAATTGAAGAGTTTAACATATTTACGTTGGTGTACTTGCTGATAAAGACGTCTGCCGTTGGATGTTGGTTTCCGTGTGACCGTGTCCTTGTTTTGTTACTCTGCTCCTCCATTACTGCCTTGTTTGTATGAAATCAACCGACCCTCTCCCTCCTATGGACATGTGGGAGGGGCGGCACTAGTCCTCATTGTACTTATGATGCTGCAACGAATGTTTTTAAATATGTGTTATTTTGCACATCTGCAAGCATGTCTGCGGCTAAGCGTCTACAACTGGAAATCGAGCTGCTGCTGGAGTGATGCTGACAGAAATAGGAAAACAGGAAGGAAGCCCCTTTTCTCTCCTCTCCTCTTTCAGCCTCTCAAGGGCTTCCCATTTGCAGAAGCAAACAGGGAGCCACTCAGCATGGGGTCTGGGACTTGTAGAGTGCCAGCCTCAGCATCAAAGATTAGAGCAGAGCAGGCTTGGAGAAGAGAAAATGCGGGCAAATAAACGCACATGAGAAATCATCATATTCGCCCTGGCTGGAGTGGCTCAGTGGATTTAGGACCAGCCTGTGAACCATAGGGTCTCCTGTTCGATTCCCAGTCTAGGGCACATGCCTGGGTTATCTGCCAGGTCCCCAGTAGGGGACGTGAGAGAGGCAACCACCTGTTGATGTTTCCCTCCCTCTCTTTCTCCCTCCCTTCCTCTCTAAAAATAAATAAATAAAATCTTGAAAAAAAATTATATTCATTTATCCTCTTATTTTCACATGTGCAGACTGATTTTCAGCTTCTTAAAATTTACTTATTAATACTATATTGCAAGAAATCAGTGTCTTCTAAATTGCAGGTCACATCAGAAATTTGTTGATCTTGTAGATTTTGATTCCCATCAAAGGTTCTTACTAACCTTCTCCCTGGATTTGAGGTGTGCAGATTATGTTAGGCTTGCAGCCGTGTCTTTGGTGACTGAATTGACAGCTGGCTCAGGAAAGCGCGGCGCGCCTGCTAGACGGTGCTTCGTGTCCTTTCAGCTCTTGGGCGTGTGAGAGTGCCATCAGCTTCTGCATTCGTATATTGGACAACCAGCATATTCTCAGTATTTCAGGTCTTAGCCCTAGCTCCTATTATTCTGCCATTATCAGAAATAGCATACCCAAAAGGAGGTGACTTACTGCATGTTTTGGCATCCCAAGAACAGTGCAAATATCTCTTGGAACTGAAAAAAAAGTTTTATCTGGTAAGCATGTTTGAGAGTGGCCATCTTTTCTGCTTCCGCCTGGAATGATTCTGTTTTAAATCTGCTGTCCTGGCATGATTAATAACAGTACACTTTCTTTTTCTAAAAAGCACCCTGGTGTGGTTAATATGGTCACTTGATGGACGACTTACCTGATCATTCAAGCCATTCTCTCCGGTGTAGTTCTGTTCTTAGAAATTAGGAAACTTAATCTCTCGGCTGTGACTGTGTAGCAGTCACAGGTCACCACGTGAGGAAGTCATACAGAGAGAGGCGGAAGCCTGGAGCTGGGCTTGACCGAGGGGCCTGTGCCTGAAGGCGTGTGTACACACACAGACATACGTAGCACATGCAGGGTCCTCAACATGCCTTTCACAGGATGTGCATACTCATCCATCCAAACACATGCACACCTCTAAAGAGATTTTTTCCTAGCATAAGTATTATTTTCTTTATTAAATGAAAGATTCTTTTCAAGATGAGAGGTCCTGTCAGTCTTTTCAAAACTGAAAGTCTGGAGTGCAAAGGCGTGACAGGGAGTGCCTGGTGTGGAGCCGCCGTTGAGACCCACACAGCAACAGTGGCCGAGTGTTCTCGAGGGTGTGAGCAGGGTGTGAGCTCCATTGTGTTTGGGTTAGGTCTGCTCTGTCCGTGCCTTTCATATTCTTTCAAGGGATTTGCTTAAACTTTCAAGTGAGTTTGGAGATGTCTGTTATGAATGATTTTTTTTTAAGACAAATGACTTTTGAAAGCATCCTCACACAGGCAAATTAGGTTAACAACCACACATTTCATCCTTTTCACACTTTGGGGGTATTTGTCACATATTTTTTGGGTCAGGTGTGGATGAATGCAAACAAGCCTCCTGTTGAAGTGAACAGTAAAGCATCTCTCATGACGCTGGCATTGTTATGCAGAAGAACAAGTGAGATTTTGCTACGGGCAACAACCTTTTTTCTCTGGGAATCCTGTTTGATGTGGGGAAGCTGGGTCCAGCTTAATATTTCCTGCCTCCTAACACTGTATGCTATTTGGCATAGAGCAGCCCTGCATATGGAACCTGAAGATCATTTCCAGTGGAGACTGTTGGAGGTTGTTCCCAACTACCTACCTCTGCGTCTGAGCATAGTTGTTTTCCTGTTGTTAGTTGTGTTAGGAGCACGGGATTTCTGGGAACACCTCATGAGCTGCGATCATAAGGAATTAACTGAGCCCAATCGAGGATCACCACGTAGGTTTTACAGTTTTGAAAGTGAGGCTTTAGTTTCCTGAAAAGAATGTGTTCTTTGAGTCGTTCCCCATCTTGAAGGTTCCTAACGGTGCCTGAGGAGTGAATGTGTCAGTGGTAAGGGTAGGTTTCATTCCTACCCCTCTTCCTGCAGATGGCGCAGGAGAGCTCCTCTGTGTGTGATCACAGGTAATGTGGACCTTGAGTGTCTTTGGTTAAATCTTGCCTCTTCTGGTGACACAGGAATGTGTCTTTACCAAACCCTTGTTAGAGAATCTGCAGTATAACATTTCCATTTGGTTAATAATTATAATACATTTGGATTTCTCCCTGCCATTTCCACATTTACTTATCCAATATGGGAAAAAATGCAAAAGGACTATTTCATCTTCACTGCAGGGGATAGAGGCAACTCAAAAGTGCAAAGAGCATCTTAGCTTTGATTTAATTCATAAGTCACTTGAAGAAAAGCAACTGAAATAAGAAAAGAGATCACAGCCTTCCTGTCTAGGTGGCAGCAGAGGTAAACATGGCTTGCCACCGTGTACACCACATAAAAGTTACAACGAAAATACAGAGTAACCATCACTTAGAACCATTAGAAATCAAGTCGAATAGAACTCTGACAATTACAGAATTAAAGAAGTCACATCCATCCAGAGTGGTAGGAGGGGTGGACATACAAAATGGGCTGGTCCCACATCCACGTGTGGTGGATAAAAATTCAGGAGAGAATCTCAGGAGCAAGGAGTTCCAGTCCTACACCAGGACCCTCAGCCTAGGGTTCCAGTGCCAGGAAAATAAGTCCCTATAACTCCTGGCTGCAAAAACCAGCAGGGATTGAGCTGGTGGAAGAAACTTCTGGAGTCCCAATCAGTTCCTCTTAAAGAACCAATACACGGACTTGCTCAGACTCACCCCCTCTGAGCTCCAGCACCGGGGTAGCAGTTTGAAAGGCACCAGTGGCATACAAGGAGGAACTGAAATGTCAGGAATCAAGGTGGGAGGTAGGAGACAGCTTTCTCCCAGACAGAAAGGCAGGCAGAGGTCATCATCCCTTTTCTAAACCCTCCTTGCACAGAGCCAAAGAGTCAGTAGGTGGGTACCATGTCTGAGACTCCATCAACCTGGCTAATACTGTCTGTCCTGCTCTGCAGACCCTCTAAGACTCCCTCCTACCCAACTTTGAGCACGCCCAAACTGTTCTCTGTGGCTTTTCCATACGAATGGCTGCTCTTGGCTCATGCTTCACAGCTTCCTAAATCCTCTCGAACACGCAATAGCTGTCCCCATACCTCTTGCCTCCAGCCCCCATACCTCTTGCTAAGTGGTCCCATGCCAGGCACTAGCAGCAGCCAGCCTAGATTCACAGCTTGGCTTCACCTGGGGCTATCTAGGTACAGCACAAGTAGCAGCCACCTGCAGATTGCTTTATATCTTGGGCAGGGTGGCCCCAGGAGAACTCAGGTATGGGCTGACCTTGGCCTATAGGTATACCACACAGGTAACCCCAGAGCCTGTGCACCCAGTGGACAGCTACAGACCATGTTGGAGCACCCTTACCCTGCCTCTGCACAGCTGATCCTCCACAGAGGACAGAGGTTGGTGGTCAGTGGTCACAGCCAGTCCTTGCAGCTGACTGGTCTGAGTAAATCCCTCCCATTGACCTGCCAACAGCATTCTGGGTTCAACTACAAGAGGAGGGAGTGCTCAGCCCACACAAAGGGTGCACCTTAAGTACCCAGCTTGGGTGATAAGGGGAGGCTGTGCCACTGGACCCTACAGGACACCTACTATATTAGGCCATGCCACCAAGACAGGGAGTTATAGCAGCTCTACCTAATACATAGAAACAAACGCAGGGAGGCTACCAAAGTGAGGAGATAAAGGAGCATAGCTCAAATGAAAGAACTGATCAAAACTCCAGGAAAAGAACTAAACAAAATAGAAATAAGCAATCTTATCAGATCTGGAGTTCAAAACACTGTTATTAGGATGCTCAAGGAACTTAGTAAGGACTGCAACAACATAAAAAAGATCTAGTCAGAAATGAAGGATATACTAATTGAAATGAAGAACAATTTACGGGGAAACAACAGTAGAGTAGATGAAGCCAAGAATCAAATCTGTGATTGGAACACTAGGAAGCAAAAAACAACCAGTCAGAACAACAAGAAGAAAAAAGAATCCAAGAAACTGAGTATAGTGTCAGCAGCTCTGGGACAACTTTAAGTGTTCCAACATTCACATCATAGGGATGCCAGAGGAGAAAGAGAAAGAGCACGCAATTGGAAATCTATCTGAAAAAATAATGAAAGAAAACTTCTCTAATTTAGTGAAGGAAATAGACATGCAAGCCCAGGAAGCACAGAGAATCCCAAACAAGATGGATGCAAAGAGGCCCTCTCCAAGACATGTCATAATTAAAATGCCAAAGGTTAAAGATAAAAAAAGATACTCTTAAAAGCAGCAAGAGAAAAGCAGTTAACTACAAGGGAGTTCCTATAAGACTGTCAACTGATTTCTCAAAAGAAACTTTGCAGGCTAGAAGGGATTGACAAGAAACATTCAAAGTGATGAAAAGCAGGGACTACAGCCAAGATTGCTCTTCCCAGCAAAGAATTGAAGGGCAGAGAAAGTACTTCCCAGACAAGAAAAAACTAAAGGAGTTCATCATCACCAAACCATCACCATATGAAATGTTAAATGGACATACTTAAGAAGATCAAAACTATGAACAGTAAAATAAAATGGCAATAAATACATATATATCAACAATTCAATCTAAAAAACAACCTAAGCAAACAAGGAGAACAGAGACCGAATTATGGAGATGGAAATTGCTTTCATGGTTGCCCAGTGGGTGGAGGGGGTATAGGGTAATGGATGAAGGAGATGAGGGGATTAAGAAGTGCAAATTGGTAGTCACAGAATAGCCCTGTGGATATAAAGTACAGGACTGGACATGGAGCATCCAAAGAACTTATACACATGACCCTTGGACATGAACAATGGTGTGCATATAGCCTGAGGGAGTGGGGCATGCTGGGTGAAGGGGGGCAAGGGGAGAAAATTGGGACCACTGTAGTAGCATAATCAATAAAATACAGTAAGTAGATAAAGGAAAAAATTAAGAAGGATCACAGAAGGACACAGGATTCTGAAAGTGAGAGCTGGCTACCCATCAAGAGTTGCCACAAGTTATTAGTCTCACTGCTGGCTCTAGTGGCGGCCAGTTCAGGCTTCTTCCTTGTGGTTCATGGGACTTTGTGTTCCTAGTATTTACCAAATATTTTGAATAGTTTTAGAAAGTTTTCTTCATTTCCCACAGTGCATGCACATTCGGACCATAAAAGGACCTATTGAGATAAATGTTAAAATTCCACAATGATAGTGTCTTTTAGTAATAGGCTATTGGATTACAGGGGCTTAGAGTAGTTTAATGATAAGCTAATTTTTTTTAATCTTTGATATTTTCACTCCCTTGGGATTGTACATTTTGATAGTGGTCAACTCCTCGATATCTGTTCTAACCTCAGTAGACATTAATTGAGCAACTACTTCTTGCAATAACTTTTTCTATACAGTGGAGAATTCTAAATAAAAGAAGGGATGTTATCAGATGTAGTCATGGTTTTCTGGATTCTTACATTGGGAAAGGAGTGATGGGGAAGACTATTAGCAGTTTGCAATACATGTTCTACTGGAGGTAGAATCATACGAATATAGAGGGGCAGGCAGATTTATTCCTTCTGGGTGGGTTTGAAGAAGGGTTATGGAAGAGCTTTTGAACTTGGCATCACCATATTGAATGGAAATAGGCATAAGGCTAATGGGTTGGGAGGACATTTTATCTGTATATTTTTAAAGATTTTATTTATTTTAGAGAAAGTTTATTACTTTTTAAATATTTTATTTTTATTTGTTTAAATTTATTTCATTTTTTAAGATTTTATTTATTTATTTGGAGAAAAAAAATTGATGCAAGAAAGAAACACCAATAGGTTGCTTCCCATAAGTGCCACCAACCAGAGACTGACCCCGCAACCTGGGCACATGCCCTGACTGGGAATTGCACTGGCGACCTTTCACTGTGTGGGACGGTGCCCACCCACTGTGCTGCACCAGTCAGGGTGACAGTGTAAATAATGGGAACTGCTTGGAGTGGAACGACACTTGGCATTTGCTGGGGAGAGGGCTGCTGAGTTGTTCTGTGTACTGGGATCGGAGTCCTAGTGGGAGGGGCTACAGTAGAAGATGGGGTGTTCATCGGTGTCTGTGCGGTAGGTTTTCTCTCACCACTCGGGCACCAGCTATGACACATAAAAACAAAAATTTTATAATATGAACAGAAATAAAAAATCTGTCATCATAAGACAAAAACCAAGCTGCAAGTGTGGTGGTTAAGAATACAGATTTGAAGCTGATTGTGTGGATTTAAATCCTGAATAGCTGTGTAACCTTAGGGTAAATTACTCAATCTCACAGATGCCCCAGTTTCCTCACATACAGTGTGGGGTTGATAAACCGACCTCCAGGCTGACTGCGAGGATCAGTGTGTAAGGTAGTTACAGTAGTGCTTGGCATGTAGGAGAGTGGTGTGTAAGCATCAGTAATTAGTAGTAGTATTTGGGTATAATATGCAACCGGATTTTCTTTTTCTGAGAAAGATTAGATTAGTCTTCAGTATAGATTGTATAGTCTGTGTAATGTTGCAGTAATGAAATTGTAGCAACTGAGGCCTGACAGTGCATGAAAACCATCACAGCAGAATTTTCTTTGGAATAAAAATATCTGTCTTTTTGAGAGCCTCTGTGCTGCTGTCTGGTTTTACTGCTGCTTCCTGGGACATAGCAGAGTGCAAGGGATGGTTGGTTGTGTAGCTTAGTGTGTGTGTATCAGGGGGTTTCAGTGACTCAGTTTTGAAATTAATGGATATTATGGAAGAGAATAGTGTTTTGTATATCAGTAAAGTGTTTGGGTTATATGAAACAGAAACTGACTTTGGCTAATTGAAGCATAAGCGAATTTATTGGAAAATAGTTGTAAAATGCCTTTTTTCCCAATTGAATTGTTGGGTTCAGAGATTTCCACTGCAAATTTCTTTTCATATATAACAAGAAGTTCCAAAAATTAACTTTATTAATATACGAATTTCCTCTTTGAACTTGTATGTGTCACAGTGTGTTTTTACCATTAATGGGACAAATGATTACCATCATCAGAACCAGAAAATGTCATTGAGATTTTAAACCCTGTGTTGCTGGGTTTTCAGCATTATTATCAAAGCTTTGATAACATAGTTCGTATTTTAAATGGAAGATTTGAATCTGTGAAGCTTTTTAAGATTTATGTTTGTCACGTCTTGGCATGAGTTTCTCGTTTGTACAGTCTGGTTATAACAAGACTCTGGTTTCCATATGTGTGTTTAAAATACTCTGAGTCATGGACTCGAATGAGTAACAGACATCATACCTATCTCAGATTTCTGCTCTGTCACGCCTTAACTTGAAGGCGGTGCATTCAGTTTAGTCCCTGCAATAGCAAACACATTGAATTGGCAAAACAGCTTTTCAGTTCTCTTCTGCTGTTTTTTACTACTTTCTAGAAATGACTTTATTGGACTGAACACTTGTGTTGGCCTGACAGGAAGTTAGGAAAAGGGCCTGCGTGCGTATACATATGTATATAGTGCTGTGAGTGATGTATAGATTGGTGTTTGGAAATGAAAAACGCTACATCTCCATTTCCTCATCCTTTTTATGAAGTCTCAACTCAAATCCCAAACCCCCTGATTGTTAAGATGGGCCATTAGGTGGACCGCTGAGAGGGAAATGCTGTGGATTAAGTGATCACAAACCTCCAGGTTTGCACAGTTGTTAGAAGAGAGCTGGCAGCTGGAGCTCTGACTTGTGTGGCCATCCGCCACGAACTTCCACTGGTGCGTGTCACAGCTGCACCGTGGGCCAGGCTGGATGCGGCCCCTGCCCCACGACTGAGTTTCTGCCGGGCCTTTCTCTCCCTTTCCTTTGATATCTTCGACCAGTGAATCTAGGCATACACCGCCCCCCCGCCCCCGCCATCATTATAGCGTGCCTTTATATAATATTGATATAACTGTTGAGAAAATAAATTCTCTTTCAGGATTCTTTAGAGACAGATGTATAGGATGTCAGTAATATGTACAAAGAGCAGAAAAAATATTGCGATGACTCCATTAAAATGTTAGAGATTTTAGAATAAGATATAAAAGTTTTAAGTTACTGTTTATAGATTGTATTTTGTCTGTATTTGTGCAGAACATAGATATAAATGGGATCAAAATTCAGAATCCTGAATCCTGGTATGTGCCTATGGGAGGATAGCTCACTTACAATGCCTTACCTTTTAAAATTTCAAATGCATCCATAATATCATATTTTTATCCCTCCCTCCAGTAATATCATATTAAAATAATCTTTGAGCTTGCCTGGACATGAATATACAAAATAACTGATATATTATTGATATTTTTGTATGTATCAATTGTCCCCCTTCAGTGTAAGATTAAAATGTCTCGACCTTCAAATGTGGAATTCCCACTGGTTTACAAAAATGGATTGCAAGTCCTACCACAAATTAAATGTATGTATTGTGTTTCAGTTTGAAATTTAATTGTGCATGTCTCCTGTAGTGTATTATTTGCATGTCTCAACGTCCCTGCCAAATATGAGTAGGAACACTGTATCTCAGTTTTTGAATTCGTGGAAACTGCATGTTACATTCTTAAGACTACGCCCTCCTCCTGCCCCCTCCCAGATTTCTTCAGGACACAACAATAGCATTGCTCCTTATCAAGAATAACACTCACTGGTAACTTTCAGAAAATTGAACTGAGTTCTAAAATGAAAACAGATGGCTAAAACATTTATTGTGTGGTTAAAAATTGGTTACCTCTTCCTGTAATTAATTATTAAAGTAAAGAACTGGAGTAATTACTATGTAAAGAGTTTTTTTTCTTGCCAGGTTTATCTCTGCCCATTGTTTCTTAGATTTGGGTTTAAAATTTGGTGAGGATTATTGTGTATCTTTGACTCTAAA
This sequence comes from Glossophaga mutica, assembly GCA_039655065.1. Classification (NCBI taxonomy): domain Eukaryota; kingdom Metazoa; phylum Chordata; class Mammalia; order Chiroptera; family Phyllostomidae; genus Glossophaga; species Glossophaga mutica. The sequence goes on from CM077314.1 coordinate 40,701,792, forward strand.
TGTTCTTGTTGCTTCACAGGGCGTGTCTAAATTTCATCTTCATGTCATGAAATCCGCTATTTCAGCTTCAGTTTGATCGTTGATAGAGTGTTTTTAGTATCACCTTATGAACTGTGACTAGGTATATATTTCTATACTAGTGGGCCCAGGACTTGCAACTGCATTCCTAAATTGAAGTGCTGGTTGCTTTCTCTCTCTCTCTCTCTTTTTTTCTTTTAAGATAAAATGCAACATCTTTCCAGCACTAAACTCATAGATTTCTTGCCGTCTGGCCTATTATTAACCTCAGTGTAATTACGGGAATGTTTGAGTATATATTAGTACTGATCCTGGACCAATTGTTTAAAATAAAAAGCAGAATCCCTTTTAGTTGCAAGCATAATCTGCTCCAGACCCTCTGAACACAGGAAGCGAGTGCCCGTGCTTCTCTTCCGTCCCGGCCAGTGAGGTCACTGCAGCCCGTCCTCACCGAGCACTCTTCCCTGTGGGGTGGTTCAGCCCCCGTGCCTGAATCGCTCTGGACTTCGTAGAAACAGGGGCTGCTGGTCAAACTGTGGAGGTTAACTTCAGTCAGTTTTTAAATATATCTTATCCTATGTGTTTAGAGAGAATGTTACATGTTGGCATTATTGTGAAGTTAAAAATCTTTCAGAAGGGTCATATCTCTGTGCTGTTCACCCCACCTTTGTGATGATTTTCTGGTTCAGTATTTTTCCAAATAATTTTTAAGCTGATTGTTTATGGGAAAAAATAATTGGACCAGTGCATTGCACATCTCCACCCCTCCTACCAGTCTCCATGTGGCTTCTTCTTCTTTTTTTTTTTTTTTTCCCTTTTTTAAGATTTATTTATTTATTTATCTTTAGAGGGGAAGAGTAGGGGAGAGGGAGAGGGAGAGAAATATCAATGTATGGTTGCTTCTTGTGTGTCCCCTGCTGGGAACTGGCCTGCAACCCAGGCACGTGCCCCGACCAGGAATCGAACCTTTGGTTCACAGGCCCAAGCTCAATCCACTGAGCTACAGCAGGCAGGGCTCCATGTGGCTTCTTTAAATCCCTAGTTGTAGGACTTGCATTTGCCTCGATTTCAGGTGGTTCTGAATGATGGTTGTTCTGTAGTTTAGTTGTGATTTTGATGTGGGTATGGGAGGGTTTGAGAACAGCATTTACCTACTCTGCCATCTTGACTGGAGGCCTTGAATTTCTTTACTTTACCAAAGAATAAGGAAATTATATTATATTTTAAACTCGAGGATCAATTTAACTCTTCAATATCAGGGAAAGAGCAGATTATTTTATTTATTCTTTTAGTAAATTTAGTCTTATTGTATAATTGATAAAACTTTCACTGATTAGGAATGCTTTTGTTTTTTGTTTTATGTGCATTTTAAATAAAAGCACATTGTGATGGTAACAATTAAAATTTTACTTGTAGTTAATTCAGGTTTTGTTTGTTTGAAGAGGTCTTTATTTCATCTTGATTCTTGAAAGCAATTTTTGCTTGGTAGAGAATTCTACATTAGCAGTCATTTTCTTTAAAATATTCCTCTGTCTTCATGACTTTCATTGTTGCTTTTGAGAAGTCTGCCATCAGTACTTGGGAAGTAAGTAATCTTTCCTTTTTCTATAGCTATTTATATAAGATTTGTCTTTTTGTCTTTCATTTTCCACAATTGCATTGTGATATAGCCAGGCATGTATTTCTCTTTATTTATTCTGCTTGGGCTTTCTGAATTTGTGAACTGATGTTTGTCATCACTTCTCAAAGATTCTCAGCTGGAATCTTTTGCATCATTACCTTTTCCCATTCTCTCCTCATCTTTCGAGGACCACAGTTCAGCCGGAATTGGAGGGTCTCACTGTAACAGTCTGTTTTGCTCTTTTTCTAATTTCTTAAGGTGTATAATTCTTTTCATTCACAGCTTTTCTAATAAAATTATCTTGGACTCTGATTATTTATTTTAAGAGATGTGAATTAGTCGACTTGTATATTTTATCAAAATAAGCTAGATAATTTAAGAGACGTGAATTAGTTGACTTGTATATTTTATCAAAATAAGCTAGGAATTTTTTTTTCAGAGTTCCTTTACCATCTTTTCCTATCACTTTTATTCTATTAATTTTATTTCGTTTAATTGGAGACATAACCTATTAAATAGCTTGAGTTGAAAATTTTAAGCCAGTGGTCAGGACACTCTTGGACGCTGAGGTGCACACACACGGTTATATTAAATATCCTGTTACAGCCTTTCTCAGTGACTCTGGTGTGTTAATGAGTCCTGACAAATTGCAGAAGTGTAGTTTAAATTACGGTTAGTGGATACTGGTTTTTAGTATGAATGTGGTTCCCTTCTGGTGGGTCTCAGCCCAGTTTCACAGAACTGGGTGTCAACTGCCAGAAAGTGGCTAAAGGTGAATTTTCAGATGTGCCTCCACTGTGCCCTGTACATTAGAAAAATAGGGGAAAAATTATCTTACAAATTTTCCTGTAAGTACCGCTTTAGCTGAATCTCACAAATTTTGTTATGTTAATTTTAAGTTGTTCTTTCAGTTCAAAATATTCTTGAATTTTCTTTAAGACCTTCCCTTTCACCCACGGATTATGTAGAAATGCGGTGTGTACTCTCCATGTGTTTGGAGATTTTCCTGTATCTTTTTGTATTGCTTTCTAGTTAAATTCTATTATGATCCAAGAACATATATTGTACAATTTCAATGAAGTTTGTTAAATGTGATGGATGAATGTTCCGCGCATATTGAAAGTGAGTGCACGTGGCAGCGGGTGTGCGGAGTGTTCTGCGAATGTCGGTGCCACACAGGTGGTCGGTGGCATTCGATCCTCTGTCTCATTGCTGACTGTCTGCCTGCTGGTTCTGCTGGTGGCCGAGAGGGGTATTGAAGGCTCCAGCTGCAATTTTGGATTTTTCTGCTTCTCTTTTCACTTCTGTCAGGTTTTTGCTCCATGTGTTTTAAAGCTCTTTTCTTAGGTGTCTTTTTGGAAAATTAACTTTTATCAATTATGTCATGTCCTTTGTCCTCTGTAATTTTCTTTGTTCTGAGGTCTCTTTTGTCTCATATTAATGCAACCACTCCAGCTTTCTTAGGGGTATTGTTTGTTGGTATGTCATTTTATCCATGTGAGTTGCAGTTTTTCTGGTTCTCTCTGTTCTGAGTAACTTGGTATTATATCCTGGACGTTTTCAATGTTATGTCATGAGACTCGGTGGCTGTTTAAATCCTGTGGTTAATGTTGATGTACAGGGTGGGGCAAAACTAGGCTTTCAGTTGTTCATATGGAAAATAATACAATAATTAATAAATAATAATTCAAGAATAAGCTGTTCCTCATACTCACAACTGCAACCCTACTTTTGCTTCACCCTGGGTCTGCTGTAGCAGGCGCTGATTTGTTTAGTGGGGTTCAGGGCATGTGCTCTACCCCGTATCCTGTTGGTCATGGCTCCAGCGTCAGTTCTGTGTTCATAATGTGTGCCATGTTATTTGTATCTTACCTACCTGTGTGCCGCTAGTGACTACCTGGGACTTGGTTGGTAGTTTACCCTGAGTTCGGGTGTGCTGACCTCTGTCCCTGAAAGTTAATCCACAGTAGTCTGGGACTAGCGCTTGAGCGTTCCTTGCCTACTCAGCTGGTACAAAGCTGGGCTGCTGTTTGAGCTGCTGCTCCGCAGTGTGCTGCCTTTTGAGGGCTGGCCCACCCCCAGGGAGAGTTCACCAGGACCCCATCTTCGGCAGTGAGCAGATTCCAGCCCACGTCCTGCAAGCCCTAAAAAGACCCCTCTCAGCAAATGACTGCAGAGCAAAGCTGCTGGACTTCCAGGTTCTTGCTGCGCGCAAGTACTAATTGGATCTGGACTCCGTGCATCCTCACTGAGCCCAGTGAGGGTATTTGGTGCTCTTAGGAAGGTAATTTTTGTATTTCCTTCAGCTTTTGTTGTTTTCAGCAGACTGATTTACCTCTCATTTGCCATTACCAGGAGTTGGAAATAATGGTAATTTTTAATGTTTTCCAGTTTATGAGTTAGAGGTTGTTATGGATTGCATTGTGTCCCTCCAAAACTCATATGTTGAAGTCCCAATACCTAGTACCTCAGAACGTGGTCCATTTGGAAACAGGGTCATTGAAGATGTACTTAGTTAAGATGAAGTCATGTGGAGGAGGGTGGGCCTCTACTCCAATGTGACTGGACTCCCTATCAAATGGGGACATTCAGTCACAGGCACCCACGAAGTGGGAATGTGATGGGAACACAAGGGTAGAGATTGGTGTTGTGTCAGTCAGCTAAGGCACCACAGGGACTGCCAGCACACCAGCAGATGCTGGGAGAGATGCTTCTCTTTGCAGCCCCAAAGAATAACCAGCCCCGCTGTCACCTGGATCTCAGACTTCTGGTTCCCAGAACTGTGAGACGATGAGTTTTCTGTTGTGGAAGCCACCCACACCTGACACTCTATTATGGCAGTCCTAGCAAGCTGATAAAGAGGTGTTTGTTTCTCCAAGTTGAGTTCTTTAGGAAAACTTACTCTTTCAGGTCTCGAATATAACTTTGAGTGCCTGGCCCATTGCCTGTATGTAGTGGAAGTGTAGTGGTAGGTAGGCAATTGGTAATTATTTGTAGCTCTTTTTGCTATGACGAAATATTTATGTTCCTGAAAAACCTTGCATCCTGAAAATCGTGCACTAAAAAATAACATCTTATGAAAAAAATAAGATTGTGACATCTCTCCAGATCTGTGCCACTTGATAAGTACTAGCAAAAGCAATAATTGTATGGAAGGTTACCTGGACCTCCTGGGTAGACATCTCAGTGTGGATGGATGGGATGGATGTTGCTACACTAAACACTAAAAACATACAAAACCAGCAAAGTGGAAATTCTGGCAGTGCTTGAACTGGCATGTGGAGGATGGGTATTGAGACAACGCAAACAGAAGCAAAGTTCTGACACTGTGCAGCCGATGGCAGGGGCCCGCACAGCAGTTGAGCCCTCTCGTGGGGCCTGGCCACGGGCGTGCTCCGGGGCAGCGAGACCCAGGCGCAGGCTCTCCTGCCCGGCTTTCCTAAAGCACAGTTTCTGCCAAGGCCCACCCAGGTGAGGACTTTTTCTTTTCTTGCCAAAGATTTCAAATAATTCCATTTCCTCCACTTCTTTGCTTTGGAAACTCACGAATGGATCAAGGAGACTTCCAGGCCATTATGATGCCATTTGCACTTAATAGTGTAATGGGAGCTCACCTGCGTTAGAGAAACTCACAGCAGGAGAGATGCCATTTGGATTGACTCAAATCCCCTTTTATACTCTTCCAATTCACCCGTTAGTCTCCTGCACAGCTGCTTATGTTAGATTTAAGTGACTTAAAAGACATTGATTTAGTCAGAGCTGTGTTTTAAAAATTACTTGTGGAGTTATTTAAAAATTAAGTTGCTTGTTCAGTTTTAACATTTTCAATAAATAGGAGATACTCTATCATATATAAAACTATTTATGGATTTTCTTTATTTCCTTTTATACAAAAAGGATTATTTGTGAATTTTTAGTTTGATCTTGTTTGTATTTCTAGTATTTTTAGTTTGCTGTCCTGGAATATCTCAGGTTATATTTGGGTAACAGTTATTACATCTTATTTTATTTTTTAAATTATATTTTATTGATTATGCTATTACATTTGTCCCAATTTTTTCTACTTTGCCCCCCTCTACCCAGCACCCGAGACTCCTTCAGAAATTACCCACACCGTTGTTCGTGTCTGTGGATTATGTGTATAAGTTCTTTGGCTACTTCATTTCCTATACTATACTTTACATTCCCATGGCTATTCTGTGACTACCTATTTGTGCTTATTCATTCCCTTACCTTTTCATTGCCTCCACACTTCCCTCATCCCCTTCCCATAAGGCAACCGTCAAAATGCTCTCCATATCCATGATTCTGTCACTGTTCTTGTTTGCTTAGTTTGTTTTTTAGGTTGAATTGTTGATAGATATGTATCTATTGCCATTTCATTTTATTGTTCATAGTTTTGATTTTCTTAAATCCATTTAACATTTCATATAGTAATGGTTTGGTGATGATGAACTCCTTTAGTTTTTTCTTGCCTGGGAAGTACTTTCTCTGCCCTTCAGTTCTAAATGACAGCTTTGCTGGGTGGGGCCATCTTGGCTGTAGTTCCTGCTTTTCATCACTTTGAATGTTTCTTGTCAATCCCTTCTAGCCTGCAAGGTTTCTTTTGAGAAATCAGTTGACAGTCTTATAGGAACTCCCTTGTAGTTAACTAACTGCTTTTTTCTTGCTGCTTTTAAGATTATCTTTCTTTATCTTTAACCTTTGGCATTTTAATTATGACGTGTCTTGGAGAGGGCCTCTTTGCATCCATCTTGTTTGGGATTCTCTGTGCTTCCTGGGCTTGCATGTCTATTTCCTTCACTAAATTAGGGGAGTTTTCTTTCATTATTTTTTCAGATAGATTTCCAATTGCGTACTCTTTCTCTTCCTCCTCTGGCATCCTTATGATGTGAATGTTGGAACACTTAAAGTTGTCCCAGAGCTGCTGACACTATACTCGGTTTCTTGGATTCTTTTTTCTTCTTGTTGTTCTGACTGGTTGTTTTTTGCTTCCTAGTGTTCCAGTCACAGATTTGATTCTTGGCTTCATCTACTCTACTGTTGTTTCCCCGTAAATTGTTCTTCATTTCAATTAGTATATCCTTCATTTCTGACTAGATCTTTTTTATGCTGTTGCGGTCCTTACTAAGTTCCTTGAGCATCCTAATAACAGTGTTTTGAACTCCAGATCTGATAAGATTGCTTATCTCTATTTTGTTTAGTTCTTTTCCTGGAGTTTTGATCAGTTCTTTCTTTTGGGCCATGTTTCTTTGTCTCCTCACTTTGGTAGCCTCCCTGTGTTTGTTCCTCTGCATTAGGTAGAGCTGCTATAACTCCCTGTCTTGGTGGCATGGCCTAATATAGTAGGTGTCCTGTAGGGTCCAGTGGCACAGCCTCCCCTTATCACCCAAGCTGGGTACTTAAGGTGCACCTTTTGTATGGGCTGAGCACTCCCTCCTCTTGTAGTTGAGCCTTGAATGCTGTTGGCAGGTCAGTGGGAGGGATTAACCCAGGCCAATCAGCTGCAAGGACTGGATGTGGCCACTGACCGACCACCAACCTCTGTCCTCTGTGGAGGATCAGCTGTGCAGAGGCAGGGTAAGGGTGCTCCGATGTGGTCTGTAGCTGTCCACTGGGTGCACAGGCTCTGGGGTTACCTGTGTGGTATACCTATAGGCCAAGGTCAGCCCATACCTGAGTTCTGCCTGGGGCCACCCTGCCTGAGCTGTAAGCCAATCTGAGATGGCTGCTACTAGTGCTGGGTTTGGAGGTCCTCAAGCAAAGCCAAGCTGTGAACCTAGGCTGGCTGCTGCTAGTTCAAGACCTCAGGCCACTTAGCAAGAGGTACAGGGCCTGGGGGCTCACTGAGGCCAGCTGTTGCTTATTTGAGAGGATTTAAGAAACTGTGAAGCATGAGCCAAGAGCAGCCATTCCTATGGAAAAGCCAGTGTTAACAGCTTGGGTGGGCCCATAACTTGGGTGGCATAGAGCCTCAGGGGTTGTCCCAGGGTACAGCAAACAGTGTTAGCCAGGGTCATAGAGTCTCAGCTATGCCACCCGCCTGCCAGCTCTGTGAGGGGAGGGTTCAGGAAAGGGACAGTGACCTCTGCCTGCCTTTCTGTCTGGGAGAAAGCTGTCTCCTACCTCCCACCTTGATTCCTGACATTTCAGTTCCTCCTTGTATGCCACTGGTGCTTTTGAAACTGCTACTCTGGTGCTGGAGCTCAGAGGGAGTGAGTCTGAGCAAGTCCGTGTATTGGTTCTTTAAGAGGAACTGATTGGGACTCCAGAAGTTTCTTCCACTGACTCAATCCCTGCTGGTTTTTGCAGCCAGGAGTTATAGGGACTTACCTTCCTGGCACTGGAACCCTGGGCTAGGGGGGCTTGGTATGGGACTGGAACTCCTCGCTCCTGAGATTCCCTCCCGAATTTTTATCTACCACACGTGGGTGTGGGACCAGCCCATTTTGTGCCTCTACGCCACCCCCCCGCCCATCAGTCTGGATGGATATGGCATCTTTAATTCTGTAGTTTTGATGTTGATGTGGTTGTGTGAGGGGGCAAGCTATGTTTACCTACACCTCCAAATGCTTAAAAATTTAGGTGATAGAGATGGTTTCCTTGGTCCTTTCAGCCTCTGGTGTGGCTGAGGCTTTGGCATTGAGAGGTTGTCAGTCTTCCCCTCCTCTCCATGCTGGGCCTCCCATGCTAACAGCTGTTAGATTTTAATTTTGAGGTAGTTTGTATACAGTTCCAAATAGCTTCTATCTTTTAGGTATTTTTAATCTTGTGCATAAATTTTAATGAGCTATTAGTGAAACAATTGGACTTTTGTTATCTGTTATTTTTGAAAATCAAATTAATGAATTACAGCATAGAAAATATGTTTATCAAAACTTTAATATTTGGACTGCAAAGCTTTTAGTTCAGCAAATTATTTGTAATCAGTTCATAATTGAAAATTGGTTTATCTCAGTTCAACTTGTAGATAAATACTTGGCTTTTTTAAAATATTGAGGTATACATACAGAAGAGTGTATATGTAGAACAATACACTTTGGAGTAGATTAATTTTTCTAAATAAAGAAAATGTCTTAAAGAGTATGCGAAGAGAAGTGAAATCGTAAACTACATTTAGGTTCACTTAAAATGATTTTTGCATGAGAATTTTAGGAACGAAACTGCAAAAACTCAGGATTTGGGTAGCATTTCCCCAGGATTCTGGCAATTTGATAACTTAATGTCAGTATAGTGTTGTTATGTTGCACTTTACTGAATTCTGGCCAGTAAATTCCAGGTGAATTTTTGTTTTCCAGGACATAACACCGTAAATCTTTGTGGTCCTAAGACTATGCAGGTTCTCACCTACTGCCAGGGGCTAGAGCTCAGACTGGTCAGAGAGGGTCTTTGAAATAAGAGGAAAGGAAATCTGACAGTCTTCAAGAATGCCAGGCTGAGGCAGCTTTGAATTTGATTCACTAATTTTTAATTCATTTTTTTGGAATGTTTTGTGACTCTAGAGATTTCAGAGATCACCAGAGTTTTTTCTAATTCTGGAAGTAGGAAGGAGCAGAGTTTTTAGTGCAGAGCTTGCATTTTCTCTTCTTTTTTGAGCTGCCATGTGTGAGATTATGGGAACACTGCATTTGCTGCATCTTTTCTTCATCTGCTCTTGTTCCTTCTTCTGTGTCGACGGATAGTGTGCTGTGGGAACGTAAAGTTACGGTGTGAGTCTGTGCATGGTACCTGAGGGATGGGTGGTACCTGAGGGATGGGTAGTACCAGAACTGCCTGGGAGCAGAAAGATGACCATGCACTGGCTTCTTGTTACTCAGAGTAGCTGTGTTCTGCAAAGTCCTTGCAAACACCGAGTTAGTGAAGACCGAACCATTGCTCCCAGTGAATGCAGGGTTTGGCTCCTGTGAGCCTCTGGCCGCATTTTTGTCAGCTGATCAGTACATAGGCTTGTTTCATGTGTGCTTCTGTTTAAAGACATCTCATTTAATAGATGTTGTTGGTTCATCAACATCTAACTCGCGGCCAACAGTACTGTAAGTCGTGTGTGAACGAAGCATATCTAACATGTGTATTTTTTTCACAAGGCACATCAAAGTGTTCTTGAGTTTAGGAAGAGTAGATTGCACTTCAACTCTATACTTCAGGGCTGTTTCAAATAGCAGTAGCACCAACAACACCACAATTGAAAAAGGTGGCTCTAAGGAGACCTCAGAAAGCACACGTGTTTGTCATATGAGATTGGAAACAACGAGGCAGAGTGGCACCTTGTTCAACCACAGCCGGGAGTGTGTGCGGTGGATGATTTGTTTCTTGACACTCTACATGTGTTTGTAGATGACCAGGAAAAGTGCCACGAAGTGTTGATTTTGGGGTTACAGGTAAATTTTGACAAGTAGACAGACTCATCAATACGGAGTCCACGAATAATGAGGATCAACTGTACTTGAATGACTAGGATTGGAGACCCGAACCCACCGCTAAATAGTCATGTTATCTTAAGCAAATTACTTAACCTCTCTATATTTGTACCCATATTTGTAAAATGAGGGTAAATATTACATACATTAGAAGTTTGTGGATTTAAATAAGTAAAGTGGCTGTCACATTGCCAGACATTCTTGATGAGTGGTAGTGGTGTTAGTAGTCATTATCAAGATAAGTTAGTCGCAACAGCTGTCTTTACTGAGCACCTATTTGGATGCTTGTGATAGCCCTGGAAACTAAGGAGCATTACCTCTGTGGTACAGATGAGAAAAGTAAGGGCCAGAGTGATTGAGTCATTTGCTCTGTTACCTATCTAATAGCTGAGCTGGAATTTGAACCCAGGACTTGATAATTTCAAAATCTTTTGGTCTGGTGTAGTGAAGAAAGATTGCATAGGATTTCTGGTCCCCAAGAATCCAGTTGAGAGCTACACATCCCGGTGAAGACAGAAGGTAGTTAGGCAAAGAGAAATGCGTTGTGAAGGACAGAGGTTGTGCTTGCTGCCCGGAGTGGGAGAAATCAGGTCAGAGGTTGAGCCCAGAGCGATCCAAGTGACAAGGCTTGAAATGCAAAGTCATAAATATTTATAATTTAGGTTGCAGTAGAAGCCAGGGTGGCTAGAAAGAATAGAGGCCACAGTCAGGGTTTAGCTGGAGCAGGACCGTGGCCAGGCACTCTTGTGTTGGAGCGAGGAGATGGATTTGAGACTCTGGTGTCAGACCACCTTCTGCTGGACATTTTCCCAGCTCTCCAAAACTGGACTGGTAGAGAATGGCACTTACAATCACTTTCCTGTATGTATTTCAGACCCTCGTAAGTCCTTACAGCTACAGGAAAGTTAGCATTTTGTGAAAACTCTGTTTCTCAAGTACTCCAAATGACTTAACTTAGGAGTGTTGTTTGTTTCAGTCTTCTTCCGAAGGTGGGTCCTTTCTTCCGGTGGCATTGGAGACGGGCTTTGCACACTCACGCGGTTGGAGTTTGTTGGTGGGGTGAATTGGGAGCCATCCCAGGTCTTGAGAGCATTTGGCCACAAAGGCCTCCCAAAGGCACTTCCCCCTCTCCCCTCCCAACAATGGTGTTGAGATGATTCTGAGTCAGGGCTGAGCAGTGTTGTGAAGGCCCAAACCCTCGGGGAGACACATGGAACCTTTCTATCATTTTATGCTTGTAGTCTGCAAATATTTTTCAGTAGACGACAACATAGCAATTTGATCGGAATGCTTCATGTGTTTATTCCTGTGGAATGAATAGTTTTCACATCTGGTTCAAGTTTGGAGAGGATGCATTGCATGGATTTCACCAAATCATGTTTGTATTAACATCCATATAAATAAATGACACAGTGGTCAAAAGCCAGGATGGTATTGGGGGGATATGTTTTTGTACTTCATGAGTCCCTAAGAAGTTTGTCCACTGAGGTTATTGTGTGTATACAGTCTTGGAGCAGGGAGGAATTTATATTTCATTTTGTAAGTGGTGCTGAGCTCAGAGGTTTATGTGGAGGAGAGTTACAAAATGAAGAGTTTCATTCATCCGTCCAACAAGTAATTATTTCACAAGTAAAATGAATTAGAAAGGAGATGCCGGAGCCCGTTGTAGGGACTCAGACGCGACAGGGAGCCCCCCGATGTTGAGCAGTGGCAGTGGGTCTGGCGAGAGCAGATTTCAGCTGTTGCGAACGAGGAATGATGTGCCCGGAGGAGGGGCCGAAGTGTGGTCTGAATGCCGTCAGCAAGAGCGGTCTGCTCGGCACTGCTGTTTGGTTTCCTCGTGGATACATTTTGTCTGTCGAATTAAACTATGAACTTTTTGGGATAGATACTACATTTTCTGCTCCTTTTGTAGTAGATGCCCATTATTTTCTTGTTTCTATTGAAAGAATATATTTAACACGTTTTATTCCACACAGCATGACATTTTAAACAATGACCTGTAACTCACTAAGAAGCAAGGGTTTGTCTTATGAAAAGCAAATGTCACTCATGTTAGTCTTCAAATCACTGTTGCATTTTATTTTTTGCTTCAGATGTAAGTATTAAACCATAAACTTTACCCATGAAAATGTACAATTCATTGTTGTTAGTGTAGTCACAGAGTTGTATAACTGTCACCATCTGATTTCAGGGTATTCTCATCACTCTTAGAATAAACCCCACATCTGTTGGCAGTCACTCCTATTCCCTGCACCCCCAGTCTAAACTAACCTGAGCTACTGTCCCCAATCTACTTTCTGTCTCTATAGATGCCTTATTGATTTGTTTGGGCTGATACAGCAAAACGCCACAGTCTGAGTGCATTATAGACAACAAACACTCATTTCTCATGGTGGCGAAGGCTGGGAGTCAAAGATCAAGGTGCTGGCGCAGTTAAGTGTCTGGTGAGGGCTCGCTTCTCCATTCTGAGACGGTTGTCTTCTCTTTGTGTCCTCACGTTGCTGAAGGGGAGCCAGAAAACTCTCTGGGGTCCCTTTTTAACAGGGCACTGATAATTTGTAAGGGTTTCAGCCATGACCAGATCACCTCCCGAAGGCCTCACCTCCAAATACCATCACATTGGGTGTTAGGGTTTAACATACGAATTTTGAGGGGCACAAGCATTCAGTCTATACCAATAGACTTGCCTGTGCTGGAGATTTCCTGTAAATAGGATCACACGCAGCCTGTGGTCTTTGTGTTTGGCTTCTTTCACTTAGCATGCTATGTTCTAGGTGCATTCCTGCTGTAGCGTGTATCATTGGTGTGCAGGGTTTTGTTTTCGGCTCTCTCGAGTATACCTGGGAGTGGAATTGCTGGTTCATATGGCAACTCTATGCTTAACATTTGAGGGCTTGCTAACCTGTTTTCCACAGTGACTGTACCATTTTACATTCCCTGCATCCTTGCCAATGCTTACATTTGTCTGTCTTTTTCATTTTAGCCATCCTGGTGGATGAGAAGTGGTATCTCCTTATAGTTCTTATTTGTGTCTCCCTGATAGCTAATGATGTTGAGCATTTTTTTAGAGACTTGTTGGCCATTTCTGTATCTTCTTTGGAGAAATATCTGTTGAGATTCCTTGTCCATTTTTTAACTGGGTTATTTGTCTTCCTATTGTTGGTTTGCAAGTGTTCTTTATAAAGTCTGGATACAAGTCCTTTATCAGATTTTGCAGGTATTTGATTTGCAAATATCTTGTCCCATTTTGTAGTTTATCTTTTTCACTTCATTTTTTAGAAAAGATTTTGTTTATTTAATTTTAGAGAGAGAGGAAGGGAGGGAAAACTACATTAGTACATGAGATAAACATTAATTGGTTGCCTGTCACACACCCCCAACCAGGGACATGGCCTGCAACCCAGGCATGTGTCCCAACTGGGAATTGAACCTGTGACCTTCTAGTTTGTTTCAGGACAACATCCAACCCACTGAGCCACACCATTTAGGGCTGTCTTTTCTTTTCTTTTTTTAATATATTTTATTGATTATGCTATTACAGTTGTCCCATTTTCCCCCATCATTCCCCTCCACCCTGCACGCCCTCTCCCACCCACATCCCCCCCTTTAGTTCATGTCCATGTGCCATAAGTTCTTTAGCTTCTACATTTCCCATACTATTCTTGCCCTCCCCCGTCTATTTTCTACCCACTATCTATGCTACTCATTCTCTGTACCTTTTCCCCCTCTCTCCTCCTCCCACTCCCCTGTTGCTAACCCTCCATATGATCTCCATTTCTGTGGTTCTGTTCCTGTTCTAGCTGTTTGTTTAGTTTCCTTTTGTTTTAGGTGTGGTTGTTAATAGCTGTGAGTTTGCTATCTTTTCACTGTCATATTTTTATCTTCTTTTTCTTAGATAAGTCCCTTTAACATTTCATATAATAAGGGCTTGGTGATGATGAACTCCTTCAACTTGACCTTATCTGAGAAGCACTTTATCTGTCCATCCATTCTAAATGACAGCCTTGCTGGATAGAGCAATTTTGGATGTAGGTCCCTGCTTTTCAAGATTTCAAATATTTCTTTCCAGCCCCTTCTTGCCTGGAAGGTCTCTTTTGAGAAATCAGCTGACAGTCTGATGGGAACTCCCTTGTAGGTGACTGTCCCCTTATCCCTTGCTGTTTCTAGAATTCTCTGCTTCATTTTAATCTTGGCTAATGTAATTACGATGTGCCTTGGTGTGTTCCTCCTTGGGTCCAACTTCTTTGGGACTCTCTGAGCTTCCTAGACATCCTGGTAGTCTATTTCCTTTGCCAGATTGGGGAAGTTCTCCTTTATTATTCGTTCAAATAAGTTTTCCGCTTGTTGCTTTTCTTCTTCCCCTTCTGGGACCCCTATAATTTGGATGTTGGGACGTTTAACGATGTCCCGGAGGTTCCTAAGCCTCTCCTCATTTTTTTGAATTCTTGTTTCTTCCTCATTTTCTGTTTGGTTGTTAGTTCCTTCCTTCTCGTCCACTCCATTGATTTGAGTTCCAGTTTTCCTTCCATCTCTATCGGTTCCCCATGCATCTTCCTTCATTTCACGTATTGTAGCCTGCATTTTTTCATCTAGTTTGTGAGCAAAATCAACCAATTCTGTGAGCATTCTGATGACCAGTGCTTTGAACTGTGCATCTGATAGGTTGGCTATCTCTTCACTGCTTAGAGGAATTGGCTCTGGGGCTTTTATTTGTTTTCCGGTTTGAGCCATTTTTGGTGGGGTTTTTTTTGTTTTGTTTTGGTTTGGTTTGGTTTTAGTCCGGTCGAGGTTATTACGTAGTAAGGGGTGGAGCCTTAGGTGTTCCTCAGGGCGGGGCAGCCCAGTCGCTGAGTTGTGCCGCTGTATGTGGGGGCGGGGTCTGAGAGGGAACAATGGCGCCTGCTCTGCTCTCTCCTGGACTCTGGTCCCTTCCGCCACTTCCCCTCTGCCTGGACCATCTGCGCGTGGGAATGTGGGACCACCTGGTCAGCCAACCGCCGCCTTGTGCAGCCTCACTGGGTCTGCACAGTTGCCCCGCTGTGCCCGGGGCCACCAGCTGCTGCCTGTGTTCCTGGGTTCGCACCTCCACTTTTTCCTGCCGCGACTCCGCCCCTCTTACCAGTCTGGATGAATGGTTGTTGGACTTCCATACAGTTCAATTTTCTATCAGTTTTGGTTGTTTTCTTGTTTCTAAATATATGTTGTCCTTAATTTTGGTTGTGAGAGGAGGCACAGTGTGTCCGCCTACACCTCCATCTTGGCTGGAAGTCCTAGGGCTGTCTTTTCACTTTCTTGATAGTATCTTTTGAAACAGAAAAGTTTCTAATTTTGGCCAAGTCCAATTTATCTATTTTTTTTCTTTTGCTGCTTATACTTTTGATGCTGCATCTAAGAAACCACTGCTTCGTCCCAGGTCATGAAGACTGATGCATTCTTCTGACTGTTATGAATAGTGTGAGGTGGGGCCTCCCTTCACCCTGGGCGTGCGGGCACCCAGTCACCCCAGCTCCTCTGACTGTTATGAATGGTGTGAGGTGGGGCCTCCCTTCACCCTGGGCGTGTGGGCACCCAGTCACCCCAGCTCCTCTGACTGTTATGAATGGTGTGAGGTGGGGCCTCCCTTCACCCTGGGCGTGTGGGCACCCAGTCACCCCAGCTCCTCTGACTGTTATGAATGGTGTGAGGTGGGGCCTCCCTTCACCCTGGGCGTGTGGGCACCCAGTTACCTCAGCATTGTTTGGTGAGGATGTGCCACTGTTCCCTTTCTATTGAGCCGGCATGGCCCCATCATAAACTACTAATTTTTATAAGTTGGACAACACATTCTGAAACAAGGTGCAGACACCTACTGTTCTAACAGTTCAATTTTAAGTAAATATTGTTCATTGCATTTGAATTTTATAGACGTTGTTTCAGTTAGTGGTGATTGTGGATTTGGAGAGTATCAGAGCCGGGGACTCTCGTGCCACCTGTCTCCCTACGTTTATGGATTGACTTGGTGACACCCCTGACTTCTGATGACTTTATGGCTTACATCAATGAGGATGGCTTCAGAGGGTTTGTGCATGGAATTTTCTTGAGCCTTATAAGAGTTCAGGGCTCTGAGGGCCCTAGTGATGTTCAGTTCAGGCTCCAGGTAAACAGCAGTGGTTGGCCCCCATGACGGCTAGGTTTGCCAAGGGTTGCACCCTTAGGAACTGGCACTTGCACCCACTATAGCGGACATAAGTCTGGTAAGTGACATGACCTGGGCCAGCCCGTGCCCATTGTGTGTGCTTGTCAGTTTAGGTTGGGGGTAGAGAAGCTCGGAAGCCAGGGCGCTGCTGTGCAGCACAGGGGCCTGGGTCCCCTCTGTAGCTCTCAGGGAGCTGTGAGTCCCGTCTGGCCTAACTAGTGACTGGCACTAAGTACAAAGGTCACCCATTGCTTTTCATGTGGATGATAAGAATTTTCATTAAAATTACTTTATTTATTTATTTATGTATTTATTTATTTTAGAGAGAGGAGAAGGGAGGGAGAAAGTGAGGGAGAGAAACATCAATGTGTGGTTGCCTCTCACATGGCCCCCACTGAGGACCTGGCCCGCAACCCAGGCATGTGCGCTGACTGGGAATCGAACTGGCGATCCTTTGGTTCGCAGCCCCAGTTCAATCCACTGAGCCACACCAGCCAGGAAAATGACTTTAAACAGGAGGTGGTATTACTCTCCAAGGAGAGCATTGTGGCTACTCAGAATAACTTTGCGGGTTTAATTCTAGATCAGGGCACATACCTAGGTTGCAGGTTTGATCCTTGCCTGGTCTGGGCACATATGATCCCCAGTCCAAGCACATATAGGAGACAACCAATTGATGTTTCACTCTTGCATCGATGTTTCTCGCTCTCCCTTTCTCTCTCTAAAATGCAATGAAACGAATGTCCTCAGATGAGGATTTTTTAAAAGCCCACAGAATGTGCAAAACTAAGAATGAACCCTGTTATTGAACCCAGGCGTATCACCAAGCCAATCCGTAAACATAGGGAGACAGGCAGCATGCCATCCCCCGGCTGCAAATCCTGTGCTTAGGAAAGGGCCGCAGGTTTCACGACACTGTCAGAAGTTCTTCTGTGTTGCTAGCAGGTCCCGATCCTCTCCGAAGTCCCTGGTTTATGAGAACGCTGCGTCAGTGCAGGGTTGAGGACTGCACCAACTACAGCACTGTGGGGCTGCCGCGTGGAGGGCAGGCTGTGCTGGTGTGGGGGCGGGGAGTGTGTGGGGGACCTCGGCACCAAATTTTCACTTTCGCTGGGGATGTGAAATTGCTCTAAAAAAAGGAGTCTACTTAAAAAAATATAACTCAAGGTAGCAAGATTTATGTGTCAAAGGCAGGAAGTACTTCAGAAATGCAGAGAAAGGAGAAGTCACGGTTGGTTTATCAGGGAGGAGATCAGGTTGGAACTGTAGTCGAGGGAATGAAAAGAATTTCAATCACTGGATAGTGGTTCCCTGTCCTGTGCACAGTTAGCCTTGGGTGAGTCACCTCCCAGACCCTCGGTTCCTTCCTGAAGTGCCTGGGGCAGAGTCTGGTGTAGAATACGCAGAGTGCTTCTGCAAGTGTTGGCTGAGTGCCTGCCAGGTGCTTAGAACCTACCACTGGGGTGGAGCCCACAATCTAGCTGGAGAAACATAGGTTAGACACCGTGGAAGGAGGCTCAACAGGCAACATGGAGAAGGGCCCAGAGGTAAAAATCGCCACCTCATGGTCTGGGAACAGTTAAACAAACCATATTTTGGTAATAAAGTTGGTGAAGTAGATCAAGAGAAGTTGTATTTTGTATTTTAAACTCTAAAGAAAGCAGTTTGTAGGCAGTGGAGACCCTTGGCATTGTAAGAAAGGATTTCAGTAATGTTTTAAGAATGATTTGGATTCGAAGCATCATAGGAGGCGGGGATTCCAGTTGAGAGACTGTTCCGATAATTTTGAAACCATTGCAGCACTCTTTAGTTGGTTTGTTTAATGGGCAGGTTATTTCCTTGTCGATCTGAAATGTCCTTGATTAATATTATAAAAGTAAAACGGCAGGTTTTTTTCTTCCTGTAGTTTAATATTATGGCAGTCACATTCAACTTTGTTTCATACTAACTTAACAGGTATTAATGTTTCCAAGTAAATCACCAGTGTCTTAACAGTGTTTTTTGACATTGGCCTGAGGAAGTGGAACGTCTTTCAACTGAGATAAATGAAAAAGTACAAAATGCCAGGGGTTTGTTTTACCTGACCAGTAGGATTCATTCTTTCTAATTCTCCTTCTTTCTCCCTTTCTCTCTCCCTCTCTCCCTTCTCTCTCTTTAGTACCATGTTTATTGAGATATAATTCACATGCCATAAAACCCACTCATTTAAGCTTACCGTTTAATGGGTGATCAGCTGTAGAATGTTTTTGTCACCCCAGAAAGAAATCCTGTACTCCTTAACCATCACCCCCAAATCCTGTCATCCTTCTCTTCCCTGTGCACTGCTTACCTACTGGAAAAGAAACTTGAAGACAATTCCTTTTAAAATGACATCAAAAATATATAGGAATAAAGTCAACAATAGAAGTACAAGACTTGTACACTGAAAACTACAAAACATTGTTGAAAGAAACAGACCAAGACCTAAGTAGATAGGAAGACATCCCATGTCTGTGACCTGGAAAACTTAAGCCTGATGAGACGTCTGTACTCCTCAGACTTACCCACAGATGCAGCACAGCACCCACCTATCAAAGTCCCAGGAGGCTTTATTTGCGTAGTTTGACAAGCTGATCTTAAAACTCACGTGGATATGCAAGGGATCTGGAGTAACTGAAAAGTCTTGGAAACTAGAACCAAGTTGGAGATTCACTTCCCAGTTTCAAAACTTATTACTAAGCTATGGTAATCAGCACAGAATTTGACTCACAGTAAATATATGATCAATGGAATGGAATTGAGAGTCCAGAAATAAACCTTTACGTTTATAGTCAATCAACTTTTGGCAGCTGTGTCAAGACAGTTAGGTTGAGGAAAGAATAGTCTTCTCAATAAATGGTTCTAGACAGATAATAACTGGTGGCAAGGAGGTAGAGAAATTGGAACCTTTATACATTGCTGCTGGGATTGTAAAATTGTGTAGCCACTTTGGAAAGAATTTTGGCAGTTCCTTGAAATGTTGAACATAGAGTTACCATATGACCCAGCAATTAACATGCTGAGGTGTATATCCAAGAGAATTGAAGACGGTCTACATAAAACCTTGTTATGTGAGTGTTCATTTCTCCCCCAGTACGATTCACAGCAGCCGAAGTGTGATGACAGCTGAAATGGCCACTCCCTGATGAGCAGCTGAGCAGTGTGGTGTAGCCATACAATTGAGTATTATTGGGCAACCAAAAGAAATGAAGTCCTCATACTTGCGGCAACACGAGTGAACCCCGAAAACATTATGGTAATTGAAAGAAACTAGTCACAAAAGGTCACACATACTATGATTTCATTTATGTGAAATATCCAGAATAGGCAAATGCATGGAGATGGAAAGTAGATTAATGGTTGCCAGGGGCTGGGGAAAAGGGGGATGGGGAATGGCTGCTAATGGATTTGGGGCTTCCTCAGGGTACTGTGAAAATGTTGAGAAATTAAATGGTGACAATGATTGTGCCCCTCTGACTATACTGAAAGCCATCGAATCAGAGTCACACTTTAAAAATTTTTTAAATTTATTCTAAAGAGAGGGAGGGAAAGAGAGAGAAAGAATCATCAGTTTGTTGTTCCACTCATTTATGCTTTTACTGGTTGATTTTTGTATGTGCTCTGACCAGGGATTGAACCTGCAACCTTGGTGTGTTTGGACAGTCCTCTTATCAACTGAGCTACCGGTCAGGGTTGTACTCACATTTTAAAAGTGTGATTTTTATGGCTTATGAATTATATCTTAACAAGTTGTTACATTTGAAAATGTATACTTAATGAGATAGCACAACTACAATTTTTTTCCTTCTCTAGTTAGAAGCAAAATGTGGCAGATTTCCAGTTTTATTTTTTTAAGTCATGTTTGTTTCCTTTTTTTTTTTTTTTAAAATATGTTTTTCAGCCCTGGCTGGTGCGGCTCAGTTGGTTGGAGCATCATCCTTTGCAGGTTGGATCCTCAGCCAGGGTACATGTCTGCATTGCAGATTCAGTCCTCGGCCGGAGTGCGTGCAGAGGCACCCCATCAGTGTCTCTCTCAGTCTCTCTCCCTCCTTCCCTCCTCCTCTCTCTTTTCCTCTCTCTAAAAGCAATGAAAAATAACCTTGGGGGAGTATAAAAATATGTGTATGTATGTATGTTTATACACACACACTGGGCGGGGGGTGGTAGTGGTACCTGTCCAGAAAGTATCCAGCCATATACTATGAAAAAGATACATTTATTAAAGAAGATACAAGATGCAAGAAACACTGTGCATAGGACAGTGATGCCTCAGTCCCCATACTTTGAAGGGGTTCAAAGTAGGCACCTTGCGACCTTGCACAGTTCTCCCAGTCACCATCAGCTGCTCTGTCGTATTTTCTGGAATATCTCCCCAACAGTCTGAAATCTCTTCCCTTTCAAAGGTGATTTTAATTTTGGGAAAAGCCAGAAGTCGCAGGGCAACAAGTCTGGGTTGTAGAGGGGCTGAGTCACCTGGGTGATTTGATGTTTTGCCAAAAAACCCCGCGTGAGACGTGATGCATGAGCGGGCACATTGTCTTGATGAAGCTGCCAGTCACCAGTTGCCTATAACTGTGGCCTTCTGCATCATCTGAATGGTTTCCGTGGAGGAATGTTCAAGTTTAACGCAAAATTTAATGCAGATTCATTGCTCTACTCACTCAGTTGTTTTGAATGTGGCAGCCACACAGTGCACATGCTCACTCAAGGGCATCTACTGCCCCCACTGACTAGTACAGTGAAGTCACCGTTGTTCACACATGTGCATTCCAGTCCACTCTCCTTGGCTGCCAGGTGACATATTAACAATGGCTGGACTTTCTCTGGACAGACCTCATGTTTATTCATTCCTTCTTTCTTTGGACTTGTTTCATTTATCTTTCTTGAGTTAAAATCCTAGTTTGTAGATTTAACATCTTTCTAGGGTTTTAATGCAGTTAAGCCTATGCATTTTAACATACAGTACTTTCTGTTTTTGTTTGATTCTGAAAGCTCGTAGGTAGTTCCTTGTTTCCACTTTGACTTTTCTGAATTCCACACGTTTGAAAAGAATGTGTGTTCTCTGTTTTAAGGAAACCATTTAACTGAGTTTATTTTCCTTTCATGATGTAACTTCCTATAAATGTTGCATAATTCTTTGTTATATATTCATTTTTGCAGCCCTGCGGTCACATGTTCCCTGCCGCCGCGCCCCCCCCCCCCCCCCCCGGCAGCACCTGAGTCCCAGGGCACTCCCTGGCAGCTGGAGGCAGAGCGTGGCCCTGGGCTGCTGGCCCCTGGCGGACAGCCCTGAGTGCTGGCGCCTCTTTTGCCCGTGCACCTGCCTGCACGTGGCTGTGTCACCTGTCTGCAGCTACGGTTTCCCTCTCCTCCTCGTATGCTCTCCATCCTTTCGGGCTTTTTAAAGTTTGTGAGCAGAGCTAGGTGAACGTATGTCCTAGATATGTGTTTTCTTATTCCCATCGGTTTTGCGAGGGGAGGGCAGACAGCAGCTGGTGTTCGTGCTGTCAGTCTGGAAGCCCAATAACCGGTCGTTTTCGCTCATTGTGGGAGTGTGGCAATGTGGTGCTGCCAGTTTTTCCTAAAAGAAAGAAACGAAAAGCCACAAGATTTCAGGAAGCAAAGCAGGGAGCGGAATAATAGAGCAAAGCCTTCGGGGCTCCATGAAAGGTATTTTGTTTGTGAGTTAACTTTGGAAAATCCATCCTCAGGACAGTCTTCAAAGCTTTATACTTTTATGGTGTTACTGACTTGAGTGCTGTCCTTTTCCCATTTGCTTCTTTGTCCCCTAACATCTTTTTTTTTCAAGGTTTTTTTAAAAGATTTTATTTATTTTTAGAGACGGGGAGGGAGGGAGAAAGAGAGGGAAGCGTCAATGCGTGGTTGCCTCTTGTGTGCCCCGTGCTGGGGACCTGGCCCAATACCCAGGCATGTGCCCTGACTGGGAATCGAACAGGTGACACTCTGGTTTACAGGGCAGCACTGAATCCACTGAACCACACTAGCCAGGGCCTCCCTTATCATCTTTATGTACCAACCTGGGAAAGGCCCTTGGTTTGCAGTGCTTTGAAATCACGGGCCATTAATAGAGCGAAGAATGGATGAGGGAAGTAGCAGTGTGCCCGCGCTGCTTTCCAGGGGCTTTTAGAAGCCGCCGTTGCAAACTGCTCCTTGGCTCCTGGTTGTGAAATCACCACGAGCTCTTCAGGAGAAGAGACACTCGACGTCTGGGTTTGAAGGTTGGAGTTCATAAGCATTGTCTTTGTGTAAGCCATTTAAACAGGGCATTTGAATGGAAATATAAATGTGTTTAGGGAGAAAACATTGATAACTAACTGAGTTAGGAACTGAATACTTTTGGAATGCAACTTTAAATACGTAGATAAAACTTTCTTTGACTGAAACCTGACTTTTCTGTGTCCTCAGGCCCGGAAAGGCGCTTCCTACAAGTGGACCAGCCAGCCTCCTGGTGTGCTTGTCCTTCTCACATGAGGGCAGAGCCTCCCACACGGTTTACTTAAGACAGAAACGTGATCTGGAGCTAAAAGTTACTCAGAGACAGACTTTAAACGAGACACACTTCTTATCTTTAGGGCAAAGGTGTCTGGCCTCTAATACTTGGGTAGAAGTCAAGCGACAGGAAGTTACTTTCTGTGAGGCCTTCTTTCTTCACTCAGGGAGAAAGAAATCAACCCTGCAGGTTCTGGAGGGCACACCCAGGGTATCAAGAAAAGCAACATTTAAGATTAAAATATAAACATTAGCCTTGGCCAGGTAGTTCAGTTGGTTGGAGTGTCATTCCCGTACACAGAAAGGTTATGGGTTCAATCCCTGGTTGGGGTGCATACGAGAGGCAATGGATTGGTGTTTCTCTCTTACAGTGATGTTTTTCTCTCTGCATTTCTTCCTCTCTCTAAAGTCAATAAACATATTTTTTAATTACATATGTCCCTTAGTCATCCATTTTCTTGAAATATAATAGCCTAATCAGTCTGCGGAAACCATCCTCTAGATGTACAAATGACTGTTTATTGACGAGGGCTTTGTTCAGACAGAAGTCTCCAAACGCCCGCTGGGCTCGACTTGTTTTTCTGACAGGGACAGTAGTTCACCCGCACTGCACTCTTATGTTTGGTCGAACCTGCAGCGGGACGTTTGTGTTCTTAGTGCCAGCCGGATGTCACTGACTCCACCACGAGGAGCAGCGTAACTCCTTCCTCGAGGAACGAGACCTGTCAGGCAGCTGCGTGTGCGCCAAGCTGCAGGCCCCGGGCTCCCGGAGCAGCTGGGGGTAGCAGTCAGACACGCTGTGCTGGGGGCGCTAGGAAACGATCCCCCTCTCCTTCCTTCAGGCACTTACTTATTTCAGCAAATACCTACTGTACATTCCATTTCCTTCCTGTGCTCTGTGCTGGGAACGTGATCGTTTGGAAGAACGGTCTCTGCCTTCTTGGTGCTTACGTGCTTGTGAGTAGTTAGTTAAGAAGGAAGAAAGGTTCATACCCAGTTCATTTATTCACAAAGTGTTTGTAAAATAACCTCTGCGAGCACCATGCCCTCCTTGGGATGCAGCCGGGAATACAGAGGACGCAGGCCTTGTGCCGGCGGACGTTTTTGTAGGGGAGAGGAGACATGAAGCAGCATATAAATAAATCGAGGATTTTATTTCAAACCCTGATAACAGCTGTGACGCTGCTGTGACAGTGCAGCATGAGACGGGGGAGGAGTGGGGCGGGCCTACTGAGTCTTTCTGGGTCGTGACAGTTTCACCAACGAAGTGGGAAAGGGACGCCTGCCCTGCGTCTCCACTCGCCTTGTCAGGTCAGACTGGGCAGGGAAAATGTGTGCGAAACCCTGACATTCTCTAGTCACGAGAATGGCGTCAGTGTTTGTGGCTGGTGGGGACCCAGGGGGTCAGGCGGGGGTGGGGGGGGGAGCAGGAGCCCTCTCTGGTGGTGGGAGCCCGCCCCTGCCTCCTGGGGGCCCTGCTCACCATTCAGGGGTTGGGCCTATGCGCTGATCTCTGTCGTACTGAGTTCAAAGGAAGTCAAACAGTTTTGTCGCTTATTTTTTAATTAATTCAATACATTTATAGAAAATGAAGCTGTAAGACTTATTTTAAGCAATGACGTTTTTGGAAAACCTTTGTAAGGGTTGTCAGTTTACCATAGTCCCAGCCCCCCCAAACCAATGGGGGCAGCTGCTGGTTGCTAAAATGTGTTTTGCTAACGTAGACAATTTTCCCTGCAGAGGAGAAACCATTTTATCACGTAGTAGTGTTGGAATAGTGAGACGTGTGTGTGTTGTTGTTGTTGTTGTGTACAAACTTACTGAGAAGGGTTGGGAACAGTGATTGCGTTAAGCAAGTAACGGAGGAGAGTCTAGTTCTGAATGGATGTTAAGATTTCGTGTCTGTTGCTGTCGCTGAAATGGGATTTACTTTTCCCTCTTATTGGTAAACTCAAGGGTTTCCTGCACTGGCCCGAGCACTGCCAGATCAGTGACCCTGGTCCAGCGCCCAGAAGCCCACGTGCTAGCAAGACCACCGACCAGCACACCTGCCTCTGCCTTTAACAGGGTTTCTCTTTTTACCCCTTTTTGTAACGTAAAGAATTTTCACCCAAGCGGATAGAAAGCTGGGTTCCAGATGTACAAGTTAGATGAGGCGGGCTGCCAGCACCCTGCATTATGTGCGTTTGTGTGGGGGCAGCCACCCCGGGTGTTCCGTTGTACTTTCTAATAAACGGACGTTTTACTTAGATGTTTTAAACGATTGGGATAGCTTAATCTTCTGTGTTTGCATCACCGTTACTCTCTTTGGTGAGGTGTCTGTTTCATGCTTGTCGTGGTCAGTGTCAGGTGCAGCCTGCGATGTGGCCAGTACCGTGTGAAGTTGTGTCTGAGGGGTGGAGGCCGGGGCTGCCCCTGAATTCAGGGGCGCTGAGCTCAGCTGGGGAGCAAAGCTGCCTGTACGGCGGGTCCTGCGTACTCGGCTGCCGGGCTCTGAAAGTGAGGAGGAGTAAGGAGGGAACAGATTGCTCATAGTGAAGGGTGGACATTCCCAGGCCAGTCAAAACCTTTATGTAAATGTGGCTATCGACATAAAATTGCCTACCTTTGATTTTGCCAAGTCATTGTGGAAACTACGAATGTTTTAACTTCATTTTGTTAAATATTTTAACATGAAAAGAATAGAAAAGACATAAGGCCAAAGCAAAAATGTTTAAAATTAATTAGTTCAGTTTCATGAAAAACCCACTACATTGTCCTTATTTTTTTAATTCTGGCAGTGTTAGCCTGGAGCAGCGTTTGGGAAACACTGGCCTGCGTGAGGCTGCACTGAGGAAGCCTCACCCGGACCACCACGCAGAGAGACTAAAAAAGAGACAGACTGTTAAGTGGATTGAGTAGTGAGAGGAATCGCCTAGGAGTCAGAATGGTTGGGGCCCAGAGGAGGGGCTCATGAACTGAACTATACTTAGAAGGATAGTGTGAGATAAACGTGATACTAGAGGATGGGACAGTTTAAAACTCAGGAGAAATTTACATTTGTAGTAAATTACAATACAGAGCCATTGAAGTTTTGGAGCCTCAGAGTGCAAAATTGTCACGTCCAAAGATCGATCTGGTGGCTGACTGTGTGGTACAAGTTAGCAAGGGAGGGCACTGTTTCTCTTAGATTAGCCGTGAATGGGTGAGGCCAAGAATAGGAGAATGGGTACAAAAGTAGGGGAAAGCACAAGGTCAGGAGACTTTTACAAGAAAGAAAAGATAGGACTTGGTGACACATATAAATACAAGAGGAGAGAGGAATAAAAATTACAGCCACAAATGGCTTTAGGGGGAATCCCGTGCTTCTGTCTGGGACCTGGTAAAGAAGCTTGCCTTACTAATGGAAGGCACGAGTTAGCAAAACACTGCCCTTCCTTGTATTTTGAGATGCTAAATGAACATGATATAATATGCTCTCACCGTATCCCCAACATTAGGAAACTCTGGCACGTGATTAGGAAATTGTGGGATGTGAGAGGAATGATTCCAAAGTAGAGGGGCATTTCGGAGTGGAGTTGAAGCAACCATGCAGCAGTCTGCACTGGAGACTGAGCTTCATCTTCTGTAAATGTCTCTTTTGTTCATTGTCATATCCCCAGGACCTGAGTCATAATTGGTGTATAACATATTTGTTTAAAAATGAGTGGTACATTCAGTAGTGTGGGGGTTTATGCTGTGTAATGCACTGTCTTTTATCGCTGCATCTCTTAGAGTGGACAAAGAGAATTCTGTCTCAATGTCACAAAACTATCTAGTAGGAGAAATCACATGCCATTAATTAAACTAGAATCAGTATGACCCTAAATGATCTTGGCACAAAGTTTAGGCAAAATTCTCTTTGTGCTGACACTATTGAGGCTTTCTCTACCTTGTGATATGACCAAATTCCACTGGAAAGAGCCTTACGTGGAAACATTGCTGGTCCTGTAGATATGAAAAAAGATGAATCTTTTTGAGTGATGATGAGAATTCTTGCTGTCGGAAGCAGGTCGGCAGTGGTGCCTCCGAAAAACTGGGGCCTGGAGCTGGTGGATAATTGAGGCTGGAGAGTCTGGAATTTAGCGATGCGAAACCACTGTGGAGTTTTTAAAAGGAATGAGATGTGAGGTTTACATTTTAAAAAGTACTTGCCATAGCTAATATTGGGAGCTTGAGCATGGGTGGAGATGGCAGGAAGTCAGCACATGCGGGAGGCTGAGAAGTGTGAGCATGACACGCAGATTTCGGCTGTGCAGTTGCGGGTGCTGCCGATGCCTCTGAAGTGAAGGTCCCTGGGGCAGGACCAGGTTTTGAGGCTGAGCGGGAAGGTTTCAACTCAGTTTTGGACAGTTCAAGTTTGATAGGGGGGCCTGGAGACATCCAAAGCTGTGGGGGAGGGGAGGGAAGCGGAAGGAAACGACATTGCAGGTCCATTTGAGGAGAGCTGATAAAGATGGCCGAGTTACAATTAATGTGAGGAAAAGCTTTTCTTTATTCAAATATAGGAACATTGCTATTCACAATAGTAACAACAAACAAAACATTCCAGAGCAAACCAGTTAGGAATGTGGAAAACTTTTATGAAATACTTCAAAACCTCACTCAAGGGCATTAAAGTTTAATAAATGGATAAATGTACTACCTTCAAGAATGGGAATACACAATGTTGTAAAGAGGTAAATGCCCCTCAGATTTATGGATGAAGTTATTTTTTTTTTTTTTAACTTGCTCAGAATGGGTCTGAAGTTCAGTGGGAAAAATAAGCGAGAGCGGCTAGCCAGGGAGATGCCAGACAGCGAGTGGGGGTGGGTGGGGTTTCCAGGACACGTGTTTTGTATTTACTCATTGCCCAGTTGTCACTGTTTGCAAGTCTGTTTTTACTTTTCTAATTAGAGAAGCGAAATAAAACGGCATCAGAAGCTATAACAAGTTATGATCTATCTACAAAAAAGACTAAAGAATGTGTGTGTATGTGTGTGAATAGGTATGTATGTGTACATATAGCGTGACATTGGAAAAGAAGTGTGTAGACACTGCAATGAGTAGGAAATGTTACTCTTGACTCTACAGAACTGAAAAGGATTATTGGGGAATGCTGTATATAAACAGCTGTATGCCAACAAATTGATAACTTAGGTGAAGCCAACAGATTTGTAGAAAGGCACAGATTACCAAAGCTGATTCAAGAAGAAATGGAAAATCTTGTAGACCTATAAAATAGTAAAGAAATTGAATTAGTAATTGAAAAACACCCCCCAAAAAAAGACCAGGCCTAGATGACTTACTGGTAAATTCTACAAAACATTAAACAAGACTGAATACCATTTCTTCACAAACTCTTCCCCCTACCGATAGATAGATAGATAGATAGATAGATAGATAAAACCAGAAGGAATACTTACCAGCTCATTTTATGAAATCTATATCATCCTGATACAAAAAACCCCTCTACAGATGAATATCTCTTATATAATCAAAAAATATTCCTCAACAAAATATTAGCAAACTGAATACAGCAGCATGTTAAGAGTTATGTACTGTAACCAAGTGGAATTTATTGCAGAATACAGAATTGGTTTAATATCTGAAAATCAATTGACAACTACATTTCATCAGTAAATAAGACAAACATCAAATTATCATTTCAACAGTTGCAGAAAAAAGTGCTTGACAAAAGCTAACACCCCTTTATAATTGAAACACTCAACAGACCAGAAACAGCAAAAAAAGCTTCCCCATCTAATAAGCAGCATCTGTGAAAAACCCACAGCTAACGTCACACTCAGTGGTTGAAAGACTAAACGCTTCGCCCCCACGATCGGGAGCAAGACGAGAATGCCCACCCCTCTCTTCAGCGTGGTTACTGGAGGTGCTGAGCAGTCAGGCAAGAAAGAGAAAAGGCATCCAGATTGAAAAGGAAAAGTATCCCAAGTAGAGATACTTCTCTCTAGAAGATGATGCGATCTTATATGTGGAAAATTAAAATGCACACAAAGAAAGTATTAGACCCAATAAGTAAATTCAACAAAGTTGCAAGATACAAGTTGAATATACAAAAATCAGTTGTATTTTTGTATATACACTAGAAGCACACAATCTAAAAGTGAAATTTAGAAATAGTTTCATTTGCAGTGACATCAAAAGGAATAAAATACTTAGGAATAAGTTTAATAAAAGAAGTATAATAAATGGGAAGATGTTGCATGTTCATAGATTTGAAAATTTAGTATTGTTAAGGTGGCAGTACTTCCCAAGTTCACCTACAAGTTCAGTAAAATTCCTATGAAAGTCCAGCAACTCGAACCTAAAATTCATGTGGTAATTGAACAGATCCAGAATAGCCAAAACAACCTTGAAAAAGAACAAAGTTAGAGGACTCATGTTTCCTACTTTAAAAACTTACTACAAAAGTGTGGCAACTGCTATGGTCTGAATGTTTGTGTGTTCCCCACCCCCAGTTTGTATGTTGAAATCCTAGCCCCCGAAGGTGATGGTATTAGTAGGTAGGTAGGGACTTTGGGGTGTGCTTAAGTCCTGAGGGTAGAACCCTAATGCTTTATGAGAGAGACTCAGGGGAGATCCCTAGCCCGTCTGCCTGCCGTGTGAGCACACAGTGAGCAGCCCGAAATCTGGAAGAGAGCCTCACCCAGCCGTGCACTCTGATCTTGACCTTTCATCCTCCCCTGTTGAGAGATAAATGTTCGTTATTTGTAAGCCACCCACTCTACAGTATTCTGTTACAGTAGCCTGAACAGACTAGGACAGTAATCGGGACAGTGTGGTCATGGCGCAGGGAGAGACAGGGAAATCAGTAGAAGAGAATCGAGAGTCAAACCCTCACATTTACGGTGAATTGTTTTTCAGCAAGCATGTCAAGTCAGTGGGGAAAGAAGAGTCTTTTCAACAAATGGTACTGGTACGATTGCATAGCTATTATCTGCAAAGGAATGAACTTGGACTCCCTCTCACCTTACACAGCAAAATGAACTCAAAATAGATCATAGACCTTAATGTTTGTTTAAGAGTAATGTAACAGTAATTTAAGAGTAGTTTGAGTAGCTGAAAATATAAAAAAGCTAAAAGCATAAAACTCTAAGAAGAAAATATAGGACTAAATCTTTAAGACCTTTGATAAGGCAAAGCCTTTTTAGACATGTCACCAAAACACAAGCAACTAAAGAAAATAGATAAATTGGACTTCATCAAGAAAGTGAAAAGACAACCCACAGAATGGGAGGATATTTGTAAATCTGATAAGTATATTTTGTCTTTAGATAAAAAGGCAAATAATCAATTAAAATAGGCGAAAACATCTAAATAGAAATTTCTTCAGAACAATATAAGCTCATGAAAAGATGCTCAAAGTCTTGAGAGAAATGCAAGTTAAAACCACAGATGTAAAACCAGAGACAGATAATAACAAGTGTTAGTCGAGGACGCGGGGAAATCAGAACACTCTTGCGCTGCTGGTGGAGATGCACATGGTGCAGATGCTGTGGGACTCTGACAGCCCCTCAGTGCTGAGGGGCTATCACCTTAGCATCGCAGCTCTGCTCTGCGCCTAGGTTTGTAGGAGAAATCAGTGCGTCTGCACAGCACCTTGTACAACAGCACTGTGCGCAGTGTCCAAAGACAGAAACAACCCCAGCGTCCGCCCATTGGTAAATCGTTAAGAAAATGTGGTGTATTCATACAGTGGAATGTTACTCAGTTATGAAAAGGCAGGGATTCATACTACAACATGGGTGAACTTTAAAGACATGCTAAGTGAAAGAAGGCAGTCACAAAATACCATATACTCTCTGGTTCCATTTGTTATACATGAAAGGTTCAGAATAGGCAAGTCCACAGAGACCCGAAGTACAATAGATCAGTGACTGTCTTGCACTGGCGGGATTTGAGGTGAAATGATTTTGGCTGCTAATGGGTATGGGATTTCTTTGGGGGATGAGGGAAAAGTTCTAAAATTGACTGTGGTGATGGTGTTCAGCCCGGTGAGTATACTAAAAACCATTGAATTATGTGTATTAAGTGGATGAATTTTGTAGTATATGAATTATATCTTGATAAAGCTATTATATAAAAATATACTAAGTTGGAAAAGGTTGCAGAACAATATGTATTATATGAATATATTTTCTAAATAATATATTTAAAAGTTCATAACAAAATACATTATTCTTTAAAAGTTAGGAAAATTTGTGAAGCAATGTAAATGGGACATCGGAATATATTCCCTTGACACAGTAGCTTTAATCATGTAACAGATTTGGTGATAGAATTTCTTAACAGTAATTGATACCACCTCCTGAATATGAGAATAATAATAGCATTTATTGCATCCTTTCTATTTGCCAACATTTTGCTAAATTCTTAGCATACATGCTGTCATTTTTTTTCACAACACCTGATGATAGCCCAACATACCAAAGTTTATTTTCATTTACAAAATTGTATCATTTATCAGAATATGAAAAATTCTAGTTTCTTTTTTTGTTGTGGACAATAGCGATAAAGCCCCTGGCTGGTGAGGCTCAGTGGATTGAGTGCTGACCTGTGAACTAGAGGGTCTCTGGTTGGATTCCCAGTCAGGGCACATGCCTGGGTTGTGGGCCAGGTCCCCAGTAGGGGGCACATGAGAGGCAACCACACATTAATGTTTCTCTCCCTCTCTTTCCCCCTCCCTTCCCCTCTCTAAAAATAAATGAATAAAATCTTTAAAAGAAAAACAGTAGCTAAAAAGGTAGATACCGTAGGATTTAATTTGAATTTGCATTTATGTGATCTTAAGCATTTATAAGAGCATATTAATAAATCTATCTATATGTCTTTAAGTAAGATTTTAAGTTTTAACTGAAACATTTTGATTGTTGTAGTTGATTCCTGGCTGGAGGAGAAAACACTTTTTAGTTACTTGACAATTTTTTGTTTAGTGTAGTACTAAATTTAAAAGGCAATCATTAACAAAGGTCATTTTTAGAATTTTTTCCGTTGTAAATATAGACTATTGTCTCGCTCAGCTTGGGCAGCTGTAACAAAATACCGTAGACTAGATGGCTTAAACAATAAACATTTATTTATTTCTCACAGTTCTGGAAGCCGGAAAGCCTAAACTCAAGGAGCCAGCAGAGCTGGTTCTTGGTGAGGGGCCTCTCCCCGGCCTTTAGACCCCCTCCTTGCAGCGTCCCCTCACAGGAGGGCGGAGTGGGAGCGAGCTCTGTGGTCTGGTCTTATAAAGACCCCCTCTCAGGACCTCATTGAAACCTACGCCCTTCCCAAAAAACCCCACCTGCAAATCCCATCACACTGGATAGGGCTTCACCATCTGAACTGGGGGGAGCGGGGCACAGTTTAGTCCGTAGCAGCTAGCTGTGGTGAAAATCTTGTCCATAAAATGCTAACCTGAGCATTTTGTTTTTGTTTTTAGTATTATGTGCTAAGAACCTTGCAAAGAAAGACTTCTTCAGTAAGTAAACACCTATTTTTGCTCTTATGATATTACTAGTTTTGCAGATTTCTGAACTGTAAACTTACTAAAAATAATAGGGTGTGTTCTCCTAGACTCCTGTCTGTCACTGAACAGGAGCCCGTGACTCGACCAGCTTCGTTCCCGGTAGACTGCCGCACAGGCCCCTTAGCTCCCGAGAGTGTGTAACTCCCACGGGAGAAACCGTCTGGCTCATCCCCGGCTTCGCCCTGCCCTGTTTTCTCTGTCTGCCCATCAGTACATGGCTGTGTGCTGGATCGTGTTTTCAGCTCTAATGCAGATGGGGCACTTCTGTAAAATAGCTGGGCATAATGAAATTGTTGGCCAAATTTTATGAATTCAATCGCATTTTTAAAGCCTGGAAATTAAAGGAATTGTAATAAAATAGAGAATCCTTTTCTGAAGAGGGGAACCGTCCCTAAACTCAAGACTTGCGCCTGCTCTCCAGTGCGCGTGGCAGCTTGGAATCCTTCACCCTCGTCCCGATCCTCACAGCGTGCTGCCAAGTTCTTACTCGCACCTTAGAGACGAAGGCCTTACTCGGGTAGCCAGGGAGCTCTGCAGTGGCGGCTCCCATCCAGGTCTGTCTCTGAAACCCTATTTTGCCCTCCTTCTGACCTTATAAACCATCTGATTCATTTAGGAACTCAACTAATTTAATACTTGCTCCCAGAGATAAAATAGTCAGTAAACAAGGTTTCTCAGTATGACTTGTTTAGAGAGTATAAGCACAGTTAACTGTAGACACCTTGTCCTCCATTTAATCAGCCACACTTAGTGATGTTCGAAAATGAGAATTGGAATGTATGCCTATTTACATAGTTTTCTTTAAGCCCAGCTTTCTTTTCCAGCCTATAAAACTCTCAGAGCAACGTCACACTGGGTTGCCTTTCTTAGAAAGCTAAATAGATCGAAACGTCCTTTAATTAGAAGGAAGAAATCTACCAGGATCATCTTCTTTACCAACGTAGAGGGCTGTGGAGCTCCATCTGCCTGCGAGACCGTGCTCCGGGGTCTTGCGGGCAGGTCTGTGGTCTCACCGGGCATGGCTGTCCCCTCTTCTCCAGGACTCCCCGACCCCTTCGCGAAGGTCGTGGTGGACGGATCCGGGCAGTGCCACTCAACGGACACTGTGAAGAACACGCTGGACCCCAAGTGGAACCAGCACTATGATCTGTGAGTGGCGCGCTCTGTGAGCTGTCAGGGAGCGGGGAAGCTGGTATCTGGCTTTTAAGAGAAGCATTTCCTTTTTTCAGAAAAGGATTTCTAACTTGTTGTTGATAACAAAAGCAGGCCAAGTA
This sequence comes from Glossophaga mutica, assembly GCA_039655065.1. Lineage (NCBI taxonomy): Eukaryota > Metazoa > Chordata > Mammalia > Chiroptera > Phyllostomidae > Glossophaga > Glossophaga mutica. Next base: position 40,735,363 of record CM077314.1, read on the forward strand.
AATATTACCTGCTTTTTAGAATTCGTATACTTGGAAGTTCTTGTGTTTGACATTTTTATAGGTGGTTATGGTTTGCTTCTGTAATCGTGATGATCTGCAACTTTCCAATCTGCTGGCCATTCTGACGGGAAGAAAGGGCCACAGCTGGGTCTTCTGTGTCCTGCCTTTTTTGTTTGTTTGTTTCAGGGAAACCCTAAATCCGGGTTTGGATTTTTCACTTTAAAAATACATTTATACATATTTATTATGCAAACACATGTTGCACATATTTCTGTTGCTTTTTAAATTCTGTTTTCTCATACAAATGTATTTTCTGTAAGAGACAATATACTTTGGTTTGACTGAGTGTATATAAATCTTTTACCACCAGGCAGTTTCTTATATTTGTTCATAAAACTGATCACACTTTAAAAATCTCTATTTTGTGTGCACCTATGTTTTCATGTCCCTGCTAGGAAATTTTTGTCAAAGTAATATTGCACGATTATTGTTTTTTTTTATTAACTGGGTGGTACTGCACTTGGGTGGGATTTTTAACAGTTGGATTCCAAAACTCACTTTCAGTTACACTGCAGCACCGTGAGGGGCCTGGGGAGCGGCTGTCGGCTCTCATCCAGAAGCTCCTCTCTGTGGTTGACCTGCAATGAGAGGACGGGGGTGGGGGGTTAATGTCTGAGCTAGTGCCCACTGGGGTTCTGTGGATGGATCTGTGGGTTTATAGGCAGTCCTCTGTTATAAACCAGTGTTCAGTAGTAAGCCTGTCCTGGCTGGGTGGCTCAGTCAGTTGGAGCGCCATCCCGCACGCCAAAAGGTTGGGGGTTCAGTTGCTGGTCGGGGTACATAACTTGGTTGCAGATCCCACCCCCAGCTAGGGAGCATACAGAGGGCAACCAATTGATGTTTCTCTCTCTCCTCTCTCTCCAGCCCTCTCCTCTTCCCTCTCCCTCACCTTCTCCCTCTCCCTTTCTTTCTCTCTCAAATCAATAGACATCTCCTCAGGCGATGTTTAAAAAAAAAAACAACTGGTAAGCCTAACATTGCTGGGAATTTATGAATCATGTCATTGCCCTTTGGATCTAATAAAATATAACAGATCTCTGTTACAAGATTATTACTTTATGTGGTTATCTGCGTTTGCTTCTTATGTAACTGGTTATAGTTCTTTTCCCAGCCCGTTGAAGTCAGCAGACAAACATTGAGTGCCTGCTACACGTGGTGTATACAACCAGTGTTATTTTAAAAGGGTTCCTCTGTGCGAACAAGTTATTAGGTAAAATCTCAGTGGGCTGTCATAATTCAGAAGCACAACTAAAAGTGCGTTGCATGTTGTTTTTAGATATGTTGGGAAAAGCGATTCTATAACCATCAGCGTGTGGAACCACAAGAAGATCCACAAGAAGCAGGGGGCTGGCTTCCTGGGCTGCGTGCGGCTGCTCTCCAACGCCATCAGCAGACTCAAGGACACTGGGTGTAAGAACCAAGCACTTTCCTGCCTCTTAATGCAATTGAAGAAGGCTTATCAGGAGTCATTTTTTTTTTCTTTTAATACTGAATGCAGAATTCTGCCCTCCTCCCTGGTTAATTTTCCCCTGGGTTAAGTTTTGAATTGTTTGTTTGCAGACCAGCGTTTGGATCTATGCAAACTAAACCCCTCAGATACTGACGCAGTTCGCGGCCAAATAGTGGGTAAGAGCTTTCTCATCTGTACAAAGAGATGCTTTTACAGAACTTAACACTCAGCTCTCATCACTGAGAAAACTTACACAAGCGCTGACACGGTGATGTACTTCAAAGGACAAGCCGCATACGGGGGCCACCTCTTCAGCACTGAGAAGTTCGCTCTTGTGTGGTTTTTATTATTTTACCTAATTCTCTTCAACCTATCATTCAGAGTTGAGTTAAAATGACTCAGGAACAACAGGATTTAGAGTTATAATTTTAAATGTCATTTTAATCATCACAGAATGGATAATTAACTTGTCATTCATTGTGTTATCCAGAGGTAGATGATAAGAATGGTGGCCATTTATGCAAGAGTTGAGAAATAGTTTCTTCAGGAAAACCCATCAGATATGTAAAAAGCAAAGATGATTTCTGAAGACTTCCGTGTAATATGATTTTACAGAGTTAGAGGACTGAATGATTCAGAATGGACAAATAAAATGTGCTGATGTTACAGAGGGTTGCCTGGTGTGATCCTCTCAGAACTGATTTATCTGTTGAGTAGCCCATCGTATTATCTACCCAGTTTTTATTGGCATTTTAGGGTAACTCTAGAATGTTGTGTGCTGATTGTGTGCATTGCAAGGAATCAGGGAAAATGTAGTAGCTCAGCAGCACACCAGAGTGACCCCGAATCTCTTCGGTATTGTCTTATGCAGACTTGATCCAAGATAAATGAAGAATGAGTGTGCCCCTAAAAACTGTCATAATGAAGAGCTTCTCACGGAGTGCTTCTCTGTTTGTGATTCCTTCTTTGGAGGGAAAAATGGATAACTGGGAACAATTTTATAAATGTCTTTGTTATTCATAGTAGCGACCAAGAATAAAATACTTGGATTCCTCTAGACTTTGCAATAATAAAAGGACTCGCTGTGTCCTATTAAACATAAGGCAAAATCTCCATACAGAATGGGGTAACTTAGAGGAAGTGAATGGTGCGTTGTATCATATTTATGGAGAGTACGAAAACCATGGCACCTCGTTCTGCTCCACACGCAGTGGGAACATTCCATGCGGTGCGTGGTGATACATAGCTACTGGAATAACATGGTTCCTGCTTGAGAGCATAGGAGTGTGTGTGTGTGTGTATGTGTATGCACATGCCTCACTTTTAAAAAACAGTATTGTGCGTTAAAAAATTACGCATTCGCAAAGGCTCACTGTAATGACAGCCGCGTAAAATGCCCCTGGATTTTAACGCAAGGCGTTCTCTTCTGTTGCAGTCAGCTTGCAGACACGAGACAGAATAGGCACTGGCGGGTCAGTGGTGGACTGCAGAGGCCTGTTAGAGAATGAAGGGTACGTATCCCTGTGGCGGCGTCCGCCCAGCTCTCGGTGCCGCGGGCTCCCGTGCTCCGAGCACGTCCTTCCTGCCTCTTCCCGTGCTCAGTGCTCGAGATGCAGGGAAGGGCTTTGGGATGAAACTGGCATCTGTTCCCTTGTTTGTAAAGGAAGCTGCGAAGACGGGTGGGGTTGTGCCCAAAAGGCTCAGGATCCAATTTAAAGAGGTTCCCACTGGCCGAACATGGACCAGCTTGGGCATCAGTAAGAATTAGGACTAATGGGATGGCGCCCGTCAAATCCGTTAACAGTGAGTGTCGCGTGTTCATTGTGACACAGGGAGAGGAAGAAACCCTAGAACACTTTAACCGCCCCCCGCCCCCGAAAACTCTCGTTGCCCACTGTCACAGTTCCGTGATCCCCAATGAATGGACAAAGCTGGGTGGTAATTATGGGTACTCTGACCTTTCCTCTTGGAGATCCAGGGGACAGGAGACTGTGTTGCCCAATCCCAAGGGGATGCAACCAGCACCCACTGGGAGGGGGCCCTCGGTAGAGGGTAGAAGACAGCCCAGTGTCTTCTCCAACACGTGCTAGAAAGAGAAGCCGCTCACAAGAAAGGAAGAGAGCCCGTGAGGTGATCGTTAAAGCTGTGAGAGGCAAAGCCGCTGAATGCCAGGTGTGGGCCTCACTTGGGTCCTGGCTGAGACGGTTGCCTGGGGACGTCAAACACTGGTGTTCGATCTTTCAAAGATCGATGTGCATTTCTGAGGCACGATGATGGGAGAAGTCTTTCTCTTCTAGAGGCATATGCTGGCCTACTTCAGGGCGCGAGGGGAAACTGTTGGGGCTGGTTTCGGAAGCATTGCTTATAAGGGAAAAAACAGCGTATTAGGGTAAATTGTCTTCACAATTGCTCAGGGGGCGAAGAAGATTATTTAAAGTCATTGCGATATTTTATATAACCAGGAGTTTTATTAAAGAGGAACATAAAAAGGAACGTAGAGTATTTGATTTTTACCTTAAATAAGGAAAAATCAAACCTCATTTTATGAGCTCCTTAAAGCCCAAGGATGGCTTTTGCAGCCAGTCCACGCTCTCCGTGGGTGAAATCCCGCAGGTGCTTTGATGGCATTTTGCCTGGGCCTCCCTTTGGCCACTTGTTCCTGTGAAAAAGTCTTTCTAAGTAAATAGGGCGGGATGGATTTAAGAAGCTAAGCACTCGGGACACTGTAAATTGTTGAAGAAAAGCAGAGTAAATGGTGGGGAGAGCCTCGTGCTGAAAGGCCAGGGCCCGTCCTCGGCCAGCGTGCCCACGCGTGCGGTGCTCTGCCCCTTTCAGAACTGTGTGTGAAGACTCCGGGCCCGGCCGGCCACTCAGCTGCTTCATGGAGGAGCCCGCCCCCTACACAGACAGCACTGGCGCTGCTGCGGGGGGAGGGAACTGCAGGTTTGGGGAGTCCCCGAGTCAAGATCAAAGACTTCAGACACAGCGACTTCGGAACCCCGAGATCCGTGGGTCCCTCCAGACGCCGCAGAACCGACCACACGGCCACCAGTCACCAGAGTTGCCTGAGGGTTACGGTGAGAGAACTGCCTGCTCTCCTGAGTGCTCTCTGGGACATTTCCCAGAGCTTTAGGTTTTCAGACACTTTGTCGTGACCCTGCAGACCCTAACGGGCGCCTGCACAGCTGTGTGTGCGGCAGTTGTGTCGGTGTAAAGACGAGTGACCAGAAAAACATGGTCAGAGTGGAAAAAGATCAGTCTTGCTCGTCACGAATTAGTCAGCAATCGCACCAGTTTAGCAGTTGCTCGGACGTTTTAGGCAAGTGCATATCCAGGAAAATCAGGACGGTGCATGGGCTAGATGAGGGGGTTTGTGGTGCTCCGTGGTTTGAATGTGGAGAGGACAGGATGGGGGAGGAGTGGAAAGAAGAGACCCTTGGACAACTGCAGAGGGAGAACCTAATGAAGGAGGAATGTGGTGTGGATGTGGTGGATCATACCGGAAGGGGGAGCACGTGCAGGTGATAGAGGTCAAGGCGAGGTCGGTGCGCCGAGGTGGTGGATACACAAACCGCGCCCGTCTAGGACTCTGGCTAACGAGAGCACTGCCGCCTGCGTGTGAACCGGAGGAAGGGGGACAGGCCCAAAGGCTTGCGTGGGATTTGCGACCCCACTGCCCTTCCCATCCCTTTTCTGGTTGATTTTAGACAATGTTGAAAGGAAGCTTCGACTCTATGCTCAGACGACTGATGGAAAACTCTCCTTGGGATTGAATGTAACTAATTGTAACCCCCACTTTCTTGTACAGAACAAAGAACAACAGTGCAGGGGCAAGTTTACTTTTTGCACACACAGACTGGAGTCAGCACGTGGCATGACCCCCGGATACCAAGGTAGGTTTCTCAAATGTGCGCCAAGGCCAGTTTTCCAGCGGTTGCCTGCACCCCTCCGCCCCCCGACTGGACCCCTTAGGGTGGAAGATGTAAGCTTGGACGTGAGGCAGCGCAGAGACATGCTTGCCTGCCCTAGGGTCTGGCCTCGGGCTCTCTGGGTGGGTGAGTCCCAGCTGTGCTGCTGCCTCCAGGAGGCCCTCCGCCTGGTCAGGCGGCAGCTGCTGGAACAAGAGTGCTTTAGAAAGCAGTCCTGAACCTGGAAACCAGACCACATGGCCCAAAAAGGCCTCCCCCTTCAAGATGTGTTCTCAGTTTTTCCACTACAAATAGTACCGGATGAAATGATGTGGCATCTGGGATTTCCTCCGAATGCTTGGGGCGGGGCAGGGAACAGAGGGCCATGTCCGAGACAGGTTGATGATGACGCGATAATCGTTAAAGCTGACTGTTCACTATGGTCTTTCCACCTTTTTATGTGCTTAACTTTTCCATAATAAAGCGTTGAAAAGGAAGTACAAAGCCTCTGTCTGTCACCCTTTCTGTCTTCTACTTTACTGTCCCTATTGCTTTAGCCCCTTGGGGACCACTCCTGGGGGAGATGAAGCTTTTCTGTGCAATTCCTTCTGTGAGGCTGCACATCTGAGCCCAGGTTGGAGAGCTCCTCACCCTCACCCCATGACCGGGGGCTGTTTTTTTTTTTCTTTGCTTTGTTCTTAATTTTTTTTTAAAATTTAGAATAGCATTACTACCTAATAACATTTTTTAGTAATGCTCATTTTCTTTTTATTCATAATTTGTTTCATCTGAGAACAAGCCTCCTGCCTTTGATTTTCCAGCCTGTGTTGAAGTTAAGATTCGGCATCTATAATTAGATTGGAACTATTACGTGCAGATGGATTAGGTGTCTCTTCAGTTCCCACAGTCAGAAACGCCAGGCTTCTGTGCTAATTAGACGAGCATCTTGGTCACTAGTGCCGTGCTCCCAGACGACGGTGGATCGCATTGAAATAATTAATCAGGAGGCTGGAATTAGAAACAGTTACTTAACAAAGCCAACTAAGGAATGGTAGTGCTTCTCCCCAGCGCAGCAGTTTGGAACTGTGAGACACTGAGGCGGGCTCCTACACCCCAGTCAGCCTAAGAGACGGTGTGCTGTCTGGGGCTTTTCACTCACCACGCAGCCTTTCTGGCCAGGGTTCTGGCGCTGGCCCGCAGTGTTCCAGTGCTGCCTCCGGCCTGGCCCGCAGCGGTGTGAGAAGTGCTGTACTCCATGGAGACCACGTTCCCTCTCGTGGTTGCAGGCTCTGAAAGCTTTGTTTTTATCTGGCGGGTTTTGCTCCCACTGGCAGCACAGATGCCCAGATTCAGTGTGGGTTTGGCATAAGTGGCACCGTGACTGTCCCTCTTAGCAGAGCTGGGATGTGGCCACGTTGATGGGGACTCCTGTGGTTCCTCTTGCTGAAGTTTTGGTTGTGCGCCTCTGTACTCAGGTGGACAAACCTCCCTGTATCTTCCATTTTGCCAGAGACCTTAACAGTGTGAATTGTGATGAACTTGGACCACTGCCGCCAGGCTGGGAAGTCAGAAGTACAGTTTCTGGGAGGATTTATTTTGTAGACCACAATAACCGAACAACCCAGTTTACAGACCCAAGGTTACACCATATCATGAAGTAAGACTTTTACACGATCTTTGTTGACTTCTTACATTTATCATTTAATGTTTTCTACTAATATTTTTCTTAATTTATCTACTCTGTTGGTTGTTCATGGAGCATAAGCACAAGCTGACTGTGGTAACTGTTCGGTGGGCGGTTGCATGTTTAAACCCCCAAGGTAGCCTGATACTAGGTATCAGGGTTATAGGTAGCACTGAAGCCCTGTCTTGCTGCCCTCTTCATGCTACAGCCCAAGTTAAAGCCCCTGAGAGGCAGGACCAGGCAGGTTCGGTAGTGAAGCTTCCACTCACAGCCCTGTGGTGAGATGCGTGGCTCTTGAGTGAGACGAGGAGAGTGAGGTTTCCCTTAGTGCTGGCTCATCCCCACCCAGAAGGGCCACCGCAGCCAGCTCCTCTTCCTTCCCGTGCCTGTCGCTCCTGGCGACTGGGACTTGGGGATCGTCTCGGCTCCCACGTTGTGCTCCAGGTTTGTTGTGTTCTCGGGACATCAGTGCCCCCATGGCTCTTCCTACTGACAACCGACAGGAGCAGCAAAACTCGAATAAGACACATGCTGTTTTGTCCCTCAGCTGGTACTAGTCCTTTTCTTTTACTGACATTTTTTTCTTTTAATGAGTGGGCTTAGCAATCTGTTGGTTCTGAAAATGAGGATGGGTTACCCTCAGATTGCACTGAGTCGTTTGCTCTTGTCCGTGCACCCCCTGTCCACTCGGGTCTGTTTTTAAAACAGTTCACGCCAACTCCATTTAGCGCTGTCAGCCAAGGCGCGTCTCCTCAAGTGTTGGTCAGTCCTGGACGCAGACCAGATGGTGACTGACAGCAGCTGCTGTCCCAGTGAGGGCAGCAGCCGCGCAAGTGCAGCGATTGCTGGGGAGTGGGGTCGCCCCTGCACTGTGCCCTAGACTTGTGTTTGGGCTGATGGTGTTCACCGGCAGCTTTTGCATCAGAAAGAGAAATGCCTGCTGGGAGTTCTGTGAGACGAGCTCTCTTCTTGCTCCCCTTCGTGTGGGGGGCATTGCTGGCAGCCCCTTGGCCACTGCTTTTGGAGTGACTTTGCTGCTCTGTCCTTCTCAAGTCACCAGTGCCAACTCAAGGAGCCCAGCCAGCCGCTGCCGTTGCCCAGCGAGGGCTCCATGGAGGACGAGGAGCTTCCTGCGCAGAGATACGAAAGAGACTTAGTTCAGAAGCTGAAGGTCCTCAGGCATGAGCTGTCACTGCAGCAGCCTCAGGCTGGCCACTGCCGCATCGAAGTCTCCAGAGAGGAGATATTCGAGGTATGGGGTGTAGCGCACGCAGCACACGGTTAGGCACAGACCACGTTCGTGTTCAACAAAGAGGTGGCGCGGCCTGAGGAGTTGTCCCCTGAGGGCTTTTGGTTTCTCAGGTGCTCGAAGGGGCCGCTCTGTAAGCACTTTCTGCATTTCAGCGAGCTCTTCCCTTCTGTTTGCTGTTTCAGGTGTTGGGTTTATTGCTCTGTGGGATGCAGGGTTTTGTCAGGACCGGTGCCCATGTAGCAAGGGAACTGTGTTTCCCCCGTGGTAAAAATGTAAAAACTCAGATGGTGTCCGAGGTGAAAACCTGGAGATGTACACAGAAGGTGTAACTAAGTCCTTTCTGTAAGCCCCTCATCCACATCACGCCGATCGTCTGTCCCAGCAGTCTGCCGGTCCCCAGAGCCAGCCTTCCTTCTGCCGCGGCCTCGCATGGAAGCTGATCGAGCGGCACTGCCTCCTCCAGCTCAGCGGCCAAGCCACCCCCTTGTTGTCTCTGCGGGAAACAGGAAGATCAGATGGTTCCTGGTGGTGCCCTGCCCCTCATGCGGCCCCTGTGTGATCGGGGTCCCTGAACAGGCAGGACCCTCTTGCAGACAGGGCCCATGTCCCAAGAACATGATTGCGAGGTAGAATCCCCACTGTGTGGGGCCACAGCCAGCCGGCTCTGTGGAGTCCCTGGCAGTGTGACCCATCCCTGGTGAAGGGACCGGATGAGAACTGAGCGCAGGCTCTGCCTGGCTCACAGCCCCCGAGGGAGGCCGGGTGCCAGCTGCAGGGAGCCCCGGCTGCTCCCTCTGCAGAGGCCCTGTGTGGTCCCCACGTGCAGCTGGGGTTGGACCAGTGGATCTCCCGACGTGCCGGGTGGCCCGTTGAGCTGTCTTAGATGGTTGCCAGGGTTAGAAGAGAGCCGAACTATTGACATTTTGCTGCCAGACCATTTCCGCTTGACCTCCGCATTCCCTCTCGGGATGGCAGAGTTGGAATTACATTAAATGTAGAGCAGGGAAAGATTCTAAAGTGCCCTATCAACTGGAAACATCTACAAACACTTGGCCCGTTCTACTCAGAACGTGGCTCTGAGGGGGCATCGGGCTGACCACGTTTTCCGCATTTTGGGTTAGCTGCTTTTCGTCTCACACAGACCCTTCCTTGCTTTGGACTTGGTGGGAGTCAGGCGATTTTTCACTTTGGATGTAGGAACAGACTCAAGAGTCTTTCAGCCTTCACTCCCTAGGGCCGTCTTCATTTGGGTCAAAACGCACGCAGTGCTCACAGGACGCACTGAAGCTGCTTTGCGTGGAGGAAACCGGCTCTGGTGAGGAGGCTGGCTCCGGAGTCACGCTCCGGCAGCGCCGCTTCCTGCAGGCGCCGTGGGGCCCGGTGCGCCTGCGTTCTGTTGGGGTTTGTGAGCCAGAGACATGGGGGAAGTTGATGAGTGCAGGGATGGGCAAAAGTAGGTCCGCAGTTGTGTTTATTCTCGCATTTTCATTTCTTAATTATTCTGTTTTCTGTATGACCTCCTGTAAACCTACTTTTGCCCCACGCTGTGTAAACATTCTGAGGAGAAACCAGGTAGAACTTGGCTTTGGATGAATGTTTATTTTGAATCAGGCTCCATTATCGGTATCCTTTCTTTTTTATTACATTGAGAGTAAGAAAAGCTCTTCTCTCTAAAACTGTCACTTTGACATACAGGAGTCTTACCGCCAGATAATGAAGATGCGACCGAAAGACTTGAAGAAGCGACTGATGGTGAAGTTCCGAGGGGAAGAAGGTTTGGATTATGGTGGAGTGGCGAGGTGAGGCGCTGGCTGATTCGTACCCCCCCGCCCCCCCTCCCCTGCATGGACTTCCGTGTCGCTCTGATGAAGTATTTATAGAAAGAAGGCGGTTGCCACCTTCTTTCTGTGCTCATCCTGGAACAGCCAGGGCTTCGAATGCCGCCTTCGGCGAGCTCCCCAGAACGAGCGTGCCTGAGAGCGCCGGCACCTTGCCGTGACCCACCAGAATGCCCGTGGCCCTCGCCATTCACTCACTGTTCACAAAGTGAGGGTCATGCTTCCACGCGTAGCCCCTTCTTCCTCTAGAATGAGGGACCCCAAACCACGAAGGGCCTGCTCCTGGCAGCAGCAGGGTGGGCGGCCCCGTGTCCCGCGCTCCAGGGCTCCCAGGCCTGGGAGAAGGCGGGGGCGTCGTATCTGTGTGAAAGGAATTTTTTTAATGAAACTTTGGTCAAAATAATTTATGGAAATAACTTTTTTAAATGGGCTATATAATAATGAAGAGCTTCTAGTTCCTGTTTTATCTCTTGGCACCTTTAAGATAATGCTTTTTTTGCTCTTTCAACTGTTTATTCTAATAGATATTTTTGTATCACCAAATTCATCAAATTCAGATATCTATTGATTTCATGACTTATGGTCACAGACACAGGTGAGCTGGATGGACAGTGATTGTGGTAAAGATCTAATTTAACACTCCCACTTCCCTGTTTAGTAATATCAATATTTTTAGACCTTCTATCATTATCTTTGTAACTTTGCATAATGTGTTTTTGCCATAATTTTTTGGTTCATCAACCAGAGGCATTATCTGTTGACCTCTTATTTTTTCTGAGAAAAGGATAGTAATACTCCTGACTGCACCTTCAGCATGCCTTCCACCATTTCTGCCTCACATTCTGTCACCTGTGACATTACTTGTACAATGCCAAGGTTAAGGTCGTAGATTGGACCACTTCCACGCCCATGCTGTTTCCTTTACAGTGTCAAGATGTCTCAAGAGTTCAGCATCTCAGACCGTTTCAATCTGCCTTTATTTCTTTGCATGGCTGGCATTTTATAGTCCTAGGCACACGTGTGAATAGCTTGGTTTGGTTTGGCAGGAGCTCTGTTCTTCTGCATTTTTTCATAGTTACCGAGTCTTCCACATGCCCATGGGCTGGGCGGCTTCCTTGAGTTACTTGGTGCCCCAGCGGTAGGAGCTGTGGACCCTGGCTCTGTCTCCTCTAGTTGGACCTTGTGCTGCCGTGTCAGCCCTTGGGTTCCTCCTCAGGCCCAGTGGGAGCACGCCTGTCTGGACAGGAGGGAGGGGCTGAAACCACACATGTGCGTGCTCATTCCCTGCTCCCTGAGAGTCAGTCCGCACCGGTTTCCCAGAGTTTGGTTCCAAACCATTTCTGTTCTCTTTTCTGCCAGTGTAGCTCTTTCTTCCCTTTCCACTTCTAGAACATTCCTAGTATGCTTCTTTCCCTAGTCCATGGCTTTGTGAGAATGTTTGCTTATATTTTAGTCAGTTCCTGTCTAGACAGTTGCAGGTCCCTGTCTTCTCAAATCCAGACCCCCAAACTTGGGGGTGAATCAAAGGACTGTCCCTGGGAAATTCTGCCTTCCTAGTCAAGAGACTTTATAATATTTGGAGTCTCGTCTGCCCAGCAGTGCCTTTCTGTTCTTTGGAGTTTGATATATTAATTTGGTTCTGATCTGATTGTTTTCTATGAATTCTCACAGTTTGTGTAGATTATTCGCATTTGTGCTTGTCCTTTGCTATCTTTCTCAAGTTTCCGTCTTTTCTATTTGAAAGAGTAAAGAAATCCAGAATAAAGTTTGGGGCTGCTACCTTCGTGAGATGTATCCCTTTGAAAGGAGTTTGAACGGAAAGAGTGATAGGCTGCAGACAGAGCAGCCATGGCTGTTCCAGGAAGGTTCCCCACACCCGGGCTGCTCGCAGCCTGGCCACAGCGATCAGAACATGCGGCTTCCATTGAGAGCGCGTTTTAAATTTGGTTTTGATTTGGGTTTTTTAAAATACGGAAATGATTCAAACATAAAGGAATTCAGAAAATAATTTCATTCTTATATACCCCATCCAGATTTTTAAATTCTTAGAATTAATCTGTAAGTTTTACACTAGTTTTGTAATTATAAACATGGTAAGTGTTAATGGCAAAAACAAGAGTTCAGTAGGACAAAAACTTACAAAGGGAAAAGACACGCTTAAACAATCCCTGCCTCTCTAGACTGTGAAATATTTTCTCCCTATTTAAACATTATTATGTTACACTTGATCAGAAATTTGAAAACTAGAAAGTAAAAGAAAAAAATGAAAATGCCCCAGAATGCTAATTGTCAAGTTAGCTACTGTCAACATGTTAGTGTAAATCCTTCCCATTTTTTGCGTGCTCTACGTATGTGTTGTTTTGTGTGTGTGCATTCACACACACTTCTTAAATAAAAGTTGGATCATACTGCTTTGTATTGCGCTTTTATCCATTATAATCACATCATTAACATCATCACCTGAGCTTCTAATCTTTGCAAAGTAGCTGAGAAAACCCCGACAAGTAACTCTAGTCCACCACAGTTCTTACTGAGTTCAGAGCTGTTGGCATTTTGGCCAGAAAGACCATTTCTGATACCCTCGGAATGAGTTGGCCCTTCTCTAGGCTTATGTTCCCAAGCTGTACAAATGGTGCTCTCACAGCCTGGGGTTTGCACCAGTACTGGCCTCTGGCAGCCCAGTCCTTTTGTTACGATGTAAAACTAGGAATTCGAGCACATATGGAATGTTCTGTTTGTTGTCGCTCTTATCCCTAGGGAGTGGCTTTATCTACTGTGCCACGAGATGCTGAACCCATACTACGGGCTCTTCCAGTACTCCACGGACAACATCTACACGCTGCAGATCAACCCGGACTCGTCCATCAACCCTGTGAGTGTGAGCGAGTGGAGAGGCCGAGACTTCTTTCTAATGGGTTTCTGGTTTCAGCCTCAGCTTTGGGTTTGCTCACCGTGGACTGACTCAGGGTCTGTGGTGCACGGAGCACCAAGCGGTAGAATGAGCACTGGGTTGAGATGACTTCCACCTGCGTTCCTAGTGACGGGGCCACTGGGTGTGTCGTGCTCACGGAGGACAGGAGGAGCCCTGGGCTGCTCGCATGCTCAGTGCTTCGCTGCCCTGCGAGGGGACTCTCGGGTGATGCCCCCATTTGTCAGTGGTGTCATTCTGAGAAGTGGCTCATGCTGTCGAAGTCTCTCCTCCTCCCAGCCAAAGCCGGAATATTCCCATAGTGGCCTCCTTGGCTAGAGGAGAGGACATGGGTGCAGGGCGGGAAGGGGGGTGTCGACTGAGCCAAGACTGACTCTCCTGCAGGGCCCTGTTCTGCGGCCACTGAGCCATGCATGTTGCAGCCCAGCTCCACTCTGCACGCCTTCAGGTGTGATGGAGCCGCACCCGCAGGAAACTAGGCTGTGACTGGTCATCTGGTTATAGTTCCAACCCGAAAGTAGAAGTATGAGGCCCCCTCTTTAGTTGAAAACCAGACAGCTCTGGCTCTGGCTGGTGTGGCTCAGTTGGTTGGGCTTCATCCCACAAAATGAAAGGTCATGGTTCGATTCCCAGTCAGGGCACACACCTGGGTTGCAGGTTGGGTCTGTATGAGAAGCAACCGATCAGTGTTTCTCTTGCGCATCGATGTTTCTCTCACTCTCTTTCTCCCGCCCTTCCCGTTTCTCTATAAATAAATAAATAAATAAATAAATAAATATTTATATATAAATAAATATATATAAATATTTTCTCATTTCTCTATAAATAAATAAATATATATTTATATATAAATAAGTATATATAAATATATAAATATTATATATATTTTTACAACAGAACTCTGGTTTTCAAATGGTTCTTTTACTTGGATTGTTCATGCTTATTTTCCTTTCTGTTCTTTTTCTCCTTCTTTGATTTCCTTCTTTCCTGCGGGACTGGGTGGGGGGCAGAGGAAGAAGGGGAGTTGCCCTTTTCAGTTTGTTTCTTCTCAGTGCAGTGCGAGTGGGGAGTGCCACCCTGCGTGTGGGCACGGGCCCACTCAGGGGGCGGGGCTCAGTTTGATCTCTGCTGTTGCCGTATTAGAACTCTTAATAATTTTTAAATAAGGGGTTCTGCATTTTCATTTTGCGCTGGGTCCCCCAAATTATGTAGCAGTTCTGAGGAAAAGGTGTTTGAACTAAGAGCAAATAAAATGTTCCGTAGACTTACTGAGCGGGACACTCCTTCCAAGAATCCAGACAGATCCACCTGGACCCTTTCTTTAAATGAATGTGTGTTCTCTGGTGCCCCCTACAGGACCATCTGTCTTACTTCCACTTCGTGGGGCGCATCATGGGTTTGGCTGTGTTCCACGGACACTACATAAACGGGGGTTTCACAGTTCCCTTCTACAAGCAGCTACTGGGGAAACCCATCCAGCTCTCTGACTTAGAATCGGTGGACCCCGAACTGCATAAGAGCTTAGTGTGGATTCTGTGAGTACTGACTCGCCGTTCAGCGACGGAGCACTCGCTCCAGGGGACACAGATGTTTGTGCTCTGCATGTGTGTGTGTGTGCGCGCGCGCGCATTGGGGGGATGGATATGAAATTGGAGAAGTAAAGAAACTAGTGTTTTGTGATCAGAAGTACAAAAGTAGGTTTAACAAAAAATACTTAATTGACTTGTTTTCCTCATGATGTTTGTCCAGTTTCTTTTCATTGACCAGTTCCTTTTGTTATCTCCTTGAATTATTAACATTTGTGTTAATCCCGAGGCCTGGTGGTTGGTTGGTTTTTGACACCGAAGTGTCACCAGTTAATCTCTAGAGGGAAGGTATCAAAAGCAAAATGAGTATCACAGTAGTATCTTGTTTCAAATACTTTGATACAAGAAAGTATTAAAGCAAAATCAATATTCAGTTGCCTTAGTTTAGAATTGTCCTGAACACTCCAAAGCAGCAGGCCCGGCTCCATGGCGAACACAGGTGCCCCAGGGTCAGTCTCACGGGAGGACAAGTGGACGGGAGTCAGGCCTCTCGACCGTCCTGCATCCGCTCGGCTTCATTTACTCGTCCCAGCTTGAAATGGGTTGTCTGCGGGGGCCTAGGGACTTCATCCTGTAGGGAGTCTTTCACTCCGTTTCAAGAAATATGGCAGATTATGGCACTTTCAAGGGCCTCTTTGAACTTGTGACTTGACAAGGCTGCCTTGGAAGGGGGAATGGCGTTTCCCAGGTGTGCTGCCCGCAGTGGACGTGGCTTTTCATGTCTCCCTCCTTTCCACTTCTAGACTGCTTTCAAAGCAACCAGGTGCCTTGTAAAGTCATAGGTGGGTAGGGGTGCTGTCCCCCACCCTCCCCTGCCCCATGAAAGAGCAAACAGAGAGTCGGGGACACGCGTGGAACTGGAGCTCTGTGCCCGCCCGAGGTGCGCCTCGCTGGATCTGGCAGGCAGCAAACGCTCTGCCTCTCTCTACCGGATCGTTCCATCTGGTGTTTCATTCACTGCTGCGCGGTGCTAAAAGTCTGACATCCGTCTTCTGTCCTAACTTCAACAGAGAGAACGATATCACCCCTGTACTGGACCACACTTTCTGTGTGGAGCACAACGCCTTCGGGAGGATTCTGCAGCATGAACTGAAACCCAACGGCAGGAATGTTCCTGTCACAGAGGAGAACAAGAAAGAATATGTCCGGTAATGTTCTGGGGAGCCTTGGTGGTCACCGGTGGGGACGCCCAGGTGCCAGGGCTATTGTGAGTCACCGCTGGGTTCACGTTTGCTTGTGGAGGCTCCTTTGCTGTGTGTGGGTTACCTGTCCCCACCAGCACTTGTGACCAGAGTCTCCGTACGGAAGAGACTTCCTGGCACCACCGGGTTCAGTGGTAGGAGCTTCGAGTCAGTGGGCCCTGATGGGACCAGGGCTGACTTGGTGAAGGGAGAATAAGGACCATGGAGCCCCAGTGGGGAGCAGACTTTCAAGTGCCTGCCCCCCCCACCCCCGCCCCAGTTCTGTGTGGGATGGGACCAGAGCACAGCAGAGAGGAGGCAGCCTAGACGTGTATTGAGGCCAGTCTCCAAGATGTCTGCTGCATTGGAGTCTGTTCTCCCACTCAAGTCAAGGCCACTGAGTGGCCGGTTGCTTAAAGTGGAGATTTGGGAACACGGGCACCTCTGAGCTCAGGGTCCCGGGGTCCTGTGTTTTTTTCTCAACCACATGGTGCTTCCACATTGTGGCAGTTGCTGGGACGGGTTGGGTTAAATTCTGCTGCTGTTTCTAGCCATGCATCAGAATCTATAATGCCCTGTGTGGTTTATTTTAACCTGTAAGTTGGGTCAGGCGCTGTCATCTGGTGCATTTCAAGGAGGCCGGGTGGGCAAGGAATTAGACTCAGCAGATGTCAGAACCTACTAATGGAGACAAAGTTTTTTCACAAACCATTGGTGTTTCCAACCTGTGAATTTTTCTTCCAGGTTATATGTCAACTGGAGGTTTATGAGAGGAATCGAAGCCCAGTTCTTGGCTCTTCAGAAAGGGTTTAACGAACTTATTCCTCAGCATTTACTGAAGCCTTTCGATCAGAAGGAACTAGAGGTACGCACTCAACTGGCTGAGCCCAGCGATGGCCAAGGGCTCCAGCGGGATGTGCGTTTTCAGTGCACAGCCCAGCTGCACGGGGAGGCCTGTGCTGTTTCCCAGAAGGCCCGGGTGCTCGGTGGGGCTCCCAGGCAGACTCGGGCTATGAGGGCGAGTTGGGGGTGTCTGAGCCACTGAGGACGAGGCCAGGCGTTTGCTGGGACCGGGCGGCACCGGTCCCGACGTTGGTTACGCATGTCGGAAGTAACTTGCCTCCAACCCCCTCCCAGCTGATAATAGGCGGCCTGGATAAAATAGACGTGAACGACTGGAAGTCCAACACGCGGCTGAAGCACTGTGCGGCCGACAGCAGCGTCGTCAGGTGGTTCTGGCAGGCCGTGGAGGCCTTCGACGAGGAGCGGAGGGCCCGGCTCCTGCAGTTCGTCACGGGGTCCACGCGCGTCCCACTCCAGGGCTTCAAGGCCTTGCAAGGTGACTGACGTGGCGGCGGGGCTCTTGGCACTGCGTGGTGGCGCTGGACACACAGTGGGGGCGGCTTCCTGAGATGGCTGCTGGGAGCAGCGGGACAGATGTGCTGTGATCGCCAGTGCTCGGTGCTGTGACGGTGCTCCCGTGACGGGGGGCTCACTTCCTGCCGGGGCCGCGGAGACCCTCTTCCCTCTGTAGCTCTGCTGGCCTCCTGGTTGCCATGGTCTCTGCCAGCTCCCAGCCCTCAAGGCTCTGCTCCCCTTTGCCCACGCGGAAAGAAAAGTACCTGTAAATACGTAGGAGGGGCTGCCCTCCTCTCCAGCCCCCTTTCCCAGCATCTCAGCAAGCCAGTGACGCAGCAGGTGGGACACCGCCTGGGGCCCAGGTCTTTGCAGCAGCAGCGGCAGTGGCGGCAGGTGCTGGCCAGCTCAGTGCCCACTCAGGTCTGAGTGTGGAATGACCTGGGTGGGATAGGGCCCAGAGAGCCCAGCGCTTCTCCTTCCACTGCAGAATTGGTTGACAAAGGGAAGGTACAAAGAACAACAGGTTTGGGGAAAGAAATAGAGTATTTAAAGTGTACTGTGGATTCATCTGGAGGCCCTGGAGAGAGGGGCCGGGCCTGAGTATTAGCAGACCACGTGGGTCCTTGGCTCCTGGCAGCCTCCCTGGTGCTCAGCGTCCTGAGCTGTACAGGTGGGCTGCCCGGCAGGCTCACGTCCAGCTGGCGCCCATGCACCCTCTCACCTCCGCCAAGCCTACTGGTCCGCGCTCACCAGTCTGGAGTGGAGGAGGATGGGAGTGGAAAGTCTGTAGACAGCCCAGAGGCTGTGCCTCACGAGAAGTCACAGGGCTCACAGTCAGCCACGAGCGGTGGGAAGGCCCCTGCAGGCTTCTGCCTGGCCCTGCAATTTGTGGAATTTCAGACTTTTGTCACTTGATAACCCTGATAGAAGGAGTAAGGTGAAGAATGTTAATATGTTAAAATTTAGTAAAACGAACTTGGCATATTCATAGTGATAGGTATATTTCACATGTAAACATCAGGGTGTCCAACCTGTGGCCCCTGGGCTGCATGTGTCCCAGGATGGCTAAGAATGCGCCCCGACAAAAATCGTAAATTTACTTAAAACATGATGAGATTATTTTGTGGTTACTTGTTGCAGTGTATTCAATGTGTGGCCCAGAGACGCCGAAAAGCGGGGCGCCTCTGTTAGACTTTCCCTCATTTTGAGGGTGTCTGAGTGAGAGGAATGGCCTCCGCTGCCTGGGGCGTTGGCTCCAGGCACTGGTGTCTCCTCCTTTCCCGCCACACCTCCGCCTGGAGAGTTTTTGTGCCTGCGGACCTGCTTCTGTTCCACCCTGGCCCTCCTCTACCTGCCAGATGTTTCTGTTTTAAAAAATTCCTGGTTATGGAGGGCTTCACCCTTCAAATGCCCGCACTGGGGCAGGCCCACAGTCTAGGGGCGCAGGCGGTCTCACCAACCTTTGCTCCCCGCCCGAGACGTTCCAGATGTCTGGGGTTCCTCTCGAGGTGGCCAGGCAGTTGCTGCGGGACCTCCAGGACCCTGGGGCGGGGCTGAGGGGGGTCAGTGGGGGCCCGGGTCTGCCTCCGAAGCGCAGTAACTAGAATGCTGTCTTGTAAGGTTCTACAGGCGCCGCAGGGCCCCGGCTGTTCACCATCCACCTCATCGACGCGAACACGGACAACCTCCCGAAGGCCCACACCTGGTAAGGACGCCGCGGGGTGCGCTCATCCGCATGACTTTCTCACCTGCTTCTGACTGTAGCGCTGAGTCCCAGGTACAGCTGGCAGCCGTGGCGCCTGGGTCCACGGGGACAGGCATTTGGGAGCGTGTCATATCTGAGGGTCGTCAGCAGTCTCTTCTGTGAAACTGGGCTTGTCACGAGATGTCCCGGTCCTCACGTCCCTTGGCCGGGTGCGCACACGCCGTCGGGAAAACTAGCCTCTGAGCGGGTCTTACGGGTCTTCCCTTTTTCTGACCTTCCTGGGCCCCGAGGTCCCTCTGGCCCTTGCCCGTGGCAGATGGGCCTTGCCTGTTGACAAATGCATCCTCCCTAAATTTCAAGCTAAATAATATTTTTGGTGGGTTGTTTCCTTTGTGGTTTAAAAATCAAAAGAACAGTTGCCTCTGGGTCATGAGAACCAGCCCCACATGTTGTCACGGCATCTTCCCGTGTGGGAGGCTCCTGACCGGGTGCTGAGGGGGTGGGTTCGGGCGCTGACTGGCCTTCCACGTGTGGAGTTGGCTGCTTGCCGGGGACCGGGAGGACACCGAGCCCTGCCCCGTGCAGGCAGGGCGGCTGGGTGCCAGGCGTGCGCACCACGCCGCCCTCCGCTCCCCCGGCGTGTCAGTGCTCGCAGTGAGACGGGAATGAAAAGCTCCCGAGAAAAGGCTGCGGCACCATTTTGCCTGACCTTGTTTTGACAAAAGCCGTCCTTGCTTGCAGACCCCTTAGAAATTCAGTAGACCACTCTGTGTCCCCTGGGTCGTGACGGTTTTGTGTTTTTTGGTTTGTTGAAATGATCACTCTCAGAGGTGTCTTTTTCTCTGCACAAACCTTGGGGATGGATTTCCCCACGGGACCATCAAGTCCGGAGTTTTTAGATTCATTTCACCTGTTGGAGGTTTGACCTTTTTTTAGATTTGCAGGGCATTTTCCAGACTGCCCTGCTTTGCTCTCAGGTCACATCGCACAGGAACAGACAGGCGCACAGTGAAGTGTCAGTGGTGACCGACTGCCCGCCAGTCTGGGTTGTGCTAGTTTGCAAAGACGGTGTTCCTGGTGCTCAGCTGTTTCTCCCAAAGACTAAAAGCAAACAAAACAAGTTAGAGCTTTGTCCTAATATCCCCAGTAAATAGTAATTTGGTTTTATTTTGGTTCTAAAGATCTTAAGATTTATTTTGCTGTGTGTTGATTTAAAAATCTTTGCATTAGAAGCAGAAAAGTACAGGGGTGGGGTGTCTACTCACCTCTCCCCACTTCTCACCCCCCAGAACTAGGGATGAGAGGATCCCCCTGCCCTTCACCCCTCCCCCTACGGGCACACCAGCACGCACGCGCATGGGCGCACACACATACCGGCACACGTGTGCACACGGCTGGCTGGTGGCTGCGAATGCTCTGCTCCTGCCTGCCCTTGTCCTCGAAGCAGGTCCTAGGGCCGGACTGCCCCCAGCAGTGACTCTCACTCTTTGCTCCCACTCCAGCTTTAACCGGATCGACATCCCACCCTATGAGTCTTATGAAAAGCTCTACGAGAAGCTGTTGATAGCGGTGGAGGAGACCTGTGGGTTTGCTGTAGAGTGAAGAGCAACCAAAGGCAACAGATTCTAGCTCACGACCACCAGACCAAACGCCTGTCACCTTCCGCGCGCCTCCTGCGAAGCAGGCCGAGGCACTGGATTCTCGATAACCCGAGGGAAAGGGTTGTCGCCCCTCCTTTGTGTTGGGGGAGCGAAGAGGGCGGGGGGACTTTGGTTGGTGCCCACCCATACTTTCCTCCTTTGCGACAGCACTCCCACGCCCTTCCATCTCCCATCCAATCAGACACCGCCAGGTTTAGGGGGGCCCGGCCACACAGGGTGTCCTGCTGCGGCTGTAACATGCGGCTCCCGGCGGGCTCGCTGCCCTGCGGTCTTCACAAGGGGGCAGCGGCCTGCGGGCCAGGACCTGGGCTTGCCACAGAGGGTTTGCAGCTGGCTGCCGTGCCAGCCGTTGTGTCTCAAGACAGACCTTGGGCCTCGGCTCCAGTTCCGGATTTCACGCCCAGCAGTCTGCCCTGGGCCGCAGAGCAGCCGCTCCCGGAAGAGCAGCCGGAAGAGCAGCCGTGTGATGCACGCGCACTGGAAGCCTGCCGAAGCGGGGAGCTGGGGTGCCTTTCGAAGTGAAGGAATTGGGGCAGCTCTAGCTGAGGCCCTGGGTACTTCTTTTTAGGTATCCTGGTTGAAAATTTTGTTTCACATAAAGAAGAATGATCTTTCTTTTTAAAGAGTCCCTTTTTCCACATTATCTGTCCAGTTAGAAATATTTTTCCAGTGAAAACACCACATAATGGAGCTCCTGAGCTGTGGCCCCTGCTCCACCTGTTTGCGGAGAGGGCAGCTGGCTCGCTCAGATTCTAACAAACTATTAATGCGGAAATTTGCTAAGAGCTAACCTAATAAAACAAAATTCTATTATTACAGCTGCTGGCTTGGTGCAAACTAGCTTAAAAGGGAGATGGGGAACAGATAACCTGGATGACTGAAATCCACCCCAGTCACTAGTTTACGAAAAGCAGGGTGTGGCAGGAGCCTGACAGCGGAGGAGGACCGTCCCAGCCCACCTCTCAGTCGGTTCCGGTGTCAGGTGGCGATGCTGCCAGCTGCTGCTCGTCCGCTTGCCCGGTGTCTCCCTCTGGTGAGCCAGGCCACGGCGAGCCGAGGCCCTCCGTCTCTCACACCGGCGCCCAGTGCGCACGCAGGTTCGAGCAGCGTTCTAACAAGCAGCTTGATACTCCAGACAACGGACCTTCAGGGGGAAATGGTGGCAGCTGCAGATGTTCCCGTCCTGTTCTTTGTTTTCATTTGGGGACAAGTGCAGGGTCATTTATTAGCGAGACGTATCACTGTTGAAATTCTGCTGTTGATGCTTCCGAGGTCGGCGCCGGTCCCCGCTGTGGATCTGAGCGGGGCCGAAGGGGCTTTTGGCCAGCTGCGTCGCTGCCCTTGTTCCCGCAACGCCTGCAGACGGGCTAGGTGTGAGGCACGCTTACCTTCTGCACCCTGCTGTTTCCTTGCCTTGCCCCCGAAGCCGCCTGTAGTGTGACATGGGGGATGCACAGACCCTCTCTCTGGAACCCCCTGCGTAGAGGTGGGTCCCATTTGGCGGATTCCACGGCTGCCAGAGAGCCGAGCCTCCAGGCTGCCTGCCGGGTTCTAGACAGAAGGGATGTGATTGGCTGCAGAGGGAGAACTCAGTCCACTCACACATCCAGGCCAAATCGTGGGCTTTGTCTTTCCAGAGGTGTGCTGTGGCGCAGTGGCGCGCATCCTGTCTCGTTTGCTGTGACGCTTTCTGAGGGCAGTCTAGAAACTGGCCCCAGGGATCCGTCCCGCCCCGCCTTGGAATCTCGTCCTCTCAGAGAGACGTGAACAGCACAGACCTCCCACCAGCTAGGTCTGCTCTCACGTGTCCGTGTCCCAGGGACGCTCTGATTGGGGAAGAGACTTGGAAGCAGGAGTGTTGCAGGCGACCCCTTTAGAAGGACCTTCCTGCGATTCGGGGGAGCCAAGGCGGCACCTCGGCCTCCGCACCCGCCAGCCCTGTGCTGCCCCTGCATCAAATGCCCCCTCAGCAAGGCACACAGGGCCACGTCCTGGCTCCTCCAGGAGCTGCTTGGGACATGAGGCGCCCGCCTGTCCCTGAGGCCCGGGCCTCTGCTTTTTCACTTACACTTGCACATGGGCAGCTCAGGCGCCGTGTTACCAAGGAGCCTCAAAGAGCAGAACCTTCCAGAGCTCCCGTTTACTCTTGCCAAACAGGCCTCTGTCAGCAGCACTGCACTTCTGGAACCTTAAATATTGCCGGTTGTTTGGGCCTTTTGAACTACCCCAAAGAATAGTGTAGCAAGCAGTCAGTAACCGCTTCCCCTGACCCCTCAGGGTCTGTGGGAGCCCCGCTGACTCGAGCTCCCCTCTGCGTTACCCTTCCCTCTCGGTAATCCCAGCCGGCCACCCTGTCCCCGCCGCTCTGCCCGATGCTTCAGGCCCTGCCCGGATGCTTCAGGCCCTGCCCTTCAGGCTTGCCCCCACTGGCGGTCAGCAGCCGACCCTCAGGGATGACCACCACTCTGCCAGCGCTGTAGGTGGGAGGAGCGGAGGGGCTGTGAGCGGGGGCCAGTAACTCGAGCTCCCTCGACCTCTGGAGGGGGCATGGCCTGCCCGCCGGAACTGTGGCCCCTGAGCCCGCTCGGCCACATGGTCCAAGTTCAGGTCAGGCGGGCTCGAATCCGTGCTGTCGGGAGGGGCCTGGTGCAGAGCAAGGCCCGCCCACCCGTCTGCAGCCAGGCATACATTGTATGAGTTTTTAAATTTGTTTATTTTTGTTTCTCAACCACTTTATAATGTATTTTTTAATTTATTTTGTAATGTCTTGTTTTTAAGTATTGCTGCTATCCTTGTTATTCTTCCCACTGTTTTTATTGCTGATTTATTTTGTGAAAGTTGTACACTAATGTTCTGTTTTATGTCAAAATCAAAAGTATTTAAAGAAATACTAGTTCTATTTAATGTGGCTGTGGAACCAGCTGGAAACACAGAACCAACGGCAATCGTGCGGCAGGCTGGGCCCGGAGGCCAGGTTCACTTTGTTACATATGCAATAAACTCACGACTTTATGTTTTTGGCATCTGTTGTTTTGCTGTGGAAATGAGATTCCAATTTCTTGACGGTGCCACAAGAAGGGAAGTCAGTGGTGGGAGACACTGGCCAGGGCCTTGTAAGGAGATGGACGGATGCAGGGACAGAACTACAGGGGAAACTGAGGCAAGCAGGCCTCCCACGGACACTCCCCATCCAGCAAACATGGGCCCGAGGGCGTTCCTGACCTGCCGGCTTGTCCTTCACACACCGGCCGCAGCGCTTGGTTTGGGTTTTTACTTTTCTTTTTAGTATATTTTATCGTGATAAATTATACATGCTGTCTGTCAGTTTAACCCGAAGTCAGTGCACGTATGTCCAGAGGCATTCGGTACATTTCACGGTGTTGCGTAGCTGTCACCACCATCTGTTCCCTGTGCATCTTCCCAAACTGAAACCTTGCCCATTAACCGGTGACTCCCATCCCTCACCCCCACCCCCCAGACTCCCTGTCCAGGCTTTGGTCGCCTCTCTCCTGCTTTCTGTCCATGCCTTTGCCTGTTCTTCATATGGGAGGGGTCATGCAATACTTGGCCTTCTGTGTCATTTCATTTCCGAGGTCCGCCGCGTTAGAGCATGTATCGAACTTTACTCCTTTGATGGCTGAGTGGCGCTGCACTGTAGGAGCATGCCACGCCTTGTTTGTCCGTCCGTCCCTTTAGTGAGCGCTTGGTGTGGCAGGTAATTGTGTGTGACAGCTTGACTGGCCGCGGTACCCAGGAAAGACACGAAAGACTAGGATCAAAGTCTCTGATTTCTTTCAGCAGTAATCCGTAGTTTTCGGTGTATTAAGTCTTTTGCCTCCTTGGCTAAGTTTATTCCTAAGAACTGTATTCTTTTCAGTGCTATTTTAAATGGAGTTGTTGTAATTTTCTTTTTGGATTATTCATTGTGAGTTTATAGAAACGTACTTTGGTTTGTCCAGTTTGTATCCTTCAGCTCTGCTGATGTCGTTTATTGGCTGTAAAGGAGTTTGTGTATTCTCTAGGGTTTTCTGCATATTGACAGGTCATGTTGTCCACAGACAGACCATTTTACTTCTTCCTCTCCAAACCGGGGGGTGCCTTTCGTTTTCTCTTGCCTGAGCGCCTGGCTTGGACTTCAGCACTGTGCTGAACAGAAGTGGCGAGGTGGGGCGTCTTTGTTTTACTCCTGATCTTAAAGAAGAAGCTTTCAGTCCCTCACCATTGTGATAGTAGCTGTGGGATTTTTTCATATATGGCTTTTATTATGTTTCTTCTGTTCCTAGTTCGTTGGGTGTTTTCATCGGGAAAAGGTGTTGAATTTTGTTGGATGATTTCGTTGCCTCAATTGAGAGTGTGTTTTTTTCCCCTTCTTTGGTTGTATGGTGCATTACACTGACTGATTCTCTTTGTGTTGAGTGATCCTTTCATATCAGGAATAAATGCTACTTTGTCACGCTATATAATCCTTTTCCTGGGCTGTTGAATTCAATTTGCTAATGTTTGGCTGGAGACTTTGCATCGGCATTCACGAGTGATATTAACCTATATTTTCCTTGTGGTATCTTTGGCTTCACAGAATGAATTAGGGTTTGAGAGGGACCGGTGTTAATTCTTTAAATGATTGGTGGAATTCCCTTTGTTGGCAGGTTTTTGATTACTGGTTCAATCTCCACACTAGTTACAGGTCTATGCAGGTTCTCTGCTTCTTCATGATTCAGTTTTGGTAAATTGTGTGTTTTAGAAGCTTGTCCTTTTGTTGGCATACGATCATTCATGGTATAGTTGGTCCTTGAACAACATAGGTTTGAGCTGCATGGGTCCACTTATTGAATGAAAACCCTGGGTTTTATTTGGTAAGTGTATTGGAAATTTTTTTGTGATCCCCTGACTGCTGTGAAGCGGTTGCATCGGTTGATCGCACAGGCTGCCCTGGAGCCGTCGTGCTGTTGCTCGCTGTCTGTGTGCGCGGGTCAGCGTCCCTGCAGGTGAGTCCGAGTGGCTTTTCTCACATCACCTTTTCCTCTCCGGTGACTGATGCTAACAGTACCTACAGCGTCTGTGGTGTTTCACAGGACAGTGTTGGTGTCGTTACTGAGGGTTCTTCGTGTAAATGGACAGTTAGCTGACAGTATCAGTACACACAGGGCAGTACTGTGAATGAGTTTCCCTTCATGATTATCTTAAGAACGTTTCCTTTTATCTAGCTTATGTGTTTCTTTTTTAAGATGTTATTTATTTACTTTTAGAGAGAGGGGAAAGGAGGGAGAAAGACAGGGAGAGAAACACTGATGTGCGAGAGATACGTAGACTGGTTGCCTCTCTTGTGGCCCCAACTGGGGACCTGGCCCAAAACCTAGGCACGTGTCCTGAGTCAGAATTGAACCAACGATCTTTTGGTTCGCAGGCTGGTACTCGGTCAACTGAGCCACACCAGCCAAGGGCCTAGCTTAGTTTTTTATAAGACTACAATATATAATACATATACAAAGTATGTGTTAATTGGCCATTTGTGTTGTTGGTAAAACTTTCAGTCAAAAGTAGGCTATTAGTAGTTAAGTTTTTCAGGAGTCAAAAGTTATACATAGATTTTCAACAACACGGGAGTTGGTACCCCTCATCTCTGCGTTGTTCAGGGGTCAGCTGTGCTCTCATAATCTTTTTTATTTCTGTAAAACTTAAAACACTGTCCCCTCTTCTTTTAATTTTTTAATATATTTTATTGATTATGCTATTACAGTTGTCCCATTCCCCCCCATCGTTCCCCTCCACCCTGCACACCCTCTCCCACCCACATCCCCCCCCTTTAGTTCATGTCCATGTCTCATAAGTTCTTTAGCTTCTACATTTCCCACACTATTCTTGCCCTCCCCCTATTTTCTACCCACCGTCTATGCTACTTATTCTCTGTACCTTTCCCCCTCTCTCCTCCTCCCACTCCCCTGTTGCTAACCCTCCATGTGATCTCTATTTTTGTGGTTCTGTTCCTGTTCTAGTTGTTGGCTTAGTTTGCTTTTGTTTTAGGTGTGGTTGTTAATAGCTGTGGTTGTTAATAGCTGTGAGTTTGCTGTCTTTTCACTGTCATATTTTTTATCTTCTTTTTCTTAGATAAGTCCCTTTAACATTTCCTATAATAAGGGCTTGGTGATGATGAACTCCTTGAACTTGACCTTATCTGAGAAGCACTTTATCTACCCTTCCATTCTAAATGAAAGCTTTGCTGGATAGAGCAATTTTGGATGTAGGTCCTTGCTTTTCATGACTTGGAATACTTCTTTCCAGCCCTTCTTGCCTGTAAGGTCTCTTTTGAGAAATCAGCTGACAGTCTGATGGGAACTCCTTTGTAGGTGACTGTCCCCTTATCCCTTGCTGCTTCTAGAATTCTCTCCTTCATTTTAATCTTGGGTACTGTAATTATGATGTGCCTTTGTGTGTTCCTCCTTGGGTCTAACTTCTTTGGGACTCTCTGAGCTTCCTGGACTTCCTGGTAGTCTATTTCCTTTGCCAGATTGGGGAACTTCTCCTTTACTATTTGTTCAAGTAAGTTTTCCATTTGTTGCTCTTCTTCTTCCCCTTCTGGTACCCCTATAATTTGGATGTTGGGATGTTTAAAGATGTCCCCGAGGTTCCTAAGCCTCTCCTCATTTTTTTGGATTCTTGTTTCTTCCTTGTTTTCTATTTGGTTGTTTGTTTCTTCCTTCTGGTCCACTCCATTGGTTTGAGTCCCAGTTTTCCTCCCATCTCTATTGGTTCCCTATGTATTTTCCTTCATTTCACTTATTGTAGCCTTCATGTGTTCATCTAATTTGTGAGCAAAATCAACCAATTCTGTGAGCAATCTTGATGAGCAGGGCTTTGAACTTTGATAGGTTGGCTATCTCTTGGTCGCTTAGATGAATTGGCTCTGGGGTTTTGATTTGTTCTCTGGTTTGAGCCTTTTTTTTTTTTTGGTCTCATCGCAGCTGTTACATAGTAAGGGGTGGAGCCTTAGGTGTTCCCCAGGGTGGGGCAGCCCAGTTGCTGGGTTGTGATGCTATATGTGGGGACGGGGTCTGAGAGGGAACAATGGCTCTTGCTCAGCTCTCTCTTGGATTCCAGTCCCTTCCTCTGCTTCCCCTTCGCATGGATTATCTCCGCGCGAGAATATGGGACCACCTGGTCAGCCAGCTGCCTTGCACGGCCTCACTGGGTCTGCACAGTTGCCAGCCCGTGCCCAGGGTCTGCTAGCCACTGCCTGTGCGTCTGGGGTCTGCTAGCTACCACCTGTACGCCTGGGAACTGCCAGCTGCTGCCGCCTGTGTACCTAGGTCCACACCTCCACTTTTTCCTGCTGTGACTCCACCCCTCTGACCAGTCTGGATGAATGGTTGTTGGACTTCTGTAGAGTTCAATTTTCTATCAGTTCTGATTGTTTTCTTGTTTCTAAATATTTGTTGTCCTTAATTTTGGTTGTAAGAGGAGACACAGTGTGTCCACCTACACCTCCATCTTGGCCAGAAGTCCCCTCTTTTCTGATTCTATCTTACTTTTTAGCTAAAGGTCTGTCATTAAGTTGAATTTTTTAAAGAACCAACTCTTTGCCTCAATTATTTCTCTATTATTTTTCTAACCTTTATTTATCTCTGCTATAATATCATTGCCTTCCACTGCTAGCTCAGGGATTTAGTGTTTTCTTCTTTTTCTAGTTCCTTAAGGTATAAAGTCGGTTTTCAGTTTGAGACCTACCTTCTTTTTTAATATAAGCACTTACACTGTGATTTCCTTCTTGGTGCTGCTGTTGGTTTTGATATGCTGCAGTTGCATTGTCCTTTATCTCAAGAGATTTTCTAATTTCCCTTGTGTTGCTTAATTTCCAATTAATATTTGTGAGTTTTCTTTTCATGACTAATTTCCAGTTTCCTTCCATTGTGGTAAGAAAAATACTTTGTATGATTTCAGTCCTTTAAAATTTGTTGAGACTTGTTTTACGGCCCAGCATGCTCCATCTGGAAACTGGTCCCTGTGCCCCCGAGGAGAACGCGGGTGACGCTGTGGCTGGAGGAGCGTTCCGTGTGTGTCTGCTAGCTCCGGTTGCTCTGTGTGGGTCAGGTCCTCGCTTCCTTCCCGTTCTGCCCCGTTGGTTCTGCCCTACTGCCAGTGGGGTGCGGGGTCTCCTCCTGTTACTGTGAAAATAATTACATCAGGTTCTGCAACTCTGACTTTTGCCTAAGCAGAGACAGATTCTTGCTGCCTCCCATTCCTTCGGTGGCCTTGCTGTCACTCTGGTCACCTCTGTCTCCATCCGGTCACAGCGTGTCCTGGGCTCGGCTTGGTGCAGGGACACGGAGCTCCGGGTCAGGCTCCTTGGGGCTTTTCTACTACCAAAGTCACTGTCTTTCACGCTTTCAAACAGGTCATATACCTGCCTGTGTCCCCTCACCTGCCTGCCTGCTGTCTCGATGGCTTTGTAAAAGCCTGCTCTGTTGGAACATTCTGGTTTGCTCCGTCGTCTTCTCTTCCACTGACTTGAACACGCCCTCCCTCTGGCAGCCGAATCAGCGGCTCACTTGTTGCCCGCATTCTCCCTGGTGGCCAGATGCAGATGTGTGTGAGCACACGGGGGTCTCCTTGTTGGTGCCCCCGGGGGTCAGGGTGGCCTTGCCGAGAGCAGATGGGACCTGGGGTTGAGTCCTGGCGTGGTAACATGAGCTTGCACGTGCTGCCTCCCCGTGCCTCAGTTTCCTCATCTGTAAAGCGGGGGCGAGAGCACCTCTCTCCCGGGGCACTGTAGCGCTGACATGCATGCTTGTGTGAAGCGCTCAGCGCAGCGTGGACACAGGAGGACTGTCGTCACGGCCGTCCTGTCCTGGCGTCCCATCTGAGGGAAGCAGCACAACTTCTGTGGGAGGGCCCGGTCTTCCGCACCTCACACCCCTCGGGGCTCCTCTGCACTGGGCGGGGCTGCAGCCCCCTGGGAAGCAGGAAACTCAGCTCCCCCGGCAGGGTGCTGGGTGGGCCCTTTTGGAACCTGAGTCTTTGACTGACAGAGACGCACCACAGTCGTGACCTCCTTGCAGACGGGGCAGGATTAGGAGGCGTTAAAACAGTCCTGAGTTCGAACGCAGCTCCAGTCCACAGCCCTGTGACCTTGGCCGGGAGGATTCCTTGACTCTTGAGCTTCCATTTCCTTATCCATAGAAAAGGTCACGGATGATTCTCAAAAACATGGGCAACAGAATCTGACAAGACAGCCTTGTGTTTGTATAGGCTCCTGCCGGGAGGCTGAGGCCTGGTGGGCCAAGGGGGCCGGTTGGGCCCTGGGGGTGTGAGGTCCTTGGTCTGGGTGGGGGTGAGTGAGGGGCCAGGTGAAGGGCCCACCCTCAGAGCTGCGGCCTGAGAGGAGAGCCCGCCCAGGGGACGTCTGCCCCTTCCTCCCAGCTCCCACACAGGACTGGGGACCCTGCTCCCAACCTCCGGCCCAGTCCTCTCACTGTCTCACACGCTGGACAGAGGGGCAGCATCTGCACCCCGATGTTGTCCGTTAGTCCCCCCGACCCAGTTCTTTGATAAAAGCTTTTCAGTTTTCTGTGCAGGATCACGCAAGCTCTCCAGCTGCCGTGCCCCGTGCCCCGTGTGAGCTGCCACCCCTGAGCACTCCCCTCGGCCGGCCAAGTGCCCACTTGGAGTCCCAACCAGGGACAGCCAGCAGGCCCGAGGTGTCCTTTGAGCAAGGGGCCATCCAGATGGAGGGTGGGCCAGACTCAGGCCCACCGTGCACCCACACTTCCTCCCGTCTGCGCTCCCTTGTCCCACTGTGGCCCCCTCCAGCCCACTCCCCACGAAGCCACCACGTGGGGCTGGTGAAGATGCAAGGCCACCGCAGGGCGCCCAAGGCCCAGAGTGACATGACATCGTGGAGAAGACACAGGCGGTGGGGACAGGGACCTGCGGGGACAGCTCCTCTGGGAAGTGCAGAGCCCCTCGGAAGGTGAGCTGGAAGGGTTTTTTTAAAGAAACTGACAGATGTGGCTGAGTGAGGTTTGGTATTTTGCCGCATATAATGCGCACTTATTTGCCCAAATTGTTGGAAAAATAAGGACGGTCCTTATACATGGGTAGTGCTGATTCCATATCTCCTCCTTGTCCACGAGGAGAGACGGATCTGCGTCTTTTCCTCTGCCCCGCCTGGGAGTTTTTCCAACCAGCTCCTCCTCCGCGGTCCTCACACCGGGTGTTTCTTGACAGAGCGGCCGGCCCGCCTTTTGCCTAGAGTTTCTGATAACAAATACTGTGCATCCGGAGAATGAATCTCTACTCTAGAGAGAGAGATTCTACTCTCTCTTCTTGCCCCCTTCTCCCTCTCCCCGCCCTCTGCCCCGACTTTCTCCTCTTTGCCCTCCTCCCTCCCTCTCGCCTCTTCCCCCCTCCTCCACTCTCTTCCTCCTCCCCCTCCTTGAGATTTCTGTCCTTGGTTCTTTATTATGATTCCACTGGAGCGCGGACATTCTTTGACCAGACAGTGAAACTTTATCCAACTTTCCTACTCTGCTCAGTGATGATGGCGGCTGTGTTAGCATCCAGGGGCGTGTTCCGAAACCTCGCATGAGGCTGTTCTACCAGCAGTCATTCTTACGTAGGGTAGCGGTCCCCCAACCTTTTTGGCACCAGGGACCGGTTTTGTGGAAGGCAATTTTCCCCGGACCGGGACCAGGGGTGTTGGTTTCTGGATGATTCGAGCGCATTACATTCAAGCTCACTTCCTGCTCTGCGGCCTGTTTCCTGGCAGGCTGGGACTGATGACTGGTATCAGTCCGTGGCCTGAGGTTGGGGACCCCTGACTTAGGGGAAGGACACACATGTATATGTCAGAGGCTTGGAGACAGATAAAAAAATGACGAATCATTGTTTTAGTCAGTAGCCTTGATCTCCCTTCTGTCCCTGGCCCATATAAGTCAACACTGGCTGCCTGTTTTCTCTTACCTGTTTCCGGCCCAGATTGCCAACACTGAGGGCAACCACGGTGGGCATGTGGGTGGCTCGTCTGGAATCCGTCCCCACCCCTGAATTGGACAGTCTGGCTGGGGAGCCCAGTTTTAGAATAGGACGCTAATTCTGTGCCCTGGCATACTGTTCGCTGTTCTAATACAGTGTTCAGTCGCATGCTTGCTTCTTGATTTGTCTTTACCATTTTTTTTTTTAAAGCATCTGGCTCAAGCTGGGATCACAGTGACCGCATGGGAGGCTGTTCCACCGCAGCTGGTGGCTGAAAAAGACCACCCCAAGTTCAGGGACATTCGGAATCTGATTGAGGTGAGCGCTCCAGAGTTGGGCTGCTTTCCGAAGTGCAGGACGTGCGAAGGACTGGCGGCCTGGCGTGCTGTCCGCCGTCAGGTGACAGGACTGTGCCCAGACAAGCTCTTGTCTTGACTGGGATTAAAATGTGAAGTCAAAATTGGGTCTTTCTTGGTACTTCTTAAAACTTAACCAGTTAGAACATTTGGGCTACAAATGTCAAAGGCTTCAGGTGCTGCTGTTTTTACTTTTGTTAATGTGCTTTTATTTATTAAAAAAGATTACAGCGGAGGTGCCTGTTTTGTCTGCATTGTGTACGTTACTCTGTCCAAAGTGCATGCTTGTGATGTTTTCTTAAATTGTGCGCCGTATGGAAGGAGATGGGTCGAGGGTGGTCTGACTTCTGCAGTATGTAAGGTGCACACTAATGCGGGTTCAGTGCTTTTCACTCTGGGGGGGATCGAAAGAGGGTTATTACACGAGAGTTTAAAAACAGCCCGGCCGGGTGGCCAGTCGGTTAAAAACAGGACTCTGGGTCTTGTTGCTTCTTCCCCTCCCACGGCGGCCAGCCGGCTTACCGAGTGCGTCGCATTGATCTAACCTGAGTAAATTACGTTGAGTAATAATATCTCTTCTGTGGTGATGCTCATTTTCATATTCTGGTTGCCATCACTAACTCTGTGAAAGTTCTCCTTTTCAGCTGACACTTTTACCTAGAAAGGCTCGTTGGGTCACTGCTTGTTTTCATTTTATGCCAGTGGGGTGCTTTGCAATGGCACGTGATTGCTGCGGGGTTGTTTCAAAGCCCTTGAAATGTTACCGTAGCTCTCTGTTACTGTAGTATCGCTACAGCCATGTAGGATGTCTTCTAATGTGTGCAAGATTCAGCAGAAAGAGAAAGGCTGGGCAAAATGTACTTTCGAAACATATTTTTGTTTGATGCTTTCTCTACCCTCCTTTCAATTATTGTTAATGCAACAGATATTAGTGATGATTTGGCAGTATTAATTTTGTAGTCATGGCTACCCTGCACTAAATTTATTTTCATTAAATACTTATTAGAGGATTTTAGAGCAGCTTTTAAAATATTGTGTGAAGTATGGAACATTGCTGTCTTTTGTGTTAATGAGATAAAATGGATGATGGGAATGAAATCATCTGAGGGTCCAGGGTTCAAGTCCCTGTTCAGGCGCCAGCTGTTGCAGACACTGGCCTGCAGTGTCCACATCATTATGGATGAAATGAGACATTCACATGGACTATAGAGTCCAGTGGAGGAAAAGGACAGCATGGCTTTCTTTCAAGGGGAGCAAAAGCCGCGGCCCTTGCCATGACCAGCCTTTATTGGGTTTCTTCCACATCACATGATGGTCCTCATTTTCTATGCACAGGTTCGCTTTAGGGGGTTACCTTTCACAGACAACAAAGGAGATGATGCTGCTAATCACATCACAGAAGAAGGATATTTGCAAATGAAAAAGGGAAAAGTGGTCGAACCGGTTACACTCATCCTAGGAAGGTTTAGCATGGATTTTAGGAAGTTACAGTAAGCACTTGCTGCCTCAATTCAGGGTGAGGGAGTTTTTTTTAGCAAAAGCAACACTCAAGTGGCCTAGACACATTGCAGGCCTGATTCCCCATGGGAGAACCTATCCGTGGGCGTGGGCCCTGTGCATCTCTGAGTGGGAGCTGGGCCCACGCCACGCAGAACGGTCTCCTACATCTCCCCCCTTGCTTTTAGTTCGGACCGCTATAGATCCCACCAAGCTTGCTGCTTGCTGGTACACGTCACGGCTCTGTGCGTAGTGTTCCCAGGATTCTAAGATTTGTTTGAAGGTACGACATGTTTGACATGTCTAATCTTTTAACTCATGGCAATTTTCAAAGAAGGAAAGTCCTTTGCAGGTAGGACAAATGGTTTCACTGAATGGCCTTCGCCATGTAAGAGCGGTAGAAACGCTCGTTCTCTTGTCCGTGGTAAGGAGCAGCAAGCTAGCATTGTCCTTGTGGATTTGTCTGCGTGTCTTTCCCCAGCAAACCGGTGTGTCAAAGAAGAATCAGAGGCGGCTCCACATTTTAAGGTAGCTTTTAATCAATTTAGCCTAGCGCTTCTCGAACTTTGATATGCATGCCAATCACCTGGGGATCTTGTTAAAAGGCTGACTCTGTTCCGTAGGTCTGGGGTGGGCCTGGCATTTTGTGTTTCTAAACTGAGGCCAGTTTCCACGAGTTCTCAGAAGGGACCACACTGTGCGTAAGGAGGATTTAACTAGCAACCTCTATTTCCCTTCACCGCACCTGGGCCCTTCATGTCTCATGAACTAGCACCACAGCGAATGAAGCCTTTTTTTCACAGCTGGAACCGACTCTGTGACTGCGAATTAATTTCCAACACTATCCTACAAATGAGCACAAACTTAGGGCTTCAAACAGCGCAAATTTATTGCCTTACAGTTCTGTAGGCGGGAAGTCTGGCGTGGGCTCTCTGGGCCGGAATCCATCCTTCCCACTAGCCTGTAGGCTCCTCAAAAGCAGGAGGACTGTGCATTCTCTCTACTCATCCTGGAAACATACTTGAGAACCTACTAAGTGCTAAAAATTGTGCTGTGTGTTGAGGATACAGAGAAACCCCTGGGAAACTTAGGGTCGGGTGCACATTCAGCTACATTAGAACCTCTCAGATGTCGAGTTAGACGGTCACTTCCTCCAGCGGACTCCGGTGTCTTCAGCCGTAAAATATGAGGTAACAACTTGTATCGTTTAGGAAAGAATGTCATAGAATCTTTATAAAGTGCTTAGCAGTGTGTCCACTCTCAATGCTTCTCAAAGCCTAATCCCACAGGGCAGGTTTCCGACAATTCATTTTAGTCATGTTTATCAAGGACTTTGTCTCCCTTGTAAAAATTTTTACCCAAACTAGTGCTCGCTTCGGCAGCACCTGGGCTAAAACTGGAACGATCCAGAGAAGATTAGCACGGCCCCTGCGTGAGGAGGACACGCACGTTCGTGAAGCGGTCCATGTTTTTGTAATTGAACAACAATGATTTTTAAAAAAATGAAAAAAAATATTTTTTTTACCCAAACTAAAGCAGTTAAAAAAAATACAAACTAGCTGCATTCTTTCAATCATAGAAATAGAAAAACAACCGTGTTTCCCTATGCAGATGACGTGGCTTACCATACAGGACGAGAAGTGCCCCCTAGAAGGCGAATAATACTCATCAATGGGAAAAATAAGTCCCCTCGCCCCTGCCAGCACAAACGAAGCAGTTCGACCTAACGCTGCGCGCTTCTGCAGCTTTGTGGGGCGCCAGAAAGCTGACTTGTGTGGATGAGCCTGCAGTTGGCCATGCCGTACAATTCACACTGAGGTTCTTTGGCCACAGGGGCCAATAGGGCACACATGTTATTCACGTTTAAGAAGCTCATTTATCTGAGCTGCGTGCTGCAGTTTGCAATCTTTCTATCAGAGCAGAACAAAAAAAGAAAAGCTAACACCTTTAGGGTACTTTGGGGTAAACAGATGCTGCTCCTCCCGGAGAGACAATGAGCGCAAATGCTCTGGCTGCTCAGAAGGCTGGAAGGATCGCAGGCACATGGGCGCGGGTAGCATCAGAACCCGAAGCTCTGCAGCGCCCCCTTTGGGCACCCTGTGGGAATAATGCTTTCACCATGGCTTCATCCAGGGCTGCTCAGATCTCCTGTTTTCTTGTTGATCTTCCGTATACCTGTAAGTCTTCATGTACAGTAAAGTGAGGAAAATTCCTGTATGGAGCAAGCAATAGAAAAAATAGGACTCATTGCTTCTTGCTTACAAGAATGTAAATGTAGCCCTGGCCGGGTGGCTTGGTCAGTTGGGCATAGTCTTGTACACCAAAAGGTGGTGGGTTTGTTTGATCCCGGTGAGGACACACACCTAAGTTGCAAGTTCGATCCCAGTCAGGGCGCAATTGATGTTTGTCTCTCTCTCCCTTCCTCTCTCCAAAATCCATTAAACAACAACAACAAATATCCTCTGGTGAGGATTTAAAAAATGGTAAACTTATAATGCTACTAGACATAGCGTGGTGATCACTCTGTAAGTTATACAAATATTTAGTCACTGTTGTACACCTTGAAGCTAATATGATATTGTGTGTCAACTGTAATTGAAAAATAAATTTAAAAAATCAGCGATGCAATATGTTGCGCTTTGATGCAAAACACCGTGCAGTCCACCCCAGCCCGGGGGCAGGTGTTCGTGCCGCAGCCGGGAAGTCGGGCCGTTCTGATTTTTGGCGCATACCGGCTGAATGTTAAGAGAATCTCGTACCTGAGGTGTAGCATCAGGTGTTTCTATAAAGCATTAAAACTCTAGAGAGAGAAATTTTCATTCTTAGCTGTTTAAAATTTTTTTTATTTTAGAGTGTCAAATTAGCAACAAGAGAAATATCTCGACCTCCCCAAAATGTAAATTTATACATTAGAAAATAATTTTTGCATTAGCATGCTTCCCATTTTCAGCTGACAAGACACATATCCTACTTGACATAAATTCCTGAGAGGATCTTCAGCTCCTCACTTGTGTTCTTTATTAAGGCATGGGCTGGCCCGTTCCCAGTTCGTGCCCCCTCTGCACCGGCCTCCTCTGCACCGGCCTCCTCTGCACCGGCCTCCTCTGCACCGGCACGCTGCAGCGGAGGCTGGATGGGGAGGTCACAGGGCGGGGGGGAGGAAGCGAGAGCCGCTGCGTGCAGCCCGGCCCGGTGGTTCTGCTGGGAGTTCTGCGCTCAGGCCTGCCCGCCAGTATCAGATTGCCTCCTTCCCTTTATTGTAGGTTCCTTAGCCCGAAATCCGGAACGGAACTACCTAGGGCTGAGTTTTCTTTCTCCTGGCTGTGTTCTGTCTCCTGTCATTCTTCTTTCTGCAGAGTCATTATTTCAACATAGATTTTGTGTGTGTGTTTTTTACACGTTAGATGGATTCCAAGGATACGAAGATATGATAAGGAATGGTTCTGCCCGAAGGCGTTTACCTACTCAAGGGAAATTCCGCCTCGTCGCCTCCAGAGCGAAGCACCCATGATTCCTGCTAGTAGCGAACAACGCCACATATGATAGACACTGAGTTTTTCACTCATGGCAGAAACAAAATTCTTCGTTTTAGGTATTCAGAAATATGTTATGATTTTTTAAAAAATGGAGGTAGAGACTCTGTCGGTATAGGAAATGCAAGGAAACACCAATGCGTTTATCTGATGAGCCCTTTTTGGCAAAGCCAGGACTCAGCAACGCATTTTTCTCCCTCCAGCAAACTCTCATGTAGTTCTGTGAGTTCAGATTACTAAAGACAAACATCCTTTTTCAACAAAATTTAGGAGTCATTTTTCTGAGAGAGTTCTTCAAATTTTATAAAAGAATTAGCGCATATACATTATTTCACCTAAATATTAAAATGGAAGTGAATTTTCACCCTACTGAATTGGACTTACTGTTTAGGTCATTTGAAAAGGCTGATTCCTTCTGCCCTTGAAAAATAAACTGTTGCGGAGTTCGCTGCATTCTCATGCTAGCTGGTTTTACTGTCAATTTTAAGGACAGTCATCTCTAACACCAGTTGTTTTAAAGGAACTTTGTTGTTTTGAGTGAATTTCAGATTTACAGGAACACTGCAAAGATAGTGGTTTCCCCTATTAACTTCTTACACAACCGATACTGTCACATGATACTGTTGTCGAAAGTGAGAAACCAGGCCTACCAACTAAGTGCCTCGCATTTCACGGGCTTTCGGCCACTGTCCCGTCCGGCGCCAGGTTCCAGTCCAGGATCTCCTCGCCGGGCCTCCTTCCCCTGCTCTGGTGACGGTTTCCCAGTCTTCCCTTCTTGTCGGAGTCCTCGGAAGTTTGGAGCGCTGGTCGGGCGTTTTGGAGAGCGCACCATGAGTTTCTCATGATGATCCTGGGATTTTGAGAGGCGGGGGCACGCCATAGAAGTAAAGGGTACACAACACAGAATGTTGGGGTCCGTGACATCATAGACGTCTCCGGTGGTGTCAACCTTCAGCACCGGTCAAGGGCGTCTTTCTAGGTTTTGCTTCGGTCAAGTTACTGTTTTTCTCCAGTGCATATGCTGTTCTTCGGAACTGTCCCAAACCTGGCCTGCATTCACTTTCCAGTCACTGGTCGGCAGGGTTGTTAAATGACCGCCAAGGGCCCCACCCCCTGGAGTATGTACTCCATCTAATCCTTTTCACTCGGGCTTGTGAATGTGCTGGGATGGTGACAGGTGACGGGACAGCCACTGCTGTGTGCGGACGGCAGGTACGCCTGTGGGAGGCTCGGGCTGAGGCTCCCAGTGGAACCGAAAACGTGACCCCATGTTGTGAGAGGGCCCCATGGCCGTGACCCGAGAGTGACCTCCTGGAACTGAGAGATTTCAGTTCATTTGTTTTACAGCCATAGAGAATGAATTTGAAAAATTATAGGAAGTTAACACAGATCATTAAAATAAGCACACTTACATCCTTTCGCTATCCACATGGTCTTTTATGCCTTATCTATCGATGAATTCTAAATGTAAGAAAACAATAAACAAATTATTATGGTCATACATATATTCTGCACAATTTAAATATGTGGAGGCACTCGTCTGACAAATGAATTTTCCTTTCTCCTGCTTCCGTGCTCAGAAATCCTGGCACACTTCGATTTGCTTTAGATTTAGTTTTTGATAAATAGTATTTTATTTCAAAAATCCTTCATTTTTCTCTAATAAAAAGAAGACAGGCCCAAATCCCCTTGAACATTGATTTCTATTTATCGAACAGAATCACTGCGTTCTTTGTTCGGAGGCAGACTTCGCAGAGTCCGTGGATTCTACGCCAGTGTGGGCAGTTCGCACTCTCGGCCTGAGGAACACACACCAGCTTGGGGTGCAGCGCAATCTGAGATGTCTCTGGGGTGCTTATTAGCACTTTACAAAGTCCTCTTGGTCCCTGAATTATTTGTTGACCGTGATCGGTTCCAGCCGTTGATTGTATTTTCTTTGCTGCTGGTTATCTTCATATGGCCGATAATCAGTGCTTGCTTACTGATGTTCGAGAACAAGGAACTGTGTTGATTATACCAGGTTCTCAGTGTGGGCCTCTGATGTTGCGTATGTACCTGAGCTTTACTCGTAGCCCTCTCCCCCGAACGAGAAGGCCGTTGGACTCTTGTACTCCTTTCCTTTCTCTGGGCCTTGCTGACCGACGAGGCCTGTGGTCAGAGGCAGAGCGCTGCCTTGTGAGTGAAGAGCTTCCCCGGGTCCTGGAGCAGGCCTTCTTCCGGGGCCGTCACACTGCACCGGGACTGTCGCTGTCTCTGGGCCGGGGCGGGGGCGGGCCCGGGCCCTCCCACTGTTTTTAGAAGAGGTTAAGTATGTCGTAGGATGGGAAGAGGGAGGTGAGCACCGTGTGGAGGCTGTGTACAGGGTGTGCGCGCGCGTGTGTGTGCAGGGCGTGAGCACGGCACGCGTCGGTGTATCTGCCGGCGTGTTTATTCTGTAGAGAGACATTAGACAGAAACTGCTGTGTTTGCTCCCTCGCCTCCGCGCTCTGTGCCCAGCTGCGCCGAGCCTAGTCTATCTGGGGTTGTGCTGGGAAGGGGCTGGCCGTCCCCTGCAGCCGGACTCCCTCCTGGTCTTCCTTTCTCATGAGCAGATTTCCAGGCACACTCCTCAGTGCTCAGTTCGAGCCACCGGTGGGTTCTCCAGCTTCCGGCGCAAGGCTGGACAATGACACCAGTTTGACTCTAGGTTAATTGATGCTGATGACTTAAGTTCCTGCAGCATCTCTTTGGCATTATAACGAAATGACAGTGAGTGAAAATGCCTGTATTCAAGGATCGGCTGTAGTTTCAGACTGCCAGGAAATTTAGTCTCTCCTTCCCCAACGACCAGCCACAGATCTATCTGTTCGCTCTTGCACGTTTGTTCACGTCTCGGTTCCTTGCGTTGTGCATCCCAGGAAGGAGGAAGGGGGTGGGCGGACGCACACGCCTTTGGAGGGGCACCGAGGCGCCCCCTCTCCATCCTCGCTGTCCTCCGCCAGTCTCAGGCTCGCTGGCCTCGTGCCACCCCAGTCCTTTTCCACTCCCCCGCCGGCAGCAGAGGCTCGCATAGGCAGACCTCAGGGCAGTGGTGGCAGGGGCAGATTCCGGGGTTTCACGCTTGGCTCTGGACCTGTCTGATGGATCGCTTTGGGAGAGTTGTTTAAAATGTGTGCCTCAGCCAGGACCCAATCGAGATGATTACTGCTGTCCACTTCACAGAGCCATCTGAGAGCGACTCCACGTATTTTCCACAGCCACTGCACTTCCAAAACTGTCTTCTGACTTCAAAGTAACCTCTGTCATAAAAACCATAAGCGGACGCAGAGAAACGCCAACAGGCAGAGGTAAGCCGAATCTAGTGCAATGTCCCATCAACACATCTCGAAAGCTCTTCATCATCCTCACTGAGGAGGGGTCCCTGACCTGCGTGCAGAATGCTAGGCTCAGGGGCCGGCCAGGGAGGGAGACAGGGACGGAACGGCCAGAGTCCCTCCCCTCGGGAGGGCTCATCCTCAGTGTGGATTTCACTACCGTTTCCTTTTTTACGATCCTCTGACTAAACGAGAACTAGATGAATCGTTGCATAATTAAACACCCATGAAACAGCAGGGATGCACATTCTGGGCTCTACCAGGCGAGACGTGTTTCCGCTGTGTTTGGTCGATGGAGGAAAGGTACCTCTGGGGGGAAATGTTGTTCTCACTACGCACACAAGACACACACAGGCAGAAATAAAGGACTTCCACCACAAACATCAACACACACATTTTTAAACTTTTATAGACAGTTAACCGAAGAAGAGGCGCAACCTTCAGAGGTTCCTTCATGTGTTTCCAGGACGGGGACCAACTGAGTGGATCATTTCCAGTCGGGTCTGGGCGCTGTCTGGCGGAGACGCCCCGGGACTCCCGCGGGAGGACTTGGTTGTGTCCTCGCTGTTCGTCTCAGAGAATTAGCTGAAGAGCCAAAATGCTCGGATTCTCTCAGGGTCCCATCGAGGATGTCAACACATATATGCGCATCTGAATCTTTTGCATTTTTAAGTTTTTCAACAGTTACTTCTTTAGGGGAAAAGTCTGTAATCCTATTACGGCTTATGAAATAGGTTTTTTTTTTTTTTTTCTCTTAAGCGTCGTTTAAGGCACAGACCACATGCCCAGGGACAGTTCCCATCCTTTTCCTTCCAAGGGCGTCTCCTTCATGACTTTCAATCAAGGCTCTGTGTTGGTTTCAGGCCTCAGGAACCATAGAAACGAGCCCTGGGTTACGTATGATTCACAGTGGGCTCCGAAGTTGAAGTCCCTTCCCTCTAGATGTTTATATACCTTAACTTGACCTTACCTAGAATTTTTCTGTCTGTTGCCATGGCCTTCAGACCACTTCCCTTGTTACTTTGCGGGTTCTGTGTCCTGAGATGTCTGCTCCGGCCGCCGGCAAGCTTGAATAAGCCCAGCCGTGGCAGTGTGGCTTGTTGGTGGGGCGCCGCCCTGCAAGCGGGAGGGTCACCGCTTTGATTCCGGGTTGGGGCACGTACCCGGGTTGCAGGTCCGGTCCCCAGTAGGGGGCCATGTGAGAGGGAGCCGACCGATGTTTCTCTTGCCCATGGATGTTTCTCTCCCTTCCCCGCTCTCTAAAAACAAACAAACCGACAAATCTTTAAAATTAAAAATAAGACCATATCTGACACTGATCCTGAAGGAACCCTGCTGCCCTTCA
This sequence comes from Glossophaga mutica, assembly GCA_039655065.1. Taxonomy (NCBI): domain Eukaryota; kingdom Metazoa; phylum Chordata; class Mammalia; order Chiroptera; family Phyllostomidae; genus Glossophaga; species Glossophaga mutica. The sequence goes on from CM077314.1 coordinate 40,777,028, forward strand.
CGCTGCTTCTCCTGGAGATTAGATGTGGCTGCTGGTCATTTATCTTTTTAACTTATGAAAAACTTCCATCTTCGTGCCCTTATGTGTAAAATGTCTTCCCACGTAACTTTGTAAGAGCTGTTACAGGCAGGGACGTGCTGCTGATTTTGAAAACAGAAACTGCCCCCTCTGCCCCCCCCCCCCACATTGCCTCTGCGACCCCCTCTCCACGAGCCCCCGCAAGAGATTCTACTTAACTAATTCATGAAATCACTTGTTTTCCTGGTGGATTCCATATACCAAAACCGTTGAAATTCTTCTTCCTTTATTAATGAAAAGACAGGGCCAGAAACTGGCAAGATGAGGGTGGCAGTAGAAAATCTCCTACAAAAGTATTTTAAGAAGAAAGTGCTTTCTTTTAAAAACTACAAAGCCAGGAACCTCGGATTGTCCGCGGAGCCTCCTCCCGAGGCCAGGTACAGCCCTGCCTGTGTGTGCCGACGCATTCATTCCAGCGGCTGGGGTTTTGCTTACACAGAGTCCAAGTGCGTGCATAATTCAATTTCTAATAGCTATATTTTCCATCTGCCTTCCACTAAGCAACTGTGGTTAAACATAACACTTGTCTGTGGACCTTTTTAAGTTTATCTTCATGTGTAAGTATTAAACTTTTTTAAAGGTTTATTTTATTTTCATGAGAGAGACAGAGAGAAACATGGATTGGCTGCCCCCCACAGGCACCCCAACTGGGGGTCAAATCCACAACCTAGGTATGTGCCCTGACCAGGGATCGAACTGGCCACCTTTTGGTGTATGGGACGATGCTCCAACCCACTGAGCCACATGGGCCAGGGCTTTATGTGTACGTCTCTTGAAATGTGAATGGACTGTGAGAACACATTGGGGCAGAGTGTCTTTGCAATATGACCCCTGATCAAGGCACTTAGCATGACCTGCGCAGACCACGTCCTCAGGCCGAGAGTCTCCTGTGTTCCAAGGAGTTTTGTAGCATTTGAGTATGGCGTGTTTGGTGTCTTATGATGCCTAGGCAAGGTGCCGAAATTGTTTTCGTACAACAAAACAACTAATATTTTGTCTAAGCTGCAGAAGATTAGCATCAGCCTTTTAAAGGCAATAAGGGAACATTTGATAATTGAGGGATGACCTGGGTCAGGGTCGTGTAACCGAGCATTTTTTATCACTTACTGACCTTTGTTTGCAAAGCACTGAGCTGCTGGCAAGACTTACAGAGACAATCTAATATCCTCGAGTTTACGCTGATTATGGCTTAGTGGAAGAAACAAGAACTAACCAGGAGGTAAAAGAGAAGGACTCTGCAGAGGTCCTAATTTCCATGGAAACAGTGAGAGAGGCCCTGTTACTCCCGTTTGTAGTCTGTCCCAGAGCTGCAGGGAGTCTGCGTTTGAGCCAAGCCTGGGCTCCTCACCCGGTAGCCGGTAGGTAGCCGTCTCGAGCTCAGGGAGGCAGAAACGGGAGCTTGCATTTCTCTAGTCTTCTCCCCCGCAACCAGCTCCCAGTCTCATTTCCATCCTGTTTCCTGCTCTGTGCACTTAGTTCTGAAGAACTAATTTTGTGTCCTGGCTAGTGTGGCTCCGTTTTTTGGAGTGTCATCCAGTAAAACGAAATGTTGCAGGTTCAATTCCCAGTCAGGGCACATGCCTGGGTTGTGGGTTCGGTTCCCAATCAGGGCCCATGTGAAAAGCAACCAATTGATGCTTCTCGCATTGATGTTTCTCTCCATCTCGCTCTCCCTCCCTCTAAAAACAACACAACACAAACAAAACCCTTTAATTTGTACATCTGGAATTACTTGTTAAACTGGGCACAGGATGGAGAGGATTAGATAGATAGGTCTTAAACTTTTTGTACTTTGTGGGCAAGACAACGAACACCTTTGCCAGTCGGCCAAGAAGGTGTCACATATTTTTAAAGGAATTCTCGACATGAACGTGAAGATTATTAACATTCCTGATTTCGACAAGAGCAGTTAGATTTTGAACTTGAGTTGACAAGTTGACAAGTGAACCTCACATCCATTTACTGTGAAGTTAAAAGGGACAGGTGTGTTCCTGTGACTGAGATCTCAAGGATGATGTCATATTGTTAATTGCTCACTGGCAGTTTGCTAGCCGCCCCAACATTTCTGCCTGTTACACGTCAGTGTCTTACTCCCCGATGGCTGAGTCGCCTCCCGTCCTGTGAGGCCTCATGGTCACACTTGGGGGTGTAGAAAAAAGGCAAAATGAGAACTCAGTAAACAGGCGTGAAGACCCGGGAGGCGGTCAGGGTCAGCACAGCAGGAGGAGCCCAGGTTTCCAGCTGGTGGTTTGCGGAGATGCCAGGCTTCTGGCTATTTCATGTTCTATGTGTCCTAACTAACATGCATATTTGTGTTCTCCCGAATGTTTTCACTAGTAAGTTTCAGGAATTTTGAGAAAAATACTCTATAGTCTTTTCACGTGCTGTGAAAATTCTTAGAAAAAAAATTGTTGCCTCTCGTGCGTACCTCTACCGGGGATCGAACCCACAACCTAGGGATGTGCCCAGACTGGGGAGTGAAAAGCAACCTTTCGGTGTTCGGGACAACACTCCAACCAGCTGAGCCACCTGGCCAGGCAGAACATTGTTTTTAAACCGCTGGTGCCCGGGCTCCCTTGAAGCCACCTGGCCACGCTGGGCTGTGCGAAGCTGGGGGTGCTGCTCCCGACTCGCTTTTTCTCCACACACTGTCTGTGGGTCAGGGCGCCCCCCACCGGCCCGAAGATCACAGTAGGAATGTTCCACAAAATCGTCACGTTTAGTCACAACAGCAGCTTCTCAGAGAGGATGGGCCTCTTCTTTGGTAACTGCAGCTGAATCGGGACAGGCCAATTCTCATTCCCAGGGGGCATGCGTTCACCCGCACGTCTGTTCTTGACTGCTTTGGGCCGGCGAGCCGGTACCAACTGTAACGCAGGGGTAGCTGTGTCTGAGCCGTTTCAATGTCCGCTCCGCTACTGGAGGGGAATGGGGGTTGGGGCGGGTGGCAAAGGGTAAAGGGGCCAAATATATGGTGATGGAAAGAGACTCGACTTTGGGTGGCGGACATACAGATGACATGTCATAGAACTGCCCACTCGAGACCTACATAACTTTGTTAACCAGTGTCACCCCGATAAATGTAATTGAAAAGAAAATTCCTGAGTGCTGGTAAAAATTAAGGTATTAAACTTCTCTACCTATTGACCATTCTAAATTTGCCAGAATTAACTAAGTGTCATGAGCTAGATCATAATCATTCATCGGAATACGTACAAGCTACACGATCATAAGTCACAATCACGTTATCCAGTCCAAGCTACTCCTCTACCGTAAACTCACACTGAGTGATAATACCTTATGATTTGCTGGTTTCTCAAGCAAAGGAATAAATGGTGGTAAAGTTCTAGCTGAACTGTTTTACCTGAAAAAATGTTCGCAAGAAAGTAAGTGTTTGACGTCCTGTAATTTTTGGGTGGGACTGTTCTTCAGACTGCCGTACGCGATACAGGTCGTGAAGAAGGGAATGGACTTGCGTTCAGCGGGAATTCCGAAGGAGCGGCCACTTCACAGGGAAGTCGTTCTGCACCGAACCCCGCTCAGAGGGCACCTCTGGGTACGGCCTTCGTGACCCAGGATCTTCTCTACACTGTAACGTGTTCCGTTAAATGTTGGGAGGAAAGAGCACGTGCACCCGATCGACTGGGTACGAGGAGCTCACACGCGCAAGCCCGGCACTTCGGATCTCTTTTACTCTGTTAAATTCTTTTTTCTTTCTTCCCCCCAAGGCACGTATTTACTTCTAACCTATTAGATAGCTTACTAGCAACATGTTTTTTCTTCACTGCTTTCTCTAAGCTGGAATATAAGCTCCATGCAGACAGAGCTCTCTTTTTCTTTTTCTTTTTCTTTTTCTTTTTGTTGTAATGGATGAATCCCAAGCACCTGCAGCAGTGCCTAGGAAGTCTCAGGCGTCCCACGAATACGTGTTTGTTGAGTGAATAAATAAGGGGAATGGTGTTTTCTCCGTTAATTAAAGGCATCATTGTTTTTATTTAAAGTTACTTTAGACATAGATATTTAAAATACACTATGAGAATCGAGTTAAATATTTATTTAGATTTATACTTTTCTAGTATAAATATTTAAAAAATATTCTGCGTTTTTTTATGAGATAATCTTAGCTGCTTTATGTTTCATACTCACATTTTTAAGAAAAATGGGTTTATGACAAAGAATTGACAGTTAATAGATTTTGCTTTTTACTCAACAGTTGCTGTTTTTATTGATATTAAAATACCAAAATTGGTACCAGTGAAGTTCTTTGTTTTCTACTTTAAAGCCTCCAGAAGGTCCCTCTCAAAGATAATGATTATATTTCTCTGGAAATAAAAGGTTACACTTCACAGGATCAGGAGGAAGTTCGTTGACCAAAGGGGATGCTGCTCTAGAGAAAATGAGAAATTTATTAATATTCATGTATAAGTACACAAAACAAACTGTCTAGGCTCCCTCTTTCTCTGTCATTGTTTTTGAGGCCCTGCTTTTCAGCCTGTGTGACCTTGGACACCTTTCACCTTCCTTAAAGAGAGCTGGGGGGCAGCTGCAGGCCAGAGCAGAGGGCGGAGGCCGAAAAGTGAAAGCCAAGGGTGTGATTATATATGTAATCACATACACACACACACACACACACACACACACACACACACAGATCTGTGTGTCTGGTTTTATGCCAGTACCATGCTGTTTTGATGATTGTAAGTTTGTAGTAGAGTCTGATATCAGGAGTGTGACACCTCCCTCTTCGTCCTTTCTCAGGATTGCTTTGAGTTTTGGGAGTCTTTTGTGGCTCTGTAAGATGTGAGGGTTGGTGGTGATAACTTGGCTGTCACTTTGGGTGAAGCTCTCGGTGGAGTCCTTGGGGCGCAGGAGCACCGCCCGCAGCGTGACGCGGTCCGCCCTGGCTCTGCCGTTCTCTCACGGGTGAACTCGGGCCGGAGGGAAGGGCAGCGTTGACGCCGCACAGCCGCAGCCGCAGATGTGAGGGAGCAGAAGGGCGAGGGGCTTTTTTACAGACCGGAAGAAGGCATGCCTCCCAGGCAGAGGATCTGCAGCCCGAGCTGGCAGAGCCGACTGCCGACCAGCGACCTCAGTCCCAAGCAGCCTGTTCCTGGACGATCTGCTTGTTCGCTTGTCCCTGTGATGCTAAGTGTTGAGGGGCCTGGGGACCCAGGAGAGGGGCCCGGGGACCCAGGAGAGGGGCCCGGATTCACAGAGCGTCTGCGCTCTTGTCCTTCATCGGAACGAGTCACAGGTGGTTTCACTCGCCTAGGGGACCTCGCGTATCGCCAGTGCTGGTCTGCAAGTTAATCACGGGATGGCGTCCTCGCAGCCCCTGATGGCTTCACCCCCTCCCCAGGCCAGGCCGTCCTCCGCCGGCCTCCGCCGCCTTCTGGCTCCTGCGTTTGCGTGTCCAGCGCTCTCCACGTCAGGCTGGTTTCCATACATTCTCTCCCATGTGCGGAGCTTTGGGTCTCAGCGTCTGGAGGCCACGGGCCAGCCCGGTCGCCGCCAGGAGTCCCCGAACAGTGCACAGTCTCTCCTGGTGGTCGTCTCCACTCGGACGGACATCGTTTGGTCAGGTTCCGAGTGTGCAAAGGCCGCGACAGAACCTCTGGCTCAGAAACCCGTTCTTACTTTCATACGCCCACGGACACCGACAGTCTGTTCCCGTCTCCCTTTGTTCTGTGAGGCTCGCAGCGCTTCGCCACCCTGTAGGGTTCCAGTGGGGCAATGCATCGGAGGCGCCCGGTGTTCTCAAATACGCGAGCTTCTCCCCGTGTTCTCGTCTGCGAAAGTTCAGTGGTCGCATCTGGGTTTGCCTTCCGTCGATGGATTTTATGGCTAGCCGAAAGGCTTTCTTTGGGATGGAGGGTGTCCATCGTGGAAGTTTTTATGAGAGAATATGGAGTGATTGGGCTCTGCTACCGTCGGAGGCTGCGACAGGTGCTCGGACCTGATCGGACTCGCGGGGACGCCTCTGGGGAGAGCCAGGACGCACCGTCCGCCTGTCAGCTCCCCCGTTCTCCTCACCGTGGTGATCGCTTGGGATGCTCGTTAAAAATAACACTCCCGCCCTGGCTGGTGTAGCTCAGTGGATTGAGCTCGGGCCTGTGAACCAAAGGATTGCGGTTCGATTCCCAGTCAGGGCACATGCCTGGGTTGCAGGCCAGTTCCCAGCATGGGACACATAAAAGGCAATCATACATTGATATTTCTCTCCTTCTCCCTCTCTCCTACCCTTCCCCTCTAAAGATAAATAAAAAATAATAATAATAACACTCCCCCCCTCCGACCCCACCCCAGAAATGACAGAGTTAGAAAGTGCAGGAGAGTAATCTCCAGACAAACAAAACCAGTGGGATGTGCACGGGGGGAGGGGGAGTGGCGGGTGGGGATGTGTATATACGTGAACGTTTATTATGAGAAGTCGGCCAGAGCGGGCCCAGAGGCTGACCAGCCAGTCCCGCAGTCTGCCCCCCGCAAGCCGGAGGCCCAGGAAGGCGGCGGTGGGATTCAGCCCCGGTCAGGGGCCCGAGACCCGAGCAGATGGAGACCTGCATCCTGGTCGGAGGGCCGGAGAAGAGGAGGTAAGACGTCCCGGCTCAGTCTGTGAGGCAAGCAAGAGAGGGCCAGACCCTGCCTCCTCTACCCTTCCTTCTCACGGGCCCTGAAAGGACCAGGTGAGGCGCAGCCCCATGGGGAGGGCGGTCTGCTCTCCGGGGTCCATGGATTCGAACACTGGTCGCAGTCGGAAACATCCTCACGGAGACTTCCAGAAACACTGCTTGCTACGGGTGCCTTGCGGCTCACTCATGTTGATGCGCAAAATCAACCGTCGCAAGTCCATCTCTTGTCAACCTGGCACCCACGTGCGTCTCCTTAAACCAGGCTTAATCTCCAGAGAAAGACGTAAAAAGTCGTAGCTCTGCCTGTGACGAGACAGCAGGGCTGTGCACGAGTGAGCATGTGCTAACTCCTTCCCGAGAAGAAGAGTCCTGAGTGGTGTGCCACTCACCCTCCTCCGTGACGCCCCGTCACTTGCGCTGTGGTGTTAAACGAATGACATGGAATGACTATGGTATGAAATCAACAGAGCTTCCGTCACAGGATAAGGGAACGAGAGAGGAAAGGAACCAAGTGTGTGTGCGTGTGTGTGTGTGTGTGTGTGTGTGTGTGTGGCAGACGCAGAAACAGCCCTGCTTCCTGTAGCTGGTCAGGTGGGTGCGGCTGGCATTCCTAGGCACCCTTCTCCACCGCCCACTCGGCAGTCCCCTGGCCTGCAGGCAGCACCTCCCTCGGCCGTGGTCCTTTGCCTGCCGGCTGAGCCAGACCCGCGTTCCTGCAGGGCGGGGGCCCTGGGCAGCCCTGCCTGGGCCGAGCTGGTGTCGTTGTCCACTGACTATAATGACAGGACGTGGGAAACCTAAGGGACACCCGAAGGGATCGCCGCGCTCCAAACGGACTCCTTCTGCTCCTGGTCTCCATTGCGGAGCAGCGGCCCAGTCCCCCCTCGCTGTAAACCAGGCGCCCCGGCCTGCACCCACGCTCCCTGTGAGGCTGCTGATTCAGAGGCATGAGGAGCACCCGTGGCCCGCGGGGGCTGGGGTGGGGGTCGGGGGGCTGTCTTCACTCCCAGCTCTCCTCCAGGGTGCGCACCCAGGTCGCTGACGCTGGGCTCGAGCCCGTCGTAACTCAGATCCCTGGGCTCACGCTCTTCTCACACCGCTTTGTCCACGAAGGTTAGGGGCAGCCAGCCAAGGTAATCAAGTTCGTTTTCAAAAACGTTAGAGAGTGGGCGTACCCAGAGTTGCCTGGCTCCTCGCTTGTGTAAGGCGCTGATCAGGAGTATCCAGTGCGGATAGTTCGTGGATCTTTATTGACGGGTCACTCGGTGGACGATTGGTGCTCTCTTTATTCCAAGAAACTGGGCCATTAGCACCTTTACGTCTGATCAAATCAGGTTGCCAGTCCCGGAAACCTAACCCATTCTGTTCTTCAGAAACCCACTGTTGGTACCAAAATGTGTATTAATCAGCATTCTCCAGGGAAACAACCAATGGGAGACATACAGATCTATATAGATATGATCTCTCTCTGTATATATCACCTCTCTCATCCTGTGCCATTTATATGATATATACCAATAAGTCATATATCTCATCTCTCTTTGTATATTGTATATATGACATATAACAATATATTCCAATATATCATACATACCGGTATAGCATAGATCTCTCACATAGAACATGTACCTTACATAAACGCTCTAATATCTCTCATATGTATCTCATATATCTCTCTCATATATATATATATGTAGGGGCAGGCAAAAGTCGGTTTACAGTTGTGAGAACCTAGAACAGAATTTATTCTTGTGTTATTATTCATTAACTATTATTTATTTGTATTACCACCGTAAACCAGCTTTTCCCCACCCCGTCTACACCTCATGGACCTGGTGAGATCTTCTCACAGGATTGTGGAGGCTGAGAAGCCTCAGGGCCTGCAAACTGGAGACTCAGGCCAGCCAGAGACTTAACTCAGTCGGGGCTCCACCGCCTGAGAACTAGGGGGCCCCTGGTGTGCGTCGCAGTCCTGGAGCAGAACCGGAGGAGACGAGATGCGTTGCCGCAGCTCGGTTAGTGAGGCTGGAGAAAAGGGAGGGGACCGCTCCTGCGGCCCCCTGCCCTGTTCCCGTCCCCAGTGGATCAGTGAGGTCTCGCCACCCTGGGAGGGCGAGCTACCGGGTCCTCTGACCCCATGCCAGGCTCCTCTGGAAACGACCTCGCAGACACACCTCCAAACAGGTTTCAGCTGGCGTCCCGGGCGGGGCCCACCTAACCGGACCCAGGATCAACCTTCACACCTGGAGAAGAGCCTTCTCACCAGATGAGTTTCAGGTGCGTGCAGAATCGGGGACACTCCTTTCCATTCTCAGTAGACACCGAATCTGACAGCATATTGTATGAGAGAGTTCGGTGAAATATTCTCCCAAATATGCACGTTCCAGAAAGTAGAGAAAATGAATGGAATCCTACATTCTTGAGAAAAGAGGTAAATGTTCAGACATTTGGTCTTGCAGGATTCATTTGGCCACCGCAGAAAGGAATGCCTGGGCAGGCCCGGCAGCGCAGCGCCCGCTCGGAGAGCGCCGCAGATACGTGCAGTTGTAAGGATGCGCTGGGCATTTTACCTTGTTGCCGTTTTAGGGTTCGCTACAAGGCGAATGTTTGGACAGTTCACCAGCAGGGGGCAGCATTGCCCAACAAATGGAGCCCCGGGTCTCCCGCGGCGCCGCGGGATCCTCGAGGCTGGAAGCCCAGCCGCAGCCGGCGGGACGTCGGGTTGCGACTGAGAAAACCCGACTCCTGGCCTTAGTGCTACGACTCGTTGGCTTTGCAAAAATGACTTAATCTCACAGTGTTTAAATGTCATTGCAAGTAACATAGGGGTAATGGCGATAATTATTTTCCGGCGTTTTTACGGGCGGGAACGGAGGTTATGAAAACGCGCCGCGCCGGCAGCGTGCTCTGTGAGCGCGAACATCGCTCCTCATCTTCCGCGTCCGTCCTCGCTGTCCAGGTGTTTACTTTAACATGTAAGCTTCTCACGCGCAACACTAGTGGGCGTCAGGTCAGACCGGGAGTGTTAAGGGGTTTCTACTGTGTCTCATGTTCAACTATTTCTCAGCCACGTTCAATGCTATCTCCTTTGCACGTTGGGGAAGGTGCCCAGCCCCCACCTCTGCAGGGCCCCGGGGGTGTGGAAAGGAGCTCCAGCCTCTGGGTGCTTTTTCGTACACAGCCTTTGCCTAATCTTTGCGCACCCGTGCACGAAAGAGGGCGAGTCCAAGAGAACCCACATAACTCAAGGACTTTTACAGCAGGAAACAGCGTCTCTAGGCACTGGCACATTTAAAGCGGAAGGAGCACGGGGAGCCAGCCGTTTCCCTTGGCAGAGCGTTCGCTGTGTGCAGAGCGGGGTACTAACCACTGAAAAGGTGCAGAGAGAGGAGCCCAGAGGCTCTTAAAAGTGAAGAGCTTCCATTCTTTGTCTTTTCATTTTTTGACAGACATTTATGGTTCGTGTTTAAGAAACTGGACACTTGACCTGTGTAATTCTCCAGGTGGCCATGTCCGTGGTGAATGGTGGCTGCCTATGAACCAGAGGGAACAGATACACCTGGATAGGGCCCAGGCCAGAGGCAGGAGCCGTGAAAGGCGATGAGCAGCTGGGTGGCTCACCTGGAGAAGACCGACGGCAGGAGAGGGGTCCGGGAGGAAGAGGCGCCTCTGAAGGCAGGCACTCGGGCAGGTGGAGGCAGATTGTAACTAACAGTGCGGACTGCGAGGCTTTGCTGTCAGAACGACGTGCAACAAGGTAACCCCTCTGCCGCCCACACACCGAGAGGCCCGAGGCAAATTATTTCCATTCTTTTGATTCTTGGTTTCCTCACAGGGAACATGGAGATGATTGTAGTATCTATTTTATGTTTATCTGTGAGAACCCTGTGTGAAAATTAGTGCACAGGAAGCTCTTAGTAGGGAAAGCAACCAGGATTTCGTGAGATGCGTAAGACGTACGGAAGAGAAGCTGGTCTGAGGCACTGGATGCTGAACACTGAAGTTCAGATTCACAACGGCAGAATCCGGGAAGTGCAGGCTCTCGTACAGAAAGAGGTTTCCGTGCAAAGGCACTTCAGTATGCTAGAGCAGTGTGCCCAGCCAGTTTTAGCACAGGGGGTGAATGGAGGCAGAGAAGAAAGGTCACCTCAGGAGTACAGCTGTGAGGTAATAGGAGCTTCAAAAAGGGTCTGGCATTTGGAAAGACTTGCTGATGAACTGGACGTGAGGTCGAGGGGGAGAAAGGATTAAACAGCTATTCCAATAACATGAGCCTGGGGAACTGGGCGGGTGGGTGGTGGTGGTTGTATCTTTGGCAAAAATAAAAGGTATTTAAAAAATATGTGTAAGAAAAGCAAATATATTTATTCTTATGGGAAAGAACCGTAAGAAGACACAAAACACCAGCCAGGAAGGGTAGAAGATCAAGGCTGGACGTCTCAGTTGGGAGTAATCTGCCGGCTTTCAAAGTGTTCATTGAAACCAGCTGCTTGAGGGTGGTTGAGGGCAGTACAAAAAAAGGAAAAGGAAAAAAATCACATAAATACAGTTCAAGAAAGAATATCCTTGAAGGAGAGAGAGCATTGGAGAAAGCGACAAGCTCCCCAGCTCCGCAGCCAGTCCGGCTCCGCCCACGTGACCTCGGGAGAGGCGCCGGCTCTGCCTGCACAGACCGCCCCCCAGGCCCTGGAGGTCCCTCCTGTTCTCCTCAACCACTGGCATGAGCTGCGCTGAATTAACATTCCTGGGAGTAAGACATTATGATTAATTTAGTATTCAGCCTAGGGCATGCATGGCAATGTCGAGTAGCAGGTACTCCATTCTATTAAATTGCTGTGTTCTTGAGGGGATCCGAGATGGCAGTGAGGTAGGTAGATGCTACACTCGCCCCCAGCCAGGACCAAACTGGGATTACAATTAAATATAGATAAATCAGCCTGAATAACCAATGGACGTCTAGCTGAAGGGAAGTGTCAGAACCAGAGATTTGCCGAAGAAGCCACGCGGAGACTGGCAGGGACGCAAACGGGGCTGGCCCCGCTCCCACGGGTGGCAGCTGAGACGCCAGAAGGATTTCTCAGCTGCGAAGCTTTCCTCTGACGAGCGGGGGGGTCTCCACACTAAGCCAGGCTCCCCAGCCCGGACACCAGCGCCGGAAGAGGTGCCCACGTAACATCTGGCTGTGCAAAGCAGCGGGGATTCTGTCCACCAAGGAGAGACTGTACTCTGCTGGAGACACAGGAGCCCTGGTAACCGGCCAATACTCAAAATCTCTTTTGTGGCCATCGCCCTGGCTCTGGTGGCGGGAGGGCAGCGTGGATGAGAGCCCTGTGAGGAGAGACTGGGGTCTGTGGCTCTGGGGAGAGAGCTGCAGGGACAGCTGCCAGGATCCCCGTGCTGGGTCCCTTTCCTACACTGCAGATGCCTTCTTTCCTGGGTGGAGCGCTCCCCTCCGTGCAGCATTGGCCTGGGGGCAGCAATAGCCTCCTCCCCCTCTGGACTCCCTGTCGCCCCACCCTGCAGAGCTCACATCCCGGTGAGGAGTCAGCTGCCTGGGCTGTGTGCGGTGTGGAGGTCTGGGCAGACTCGGGGTGTCAGTGACAGAGCCTTTTGACTTTGGAGCGAGGCCACTCCATTCACCTTCCCCCAAGCCTGACCAGCACCTCCCTCTCCTCGGAGATCCACCAGCCCCATCCTCCCAGCCCTTGGCTGCCCCTGCGAGATCGGGCTCCTGGTAGCATTTAGGGCAGACTGAGTCGTGTGAGGGGCTTTAGTCTGTGAGCCATTTTTCCCTCACATGCCCAACCGGCGGTGAGCCCTCACTTTCTATGGCCACATCTTGGTCTGTTTGGCCCCGATAAACTCTGCTGGTCTCACCCTGACGGCTCCCTGAGACCCTGACCTACCACAAAGGTGTGCAAGCACCCAGTGGGTGGCAGGCAGCTACACTTAGTATATCCTGGGACATTTGCTGAGTGGCCTCAGACTAGCCCTGGCATCAAGTTTGAACTTGTATCAGCCTGGTGAACCCCACTCACCCCTACCTGGTGACTCACTGAGAACCTACCTCATGCAACTCGGATACCACCAGAGGCTCTTTCAGTGGCTGAGTGCACAGGCAGCTGGCAGGCAGAGGCAGAATTCACAGAGTCTTGGGACTTTTCCTGACCCAGGTCAGGTGCTGGTAAAAGTTATCTTTGGTGCACAGTTTCATCCTTCCTGCACACACCCAGGCCCAGCAGAGGCAGCCACAAGCTGTGGATCCCTTTGTAGCTCCAAACAGGTTGCCCACAGCCAGTCACAGGCAGCAGCTGGCATTGGTCTGCACCAGAGCCCCTCCCAAGTGGCCCTATTACCAACACACCAAGTGGTCAACTTCAGACGACATCAGAGCAGGATCATTTACTGTAGCTTCGCAAGTGGCATATCCAAAGGGAGATCGCAGCAGGCGCCAGATCCTGCTCAGATAAATCCCGCTTCGTGTGTCAGTATCGGCGTAGCAGCTCATCCGTTGTGGTAAGGGTCAATTCTCAGTCAGCCATCCTAACGACTCATCCCATACACAAAGAGGCCAATCGAAATCAGGACCCAGTGACAATAAGGGACACTCCTGGAGCACCCAGCTCAGATGATCAAGAAGACTTCCCCACTGGGCCCCTCGAGACACCTACTACATAAGGCCACCCTACCAAGACTGGGAGTTACAGCAGATCTCCCTGACATACAGAGACAAACACAAATAGGCCTCCCAAATGGGGAGATAGAGAAACATGCCCTAAATGGGAAAACAGGATAAATCTCTGGAAAAAAAGAGCTAAATGAAATGGAGGCAAGCAATTTACCAAAGATTAAAAAAAATTATAAGGATGCTTAAGGAACATGGAGAGAACTTCGAGAAACTGTTAAAGAACTTCAACAGTATGAAAAAGGACATTCAAACCATGAAAAGAACCAGAAAGAAATGAAGAATATCATGTCTGAAATGTAGAACACCCTAGAAGGAATAAACAGGAGGTCAACTGAAACAGAGGATCAAATCAGCGATTTGGACGGCAAGGTAGCAGAAACACCCAGTCAGAGCAGCAAAAAGAAAAACAAATTTTAAAAAATGAGGTGAGTTTAAGGGATCTTTGGGACAATGTGAGATGCAGCAACACCAGCACCACAGAGTTAGTAGAAAGAGAAGAGAGAGAGCAAGGGATTGAGAACCTGTTTCAAGAAATTATGGCTGGAAATTTCCCTCACCTGGTGAAGGAGAAAGACACACAAGTCCAGGAAGCCCAGAGTCCCAAACTCGATGAACCCAAGAGGCCCACACCAAGATGCGCCGTAATCGAAATGGCAAAGCTGAAAGTCAAAGAGAGAATATTAAAAGCACCAAGAGAAAGGCAGATAGTAGCCTACCAGGGAGCTCCCATGAGTCTGTCAGCTGATTTCTCAACAGAAACATTTTAGGTCAGAAGAGATTGGCATGAAATATTCAAGGTGATAAAAAGCAAAGACTTACAACCAAGAATACTTTACCCAGCAGGGTTATCCTTTAAAACTGAAGAAGAAATAAAGAACTTCCCAGATGAGAAAAAGATAAAAAAAGTTCATTACCACAAAATCAGTATTACATGAAATGTCAAAGGCTCTTCTTGAAGAAAAGGGAGGAGGAGGAGGAGGAGGAGAGAAACAAATGTTAGACTTGAATTCATAAAGCTCCTAGAAGAAAACATAGGCAGTAAAATCTCACACAGTTTTCTGTAGCAATATTTTTTCTGACATATCTCCTCAGGCAAGGGAAACAAAAGAAAAAATAAACAATTAGGAGTACATCAAACTAAAGAGTTTTTGGAAAACAAAGGAAACCATCAACAAAATCAAAAGACAGCCCAGCCCAGGCCGGGTGTCTCACTTGTTGGAGTGTCACCCCATACATCAAAAGGTTGTGGTTTTAATTCTGGGCCAGGGCACACACCTAGGCTGGGGGTTCGATACCTAGCTGGGGTGCATGCTGGAGGCAACTGATTGATGTTTCTCTCTCACATTGTCTTCCTTTCCTTTCCTTTCCTTTCCTTTCCTTTCCTTTCCTTTTTTCTTTCTTTCTTTCTTTCTTTCTTTCTTTCTTTCTTTCTTTCTTTCTTTCTTTCTTTCTTTCTTTCTTTTCTTCATCTGTCTCTCCCTTTCTTTCTCTAAAAAAATCAATGAACATATACTCAGGTGAGGATTAAAAAAAAAGACAACCCACTGAATGGAAAAATATATTTGCCAATGATACATCTTTATAGGGGGTTAATATCCAAAATTTATAAAGAACTTATACAACTCAACAGCAAAAAAAAATCCAACTAAAAAATGGGCAAAGGATCTGAATAGACATTTCTTTAAAGAGGACATACAGATGGCCAATAGACATATGAAAACATATTCAACGTCACTAATTATTAGAGAAATGCACATTAAAACCACAATGAGATATCACCTCACACCTGTCAGAATGGTTCTCATCAATAAATCAGCAAACAACAAGGGCTCGTGAGGATGTGGAGTAAAAGGGAACTCCTGTGCACTAGGTGAGAAGGCAGATTTTTGCAGCTATGTGAAAGCAGTGTAGAGATACTTCAAGAAATTAATCATGGATCTGCCTTTTGACCCAGCAACCCCACTTCTGGGTATATATCCGAAGAAACCTGAAACACCAATTCAGAAGAATATATGCACCGCTCTGTTCATGGTTGTGTTTGCAATAGCCCAGACCTGGAAGCAACCCAAATGCCCATCAGTAGATTAGTGGATAAAAAAGTTCTTGTATATTCCTAGATAACCACAAACTCATTTTTGTAGGTTTCCAAGATTTTGCCTATAAATCAAGACAAGGCAGTAGATATAGGCATGGAAGACAGAAGGTTATCACAAAAAATATTACTGTTGTTTTATCATTTCACTTATATGTATTATCTAATGAGCAAAATAAACTAACGAACAAAATAGAAACAGACTCAGAGACAGAGAACAAACCAACAGCTGTCAGAGTGGAGGATGGTTGGGATTAAGGAAAAAACCCAATAACTCGTAGACACAGGCAACACTGTGGTGATTACCAGAGGGAAAGGGGGTGGGGGAGGTAGAAGAGGGTGGGGGGGATCAATGGTGATTGAAGGAGGCTTGACTTAGGGTGGGGAACACACAATATAATATACAGATGATGTATCGTAGAATTGTACACCGGAAACCTATATAATTTTACTTATCATGTCACAGCAATAAATTCAATAAAAAATAAATTAAAATTATAACATAGTTTTTCCAAGTTTTTCACATAAAGAGCATGGAAGGTCTTTCTGGAACAAGTGGACCACCCTTTAAACAGGTAAAAAGGAGGCACAGTACGATCTCCTTCAGAGACTGGAAGACTCCCCAAGACCGTGTCGGGCAACTATCCTCAATACTGGAATAATATGCCGATGCTGGAATAATATGCAACACACACTCTTTCTTTTTTGCCTGGTTTCCTTCACTTAGCATTATGCTTTTAAGAGTCATCTATGTTGTTGCATGTTTCAGTATTTCATTCCTTTGTCTTAATTCACTAAAGTTCTTAATGCCTTTTTCCAGGATCCACTCCAAAATAGTACATTACATTTAGTCGTGATAGCCCAAAGGAGTCTAAAGAGGCATGACTGTTTCTCAAGCATTTCTTGTTTTTGATGACTTTGGCATTTTTGAGGAGTCCTGGCCGGGTATTTTAGACAATCTCATTTTAGTTTGTCTCACGGTTTTCTCCCGGTTAGAGCAGGTTTGAGGTGCTTGATCAGGTTGTCAAAGTTCTCTTCTATTTCTAATTCAATGAGATTTCATAATTTGGGAGGGATAGAGGTTGGATAATTGACAAATACTTTTTTGCACATCAGTTGAGATGGTATGTTTTTCCTCTTTTCAGTTTGCAAATTCGAGAATTACGTTTGTTGACTTCTGAAAGTTAAGTCACCCTGACATTCCTAAGAACACTCCACTTGGTCCTGATTGCTCCCCTCTTTCTGTATGGCTAAATTTGCTGAGAAGTTTAGAATTTTTGCATTTATATTCACGAGGGATATTGGTCTGTCATTTTCCTGCATGTCTTTGTCTGGTTGGGATCAAGGGTTCACAGAATACGCTGGGAAGTGCTCCCTATTCTTCAATTTTTAAAAGAGTTTATGCAGAATGGGTGTTAATTCTTCCTTAAGTGTTTAGAAGAATTTACTATGAAAGCAACCTAGGTATGAAATTTTCAAAGGAAGATGGTTTTTAATTGCAAATTAAATTTCTTTAATGTATATAAGGCTATTTAGCTTATCTATTTCATCTTTCGTGAGCTGTTTGTGTATATATTTCAAGGAGTCTGTCCATTTTATCTCAGTTTTGAATTTACTTTCATGAAATTTTTTAGACTATTTCCTTATCATTAACTATTTGTGGAATATGTTGATGTCATAGCTCTCATTTCTGGTCTTAGTAAATGTCTTTTTTTTTTCTTGCTCAATCTGGCCAAATGTCTATCAATTTTATTGAACTTTTCAAAGAACCAGCTTTTTTTTGCTTAGGTGATATTTTTTATTCTTAGTTTTCTGTTTTATTAATTGTCCCCCCTCATATGTATTCTTTTCTTTAGTCTTCCTCAGCTGGGTTTAATTGGCTCTTCTTATTCTAGTCTTTAGCTGGAAGACTTTCTTATTTTCTAATGGAGGCTCTTACTGTTATAAAGTTTCCTTTAAGTAGGGCTTTAGCGACCATCACAAATTTTGGTATGTTGTCATTTTGTGTTCATTCAGAGAAAAGTACTTCCTAATTTTCTTTTGATTTCTTCTCTAAACTGTCGATTGTTTGGAAGTGTTACATAGCATACATACATGGCTTACCATAAAATGCTCCCATTTTAAGGCACAATTCGATGATTATTTTGTAAGTTTGTACAGGTACACAACCATCACCACACTCTAGTTGGACAAGATCCCTGTCACCTGTAAAGATCCCTGGTGTTCATTGGCAGTAAATACTGGTTCTCGCTCCCAGTTCTGAGCAACCACTAGTCTACGTTCTGCCTCTACAGAGTTGCCTTTTCTGGGTATTTTGTATTGAATGAAAATATAATGGGTTATTTAGAAGTATGCGGTTTAATTTCTAATATTCATGAGTCCCTGGATTTCCTTCTGTTGTTGATTTGTAATCATGTGCTTTGTATTGTTGTAATTCTTTTAAACTTGTGAAGGCATGTCTTGTGGCGCAGGCTATAGTTTATTCTGGAGAGTGTTCCGTCCGCCCTTGAAAAGGGTGCGTGCGCCGCTGTGTGGAGGATGACGGGCCAGCTGGCGACCGTGTCGCCCAGGGCCTCCACGTCTCTGCCGAGTTTCCGTCCAGGCGCTCTTTTCATCCTGAGAGTGTAGTGCTGAAATTTCTATTTGCTGAAATCTCTCTCCCTTCCGTTGTCATTTTTCTACTTAATGTATTGTGGGGGTATATTTTTAGGTACTATTGAATTGATCAACATATCATTTTTTTTTGATCTGATGTAGTCTTTCCAGCTCTCTTATGGCTGCTATTTACTTAGTGCAGCTCTCCCAGTTCTGTTACTTTCAGAATGCTTTGTGTTGTTAAAACTAAAGTTTGTGTCTTACGGATTCAGTATGGTGGTACCATTTCATATATTTATAAATTTGCCAATCTCTACTTTTAGATCTTTAAATTGGGGTGTTTAATGCATTTACATTTAGTGTAATTATTGATATGATTGGACTTAAATCATCCATTTTGCTATGAACTCTTCCTCCTTTACTGCCTTTTTGAGCTTTAACTAGATCTTTGTGAGGATATCACTTTAATTCCTTTAAAAAAAATTTTTAATGGTTCCTTAGATATTGCAACCTGCATCTTACTTTAAAATAATCTGCTTCAGGTTAATGCTAATTTAATTCAAATAAAATAAATTTTGCTCTAATATGATTCTCTTTTCCTTTGTGCTATTATTGTCATATATTACATCCTTAAATATTACATAATAGAAGTTATAAATAGTTTTATGTACTTTGCATCAGTCAAGAGAAGAAAAGAGAATAATACATTCAGACTTTATATATAAGTAATTACCTTTATTGGTGCTCTTTATTTCTTCATGTGGGTTTAATTTTTGGTCTGATCTCATATCCCTTTTACCTGAAGGATTTCCTTCAGTATTTCTTGTAAGACAGCTTTGCTAGCAATAAAGTATCTCAGTCTTTGATTATTTGCAAATATGTTTATGTCTCCATTTTTGAAGAACAGTTTGAATAAAAAATTCTTCATTGCCTTCTTATTTATATCATCTAGGCCTTACTGTTGCTAGGAGGATCTGGTCTACTTCTTATAAGTAGTCCACAGTATTCTTTTTTTTTTTTTTGACAACTTGCATCATTTATTTAGTGCTATATTAAACAGTGTATTGGAAGATAGATTAACTAATAGCTCCAAGCCTCCTAACAATTTAAATGAAAATTACAAAATGTTTGAGACCCTATTTTGGAATACAAAGGGTGTTTGACTTCCAATTTCCATTCTCTGTGGAACAAGAACAGGTCATTCCTTTATTGACATGCACAAAATACATCACATTACTAATGTAACAGTCTCGCAGAATACCAGCATCTGAAGGTCGCTCTGTTATCAAAATGGATCAAAACAAACGAAACCACTTTGTAGTCAAGTCTGAACAGAGACGAAAAGAAAAGAAAGAAAAGGCTGCCCGAACCGCAGCATGCTCAGACACACCTCTCTCGGGACTAACAGGGCCAAATGAGTGGCTGCTCCTTCACCTGCTGTCGGTTAGCCTGGTTCCATTCTTTGCATCTTACAGATAAAAATTTGAAAGAGAAGATCATAAAATCGCCCCACTTCATGACATCCAGCAATCCTTAGTCAAGCCCTCCTTTCCCGAGCCTGCTTCCAAACCACGCACGTAGCACGAGCCAGACCCTATCACACCCTCTCACTGAGGAACGCGGCCTGGCTCCTCGGGGTGTGCGGTCCCCCCAGGGCAACAAGTTGTAAACTCAACTTGCCCAGCTTCCGTGGTCCTGAGGTCTCTTTGGAGGCAGGGCACTGACTCCTGAATTAGACAGAACCAGAGTTAGGATGTGCAATGTAACCAAACTAAGTTACGGATCATTATATTGATATCAAAGAGGTCTTCATTCAATGCAAATCATTAACTTCAGTTACTATAGGTAAACAGCAAAAGATGAAATCTGTAATAAGAATCTAAATTGAAAGTCTGTAGGTACTGAAAACTATCATAAAACTGAAGAAGCAGATCTTTTGGGATCCTCGGGCTTGAGGCCAGGAAGCCGTTTCGGCCAAGGGCCGAGGAGTTCCCGGTTCCGACTTTGGGGACCAGCTCTGCGCGGCAGCCGCTCCCCTTTGCGGTGGTTCCGTGAAAGCCGCCGTAGCCAGCACACAAACGGAGGGGCATGGCTGCGTTTCCAGAAAACTTGGTTTATAAGCACTGAAATTGGAATTTTTATATGGCACAAAATATTCTTTTGTTTTTGTAATAATTAAAAGATGTAAAAACCATTCTTAGCTCAGGGGATGTACAAAAAGCCGGCGCTGGATCAGGGCGGCCCACGTATCTCACTTCTTACACCTTCTCCAGACGATTGTGCACAGCTTCCCTGTGACGTCACCTTCCCAGTGGGGGCCTTCCCGGGCGACCTTTCAATAACGGTGCTCCCCTTCTTCACCTTCTCTGCGTTTTGTTCTTCTCTTGGACCTACACCAATTAAATGAACGATCTTTTATTCATTTGTTTGTTGTTTGGCTAGAATGCACCTCTGAAAGTTAGGGGTCTTTGTTTACCCCTTCAGCCCGGTGCCTGAAAAAGAGTCTGGTGTGCTTCGCGTGGTCGGTAACGCCTCTGCCGTGAATGAGTCCGCGGGGGTCTGTGGGAAGAACTGCGCAGCGGCCGCTGACTGGGCTCACCCAGGCGAAGGGCTGGCCTTATCTCACTGTCTCCGTTCAAGAACACACAGGGCCACACACACAGCGGACCCGTCACCTCCCAGTCTTGACAGGGCTTAGGAAGCATCTTTGGGAATCCACGGACAAGTGCGCGAAAGCCTAAAGACCGACCTTTCATTCAATGGTCTGAAGTGCTGGAGGAGATTGTTCAAATTGGGGAATTCAGCCTGCAAATCCAGTTTAGGTTAAAATCCACCCCGTACCCCTGAACACCTAGCTGGTGAACATTTATAAGGAGTATATATCAGCTACAGAGAGAAACTACAATTTTACTGCCTCTGAGCTGTTGAACCAGAAATTTCCTGGTCCTGTATTTAATTAAAAAAGAGAAGTTTTAAACAGGGTAGAAAGGTTATGTGAGTGCTTGCCTCCAGGAGGAGTATGGGGCTTTAACAGAGCGGAGAACTTACTTTTCCTTTGCGTGGTCGAAGTGCCGTTCAAGGGGAGGCCCCGGAATTTCTGTGGGGGAGAGTCTTAGCATGCTAATCTGTTTTGCAGATGGGCAGGCAGAAGGCTTCCTTTGGATGGTGCTCGCGGGACGAGCAGTTATGGCTTCGACCGGCCTAGGGAGGCGTGATGGATGAGGCGGGGCCGAAAGCCCCTGCGAACTGCATTTGGGGTCAGATATAACCATTTGTATATAGGTTTTCATTTTCAGAAGATTAAAAAAACTTTTAAAAGCATAGATGTGTCAGATAGATAGGGAAAATGTTTTCCACTTATCCGTGACCCTGATTTGTCAAACAAGCCAGAGTATGGTACGTCAGTTTCTCAGTGTTTCTCCCATTTGCTTGCAGGCCTAATAAACAAGCTAAGTCGTTTCAAAGTTTTACTGCAGTGAAGTCAGGCAGTAGAAGACATTCCAAGCGCAAGCACTCCTGGAAATGGGGTGCCTGGGAATGGGGGGGACCAAACCCTGAGGCTCATCCCCCACTTCCTGTTTGAGAGGAGCTACCACTGACTTTCTGACTCAGAATAGAGTCAGGCTGGCAAATCAGATCCGTCCAGAGAGGAGTCTGTTAGCGCAAAGGCTGGGAGCCCTGCCTGCTGCAGAACGGGCAGGGCGGAGCAGAGGGCGGCAGCCTGAGGAGCAGCCACCACCGTCGAGAAGAAGCACAGTGACATCCAGGGATGGCCAAAGGCCACCAAATGTCAAAGAGCATTCAAAACATGGGCCAGGGCTCGCCAAACTTCTGGTTCCTTAAGAGGAGATAGATAGTGTATGAGTTCAATCCAAGTTTTATTATTATTTTTAACCCTCGCCCGAGGATATGTTTTTATTGATTTTAGAGAGGGGAGAGGGGAAGGGGGGGGAGAGAGAGAGAGAGAGAAACCTCAATTGGCTGCCTTTTGTAAGTGCCGCAACCAGGGATCAGGCCTGCAACCTTTCGGTGTACGGGGGACGCTCCCACCAACTGAGCCACCTGGCCAGGGCTCAATCCGATTTTTAAATGTCAGTCAGTAGTTCAAGATATTTTTGGATGTTATGTAGATCTAACCGTGTTGCACTTAGTCTTCTGGCGTCCAGCTTGAGGGGACCTCTGAAACCGATGATTGGTGGTGGTTTCCTTTCACCTGGTTGGGGACCTACTGTGCAGTACGAAGTTTACAGTCCCTGGCAGTAACTCTCCCATCCTGCTCATGGATATAGTCATCGCTGAGAAAGAAGAGGAAAAAAGTGGCGTGGAGTGTGGACTTGAATATGTTTGTATTTCCAGAGTTTGAGTTGAGACTCTGAATATCTAGATGAATAGATAAAGGCCTAGGCACAGATAAAGATAAATTCACTTCTTGTTCTTGGCAATAACAGTCTGTGAGCAGGGTAGGAAGACACTTCCAGACACTATAAACTTCCTATCACAGTATACCTCTGCAACCAGATGGAAAAAAAAGTGGATATTCAAAAAAAGTCAAGTGGTAGATCACTGCCATTAAAACAGTGCCACTGAAACTACACTGTTAGAACTAGACAGGTTAAAAGACTTTTGCAGACTTACAAAGGGAATAATCTCATTCACAGCGCAATTTCTGTGAGAATTAGTTCCACGTACTACACTATTTATATTCCAGGGAACACTTTCAATTTAGCCCTTTCAATAAACCAGAGTGTGCCCGCCTGGGGTCCCCTCTGCCCAAGAATGAGGTTTGGACGCGAGAACATTTGCACCGTCCCTGCAGCTTAGTGTGGTCACGGATCCTTATGAAGCAGACGGAACGTGAGCTGCGTGCTACCTGGCACCTGCCAAACAGGACTGCGCTGAACGGGAGAAGACTCTGAGGCTACTTTCTTTTCTCTTAACCTTCTGGTGAGAGACTTCCCTGTTCTTTTTAGGGGATTTTTGGTCAATAAGGACCCCACAGGGCAGCTGAGTAAGTCTCACAGGCGGTTCACCCACCCCTTCCTTCTATTTCTGACACGTGATTTGCCGCCCTAGCTGCCAGTTTCTGGAGGCTGGGAGGAGCTTTCAGTTTTCAGGACTTGTCTGTTGTCCCTTGCAATGTGCTGGTCCTGCATCACACATTTCCCTGATTCTAACTGGTACGTGGTGGCCTGTTTAACACACATGTGGACGTGAAAATAAATTTCCACTTGCTTTATGGGCACGTCTCACGTATCAGGAAGTCAAGACTCTATCTGAAAATTTTCAACAGCACTTTAAAAGCTTTTTAATGTTTCTTGCTAATAGTAAAGTGTTAAGTAAGCAATCATCTTTTAGCAAAAAAAAAAAAATAGTAAGTGCTTATATTCTACCGTTTGCTATGTAAAAATTATTAAAAGAATGAAAATACGTATCATTCTCGCTCCATTGCAGCCTGCAGGCTCAGAGAGCTCACCGACGGGCCGGCCGGCTGAAAGGACGGAGGAGGCGATGTTCCAGGCTTGGACCGTCCTTATGGTTCTGACGTGGTTTGAGATGCTCTTCTAGGTTGTGGTCAGTTTTCAGAAGCTGCCCTTCCACGGTCCTGGCATGACGTGGAGGGAGATTTTGTGATCACAGCCAGCTTAATCCCAATCCTCTGTGCATGCTGTCACTTTGAACAAGCAAGAAATGTCCACTTTCAGACTTCCGAGCATCACCTAATCTTTCTGTTTACACAAGAGATTGTGCTCCTAAAGGAGCGATGCTATTTTAAAAAGAATTCAATTCCTTTCTCCCTTATATCCAATCCAAATCTGCCTCTTCCATGAAACCATGTTTTCTAGTCCCTCATTGGGGATTAAAAAAATTAATTTGTTTTCCAATTACTGTTGACATATTATATTGGTTTCAGGTGTATGGCAACAGAGCTTAGACATTTGTGTCCCTTAGGAAGTGATCCACTTGAAAACTCTAGCATCCATCTGACAGCATGCAGTTATTACAGTATTATTGGTTATATTTTCTATGCTGTACTTTATCTCCCTGCCAAATTGTAACTGCCAATTTGTACAGCTTACTCCCTTTCACCTACTTCACCCACCCCCTTCTCTATGGCAACTGTCAATTTGCTTCTTCATTGTCTGTTTATTTTGTTAATTAGACTTTGCTTGTAAGTAAAATTATATGGTACCTGTATTTCTCTGTCTTATTTATCTCACTTAGCACAATAACCTCAAGGTCCATCCATGTTGTCACCAACGGCAAGATGTCATTCTTTTTTCAGGCTGAGTAATATTCCACTGTATGATATACTCCATCCTCTTTATTCACTTGTCTATTAATGGATACCTGGGTGGCTTCCACATCTCGGCTGCTGTAAATAAGGTTGCCATCAATGCACAGGGGTGCATATATTTCCTGTTAGGGTTTGAGATTTTTAGTTTTAGTCTTAGGGAAGATTTTGCTCAGTGTCTGTTTGGATTCTGGGTTCAAGATCACTTACCTAAAAAACCTGTTTATCTCAAGTGCACTCCATCAACTTCCTGCTGCACATTCAAATTAGACACCTTCTTCACTGAGGGCTACAGGAAGAATGATTCTGTTACAGCTGTGCCTTCGAATACCCCAAGAACGCTCCTGTGAAGTACAGTCAGCCTTCTGTGTCCCCTCCTCATTCTTTAACGACAATTGCACACACACAAAATAAGTACTTTAAAACTTGCCCAAAAATGCAAGCAGAAACATTTATCTGAGTGAAGTACAGAGTGGGCAGGATCATGGACAACCTCCCCCCCAACAAAACTCATATCCTAATCCTCAGAACCTGCCTGTACATACATCACCTTATTTGACAAAATGGACTTTGCACACACGGTGGAATTAAGGACTTGGAGACAGGACGAGGACCCTGGATTCCCAGGCGGACCCCATGTAATCACAAGAGCCCTGCTCAGTAACAAGGGAGGCAGAGATTGAGGGTCCGAGTCAGAGGGAGACTCCTAGATGCTGCTGACTTTGTACCTGGAGGGAGGAGCCGCAGACCGAGGAGCGCAGGTGGCCTCTGGAAACCGGAAAGACAAGGAAACGGCTTCTCCCCTAGAATCTCCAGGAAGGAACAAGGCTTTGTTGACACCTTGATTTTTAGCCTGATGAGACCTGTGTCAGGCTTCCGATCTCCAGAAATATAAAATAACAGGTTTGTGCTATGGCAAGCCACTACATTTTTGGTAATTTTTTTTTTTTTTTTACAGCAACAGTAGAAAACTAATAAGAAGGGGGAAGGGACTTTAGAACTCTTATTCCATCCTTAAAATTTGCCTTACTGCTCCCCCTCTGGGTTGGAGATTGGGGGTGAGCGGGGAGTCTGGGTAGTGGAGGGCTCAGCAGATGGTTGGACTTTACACACCACGGGCAGGGGAGCTACTTACAACCGGGAATCCCATTGTTTTCGCACTTGCTCCTCTGGTAAAAAGCCATCGATCATTTGGACCCATTTCCTGGTTACCTAAGAATTTACTTGTGTTGTTGAAGAATCTGCATTAAAATCATCTGAGTTCATGCTCAATTCTAGTTATTTTATTTCACACACTGAAGGATTTACCTGCTGAATATAGAAGTTAATGTGCGTCGTTAGCATTTGAGAATTTTGCCTGACTTTACATCCCTTTCCCCTTGGCGAGTGTGGCTTCTGCGATCCCACTCGAGTTCCCTCTGGGGCTGTCCGTCATGTAGCCCCACTTCCCCTGCCAGAGGGGCGGGAGCCTGAGCCGGGACTGCAGCAGGGGGCTCTCACGTGCTCAGAAGAGACCGGAGTCATTCCGGGAGTTGCTAAGAATATCGGGGAAGAAACTGGGTAACATGCCTGAGATCAGACGACATGCCCGAAAGGAGAAATAAGATCGTAAGTACGTGGAGGGGAGAGTTACGGACTGGAGGGGTCAGAGAAAGTGTCAAGCCGCTCTGAGGTTTGAGGAGCAGGTGGGAGTTACCTGGATGAAGACAAATCAGGAGGAGTGTGGAATGGGTGAGAGGGGCGGGGCTGGGGGAGGGGCGGGCAAGAGTGGGTCCCATGCTGCAGGAATCCTGGCAGCCGGACTGGCCCAGACCGCAGGAGGCCAAGCCCCCGCTGGCGCAGCACGGGTGCGAGGGGGCGAGCGGCCTGCTGAGAACACAGAGCGAGTTCTCCCCCACGCGGGTGAGGAGTCCGATCTCTCCAGACCATCCGAGCCTGCAAGTCTATCAGCGAATCCGGTTATTTGCTCAGTTGACAGATAAAAACCAGTGACGTTTTCTCCACTTGGTATTAGATGTGGGTTTTGACTTGTTAAGTAATCATTTGGTCTTTTCACAGATGTTATCTATTCCAGGTAGTAGTTCAGCGAGCACGTGAGGGAAGGGAGGCAGGAGGAGAGGGAATGAGGAACTAGAGTGGTAGGAAAAACCTCATAAACCGTGCGAGAGCAAGCCTGCTTTGGGTTTTAAGGGCCTGTGTTCCAGGAAAAGCACTCGAAGAAAAATGAGATTAAAACCAGTGAGATATTGCAAATAGAAACCAAACTGGGAATTAGAATTTCCAAGAGACTGACAAGCTAATGACAATGGATAAAAAGTCCCTACCAAAAAACGACCAGAAGCCGAGTTCAGCCAGGAACATCACAGAGACAGCGTTGTTATTCACGGGAACCTTTCCGGTGAGTTTCAAGGCATGGCCGACGGAAACGGGACGAGCGTTCGCCCTGAATTACCTGAGCCTCGGCTGTCCCGAAGCAGCCTGTGCCGCTCGCTCCTCTGCTTTGAGGCCCGCACAGCACTCACCGCAGGTCCCCGCGAGATCCCAGAGCTCAGCCGAAGCCTCCGCGTCAGGGAGCGCGGGACCCGAGGTGACAGAGTGTGCTTGTGGCGACCCTGCGAAGGAAAGTGGTGTTCCAGAGCTTTCGTTAAGTGTGCTTCAGGAATTTCACATAGAATTAGCCATCTTTGATAGTGTTCATATATGGTATTTACTTCTATTCAGTAGTTTATTTTTTATTGTATTTTTCCGTTACCATTTTCTAGAATATGTGTTATATGCATAAGCTTTTGCAATTTCTCCAAATTCTAACAATGTCTTAGTGCTCTGATTTTATAATTGTAGGAAAGGCCTTCACTACACATTTGGCATATTTTTCTGTATTCTCAGTGAAAATTAGAAAAAAAAAAACTGGGAAAAGACACCAGAAAAAGAAGGGGAGGAATCACTGACATTGCTTAATGCCTTAGCTGACCCTGACAGTTGTGGGTGAGACGCACAGACCGGGTGGGCGGACCGTGTGTGGGGGGTAGAGGTGGGTAGGACCAGTGGGAGGATGTTATGGTTTTCCTGTTGACAGCACAGAAGGAAGGGGAAGAAATAGTTTTCAAGCACACACGTCTCGGCACACACGTCTCGGGCACTGCGAGGTGGGTGTTTTTATCCCCATATATATGCTCAGGGAAGTTGATGTCAGAGTGAGCGAGGAGCTGAGCCACTCCTGACACGTGACCCATGTAACCACAAGGGCTGCACACAGGACATCGTGCAGATGTGATTCGCTGAGGCGATGGGACGTCTGAGGGAGACACTGTGTCTGGGAGAAGTTGGGTAATGGCTTTGCTCCACAGTCTGGTGTGACTCTAGGGACGCACAGCTTTCCTAGTGTGACAGGGATGATGTTCCCAGGAATTGCAGAAGCCGGCTGGTGGCACTTACCTATCTGAGGCAAGGTGGGCATGGTTGCCCGCTGGTATCTTCGGACGGCTAACAGGTACTCGTGCACATGTGGCGAGATATGTAAATTACTGGTTTGGATGTGACCTGGCTTGTCTGGCTAAATAATAACAATAGTAATGATAAAGTCTTGGTGATTAGAAGGCTGATGTCAGCCACTGTGATGGAAAAATGACAGTCCTTCACCCAGTTTTTAGATCAGAGCCAGTTCACCGACCCAGAGCCCACTGAATGGAGATTCTTCTGGAAGGACCTTCCAAAACCACAAGCACATCCAACAAACATCGCTTCGATCCATTCGCAAAGGAATGCGCAGCTACTGACCAGGCGAGCTGTGCACTGGAGTCGGCAGGGTGTCTAGGCTCTTTGAAGATGCTGGCATACGACTTCTGAGCCAACGCTGCTCCTAGGCCAGCCGACACCCCACCACGGTTCTCCAGGTAGGGAAGACACTACAGAGGTGTTGCATAGACTTTGGGCAGGAAGCTTGCTCTTGCAGTGGTTCCAGCGCGTGCCTGGTGTAGGGAAATAGGGGTGCACACACTAACTCTGTCACTGGCAGAAGTCACCCGTTAGTTTTGCTGGCCCGCGAAGTCATAGCCAATCAGGGCCATGGAAGGAGGGCCAAGTGGAGAACATTCTGTCCTTTCAGAAAGTAAAGTCTGAAGTATAATCACATTTTGGCAGGAATTTCAAGACATTATTCTAATCTTCAAAGACTGAAAGGATGTAGGAGTAGTGGTTGCCAATATATCTCTTTTTAACTTATCTATTTGCTACTCACTCCCCCACCAGTGGAAGAATTCTGGCAGGTGATGGTGGGGGCCTTAAACTGACCCAGCAGGAGTGCTAGTCCCAGCTGCTATGCCAGGCCTGATATTTTCACTGAAACAGAACACCACGCCTCTGGCATTTGGAACGTACTCTGCACCATGTTCTTCTCAATTCCTGTAAGGAGGATTAACATCGATGCATATTTACATGGGAAGGGAGGCAAGAGACATTTACACTTTTGATTTGGGCTATGTTAATTCTCCCTGATTTATGTCATGGCAAAGTTTGCAGGGACCTCTGTCATCCTGATATTCTGTAGAACGTCTTGCTGGCAAGCTATCACACTGACAGCATCACACTAATCAGACGAGGTAGCAGGAGGTTGCAAGCATGCCAGACGTCCTGGGAAGGCTCATGCATTCGAGCGGGTGGGTGATAAACGGCACAGAGATTCTGGGGTGAGCCATGCCCGTGAAGTCTGTAGCTTGGCGGATCATCCCTACTGCTTACCACTGATAGAGTGACAGGAGGTACCGCACTGGGCAGCAACGCTCGGTCCCCCTTGTTGAGCGACTTAGAAGATTGTCACGTGTGAGTAGGGCCCAGGGGAAGGAGAGGAATCTGCAATAGGTTTTGTGTCCTAGAATGTCCGATGGTGCCAGAGATTTCCATGACAGAAAAGGATGCTTTTTGTACCAGTGGCCACTCCCAACAGAGAGATGGAGCACAGGCTTCTAGAATTCTAGAGTGAGGTCTCTTCTTCAACAGCAGAGAACTAATCACCACTTCAGAAACAGCTTCTGGAATGTTAGTGGGCTTTGGTAAAGACTAAATGCCTGTGAGACACCAAATGTAATGGCAACTTCTTACCATGATCTCCGGCTTATAACCACTGTTACTAAATACTCTGGCATATCCTAGAATTATTCCAGGCAAACTGGGATACGGAGCTGTTCCATTTCTGCATGAGACCCCACGATCAGCTAACAGAGAGGGAAACAGCGAGTCCGGCTCCCAGACCACAAACTGACCAGCACATTGGTGCGGCCATCGGGGAACTCCAGCACTGACAGGGACCTCAGGTGACCGGAGAAGGGAAGTTGCACTGGAAGTTCACTGGACATGAACGAAGAAGTGGCATGAGGTGTGGACACCTGGCAAGTGACCAGTGGCTTGGCTGGTTTGTCAGGGGCCTTGAAGGATTAACATGGGAAGTTCAGCACCCTGGATATCTGGGAAATTCGATGGTGGATGGTCTGGGATTGTGGGTGGAAACGGTTACCAGATGCAGGTTTTTGTGCCCCATGTGAATGTCCAGCAGAGGGCCTCCACTACCGAGAAGTTATCAACAGGGGGAGAGAGAAAAGGCTCGGTCTGTGAGCTCAGCCAGCCTTGAACTTGGCTGCGCCAGTGCTGATGTGGTGTCTCCTGGTGTTGAGTGCCTGTGATGGCCAATCGTAGGGACTCCTCCTTACCAGAGTTCGCCTAGAACTGCCAGAGCAGCAGTAACAGATACTCCGAATGGTGGTGACCGTTTACCGCCGTTCAGTGTGGGTGTGTTGACTTTTTGTTTCCCTTTAGAGCGTAAACTCCGCAATGCCAGAGATTTTCTGTTTTGTTCATTTATGTATCCTACGCGGCTACAACACAGTGGGGGTGATATATATATTTCTTTCTCTGGAGTTTTGATCTGTTCTTTCATTTGAGCCATGTCTTTTTGTCTCCTCGTTTTGGCAGCCTCCCTGGGTTTGTCTCTATGTATTAGGTAGAGAGCTGCTCTGACTCCCTGTCTTGGTAGCGTGGCCTAGTGCAGTAGGCGTCCAGTAGGGTCCAGTGGCACAGCCTCCCCTATCACCCAGGCTGGGTACTCAAAGTGTGTCTTTTATGTGGGCTGAGCACTCCCTCCTCTTGTAATTGAGACTTGGTTGCTGTTGGCAGGTCAACGGCAGGGATTTACCCCCCGGGGCCAATCAGCTGCAAGGACTGGCTGCGACCTCTGACCACCACCCTCTGACCACCGTGGAGGATCAGCTGCGCAGGCCCCCCCCACCACAGAGCAGGACTTCAGAGGGGCTCTGGTGGCCGTCGAATTCGCCCCTTGAGTGTGTTGCTTGTGGAGATGGTTGGTGGTGGTGCTTTGATGTGGTCCGATGCTGTATCAACAAATATTTTTGAATATATGAATAAATAATAATGTGACTGGTAAAAATTGAGAGGAGCAGAAGAATTGGAAGGTAGAATGAGTGTATAAAGCCATAAGTGTATAAAATTCCTTATATTTCACATATGAGAATGTATCATCTCAAATTCTGATAAAACATACAATGCAAGCATGTTATGTAAAGTTTAATAGCAAGCATCAGAATGAGTAAAACAGACACTGTTGTCGGTGGTTGACTGTGTGGCATTTAACTGGGGTAGGAAAGACTATTTTTGTTTCTTTTAAATTAATTTTATTTTATACAAAAACATAAATCAGTTATAATAAGTCAAACCATTCTATAAATTTGTATTCACATCAATTTTTCTAAGTGACAGGCTTTCGCCACTATGTTCAGATATTACCTAAAGCTTCTCTTTGGAGTAAAAGCTTAGCTGTGGTATTACTGCCCCACAATTTATAGTGAAGTCAGTAGTCAGTGTTTGCGCATTTATGGGAATATTGCTCTGTACTGATTCAAGGAAAGCGCTGTAGCTGTTTGCTGACATTTGTAATTTTCTGCTTTATGTGGTGAACTATTGCTTTCTACGGTTAGTGCATTTTTTTCCAAATGCATGTACATCTCACTCAAGTACCTTATAGTGTGTGCCATTTACACCTTGTAGTGTGCGACCTCACACAGGTTCAACACTCCTGTCAGCTTTGATTTCGCAGGGTCTGAGGCCTGGCCCAGACTGGCCCAGCCCGGATCCTCCCAGCCCCAAGCTGGCCTGGCCACCTCCGGGCCCCGCCCAGATCCGCTCCGCACGTGCTCCGGGGCGTGGCGCCTGCACCCAGCCCGTTTCCAGGAACTTGGAGGTGTAGCTTTGGAAACCAAGGCGGGGGGACTGGATGAGAAGTTGTGGAGATCTACGCCTTCCTTTTTCTTGGTTTACTCCCACACTTGATTTGAGAATGTTTGCTGGTGAATACTTAAGAGAGCATGGAAGAACATTTAAAAAAAATCCTTACTTGACTGAATACTATTTTCATTCTCTCTTCTCTCATGAGTGGTCATTCGCATGTGTATAGAATTATAGGCTTTGGACTATGTGAGGCCACCTTGTCCTCAGGGTTCAGCTGACAAGCCAAAAGCCTTCAAGGTTCCTCTCCTCACCCGTGCCCCTCGAAGACTTAGGGATCTTCACCATTCTCTAAGTAAAATTGCATGTTTGCCTTCCACTCATTTGGCCAGGCTCTCGGGTACCAGTTACGCTTTTGAGGCCATTGTCTGTTGGTTCCGATGAAATTGCCTGCGTGTCTCCCCCTCACATGAGAGAAAGTCTCTTACTTCCATTTCACATTTTGTGGTTTTGCCGTCTTCACACATTCCTCCTATAATTCAGGTGTGAACCCGGGGACCCGGTCACATGTCCTGGAGGGTGTGCAAGAAGCTGATCTCTGGTGGGAGAGCAGAGGCCCTTGCACACCAGAAGCCCAGATGGGAAAGGGGCGGGGGCCGCAGGACAGGAGCCTCCCAGGTTTCAGGTGCCCCTCTGGGTGTTGCAGCTGCCCTTCCTGTGACAGTTGAGTGACTCCACATGTCAACTGAACTAGTTTGACCTATGTTTCTGTCACAACTCTGAACCGAGTCCCAACATTGGTGAGAGTGTTTTACTGAAACTGAAGAGGCAGGTACTGATTTGGGCTATGTTTTCCAGAGACAGCAGAATTTGGTTAAAATTCCCTTGACTCTTTGATTAGCAGCCTCGGCCAAGGATCTCTTTCTCACCCACGAAGTGGCTGGCGTCTCCGAGAAGAGCTGAGGGATTTAAGGAGCCTGGCCTGGCTTTAATTCATAACTCTGAGGGTTTTAAATCTTAGAGTAGGGTATGGAGGAAGCAAAAATCAGCATTCTCAGTGTCTTTAAATATAACATAGGTTATTTGGAGATAATTTAGTCATATATCTGCCCGTAGATTGAAAGCTAGGATTAATATTTTTGTAAATGTTTTTCTTTTCTTTTCTTTTTTAATCTATTTTATTGATTATGCTATTACAGTTGTCCCGTTTCTCCCCCATCATTCCCCCCACCCTGCACACCCTTTCCCACCCATTCCCCCCTTTAGTTCATGTCCATGTGTCATAAGTTCTTTAGCTTCTACATTTCCCATACTATTCTTCCCCTGCCCCTGTCTATTTTCTACCCACTATCTATGCTACTCATTCTCTGTACCTTCCTCCCCTCTCCTCCTCCCACGCCCCTGTTGATAACCCTCCATATGATCTCCATTTCTGTGGTTCTGTTCCTGTTCTAGCTGTTTGCTTAGTTTGCTTTTGTTTTAGGTGTGGTTCTTAATAGCTGTGATTTTGCTGTCTTTTCATTGTCATATTTTTTATCTTCTTTTTCTTAGATAAGTCCCTTTAACATTTCATATAATAAGAGCTTGGTGATGATGAACTCCTTGAACTTGACCTTATCTGAGAAGCGCTTTATCTGTCCTTCCATTCTAAATGACAGCTTTGCTGGATAGAGTAATTTTGGATGTAGGTCCCTGCTTTTCAAGATTTCAAGTATTTCTTTCCAGCCCCTTCTTGCCTGGAAGGTCTCTTTTGAGAAATCAGCTGACAGTCTGATGGGAACTCCTTTGTAGGTGACTGTCCCCTTATCCCTTGCTGCTTCTAGAATTCTCTGCTTCATTTTAATCTTGGCTAATGTAATTACGATGTGCCTTGGTGTGTTCCTCCTTGGGCCCAACTTCTTTGGGACTCTCTGAGCTTCCTGGACGTCCTAGTAGTCTATTTCCTTTGCCAGATTGGGGAAGTTCTCCTTTATTATTTGTTCAAATAAGTTTTCTACTTGTTGCTCTTCTTCTTCCCCTTCTGGGACCCCTATAATTCGGATGTTGGGACGTTTAACGATGTCCTGGAGGTTCCTAAGCCTCTCCTCATTTTTTCGAATTCTTGTTTCTTCCTCATTTTCTGTTTGGTTGTTAATTTCTTCCTTTTGGTCCACTCCATTGATTTGAGTCCCAGTTTTCCTTCCATCTCTATTGGTTCCCCATGCGTCTTCCTTCATTTCACGTATTGTAGCCTGCATTTTCTCATCTAATTTATGAGCAAAATCAACCAATTCTGTGAGCATTTTGATGAACAGTGCTTTGAACTGTGCATCTGATAGGTTGGCTATCTCTTCGTTGCTTAGAGGAATTGACTCTGGGGTTTTCATTTTTCCTCCGGTTTGATACATTTTTGGTGGGGTGTTTTGTTTTGTTTTGTTTTGGTTTTAGTCTGGTCGAGGCTATTACGTATGATGAGTGGAGCCTTAGGTGTTCCTCAGGGCGGGGCAGCCCAGTCGCCAGGTTGTGACGCTATAGGTGGGGGCGGGGTCCGAGAGGGAAGAACGGCGCCTGTTCCGCTCTCTTCTGGACTCCGGTCCTTTCCGCTGCTTCCCCTTCACCTGGATTATCTACACACGCGTGCGAGTGCTGTTACGTAGTGAGGGGTGGAGCCTCAGGCGCTCCCCAGTGTGGGGCAGCCCAGTCACTGGGTTGTGACACTGTATATGGGGGCGGGGCCTGAGAGGGAACAATGGCGCCTGCTCCACTCTCTCCTGGATTCAGTCCCTTCCGCCACTTCCCCTCTGCCTGGACCGTCTGCGTGCGTGAATGTGGGACCCCCTGCTCAGCCAGCTGCCTTGTGCGGCCTCACTGGGTCTGCACAGTTGTCCCCCTGTGCCCGGGGTCCGCCAGCTGCCGCCTGTGGGCCTGAGGACCGCCAGCCACCGCCCGTGCACCTGGGAACTGTGAGCCGCTTCCACTTGCGTTACTGGGTCCGTACCTCCACTTTTTCCTACCGCGACTCTGCCCCTCCTACCGGTCTGGATGAATGGTTGTTGGACTTCCGTACAGTTCAATTTTCTATCAGTTCTGGTTGTTTTTTTTTTTTTTTTAATTTTTATTATTTATTTATCTTTTAGAGGGGAAGGGTAGGAGAGAAGGAGAGGGAGAGAAATATCAATGTACGGTTGCCTCTCATGTGTCCCCTGCCGGGAACTGGCCTGCAACCCAGGCATGTGCCCTGACTGGGAATCGAACCGCGATCCTCTGGTTCGCAGGCCCGCGCTCACTGGTTGTTTTCTTGTTTCTAAATATTTGTTGTCCTTAATTTTGGTTGTGAGAGGAGGCACAGTGTGTCCGCCTACGCCTCCATCTTGGCCGGAAGTCCCAATATTTTTGTAAATGTTTTTCTAGGGAAAGAAGTGGAAGGTCTCAATAATACAAGTTCATATACACACTTGGAAGAAAATATTGCCATTATAAACATATGAAGTTCTGTTTTCACCACATCAAAACTAAGCAGATTTGCAGAAGAATGTCTAAATCGTTAAACATATGAACTTTCATGTTCAATGCTGTTTTTATAATTCTATAAGCCTTTGGTAGTTTACAGAAACTAACATATCTTTAGTATGTACATAATATAAAAATATCATCATCAAAATTATATACATTATGGGATGGATACTTTATTCAATGAATTACTTGGTTTACCAAAAGCAATGCCAGAAAAAAAAAAACTGACATTAAGGGCCCTTTAGAATACTTAATTTTCTAAAATTTTTCAATTTTTCAGCAATGTTTGCTATCTAAAGGGCATAAAACTATGTATAGACTGTTACTGCCAGAGCTGAATTTTGGAAATCATGTTGAATATATTTTTAGTAACTAAAAAAACTGTAACCATAAAAAATTTAGAATAAAAATTTTAAACATTTCCAGAGTGATGCCACCACTAGCAGAGACGCCACTTTAAGATCACCACCCAAACTCGCAAGTTTCTTTGTTTTCTGGTTGACACGCCCAGGGGATTCAGGCAGACCACATGTTTTATAGGGGGATCAACCTGCTACAAAACGAGGGTGCAGGGAAGAAAAATGATTTTATCAACATTGTAAATCTTTTTCACTGTGCTCACTGCTGAATCCAAGATAAACATTTCAACTTCCATTTTTCATCTCGGGATGTCGGTGGCACAACATCGATCATTTGCCTGCACCGTTGCCCCTGCACATTGATTCGCAAGGGGTGGAGCCCCGGGATGTGCCGCGCTAAGTAAGAGCCGGAGGGATGCGTGGGGCCCACACTGCGCGCTCTCCACCTGCGTGCGGAGTTTTTGTGAAGGGGGGCGGTGCCTGGTCCCTGGGGCCGAGCAGACACAGCGCGCGTTAGCCATTGTGGGAGTAGGGAAAATCCTTAAATCAGAGTGTTGGATTCACTAGAATGTCGTTGGCATTTTTCAGGAGAAAACAAGATAAATTTTTAGAACATTGAACCCTGACCAACTTGGTGAGGACATGAATTCTACTTCCCTCTCACTACGTTTTTACACATTTTACTGTGGTCCTAGGTTCATCCAGATGTGAAATTTAGAATTAATATCTCCCCAGGGAATAGAATCTGTTTTTTCACCATAAAGTGATCATCTTTAGCTTTAGCAATGCTTTTCTCACTGATGTCCGTGTTGTCTTATGTTGATACTATGACCGTCTTCCGGTGAGAATTTTCATGGCGAAACTCATCCCATCCTTACACTTTCTCCCTCAGGTTTTGATGCATCTTCTTACAAGTCTATTAACATTGATTTTTGAAAAATTAAGTCTCGTAATTTTATGCTTATTTTGTAATTTTTGTCCTGAATAGTGGAAGTTTCTCTTCCTTTCCTTTCTTGACTTTTTAGGATCGTTAAATGTTTTTTCTCAATTTTTAAAAAATAATGCTAACTTAAAAGTTATCAAATCTGCTTCTATAATATAAATGGTTCCATCTTAAACTACATAAAAATCTAAAGTCGGTCTTTAAAGTCCCCTTGCAAACGATACAACGGTATTAGAAAGTGTTGACTTCATTCATTTCCTTACCTATTAAGAACTTATGGCTGCTGTGCATTTTGACTTGTTTTAAACAATATAGTATTATTATTATTCTTTTATTTTTCAAAATTTATTTAGATATTTATAAATTTTTCTGTGGTGTGATTTGTATATAGATATTTATATCAAACTTTTTCTCCTACTCTGTGTCTTATCATTTTACTTCCTTATGGTGACTTTAAAAGAGCAAAATTACTTTGTCTTTTATGGTCTCTTTTTGTTTCCTAAGAAACTTGGTCTTCTCCTGTTTTCTTTTAGGAGTTTTATAATTATAGCTTTTATGTTAAGTCTATTATATATTTAAAGTTAATTTTCATGTATGATAGGGTAAAGGTCAAGTTTTATTACTTTCCAACATACAAATAATCAGTTTGGTCCAGTACCATTTGTTGGGAATATTTTCCTTAATACATTGAATTATTTTGAAAATACAATAGAAAAATCAGTTGGTCATATATATGCAAATGAATTTCTAATTTTGTTCAGTTGATCTAAGGACTATTTTTATGCAGTTTTGGTATTGTTACAGTATTATTGTAAGTTTTGAAATAAGATAATGAAATCCCCACAACTGAATTCTTCCTTTACAAATGTGTATAGGCTATTTTAGATCTTTTGCATTTTTCTATAAATTCAAGAATCAGCTTTTTATATGAATAAGTGTGATAAATTGGCATATTTTCTTAAGTTTACACAGCAAATTGAAGAGAAATTATGTCTTAATCATTAGTGTTCAAAACTGTGAGCATGATACACCTCTCCCATTACTTAGATCATCTTTAATATCTTTACAAGATTTTTATTTTTATTTTTTAAAGATTTTATTTATTTATTTTTAGAGAGAGGGGAGGGGAGGGAGATAGGAAGAGAAGCATCAATGTGTGGTTGCCTCTTGCACACCCCCTACTGGGGACCTGGCCTGCAACCCAGGCATGTGCCCTGACTGAGAATCAAACTGGTGACCCTTTGCTTCCCAGGCCTGTGCCCAATCCACTGAGCCACACCAGCCAGAGTCTTTACGATATTTTAAAATTGTGCAGTACTTGAATAGTACTTTGTTAGATCTACCCTGATACATGCCATATGTTTCAATGTTATAATTAATGGTATTTTAAACTGATAACAGATGCTACACTTGATCTTAGCCAGAAGGCCAAGAAGCAATAATTAATGGTATTTTAAAATTTTGATGAATTTAACTTAGGCTTTATTTAGGTCCATTTCATCTAAGGTTCTTCTCATCCCCTGTGGGTCTATTTCTGGTCTTTCCATTCTGTTCTTTTTTCGATCACTGTGTTTGTCCTAAACCAACACCACACTGAGATGATCACTACGGATTTATATTAAGTCTTGAAAATCAAGTACTGTGACTCTAGCAATGATTTTTTTATTTTATTTATTTATTTTTGTCCTCACCTGAGGGCACTTTCCTTCATTGCTTCTAGAGAGAGAGGGAGGCAGAGAGAGAAACATTGATTGGCTGCCTCCCACGTGAGCTGGGTTCTGGGATCGAAACTGCAACCTAGGTATGTGCCCTGACCCTTCAGCTGTGGGTGGCACTCTAACCAACATAGCTGACTTTAAAAATAACTTTATCTAAAAATGAAATCACTGTGTAACTCTAGCCAACGCAGCCACACTGGCCGGGGTTTGCAATGATTTTTTTCAGCATTGTTTTGTATATTTCCGTTCCTTTGAGTTTTCACATAGATTTTAGAATAAGCGCGTCACTTAAAAAAGTTCTTGCTGGGATTTGATTGTATTATGTTGAATCTATAGATGAGTTGAGGGAGAACTGACATCTTAAAAATAGTGAGTTTTCCAAATGAACATGGTCTAGCTCTTTATTTGTTTAGGCCTTCTTAATTCCTTTCATCTTAGGTGTGTTTTTAATTTGTACCTAACTATACCTTGTGTTTTGGGGTAATTGGGAATGGCACTGTTTTCTTTTTTTTTAATATTTTAATTTTAAACATTTTATGACTAGTACATACTAACACATTTATTTATTTAGATATATTGGTCTTGTATTTTCGAACCTTGCTAAATTCAATTCTGATAGCATTTCTTTTTTTTTAATGATTTTATTTATTTATTTTTAGAGAGGGGGAGGGAGAGAGGGAGAGAAACATCAATGTGTGGTTGCCTCTTGCACGCCCCCTACTGGGGACCTGGCACACAACCTAAGCATGTGCCCTCACTGGGAATTGAACCAGTGACCTTTGCTTTGCAGGCTCCACTGAGCCACACCAGCCAGGGCCTGGTAGCATTTCTTTATATCCTTTAAGGTTTTCTACATAGGTAGTCATAATCAGTGAACAAAAATGGTTTTATCTCTTTTTTCACAAACTATGCTTTTTATTTTTCTTGCCATATTACACTGACCTAGGACATTGAGTAGAAGTAATGACGAGGACATCCTTACCATATTCACAATACTAGAGAGAAAGCGTTCAATATTTTTCCATTAAATATCCTGTTAACTGTAGGATGTTCTTTATCAGATTAAGCAAGTTTTCTCTGTTCTTAATTTGCTGAGTTTTTATAATGAATGGACATTGAATTTTGGCAGTGCTTTCTCTGAGTCTGTTGAGTCAAACACATGGGTTTTCTTTAGTCTGTTGGGTGAATTTCGAATGTTAAACCAGGCTTACAGTGTCAGGAAAAATCCCACTTGATCATGAGGCACTATCATTTTTTTATATATTGCTGCATTAAATTTACTAATATTGTGTTGAGGACTTGTTACATGTATATTCATGAAAGATGTTAAATTGTATTCTTGTATTTTCTGTT
Source organism: Glossophaga mutica (assembly GCA_039655065.1). NCBI lineage: Eukaryota > Metazoa > Chordata > Mammalia > Chiroptera > Phyllostomidae > Glossophaga > Glossophaga mutica. Next base: position 40,816,497 of record CM077314.1, read on the forward strand.
GGTTTTATTTTCATAAAGTGATTCTTAAAGTGTATCTAATTTCTTGAAGAGCTCATGTGACATTAGCATCATTCTTTCGTGGTTCGATAGACGTCATCAGTGATGCCACCTGGGCCTTCGGTCTCTCCCGGACTGTTGTCTCTCTCACAGGTAGACGTTGCTTGCTGCCCTCCCACAGTGCATTGCTCCTGTGTTTGCTTCAGATAATTAATTACCTTTTAGAGCATTTAAAATGTAAGGAGGAATGTAGTTCATATTTATCTTCATTTTACCCATTTCCAGAGATCAAGTGTCTTTCTGACACCACGTTCATTTTTCTTGAACTTCTAACATCTCCTGTGGAGCAGGGGTGGGAGTGGGTGCTCCGTTCTTTTCTTTTTTGTTTGAAAAGTCCATTTCTCTGGTTTCTGAAAGGAGGTTTTCACTAAGGATGGCTTGCTGAGTTCAGTTTTTATTATCGACTTGCCGAGCTTCTGATGACAGATCCGCTATCGCCCTTATCTTCGTTCCTCCACCTCGGTCCTCGGCGTGTCCCGTCTCCAACCATTCGGTTCTTGACCAAGTTGTTCATGGAAGAAAGTCTCGCTTGTCAAACGAAACTTCAGTTCTCGACCCGGCAGCCCTTTCACGCTGACACCTTTCTGATCAGTCACGCATCTCCCCGGCAGCAGACGGTGGAGATTCGGTTCTCGAGCATGGCTTCTCGGACAGCCTTCCAGAACGAATTAAGTTCGAGAACTGAGGGTTCACTGTCCTTGTTCTTTTCCTTTTGACTGCCTGCAGGGTTTTCTTTTTATACTAAATTCCAGCAGATTAAATATGATTTTTTTTAAATTTTGAGGACTCTGAGCTTTCTAGATCTGTGGTTGATGGCTTTTAAAAATAAAATTTTCCAGTCTTTGCTCTCAGTTGTTTCTTCTGTTCGCCCTCTGGGGTCTTCAACTGCATGTGTGTTAGACGGTTTGATACTTTCACACAATTCTTAATTCTGTGGCTCCGTATCTCCCCCTAAGCCCCCTCCCCTGACACACTCATTTTTCTCTTAGTTTTTCAATTCATCTTCAAGTTCACTTGTATCAATTCACCTGGGTAATTTGTATCACTTCAAGTTCACGTATTTTTCCTCAGGTGTGTCCAATCTACTGATGGGCCTGGTGAAGTCATTCTTTCTCTCTGTTACCAGATATTTTATTTTTATCCATTGAAATGTTTTCTATTTCTCTGCCAGAATTCCCCAGCTGTTTATAGATGTCGTTCCTCGTTCACTCCAGAGCTTTAGTATATGAATTACACTTTCCACTTTGCGCAGCCGGCCACATCTGGCCCGGTCCAGTTGATTGCTGTACCCTTCTACAGTGCTCTGCAGCGTTCAATTACTTTTGATATGATGCTTATTTTTCTTAGAATTTTATTTGTGAACCATGTTTGAGGACTCGGAAGGAAAGGTCCTTTCCAGAGAGAATTTTTATTTGTTCTTTTCAATGCCCAGACATACTAACAGTTCTCAATCATTCTGAATGAAACTTTTGCCTGAGTTTTCTCTCAATGAGAATCATTGCAATTTGGTCTTCCAAAGAGATTTTGCTGTCTGTGGATGGTGGCTAGTTGGGGCTGGGGGGCGGTGGTGGTTAGGGGGTGAAGGACTTGAGCAAAAAGGAAAAAGGACTCGTGGACATGGACAACAGTGTGGCGACTGCCAGGGGGAGGGAGGCACAAGGCGACTAAAAGGTCATGAAAAAAACGCAATAAAGATTAAATTAAAAACAACAACAAAAAGAGATTTTGGTTGCAAATTATCAACAGTGATACTTCCCTTTTTTAGCCTGGTACCCAGGTGTAAAGAATCTATTTTCTCTGTGATTCTTAAGGCAGTAAAAGGATTCGCAGGTAATGCCCACACCCACGGGGTGGTAGAGCCCAGGGGCTCAGATTCAGCGGGATGGACCTGGGGTTGTTACTCTTTCAAAGACAAACGCCCGCAGGCCGCCTGCAGGCAGCGGGTCTCTGCCAACATCCTGTAGGCCGGCTCTCTTTTCTTTTCTTAGACCCAGGCATGTGCCCTGACTGGGAATCGAACCACGATCCTTTGGTTCGCAGGCCTGCGCTCAAACCACTGAGCTACACCAGCCAGGGCAGACCCGAGGATTTCTTACTCCCATGCTAATGCCTACTGTTTCATGGAAGATATTTTCTATATTTTATCAAGAATAGTTACTGGTTTCAGTGAAGGGTAGATTCAGGCAACTAGCCCATGATATTGTTCAGAAATGTAATTCTTCCTAGTTCCTAAGTTTTATGGCGATACGTTTTTATTTTGACTTCAATATTTATGTTAGAGTTTGCAAGGTTAAGCCCAGAGGCTCATTTTGTCTTAGGAAAACTGCTTGCCATTTTAGGAATGTCAACCAACATTCTAATCTACTGTCAAATAGCTTTATTAAAGAAGTTACAAGAAAACAGAATAAAAACATCAAGTGGCAAAAGAAAAAGAAAATATAGGAAAAGAACAGTTGTAAAACTGGTGAAAATTATGAATGTTGTACCACTTTGGAATAAATTATCTCATAAGACTTTAAAGTACACACAATACCAATTACATCTTAGGTTACTTTTTCTTTAAGGTTCTTTTTGAATTATTTAGATGCAAATCTGTAGTATTTAAAGTTGAGTTTTTGTCTTTCGTTAAAGTGATAAAGACCTTAAAAATAAAAAGGAATGAGCCCGGCTGGTGTGGCTCAGTTGGATGGAGGCTCGTCCATGCAGCAAAAGGTCACAGGTTCGGTTCCCGGTCAGGGTAGATACGTCAGGGGAGATACGGGAGGCAACTGATCTCTCCCTTTCTCTCTCTCTCTCCCTTCCTTCCTCCCTCATCTTCTCTCTGTCTTTCTCCCTTCCTCTCTCTGTAAAACAACAAACGTTATAGAAAACTCAACCCACTGGGCCACACCAGCCAGGGTTCAACGAGTTTTACAAAGAGTTTTAAAAACTGAAAGTTGAAGCAAAATTATAATTTTTATAGAAAATGTGATTGTATTCTTGTAAAACTCACACTAATAAATTGAAAAAATAAGAAGGGGAAGGGACTAGTCAAGGAACATGTATGAATGACCCAGGGACGTGGACAACAGGGCAGGGACTGACTGTGGGAGGGGGGTGGGCTGCGCGGAGGAGGGCAAAGAGGGAAAAATGGGGACAACTGTAATAGAACAACAATCTGATATTTAATTAAAAAAGAATTTGAAGTGATCAGCTTGGTCACAAAATCAATAGCTTCCTTATATGTTTATTATAACTAGTTAAAATATGTTAGATAAACCTCCTGTTCACAACAGCAAGAAAACAGTAAAACCCTGAGATATCAATTTAATGTAAGTCCGTATATTTTTGTAAATGAAAGCTGTAAATGAAATAGTTCAGGACCTGCATCATGTGGTGCCTTTCTTGTCCTTTGCTGACCAATATCCCAGGAAGTTTGGATGGTTTTCAGTACTCGAAGGGTGGATTTTCCTGCATACCAATTGCCAAAGAATTCCAGCAGTTGTTTGCTTTTGGATGGCAAGCCCCAGAATCACACGGGCAACCCAGCAGTGTTGCCGGGTGGTTTTGCCACAGGGATTCGAAAGTTCCCCCACCTTCTCATAGATGCAGAGAACAGGCTGGTGGTTGCCAGAGGGGTGGGGGTCGGGGGACTGGGTGGAAAAGGTGGAGGGATTCAGAAGTACAAATTGGTAGTTACAGAATAGTTGTGGGGAGGTAGAGTGCAGCACAGGGAATATAGGCAGTAACACTGTGCCAGGCGGGTGCTGGAAACATCAGGGGGAGCACGTGGTGAAGTGAACGACCGTCTGACCTCCGTGCTGTGCACCTGAAACTGATACAAAACAATATTGAATGTTAACTGTATTAAAGATACACTCTTAGAATAACAAAAAAGTTCTCCCACTGTATTTGGGGGAACGGTGGTGAAGGATCTTGGGGACCTTATCTTAGGCGAAGGACTTCTACTTCAGTACGTGAATGACTTATTGACGGCAAGCCCCACTTATGACAAATGCCTGTGACGTACTCTTAAGACTTCGAATCATTTGGCTGAATGTCTCTCAGAAAAAGGCCCAGATACGCAATCAGCAAGTTACTTACCTGGGTTTCGCCCTGGTCCCAAGGTCAAAGGGATCCGCTGCCTGGGAGAAGTGGCCAGTCGTAGACCCGAACCCACCCAAAACTTGAAGATGACTGTGGGGACTGTGGGGGGATGGCACGATTCTGTCCAATCTGGATTTCAAATTATGGACTCATAGCAAAACTCCTCTCTCAGGCTTTAAAAGGACAGGATCTGGAATCTCTTGCTTGGACTAAAGAATGTCAAACAGCTTTTGACAATAAAGGACAAGTTAATTTCAGCCCCAGCTTTAAGGGCTGAAATGACAAAAGCCCTTCAACCCGTAAGTCCTTCCTTCAACCTGTGTGTCCACAAGAAACAAAATAAGTCTTGGCATGTTGACACAAATTTGGGCAACATTCCACAGCCAGTCCCTCACTCCTCCAGGCAACGAGACCACACAGCAAAAGGTGGCCCCCTTGCCTTCAAGTCGTGGCAGCTGCTTGCTTAGAAATTTCCCCTGGGGCAGCTCACCACCACAGACATCCTCACCGCGTCCTCTCCGTATTGGAAGAGAAGGGAGATCATTGACTTACGTCAGGAAGCATGGGGGAAGTATAAAGCTACAAATAACATCAGCTTTCAACCCAGCTGCCCTGCTCCTGAATGAGGCTTCACAAACTCCAGAACACGTCATCGAGCTGGGAAAGTCTAGCTGGCCGGACCTGACTGACCAGAGTTAGCTGAACCGGAGTTGGAACTCTTCACCAATGGGCATAACTTCATGCACCAAGGTAAGCTTCATGCTGGGTACGCTGTGGTGACTTTACAAAGAACTCTAGAGGCAAAACCTCACCCCCAGGGAGTTCAGCACAGAAGGCGGAGATCGTGGCTTCACCAGAGCCCTTCTGGCTGAAGGAAAACAGGTAAACACATGGGTGGGCGAAAGTAGGTTTACAGTTGTATGGAGAAAGGCATGCAGGTTATGACTATAATAATAATACAGGGATAAACTCTGTTCCTCATACTCTGTACACCGTACGGCGTACACTGTAAGCCTACTTTTGCCCACCCCTGTACACAGAGGCAGATTCCTGGTAAGCCCATGGAGCCATTCCGCTGCTGTGAGCTGCAGGTCACTAACCCTCCCAAGTGGCCATCGTACATGGCCCTGGCCATTGGGGTGGGGGGGTGAAACCCGTGCTGTCAAAGGAAACCCACTAGCTGCCCGGGCCACGGAGAAGCAGCAAGAGAAGGCGGCTATCTAGCCATGGTAGGGTCTCTCCTCCTCAAACTGACTTATCTCAGTGCCAACTGGTGTAATTAAAGCCTGAGAAAGAGCCAGGGAATGGGGATTTACTTTTGATCAGGCCAGACATGTAATGCACAAGGAACCTTCCTGATTCCAGAGACAAGGCTGAGTGCTGTGATCCGCTACCTGCGTGACAGCACCCATCAGGTGGCGCCCCCTTGTGGTGGACCCGAAGGTACGATGTGTATACTGGGGCCTGATTTCCAAAAGGCTGTCCCACAACTTCCTCAGGGTTGTGTGACCTGGGCTCACCTGCTGCTAAGGCTCTGCAGATGGGGATGCAGCGCAAAGGGAATGCGCCCACTGGGGACCGGCAGAGAGACTTTACTCAGGTGGCTCGAGCCTCTGCACATTTCAGGTACTTGCTAGTGTTTGCAGACACCTTTTCGGGATGGGTAGAAGGCTGCCCCACCTGCACTGAACAGGCCTCTGAAGTAGTGAAAGCCCTCCTCCAAGAAATCCTGCCTCCATTTGGATGGCCAAAGACCCTTCAAAGTGACAAGGGGCCCGTGGTCGTTCCTAGTGTCCCTCAGCAGGTGTCTAAAACATCGCACACCAACCGGAAGTGACATTCTTCCTGGAGACCACAGTCAACAGGGGAAACTGAGAAAAATGAATCCCACTCTGAGAAAGCAGCATGGCAGAATACGTCAGGAAACTCATTTGTCTTGGGATAGAGCATGGCAGTTGCTCCGTGCGGATGAGGGGCGCTCCCCACGCGGGCTCAGAGGAAGCCCCCGCGAGGTCCTGTGTGGTCGGCCGTACTGGGCCTCTGCCCCAGCCGGTGACTCACCGGCGCTTCGTGAGATCTAGCCACAGGTAGCTACTCCTATGTTAAGGCCTCAGGCCCCCCACGAACGTGTGTCCATGAGTTTGCCTCCAGCAGGTCTGCTGTCTTGCCGATGTGACCCTGCTCCCCTGAGCCCGAGAGATCGAGTCCTCCTGACGACCCGGAGAGAGCAGGGGCCTGAACAGCCCCTGGCTGCCAGGCGGTCCAGGCCGTCGAGGTTCTGCTGAGCACCCGCTCGTCTGTCAAGCTAGCTGGAGTGAAGCTGTGGACACCTCCCTGCCCCCAGAGCAAAAGCAGCAGTGCCGGAAGTCACCCCATCTCAGGAAGAAGGAAAACCGTGGGCTCGAGGAGCCCTTGAAGGCCTAAAGCGACCGTTTCATAAAAGAGATAAGTAAAATGAGGATCTGCTATGCCTGGTGTGTCCTGTCCCTCTTCTGGGGACTCCCCCTCGCGTGGGAGGGCAACTCCTTGATTAGAATCTCTCAGTCCATAGCCTCCTCCGCTAACTTGTCCCACTGCTGGGTCTGCCACCCCGAGCCTTCCTCCGAGCTGGGTCATTCTGATCCTCTCGTCATGCCCGTTTTAAACTTCTCTCAGATACCGACTTTCCAAGTCACGTATGACATGACATTTCCCAAGGTTGTTTACCGAGTGAGGCTTGTTAATCATGAACTTCCTGTTCCTTGTTTCTTCCTCACCCCACCTGAGAGATTGGTGGCCAGGGTTTCAGGTGGGAACTGTACGAAGCCTGAATCCTGGGGGCGCGCTAACCTGCCCACAGCGGATGGAAGAGCCTCTGCCGCGTGTCAGTATCAGACCCATTTCACTGAGCCGGTTTCTCTCCCTCTGATTCGACAACGATGTGCAAACCTGTCCTCTGCCTATGCTCCCACCAGACTGTGCAGAGCCTGGAGGGACCGAGATGCCACCCGTCTGAAGGACACCCCCACCCCCTTACAGAGTTGCCGTATGACTCCATCAGGGACCCTGCCTCGCACGGACCCCTGGTTAGAGGACATCTTGAGCAACCTTCCCCAGGGGGATAACCTTAATTTCCAGAATATGACTGGGGTCTTATGTGCACCCACAGGTTACATTTTCGTCTGTGGATCCAACGATGAGGCGTGGGGCTACAGATGTCTTGACAGTTGGCGTGTAGGTGGAACCTGCCTATTAGGTTACTTGGTAACCCCATTCTCTGTCCATAACGTTTCAGAAACTGCCCTGACACTCTTCACCAGGACTGCTCGTGGTGGCCCTGCTGGAGACGGTTATTTCTTTGGCGACACCTTCCTCCCCTGGCGGGGTGCGGCAGCTCGTCCACATGTGCTTAGGAACCTATCAAAAACCTTAGCTGTCATTGCAAATGAAACAGCTGCCTCCCTCCCTGGGCTGCACCCATCCTCGGATGCTCTTGCGAAAGTCGTGCTTGACAACCGCACAGCTTTAGATTACGTGCTTGCTGAACAAGGTGGAGTCTGTATTGTTGCTGATACTGCTTGCTGCGTGTATATCAATTTCTCCTCTGAGGTAGAGACTCACATCGCTACAATCAGACAGCAAGCTCCTTGGCTCCAACCAACCTTCGAACGTCAGAGCAGAATGAGTTTAGGGGGAATGAAAAACCGGTTCAAAGACCTTTTTGAACGGAAGCTAAATAGGGTACGTTCGATCCTAGGTGGCATCCTCAAGTTAGGTCTCGCTATCCTTGTAGTTATATTATTTATAATACTTCTGTACTGTATAATTAAGTGCTGTGCTAACAAGGCTAAGCCTACTAAGGCGGACAGGGAAATACCTATGATCACTCTAAAGCCCTCATGTTTGGGAGGGGCACTAAAGAGTATTCCATAGATCAGGTCAAATGGTTCCATTCCACGATCTCACCTCGCCGACCCTGATCAGCAGGAAGTAGCCAGATGAGAGACAACGTCCTTTTGTCCCTAATCGCACAGGACTGTGGAATGGACCAGTTGACAGTGGGGAATTGTAATAAAATAAATAGAATTGGTCTTTGCGACCCCATCTCGTTCAAGCCTGACCTGTCAGTGAGCAGCTTCTGCCTAGCCCTGCGTGGAGATATGCTAATCATTAAAGGAGCCTAACCTGTAGCCTAGGAATTACTGAAACAATCTCCCTGCTTGAGACTACATCCCCAAGGAGGAAAGGAAGGTGCGTGCAAAAATAATGATTGTTTATTAAGAGATTTATAGGCACCTCAGGACTGGGACCACAGCAGCTGGAGCTTGTTAGCCAAAAGGAAAGATGTGTCACTGCCCCCCTTGGGCCCTTGCTGACGTCCAGATGTCTGCACTCGTCACTCACCTCCGGACCTCAGACCCCGTTGTTTTCCTCCGATGCACAAGAAGCCTGAATTCTGTGCTTTCTCGCGGTGGTTCTGCAGGGCTGTAGTCTGTCGTCTTCTCGGCTTGCTGGCTTTCCAAATAAAGTTGCTTTCCTTGCCCCAACTTCTTGTCTCTTGACTTACTGGCTGTCACGCGGCAAGGGGAATGAGCTTTCACTCAGTTACAGATGGAGATTGAAATAAATAGAATCTGTTCATGGCTCTGAAACAGGACGTTGGAAATCTAGAAATTGCAGCTGCAAATTATTTAAATTCAATATTGTAACAGTACAAAGAGGAAAGTGATTTTTGTAACGTAAACCAATTAGAAAGCTCCAGAGCAGTAAGCACTCAAATAAAATGCAGAAACTTACAGGGGCAATGAAAGCTCACCAGCCTTGCAAGATTTATAATATTTCATAAAGTGTCACTATAGAAGATCGTTTTGTTGTACTTTAGGAGAATATCGATAGATCAATGTATACAAGAGAAGTTAAATTATAAAACAAACCAGCACAGATGTGAGCATTCAGTAGTATATGATGATGGTGGGGAACCTGGGTAGTTATCTGGGGAAAAAGAAAGCCGGAGTTCTCCCTTAGCCATTTCTCTGAATGTACACCATGCACATACCCCATCTCCGGGTAGATCACGATTTTTTTTATTCTACATATAAGTGAGACCATGCATTTGTCTTTTACCACCTGGCTTATTTCACTTAGCATAATGCTCTCCAGATCCATTCATGCTGCTGTAAAAGTAAGTGTTCCTTCTTTTTTACTGCTGCATAGTATTCCATCATGCAAACGTACCACAACTTTTTTATCCACTCATCTACTGATGGGCAATTAGGCCATTTCCAGATCTTGGCTATTGTGAATAATGCTACTATGAACATAGGGGTGTATTTTTTATTGGTGTTTTGGGATTCTTCATATATATTACCAAAAGTGGGATTGCTGGGTCATAAGGCAGTTCCAGTTTTAATTTTCTGAGGACATTCAGTACTGTTTTCTGCAGCGGCTGCAGCAGTCTGCGTTCCCACCAGCAGTACACTAGGGTTCCCTCTTCTCCACATCCTCCCAACACTTGTTGTTTGTTGACTTATTGATGGTAATCAATAAGTAAATCAGATCACAAATTTAAAAGTTAAGAAAACAAAACAGAACTGTTCCTTGGAAAATATGGGCTTTTTAAAAATAATACTGGTGTGGGTAGGCTCAAGACATAAAATGCATACTCCATAAAGGAAAAAAAAGATACATTTAACCACATGAAAATGTAAATGTTCTCAATGAAAAAAATAGTCAGAATGAAAGTGCCAAACTGAGGAAGATACTCACAACCTCCAAGGCAAAGGCTAGTTTGCTTATGGAGGCGTTTGCTCCTTGCAGTTCACGTCTTCCCCACATTTCAGTGTTTCTAGAATGCGGCTGTGGGGAAGCTTCTTACCGTGGCCTCAGGTCGGAGGCAAGACAGCTGGGGGAGGGGAGTGGGCTGTCAGACTCGTTTAGCAGCATTCCCACAGCCGGAGGCGGCAAGAGCAGGCTGGTCTGCTTCACGGCAACGTCAGCCTACGAACCCAGCTCTGACGGCTCTCAGTTCCTCGCAGAACTGTTCTCTAAAAATGCTTCAGCGTCAGTCCTCTCAATTGTACTGAAGACGCTGTTAGAGCAAAACCATGGACGTGGAGGGCTGGCCCCGTGTTGCAGGGTGATTCTGAGGAGTCAGATGTCGAGTGGGAGGCATTTGCTTTGTTTCCCATCTCTGGGCACAACAGTGATAGGTCGCAACACTATCTGCCTACTTAAGTGCAAGAAGGGTCATCTTAATGTGTTCAAATGAAAGGTTATAGGTGATAAGACAGCGTTGCTTCTTAATTTAACAGGCAGAGATGTTATTTTCTTTTTATAATTAATGATGTCTTTGGCGATGAAATATAGAAAATAATTGGCTGTGACAAATCAATAAAATAAAACAATCCACACTCAAAGACATACAAATGGCACTTAAAAATGTGAATAGATGTTAATGTTTATAATTTTAAAAATAAAATTAAAGCTGAAATGCCATCTCACCTATCAGACTCACCGAAGATCGAATACGGGGGAGAGAGGGTGTGTGTAAACAGACAGCCTCATGAAGTTTCGGTGACGGATTCAGCCCTTTTCAAGGGACCAGTGAACGTCCTCACAGGACAATTTGATGAAGTTCATCGAAATGAGGAACACAGATTTTGACCAGCAGTTTAATATTTGCAAAGGCATCCTGTAGATACGTACAGAGATACAGAGGTACAGAGACAACTTCAGAAAGAGATCCCTGCATTCCTTTTCATTGTAAAGAACAAAAGCTATTTAGTAATCAAAAAACAAACACACACACACAAACAACAACAACAAAAACGATTTGTTTTCATGACTGACTGAATAAATGATGGCACAATCAATGTAATATTATTTAGTCCCTTCCAGTGAGGCTGATGTTTACGTGCTAACAAAGAAATATCTCCAAAGTAGATTTTTTGGCCGAAAGAGACTGGGCTCAGGACAGCACCTCTGGGCATACAGCGTGTGCCTTCATTTGTGAAGGAAACTAACAAATGAAATATACATGCACACAGGCACACATTTTAGAGCATCATACCAGTAACAGTTACTTCTGTTTTTTAATTTTTTTTCCAGTTACAGTTTACATTCAAGCCACTTATTTTGCAGTGGAAAGGAAGGATTGGACAAGAGGCAATGTGATGCTTTGCACTTTGAGGTGAGTTGCCTCGGGCAGCTTTTGGTCACTCACACCTGTGTGGCCGAGCCGACTTCTGTGTGTCCGGAACCTGTTTAACGTCTTTTGTCTTCTCGGTGTGGACATCACTGAGAGACAGGCCTGCCCTTCGTCCCCGGTGTCTGTTTAGCCCCAGGTGGCCTCTTCTAGCTGTGCAGGTCCTTCGGGGATCTTTCTGTGGAGAGATGAAGGTCTGGACTTTTTTTTTCCCCCCCTCTGGTTTGGTTTGGTTTTGTCTCCCTCTCTGCATGAGCTGTTGTTTTTGTAATCCTTTGGAAACCTGTCGAGGGGCCCTGTCCACTAAGATGGATGTCTCCACTCTTCGTCCTGCCCGGGCCCCCAACGTGTTGCTGCTGGGGACGGCCTAGAAGGCCACGTCGTCACTGCGGCTGGAATGTGTCCTTTCTCTCTGGTGGCTGTTGGGACAAGCACAGTTATTTTTGCTTGTGTCCGGGTTGGATGATTTGTGAGTGAACTATTTAATTTTTGGAACACTTGACATTTTTGACCTCTCATCCATCAACCCTTTGGAATTACTTTGTTCAGTAGATTGAAATACTGCTTCATTCCACAGCAGTCCTCTCGTCGTAGGAAATACTGCCCCGGGTTTACCCATGAGAGTCTTGACGGGTGAGCAGACGGCTCTGGGAGGCGGGCTCACCAGCGCACTGCCAAGAGCGGCTTGGAGAGCTGTGCCCCTGGTTACGTGCTTTGGTTGCATTAAATCCTTACAAAATAAATGTTCTTTTTCTTAAACATTTCACTTTCATCATGACAATAAACTAACCCTCCCAAAAAAATCTTAGAATTATCTTACGTTCCTTAGAAAGAAACACAGTTGGGTTAAAATAAACCCACATAAATAAATTTGGCTATTGTCACAACGATGTCCTTAATGTAGGTGGCTTTCTGGGACAATAGTTGTCCTGCTCTCATTTCAGTTATTAGCGCTTCAACATTTCCATTTACAGTGGAGTCGAAACACTTTGTTTCATCACTCCAGAGTGGATTACTCCTTCCTTCACTGCGCCGAATGTGAGACAGTTGAAGGTTGGCAACTTTTGTAACCTCCTCACAGTGAAACTGGTAAATGAATCAGAGATCATCGATACTTAAGGACAGTCGGAAATCTTGGTTATCCAGTACATCATTAATGAGACAGGCCTTTTGTGTCTACATGTGTTCTATTTAACTAGAAACTGTCTATGATTTATCTGGACACATATTTATTGTTTTTTCTTCATAACATGGTCAGGCTTGTGTCTCTGGCCTTGAGGCTTAGCGCAGAAAGAGGATATGACACATTGTAAAAGCTCATTCTGAGGAGATGCTGGGGTGAAAACAGGTATTCTCTTTATTTTTTATCTTTTTAAATACTTTATTTATTTTTTAGAGAGAGGGGAAGGGAGGGAGAAAGAGAGGGAAAGAAACATCAACGTGTGGTTGCCTCTTGCGTGTCCCTCACTGGGGAGCTGGCCTGCAACCCAGGCGTGTGCCCTGACTGGGAATCAAACCGGTGACCCTTTGGTTTGCAGGTCAGCACTAAATCCGCTGAGCCACACCAGCTGGGGCAGGTATTCTCTTTAAAATGAGCTGGAGATCTGCCTGACTTACCTGCTGGGCGTTTTCTGAGATGTGGTCTCTTGTATCCAGAAACAGATGCCAAATGAGTCATCTTGTCCCAAGCAAAACTCTTGGGACAACATTCCAGAAACAAACTTCAGAGTTTATTATGCCTAAGAGTTTTCTAAAACAGCAAATGGCCATGATATCTGGCCATGCAGACAAGATTTTTTCTTCCTGGTATATAATCTGTAATTGTCCCTTAAATGAGACATATTACGGTGTTGACGTTGTGTTCGCTTCTCCCTTTTGTCCTTCTTAATGTCGGAAAACCTCTTCTGTGTTAGGACACATAAGACAAACCACATCCCTGAAGTTGGAGCCAGTAGAACACCAGCACTTATTCTTGTCCCCAATCCTACTTTTTTGGAGGATATACTCTAATTGCCCTAAGAATCTTAAGAACATACACTTGTTCATTCACCGTATATCTGTTTGTCCCTGCTGCATGCCGGGTACTATTCTATGCACTGAGAACACAGTAATAAATGAGACGAAGATATTGCTTTTAGGAAGCTTATGTTCTAGAATTCGAATCTTTCATAGGAGCTAAGACCCTTTCCTGGTTGAGGTTTCTTAGATTACCCTTTATTATCTAAAAATAACTTCTCAAAAAGGCATTCTTGCCTATTTTCTTCCATATTTTATTCTATGATCTGTTAAGGTTTACTTTTAGAAAGAAGTCCAAACAAGTTTGATTTATTCTGTTCTTAAGAAGTGATGAATTGTTGGTTCATGACCTCTGTAGAAAGGAGTCCTGACCTGCAGCTCTTACTAAGATGCAGACTGTGATTCCCTGTGTAGGGGGTGGGGCCCGGGATTATCCCGTATTTCCAGCAGCTTCCAGGCAATGCTGAGGCTGCTGGTGCACAGGCCCCCTGAGTGGCGTGGCTCCACACACCACCAGTGTGGACTAAAGGTACCTCAGTTCCTCCCACGACTCCATGATACAATTCTCTAAACTTTATTGTCAACTGTATTCTTCACAGTAAAAATGGTCAAACTTGACTCTCCCAGGCAGGCAGTGGTTATCTATAATATGCCCACCGACACAGCAGAAGCTACACAAATCTTTATGGTAAAGACTATGGTCATTCAGCCCTGGCTGGTGTGGCTCCGTTGGCGAAGCCTTGTCCCACAAACCAAAGTGTCATGAGTTCGATTCCCAGTCAGAGCACATGCCTAAGTGGGTTTGGTTCCCTTGTCAGCGGGGCCAGGGGGAGGGGGTAAAGGGCAGCAGATTGAGGTTTGTCTCTCACACATTGATGTTTCTCTCTCCCTCTTTCTCTTTCCCTCCCCCTCTCTAAAAAAGATCATGGTCACTCAGAGTGTCATTCAACACTTGAATGGTGTAACAACTAGGAGATTATATAACACCGTGTTTAAGAGTTTGGGATTTAGAATCAGAAAATCCCTATTAACCATGCAGCATTCAGGAAGTTACTTAATCTCTCTAAACCTATTTCTGAATCTGTAGAATGGAGATGACCAATATTTCTTGCCACGTAGGGTTATTATGAAGATTAAATGAGACAATGCATATAAAAAGCTCACATAATTATGGCATTTACTGCAGGCCCCATAAAGGCTAGCTTTTCCGATACTGAAGTGTGGGAAGTGTCCAGAGGATAAGAAAGAAAGAAGGCTTTCACTCCGTCCTTGGAGGAGATGCAGTTTGATGTACGAATTAACTAATCCACTGCAGGAAGATCGGTGAAGAAGAGAAAAAGTGCAATTGGAGCCAGAATAGGAAGTGACTGGTTTGACCTTTGGCACATGACCGCTGACCCTTACAAAAAACTGCACTAGGCATCCGTCCATCAGCAGCTAGTTAATTTATTTAATCCTCACAATAATAATCTCCACTTAACAGACACGAGGCAGCGGCCGTGTTTGAGAAAGGTTTGTCTGGCCCTCACTAGGAAGTAGTGGATGGAGGTGTCAGATTCCCTCCGACTCCGGCATCTGCCTGTCGACCACCACACTGCTCTGCTCAGAAAAGGCGTAAAGCTGAAGGTGACCTCTGTGCTGGTGTCGGCCAGACGGTCCCCAGACGGACCATCCCCGGATGAGCGTGGGGAAAGGGGAAGACTGAGAGATGGCGCTCAGAGGTACTGAGAAGGGCTCGGGCAAAGGGAGCAAGGAGGGAAAAGTGAGGGTGTTTGGATTTACTGGGGCACATGTTACTAGGAGAACTGAAGTGATGGGCCAGTTAATTTGTGTTCTCTGGGATTTTACTAATGTGCCATTAATCTCCAGGGAATCGAGACTGTATGAGGACTTTTCGGGTTCCCAGGGATGCTGTTCTTTAGGAAACACCACCTCCGTGGGAAAGACCACGAAGCCCAGCGATTGACACGGTCCCCAGGGACCTGCCCGACCTGCTCTTCTCTGTGCTGGGTTTGGGCGAAATGTTCCTTCTCGGTCCCTACGGATAGTTTATTCACCCATTATACTTTCATCTTCTAATGCTGCTGTAAGAGGGATAAATAGTATCTGCCAAACTTTAGCAGCTGTTTCCTGTGCTTCGCCATGGGGAGCGTTTTGTTCATTCAGCAGTTCGAGGCTGGACTGTACAGTGTGAGGAAAAAGGGCCACGCACTCAGCCTGACACGCTCAGGGGGCCTGCGTGCTCACGGTGGCCTTCAGACTCAGAGACCAAAGCAACCTCGTAGGATGGTCTGAAACAGAACCTTTCTGATGAAAATCGCGTCATGGTGGGTAGTCATGTCCTAGGTTGGCATCTTCCTCGACAAAAGTCAGTATTTACCTTGACTGAGCCTGTCTGTTGTCTGTCTGCATCTACAGCGACAGACAAACCTTTGGAATGCCGGCATGATCCCCGTTCCCCAGACCCCTCAGGGCACAGCCTCCCACCAGAGCAGGAGACCACAGAACCCCCGTTGTTTTCTTGTTCCCCGAAAGCACCGTCTCTGAGTGTGTGCATGCTAAGTGTCCGGCACCCGCCCATGTAAGAGAAGCGTGCATCCATCTGTTTGGCTTTGTATGCGATCTCAGAGATTCCCCTCTTTGCTTTCTCCCTGACCTATTACCAATGAATTTCTCATGGTTTGGGCATTTCTCATGTAGCCAACAGGCTTCGTCTCGTCTGTCGCTTCTTTACCTTGGAACTTCAGAGACTCTGTACATGGAGTGCAGCTGGCCAGCTGCTTCCGCATCTCCCCACTCTAGAAGACTCCCTCTTCCTCTCTCTCTCTCTCTCTTTTACTCACTCAGTGGGCACAGACACGATGCAAGAGACTTCATTACTTCGAGCTCTGTCACTCTCTGAACAATACCGGAACACCCTTTTATATTCTCTGGGCTTATTGCCACGCAGCAATAACTATACCAAGATACTTGAAGGTAACATATGAGAAGTACTTAATGTTTCTCAGGAGGACATTTTTTTTTTTGTAGTTTTAGGTATTATTTTATTTCCAAAACTCATGATTTTTTTCCTTTAGAGATGTTATATCATAAGAAAACCAGCAGATAAATACCCTAGGTTACTCTAGTTTTAGATAGCAAAGTCAGGCCCCTGAGAATTTGTCACTGAAACAATTTTTCTTAAAAGGTTCTCTTGAACCTGAAGAAGGGTTTTGTCTCACCTCGGCTGTTTGTGCGATTGTGTCTATTGAGCTATGCAAAGGTAAGGAAGCGGTGCACCTTGGAACTTGGTTAAGCAGAACAAATGGGTTGAATTTTGCCCACCCCTCCCCCCCATTCTCCATTTTGGCCATTTGTCACTTTAGAAGAAAATGACAAGTGTTAAGAGATAGAATCTAAAGTATCAACTGTACTTTTATGTAGCGTTGTGATGGGCCGAATAAATGACCCAGATGTGTCTATATCCTCACCTCCAGCTCTGGCTGTACTTTATGTGGTGAAAGAGGCTTTACAGACGTCAGTTAGGGCCCTGGAGATGAGATGGTCCCGGGTCGTGCCGGTGTTTGCAGCAGATTCACAAGGGTCTTTATAAGAGGGAGAAGGGGGGTTAGAGCAAGAAGGCTCGATGACTGAGGCTGAGGTCGGGGTGACGTGGGACCACACCCTCCTCTTCCCGGTAATACGTCATCAGCCCAGGACAGGTGGGCCCGGCTCTTTCTTTCGCTGGCTCTTTCCAATCCCTGGTCCCTTCATAATGATTCTCTTTCTTTTATTATTTTTGGTCCAGGCCTGTTTAAATCTTCTTGTTATGCTTATATCTCCTAGGTAACAATGGTTTCATGTAAAAATGGTGACACCCCAAGGATTCCAGCTCATATCTCATCATCCAGGGGATCTAGAGCTCGGGCCCTAGAACAGGCAGAGAGAGCGTTTCCAGCCCAAGCTAGGCAGGGTCTGCGCCTCATCTCGGCCTGAAGCAACCCTCCTCTTCCCATGTGATTACAGGGCTCTCTCGGGATCCACGAGGCAGCAAAGTTAGCACGGAGAGCAATCGCCTCCAGCTGTAGCCCTCCCTGTCTTTGTCTCGGCTGGAACATCACTGACATGCCCTTCACAGACCACCTGTTCCCTGGACTGCCCCATATCCCTGGTTTCCTGTGATTGGGAAGACACCCCTCCCCCGCCCCCCAAATCGCTATCTGGAGAGGAAAGACAAGGACAGGCCATGTCGGCATTGCCCCAGCAGTGTCAGATGCAGAAGACCACCCTACTCCTGCCCCTTGCCGACCTTTCATAAGAACCTTCCCCCTAGAGCCCCTTGGCACATCTTTTTTTTTAAAAAATATATTTTATTGATTATGCTATTACAGTTGTCCCATACCTCCCCATCATTCCCCTCCACTCTGCACACCCCCTCCCATCTACATTCTCCCCTTTAGTTCATGTTCATATGTCGTAAGTTCTTTAGCTTCTACATTTCCCACGCTATTCTTGTCCTCCCCCTGTCTATTTTCTACCCACCATCTATGCTACTTATTCTCTGTACCTTTTCCCCCTCTCTCCTCCTCCCACTCCCCTGTTGCTAACCCTCCATGTGATCTCCATTTCTGTAGTTCTCTTCCTGTTCTAGTTGTTTGCTTAGTTTGCTTTTCTTTTATGTGTGGTTGTTAATATCTGTGAGTTTGCTGTCTTTTTACTGTCATATTTTTTTATCTTCTTTTTCTTAGATAAGTCCCTTTAACATTTCATATTGTTAGGGTTGGTGATGATGAGCTCCTTTAACTTGACCTTATCTGAGAAGCACTTTATCTTTCCTTCCATTCTAAATGAAAGCTTCACTGGATAGAGCAATCTTGCATGTAGGTCCTTGACTTTCATGACTTGGAGTACTTCTTTCCAGCCCTTCTTGCCTGTAAGGTCTCTTTTGAGAAATCAACTGACAGTCTGTTGGGAACTCTTTTGTAGGTGACTGTCCCCTTATCCCTTGCTGCTTCTAGGATTCTCTCCTTCATTTTAATCTTGTGTAATGTAATTACGATGTGCCTTGGTGTGTTCCTCTTGGGTCCAACTTCTTTGGGACTCTCTGAGCTTCCTGGACTTCCTGGTAGTCTATTTCCTTTGCCAGATTGGGGAAGTTCTCCTTTATTATTTGTTCCAATAAGTTTTCCACTTGTTGCTCTTCTTCCCCTTTTGGTACCCTTATAATTCAGATGTTGGGATGTTTAATGATGTCCCAGAAGTTCCTAAGCCTCTCCTCATTTTTTGAATTCTTGTTTCTTCCTTGTTTTCTGTTGGGTTGTTTGTTTCTTCCTTCTGGTCCACTCCATTGATTTGAGTCCCAGTTTTCCTCCCATCTCTATTGGTTCTCCATGCATCTTCCTTCAGTTCACGTATTGTAGCCTGCATTTTTTTCATCTAATTTGTGAGCCAAATCAACCAGTTCTGTGAGCATCCTGATCACCAGGGCTTTGAACTGTGCATCTGATAGGTTGGCTATCTCTTGGTCACTTAGGTGAATTGGTTCTGGGGCTTTGATTTGCTCTCCTGTTTGAGCCATGTTTGGTTTTTTTTGTGTGTGTGTGTTTGTGTTTTTTTTTTTTTTTTTGGTCTGGTCACAGCTGTTACATAGTTAGGTGTTTCCCAGGGCGGGGAAGCCCAGTGGCTGGGTAGTGATACTGTATGTGGGGGCGGGGTCCGAGAAAGAACAATGGCGCTTGCTCTGCCCTCTTTCTTAGATTCCAGTCCCTTCCTCTGCTTCCCCTTCGCCTGGATTATCTGCGAGCACGAATGTGGGACCACCTGGTCAGCCAGTCGCCTTGTGCAGCCTCACTGATTCTGCACAGCTGCCACCCCGTGCCCAGGGTCCGCTAGCCACTGCCTGCACACCTGGGATCTGCCAGCCACTGCTGCCTGCGTGCCCAGGTCTGCACCTCCACTTTTTCCTGCCATGACTCTGCCCCTCTTACCAGTCTGGATAAATAGTTGTTGGACTTCAGTGCAGTTCAATTTTCTATCAGTTTAGGTTGTTTTCTTGTTTCTAAATTTTTGTTGTCCTTAATTTTGGTTGTGCGAGGAGGCACAGTGTGTCTACCTATGCCTCCATCTTGGCCAGAAGTCCCCTCGGCACATCTTGTTCTATGAGGTCATCCTTTCTCACTTCTCAAGCATGTGCTGTTGCTTTGATACGTGCACTGTGCTTCCTTAAATCTTCCTGTCACATGCTCGAATTCCTTCTTGTTCCCTGACAAGAACCTGGATCAGGATGGGGCCTCCAGGTGCCACCTGGCATTGAACCAATGGCATCTGGCAGCTTCTACAAGCTACAAAAGTCAAGGAGTAAGACAAGGGGTGAAGCGAGGCAAAGATGTGGGTTCAGCTGAAGTCTTGCCATGGCTAGTACCACAGGGAGCTCTGATGTACAGATGACACCATGGGCTTTTCTCTCTGAGGTGGGAGGCCAGCTTATGCGTCCCTTGGTCAGGCAGATGCTGGCTGGGAGCCATGCCCACGGGAGTGCTCCTGGGGCCTGGGTCCAGCTGCAGCAGAAGGTGCACCTGTGACTGTTGGCTGTCACATGTACAGCAGCTGGAGGATGGGGGCATCCCCTCCACATGTCCAGGTGCATCACCAAGGCATCTACTAATTATTCTACATTTAAGAATAATTTCTCAGGTAATGTCCTTAACAAATAAAGACAATAACATGAACAACAAAATTTCCATCTTCCAAGCAGTGTTACTAACAAGTATTTGAAGAAGGTGCCTGTCTTTTTTTTTCCCCCCTTTTTAAACCATCAGCCATCAAGGTCCTCTCTGCTTTGCAGAGTTTCCTTTGCTTTCTTCCTGTTTCTTTAAGATCCCTCTCCTCCCCACTCGTGTTCTCTACTTGTGGTACTCTGTTTTCACTGGAAGGATATTCCCCTAATCTTAAAGGTGTTTTCTTAGTAACTTTGGTCGAATTGTAAAGCACAAAGGTGGCAGCTTCTTTATTTGGTTTTCCCGAATGTGAGGCAGAGCCTGGGTCTCGGTGGAAACCCACTGACCTGAACGTGGTCCTATTGATTTTTCTCACATGTCTCTCTGTGACGTTCAAAACGGCTACTTGCTTTTAATCATAGAATTTGTAGTTAAGCTTCTTTGCTGACACTAAAAATATAGAATCAATCTAATAACAGCAAATATGTTGTATCTTTCGTGTGAACATATACATATACATATACATATACATATACATATACATATACATATACATATACATGGCAAATGCGATGTTTTGCTGGGGATGGTAGAATTGCCGAAGGGTGAGCTTCTCTAAACACTCCAAGTTCATTTAAGCCTTTCATCTCCCAGTCCCGCCAACATATGGAGTTGACCCATCTTTGAATCTGCAGGGTATGTTCTCTTCCCCATTCAGTTGGCCGTTAGGAACGTCCAACCCCAGAGATTATTGGTAGAAGACCAGGAGTCATTAGTACCACAGAGATAGATGCCTTGGGGGTGGGTGGAGGGATATGACTTATGTCCTCGGGACCTTACAGGCCTAATCTCAAAGGTGCGGATCTAGCGGCTGTGGCCACCTAAGATTATAAACTTTGCAGATACGACAGCTCACAACTGGTGGCTTTGGGGCACAGGCACTTGTGTTTCAGGATCAGGTTCTAGCAGATGCTATCTGAAGGCACAGCTGCGCTTCCAAGCCAAGAGGTCTGTGCAAAGGGCCCCTCGTGGCATGCCAGGGCCTCCATATTGCATTTTTTATCTGCCCTTCGGGTGCCCAGCACCACAGGAAGTTGCTGGTCCCATGGCCCCGGGAGCCTCCCCACTTCAATGCCATCACCTCCCATTCATTGTCCTGCGCCTCTCTCAAAAGTTGCAATGCAAATAGGTTGGAGGGTGTTCTCTGGGAGCACAGGCTGTCTCTGAAAGCTGGAGCGGTCTGCCAGGCTCTGTGCCTCTTTCCCAGTGATGGGTGGCATGATGTGCTCTTGACCTTGAAGAGGGTGCCTCAATACGACCAAGACCTTGAAGTTATTGAGAGTGCAACTGTCTCTGTTTTACCTGGGGTGTTGTGACTAATTATCTCCATCAGAGGTGACTGTTTTGGAGACCTCTGCCTGGAATATCCTACAACAATAGCTCTCACTCCACGGGACAAGGAGCCCATGTGAGGGTCCGGCGAGCCCTTGAGTGTGCCCGTCCTGATTAGGCATTCAGAAAATGACCACCAGGTGGAGGCTGGGTTGCTTTTCACAACCCCCCAATCAGGGACCTGGCCCACAAACCAGACATGTGCCCTGACCTGGAATTGAACCAGTGATCTATTGGTTCACAGGCCAGTGCTCAATCCACTGAACCACACCAGCCACGGCTACACTGGCTCTTAAAACGTGCTCAGGAATGGAAACTGAGCAAGCAGGGTATTACAATTCCTCCTGTTGGGAGAACGGTATCAGCCTGTAACAAGACACAGCCTCTGAGGTTTCCCATCCGTCTGGCCCTTGTGTTCACTAGCCATCATCACAAACCTCCACAGGTCAATGGTCCTTGGGTAGCACTCAGGCCTTGCTGCCGGCTCCAGCAATCACGTCCAGCTTGAATCTTATGGTTAGGTGTGGCTACATCGCCTCTTCTGCCCCAGGATCCTATCATCCTAATTGTCACTAGAGATCCCGGTTGTGTCACACCATCCCCACCGTCCATCCTGTCCGGTGGAGGACAGCCATTCCTGAGCTCGTCGGTGACGTGGTGACCTCTTCACTGGCTCATGGTGTGCTAGTGCAAGGCGTGTTCCACGAGTCCTTCTGGTGAACGAAGTCATCCGGTATGTTCTTCAGCCTTTCACAATGGATCCATGAAAGCACGCTACATCTGTAAGTATTTTCTTCTCCTTTGCCGACGATGCCAAAGCAGTTCTAGCTCCTCATCAGGCCTCCCTTTAGGGCTTGTTGCGAGTGCGCTGTTTCTAAGTCACGAGAGGAGATTCCCAAATGCTCCATCACTCAGCTGTGTGTTCCACCCTGGCTCAGCGCCCTGAGGTCCCATGCCCCGGTGTGTTTCCTGAGTTCCTGCTGGAACCCATTTGCAAGGTCCTGCAGATCCTTATGTGAATAATCTTTTTATCTTTCAGTAGGGTCAGCACTTTCTCGGTTGGGCTGAGGTTTTGTTGGTACATTAACCAGGAGGAGAGGTGGGATTGGATTTTGAGGAGGACAGGTATTTTCTTGCAAGACATGTACCTCATCTGAGCTTATCCATAAACTCTAGTGTGTGTGTGTGCATGCATGTGTGTGTGCGTGTGTGTGTGTGTGAATGTGTGTGTGGAGAAGGGGGGCTGCTGTCCCTCAGCTTGTTGTGTTTGTCAGTCTATCCATTCTCCTTAGTCAAAATTCTTGAGAGAGAATATCTGATTGGCCCAGCTCCACCTATAGAACCCTTTAGGTCAAGTGCAATCAGGAAGGCATAACCTTGACACGTACACACAACTATTGAGCAGAAAATGTCCATGAAAGCTCAGTTGTAAAGAACTGGGTGTTTTGGCTCATCTGGCACCTGCCACTGTCTGTGGCAATAAAGAGTGAGGCCACTCCACGAGGCAGGTACGCAGAGAAGCTTCTTTAATTTTAACGGTTGTGCTGAGGGCAAAGGGACAAGGGAGGGGATGTTTGATATTTCTGTTCTTTTTCCAAGATATAGGCACTTGGGGACTGCGTAGGCTCTGGAGTTTGTTCTGAGTTCTAAATCATGCCTGTTATTTCTACTCTGTGTATTAACATTAACAAAGTGAAAAGCCAGCGGAAACGACTTTGAAGTAACTTCCAACTAGGTTTTATAATGCCCCAGTGACCTTAAAACAAAGCTGATTTTAAAAATATGTTCAAAGTCGTCAGTTATAAAATAGAGGTCAATGAGTTTTGCATAGTTGCCCAAGTCTTTTTCTACTGACCCATCATTTTGGGTTCTGACCCACTTTCGGCAGTTTCTTGGTACATCTGGCACCAGGAGGTAACTTTTAAAGTGGTAAAGGGTCTGTGAACAGCAAGCTGGGTATTATAAGTTCCCGAGCAAGGCTTTGCCTCCGAAGATACGAGATGAAACAATAGGCAGGCGCTGCAGTGAAGGGGAGAAGAGCTTTCCTGGTGAGCAAACGACAGGAAAGCTTTGGTCCACGCAGACGCTGTGAGGGTGGGGTAGGAGCACCGGAAATGAACTTGACAGACGAGATGCAGCTTATTGATACTGTTCTGCTGTTTTGAAGGTGGCCAGAATAGGTGAAATGCAACAGAAATTTTAAAAAAATAAAAAGGAATTTTTTTTTACTTATTTTTAAACTGTAATTGGATGGTGGATGTTGTCTGGTTGTTTGCTCTCAAACTTCATGGTGAATGGCAGCCCCGATAGGTCCTCAGTGGTGACCTGCTAGAGCTCATTCTGGATAAAAAATAATGCATTTAACATCCAATTTCTTTGGTTTAATTTTTCATTTTCTTCTTCAGTAAATTAAAGGGCCCTTGCATTTGTGAAGTAAAGGTCCTTAGAGCAACTCTCATTGTACAGAGTACAAATTCATAGCCATTACAGAGATGACTCAATGTCTACAGAAATTCCTTGATTTCTTATACACAGTCTCCTGCAAGAATGCTTAGCTGATACCACAAGACTTTCTATATAATATATTTATATGTACTTATTTTGAAACTATATGCAACATATATTATAGATATAGACATATAGACATCTCCTAGGGGAGGAAAGTCTCGACTTTGGAGGCAGGAGAAAACCAGAATCCAAATTCTGGCTAAAGGGAAACCACATAGCTAGCTCTCTGTTTAGAAGGATTTTTCTGATTCTCTGAAGGTGAGGAAAAGTTGCCATTGGAAAGCCCTCAGTGTGTGGGACACACCTGAATAGAGTCCCTCAGAGGTGGACCAGTCTACGGCCTAAAGGGGTAGAAATGAGTGATTTTGTGTTTATTATTTAATACACCAGTGGTTTTCAAATGTTTTGGTCCCAGGACATTTTACAACTCTTAAAAATTAGTGAGGACCCTACAGAGCTTGCGTCGGAAGGTTTTAGAGGACACAGTGCACAAGCACATATTTCACTGGGTGTCAGAACGATGATGCAAAAGATAAGCAAATGAGGGCAGAAAGGGCACATAACACCTCAGCTATTATTTTAAAATAGTTTGACCTTCTGAACCTCCAGGGGTCCCAAACCACACTTTGAAAACCACTGCTCAACACATTGTTCGAAGAAAGAAGTTTGAACAAAGGGAAACTGACTTGAATGAATTTAACAATACAATTTGTTATCTTCATTGGGAAAATACGATGCTTTATTTATGGAAAAATGTTACATTAACTGTATAAGAAGTGTGTGTGTGTGTGTGTGTGTGTGTGTGTGTGTAGTTAAAGAAAAGGCAACACAGCCTGTTTGGGGAAGGCTAAGAAAGCGTGTCTTCATCATCTCATGGAGGTGGGGAGTCTTGAGCAGACCAGACTCGGGGGTTCCTGAGTAGAGGGTATCACTTCCTAGCCAAAGTGTCCTGCTGACACATTTGAGGTATTATTCTGCACTCAGGAATTCACTTTGGGGAATGCATGAACTACTGGGGTGGGGGGGGACAGAGTCCCTGGCCAGAAGTTCCTCTGAAGGGAAGGTACCAGAGCCCCTTGAAGAGGAGTGGAGATTTGCACAGGGAGGATTGAAAAGGGAAGTCCCCTCTGCCAGAGTAAAGGGCAGACCCTCAGGAGGGTGAAAGCCAGAAAAGGGGACAGTACTATACGTTTTGTTCTTGGACTCCCGAGAGTCCCACTTAGCACACAGCCTTAAAGGCATCGCCTACTCACACGCATATATAATACTTTGTAGATGTGCCTGATTCTTCAGCAAAGTGGAGGTTTCCATTTTGGAGAATGCAGTTCAAGTGCGGTGAGGGCCGTGGCACCATCTTAGCGGTTCCTTCTGTCACGGGCACTGTGTCAAGAAGGGCCAGCCCTGGCATCCCTGTGAGCGCCCCTGTTCTGAAGTGCGTGGTGATCACAGACCACCAAGCCGGTGGCAGTGGGGCTGCACAGGACTGGCGTGGGGTCACCGAAGAATGCGTGTGAGACAACGCGCTCCCTTTTCAAGTGCGGAGGGGGAGGGGAGCGGGAGGGGAAGGGGGAGGGGGAGGACCCTGACTCGAAGGAGGGAGCAGGCAGAGAGCGCGTTGCTGCTTACAGTTTCTCCTATTGGGGTTCTCTTCCAAGAGTGACTTCCTTAGACGAACCGTGGCAGCTGCAAATCCGTGCCATCTTTTGGCCTGGAATTTGACCCGCAGTCTTGAACAATGTGGAAATCTAGTACGTTGGCTTTCAAGGGTTTCTCTTCCAACAGCGTTTGAATTGATTGTCCGGTCTGTTGAATGCTTTCATTTCTTAGTTCCAGATCTATTTAAATGGCACACGAACGTGCCCAGTCTCCGGGGTAATGAGAGAAATAGCACTGCTGATTAGACTGTTTTAAAAACCTCTTCTCTGATCTGTGAACTGTTTCTCTTTATTCTTCTTTCCTAGGAACCAGTCTCTATCTCTGGTCAAGGGCGGTGTGGTGGAAATCAAGCCTTACTTTGAAAATAGTATCTCTCTCTTCCTTTTTAATATTAGGAAATCTTTCCTAATACTTAATATTAATTTATTTTATATCAATTTAATATAAGGATGTATAGCTTCTTTGATTAATTACATATTAAATGTAATAAAATCCATTATGTATTCCATATACTGATATGTCCTTTTTAATTAAAAGGGGGTGTCTCCAGGTAGCACTCACTGCCCGGAAATGCTACAGAGGCCACATTCAGCGCAGCCCTTCAGGCCCGTGTCTCTGAAATGCCATTGCAAACCCAGCTGGCCTTTGGAGCGGGTACCACAGCCCCATCTGTCTCATGCATTTTGTTGTACCTATTCATCTTTTATGCAGGGCACTCAAAAATTGCTAAAAATAAAGCATTCTTTACATGGAACTAAAGTACAATTCATTTTTTTTGATATTCCAAGGGCATAAAATCAAACAATTCTCCCGCCTAGAGCATTCTGATTTTAATTAAAAACACGGTGTCGTGTCGCTGTTAGAACTCGGTTTCACAGCCTTAGTCTGTAGGTGCTGTTTTTCCCTTCTGCTACAATGTAGCACGGGAATGATTGAAAACATTTCTTCCCCACCCTCCTTCTTTCCAGTGTTTCATATCAGGAGTTAATCATAAAACAATGGACTCTTAACATTGCAAAATACTTCAATGAGTCAAGACCATTCAAAACTTTAAATCCTTTTTGAATTGAAGTAGAGTGTAAATGAAAAGTGGCCCCGGGTACCTGGGTGGCAGTGCTGTGAAGCATGATGAAAGCATTATTGTGTGATAGTGTCATGTTCACCGGCCATCACTGAAGTTCTGTCTCAGTTCACAGAGCTCAGGGACGGCCTCCAGCGCTCTCTGCCTTTTCACCATACTGTCTGCAAAGCGTTTGCTGTGAGAGTTTAATTAAGGGAGCAGGAAACCAGTTAAAAACTGCTATACTCTCCTGCAGAAGGGGAAATATCACTATTTACAAAGTCATAGATGCAGCAAAGATGAAAAGCTGTTACTCTTCACAGAATCCTCTGAAGCAGTTTAAATAACCTCTCCTCCTACGAAGACTAAAACGGCACAGAATGTTTAAACTTCCTTCACTGTTCTTCAAGGGAGAAGTTAAGGGGAAGTAGAGAGGGAAAGAGAAATATGAGCAGAGCAAGTAGAAATCTTGTTCGTACCATGTTACTAGTCCACCCAATGATGCTCCTTCCATTGGGAATAAATCCTGCATTTGTTTGTCGTCCTGGAGTGTTAAAACACGTGGGGGTGATTTGCCCATGAAAAGTACTTTCCCATAACCTCCCATCCTGTTATACGGCGTTGTATTTCCTTTGGAGAGGGTGCACGTTGGTAATCTTTCTCCTTTCTCATATCCTTTCAACAAGCATCACAGGCACACTTACTGGTTGCTAAGCGCTAAGCTCTCTTTCCTAGGCTCTCAGATGGAAGCCGGATTGCGTTAATAGTCTCAGTTCTTCACTCTTCCCTGCAGCCACTCTCAGCCACGTGAATCCCTAGCCCCGCTCAATGGAGACGGGCCATCTACTTCCCTAGCCCTGGAATCTGGGTTTCCTTTGGGCTCGCTTCAGCCAATAACCCCAGCTGGAAACGAGCGTGTGACAGTTCCAGGCGCAGCCTGAAGGGGCGCTCACGTGTGTCCTCTGACTCAAGACCTTTGGCCATTGCTGTGAGAACTTGCCTGGTCTCCACGCCGCCAGGAGAGTGGCGCAGCGGGACCACATCGTCACATCGTCTCAGTCACCCGAGGGGCCAGCCTAGACTAGCAGACGACACCCAGCCGCATCTACGTGGGCGAGCCTGCCTTTCTGTGGATTTCTGAGGTCCTTTCACTTTGTTGCATAGGAGTCATGTCTGCATCAACTTTGAGGCATTTTATACTTACTTTGTAGCCTATTACTGGGTTAATTTTTATCAGTGTCTGACATAGCCTTTAAATAACAGTATATTTCCTAGTGGATGCAGAGCTATCTACTTATCAGATAAATCTTATTAAGTATTTTATTTACATCTTCTATATCCTTGCTTACTTTGAGTCTGTTTAATCTGTAGACTTCTTAGAGACTTGTATTTTCTTTATATGATTTATATAACATTTTCTCAGTAACACTTCTCAATTTCTTCCAGGACCAGGGGTATCCGACCTGAGGCCCGCTGGCTGCATGCATGTCCTTTTTTTTTTTTTAAAGGATTTTATTTATTTATTTATTTATACACATCCTATACAAAATTGTCATGAAAATATAGATCTATCTCTCACTTTTTAAATAAAAAGAATTAATAGAATGGCATTTATAGCAGAACTTGGTATTTATAGCTGATTGACCTTTGAGGTTAACAAAAGTTAGCGTTGATTTCCTCCTTCTCTTCTGTGCTGTAGAATCGATCAATGTGGGAACACCTCTGTGGTTCGCTCACCTCCTCCCCGCCCATCCTGGGCCTGCTCCTTTTCTCTGCTCTGTTTCACAGGAAAACTCCTTGGCCACGTTGCCATAATCATTTTCTATTCCCCTTCTCTCATCTTCTTTCTCCTTTTTGCATCCACTGTCCCCCGGTTGCTCTTTCCAAGATCACCATGGTTAATTTTCCACCTTCCTCTTTCTGACTACTCAGAGTTTACCATAAAGGATTATTTTCTTTTCTTTAAAGCACTTTTTCACTAGACTTCTGGGACACTCCACTGATTTTCTTTCTATCAGCTGCTGCTTCTCAGTCTCATTTGTTGATTCTTTTTCTTCTTCCTGAATTATGAGCATCAGAGGACCTTCAGACTTTTTGGAATTCTTTATTTACTCTTGTCTGAACACTCCCGTGGTGAGCTCATCCTGTTGCGAGCTAGAGTTCCCAAATTCTTATCTCTGTTCAAACTTTCTTTGAATCTAGTGAACATCTCTACCTAGGTGTTAACGAAGCATTTTAAACTTAGTATGTTCCAAACCAAACTCCCTGTCTAACCATCTCCTAGGCAAACAAGCTCTGCCTGCCGTTTTTTCCCAGGAAGCTCCGTGGTAACATGACCCTTCCTGTTAGAGCAAGGAACTGGGGAGACATTGTGGGCAGGACAACTAACTAGCCCGCATTTTCAATTCTCTCATTTAGTGATAGACTCTTCCCCAACCACAGTTGGACTGGCTGTATGTGTTCGCTGGCCAGAGGCTAGGATTCAAACTTCTTGTAGATACGTGTTTATGGCTAGGTTTTGCTCCATGCGATCTGAATGAAGTGAAGCAAGCCATTTGTTCTGCTGAATTCATGTCCTTTTTTTTTTTAAAGGATTTTATTTATTTAATTTAAAAAATTTTTCTTTATTTATATTTAGAGAGAGAGGAAGGGAGGGAGAAAGAAAGGAAGAGAAACATCTCAATCGGTTGCCTCTCATATGCACCCTGATCAGGGGACTGAACCCGGAACCCAGGCATGTGCCCTGACCAGGAATTGAACCTGCAACCTTTCACTTTGCAGGATGATGCCCAACCCACTGAGCCATGCTGGCCAGGGATTTGTGTTCTTAAAATTATTGTCATCTGATCTCCATATTTTCTTTCTCCCTTCCCACAAGGTGAAATTTGGCTTTAGTTCTTGTGAGCTGCTAAATAGATGAGATGCTTAGGGTGGTGGGTCTGGGGTGACCCTGTTGAACAGTGGCCCCTAACACACTCTGGATTATTTGTTTTATTTGTGCCACTCTGTGTGTGTGTGTGCGCGCGTGTGTGTGCGTGTGCGTGTTTCAAGGTGACAAAATTGTTTGGCTGATACATCGTTCTCGACTCGTCTCGTTTCAGATCCTTTCTGGCTTTGCCTGTGAAATATATCTAGAATAGTTCTTCTAAACCGGGATCAAATTTTTTCCTCCAGGGCATTTGGAAATGTTTGAAAACACTTTCGGTTGTCACAAATGAGGTGAGGGTTTGCTGCTGGCCTCTAATTAGTTCAGACAAGGGATGCTGCTGGACACCCTGCGACGCACAGAACGGTCCTCACAGAATAGACTTACGGGGCCCCAAATCTCAACAGGGCCGAGGCGGAGAAATGCTGCCCTAGAACTGGGTCACTTCTCATCACCTCCCGTACCACTTCCTGTTGCCAGCTTCTCTCCCCTGAACTGTTGCCATGGAGAGTCCCTATTTCCACTCTCGCCTCCTTAGAATCTATTCTTTGCACTGCATCCAGAGTGGTCTTATAAAATAATATCATGTCATGTGTCTATGCAAAGTCTTCCACTGGTCTCTCATCCTGTTCAGAGCAGAAGCTGAAGTGCTCAGATGAGCCTGCAGGCTCTGTGTCTCCAGCCCGGATTCTCTCCCCTGTTTTTCACCCCGTCCCAGGCACGTCGGCTTCCTCATCCTTCCTCAGACACGCCAGGCTCGTTCTTGCATCCGGATTTCACCCTTGCTCCTCTCTCCATCTGGACCACAGAAGTCCGTGTGGCTTGCTTATCTCCAATCGGGTCAATGAACACTACTGATTCTACTCCCTGCCCACTACATCTCTTGTCCGCCTTGCTTTGGCTTGCTTTGTTTCCTCTCGGAGGGGAGACTCCCCAGCACCTGGAGTTTATGTATAAAAAATTGTGCATTTATTCTTACATGGTCCAACTTCAGTCGCCTTCAGAGTCCTCTCCATTTGATGCAATGCACCTACTGAGACATTTTTCCCACTGCTCAAAACAGTTTTTGAACTCATCAATTTTGATGCCTTTTAACACTTCTGTCATTTTTTGTTTCACCTCTTCCATCCACATTGGCAAAATGTTTCCCTTTGAGGACTTTTGTCATTGGGAGAAACAAGGAAAGGTCGCTTGGGGTGAGACTGGGTGAACAGGGAGGGTGGGGCACGGGGGTCATTCTGGCTTTTGGTCAAAAACTGCTGCGCACAGTGCGGTGTGGGCAGGTGTGCTCCTAACTCACCCATCGCAAAATGGGCAAACGCAGTGAACGAGTTTTCAAAAAAACTCACTGAAGCTGGTCGTAGCCTCTCACACCAGCACCGCTGGTGCACTGACGCAGGCGGGTTCCCGGAGCACTCACCTAGTGGGGAAGCCTGTGCTACCAGGGGCCTGTCCACCAGGAGAAAATTCTGGTTTTTGCCCCCCTCCCGTGTAGCATTTACTCATCATCTACATAATTTACTCTTTGTTGTTTCTTTACTGTCCCCATCACTAAAATATAATCAGTATAATGCCAATGATCTTTGCTATTTTTCATCATTGATATATTCCCAGAGTCTAGAATGATACCAGGTACATAGTAGGCACTCGATAAATAAATATTTATTGAATGAATGAATGAATAAAATTATCTTGGCTCTTAGTATCATACATTAGATAATGTGGCATTTATTCAAGAATGTTTACCCGATCTACTCTTGTCTTTAGATGTAGGTTATTTGCATTTTCTTGCCTAGATTTTACTCTGACAAAAGTTTCGATTTTAGTTCAATAATAGCTTTTTCAGAGATGTTTCACGTGTTAAGTGTTTTAGGATAGACTTTCCTTCTAATTTTCTTACGGGCTCAGATTGGCTTTATGACGTGGCTGGCTCCTCAGGCCCCTGAGGCAATTAGGTCTGAGGTTTTCCTTGCACAATGTGCCATATGCCCCCTTCCCTCGGGGACTACCCGGGTCTGGCTGCCGTGTTTCTGCGCTTCGACACCGGGGCCATCGGCAGCGTCACCAGTTTCATGCATTCACTGCTTAAGCACTTCAATAGGCAAGCGAGGTCATTTAAGATGAGCTCCTAAACGGCGAGCCGTTTATGCTTTTCCTTCTATTTGCCCTCCCATGCAGGGCCCCTGCTATGCCCCAATTTGATGTGAGAATGAAACAAGGAGGACATGGCAGGATGTATCATCTCTCGTTGTTTGAACAGCGGCACTCCGGTGCTGGACATAGTCATTTCACATGCAGACAGCTCGGAAGGCACAGCCAGGCCAGCGAGACACGACTGGTACAGCGTCTGTCTGTCCTCTCCACTCTCTGCACTGGCCCCTGAAAACCACCCACTGGAATGCCCCCCAGCAATCTGAGGTGGCCTGTGTTGTTCATCGTCTTAACAATGCTACATGGAAAAAGATTCTATCTGAGTGCTCTGAACCCCACCCAGGAAAAACGGCTTTAGAGGGAAGTGCTCTAGAGTACCCGCAGCATACCAGGCCCCACATACTATTTTCATTGAAAATAACACAAGTGTATTTTTTGTAGACATGCCTTCAAAAATTAACCAGAAAAAGACAATAAAAATAGAAATATTAGGTGCTCATTCAGTCTCAGGGCAAAATATCAATGAAATCCAATTAAATTTCTTGAAATATCAGGCGGTACTCAAACCAAATTTTATGTTTGGTGCACATGCTTCAAGCAAGATTTAATTTAGAAAGGTAAACGAGACTCTACAAGTATAATTTGAAAAGCATTTGGCTTAGATTACTGGGGGGCACGATAATGTGGTAGCTTTTATTGTGGAGCACATGCATTTGGATCTTATAAAGCCGTTTTATAGTTTTGATGTAACAAGAAAGTAAAGGCTTTTTTTTAGATGACATGATTAAAAGGACTCTGTGATCTGTTTCTCATCAGGGCATGGAGGCCGGCTTTTTGTTTCTGACATTATGAGAAATATGATACTCTTCTATTGTTTAATGAAAAGAGCCATTCTTCTCAAGTTGCTTAGGTTTGAGGTGAAACTCAAAATCCATACGGCCTTCTATGAGATTGAAATTCATATTAAGATGTATGTGTTCATAATTATAATGGATATAGAAGATCATCTTTCTTTGGTCCCTACATTTCTTGTCTGCTTTGAGGAGCAAGGTTACCTGGGAACAGGAAGGGTACAACCCTGGCTCGGCGAGGGGAGGAAATATTTCCTAGAGAGATGGTACAAGTTTTTGTTGTTGTTGTTTTGTTTTTTGATGTGATCACACTCCACAGGTTCATAAGAAGTGCCTTTATTGAGTG
This sequence comes from Glossophaga mutica, assembly GCA_039655065.1. NCBI lineage: Eukaryota > Metazoa > Chordata > Mammalia > Chiroptera > Phyllostomidae > Glossophaga > Glossophaga mutica. The sequence continues at coordinate 40,849,424 of CM077314.1, forward strand.
ATGCTTTATTTTAGGTATTTATTTCAGTACCCTCCCAGTCTTTAAGATATTTCTCTTATAATATTTTTAGTGGATAACTGTTGCAACTTATTCTCAATTTCTTAACAGTTGGATGTGCTATTAATAATGAAGCAACATGTGTTTCTCCTTCCCAAGTCTCATTGTCCACCCAAACTTAGAGTCCATCTTGTAGTTGACCACTATTAACTGAAGATTATGACAAAATCATTCTTGCTGTTTTTTTCCTTATAAAATTTCTCTAACAGGTTCTCTTCCATAGAGGTGGATTACTTCCAGTAATTAACAGAAATGACAATCTTTGCTTTACTACTGAAGTGCTCTATGACATAAGGGGAGGCCCATTATCCCATTTGTAATTTTTATTGTTGTTATTATTATTATTATTATTATTTCCCTCACCATTTATAACCCTGTAGCCTCTTCCACTTCCACCCATCCTGTCCCCCATCAGCCACTGCACTGTGGTCCCCATCCATGAGTCCTTTCTTTCTTTTTTCTTGCTCAATCCCTCCTCCTTCAGCCTTACTCTGTGAGCCTGTCCCATAGACAGTAAGGCTGACAAGGAAAATACAGTTCAGTTTGTCAGTTCAGTTTGTTCATTAGATTCCACATTGAGTGAAATCATAGGGAACTTGTCTTTCTCTGACCGGCAGGGTTCGATCAGTTGTCAACTGACACAGAAAAGGTGAGTTGCAACAACAAAGAGGTTTTCAGAAACCACTTCATCCAAAAGTGAGCAATCTGCAAACTCTAGGTAGGGCTACAGCAGTATGAATCTTGGTGCCATCTGTTGTTAAAATAATACCGATAACATTTAAAGAACATAATAATTGGCTTTTACTGTTGTTTGTTTGTATGTGATCTTTCTCTCAGGGGCATCCATTGCTTTTGTGGTTCTGTTGCAATTAGCAAACATAACGAGACGGTGCTTGTGTTTTGATTTCCCTTTGAATCACATTTACATTTGAAAAAACAACCCTTGAATAAGTATAGTGTTTAACGGTAAGTCAAAGTATAGTGTAAACAAAGCCTGTTTCATGTGGGGAGTTCACCTGAGGGAAGAACAGTAGGAGAAGGGCTTGGAAAAAGTAGAGAGATCATAAAAAACCTCATGAGAGAAACCCTGGAGAAGCTGAGGAAGACCACGAACATTCAGCTGGTGCTGCACTTCACTATCAAGTTCAACACGGCATGGGTGCCGGAGAGCGAGGGCAGGGGCCAGTGTCTACGAGCGTGGGCTTGAGACGGCCTACGAGACGTGGCCAGGCCCGGGCTTATCCATGTGTTTTCTGAGACACGGCAGTGCTAAGACAACCAGTGGAGCAATTGAAGTTGTGTCCAATAGAAGGAGACGATCTCAAGACACCAATTTTACGGACTACAAACTTCATCACGAGTGCTGGTAGGACAGTCCAAAAGACCAGATGGATGAGCTATGCATTGGTAGTTCTCTGTCATGAAGCCCAAGAATCGTATAGTTCATATACACCACTGGAGATCAGCACGGGGCAGGGGAGCAGCACAGGGCACCGGACAGAGCGCTGGGGTTCAACAAGAAAGCACAGCACACGAACCAACCGCTTTGCCATATATAAGCTTTCCAATACTCGACCGGTAGGAGGAGGGTAAAGTTTGCCCTTCGACAACAGGGAGAATCAAAAGGCAAAGTTGTGCATCTCTAACAGTAGATATTTAATTAGAAATACAATTAACTGTAAAATGCCATCTTTGTGGAACGGGGTCTCTCTTTATGGCCCCGTGGATTACTCCTTATTAACTCTGTATTCAGGGGTGACCCATTCATTGATTTTGCTTGTATCATGAATCCATCTACAAGTGACCACACCCAGCTTCTTCACGGTCAGCAAACTGATGATGAGCGTCAGAGACATGGAGTTCCTTGTTGCGATCAAGGCTGACCTAGAAGCATCTTTAGAGACCAGCCTGCCCGCTAAGGGAGAGTGTGAGCAACAGCCGCGCATGCGCCGGAGGACGGTGTTCCGGCCCTTCTACGCCAGCGTCCCTCTGCCGCTGCTGCCTCTGGACTTGATTCCAACGCTTTCTGTTACTTAAGGAGATAAAATTCAGGAATAGCAGCCTTCAAACCACTGGTTTTAGCCGCCTGGGACTCAACAGTTCAATATTTAACTTGATTATTTAATGTAGTATATTCTTATTAAAAGTATATTTAGTATGGTTTTCAAACTCTGTTTTCCTAACATGAAATAATACAATAATATTCTTAAAAACTCTCCATGTAAATAGTCACATAGGTGTCACATGCAAACATGTCTGCTCACACACGTACACAGTCAATAATTAGATAAATTATGTGTGCAATAAATATGTTTTATGAGTCTCCGTTAACTGCACACTTACATAATTAATTAATATAGTCGTACATTTAACTCATATACATGTATTTGTGCATGTACGGGAATGAATAACTGTAGATTACATGGACATCACTGCTGAATAATTCTAAAATTGTCAATTGTATTCTTTTTGATCAAAATAGACATCGTAAGTGCAATTTTTCCCAGCCATGCTTTCTGTCTATATGATGAAGGTAAAGAAAAGGTTCTGCCTTTGAGACGAACTGCCCTGTGCCACAGTCAGAGTTCTCCAGAAGCCGCCTGAGGCAGGGATGAAGGTGTGGAAAGTCTCTCGGGGGGCGTGCTGCTGGGAGACTGGAGACCTGAAACGGAAACAGGGGAAGCACTCAAAGACTTGCTATTAAACAGGCATGCTGGGGGCGGTCCGGCTCCCATCAGTCATGGGTGGAGGGCTGCTCCTGGGCTGAGGAGAGGAAGCCTGAGTTCCCTAGTACTTGTGACCTGCCTCCAGCCTGGGCCGAGTGGGTAGCCTTTGATGGTCAGGGAATATCCTCAGGCAAGAATTACTAATCAAAAATATTAAAGTGGCCTAGACAGTACATATGGCAGGAAGTGGTGTTAAAGTCAGTCTGGTAAAAACTGTGAACGTGCCAGGCAGGAGGAACAGCATGAACCAAGGGCGCCGACGGGGAGAGAGCTGGTGCTTTGCAGTGACTGAAAGAAAATCAGTGTGGTGGGTTCTGGCAAGCTCCCGAGCACACGCCATAAAACGAGGATGGAAAGATTACCGGGGCAGTTTATTTAAGACCCTGCCGACCATGTTTAAGATTTGGATCACATCCTACGTTCAACAAGGAAGGAAAAAAGACTTTCCAGCCGGGAAGGTCATTAAATTTTAAGATCACCCTTGCTGCTATGTGGATAATGGGTCGGAGGTGGGGAGGCGAGAGCACACAGAACAGGACAGATGGCAAAGGAGACCGCTGCACCGTCTGGGACGCAGGCGACAGAACTGGAATTCGAGTGGAGACCGGGGGAGGTGGGTGATTTTATACGTGCTTTGGAAGTAAAATTAAACTTTTTACGATGGTGACAGTACAGACAGCATGATTTTCTGACTGTATTAGTGGATCTCTGGGGACACCATTTATTTAGATTTTACTTTGGGGTAAAAATGTAGAGATCAGGCTTGGAAAACATAAATCCGAACTGTCTCTGGGACGTGGAAGAGAAAATGTGAAGTTACGGAGGCGCATGAACGCTCTTGAGTTGAGAATGTAATTACAGAAATTAGGGACCACTTTTCCATAAATCGTCGGGGGTGTCAGAAACTTCTCTTCATGCCCTGGTACAGAGACTCCAACCAGAGAAAAGGAGTCAAAATAATTTAAACAGAAAACCAAAAGTAAACAGAAAATTTCACACTTACGTGTAAGGTCCTTATGCAGTAGGTAGAAAGCTCAGTGCATTGGAATAGTTTCCTAAAATTCGGTGCCTTAAAATTTGGCTTGCTGTTGTAGCAGCAAGAATTATCACATACTCTTCGCAAGCTTTGATTTAACACATTTTATCTGAGGGGAATCATCGTTGCTTTGTGACACATGGTAAGTAGTAAAAGACCATGGTTTGGAATTGTTCTGTAATTGAGTGGAATCTCCTTCCTCCAGAATTGTCCAAAGCAGCGTGGGAAAGTTTCCTTTCAACTACGCACACCTTCCCCTGTTCTTGCCCCCCAAGTACTAGGCTGATTTAGGGAGCCCCGGGGCCCTTGGAGTGGGTGGGAGAAATTAGAGTCCAAGGCAACCATCAGTTGGATCTGGGGAAATGCTGCTGAGCAAATCCTATGAGCCCACAAATCTGAAAGACAGCCTCAGGTCTGAAACCTAGAGTGAGGAGCAAGCATGGATGTAAAGGCTCACACGCAGACAACAGTATGGTGGGGACTCGAGGGAAAGGCGGGTGGGGGAGGTAGAAGAGGACAGAGCAGGTCAAATATGCGGCAACAGAAGGAGACTTGACTTTGGGTGGTGAACACAATGCAATCTACACATGACGTGTGATAAAAATTGTGCAGTGGAAACACAGTCTCCTTAACCAATGTCACCCCAATAAATTTGATCAAATTGAACCCGGACTGGACCAGGGCAGGTGTTGCAGAGATAACACATGGGCAGAGCTGGCTTCTCAGAAACCGGCTGGGCCACGTGGATCTTGTGTGAGCTGGAGGAAGGCTGGTGGCTTTCAGGAGCAACAGCGGAGCTGCTGGACACACGAGCTGACGTTCTGGGCTCCAGTGCACTGCAGCCTCTTGTTCGTACTGCGTTCTGTAACCTTCTCATCTTTTCCTAATGCTCGATTAGAATGCATGGCCCCCTGAGGATTCATTTCAAAGTGGCGTCACCTCAGAGGAAACACGCATTTCTTGCAGTCTTGAAAATACAGACCTATATTTTGGGCTTCTGTTAGTAGGGGGAGCTAGAGCAGGTTCATGCTGCGGGTCACGAGGGAAACCCCATTAAAAACCCTGTTCGGGGAGCACTCCCTTGCAACACAGCAGCTGCTCAGAAATCTTTTCTCCACATCTCCATGCTCCTGATCTCTGCTGTCACTGCCTCTCATGCAGTGAGGTCCCTGCTGGCATGCTCTAAGGATGGGGGTCCAGAAATGAGCCCACGACACAGAAAAACACATATTCGCTGTGGAGGGAAATGATGGGGAAACTTGTACAAAGACATAATTTTTGACCCATTAGTTTTCCATTATTGTGACATATATTTACATATTAAAAATGTTTACCTCATTTTGACCAGTATTTATGATGGCTCTCCCACCCAGATGCGATACTGTTATGAAGATCAGAACACCAGAGTTTCCATCTTATCTCCTAACGTTCCATGTGTCACTCTACATTTTTGAGACATTGCTTTCCGATTCAGCAGCTTAGGAATATACTTGCTCAATCTGAATAAACACTCTGTGAAAGTGTGATATCCCACTAGTTTTTAAAAAGTAATATTATAAAAAATTATGTGAGTCAATGTTAGGGAAGTACATTTAGTTTATATATAGCACTCAATATAAAATCTGGCACAGAAGTGACCTATAACAAATATTTATGGAATGAATGGAGACCCTAAAATAAAAAGTAACAAGGTAATCATTTTATGCCTTAATAAAAAATGTTATTAATTCAATGCAGTTAATAATAACTGCTTTGTTTCATTTTTAAGATAAATAAAAGCTTCACACTTGAAGCTCAAGAGAACAAGCTAAAAAATAAATATTATCCATGGAGAAGCTCAAATAAACAAATAGATGCAAAATAAAACCACAAATACATGCTTTAATTGTTTGTAAAAGTTTCATTGTCATTACAGACTTTTAAGAAAAGCCACTGCAATAGTCCTCTCGCTTCTCTTCTTCCTTCTATCTCAGGACAGTTAATCGCGAAGATCCTGGCCACACCAGAATCCGTATCCCAGAAGCCCTTCGGTCAGTGCGGCCAAGCCGGGGACTGTGGGCCTCGGCGGCGTTCCTTTTCTGTTGGCTCCATTGCACAGCCTCCCAGGCGTCCTGCTGAGCTCAGACTCCAAACATGAAAGTTTACTTATGATACTTCAGGAACAGTGATGTAGCTGAACGTAGATTAAAAACAAAGAGACCCTAAAACAGAAAAAAAACCCCACAAAACTTCAAAGCACATTTCGTAAATGAGATGGCAGCCGGGTGACGGTGTCATCGGTGGGGAATGACTCCCAATCACACTGGAAAGTGGACGCCACCACGAGCCATTTTGGGGTTTTATCTCCTTTTCTGTGGGTTTTGGCTCCTGTGTATCTGTCAAGTGGTCAGTCTAATCTTTGAGAGTCCATTTTCTCCCCCCTTTAAGGACGCTTCCTGTGATCTGAAGCCAAGCCGGGCTGGAAAGGACCCGGGGCTATCGTACTGGCTGTACAGCGTGGAGCGGCGAGGCAGGTTGCAGGCTGATTTACTCTCATGGGGGTGGGAAGGGGCTGCAAGGTCGGGGTAGGGCTGAGAGAGGAATTTAAAAAGAAAAAAGGTTTCGATGAGGCTGTTTTCAGCTGAGGAAGCAAAAATGCCTTTGAACTCCTAGAAAGTCATCACAACCAGTTCGGCCACTTTTGGTTTTATCAGTTATCATACCGCTGGCACTCCACTCCTGACAAATTTCGAGCCAGGTCTCAGGAAACTGTTTCCTGCTTCAGCCTGTGGGCAGATTTAAAGGAGACAACTGCAGATTTAAAGGAGATTCACGTCCGAGCAGGAGCAGAATGGAGGGACTGAAAGCCTAGGCAGCTGTCCACTTCAAGCCTGCAGATTCGAACTCAGACACACAGCTAGGTGCACAGCCAGGTACGCAGCTAGAATTTTGTACCCAAGGCCAGCCTTCGATGTCTTTGATTCAATCACTGAAGGATCATGCCAACTCAAACGGCAGTTAAGCACTTGCTAAAACAAACACTGGTTCCCATAATACTGATTAGAGGCTTATGCAAAAGCTCATCGCCTGTGCGAATATTCGTTTGAAAAATGCAAAGCCCAAACCAAAAGGGGAGTAAGTACCAGCAGCAATGCAGATGGTGGCATACCGATGGAATAATATTTATTTTTTAATCATAAACTTCGGTGTTTGTAAATTTTGAATTACAGATTGAAAATAAACTGTTTTCCTTAGAGTGATTTGTTTACTCCTGAACCCTTGAATTTGAAAAGAGTCTGCAAATAAGGATGAAGTTCAGTAAGAGTCTGATTTCTGTAATTGCACGGATGCCCAGGAGACCAAAGCTGTGTTGGTTTATGCTCACTCCCGGGGCACTGAGGGCACCCAATACCCTGTGTTAGTGAGCATGCTTTAAGTTTCAAATAACAAATCAGACTCCACTAGTGGAACCAACCGACATCTTCATATTGCCTCTTGTAAGTAAAAGATCCAGAGGTAGAGCTGGTTTCAGATGAGGCTCGTTAGGAACTTGCAAAATTCAGCCTTATTTCTGGCTGGTGCCTTCTGGGGATCCAAGATGGCTTCCAGCAACTCCTTGTGCCATCCGGTTAACAAAGACGTCAGTGATGGCGTTGCTAGCACACACAGCAGATCCCTGACATTCTTTCCACTTGAATCACCTTAGATCACACACTCAGCCTGTGTCCAGTCACTGTGATGTGAGATTTGCTGATGGGCTTCTACAAGGTTTGGAGCTAGGCTGGAGTCAACCTCCCCAGAACCTGTGGTCTCCTAGGAGGAATTAAGAGATTTTTGAGGAGGAAGAAGAGGTGAAGGAGGAAAAGAATGTTGGAAAAGTAGCAAAAGAGTACTTGCTACAAGAGTCTTAACTTTGTCAATAATTATCGACATTCAGGGTTTTTATTTCTAAACATGCTGCCATTCCGTTTGAAAAAGACTGCTTTATCAATTAGAAGATGGAAGAATGCTATACTAAGTTGTATAAACTATTATTCTGTTTCTTTTAGTTTCTGAGTTCATTGGATGTTAACAAGATCCATCAGTTACTCTTCTGAATACGCACAGACGTTAGCCTGCGTTCGGATTTTATACTAAGCTTAAATCCGTCATTGTCATCTTCAGAACTATGCATGAATTACCTGTCTGGTTTAGGATTTTCTCTCATCAGAAGTAAAGAGCTTTTTTTAATCCAAGTTTTATATGTAAAGGATATATTATACATTATTTAAAAACTGTAGGCAAAATTACTGAATTTTATACCCAGCAGAATTTAACAAGTGCTGGCAAGGATGTGGAGAAAGGGGAACCCTTTTACACTGTTGGTGGGAATGTAGACTGGTGCAGCCACCGTGGACAGCAGTGTGGAGACACCTCAAAAAGTCAGAAATGGAACTGCCTTTGGACCCAACAGTCCCACTTCTGAGAATATGTCCCTAGAATCCCAAAATACTTAACTAGAAAGAACATAAGCATCCCTATGTTCATTGTGATATTATTTACAATCGCTAAGATTTGGAAGCAATCCAAGTGTCCCTCAGTAGATGAGCAGATAAAACAACTATGGGACACTTATACAATGGAATACTACTCAGCCATAAAAAAAGAAGAAAAATTTTACCCTTTACGACAGCATGGGGGGAACCTGGAGAACATTATGCTGAGGGAAATAAGCCAGGGAGAGAAAGATAACACCACATGGTTTCAATTATATGTGGAATCTAATGAACAAACTGAATTAACAAGGAAGATGGGAACAGACTCATGGATGGAGAGCAGGCTGACAGCTAAGGTAGGGGGAGGTGAGGAGGTGAAGGGATTGGGCAAAAAGGAAAAAGCGTTTGTGGACATGGGCAACAGTGGTGATTGTGGTGGCAGCGGGAGGGTGTGTAAGGGGTTTAAATGGTAATGGAAAAAATACAACAACAAAAAAAAGAACCCTTACTTTCATGGTTCTTACATAATTAAAGGAAAACAAAATCTCCCGATAGTCGTTGTTACTAATTTAACTTTGGTTTTTAAGGGTCTCTCTGGATTAGATCCCAAAGGGATTCTGGATAATACAAATCGGCATATATGGGCTCTATGGAAATTGCATACTGTGAATAATTTGGGAATGCTGAATTATAGGGTACATAAGTACCAGACTCTTCATAAAGCAGTTTTTACTATTATCACCATTTTACAAATGAGAAAATAAAGCCCATAAATAGAAGACATTTCTCAAGATAGAAAAGAGTACCGAAGGACTCAAGCTCAGAGAGTATGACCCTAGGGACAGAATCCATCCCTCCTTCCTCTCTCCCTCCCTCCCTGCTTCCTTCCTTCCTTCCTTCCTTCCTTCCTTCCTTCCTTCCTTCCTTCCTTCCTTCCTTCCCTCCTTCCTCCTTCCTTCCCTCCCTCCCTTCCCCCCTCTCTCCCCCCTTCTTTCTCTCGTTTTTGCTCAACTTTTTATTGTGAAATGTTTTATACATACTGAAAATTGAAAACATTGTACAATAAATACCTGCTTACTCACCACCTGTTAACATTTTACAGTATTTGCATCCTCCATGTGTCTGTATATCTATGCATTTGAAAATTTTGTAAACATTTGTAATTTTGGGCAATGCGACATTTCACGCCCATATACTTCAGCAGGAATTTCCTGAAAGTGGCATTCTTACATGCCCATAATGCCATTCCCCACCTAAGAAAATGATTCACTAATATTATCTTATATCTGGTTCATACTCCAATTTCCACATTTTTCCTCTAAACAGAATTTACATCAGGTTTGTTTGATCCAGGGACCCATTATAGTCAGTGCCCTGTGTGTGGCTCGGGGGAAGCTGCACTCTAAGCCACCACACAGAACAGTCTTGAGGGTCAGATGGTTAGTTGAGGCATTCACAGAGCTGCACTTCCAGCCTGTCTCTACAAGTGCAGGCCTCTGGTGGAATAAACCCGTCTGGATATCAATCGCAATTCAACCACTTCCTACTGGATTCGTGGCCTTGGGTGAGTTGTTTGATTTCCCAAAACTACTTTAAAAAAAATTTCATCTGGAAGTTGTGAAGATTAAAGGCGATATCATCAGCTCTGTGCTCAGCATAAAGGTTCGGTAGGTGTGGATGCAGATTGGAAAGGCATGATCCGAAACAGAAAGTATGCAAGAACATGGGAGGAAATTTTTAGCCAGCAATTGGTAATGTTAATCATCACAGATCAGCCATGAAGATGGTACAACCCACAGTCACATCAAATACAGGAAAAACGAGGAGGCCAACACAGCTTTCAATTCATAACACTGTGGCCCAGACAGAGTCATGAAGGGCTGCTCCGGGGGGCTTATGTTTTGAATGTACTCCAGGAATCCTGATGATGGCAGATTTCATCACTGAAGGCAAGTCTCACCACCTGGAGAGTCGAGAGAGCAGCCCACTCCCTGAATGAGACTGAGCACAGGATCCTGATTGGCAGTTCATTAAACGAATCACATTTTTTCCCAGTCCAATGGCAATCGAAAGGTGAATTTTTTTTTTGCATGTAAAAAGCATCACAGTAAATGGATCACAACAGCCTGAGAAAGAGACGATGAGTTAGGTGGTCCGAGAAAACAAGGTTTAACTTTTTCCTCTTGTGTTGTTGAATACTGGCAGTAGTGGTGTTCACTTGGTCTTCAGCCTGTGGCATCGTGTTGTGCAATAAACTGCGAGCATCAGATCGTACGTGAGCATCATGTACCTGTTTTGCATACATTTAAGACATGTATATTGATGGTTCAATTTGCCTGTGAAAATAAAATGGTTTGGCTGGTTGGCTGGCAGGCAGCGAATAAAGAGTTTCTTATTAAAAACCCATTGCAGAAACAGAGTATTCGGCAACTGTCAAATAAGCTCGACTTACTCTATAACTCATTGTGACTGATGTTTCGAGATACTTTGGCTCAGGGAGTTCATTCCGGTAGTGGACTACTTTCTTGACTTGCCAGGTGGTGAAATTTTGATGAAATCTTTCATAATTGGATCCAAAAGTTGGTTCCTATACAGTTGTAAACAAAAGATATCCATTTTAAAGCATGACCAATGCAATCTTCATAATCATACTGGCTCCATTCAAAGAAAGGGACCACCTGGTGGTACCAGCTTCTAAAATTCTCCCACCCAAAACAACGTCAAACCACCTGTTGGAAATGTGTGGTTGGTGCATATAAAGGCTGGAAATAGCAGACTGGTCCAGCTCATGGGGCCATCATTACGGTGCTGCGGCTGCCCGATTCTCGGAGACCTTTGCTACCTATCAGACTGGCCCACCGGCCTCGCGTGGGGCACTGTCTGCCTGTTTCCCCAGACCGTTGGCCAGGATCCAAAGTCTCCCACTAGCTTCCTGCCAAGTCGGGGAAGGATTTCACAATCAGAGCAGTGCAAGACACCTTCTTCTACTTCGGGAAAAAAGAATAAATACAACTATCGCGGTGACAGGGCGAGGTGCTACAAGCTACAGGAGGGGTTGAGTGGAGGTGGGTCCTCTACTGGCTGATGCATAACTCTGCCTTGAGGTGTCGTTTTCCAGAACTTTGTTACACAGAAACCAGTGTGTTTTCATATATTTCTTCTTCAAAGGGCTAGCCCATCCTAGTAAGTGGTATAGTTTGGTTTTCAGAGTGTCTCTTTTGCTTTTGTTTTTTATCAGTAAGATGAATGCTGGTCAAAATGTTTCGTCAGGAGAGAGGGAGAGAAACATCAATGCATGGTTGCCTCTTGCACGCCCCTCCACCAGGGACCTGGCCCCGCAACCCAGGCATGTGGCCTGACTGGGAATCACAGGCCAGCGCTCAGTCTACTGAGCCACACCAGCCAGGGCTCGTATATATATTTTTAAAGCGTTGAAAAACAGTCACCATGGCCTTTATATCAACTCTTTCTATCTGGAATTTATTTATTCCTTAAATGTATTGCTTGTATAAAAAGCTATGGTAAATCAACAAACAAGTGCTGGCAAGATTGTGGAGAAAAGAAATCCCTAGTACACTGTTGGTGGGAATGCAGACTGGTGCAGCCGCTGTGGAAAACAGTATGGAGTTTCCTCAGAAAACTGAAGTTGGAACCGCCTTTCGATCCAGCAATCCCACTGCTGGGACTAGACCCTAAGAATCCTGAATCATCAGTTCAGAAGAACCTATGCACCCCAACGCTCATAGCAGTGTTATTTACAATAGCCAAGTGCTGGAAACAGCCTAAGTGCCCATCAGTAAATGAATGGATCAAAAAACTGTGGTACATTTGCATGATGGAATACTATGCAGCAGAAAGTAAGAAGGAGCTCCTACCCTTTGCAACCAGAGAGTATTATGCTGAGTGAAATAAGGCAGGTGGTGAGGGACAAATACCATATGATCTCACCTTCAACTGGAACCTAATCAACAAAACAAACAAGTGAGCAAAATAGAACCAGAGACATGGAAATAAAGAACAAACCGAGAGTGACAAAGGGGAGGGGGGAGGGCATTAACGGGGGAGAGAAGGGGAAGGGGCAAACAAAGGAACACGAATAGAGGACTCATGGGCATGGACAAGCGGTGGGGGGGATTGACTGTGGGAGTTGGGGGAGGGCGATGGGGCAGGGGAGAACGAAGGGGAGAAATTCGGGACAGCTGTAACTGAAACACAATTTTAAAAAAGCTATGGTAGATTACTTTTCAAAGTCTTTCAAGCGTATCAGGATAGTAATCTGAAATTTTACCATAATCTAAAAGTATGAGTGTTTTAATACTCTACAGCATTAGAATGCAATATTGTCACTTAAGTGATGGGTGAGATTTTATCCTTTATATTATGTTAGTAAGGCATTTCATTTCTTGTGTATTCTTGCAACTCATGATCTGAGTTGTTGAGATTTTGCCAAAACTGGGTGAATTTGTTTTGTTCCAAAACTGGTATAGAGATATCTGGCTTAGATTAAATTTTGCTTTATGCCATAATGGTTCTAATATTACTCATATACCTCTTTTTGACTATTAGATATGTATGTATTAAAATGCTATACAATACCCTGGTTGGTGTAGCTCAGGGGATTGAGTGTGGTCTGTGAACCAAAGGGTCGCCGGTTTGATTCCCACTCAGCACATGCCTGGGTTGTGGGCCAGGTCCCCAGTGGGGGCCACATGAGAGGTAACCACACATTGATGTTTCTTTCTCTTTCTCCCTCCCTTCCCCTCTCTCTAAAAATAAATAAAGAAAATCTTCTAAAAAATGCTGTACAAAAGTAGAGAAAAATGACATGGAATGATTTGTCAGTTTTACTGCATCAACTAACATTTACTGCCACGAGAAGCATATGATCCTGGAAATAAAATAATTCAAAGCATCATATGATAAGAGAGCCCAATCAGGGACAGGGGGAGGGAAAAAACAGAGAACAGGGATGAAGCCCAGTCCAAACTGCTTCAGAAAAGTTAGGGAAAGATACTCTAGCAATTCAGAAAAGTAACTTTGTTTTTAAAGGAGAAGAAGATAAAGAGGACATTTTCAAAATGCAGAAATGATAAAATTTTGACTTTCCTATTCACATTTTAAAATGGATTCATGTAAAATCTTACAAACCTGTGTGCTGATGTTGTCCTCTGGATCCTGAAGATTCAGGTCGAAGTCAGCCTGGCTTGTGAGGGCTGTGTTATTTTTTTTGAGCATCAGATAAATTTGGACAACATTATGCTTATTTCCGGCATTTCCTTCTCACTCCTGTGGAGAGCTGTCTCCTTTTCCTCTTAGTGTTGCCTCTCCATGTGCGTCTTTGCAGTTCTGTCAAAATACACACCCAATGCAAACAACTCTAATTCATTCACTGTCTGTATAAAACAAAGAACGCATGCTATATCCACCAGTTCAGGCTTTTATACTTTTACCATATAGCCATGTGTCTATAAACACCACTAGTATTGTTCTGTATATTTAAATTTTTGTTTTCTCAAAAAAATGTACTTTGGATTTTGTTTCCAACTAGTTTTTTCCACTCATTGCTTTGTTTTTTTAGATTTATCTATGTCAACAAGTATGATCTTCTCATTTATTTTAACTCTATATAAGTGTAAGCTGTCAAGTATTGGCAAATTTATACTGTTCAGTTTCATACGTCGCATGGCTATCCCACCATGTAGATGTGAGTAATGGAGAATTTTCTAGGTGAGACACCTCGATGTAGAACCGCCACGTCAGTGGGCATTTGCAACATATTTAGGTCAGCGACATGGTTCTTGAGGTTGATACACTAATTAGCCTCTCATGAGCAGTGAAGCCTTTCTATCTTTTTTTATATCAAGTTCTTTAATTTTTGCCAAGCTTAGGGGAAAAAATAATACCTCTAAAAAAACCCTTAAAGATCCAAAATTTCTAGTGAATTTCAGAATCTTTGCAAAAATGTTGGCCATTCAGATTTATTTTAATTCACTTTTCATTACCATTAAGTACAGTGGTTTTTTAAATTTCAGTATTAAAATCTACTCGAGAATGTGTTCTATTTAGTTTTTTCCTCTATTGGACAGAAGTTCATCGCAATACCATGAGATATAACCATTTTATTGGTTTGCATATTCCTTTTTTAAAGAATTTCCCACTAGAGTGTGTGTTTTACTAGGGCAGACCATATCAATCTTATCTTGCATTTTTATTCTCACATCCATCTTAGTAACTATAACATAGAAAGTTCTCAATAAATATTAGTTGGATCAATAAACACAGACAGTCTTATGCTTCTAACAGCCACTTACTGAATAACCAACCCTCTAAGCATGGAGGATGCCGAATGCACAGACACACTTCCTATCTGTCCAAGCACTCTCATAGACCTCGAGGAAGAAAATGATTCTCAATATACTCATTGCAACATCCTCCTGCTCAAATTTTCTTTTAGCTTTAATGGTCTTGGATTTTGACTGACAGTCACACTCATAAAACACCGTCTTCATGCAGCACAAAGCTTACTCATCTCCAAGGAAAATTATGGAACGGGAAGGATAATGCAGCCGAGGCCCCATGCCTCACCAGCCGGGTGTCTGAAGTCCTGCACTCAGGGGCGGGGTCAGAGACACAAGGTCAGTGGAAACAGACCACCTCTGTTGGGGAAAGCCGTCAGCTCTGGGCGGCTGCAGCTTTCGTATTACGCTGGTCACAAGCCATCCATCCTTGAGTGAGCACGGCCACTGTCCTGCCTCCGATGGCAACTGAATCTTATCAATACCGATTATTCATTACTTGAAAAGCTTACTTTGGCACATTATCCTCACTCAGATTCTGATTTATCTTGAATTAAGGTATGTTGAATAAATAACGCATTTGCCATGTATAAGGCACACCCACATTTTTGTGCGCATTATACACGGGATTATTATACCCACTGTTATGCCCATGATATGTAATCATTATACCCATGTATCATGTGCATCCTTATTTTTAAAACTAGAGGAAAAGTCACAGACTCAACTGATAACCCTTACTTCCACTTTCTTCCCCACCCTTGTTAATATTTTTGATACTTTTCCTCCATCTTTTTCTTATAGTTTTTATACCAGAAACTTCAATATTTGTTGCACAAAAATAAACATACTGAAACATCAAAACATCAACATCCAGAACCTCTATTATTCGATGAACAGTTGGTAAACAAAACTAACAAACAAAAACAATGACCCATTACTAACTTTGATTACACCCCTTTGCCACTCTCCAGTATTGCTCTACCAATTATATTTTTACCCCAGTTAGCAATCATTGTTGGTAGCTTTTCCAAGGTTTTAGCGGAGGCATTCACCTGTCTGTGCAACTTTTTCAGAGCTAGACTTCTGCTGTGATTCAGTTCCATGAGTCAGTATGCCGGTTCCCCAAACCCCAATGTCCTCCCCGTGTGTTGGGGCCAGTATTGAGTGAAGGACCAGTAAGTGTCTGCTCCCAGTTCGTGGGGCGCTGGTACAGCTCAGCGCACCGTGGTGGACTTCCACTTTCCTACTGAGCATGTAGGGAGGTTGTAAGCCGCCGCTCCAACCTAACCACAGCAAAAGACTGAACAAACTGGAAAATCGGCAGCGCTCCCGAGACCTGTGAGAAACAGTGGGGTCAAAGGGCAAACCAGTGCCTGAGAAGCGGAGAGACGGACAGGCACACACAGAGAACTGCCACTTGCCAGAGTAGGAATTCACGCGCAGAACCCTCCGTGGAAACCAAAACCGGGGTAGGAACTGGACCTGATGGATTGCTGGAGGCTCGGAGCAGGCAACGGAGAGTTTGAAAGTCCGGGAGAACTCCCGCATTTTTCTGCCTTTACTTGCTGGAGCTCTACCGGTTTCTCCCGGTGAACACCAAAGTCCCCTCTTCCCTGTAGTGGGGAGAGAGCAAAAGGACCCCCTTTGTAATATGCCAGAGCATTCTGTTCTTACCCAGACCTGACCTCAGGAGAAACTGTTTTACTAGAACTTAACCCCTTAGGGTTTTTATTACAGCCTAACTAACCAGGGGGCGGGAAATCTCTGACCCCAGCTCCTGCAGTCCCGGCGGGCAGACTCGCTGGAGGTCTGAGACACAACCCGGGGCTACGAATGCTGCCCCTCCCCCACCCCTCCCCACATCATTAAAAGTCTGTTTGCTGGAGTTTCTTTAACTCAGTATAGCGTGCCTGGCTTCTCACTAATAATTGTAAGGCAGATTAATAGGCACAAGCACAGCTTGAAGAGACAGCAGACATCCCAAGACTCAGATGCGGCAGGAATGTTGGAATTATCAGACTACAAATTTAGAAGAACTATGATGAATATGCTAAGGGCGCTAATGGAAAAGTGAAAAATAAGCAAGGGCGGATGGGAATGTAAGCAGAGAGACTGAAATTCTAAGAAAGAATTAAGTGTATCGTACCTCCCCCGGAAAGGTTAAGTGCCCCCAAGAGATTATCAGTAAAGCATACCCTAATTCTAGCTGCTGCTCTGAGTGTGGCCAAATGGCTTTCAAAATCCCCTTTTTGCGTGTCCTTGGGTAAACCACAGTGAGGGCAACGGGCACCATTTTGCCTGTACAATCCCTTGAACTCCCGTTTTGTGTAGTATCCCACACGCATTGACACCTAATAAAGTTTGTTTTTTAAAGTATACAGAGCAGGTGATAATGACATGCTGCCCTTCATAAGTCAGGCAACATCCTGATTTATAGCAACATAATACATCTGCTAGCAATTGCCAGGAACAGTACTCGCCCGCTCAGTGCAAAGCTGGGGAAAACAACCAACTAAACAAAATCCCCCCACAAAACACGCAACCTGACGGTGAGTCCAGACTATTATTACTCAGGTGGCCCTTCAGCGAGGACCATCGTCATCAAGAAATGCTGCGTGACAGCTTTTCTGCAAACCACCCAAAGAGACTTCTTGGGTAACTCTTATAGTCAGCTCCATACAAATAATCTTCCAGCAGAAAACAACTTCAGGAATTTCTTCCATTCGTGGCCATGCGTCGGCACAACATCTGAAAGACGCAACTAAGAAAACTGCTCTTCTGATCTGACATGTTCTCCTCCTTTAAGACATCATCACCAGTTTAAGTGATCACCTCCCTCCTGATTTCCTAGTTTTGTTTTGTTCATTTCATTCATTATGTGTCTTAATCCAGGCTCAGCCCCCCTGGGGATCTCTGAGTCCGGCCCCCACCCACCCACAGGACAGATATCCCTTCCTGAGAGTTTCTTTCTGTCCAGAGTCAGATTAAAGGAATAGGATGGGGGAGCATCAGTAACTAGGCAAGAGTGTGCTTAGAGTAAAACCACACGAAATGAAGATATCACCAAGCCATTTTTGTTCCTCAGAGGATGAACACACGTTCAGAGGAATTGAACTGTGGGGCAAATGCAGCCCCAGCCACAGGCCACTGGGACCTGACAGGACAAAAGAATTTCCAAGGTGCGGAAGACAGCTTGTCATTGTGTCATCCTCCACCCCTCATCCCCACTTCGACACCCCAGAAACCTTGGCAAAGTTCCTTCCTTGGCTGCTGTCCATATTCAGACGTTGTGTTCATTCATCCAGTCGGTTCTTGTGCCCCCACCACCCCCACTTTTTATTAAGTTACTTTTAATGACCTTACTCCAGGCTAGGAAAATGATAAGGACTTGATTTCCTATAAATGGTACAATTTATCCTTTCTAAAATACTTTTTCCCATTCCCACGTCATTGGGTGTTATCGTAAATTTACATGATAATGAAGTTTTGGAGTGTCACTGCTAGCAGACCTAGACTTTTGATGACATAGGAAAAAAATATGAGCATGTATGTGAATTGTGTACAATTGACTGGTCTATGAGAGAGAAGGATGGGTTATAAAACGGGCTTTTTTTGCCCTGGCTGGTGTAGCTCAGTGGATTGAGCGCGGGCCTGCGAACCGAAGGATCACGGTTCGATTCCCGGTCAGGGCACATGCCTGGGTTACCAGGCTAGTTCCCGGCAGGGGACATACAAGAGGCAACCGCACATTGATGTTTCTCTCCCTCTCTCCTTCCCTTCCCCTCTAAAGATAAATAAATAAAATCTAAAAAAGGAAAAAAACAGTACTTAAAAAAAATCTTTAAAAAAAATAAATAAAACGGGCTTTTGGTTTTTGTTCTTATTTCTCTTAATGATCTTTCAAATATTCTCTTTTAAAAAGGGCTCTTGGTTTTGTTTACATGGTGAATCATATTTATTGATTTGCTAAGGTTGTGCCAACCTTACATTTCTGGAATAAATCCCACTTGATCACAGTGTATGATCTTTTTGATGCATTGCTTCATTTGGTTTGCTAATATTTTGTTGAGGATTTTAGCATCTATATTTCAGGGATATTGGCCTTTTCTTTTCTTTTTTCTTTTCGTAGTGTCTTTTTAAAAAAATTGTCTTTAGTTGTTTTTTTTTATTCTCATGTTCTTTTTTATTTTATTTTTTTGGGGGGATTATACAGCATTTTTTTTATTTTAATTGTTGATCTTGTACTGTTTTCTGCCTTTTACTCCCACCCCAGCCCATTGCCCCAGCCCTTCCCACCTCCCTCCCATTTCCACCCCCCTAGTTTTTGTCCGTGTGTCCTTTGTACTTGTTCCTGTAAACCCTTCCCCTTTTCCCCTGAAATTCCCTCCCCTCTCCCCTCTGGTGACGGTCAGCCTATTCTCAATTTCAATGTCTTTGGTTATATTATGCTTGTTTGTTTGTTTTGCTGATTAGGTTCCTATTAAAGGTGAGATCATATGGTATTTGTCTTTCACTGCCTGGCTTATTTCACTTAGCATGATGCTCTCCAGTTCTATCCATGCTGTTGCAAAGGGTAGGAGCTCCTTCTTTCTTTCTGCTGCATAGAATTCCATTGTGTAAATGTACCACAGTTTTTTTAATCTATTCATTTACTGATGGGCATCTAGGTTGCTTCCAACACTTGGCTATTGTAAATTGTGCTGCTATAAACATAAGGGTGCATAGGTTCTTTTGGATTGGTGTTTTAGGGTTCTTAGGGTATAGTCCTAGCAGTGGAATTTCTGGGTCAAAAGGTATATCCATTTTTAGTTTTTTTACAAAGTTCCATACTGTTTTCCATAGTGGTTGTACCAGTCTGCACTTCCACCAACTCTTTTTGTAGTGTCTTTATCTGGTTTTGGAATTAGGATAATGCTAGCTTCATAAAATGAGCTGGGGAGCATTCTCTCCTCTTGAATTTTTTTGAAATAGTTTGAGAAAGAGCAGTATTAGTTTTTCTTGGAAAAAATAGTTTGGTAAAATTCATCTGCGAAGCTCTCTGGTCCAGGGTTTTTGTTTGTTGGGAGTTTTTAAAATCTTTTTTAATTACTACTACAGTTTCACAAGGTATAACCTGTCTATTCAGATTCTCTGATTCTTCCTGATTTAGTTTTGGAAGATTGTACATTTCTAGGAATTTACTCCAATTTGCCGGCATATAGTTGTTCATATTTTCTTACAATCCTTGGTATTTCTTTGGTGTCAGTTGTTATTTTTCCTCTTTCATTTCTGATTTTATTTGCTTGTGTCCTTTCTCTTTTTTTCTTTGTGAGTCTGGCTGTGGTTTGTCAATCTTGTTTATCTTTTCGAAGTATCAGCTCTTGGATTCATTGATCTTCTCTATTGATTTTTTAGACTCTTTTGTTTATTTCTGCTCTGATCTTTATTATTTCCTTACTTCTACTCACTTTGGGCTTTGTTTGTTGCTCTTTTTCAAGTTCCTTTTTTTATAAAGTAAGATTGTTTATTTGAGTTTTTTCTTATTTCTGAAGATAGGCCTGCAATGCTATGAATTTCCCTCCTAAGATTGCTTTCCTCGTGTCCTACAGATTTTGGGTGGTTGTGTTCACATTTTAATTTGTTTCAAGATATCTTTTGATTTCTCCTGGACCTCATTGTTGACCCATTCATTGTTTAATAACACATCAGTTAGCTTCTTTGTCTTTGTGTATTTTTTAGTTTTCTTCTTGTGGTTGAAGTCTAGTTTCATGGTATTGTGCTCAGAGAAGATGCTTGATATGATTTCAGTCTTCTTAAATTTATTGAGACTTATTTTGTGTCCCAGCATGTGGACTGTCCTAGCAACTGTTCCATGTGCACTTGAAAAGAATGCATATTCTGCTGCTTTGGGTTGAAATGCCCTGTAGGTATCAATTAAATCCATTTCATCTAGTGTGTTGTTTAAGGCCGCTGTCTTATGGTTGATTTTCTGTCTGGAGGATCTATCCATTGAACTCAGTGGGATATTAACATCCCCTGCTACTACTGTATTTCTGTCGATTTCTCCTTTCATGTCCATCAAGATTTGCTTTATATATTTAGGTGCTCCTATGTTGGGTACATAAATGTTTACTAGGTTTATAACCTCTTGTTGGACTGTTCCCTTTATCATCATGTAGTATCCTTCTTTGTCTCTTACTATAGCCTTGGTTTTAAAGTCTAATTTTGCAGATATAAGTATTGCCACCCCAGACTTTTTTTCCTTTTCACTTGCATGAAATACCTTTTTCCATCCCTTTACTTTTAGTCTGTGTATATCTTTCATTCTGAGGTGGGTCTCTTGGTGACTATATATATAGTCACTAAGAGATATTGTTACCAATCGAATATTGTGAACTAATCTCCAAGTTGCAAGGTTAATACGTACTGATCCACGAATTTATGATTTTCATTTTCAAAGGCTCTCCAACTTGCACATTATTCACTGGATTGAACACCCAAGTCCAAAGGGGACCTCAAAGCAGAGGTCTCCAGAGCTTGGCTTTCCTCTCAACAGTTTTAAATTAATGTCGTACCTTTGAGTCTGCGTTTCCTTTGCTGAAATCAGATCATTATGCTAAGAAAATGTTCTATTCTGTTGGTATTATTTCCTAAGTAACTCTTAATTCCATTTTTATAAGTAGATATAGTTAACTCATAGACTGAGAGCTTTTGCTGAAATTCTTTCTCTCCTCTCCTTCCTGAGCTTATTCCAATGTCCGACTGTAACTTGTAACCATGTGTCTAGAATTGATGAAGTGACCCTATTTGGTCCCAATCAGCTCAGCCACTGAGACTGTCATCCTTAGGGACTGAGTGTCACAGATTTAAGGTAAAAATAATAAACTAAAGTGTTGTAGAGGGCAAACCTCACTGGCAAATCCCTCTAAAGACACCCTGCATGCAAAGTTGAGACTTGAGGAGAGCAATATTGAAGGAAAGTGATGACTAGACTAATAACTTACACACGTGATTAAAACACTCGATGTTCTGAAGTAGGGAGCTTTCCTCCAGGATGAGTCTGAATATAACCTGCCAGAGGCTCCCCCGAGTGTCCTGCCTGCTCCCTCTGTGCTGCCATAAAAGGGCAGACTTGGACCAACATGTCACCTCACCTCTGTACCTCTGCAGAAGTCCTTTCACCCAGAGGCTTCCAAGGGTTGTCACACATGGAAATTAACCAGCCTCATCATCGCTCCTCTCCCCAGAGATGGTTCCTTTCGGGAGCACAGACGTTTACCTACCCGGCTACTCAAGGTCCCCTGAGAGGTCCTTGTGGAATGTGCAAAGGGATGTTCCAAGTGGGAAAGGACCTTGCAGCCTCACTGCAGATGTCAACTCATCACCTCCTTTGGCAAGTACCTCTGGAGGGAGGAATCATCTTCTTTAATCTTTACAGCAAAGCCCCTACCTGATGGCTTTTCCTCAGGCTCACCAAGCTCCCACACACCTGGAAACCCACTTTCAGCCTTCCTCCTTCCTGTCTTATCTGCCCCAGAAGCTGAGTGAGGGCAGACATGAATTTTTAAAGATACTTTATGGCTCACTTTGATTAAATAAAGAGTTGGCCATATTTTCTTTCATTCCCCCAAAGTCTCCTATTAATCCAGGGACCAAATATTTATTCAACATTTACTTCATTGCCACTCGCTGCGCTGGACACAGGGACCACTGGGGTCATGCCTGTCCCTTCACGGGAAGGATGGACAGTGACAGGAATCAGGTGCCCTGAGGTCAGAGCTGTGAAGATGACAAACGTGATGGGCTGGGTGAGGTGGTAGGAGCGGTGGGTCAGGGAAGCCCTCTCCAAGCAGGTGGTATTTGAACTGGGACCTGGAACCTGAGAATAAGCTAGATTTTTCAGTTTTTTATGGTTTTTTTTTTTTTTTTTTGCATCTTACAGGCTGTCATTTTTAATAAAGTAAAGATCAATCTTTAATATCCCACATTGTAAAAAAAACCTCTTTGGGGACCCTTTTATTTTTTTTTCCAGAGTAAAAACGTCATGAGACCAAAAAGTGAGAAAACCACTGTAGTTTATCCCCAGCCACCACTGGTCCACTTCCTGCTCCGACCTCATGAGGCCCCACTGTGACGGGTCACCCACCCACTGCTCCTATAGCAGCTCCTGGCTGGTGGAGGTCTTTGTCCGTTAGAGCCCAGGAAGCTGTTGGAGGTGACCTGTTGGACTAGGACAAACTTCCTCCCTTTCTCATTTTTTGCTTTGTTCATTTCTTCTATTTTGTTGCCCCCCCATTTTTGGTTTTCTTTTTTCCTTTCTTTTCTCTTTGTTCTTTTTATTTTGCTTGGCTTTTTTTCCTTTCTTCTCATTTTTTATTTGCATTTTCTTTTCTCATTTTATTTTATTTTTTTACATTTTAATTTATATATGTTGTTTATATATTATTTTTATATTTTATATATTATTTTATATTTTATATATTATTTGTACATTTTATATATTATTTATATTTATATTTTGCTAAATTTTGTAATAAACTTGATGCTCTAGAAAGATGTATTGGACACTCTGTTTTTATCCTCTCTGCACAGAATTGGGGTGGAGCATCCTGTAGTCTGAGAAGCGTGTAGTGGTGCAGTACTTGGGCTTTATTAGGGGAACTTCCAACAGTAACAGATGCGGTTTTGCAGGGAAAAGGCCTGCACCCAGCATGCTGGGCCTGTTCCAGACACCAGGGCACAGCAGGTGAAGCAGGCAGAGTCTCTATTGTCACTCAGCCCATAGCCTGGCTGCTCTGTGACATCAGCAGGAATCCCCCATCTCCTGACCACTTGGCTTTGCTGCTTCCCTCTGGGCTGCTGTCAGTCTCAGGGGGCCTGTCCCTCCACACAAGTCAGGCTCGAAAAGCTCTGGAGGAAAAGCGCTCCGGGCAGAGGGAGCAGCCCAGCCCCAGGCAGCCCGAGCTGAGTGAGCTGGAGTGAGAGCAGCAGGAGCTGGGGCTGCAGACGAAGGGCAGAGCTCCTGGGTCACGGGAAGGGGTGCGGGTTTGACTCGGAGAACAATGATCAATCTAGGAAGGGAGAAATATGATCTGATTTAAGTTTTAAATCTACTCAATTGTGGAGTATTCTTCCTCTGCAAACATTTTTATCTATCTCTACATGTTACAAGATTCACCAGGCAGGGCAGATGTTCTTATAACCACTGAAGAAATATGAGCTGGAACCTGTTTGTGTGTTTTTTTCTTTAATTTTAATTTTAATTTTAATTGTTGTTCTTGTACAGTTTTCTGTCTTTTACTCCCATCCCAGCCCTCCGCCCCAGCCCTCCCCACCTCCCTCCCATTTCCACGCCCCCCCTAGTTTTTGTCCATGTGTATGTTTGTGTGTTTTCACTTGAATCCTTTTCACCCCAGTTCCCTGAACAGGTGGACGTGCAAGTCAATACATTGCTTTAAACAGGAAAGACCCACCTGCCTCTGCGGAGCTGATTCATTGGTTCTTACATCACCGAGTAGCTGATCTGCTCGCCCTCTGCATTGAGGAACCTGCCGTGTTCCTTTCATTCACCTGTCCTCCTGCCCTGTGATCCGAACAGCACATCACTTGGTGTTGTCATTAAGTGGTCCTTTCCCCTCCTTGCCCTGATCTTCCCTTCCTGAGTTCTTGGGGGCTGGGAACTGTCTTACTCACCTTTGTATTCTGGTCATTACCCCAGAGCAGGTGCTCAGAAAATGACGGACAGGTGAACCATCAACCTGTTGACCCTACAGCTGATTGTCCCAAGTCAGGACAGGTTGGAGTGGGAAAGGGAATGTGATAATAAGGATCATGCAGGGACAAGAGTGTGACGCTGGATGGGAGGGACTGGGATGCATGGTCACCTTGGTGATCCCTGTGAAGCATCGTGAACAGAATGGTGAGCTCTGCAGCTCTGGAGTCTTTTAGAAGGACCCGTACTCACTCATTGGCCCGCGCTGGCTTAGACCAAAGGTCCCCAAAGCCTGGGAGACGTAATAGCATTGGAAGTCTGTGAGCAGCAAGGCGTCAAGATTGATACAGACTCACACTGTCATCACGTAATTCCCTTCCAATTCTACTTCAGCCTTTTTAATTATTACAGAGAGAAACTCTCAGCTTGGTGCTAGGTTGTCTTTAACCCCCTCGGACTCCTGGTATTCTGCCTTTTAAAACAAAAAGTAAAGAAACCTCAGGATCAGAACCTTTGAATAAGCATTGGTATTTGGCTGGAATTGAATATTATGTTAATTATACTTATTTTATGCTTTCCTTTCCTTGTTAATTATGATTATTTTGGAGGTGGAATCAGGATATAAATTTTCATTTTCAATTAATCTTTTGAAGTAAAAAGATAGGATTTAAAATATACATGATGAAAGTCATACACAGATTTGGCCAAAAAAGCAGGAAGCTGTACAAATGAGTGAAGGTTGGAGACTAGATCAGATGATTCCCAGCCTGTTTTTGAGTCTACTTGAGGATCCACATTTTTGGAAAATATTAATATGAAATTAATTTAAATTAGAGTAATTTATAAAAATAAATATGTCATGTATATGCATATTTTTACAATAGCTTTATCATAATAAAAAGAATAGGCATGCTTATTGTTGTTGGAATATGAACCTGGAAAATACATAAAGGCATAAGGATACTTAAAAAGTAAAAAACACAGAATAACACCATTCAGGGAAAAACATATATGATCTGTGAGTTGTTTCCTTCTTATCGAGTATTTTTAGAAATATTTTGAATCTTAGATATGTTACACATATGTAATTCTGAATTTACATGAGAGAAATATAAGGGGTGTATGGTTTTTTAGTTAAAAACAATAATTGTATTACTTTAAGTATCAAACCTTCCCTTGAGGACTTAAAAGTTTAATTTGCTCAAAATTTATACACATTCAATATTTAGCCCCATACTTTTCCAGTAATTTAAGAGACATCCATACTAAATAAAATTTCATACAGTTTCAATCAGTTATGATGCGATGACTAAATCTCTGCTTTTCTTACTTGTCAAAAGACTCACACTTGCCAGCTCCTTGCACACTTTCTACTGAGGAAGAAGAAAACGTGGCCAACTGAGCTGTGTTCTAATTTTCAGTGAGAGGAAATGGCTTTTACCCAGCCAACAGGTGCGGGGAGATAATTATTTATAAAAATGGCACAGGTGTTGAAAATGTCTATTTACTTTTCCCAAAGCAGGACGTCCGCCCCGTGTAACATCATTACCTTAATGACAAAGAGGCAAGACGGGCGGGAAGACAGCAGCAGCAGCAGCAGCAGCAGCAGCAGCAAACACACCCGCTCCACACCCAGAGGGCAACCTGCTGCTCCTCCCCCGGCTGCGCGTTCCTCCCCCGCCCTGAGGGTTGCCCGGTCTGGGAGGCTGACTGCACCCGCACTGAGTTCTGACTCACAGGGTGGGAGAGGTGGGGGCACAGGATCTCATTAGAGCACTCTGTCGGGAAAGGTAATGAGGCCAAGGGGGGAACCCACGCTCTTGAAACAAGCTGAGGTCCATTCCTACCAGCTCCACTGACCCGAATACCAACCACTGAGAAGACTTGTCTCCACGAAGACTGGGGTTCCGTGAGGTCGGCGGTGTTCTCTGTGCCTCAGCCAGTGCTGGGTTCTTAGAAGACGCTTTAATGTTGCTGAATGAATGAGCCACTAAGCTCAACTGCTACTATGTCTAAATACCGCAGATGTATTCAGTGCTGTGACTTACTATGCCAATCCAGAAGTTAGCATTATCTGTCTTGTCTCACTGAGGACAAGGGTCAGAAGTGTTAAGTGACCTGCCAGGTTCACACTGTGATGGGACTAGGATTCAACTCTAGATCTAACGGTCTCAGGCCAATGCCTCAGTATTTTCTCCTACAGAGTGGAAACCAGTTATATAACTTCAAAAGGGCTTCCTATATGAAAAAGGAAAATTTCAATAGTGCAGATTCAGGTTCTTTTATTTAGAATAAACATCTGTATTTTTTATTACAGTTTACACTCAATATTACATTGTGTTAGTTTCAGGTGCACAGCATGGAGGTCAGACAGTCATTCACTTCACCACGTGCTCCCGTGATGTTTCCAGTACCTGCCTGGTGCCATCCATAGTCATTACAACGCTATTGACTGCGTTCTTTATATCCACTTTACCTCCCCATGAATATTTTGTAACTATCGATCTGTATTCTGAGTCCTTTCACCTTTTTCACTCAGTCCCTCCACCCCACTCTCTTCTGGCAACCACTAGTGTGTCCCTGCGTCTATGAGTCTATTTCAATTTTGTGTGTTCATTTATTCTGTCTTTAGATTCCACGCACAAGGGGAATCCTATAGTATTTGTCTTTCTCCATCTGACTTATTTCACTCAGAGAAATAACACCCTCTAGGCCCATCCATGTTGTCACAAATGGCAAGATTTCGTTCTTTTTTATAGCCAGGTACTATTTCATTGTAGAAATGTACCACTGCTGTTTTCATCCACTCGTCTACGGATGGGCACGTGGGCTGCTTCCAGATCTCGGCTATTGTTAATAACGCTGCCCTGGGCAGAGGGCTGCATGCGTTCTTTCGAATTAGTGTTTCAGGTTTCTTTGGATACATCCCCCGAAGTGGAATTGCTGAGCTGTAGGGCAGTGCCATTTGCAATTTTTTAAGGAATCTCCATACAGCTGTCCACAGTGGCTGCACCAACCCGCATTCCCACCAGTAGTGCACGAAGGTCCCCTTTCTCCACACCCTTCCCGACACATTTGCTGACTTATTGATGACGGCCGTTCTGACAGGTATGAGGCGATACCTCATTGTGGTTTTAATTTGCATCATTTCTCTGATAATTATTGATGTTGAGCATCTTTTCATGTCTGGTGGCTATGTGCATGTCCTCTTTGGAGAAGTGTTTATTCAGGACCTCAGTTTGGGGTTTTTTGGGTTCATATGCCATAACTCTTAAAACACTAGTTTCACCTTTCTTCCATTTGCATTTTACTGAGAGTCTGGAAATATGGAAATGGCCTAGATGTCCGCAGCCCTCTGAGTGGCCCTGGATGGTGGCTCTAGTGTCAGGGAGAGGAAAGGTTCCTCGGCCAGGAGACCAGGGTGTCCTTGCCAGGCCACTGCTGAGTGTAGGGGTCTGTGTGCTCGGGGACTGGGTGGGCTGAGCTGGGCAGGAGTCCAGGTCTGGGACTGGGCAGCGAGTCCCACGCTGGTAGGTGAGCGGCAGCGTGAGTCTGAGGAGCCCCGGGAACTGGATTTCTGGGCCGCCTCCCATGCTTGTGTCCTCTCTGTCGTCCCTGTGCTTTTGGTAGAGCCGCACCTGCACCTCAGACTGGACACGCGTCCCTCCCTGGGCTGAGAAGAGAAGGTCCTGCACCCTGCTTGACCCAGAGCACGGCGAGGGGCAGGCCGGGACGGGAGAGTCCAGGGCGCGGAAAGAGCACATAGTGCAGTCGCTCCCCATCCCTTTGCTTCTCTACTGGGAGGAGCTGATTTGTGGAAGGAGGCACCTTCTCTGCAAGAACAGCCTTCAAGGATCAGGGGAAGCTGGAACCCTGAGGACCTCTGGGTTGGGCTTCTATCCGGGGCTACGGGAGGCTGAGGGATCTAAAGCAGGCTCCCTACACCCTCCGGCCTGGAAGAGAAGTGGGAGGGGGGTAAGGATGGGGTGTCCTTGAGGCAGGGGGGAGACCGTGGTGCCTGGTGAGCTGCCTCTCTGAGCCCCCAGGTGCACGACCCTCAGTTGCATGGGTCTCATCGCCACCACCTGTTCTGTCACTTCCCCGTGTGCACTGGGATGAGCCACCCAGGCTGTCCCACCCATCTGCCGCCTCCCTTTGTATGAGATGTCACTCCTCCCCACACCCTCTGCTCCCAGGGTCAGGGCCTCCCAGTTCAAAAAACTGAAAAAAAAAAAAAAAAAATAGGACTCTTGGTGATATTGCTGAGAGCTACAGCAGGCTGGGAAGGAGACTAGATTACAAAACCTAGTGTTCTGACCACAGATTTTGGAGGACTTCTCAACTATCCTTTTAAAACTCTAAGGAATGCCCTTGTGAGAATAAAGAGATGTGGAAACCGGGAAAACTGAGGGTAATCTGAGGTCAGTTGGCCTAACCTCAGAGAGGGATGGCTGAAAGTAGGCCGCTGGTTTAGCAGTTCGGGGGGCAAACTGTATTATTCGCTGCTCTTTTGGAGTAAGAAGAAATGAGGAGTTGTCTCGGCAGTTAGGCGGACACCAGCAGCCAGTACAGAAGGTCACCTGGGCGGAAAGCCCTGGGCGCCTAGCAATGGGCAAAACTGGTAAAATAAGGACCTCACCCCCAGGGCGACCTTTCCTCCCCCAGCATATCACCGGTCCTGTGGTTTGGACCTCCTGACCTTTCCTCCCTGGAGATAACGTCCAGGCCTCTGTCGTGTTTCCGCGGCAGGCCCAGAGAAGCAGCAAAACCGGACAGCTGACATCAGGACCAGCCGCACTGACTGATGACCCTGCCCTGGCGATGACCAGTCAGTGAGGACCACAACGCTGAAAGGATACTCTTGGAAAGCTGGTGACTATTTTGCTGGGATCCTCCCCTGGGTCCTCGCCTAAAATCCCCGCCTTTGACAGACCTCGGGAGGGCGGGCCCAGCTCGGGTCTCTGGGGAGCCGGCAGCCTCTCTTCCCCGCCCTCTTCCCCAGGCAGCTTGGCCTTGCCTCTCTTCCTCCTGACTCCAAGGGCCCTTCTTTCACCTCTGTAACTTGCTTCCTGAGCCCATTTCTCCTGCAGCTCGCTTCTTCTCCCTCTGTGACCTTCTAAAGAAACTTCTTTATGCAGGCAGAAATAGCATTTGGCTATTTGACAATTAGTAAATGTAATTTTATCCAGATCAGCAAAACTATATTAAGTCTTTTATGTTCCAGTTGCTAGGGTATTAAAATGAGACAAGCCATCATTCCTGGGCCTGAGCAGCTCACAGTATTTCGATGTCTTTAGAAAAAGAAACAATTAGAGTTTACTGTGATACGTCTTTTAAAAAGTGATAATGGACGGTGAGTCAGGGTGAGGAGACAGGGACCCCCACTGACAAGGGGAAGGGAAACAAAGGATCACTTACTGACCTTCCACGCTTATGCTGACTTCATAAATGCGCACTGAATACATTTTTCTTTGTGAAAAATAATTGTAACACAGAGATGCCATCTGGACTTAATTAATAAATCCAGAGGCAGAACTTACGACTCCAGACCCAAGGTCTGTATATCTTTCATCAGATATGAATTCATATGCTTAAAAGAAATCACATTCTAAAAGCCTGTCTAGTTGCCCAACCGTATGTATACCTGTCTTCCCTTAAAAAAAAGTAGACATTCTACTTTATACACAAATATTTTTAATACAATTAATCTCTTGGTTCGGATCAAATGGAGTTCATCTGATTGGATTTTGGTTCTGTCCAGCAAACACACCAAACGAGCATCACAGGGTTGCTCTTAACTTTCCGTTGGGGTAATGAAAGGAGGCTGTGCTTTTCAGAGACGAGACTTCGCTCACATAGAGGAGAAAAAATGATAGTCATAAAATAAAATAATCTTGAGCTTTTATGCAGTTTATCTTTAAAAATCCTGTTGAAAGAATGTTTTTTAAAAAGTGGAGAAAACGTTGTTAATCAGAGGGCCTGTTTCGTGAGGCTGATTGCATCGACACTGTGTTTGTTCTTCGTGCACGACGTTCGCCAGACCTTCTAAGCCCCACAGAAAAGTTCTGAAGCAGGAGGAACGGTCCACTCCTAATTACAAGCGGGTTGATCAGAGGAGCTTATTAAGGGGGATTAGCCATCCATTCAGAGGCCAAATTCTTTCTCTGTAGCTTCAAAAGGAGCTCCAAGGAGTAGACGCGTGGAGGGAAGGGAAGGGAAATAGAACCCGGCTCCCACTTTTCGGCAGACACAGGAGGCCTAGGTGATGTCTCAGGCAAGGGAATTAGCACAGCTGAGTTGCAAACAGGAGGAAGTAACAGTGGCTATCACACTTCGAGCTCATCCATAAGGTTTAAATCAAAATGTTGTTTTGGAGCAAAACCTTTCAAACAGCAAACACTTTTAATGCTTTTCTCAAATCATTGACTTAATGTGTGCATTCTTCTTCTTGTTCTGGAATTCTCAGAAGACATTTGCTGTCACGATATCTATTGTGCTGCTGTATTCACGAAACTGTACTAACTTGGAAAAGGGCACCTACTAATTATTTTATATTTGACGTTTTAGAGTAGGTATTTTAAACTACGATAGAATGTATTGCCTTTTTTTAAAAAAAATTTATTTATTTATTTATTTATTTTTAGAGGGGAAGGGTAGGAGAGAGGGAGAAGGAGAGAAATATCAATGTATGGTTGCCTCTTACGTGTCCCATGCTGGGAACTGGCCTGCAACCCAGGCATGTGCCCTGACTGGGAATCGAACCGTGATCCTTTGGTTCACAGGCCCGCGCTCAATCCACTGAGCTACACCAGCCAGGGCTAGAATGTATTGCTTTTGTTAAAATAACTTATTTTTCAAAATTAAAATAGGTTTGTATAATAAGAAAGCTACATATAACTAACAAAAGCAATAAATAGTTCTTGAAAGCATTGATTTTAAGCGTTGTTATGGTGTATTCATTACAAGAATGTCTGTTTCATACAAGAAATAACAACTCCAGTTACTTTGGAATCAAAATAAGAGTAGATTTTAGAGCTGCTGTGTTATTTATCTTCCTGTTACACAAGGAAAAATGATCAATAATGTTTGAGTAAATTTACAGTCAATTCAATTTAAGACCAAGAGAAACATTCTGTTAAGTTCTTTGCGATATTTACAAAAGACCCCAGATCTTTCTTTGAAGAGAGGTAATACATACATTTTAGACTTCTGACACGTGATGGAGAATGCATTTCAAATTAGTTTTTCACTTGAGAAGAATTGTTCCCCTTGAAGAAATTCTTATATTGAAAGTCGTGAATAATCGTTACTGCAAACACCTGCACTGTTTTAGGCCACTGTGTGAGTGCAGAATAGTAAATTTACTTTCATAGTAATAGCGTTTTGAGATTAAACCTTTCTAAACTTGCTTGTGGCTGAAAGGAATAAGCATCACTTTAAAGTCATCAAAGAAAACTATATACTTTAGAAAATAGACTACCATCTCCCACTTAATATGACAGATGATTTTTATTCTTTAAAAAAATACATGGAAATAAGTGGGAAAAAATCTCAACACTCCAAGTATGTATTATGTAAATATTACACATCTTCTACCCTACTCCCGGCCACTTGTCAGGGTTGTGTTTTCTTCGACAAGCCCCCAGGCCTGCCGATAGAAGTGCTATAAAATGTTTAGGAGCTCTATTTTCATCTGATGTGTCTTATAAATCTTTTCATAGCTGAAGCATTTATTTTAATGACTACTAAGTTTAAAATGGTGTAGAGATGGTATGATTTACTCAACTAGTCCTGTCTAGGCCACTTCTTTTAGACGAATGCTGCAAATCACCTTTGTGAACCATTAGGCTACTTGTATGGAAAATTCCCAGAAATAAAATGTCTTGGGTGCTGAACAAAGAACAAGCCCCGTTGCTTATAATATTTGTAGCAGTTTTTCCCCCTGGTTGGTCTTTTGTTGGTCAATTTATTTCTGCAATTTATTTTTGTATATGTGTCAGTACTGAAATTTCAACTTAAAAAAAGATTTTATTTATTTATATTTAGATCAAGGGGAAAGGAAGGGAAAAAAACAGGGAAACAATAATGTGTGGTTGCCTCTTGCATACCCCCTACTGGGGACCTGGCCTGCAACCCAGGCATGTACCCTGACTGGGAATCGAACTGGTGATACTTTGGTTCGCAGGCTGGTGCTCAATCCACTGAGCCACACCAGCCAGGGCAAAATTTTTTTATGATAAAATGCACCATGGGTATGGCTTCTAGTTTTCTATTATACTTGTGAAGGTTCTACTTTGTTTTTAGATTAAAAAGACATGACCACATCTTTTATTGTTTCAATAATTATATAATTCATTGTTTTTGTAAGTGAATATTAGGAAAGGTAAGAGTTTAGAACCCTGAAAAATAAGCATTGACAAGATCTCAGACTGAGCTGAGCTTTGAGTACAGATATGCTTGAGTTCAGCTTTCTTGAACTAGCTCAGTACTATTCTTAGGAAAGAAGCATCATAGATTTAAATTGCTTTAACTGAGGTTTCTGGTGAGGCTGTTATTGTTTAATTGCCTCCAACATTGACTTAATTTCAACAATGACTCATGTCTATGAGAAATCAGTAACCACATTCCTCAATATATGAAATCTATCAAAAGCTTTATTCACAAATGTAGCTTCTTTTATCCTTTTCATGAGATAAAACGATCAACATAATGACAAATCTTTACCGAGTGCTTACAAAACGCCAGGGACTGTGGTGAGCAATGGAAAGAGAGAAACGGCAAACAGGCAGAATACCTGCCTTCCTGGGATGGTTCATCCGTTCATTTAAAAGTATCGTCTTTCTTTTGGTATTTCTCCCTTAAAAACACTGCCTGTATTTTCAATTGGAAGACTGAATTATCACTTCCAAAGTGATATAAATAGCAGTAAAATATTAACAACCTTTTAACCCTCAATGGGTATGTGTGAGTGCCTTTGCGTGTCACCTTTGACACTGCCCACACCTGCCTGGTCAGAACTGGCTTCCTGTTTTACAGATGTTACACTCGGAAAGACAATACCCCACTTAAGGATACAAAACTCATCCAAGATGAGATGGAAATTAAGTCTAAGCCAATACAATGAAATCTTGCATGTTGTCGACAATAGACCACAGTTCTTTATCTGTGAGTTGTATAATTTTAATGTCGATTTTTTAGAGCTTTGTTCTTTGTTTTTTTTCTCTTTTGTTTATTTATTTTTTAAGGTTGATTTTTAAAAATTGGTGTGCTTCATTTACATCTCAGTTTTGTTTAGCTGGACATCCTTGGGCAAAATCCTCAATCTTTCTACACTGATCTTTTATAAAACAGGAACAACAGTTCCAACTTCATGGGCTTGTTGGCAAGATCATACCATTTTAGGATATTAAGTGACCTCATGTGATATACAGCCTAGATGATAGACAAAGGTTTTGCATATTTTAAAGCTTTCTGATAGTTAGAAAAGTATAAGGCATCAAGTCTGTTTATAAATATATGTGAGGACTTCCGGCCAAGATGGAGATGTAGGTGGACACACTGTGCCTCCTCTCACAACCAAAATTAAGGACAACAAAGATTTAGAAACAAGAAAACAACAGAGCTAAAAGAAAATTGAACTGTACGGAAGCCCAACAACCATTCATCCAGACCGGTAAGAGGGGCGGAGTCGCGGCAGGAAAAAGTGGAGATGCGGACCCGGGCTCACAGGCGGCAGCGGCTGGCAGACCCCACGTGCACAGGTGGTGGCTAGCGGACCCCGGGCACGGGGTGGCAATGGTGCAGACCCAGTGAGGCCATGCAGAGTGGCTGGCTGACCAGGTGGTCCCACATTCCCATGCACAGACAATCCAGGCAAAGGTGAAGCAGAGGAAGGGACTGGAAGCCAGGAGAGAGAGGGGCAGGCACCATTGTTCCCTCTCAGACCCCGCCCCCACATACAGCATCACAACTCAGTGACTGGGCTGCCCACTCCTGGTGAACACCTAAGGCTACACCCCTCACTATGTAACAGCTGCAACCAGACCCCCCCCCCCCAAAAAAAAAGGCTCAAACGGGAGAACAAATTAAAGCCCCGGAACCAATTCCTCTAAGCAGTGAAGAGATAGCCAACCTGTCAGATGCACAGTTCAAAGCACTGGTGATTAGGATCCTCACAGAATTGGTTGATTTTGCTCACAAATTAGATGAAAAAATGCAGGCTACAATATGTGAAATGAAGGAAGACCCATGGAGAACCAATAGAGATGGGAGGAAAACTGGGACTCAAATCAATGGAGTGGACCAAAAGGAAGAAACAAACAACTAAACAGAAAACAAGGAAGAAACGAGAATTCAAAAAAATGAGGAGAAGCTTAGGAACCTCCGGGACATCGTTAAACGTCCCAACATCCAAATTATAGGGTTACCAGAAGGGGAAGAAGAAGAGCAACAAGTGGAAAACTTATTGGAACAAATAATCAAGGAGAACTTCCCCAATCTGGCAAAGGAAATAGACTATCAGGAAGTCCAGGAAGCTCAGAGAGTCCCAAAGAAGTTGGACCCAAGGAGGAACACACCAACGCACATCGTAATTACATTAGCCAAGATTAAAATGAAGGAGAGACTTCTAAAAGCAGCAAGGGATAAGGGGACAGTCACCTACAAAGGAGTTCCCATCAGACTGTCAGCTGATTTCTCAAAAGAGACCTTACAGGCAAGAAGGGGCTGGAAAGAAATATTTGAAATCTTGAAAAGCAGGGAACTACATCCAAAATTGCTCTCTCCAGCAAAGCTGTCATTTAGAATGGAAGGGAAGATAAAATGCTTCTCAGATAAGGTCAAGTTCAAGGAGTTCATCATCACCAAGCCCTTATTATATGGAATGTTAAAGGGACTTATTTAAGAAAAAGAAGATAAAAATATGACAGTAAAAAGACAGCAAACTCACAGCTATTAACAACCACGCCTAAGACAAAAGCAAACTAAGCAAACAGCTAGAACAGGAACAGAACCACAGAAATGGAGATTAGCAACAAGGGAGTGGGAGGAGGAGAGAGGGGGAAAAGGTGCAGAGAATGGGTAGCATAGATAGTGGGTAGAAAATAGACAGGGGGAGGGCAAGAATAGTGTGGGAAATGTAGAAGCTAAAGAACTATGACACATGGACATGAACTAAAGAGGGGGAATGTGGGTGGAAGAGGGTGTACAGGGTGGAGGGGAATGATGGGGGAGAAATGGGACAACTGTAATAGCATAATCAATTAAAAAAGCAAAAAAATGTGAATATTTCTGGGAATGGTTGTGTATTTTATTTATCACCTGTGCAATGCCTATCTCTGTTATGTTGTAGTAAAGCTTATATAAAAGTTTGAAACGTAGTTTTATGATGCTAATTTTCAGTAGATTGTTTATTATTGAAAATTTCTAATAGTTTTAACAATGTCTCTGAATTGGATGGCTGGAATGATGGCTTACTTTCCTTTGGGAAAATGTAAGGGAATACTCTCTATTTGAACTAAACATTTTTTATTTTTATTCAAGTAACATATAATTTTAAAGCTTCAGTATTTCCAGATACGTACTGTTCAATGCTTCACCTTTTCTTTGGTCAGTTTTTTCACTTCCCAAAGCCTCAGTTTCTTTTCTGTAAAAGGAAAATAACACTTACGAGATAGCCTACCATAAAACTTATATAAATATCTATTTTTATATATGTAACACAATGCCTTGTACTTACAGGCCAATAAAGGGAAGTGCCCATTCTCTGTGCAATGAGAAGTCATCTATACTAAATCTAAAAATGGAAAAATGATGGGGGAAAAGTCATAAACATTAACTGTCTATTCTGCACAGAGCCAATGGGCTAGGTTTCAACATTTAAATTCCTTAGATCTGTAAAGTAAAATGACCTAAGCCACTGCTTCTGAAACTTTTTCCTCTGGAGAACTGTTTACAAAAGATAAAAATGGATGAAAATTCCTGACCGTTGGCAGAATATATTAACACGATCATGTTTTGATTTAAAAATCCCTACTAGTGTTGTATTTAAGTCCATAGTAAGAAAGGGATGCAATAAAGGATGGTAATTAAACCACAGGCTTTAGAGCAGAGCATATAAGAATTTAAATCTAGGAAATATTATATATTTGCGATCTTACACAAATTATTTAATTTCTCTGAGCCACCAAGTAAAGCTGACATTAGAATGGTAGATCAGGGTTATCCTGACAATATTTTCACAAACCTGTTTCAGGGGAGAGCGCAAGCGCAGGTTTGCCAAGTTTCCCACATTTGGGGGGATCACGGGGTCGGCACATACAGAGTGCCGTGGACGAGCTCGCTCTGGGGAAACCACCTTCGCAGTCACGGGATCTCCCCTGCCAGGTAGGTAATCCTAAAAGTTTTAATATCATTTTTCTTTTTAGAAGAAGGGAAAGGAGGGAGAAAGAGGAAGAGAAACATTAATGTGCAAGAGAAATATCCATGGGTTGCTTTCCACACGCCACCAACCAGGAAATGGGCAGGCCCACAACCCAGGCGTGTGCCCTGACCAGGGACCTCACCAGCAGCCCTTCTTCGGTTTGCTGGCTGCGCTCAGCCTACTGAGCCACACCAGCCAGGGCAAGTTTTAATATCTTCATCTTAAGATTTTTCTTAAGCAATTGTCACATTTAAACATCATTATTGTTTTTGTAGATTAGTTTGAGACCTACAGGGCTGATTCACTGATGGAACACACTGCGTACCCAACATTTATTTCTGTCTTGTGGAAAATTGCAGGCCCACATTCCAGTCTGTGGGAGGTAGGAAAGTGATACACAGTTGTACCTCAGCAATTGTCGGCTTCAGAACTCATCAAACCATGTACTTGGCATATATTTTTTAAAATTTAATATATTTTATTGATTATGCTATTACAGTTGTCCCATTTCTCCCCCATCATTCCCCTCCACCCTGCACACCCCCTCCCACCCACATTCCCCCCCTTTAGTTCATGTCCATGTGTCGTAAGTTCTTTAGCTTCTACATTTCCCACACTATTCTTGCCCTCCCCCTGTCTATTTTCTACCCACCGTCTATGCTACTTATTCTCTGTACCTTTTCCCCCCTCTCCTCCTCCCACTCCCTTGTTGCTAACCCTCCATGTGATCTCCATTTCTGTGGTTCTGTTCCTGTTCTAGTTGTTTGCTTTTGTCTTAGGTGTGGTTGTTAATAGCTGTGAGTTTGCTGTCTTTTTACTGTCATATTTTTTTAGCTTCTTTTTCTTAAATAAGTCCCTTTAACATTCCATATAGTAAGGGCTTGGTGATGATGAACTCCTTGAACTTGACCTTATCTGAGAAGCACTTTATCTGCCCTTCCATTCTAAATCACAGCTTTGCTGGATAGAGCAATCTTGGATGTAGGTCCTTGCCTTTCATGACTTGGAATACTTCTTTCCAGCCCCTTCTTGCCTGTAAGGTCTCTTTTGAGAAATCAGCTGACAGTCTGATGGGAACTCCTTTGTAGGTGACTGTCCCCTTATCCCTTGCTGCTTTTAGAAGTCTCTCCTTCATTTTAACCTTGGCTAATGTAATTACGATGTGCCTTGGCATATTCCTCCTTGGGTCCAACTTCTTTGGGACTCTCTGAGCTTCCTGGACTTCCTCGTAGTCTATTTCCTTTGCCAGATTGGGGAAGTTCTCCTTGATTATTTGTTCCAATAAGTTTTCCACTTGTTGCTCTTCTTCTTCCCCTTCTGGTAACCCTATAATTTGGATGTTGGGACGTTTAACGATGTCCCGGAGGTTCCTAAGCCTCTCCTCATTTTTTTGAATTCTTGTTTTTTCCTTGTTTTCTGTTTGGTTGTTTGTTTCTTCCTTTTGGTCCACTCCATTGATTTGAGTCCCAGTTTTCCTTGCATCTCTATTGGTTCCCCATGGGTCTTCCTTCATTTCACATATTGTAGCCTGAATTTTTTCATCTAATTTGTGAGCAAAATCAACCAATTCTGTGAGCATTTTGATGACCAGTGCTTTGAACTCTGCATCTGATAGGTTGGTTATCTCTTCTTGGCTTAGAGGAATTAGCTCCAGGGCTCTGATTTGTTCTCTGGTTTGAGCCATTTTTGGTAATTTTTGTTTTGTTTTGTTTGGTTTTGGTTTTGGTCTGGTCGCGGCTGTTACGTAGTAAGGGGTGGAGCCTTAGGTATTCCCCAGTGCGGGGCAGCCCAGTCGCTGGTTTGTGACGTTGTATGGGGGGGGCAGGGTCTGAGAGGGAACAATGGCACCTGCCCCGAGCTGTCTTGGATTCCAGTCCCTTCTGCCGCTTCCCCTTCGCCTGGATTATCTGTGCACGAATGTGGGACCACCTGGTCAGCCAGCCGCCTTGCTCGGCCTCACTGGGTCTCCACAGTTGCCACCTTGTACCCAGGGTTCGACAGCTGCCGCCTGTGGGCCTGCCAGCCGCCTGCACACTTGGGAACCACCAGCCACTGCCGCCTGCATTTCTGGGTCCGCACCTCCACTTTTTCCTGCCACGACTCCGCCCCTCTTACTAGTCTGGATGAATGGTTGTTGGACTTCCGTACAGTTCAATTTTCTTTTAGCTCTGTTGTTTTCTTGTTTCTAAATCTTTGTTGTCCTTAATTTTGGTTGTGAGAGGAGGCACAGTGTGTCCACCTACGCCTCCATCTACTTGGCATATTTCGATGAGAAAAAAATGTGTCAGCACTTGGTGCTCCTCAATAGAGCTTCTGTGAGCCACAGCTGCCTACAAGAGACAATGCTTCACGGTTTGGTGCTGGTCGGTTTGGGCACTCCTTGTGAGTTCTGGGATGAGTTAATGATGGGTACCAGGGTACCAGTGTACAAGACAGTACTTGGTTCTATTTCAAGCATTTCACTCTCACATCATATTCTGTCTTTTGAATTTTATCTATTAACATGTATTCACATTGTTAACCATATAACAAGGAAAAGCTACTACTGAAATCTATTTTGAAAGCATTTAGATACTTTCGTGACCTAATGTAATTACTGGATAAATCTTAGCAAAAAATAAATGTACGAAAACTTTTGAGAAGATCATATAAATTTTTCTCCTTTAATCCTTTTAAATGATAAATTAAATTAGATGTCCTTAGATAACTTGAAACAACACAAGTAAGACATCATGTGGTTTTAAAAATAATCTTCTGAAGTCTATCTGGTAATATGTTATGTCAGATTTATACATGGCTTAAGGAATAACACTGAGTTATCTACTTCTTTTATTAAACAGTCCTTGTTCAGCTTTCACAGTGACATTATATGACCTTTATAAAATTAAGTCATCAGCTCTTTCTCCTTTGTATTTCTTCTCAGTAATGTGTAGACTAAGGTTATTTTTTCTTCAGTAATTTGATAGAACTTGTCCTTTCAAATATCTGGGCTTTGTGACTTTGGGGCCTGGAGTAGAAGGAGAAGGAAAAATTTTTGCTTTTGGTTCAGAGTGTAGCTCCTCTGTCTGTTTTTTCCAGTTTTCCTTCCCATGATACTTTGCTTGAAAATTGCCCAATTGCCTTTCTGAGTCTCCACTTCCTCCTACCATGAATGCCGTGGGCGGTGACTGATTCCAGATGTAATTATCTCTCACCTGGGCCATTGCAGCAGCCATTTACTAAGTTTCCTTTTTCCACCTTTTCCTCCCTTCAAGTTATTTCCCAGCCAACAGTGTGCATGATCTTTTCAAAACATGGAGCATTGTTTCATTTCCCTAAGGTTGAGCTCTTTGCTTGGCCTTGTAAGGATCCCAGGATGATCCTTAATTGGAATTTACTGATCTGCCAACCAGAGTCTTGAAGATTTGCTCCTGTGACAGTTGTTCAGAGTACCTGATAAGGTTCTGTGCAAAGGGTTCAAGGGCTGTTTTTATCTTGATATATAGTCCAGGAAAACAAGTTCCCAGGTTTTTTAGTTCATGCAAAGGTTGATTTGTTTGCTGTTGAGGAAAAGTCCATGTATTTTAAGTTCTGGATGAGTTTCTGGCCCTATTCGACCACGTCTTCTGGCAGCAAAGTGCGCAAAGACCATAAGTGGTATTACTGGATTTATGAGTCGACCTTCGCTAACTTACAGAAAGCCAGTTAACTGCCAAATGGTCTGATCTCTTTGTAACTATAGCTATGGGCATTCCGATGGGCCTGTACAGTTCTTTTTTTTTTTTTTAAGTATTTTTATTGATTATGCTGTTACAGTTGTCCCAATTTTTTCTCCTCTTTATTCCCCTTCTCCCTGTACTGCCACCCCCACCCTTCAACATACCCCCTGCCCTTAGTTCATGTCCGTGGGTCATACATATAACTTCTTTGGCTTCTCCATTTCCCATACTATTCTTGTCCTCCCCCTGTCTATTGTGTACCTACCATTTATGCTTCTTATTCTCTGTACCTTCTCCCCCATTCTCCCCCTTCCCTCTCCCCACTGATAGCCCTCCATATGATCTCCATTTCTATGATTCTGTCCCTGTTCTATTGTTTGCTTAGTTTTTTTTTTTTTTTAGGTTTGGTTTTTGATAGTTGTGAGTTTGTTGTCATTTTACTGTTCATAGTTTTGATCTTCTTTTTCTTAGATACGTCCCTTTAACATTTCATATAATAAGCACTTGGTGATGATGAACTCCTTTAACTTGACCTTATCTGGGAAGCTCTTTATCTGCCCTTCCATTCTAGATGATAGCTTTGCTGGATAGAGCAATCTTGGATGTAGGTCCTTGCCTTTCATGACTTGGAATACTCCTTTCTAGCCCCTTCTTGTCTGTAAGGTTTCTTTTGAGAAATCAGCTGACAATCTTATGGGAACTCCTTTATAGGTAACTGTCTCCTTTTCTCTAGCTGCTTTTAAGATTCTCTCCTTATCTTTAATCTTAAATAATGTAATTATGATGTGCCTTGGTGTGTGCTTCCTTGGGTCCAATTTTTTGGAAATACTCAGAGCTTCCTGGACTTCCTGGAAGTCTATTTCCTTTGCCATATTAGGGAAGCTCTTCTTCATTATTTTTTCAGATAAGTTTTCATTGTCTTGTTCTTGTTCTCCTTCTGGCACTCATATGATTTAGATGTTGGAATGTTTAAAGTTGTCCCGGAGGTTCCTAAACCTCTCCTCATTTTTTTGAATTCTTGTTTCTTCATTCTGTTCCGGTTG
The DNA here is from genome assembly GCA_039655065.1 of Glossophaga mutica. NCBI lineage: Eukaryota > Metazoa > Chordata > Mammalia > Chiroptera > Phyllostomidae > Glossophaga > Glossophaga mutica. The sequence goes on from CM077314.1 coordinate 40,890,849, forward strand.
AATGTTTCTTTCTTTCTTCTGTTCCACATCGTTGATTTGAGTCCTGGTGTCCTTCCCATCACTGTTGGTTCCCTGTACATTTTCCTTTATTTCACTTCGCATAGCCTTCACTTCTTCCTCTGTTTTGTAACCATACTGATTTGTTTCTGTGAGCATCCTGATTACCAGTGTTTTGAACTGTGCATCTGATGGCTGTCTCTTCATCGCTTAGTTGTATTTTTTTCTGGAGCTTTGAGCTGCTCCTTTATTTGGGCCTTTTTTTTTTTTTGGTCTCGGCTCACTGGTCTGGATGAATACTTCTTTAATTGTCAGACTTCCATACAGTTAAATTTTCTGGTACTTCTGGTTGTTTTTTGTTTTTAAATTTGTTGTTGTCCTTCTTTTGGTTGTGTGAGGAAGCGAAGCATTTCTGCCAATTCTTCCCTCTTGGCCGGAACTCTGGGTCTGTACAGTTTCAACTGTTTATGGGAAATTTGGCTCAGTTTCATATGAGTATTCCTTCCATTTGCCTGAAGCTCGAGGATGGTATAGACCTGGAATCAGCAAACATTTTATGTAAAGAGTCAGACAATAAATAATTTAGGTTTGTGGGCCCTGTGGTCTCTCTTATAACTACTCAAATCTGCTGCTGTAGCACAAATGTCACCATAAACAATATGAAATGAATTTGTTCTAATAAAACTTTATTTACAAAAATGGTTGGCAGACTAGATTTGTCCCTTAGGTCATTGTTTTGTCAACCCCTGGCATAGAAAGTGGAATATTTGAGTAAGTGGCAGTACTTTGTAGAATTGATTAATGACAGTAAATCTAAAGAGGGTTAGAATTTCCCAAGTGTAAGCCATAAATTTGAGTAGCAGTTTTGCTATTTCCAGAGATGTAGCTCTTCAAGAGGGAAGGGCTTGGCCCATCCTGAAAATAAGCGGGCAACAACCAAAGAACATTCATATTCCATTGCAAGTGGGCACTAGCACAGAGTTCATTTGAAGGTATTGATGTGGGTCCTCCAGGTTTGATGACTGTCCATTCCCCACCTTGACCACTTTGCTGGAATTGTGCTGTTGACAGGTGAGGCCGGCACAAAAGACACACTCCGCAATCGTATTTGTTTTAAAGCTTACTATCAGTGCCGCTTTAGAACAATGGTCAATTTGTTTCTGCTGCGGTGCAAGTATCTCAGGTAGGATCTCAGCTAGGTTCCGGATGACTTCCTCGGCCACAGTCGGATTTCTGTCCCGGGCTGCTGGGGACTCTTTTAATGTAGTTTTTATCAGGTCATTTATGATATTTTTATCTGATGTTGAGGCGGAACTGTACATTTTATAATGCTTTCTTTGAACTCCTTGAAGACTTGGTTTGGGAGAATATCACAATGCCCTTTGCAAGGACAGCCTGGATAGTGTACTGTTGAGCCAGGATATTCCCCTTAGTCTTGACATCAGCCAGGTTTTAATGACTAGAAAGTACCTTTGAAATAGGAGCTGTTTTTCGCAGTGTTAGCTTGTCTAGAGGTTCTTTGACTCGTCCAGCATTTGACCTGGCAGGCTCGCTATCTCCTAAGCATCTCAATGTCACGAACACGAGACACATGTCTACAGTTTGTTTATAAATCAGCTTTCTTTCTCTGACCCATTGGAAACTTCTGGTGAAGGCAATCAGTTTTGTCCTTTGAACTGATTTGCCCCTCATTATGGGATTATATTCTGAGGATTAAGGGAGATCTGTAATAGCCAAACCGGAACTCCTCCTTTCTGCCATTAGTTGTATAATCCATCCATAAGCTGAGCCAAGTCTAGACTTTCCCAAGGTGTTTCTAGTAAGTGTAGAAGGCGCATGGACAATTCTGAGACAGATGCTAAGCAGTGGTTTGTTTCTCCTTCTTTTGATAAGAGAAGGAGAGAGGTGATGTTTATGTGCTATTGTGATAAATAGTAACATATAAAGGAGAACATGACAATATTCCTGAAATGTGAGTCAGCTTGTGGTGAAATAAGTATTTTTCAGTAAGTTACAAATTTATTCAGTCAGAAGATCACTAGATTCATGAAAGATCCCAAAATTATGCCAGCAGAAGCCTTCATGCCTTTTCTAGCAGCTTCTATAACCTCAAGGAAGGATGGGTTAGCCTTTGTTAATGGGTTAGAGAAAGACTGTAACTAGCTATAAGCCTGACCATGTGGTTTGTGAAGGCACAGAGAGAAAGGTCTATGAAGTCAGGTGAACCTGGAGTAGGGAGTTGTTAGAGCTAACCTCAGTTTGCGGAATTCAGCCCCACATTGGGGACATAAAGAGAGAATATTACTTCAGAGAAGGTGGGAACCCAGAGTCCGAGAAAGGTGGTGAAAACTAGATTCTCCAGAATTGTCTTCTAGGTATCTGCCTTGGACATCTCTCGATGACTTATGGTAAATCACAGGTAAGAGATTTGTGTCCCTGAGTCATCTCATGCCTCAGGTAAGGTGACAAATCACATGGTTTTATTTTTCTTGACACCTCGTGGTGCTTTTTCTGAAGGTAAGTTTTAGAGCTATTTTTTCTATTGATTGATTGATTGACTGATTGATTTTTCAATTATCCTGACATTCAATATTATAATGGAGCTTTATTTCTGTCCTTAGCATTTCGCAGTAGATAATCCACATATTGCATAAGCGTAGAATATTAGGAAATTTGAGATCCTTGGGACCCTGCTTAGAAACCTGTGAAAAGACAAAGCTTTATTAAATCTCTGGGACATGACCATCTACATATACTTGTTGATGCTCCCAAGGAAAGGTGAACAGGTGTTGACTACCTAAATGGAGATGATTTCTAAAGAAAGCGGAACCTCAATTCATGACTGTAAAATACATTGCAAGTGGGCTTAAAGAAAAAAATAATACAGGGACTACTGCAAGGGAGGTGTCCTTTGTCTATTAGTACTTCAAGAAAAGTCTTATTCCTAATTTTGGTCTTTTGCGTGTGGCTTTCCAATTTTCCCAGCACCATTTATTGAAGAGGCTTTCTTTTCTCTACTTTATGTTTTTGGCTATTTCTGAGCTCTTAATCCTGCTTGATTGTTCTGTGTGTCTGCTTTGCTACCAATATGATGCTGTTTTGATTATGGTTGCTTTGTAGTATAATTTGAAGTCAGGGAGTGTGATACCGTTGGCTTTTTATTCCTTCTCAGGATTGCTTTGGCTATTCAGGGTTTTTTGTGGTTCTGTACATGTCTGATGATTTTTTGGTTCTGTTTCTTTAAAAAATGTCTTTGGCATTTCAATGAAATTTGCATATTTCTTTAGGTAATAGGGATGTTTTAACTATGTTGATTCTTCCAATTCATGAATACCAAATATCTTTTCGTTTCATTGTGTCTTTTTAAATGGAATTTATTGGGGGTGATATTGGTTCACAAAACCATATGGATTTCAAATGTACAACTAAAGAAAATGCTACACACTCTATCATGTGCCCATCGCCCCAAGTGAAGTCTTTTTCTATCTCCATCCCCAGACCCCTTACCTCACCCCACCTCGGCCCCACCCCCTTCCCCTCTGGCTGTCACCACACTGTTGTCTGTGTCCATGGGTTATGTATATGTACTTTTTAGCTAATCCCTTCACTTTTTTCATCCAGTCCCCCCTCCCTTCTGACCATTGTCATCCATGCCTCTGTTTCTATTTTGTTCATCAGTTTATTTTGTTCTCTAGATTCCAACATATAAGTGAGATCATAAGGCATTTGTCTTTCTCGGACTGGCTTATTTCCCTCAGCATAATAACCTCCAGGTCCTTCCATGCAGTTGTGAAAGGTAAGACTGTGCTGTGACTTTTTTATTCCCTCATCAACTGATGGGCATGTGGCTGTTTCCAGATCTTGGCTATTATAAATAACGCTGCAGTAAACATAGGGGTGCATGTATTTCTTTGAATTAGTGTTTCAGGATTCTTAGGATACAGTCTCAGAAGTGGGATCATTGGGTCAAAAAGCAGTTCCATTTTTAATTTTTAAAGGAAACTCCATACTGTTTTCCACAGTGGCTGCACCAGTCTGCATTCCCACTAACAGTGCACTGGGTTCCCTTTTCTCCACATCCTTGCCAACACTTGTTTGTTGATTTATTCACAGCCATTTTGACAGGTGTGAGGTGGTATCTTATTGTGGTTTTAATTTGCATTTTTCTGATGATTAGTGATGTTGAGCGTCTTTTCATATGTCTACTGGCCATCTGTATGTCCTCTTGGAACAAGGGTCTCATCAGATCCTTTGCCCATTTTTTAATTGTATTCTTTACCTTGCTGGTGTTGAGTTGTATAAGTTCTTTAAATATTTTGGAAATTAACCCCATAACAGATGTATCACTGGAAAATATGTTCTTCCATAGAGTGCATTGTCTTTTCGTTTTGTTGATGTTCATTTTCTTTTGCCGTACAGAAGCTTTTTAGTCTGATGTGTTCCTGTTTGTTTATTTTTTTCCATTGTTTCCCTGGCTCTAGGAGATATATCAGCAAAAATATTGCTACAAGAGATATCTGAGATTTTACAGCCTATGTTTTCTTCTAGGATTTTTATGGTTTCATGACTTATATTTAAGTCTTTTATCCATTTTGAGTTTATTCTTGGGTATGGTGTAAGTTGGTGGTCTAGTTTCATTTTTTTTGCATGTACCTGTCACAGTTTTTGAGCACCATTTATTGAAGAGACTGCCTTTACTCCATTGCATGCTCTTCATTACCTTGTCAAATATTAATTGATCATTTAGGTGTGGGTTGATTTCTGGGCTCTATGTGCTGTTCCATTGATCTATGTGCCTGTTCATATGCCAGTACCAGGCTGTGTGATTACAATGACCTTGTAGTTTTGTATCAGGTATTATGATACCTTCAACTTCATCCTTCTTTCTCAAGATTGCTGTGGCTATTCAGGGGCTTTTTGGTTCCATATACATTTTTTAGAATATTTTTTTTCTAGAATATTTAAAATATACCATTGGAATTTTAATAGAAATTGTATTGATTCTATAGATTGCTTTGGGGAGTATGGACATTTTAATGATGTTAATTCTTCCAATTCCTTAACACAGTATATGTTTCCACTTATTTTTATCTTTTTCAATTTCCTTCAATGTCCTATAATTTTCTGAGTACAGGTCTTGTATTTCCTTGGTTAAATGCTTTGTAGTTTTCAGTGTATGGGTCCTTCACATACAAACAATTTGAAAGCATTTATTAAAAAATATATGCACCCCTTTGTTCATTGCAGCATCATTCACAGTAGCCAAGACATGGAAATGACCAAAGTGTTTTTTGATAGATGACTGGATAAAGGAGGTGTGGTCATATAAGCTATGGAACACTACTCAGCCATGAGAAAAGATGACGCACTGCTGTTTGCAACCACATGGATGGACCTTGAGAATATCATGCTAAGCAAAATAAGTCAGACAGAAAATGTAAGAACCCTATGATTTCACTCATATGTGGGATATAAAACTGAAGGCAACAAATGAATAAACAAGAAAACAACCAAACAAAAACTCATAGACACAGACAACAGTATTGTGGTTACCAGAGGGAAGGGAGGTGGAGGGGTAGCAAAGAGTAAAAGGAACCATGTATGTAAGATGATTCGACCTGGGTGGTGGGCACACAGTACAATCCACAGATCCTGTATCATGGACATGTACCCTTGAAACCTACATATTCTTATTAAGCAATGTCACCCACTAAATTTAGTAAAAAAGACTTCTTTGGTATCAAATGTTATCGGGCAAGCATGGGGAAATGCTTGGATGCACCCATACACACTCGGTGGGGTTAGCTTCAACAATTCTGCAAATATGGGTAGAATTTTTGATTTACACGGAGTCTGGTATTTTGTCGAGAACCCAGACAAATATAATAGATTTAACAAATCCTAGAGGATGACTAAGGCTCTGTTGAAGTTACTACAATAAAGTTAATCATGCCATTCTCTAGTTTAAAAGTACTTTCCACTCTTTGCATTGTTTCCAGCATAACAAGGGTCATTTACACTGTGGTCCCGACCACTTCAGTCACTGCGCCCCAGGCCTCCTACACGACAGTCATAATGTAAACTCAATCAGCCACCTGACAAGTTCTAGTTTGTTGAACATCTAATCTCTTTATAAGGTGAGTTGAGGAAAGAAATTTTCCAGATTCTCTTGGCAACTATTCCCATTAATAGCTCTGTAGTTAAGAGTTTTCTACATATGTATATTTTAAATGTATCATGTTATGCATATGTTATTCCTTTCACTGAAGATTATACTGTATGGTCAAAATCAATGATTATACGATGTACTTGAGGATGCTGTGCACAATTAGGTGCTCTTGGAACTTTTCTGCTTAAAACTAAATAAATATTTCAACCTTAAATCATTTATCTGCCTTTTCTAGCCCTTTGAATCATTATCGTAGTTTTCTCTATAGTCTTTCCAAGTTCCCCTCACGCAGAAAATAAAGTACTGTATAAAATTGTTTATAGTATTTGTCAAGCATTCGTGGTAAGACCTAGTGTAACAAAGTGATGACGCAGTGTCCCTCCCGCCGATGCCTGAGTGTGGACTCTGTTTGCATTTTAACAGTGGCAGGCCATGACCGATTCATGGCCACCGATGAGTCATTTTCTTGATTAATTATGTTAGGCCTGTTTGTGTTCCGAACAACAAAACGGAGTGATGGATAGCCGGGTTCTATAGTTTCAGACAAGAACAGATGTTAGGAGTTTGTATTCAGCCTATTAAAAGAGGTAACCAAATAATTAGTCATCCACGCTGTCTTTTGAGAACCGTCTGGCAACAAGCATGGCCTTATAAAAGCTGAACTTTCAGTCCCACTGACAAACGTGGCTGTTTTCCTTCATCCACATTCACACTGGAGAATGCCTGACAGCAGTTGTCTTTTATAACTGCTGTAATTAAATTTCAATCAGGTTTTTCTATCAAATTAAATTTTGACTTATCAAACAAAGGCTCTCTTTGCAAAGACCTTCATTTTACAGTGAAAATGCGATCCAGATCGTGACATTGTCCCGGTCATTTCCTGTTTGAGTGCGGCTACGTCCTTGGCAGCCGACGCCCCGTGTCTGTGCTGGCTGCACACAGGTCCGGAGTGGTCTCGGAGACTGGGAGTCACGTGACTCTAGTCCGTGCAGCCCGCCTTTCCCGTCGCTCCGGGCCTGGCAGCGCGGCTCCAGCCTCCCTTGCGTGGTTCCATTGGAGCCACGAATTCAGGTACCTGATTTTGTCTTGAATATCCTTTTCTTAGAATGATTTGAGTTTTAGCACCTCCTGTGAGAACCATGGAGTTGGAAGATGATCTACATTAAAGAACCAGCTAGACCACAACCACATTTTATGCTGTTATGCAAATTATTTAATGATTCGAGAGTAAATTGTTTTCCTTACCAGAGACAAGAGAATAAGAAAGCCTATCCATCTCACAGAAGGGCTGTGTTTTTAAAATATAACATACAGGTAAGAAGTTTTTCTTGGTTTTCATTTAAAATCTTACGTAAATGCAAAATGGCCTTGTGATTTCACTGCCGCCTCAGTGAGCGCCCTCTACTGGTCGTTCTTTTCCAGAAACCAGTTAGCAGTTACAGAGCCGGGCTCGTTTTGAGCGGGTTGGGGGTTTCAGATAGTAAGAACACGTACAGTACGCATTATCAGATTGCAGCGAGACAGTCCTGAGTTGTCATCCTTGTATGTATAATAGATTAAACTTTTAACATGTTTTTTGTTATAATGTTTACATAATTCACAGTTAACCTGAATACTTGAGCAAATATTTACGTGAAATTACAGCTGTTGAGCTTCTATTACAAATGATGGCACTTCAAGGATATTCGTGCTCACTCTCCCTAACCCTTCGTTATTTAGTTCAAAATCCGATTTCCCGCTCTATGATCTACATGCCCACTCAATATCTTTTCTCTCCGTTTCGATTATTTTAAGAATCTCTTTATCGTTGGGAGCAGCAATGCGCCCCTCCCCAATATAGTATTTCCTTGCCTCCCTTGTTTATGGGGAAGGCTAATGCTGTGAGCAGAGTCTGTTGAGTGAGCTTTGGGGGAAGTTCTTCAAGAACTCTGGAACTGACGAGGAATCTTTTGCTTTTCTCTTTTCCTTCGTCGTCTTGTCTGGAGTGCGGTAATCGTTACCGAAGTCTCGCCGCATGTGATGAATCTGAGGGCGGAAGCTGTGCAGTGAGACGAGTTGGGGGCGGGGGGGCGCAGAAGGGTTCGGGAGCTGAGCCCTGGTGGCTTTATGCAGCCGCTGTCCAGCCCATGGTGTGTGGGAGTTGAAGACACTCTGAAATTAAGTGTGAGCCACGGTTGCATTCGAAGCCTCTGCTCCAGGCAGCTCACTAGAACCCCTGGCATACATTATCCTTCGTAAAATAGGCTTCTTTTCTCTCTTTCTCTTCTCCAAATCAGAAAAACAAACAAGAACAATAGCAGTAATTAAAATAACATACCACTGCATGTATGTATGTATGTATGTATGTATGTATGGATCTGCTAGTCCACCCGTAAGCAGATGGAGGCATGATAGAAACCTAAAGTTGGACGATGTGTTTATTTTCACTATGACTCCTACTCAAGCATTCACATGTCTTGATTACAACAGCTGCTAAAAAGTGATTTTCTTTCTAAATTGAAATGGATTCACTTTAAATACAAAAAGAAAATGACTCAAAAAAAGTTCCTCCTCTCTAGACCGATGCCAGGAAATGTCAGAACAATGGGCAAAGTACAACCGAGAGGTGTCCAGGGCCGGCCCGTCCCGGGCGTCCCAGAAAGTCAGCACCGCCCCGAGTGGATGTGCGAGAGCCGGTGATTAGGCACTATCTTTGGCAATTTTCTCTGGCTTTCTTTCTCTGACAGGCCTGTCTTAATTAAACCCAAGTTGGAATGAAATATATAAGAGTAGCTGCCATTTCAACCCACTTTTTTAAAAAAAGGAGTCAGCCCAAATCATGAATCAGCTCATATGTATTTATCTTTTCAAGAAAAACAACGCCATTGAAAATTAATCATGTCTTTACCAAAATCTTGTGCTTCTCAGATTTATGTTTAAATCATTGTTTTCTTTCAAGGAGTTGGAAAGTTTTAGGTGTGGAAGTGCGTGGAACCATAAACCTTTGGGAAGAAATAGGGCGATGGGATGGGTGAAGGAGACTGCCCGACACAGCTCTATGCCCATGAAAATATGTGTATATAAACATGTTTGGAAGGAAAGGTAGCAAAATCGTCAGAAGGCAGAGAGTAGTTATTTGCTGTTGTCAAAATATAAGCTTACATCATATTAAGATTTTCTTGTACTTTCCATTATAATGAACATGAAGCTCTTTTGTAATTAGAAAGTGAAATTATTGAAAAAATATATTGAATAAAAATGGTACTATCTACTACTTTTGGATTTATAATCCTCACATTAGAATAGCTCCATCCTCATTTTTATTCTCAGAATATCTAGCCATTTTCCTCCTATATCACAGGTTTTCACATACACTGGAGAAATATCTACAGCTCTGGCCTCAGTTGGTTGGAGCATTGTCCTGTAACCAAAATGTTGCTGGTTCGATCCCCTGTCAAGGCACATACCTAGGTTGTGGGTTCGATCCCTGGTCAGGGTGTATGCCAGAGGCAATTCATTGATGCTTCTCCCGTCGATGTTTCCCTCACTCTCTTTCTTCCTCTCTCTTGAAATCAATTTAAAAAATTTCCTTGGGTGAGGATTTAAAATAAAAAAATATAATCCACAAGTGCTTTAATATTCTTTTCTTCAAGAGGTAATGCTTACTTTCTCTACCTGTGAGTATGCGCTAGACTTAGTGACTCACCTCTAAAAAGCCGAGTAAGCCAGAAATGCTAGGTCACTTCCATGTTCAGGTTGCTCAGGTTAAACATAGTGCCTCTCTTAGTCTCTCTAACCGCTCGCTGTTGGGGAACCAAGCTGCCACGCACGGTGTCAGCAGCCCTACGGAGGGACAAGGAACCAAGGCCCTCGGTCCAGCAGTCCCTGGGGCACTGAGGCCTGGCAACAACTGGGCAGTAACCTTGGAAGCACGTCCTTCAGCTCCACACAGAAGACTGCAGCCCTAGAGGACATCTTAATGGCAACCCGATGAGGGACACTGATCCGGACCCCCAGACATTGCTACATAAATGTCTGCTGTCTTAAAAGCTTCTAAATCCTGAGGGAATTTGTTACACAACAGATAACTAAGACATACGTGACATGAGGATGATCCAAGAGGTTTTTTGGAGTTGTCAGATAAAACAAACTTCTCCAACCCCTACCCCCACCTCAAACTAAAAAGGTTACCCAAAATATGAGTAAATATCAGACAGCTTAGCCAAATAAAGCAACTACAAAATGAAGGAAGGAATCCAACATTAATCCATACTGGCTACCAGAAGTAGAATTCATAAATCAGTCACAACGTTTACTCCTGTTTTTTTTGTTTGTTTGTTTTTGTTTTTTTGGTTCCCCTCAGATCAACGGGTGGAAACGAAGGGAGACAGTGAGTGGACGTAGTTCTGAGAAAACCTGTCAGACTTTCACCATGTGGGGAGGAGACGTGGAGGTCGTCGCAGACCAGAGGGACTGAGGGACACCGAGTGAATTATCCTTTTCATTTCTCTCCCTCTTCTGGTTTGGAAATTATAAGATCTAATTTCTATTCTTCAGTTGCTTAGGAGGCATCAGTCATTTCTGCATGCAAACTTCACTTCAAAGTGTACAGCTAACAATATCTCTACCCTCTTCCCGACTTTAATGATTCTTGAAGTTAAGGTCCCTACGAAATGCTCAAGGACCCTTGTTAAAATGTGGGTGCTGGTGGGGTCAGTCTAGGCTGGACGTGCACATCTGCATGCTGATCGAGCCCCCGGCCAGCGTGGCGCCTCTGCTCCCTGAAACACACGTGAAGTTCCGAGGCCGAGACCTGCAGAAGTCTTCCTTCTTTCTAATTTATATCCCCCACCTATTACTAGTGGATGTTGAGTCTATCTGATTTTTCTCTTTTTAAACCACTGTGGTTATTACTGTCAGTGGTTTGCATCTCACTTGCTTCTCACATTTGTTCTTTGGAGTCATTTTTTCCCTACTAAATATGATGATCTAGTAGCAACAGACTTCCGATATAACTGTCAGAAAATACATTTGGCCTTTATTCTTGAACTTTGGTATGCATCTTAAGAAATAAGAGGATTTTCCTACACAGCCAACATATTATCTCATTTAAAATAAGTTTCTAAATATGCTATATTTTCATTCCTTACTCAAAGCTTTCTAATTGTCCCCAAATGTCCAAAACAAGAGAAATCCAATACCATGATTTAATTTGCTTCTTATATCTTTTAAGTAAGAACATTAGAAATCGGGCCTCCAAGGTCAGATGCTCCCAGCCCCCATCAATACTCCTGCAGATGTTCAATTAATAGGAAGCCTTTACTTGCAAGTACTTACAGAAGCAGGAAGATTTAACCAGAAGTGATATCAACCCCAGATGGCTAAAATATAGCCCTTTTGATGTCTAAATCAATTTTTGTCTGCCAAGTTAGAAAGGGGCGGCTCTAAAAATGAACTCAACCAATGGGAAGCTTATCTTGATGGGAAATGAGAGGCTTTGAAGAGGAGCACGGGGGAAACTGCACTCAAAATAGAAAACCAGGAAGGCTGCTGTCGGGCAGAGGGGACCCAGCGATTGCACACATTCCTTGGAGCAGGACGGAATTAAATAATCTACCTAAAAATCACCCTGACTTCCTCCAGAACTGGTTTCTGGGAGCAAAATGACCAAATTGCTAAACGGGGCCTGCAGGCAACCCCTGCAGAGGAGTCTGTGGTTACCGTAGAGAGCCGGCCACCTGCGGAGCGGCTGTGGGGGCTGCAAGTGGGATTTAGAACCACAGGCAAGGCTGCTCCAAGGACCCTGAGAGGGGGTTCTCCTTCTTCTTACTAACAGGTTAGAAGCAATTGGCTTTATCAGCAAAGGGGAAGCCACAAAGGTCCTTATAATTATTGAGGCTTCTCTGTCTGTTCTTAACCCCACCCTACTAAGTTGCCTTCTCCCTCAGAGCAAAGCTTCCGCCCAAATGGCAAGGATATCTAATTAACCAATGTCTGTTTTTATCAGAACCACTTCCCTTCCAACTAGAAAATCTTATAGGGACTTCAGGCCAAGATGGAGGCGTGGGCGGACACACTGTGCTTCCTCTCACAACCAAAATTAAGGACAACAAATATTTAGAAACAAGAAAACAACCAGAACTTATAGAAAATTGAACTGTACGGAAGTCCAACAACCATTCAGCCAGACCGGTAAGAGGGGCGGAGTTGCGGTAGGAAAAAGTGGAGGTGCGGACCCGGGAACGCGAGTAGCAGCGGCTCGCAGTTCCCAGGTGCATGGGCAGTGGCTGGCGGTCCGGGGGCGCACAGGCGGCAGCTGGTGGACCCCGGGCACAGGGGGGCAACTGTGCAGACCCAGTGAGGATACACAAGGCAGCTGGCTGACCAGGGGGTCCCACATTCGCCCACGCAGACGGTCCAGGCAGAGGGGAAGTGGCGGAAGGGACTGAATCCAGGAGAGAGCAGAGCAGGCACCATTGTTCCCTCTGAGACCCCGCCCCCACATACAGCGTCACAACCCGGCGACTGGGCTGCCCCGCCCTGAGGCTCCGCCTAAGGCTCCATCCCTCATACGTAATAGCTGCAACCAGACTAAAACCAAACCAAACCAAAACAAAAAACCCCACCAAAAATGGCTCAAACCGGAGAAAAAATGAAAACCCCAGAGTCAATTCCCCTAAGCAACGAAGAGATAGCCAACCTATCAGATGCACAGTTCAAAGCACTGGTCATCAAAATGCTCACAGAATTGGTTGATTTTGCTCATAAATTAGATGAGAAAATGCAGGCTACAATACGTGAAATGAAGGAAGACCCATGGGGAACCAATAGAGATGCAAGGAAAACTGGGACTCAAATCAATGGAGTGGACCAGAAGGAAGAAACTAACAACCAAACAGAAAACGAGGAAGAAACAAGAATTCAAAAAAATGAGGAGAGGCTTAGGAACCTCCGGGACATCGTTAAACGTCCCAACGTCCAAATCATAGGGTCCCAGAAGGGGAAGAAGAAGAGCAACAAGTGGAAAACTTATTGGAACAAATAATAAAGGAGAACTTCCCCAATCTGGCAAAGGAAATAGACTACCAGGAAGTCCAGGAAGCTCAGAGAGTCCCAAAGAAGTTGGACCCAAGGCGGAACACATCAAGGCACATCGTAATTACATTAGCCAAGATTAAAATGAAGCAGAGAATTCTAGAAGCAGCAAGGGATCAGGGGACAGTCACCTACAAAGGAGTTCCCATCAGACTGTCAGCCAATTTCTCAAAAGAGACCTTCCAGGCAAGAAGGGGCTGGAAAGAAATATTTGAAATCTTGAAAAGCAGGGACCTACATCCAAAATTGCTCTTTCCAGCAAAGCTGTCATTTAGAATGGAAGGACAGATAAAGCGCTTCTCAGATAAGGTCAAGTTCAAGGAGTTCATCATCACCAGGCTCTTATTATATGAAATGTTAAAGGAACTTATCTAAGAAAAAGAAGATAAAAAATATGACAATGAAAAGACAGCAAACTCACAGCTATTAAGAACCACACCTAAAACAAAAGCAAACTAAGCAAACAGCTAGAACAGGAACAGAACCACAGAAATGGAGATCATATGGAGGGTTAGCAACAGGGGAGTGGGAGGAGGAGGGGGGGGAAGGTACAGAGAATGAGTAGCATAGATAGTGGGTAGAAAATAGACAGGGGGAGGGCAAGAATAGTATGGGAAATGTAGAAGCTAAAGAACTTATGACACAAGGACATGAACTAAAGGGGGGAATGCGGGTGGGAGAGGGTGTGCAGAGTAGGGGGAACGATGGGGGAGAAACGGGACAACTGTAATAGCATAATCAATAAAATATATTAAAAAAAATCTTATAGGGCAATATGACCTGATAGGATGAGTTTTTTAAAAAACTTTTTGCAAAATGTTGTTCAAGTACAGTTGTCTCCATTTTCCCCTCTACTCCCCACTGCTGACCCCAGCCACCCCCACTACCTGATAGGATGAGATTTTCTTGAAATCAGTGATGCCCACATATCCTGTTTCCAAAGGGGTGAATCGTATTTAGAACTAAATGAATCGGATACTGAACCAACTGGGAAAATGATGATTTTAAAGGAGCCTCCCCAAGAGGAAACTGATCTTGCAACTGACTGAACATTTATCTTTCCTTCATTATTAACTTCCATGAAAGCCTCAGAGGCAGTGTGTCAGGGACTGTCCCCTCTCTTCAAGGATGGCTGCCCCCTCTCCTACGCATCCAAAAGGACCAGGGCTCTTGGGGACATGAAAGGCAGGGTAACAGGTCACTAGCCCAACTATTAGAGACCAGAGTTGTAGGAGGAGTTTTCCAACCAGGGTGACAGAGATATTAGACTTGTGGGTTGAGCTTCAAGGGCCTGTCACCTGCCATCGCACTGTGTCATCTCAAACCCTCTGACGTGTCTCATTTCTCTCTCTTCGGCCATCTCCTGCAGCCACAGGGACTCGGAACGTGAGGTAACCAACCTCTGTGCGTGCGTTCTCGGACAAGTCAGTCATTTAATTACAGTCGAGTTGGAATTCCCTCTGGGACTCCTGCGCATCATGAGATATGTCCCATGACCCCTCCACAGGGGTTGCAACAGGGTGCAGCCAAGTAGGGGGGGCAAATAGGGATTTGTAATGGGGTCAAGAACTCAGGGTGTTCAGGAAATATTAGAAAAAAAATATATATGACGTCCTCACCCCTACCAGTCCAAGCTGGGGGATGGGACACATGGAGCAGGGCCATTAAGAGCTGTTTTGCACAGCAACAGCTTGGCAGCTAACCTCTGGCATAATCATTTAACATGTCTATAACCTTTAACCAGTTTCATGGATATGTTAAACAGCTGTGGCCATGCTTTGAGCCAGGGGGATGGGAGTGACTTCCACCCAGAACATAACTGGGAGGCAACTCTTCTTGGTTACAGTGCTTGTGTGAGAGCTTGGAGATGATTCGCTCCGCACCACGGGGCCACACCTGCCTGGACTTACTATGGCAGCCCAGTAAAGCTGGCAGGATATAGGAATGCTGGCAGGTGTAACTGATTGTAGGAGGAATCAGAAATGGGGCTGCAGAGGAAGATTGGTGCTGGGATTTAAATCCAGGTGCGGCAGCCATACCAGGTTGGGACCACACGGCTTTGAGTTCCTCCCTTTTGCCATGTGGCAAAAGCAGGAGAGACTTTGCCTGGAAGAAAGGGGTGAAAGGACTCTTGCTGGTGGGCCATGAGAAGGTGCCACATGGCTTTGGATTAACTGGAGATCTTGGTGGTGACACAGCTGATGGTACCGGGAACTGAGGGGCTACCTGAGCCACGGGCTTCTCCATCTTTTCCTGAGATACGGTACCCCACACTGGGCAGAGGGAGAAGGAAGGACTGTGTGCATTTGTGGGTATTCTAAAGGACTTTAGTATCTTAATGAAGACATTAAGTCATTACTGCAAGTCTGTAAAACTTTTAAATAAATAATTCCTTTCCTTTTCACCAATCTCTGGCATTGAGAGACATCTTTCCCCTGGTGGTGGGCAAGGCAAACCTAGTATGGGGGGGAACCCCTGGAGCAAAAGGGGGGGTCCTTTGGGTAATAGTATATCATTCACCCGCCCCCTGGGTCTGTTCTGTAACAGGTTGCTGAAGAACACCTGAGATTTGAGCGGAGGGAGGAAGTGCCCTTATTCTCAGAGCCAAAGGAGTTCAAGCTCTTGTTTATCCAGCAAAAGGTTTTGTTCAGATCCTCAGAAAGCCATTCCAATGGAAAAACCAAAATTTAAAACCAGCCACCCATTATTTTCTGGCCTTTAGTTATCTGAACCCTTGATCTCTAGCTCTACTGCGAGGATTTCAAAAAACAGCTCAAAAAAAGTCAGCCCCCCCCCCCGCCTTTAAAATAGGGAGGTCTGGAATTCCAAGAAAACTCGCCCAGTTCTCCCCAGTGCAAAGTGAGGAGTCAGTGGGTCACAGTGGACCCCTGCTAGTACCTAGCTAGGGACAGGTCCCTAGGTGGTCCTTGGTGGGCTTCTCTGGAACCCTGCTGCACCCGGATGATACGAATCAGGGCACAGCATACACTGGCGGGGAATCGGCTCCAGGTGTTGGACGGGTGGGGTCAGACCCGATCTCGGTGCAGCAGCCTCCGTATGTGAGTTCTGCCTGGGAAAGAATTCAGAGCCACGACTCCAACTGTAAGAGAAAGTGTAGTTAGAAAGTCACAGAGGTAGAAGGAGTGAGCGGTGGGAGGAATGGGCCCAGGAGACAAGTTACAGAGGCGAAAGAAGGGCCCTCAGAGCTGCGGAGAGAGAAGGGTAAAGGTAGCGAACCTGGGGGGAGGGAGGAGGGACAGGAGAGGCATGGGCGGGCTCCGGGGAGGGAGGCTCCACCCAATAACTCCTAACAGAAGTGTGCAGTGTAGAATTATGCCGGGAGTTGGAGAAGAGCAAAGGAAATTGTTTATTGTTAATTTATAAACTTTTCCAAAGTTTATATTTGGAAAGTTTCCATGCACCAATATTATTCAAATTAAAATAAATAATATGCATACAACTTTGGATTAAATTCCGCAACCTACTTTTGAAAGAACTGTGTGTAAGACAAAGCCTTGTGTAATTCAACGCTTTCACAATGGCATGATGGTGCCCACGCGCAGAGGAAAACCCAGCATCGCTGCTCAAGCCATCCAAGATAGCGCAAGTAAATAAGAACCAATTTTTAATAAAGTCTCCTCTACACCTAGAATAGGTCTGTGCACTCCTGAGCCCTGAAAACTTGTTCTTGCACCTGAAACTCTCCTTCCTAAAAGGCGTTGCGGCAGATAGGAGAATGTGACACTCTTGCGCACCCAGTCTTTGTTTTGTTGGGTGCACGTGTCCTGTGGCTCAACGGAGAAGGTCAGAATCTACCTGCATGCGATTGCGGGGACAGAGACTGCAACTCCGGCTTCTCAAACGAAAGGGTTGTGCAAAGGAGTTTAGCCTTTTCTCCTCAATGTGTTTGCTTCATTAGCTTTTCGAAGAAACGGCCCTAAATGAAAACACAGAGGCTTGAAACCCTTCGGAGTTCATCAGAAAGGCTTCCTTGGCATAGAATCGTTCAATTTCAGCAGGAACAGAAAGCAATGGAAACGTGATCTGAATGGGTAGCTGAAAACTGAGTAGTAACTTAAAACTCCATTGAAGCTGCTCATCAGATAGAAGGCGCAGCTTGTTTCCTGAACTATAGTGAAACGTTGTGGACATTGTTACCACAACGAAACATCTCTGCCCACAGGAATGGTGGTGATACCATGTGAGTTACATGGTTAATGCACTTCACCTTCCATGGGCAGGTGAATTATGGCATGAATTTATAGAAATGATTTTAAAAAAGACCTACTGTATTCACAGATTTGCAAATCTTTATTTAGAGCTGTAGGGGAACCTATTCCATGAGAAAGTTTATTGTTATTAACAGTATTTTTCAGAGAACAAACCGCTTTGAACTGTGAGTCTGCACAGAGAGCAGTTTTTTTTAGGTTCTCCTAACCGTGTGCTGTCCACCCCCAATGTTAGTAAATTATTGTTTAATTATCTTAATTTTGTACATCATTTACTTGTAGTTTATACACCTGTATTTATAGCCTTTGATAACTACTGAAACAGAAGTTCTCTGCCTGTCTAACTTCTCAAAAGATATAGAGCAGATAGCTTAAATATTAAGTCTAGAAATATTTTTAAATGAAAAAAAAACCAGCTTAAAAAATCAATCTGTGGTCCCCCCCAAAAGAAATAAGTAAAATCCTATAACATTCTTAAGGTATTTACCCTATAAATCTTTGAACATTATTCGATCTTTTGGCCTTTTTAGTGATTGGTATATTAATTATTTAGTAGCCGGAGGATTATTATTCCAAGAAATATTTGTGATTTTTGTAAGAAAAACCTCTCTCCCTACGGTTTTGGAAGAGCTTCACTTCTTTGAAATAAAACAAAAAGAGGGGGAGAGAGAAAGAAGGCAAAGAACAGAGCAGGAATGAGAAGGAAGGAAGTAAAAGGCCCGGCGCTACATGCTTTCTTTTCTTTTTTCCTTCAGATTTTATTTGTTTATTTTTAGAGAGGGGAAGAGAGGGAGGGAGAGAGAGAGGGAGAGAAACATCAATGGGTGGTTGCCTCTCACACGGCCCCTACCAGGGACCTGGCCCACGACCCACGTGTGTGCCCTGACTGGGAATCGAACCAGCGACCACTTGGTTCGCAGCCTGGTGCTCAGACGCCAGCCAGGACACTACCTGGTTTCTTTGAGATAAGGAGAGTTTATGGTAATGTTTTCAGACAAAAACTATGTACACGTAATTCTATAAAATAAGATGAAGACCAAAAAGATAGTAAAGACCATGGGCAGTATGCTCTGAAACATCTGTTTTCAGATTGCTTTTTAAAAACCGGAGTGATTTAAAATCCATTATATTTTAGTGCCTTCCTGTTCTCCTTGAGAATAATCACACAGCTCTATTTTCCAATATGGCATTTAAAATATCTATCATTAAAATTCTGATTAATCTAAAATTCAGAGCAAAGTTAAAGAGCTGTAATTATTGATGTCTCTTTAGAATGTTTGGAAGAAGTCCTGGCCGGTGTGGCTCAGTTGCTTGGGCTTCGCCCACAGAGTGAAAGGTCAAGGTTTAATTCCCGACCTGAGCACGTGGGTTTCGGATTTGGTCCCCGGTGGGGGTGTGGGAGAAGCAACCCACTGAGGCTTCTCTCTCATGTTGATATTTATCTCCCTCCCTCCCTCCCTTTCTCTTTCTCTAAAAATAAAATAAATAAAACTTTAAAAATATTTGGAAAAAATACCTGGCTGGTGTAGCTCAGTGGATTGAGCGCGGGCCTGCAAATCAGACGATTGTGGTTCGATTCCCAGTCAGGGCACATGCCTGGGTTGCAGGCCAGTTCCCAGCAGGGGACACACGAAAGGCAACCATACATTGATATTTCTCTCCCTCTCCCTCTCTCCTACCCCTCTAAAGACAAATAAAAATAAATTTAAAAAAAAAAATAAATTTAAAAAAAAAAAATATTTGGAAAAAATATATCAACCTTTCAGTCAATGATCATTTCAAGCATATAGGTGTGTGTCTATATATGCATATATACGTATATTTATGTTCACTATAAAAATACATATGTATACTGTCCAAAATTTATTTATACTATATGAAAGGAAAGTAACTAGGGTTTCTATTCATGACGGTTTATGTAGGGAACTGAAGTGAGCTCTCCTTTATCTAGAATTTGTTCTTTTTTCTTAAAGGCCGAAGGATCATTCCCTTCCTTAGTCCACATTTTTAGAAAATGGAGTAATAACAATCATCTTAAACTCTACTTGTAAATAAACATTAAATCGATGTCTTTTTAAAGCTGACAACTGTTCAAGCTGAAGGAACCCTCCCGAGAGGGCTGAAGGAATCCAGTCCCAGAGCCCAGTCCCGTGTGTGTGTGTGAAGAGGCCTCTCCACTAACTTGTTCTTTCTGTGCTTTTGAATGGACTCCTCAAGGTGCTTAGCAGAGTCCATGCCCCGTAAGGGAGGCCACGTGCTTTTTGCTTAGTAGCTCCAACCTGCGGCCAAGACCTGAGACCAGACAAGCGTCTAAACTTTTATATGGTCCTTACATGTATGTCCAGGACACTCCAGAGTGTCCTTTGAGTGAACTCATTTTTCAATCAGCAGTTTTATGACTTCTTAAGCATGGTTGTGGCTCAAGATTTTATCACGCCTTTTTTAAAAATATATTTTATTGATTATGCTATTACAGTTGTCCCATTTCTCCCCATCATTCCCCTCCACCCTGCACACCCCCTCCCACCCACATTCCCCCCCTTTAGTTCATGTCCATGTGTCATAAGTTCTTTGGCTTCTACATTTCCCACACTATTCTTGCCCTCCCCCTGTCTATTTTCTACACACTGTCTATGCTACTTATTCTCTGTACCTTTCCCCCCTCTCCTCCTCCCACTCCCCTGTTGCTAACACTCCATATGATCTCCATTTCTGTGGTTCTGTTCTTGTACTAGTTGTTTGCTTAGTTTGCTTTTGTTTTAGGTATGGTTGTTAATATCTGTGAGTTTGCTGTCTTTTTACTGTCATATTTTTAATCTTCTTTTTCTTAGATAAGTCCCTTGAACATTTCATATAATAAGGGCTTGGTGATGATGAACTCCTTTAACTTGACCTTATCTGAGAAGCACTTTATCTTCCCTTCCATTCTAAATGACAGCTTTGCTGGATAAAGCAATCTTGGTTGTAGGTCCTTGCCTTTCAAGACTTGGAAGACTTCTTTCCAGCCCCTTCTTGCCTGCAAGGTCTCTTTTGAGAAATCAGCTGACAGTCTGGTGGGAACTCCTTTGTAGGTAACTGTCTCCTTATCTCTTGCTGCTTCTAGGATTCTCTCCTTCATTTTAATCTTGTGTAATGTAATTATGATGTGCCTTTGTGTGTTCCTCCTTGGATCCAACTTCTTTGGGACTCTCTGAGCTTCCTGGACTTCCTGGAAGTCTATTTCCTTTGCCAGATTGGGGGAGTTCTTCTTTATTATTTGTTCAGATAACTTTTCCACTTGTTGCTCTTCTTCTTCCCCTTCTGGTACCCCTATAATTTGGATGTTGGGACTTTTAAAGATGTCCTGGAGGTTCCTAAGCCTCTCCTCATTTTTTCAAATTCTTATTTCTTCCTTGTTTTCTGTTTGGTTGGTTGTTTCTTCCTTCTGGTCCATTCCATTGATTTGAGTCCCAGTTTTCCTCCCATCTCTATCGGTTCCCTGTGTGTTTTCCTTCATTTCACGTATTGTAGCCTGCATTTTTTCATCTAATTTATGAGCAAAATCAATTCTGTGAGCATCCTGATGACCAGGGCTTTGAACTGTGCATCTGATAGGTTGGCTATCTCTTGGTCGCTTAGAGGAATTGGCTCCAGGGCTTTGATTTGTTCTCCTGTTTGAGCCTTTTTTTTGGGGGGGGGGTCTGGTCGCAGCTGTTATGTAGTGAGGGGTGGAGCCTTAGGTGTTCACCAGGAGGGGGCAGCCCAGTCGCTGAGTTGTGACGCTGTATGTGGGGGCGGGGTCCAAGAGGGAAGAATGGCGCCTGCTCCCCTCTCTCCTGGACTCCAGTCCCTTCTGCCGCTTCCCCTTCGCTTGGATTATCTGTGCGCAAATGTGGGATGCCTGGTTAGCTAGCTGCCCTGTGCACCCTCACTGGGTCTGCACCATTGCCACCCTGTGCCTGGGGTCCACTAGCCGCCGCCTGTGTACCTGGGGTCTGCCAGCAGCTGCCGCCTGTGAGCCGGGGTCCGCACCTCCACTTTTTCCTGCTGTGACTCTGCCCCCCTTATTGGTCTGAATGAATGGTTGTTGGACTTCTGTACAGTTCAATTTTCTATCAGTTTGGATTGTTTTCTTGTTTCTAAATCTTTGTTGTCCTTAATTTTGGTTGTGTGAGGAGGCACAGTGTGTCCACCTACGCCTCCATCTTGGCCAGAAGTGTTTATTATGCCTTTTTATGTTCGTTTTTATTTTAGTCTCTTAAATATATTTATGTTAAATTTTTAGAACCTATCCTTCCCTTCCCCAGTCACTCCTGGGGTCAGAGGTGTCCCTCCCAGGCTGTGGTAGTCCCTCTGCCACCACAGTCAGAGTGTCCCATTTTAGCGGCTAGGACTTCCCCTTTACCCCAATATCCCCTCCCCACACCCAGACCTTTGGTCGCAGGGGAAAGGGCATTTTTGTGAAGCACATGGAGACCCGTCATGCCCCACACTGGCACTGGCAGCCTCTGTGAGCAGTGCATACAGCCAGGTGATTCTCACCATCTCAGATCCTCTTAGCACCGCAGGAGAACCGGGGAGCCAAACCAGAATGTAAAGTTCTGAGCTCCCCGTGTGGCCAGGCTGCCATCCAGAGAGCGTAGCGCTGGGCCGGCCTAAGGTTGCTGTGAAGGGAAAGGAGCATCACGTCCGGAAATGGTCCTGGCGGCATCCTGAATTTTCCAAATCAGTACATAGCCCTCTAGTCCGTGTGGCCCAATGATTGCCCTGGAAGCATTCATCAGGAAGACGATCCCTTCCTGGGCACAGGCACGTTAAGGGACTAAACAGCTTTTTGAAGGTATGAGGGATAGTAGGAGGTGAAGGAGGCAGAGTCAGAAACCTTCTGGAGTGGGTTTTTGAAGAGGCTGTTCCAGCCAGAAGCCTGTATGGGTGGTGGTGAGCGTGGGAAGTCCACAGAATAACTTCCCACCGTTGGGCAACCTTTGCAAGAAAACGCACATCATTTGCAGACTGCAAATGACCAAGAAAGCCACAAACAGGTAACAGAGATTAGTTCCAAGGGTCTCGATGAAGTGTGTGGAGTTGGTGGATTAGACCGGAACAGCAACACTAACCCCAAATGATGTCAGCATTAGTGAGACACCACGGAAGATCTGCAAGCAGCCAGGGTTCTGAAGATGCCCCCCGCCCTGCACCCCAGTTTCTGCCTGTGGTGCTTGTGAATGTACCTCCTCTCTCACTCAGGGTACTGGTGCCTCTCTGTAGCAGTATCAGTCGGAAGAAAGGCAATGCCCACTTTTCTTTTCTCCATATTGTTATACCGCATTAGACATAATTTGCCGTTTGAACCACAGAATAAACTTCGAATGTTGGAATTTGAAGTAGGGCCAAAAGCCTACCTATTTGGGGTGACGCACATTAGAACAAGCCTGTATCCATTCCCACAGGTGGCCGGCCAGTCTCCAAGGAGGACATCACCATCTTTGCTGCTCCATTGGATGAGTGAGTAAATGTGGTCGTGCATTTGTCTAATAATAACAGATGCAGGAGCATCTGTAGGATTCCTCGAATTTTACAAGGCAGCTTTCCCATTGTGATTCTTCTGTCTTCTCAAACACCCTCGAGGAAGGTGCTATTCCTTTTCATGAACGGGAGTGTGTGACTTCCTCAGTACTCCGCAGTCTCGAAGCAACAGAACAGACAGAAACCGGGGGCTTTGATCCTGAAAATCTGGTGTGTGTCCAGGGCTCTCATTAAAGCTTTCCTCCTCCAGAAGGAAAGTATGACTAAGGTCTTTTGTTTTGTGTGTGTAGAGATCTCCCTCTGTAACTTGTCAATGTCCACAAGAAGCTTGAGGATTTTTGATACTTAATTACAAGATTGGGTCAACTAATAGAATGCCGTGGATTCTCTAGTTCTCATTAGATACTTTTGATGTTGGGCGTTATTGTCCGAACCAGAGGAGGCAGAAGGCTGATTTGCCCCCGGCTGTCATTCCCTGTCCCCTCCCCCCAATTACCTGGATGATGTATTGGTAGAGTGAGCAGTGCTCCTAAAGAATTCTTTCATCTGAGCGTCAAGATGAAAACAAACCAGTAAGTTCTCCCTTCGTTGTTCACTCGGTTTTTGTTTTATCTGCCGAAGGTTTGATGTTCGATAATGAATAAATTAGGATAAAATATGAATGCACCCTCTGTGAGGACCCAGCGGGAAACAGTGCGGATGGAGCCAGGCCTCAATCAGCAAATGAAAGGGGTTCATTTTGGCATCCGGACCAAGCCTATGAAGTCTGCTTCTTGAGAAGAAAACTCCAGATGAAAAAGGCAGTGTGTGTGCGTCCAAAACAGATAATCAGTAGGCTGAGCCAGTTTTAATTTTGTGGAAACGCCACACGTTTTATATAAAATAACTTATTTCCTTCTGTATGTTATTCTTTAACAATATTTGTTAAGTAATTCATTATTTCTCCGTTCTTAGTTAAATTGGTAGACGTGCCCCTAATGTTTTACCTCTTGGAGCCTGCACAGCTTTCGAACCTCACACATATCCGTAAAATACCACGCTGGCTCAGCTGTTGCTGGCCTGCGCAGAGATGGCTGGGGTCATTTGTAAGAAAGACAATTGCGTGGAAACTGGCTCGACGTGGAGTTACAAGAACAGTGTCCTGGGCTGGATGTTCATTAATACTTATTTTCCCTTATTGTTCACGTCAGATTGGCTTCTCTCTTCCTGGTCTCCTACAGACGCTACGCTTCCTTTCAAGGTTGCCGACACGCTGACATTCTGAGGACAGTGCCCTCAGTGACTCAGCCTGGTGTTACGCCCAGGCTCTGGGCTGAGAGCGCGCCCATCCACGCTGGCACGGGGTGCCAGGCTGTTGCCGTGCTCCTCACATCTGCCCCACCAAGGAGCTGCCAGAGGAACGGAGCAGCTCCCGACTCCACCTGCCACTGGCCTGTGGACGGAGGCCGGCGTCGGCCCACGGCCCTCCCTTCATGGAGGGTGAGCCTACCTGTCAGGGGCGGCAGCTCTGGCAGAGGCCTCAGCTCCAAACTATGCCGGAGGGAGGAACTCCACCCCAGGAAACATGGGCAAGTGGGCAGAATGTTTTCTTGGCCTCCCCTTGTGGGCGCTCTCCCCCTGTCGACCGTGTCCTCCCTTCTGCAGCCTCCCTTGAGACTGGAGAACGGCTGGGCGATGAGCCTGCAGGAGAGGCTGGGCCGGTGGGGAGGCACACGTCGTTTTGGACCCCCATCACCTGTTACTTCTTCTGAGCTCTTTAAACACTGAACACCCTTTCTCAACCCATAGCCCAAGTTCATTTCCAAGTGAAAAACATCTGAAAGTCTAGCTAGCATGTTAGTTAGACGTTTGGGTGGCAAAGGCCCTTCCCAAGTAACCTGTCATGGGCAGCTTCTCGGGCCACATCTATATGCAACGTGCTGTGAAGGTGGTGTCATTTTTTTTTTAAAGCGCCTCCTAATTCTGTTCCCAGAGGTCTCGCTCCGGCCGTTGAGCACACAGCAGTATTCTTATTCTCACTTGTTTTGCGTGATATGAGTGACCCGGCCCGTGTAGGACCGACTGATTTCTAGGCAGAGTCAACGCAGACTGTGTGGGAAGACGAAGCGAGTCCTTCCTTATCATGTGGGCTGGGCAGTGGCAACAGATTTCCTTCCAGTCTGCGATCGGACGCGTGTTCTGTTTTGATATCAAGAAACAGAAAGATATAGATAAGGGAGCTAACTTCTGGCACAGTGTGATTGAATGGTTTTAAGGGAAGAATTAAGGTTTTTTCTATTCCTTTGAGAGAAATTTTAGACTTAAAGTGTTTTAATAATTAAGATTTCTTGAGAGGACAGGAAGAATAACAAGGTCTACAGTTATGTATTGTGTGTCCAGCAAGATCAACATACATTAAATTAAAAGTAATTTCCTTTTGTATTTTATCTAACTCTAATTGACATTCAATATGTTTAGTTAAAATTTTTCTTTTGACCTCTTCTTACTTCCTTTTTTCTTCACGACTATTAAAGCTGAGATTTTTATCTTTTAATTAGCAGCACAAACTTCTGTTAGCGTTGCCTTGGGCAAGCATGCACAGTTAAGCGCTACATTGCTAGCATATAATTAACTGACTTCCAACAGGTGAGAGGGAGGAAGGGGGTTGAAAGAGAGAGAGAGAGGCAGGAAGTTGTTAGAGGAAAAGTATCCATTGTAGGGAAATATGTTATTACATTAATAAATAAAAAGTTGCAGTTCTTTGTAATCTCACTAGGTGGCACGTGACTGACAACAGAAATAAAACTGGAGATAGAAAGTTATATTAAAAAACAGTCTATCTGGAAGTTATTTGTATCAATTTATTTTTTTACCTATTTGCACAGTTCACAACTCAGAGATCTCAAATTTGTATTGGGGAGCAAATGATATTAATATGTACAAAAGTGCTCTTAGTGGTGGCGGTACAGTTACCCCTCGACGTTTATGCATTTATTTTTGTGTGATTAGTCAAAGTAGAAAGTGTTTTTCCACTGTTTATGTTGGTATTTAAATGTATAATCTTATTAATGATGGTCAAAAATTTCTACAACAAGTAATATGTTCTCAAGTGGTTTATAGAATCATTAAAAACACAACTATAAAGTGATAGAAAGTAAATATAAGCATTTTGTTGAAATGCTTCTAATTATTTCTAAACTTTAGGTAAATATTGTTTTGTAAAGAATGACTGCCATCTGAATTCCACAGAAGATTCTTAAATATAATGAACAAGACCCCCCTCCCGCACCGTGTACTGAATTCAAATTTCTAAAATTCTACAAGTATATATATGACTATATTATCCACGTGTTTTTGTGGCCCATAGTGTATTCCCCCATATTTGTTTAACAGTTGATGAATTACCAAACATCACACCCCCCTCTCTTCTTCTATGGAAAATATACCTAAATATAGCAAAAGAATAAATACGGATAAAAATGGCTTTCATAAACCGTTCAGGGTATGCTGCTACATGGGTCGCTGTGCGAAATGTCCAAATGTGTCGAGATTTTTTATGAGTTTATTTGAACCAAACTGACAATTGTTGGGAAGCAAAATCTCAACAGATTGAGAAAATGTTCTGGGAAATGGCAGTTTTACCACTGATTTTATACCCGAGCATCGAAGGGGAAGACGAGCATCAGGGGGTTACGTGAAGTCCTCTGGTGGCAGGTTAGGGAGGTGGCAGGAAGCCGAGTGGGCCTGCCTCTGAGGCTGGCTGAAAAAATGAGGTGGAGAGGCACGCACTGCACCTCTTCACATCGGTGGGTGTGGGGTCGTTAACACGGAACATTTGCAGCAGGTGGAGATGGGGTGGGAGGGGCGCGTGAGCAATGAGGTCTCTCCTGCTGGCAGGAAATTGTGCCCTGAGGGGTCTGGGGAGAGGGGATCACTCAGACGTTCTGAAAGGTTGTCAGCATAGATGCGAAAAGACAACAGAGAGATTCACTAAGGTAAAAATTGACCTTTGTCAAGGAAGATACCGCCCCAGGACAGGACTGCCCATGACTTGCTTTTAGTTAGGAAGTTTTCATTGCAGACCATCCTCCGCGGTTACTTGAGGTCTCTGAGTGTGTAAGCCCCCATGGAGGCCTCCCCTCCCCTGAGCTTGTCAGGTTTGGTGTGTGGCCCCTTTCTGCCACACGTGTGGTAGTAGAACAGAGGACGATGGAAAATTGGAGCAGCACTGACTGGAGTGTTGCTGATGCTCGTGTACCCTGGGAAGACAACGTGCAGCTGGTGAATAAATGCGCGTGGCATTCATTTTCACTTTTCAGGATCTGAAAATAATGACAGAGAAATAGCTTGAAACCAGGTTCCAAGCTGTTCATGTAAACGATCTCCTGGAGTGGGCCATTTATACACACAGCAAGCCGAGCATGCATTTGAGATGACTCCTTAAATAGAAGGTTGACTCACTTCCTCTAATAATGAAAAATATGGACAAGTAGTTACAAAAAGAAAAGAAAAGCAACTCTCCGTTCTTAGAAAAACAACTTTATTATTTTGTGGCAAGTACATTAAACACATTATTTAAATCATAATGATAACTCGTTAAAAGAAGTATCATTAGGACATATTATATATGAGGAAAATGAAGCACATATAAGCAAAATCTTGCGTAAAGTTCTCATCTTGGAATGGAAAAATTTGGACCAAAGTCAATGGACATTCACATCAGGTTGTCTTTGATGATGAACACTTCTAATTAACAGATTTTCTGGATGGCCAATTAGAAATGCCACTGATTTCCATAAAAATGCATTGTTCACTATTATTTGTTGATCACAGTGTTACAAATGAAGAAATTTTACTTGTTCTTTTATGTGATAATGCTTTGCCTTGGCATTGAGATGTGCTTTATAATACAAATTTTAAATGGATCAAAGATCAGATATTGGAATGGGGAGATCACAAATGATGTCTGAGTACTGTAAGGACAATTGAAAGTATTTTTGGAGGCACTTCTATTCTAGTAGAATAAGTTAGACCATTTGGACTGCAGCTGTTAGAGAACAACTAGAAAACCTAGGGTTGGTCACGTGTTTTGAGTACACTGGCCAGTGGAAAAGAGAGTTAAAATTCATCAGACCCCCATCTGGGAAAGGATGGAGCCCCGCTGAGGTCAGCCTGGGATTTGGGGCTGCTTTCTTCTCCAAGCGTCTGCCATGCAGGCCATGAGAGCCAAGACACAGAAAGGGAAGTGGGAATTGGAGTCCAGGAACCTCCAAATGTAACAGGGGGAGTCTGGCCAGGTCGCTGGGCACAGGGGAGGGAGCCCTGACGGGGCGCATGAGAGCCCAGGTCCCCGAGAGGAGATGGGTCAGGGAGTGCCAACAGCGGCAGGATTGAAATTGCAACCAAAATGGCATGACAGACTCCCATGCCCCTGAGAAAGGATAAGCAACCAACGTGGCTCGTGACGCAGCTTGCACAGAGTGTCCGTGGGCTGAAATCACACACTCGTGTACTGTGGAGGTGAGCATGGCAACGCCCCACCCCGGGCAGAGAAACTGCGCCTGCGCAGAGCTACGATCCCGCCTACTGGCTTCCAGATCATGGAGGCAGGAGGAGGGGCAGAGACACTGCAGAGGCTGACTTCCACGAGGGACACCAGCCTGAAATGGCTGACAAGCTGGATGCTCCCCCAGTGTACACGATTTGGGGGCAGATTTAAATGGAGGGCACGGAGTCTTGGCCCTTTTTGCCTTCCCCTTGCTCGTCCAGGCAGTGGGGGTTGGAGCCTTCCTGGGACCTGCCTGGCTCCTGCTTGTGGTTCTTGCCTTGCTCTTGCTCGCGGGGTTGGGAGCAGGCTCGTGCAGGATGCATGCCTCTCCGGGGGCTGCTCCAGCTTTGTGCTGCACAGCACGGGTCCTGGACCCCTCCCATCCTCTCACGCTGAGAGCAGTGCACAGACATGCAGGCCAGGAACGTTTGCCAGCCGGGGTGCCTGAGCAGCCTTGGACACCGGGCCCCACGGACAGAGCCCCTGCAGGACTGGCTGCAGCGATCTGGCAGTGCGTCCAGGCCCCCGAAGACGGAGGAAGCTGTGGAGACGCTGAGCACCAGAGCTGGAGAGACAGAGGCCTGTTTGCGGAACAGCCTCGGGCTCCAGGAGGACAGGTGGGAATAGAGGCGGGTGCCTGGACACTGATTCTGATGCTGGGGGTGGCTGGCTTCTTCCTATGTTTTGTAGAAGGGATTGGCTTGGAGCCCGGGAGTCTCCACTCCCCCACACTGGACCACCTGTTAATAAAGACCCTTTTCCTTCCCCACCAGTTTCTGCGTTATGCTTGTGTTCGGCAGCAGGCGGCTGAATCCCATCTTGCTCAGTAACACAAACAAGTGGGATTGGAGGACTGCTCTCACTTTCTCTTGGGGCTGCACAGCACCGCACTCTGGGCTGAGAGTGACATCTTTGCAGAAAGGCACTTCCAGACCCTGGAGCTCAGGTTCGGCTAATCTTGATCCCTCAAATTGAACTGAGGTGACCCCAGATACCTCGTGTCCCCACGCAGCTGGCAGAAGCAAAACGAAAAGACTTTGGAACGAGATGATATGTGTGGAACAAGATAGCATATTTGGTCTCAAATTAGTCTTCCAAACAGATATCTAAATTATTGAAACAAACATAAGGAGACAAGACAGCAGGAGGGAAAACCAGCAGCAGCAACAAAATGTAGTGCCCTGGTCTGAATGTTTGTGTCCTCCCCCAATTCATGTGTTGGAATATCAGTCCCCCCAGGTCTTAGTAGGTGAGACCCTCGGGATGCGATTGGATCGTGAGAGGGGAGCCCTCGTGAATGAGACCAATGCTTTTTTTTTTTTTTTTTTTTAGATTTTATTTATTTATCTTTAGAAGGAAAGGGAAGGAGAGAAGGAGAGAAATATTAATGTATGGTTGCCTCTTGTGCATCCCCTGCTGGGAACTGTCCTGCAACCCAGGAACGGGCCCTGACTGGGAATCGATCCTTTGGCTTGATCCTTTGGCTCACAGGCCCTTGCTCAATCCACTGAGCTACACCAGCCAGGGCCAAGACTAATGCTTTTATGAAAGAGATTCCAAAGTGCTTCCTAGCCTCTTCTACCATGTGAAAATACAGCGAGAAGTCTGTAATCTGGAAAAGGGCCCTCACCCACCATGCTGGCACTCTAACCTTGGGCTTCCAGCCCCTTCAGAGCTGTGAGAAATAAATGTCTGTTGTTTATAAGCCATGCAGTCTGTGGCGTTTGTCACAGCAGCCTGAACAGACTGAGACATAAAGAAACAAATCTTGGGGGGCTCCGAATATCAGAAACCAATTTAAAAATAACTATACTACGTATACAGTGATACTAGCCAGAATTGAAATTTTCAGAAGAAAATTGCAAACTATAAAAATAAATAAATAGAAATTCTAGAAGGAAACATAAAGTTAGTGTAACGAGGAACTCAATGACTGGTGTAAGAACGAGCAAGCAGCTGAGAAAGAATGTGTTTAGTGGAAGAGCCAAGAGAAGATATCTTGTATAATGCACAAAGAGACAAAGACAAGGAGGAAATAAAGCATGAGAGACACAAGGAGAGTAGTCTAAGGATGCTTAACATAGCTGTAGTTGGAGTCCTAAAGGGGAGTGGAGGAAAAATGGAATGGAAACAATCTGAAGAGATAATGACCATGACCTTTGTGAAACTGATGAAAGATGGCAAAACCACTTTCCAAAGAGTGTGAGCAGCAAACAAGATAAAAACAAAGAAAATCCACACCTCGTCGCATCAGTCACTGCTGAAACTGAAGACAAAGGCAAATGGAAGAGCAACCAGAAGGTCGAGAAGACCTTAAGGATTACAGAAAGTGTGTGACAGTTAAATTGAAACCCAACTTTGCTATGGCAACAAGGGAGAACAGGAGGCCGCCGCAGGATGCTTGCAAAGGGCTGGTAGGGAACGACTGCCAACCAGGATCCCACACGCAGCAAACAGTCCCCTAGAAAAGTCAAGCGAAAGAACGGTATTTTCAGGCAAACAGATACTACAGGAAAGATCACCTGGAGAGCTTACTATGGGGAAGAAAAACACCTCTTCCGAAGGAATACATGGGATCTCAGATCGGAGATCAGAGACGCCAGGTGATTGGAAAAGAAAAATGGTAACAGAGTAAATCCGAATAAAGTTGGATAGTATCAACATGATAATATGTTGAAGGTTTATATTTTATATATTTACTTATATATAATATAGTTATAATGCAATAAATATTTACTTACATATTTGTGTACAATGGCTAAGAAGAAAGCCCATATATATATATATATATATATATATAGAGAGAGAGAGAGAGAGAGAGAGAGAGAGAGACTCCGTTATAGAAATGTTAAAAGCTGATGAATGACCCCTCCCCTCTCCTCCCCTCTCCCCGTTACTGTGCTAAACAAGGTCCTCTGAAGCCATTCCGTGGTGGGAAGCATACCTCTGCCCGGGCCCGGAGCAAGTGTCAGAGGCGTAAGAAAAGGGGACTTACTAAAACACATACTTTTGTTTGAAATTCTGTGGTGAGTTATTTTTTAAAAAGCACAAAAGCTGATGGTGAACACAAAAATACTCCACTTCCTCAGGCTGTACACCACTTTCTCCTAGTCACCAGAATCACAACTGAAAAAAAACCCCAAAAACCTTTAGAACAGTGATTTTTCAATGCTTTTCATCTCATGGCACACATTAACCAATCACTAAAATTCTGTGGCACACCAAAAAATATACTCTGCCAACCTGACAAAAAATAGGCATAATTTTGATTCATTCACATTGGACAGCTATTGTTGTGCTGGCTGTTGTCGTTTTTTAAAATGTGGCAATCCAAAGGGAAAAGGTCAGTGCCCCTGACTAAATGTCCAGGTACCGCATGTTTTACAAACTCTGGCGGCATAACAGTTGAAACTCGCAGCTTTAGAGCATCAGGGCCCAGCCTCTGTGGAATTTGGCATAAATATGGTAACGCACCCACCCAAACGAGCCCACGTTGTACCTTATGGTAACAAGGATCTCAGGTATATGTACATATAAGGAAAAAGGTGGCCTCCGTCAGGCCGGAAAACCACACTAGCCCTCATGTCCAAGGATATAAATGGACACAGTAATCAATTGTTCAAGTACATGCTTAAAGAATGCCTCTCTGCTAAGAAGTATCAACTTCAAAAGAACTTTTATTTTAGAAACACACACCACAGGTCACTAACAGAAATGCTTTTTATGACAGCTTACTCTGTCTTTCATCGAAGCAGCCAGCCACATATGGTGTTATGACGGATGTTTATTTTGGGGCACTAGCCCGAAAGTCTTGAATTCAAAGATCATTACGGCACGGTGATTCATCCACATGATGGCCCAGAGATGAGGATGAGTTCTTGCTGTTTTCTTCTTTACTCTGGAGTGTGCTTAATAGAATAGATGTTCACCATGAAGTTACATTTGGTGATATTTTTTTATTTGGAAAATATTATCTTCAATTATTAAAATGCATGACAGTGTTCTCAATATGTTCGAAAGAAAGAAGTCATACAATTGCATGATGGGGTCAGTGAAGTGACAGGTTTGGACTGCGGTAGAACCCGAACTCAGCTTCCAGCCAGTGCCCTGCCTGGGGCCCCACACCCCGTCCCTGATCCACACGGTGTTGCTGTGCTGCTAGGTCTGGGCTCCCAGGTGTCCCTCACACCTGAGTTCATGCCGGCTCTGCTGCCCTACTGAGTGATCCACCTGGATCGTACCAGTTCTTCTGCTTACCCCCAAGGACTGCCCGCCCACCTCCTCAATGGCCGGGAGAGGCCGGGGGCAGGGGCCGGGGGCGGGGGCGGGAGCACCGCTGGTTCTAACTCTCTGCCCGCCTGGGAAACACGGTGATTGTTATACGCCCTCAGATTCCACTCTAGGAATATGGGATGCGTAGGGCATTTTCTCCAGAACTCTTTCGCCTGGGAGCCCTTTGCCTTTCTTAGATAGCTTTCTGTCTTAGTTGTAGCGAAAGCCCCTAAAGGTCCACACTGAAACAATGTTCAGCAACTGTGTCCACATCTTAAAACTCAGTGCTGAACTCCTTAGTTAAGCTTTGTAGAAGTGAATGAGTCCCCTCTCCTAGGGAGATCCAGAATGAACATATCAAAGAACTAAGTGTGATGAAGCCGACAGGGTTTTAGCAGGGGTGCCTTGAAATGTATGGAACTTCTGGTCCCGGCCCTTTGGAAAGGGGGCACACACTTCCCCCTTCCCCAAAACCCAGAGATAGGGGCTTTAAGGAGACCCTCTGGACAATAATCCTCTGAAATCTGAGGAGTTTTTGCATCTTTTAAAATACTGATCCCATGCACCCGACTCCCCACCATCACGGCATGACCCCTGCATACCACTATTGAAATGGAGATGGCCCCGAGAGAAGAAAATCGCAGCATAGTTGACCTTGCCAATAGCAATTAGGGTGCGATGTGATAAATATTCTAATAAAGATGCCACTTTTTTTTAAATTTATTTTTCAATTACAGTTGACACACCGTATCATACTAGTTTCAGGTGTGGCACGTGGTGATTACATGTTTATGTGCCTCTCTCGCGATCACCCCGACGAGTCTAACTCCCACCCGCCCCACCCAGAGTTGCCGCAGCAGGACCGACTCTGGCCCTCTGCTGTCCTCCTCATCTCCTTGACTTCCGCAGATGTGAAGCGGCATGCGGACATGACATTGCATTTGGAGCTCTCAGTCTCTTCACCTTTTGGCCCATTCCCCAACCCCCCTTCCATCTGGTGACCATGCATTGGTTCTCTGTATCTGTGAGTTTGTTTGTTCATTTATTTTGTTTTTTTAGATTTCACTGATAAGTGAAATCATACAGTATGTGTGTTTCTCTGACTTATTTCACTTAGCACAATACCCTCTAGGTCCATCCATGTCGTTGCAAATGGCAAAATTTCATTTTTTAAATGGCTGAGTTATATTCCATTGTGTGTATGTACCACCTCTTCTTTATCCATTCGTTTATTGATGGACACTTAGTTTGCTTCCACATCTTGGCTATTATAAATAATGATGCAATGAGCATAGGGGTGCATATATCTTTTTGAATTAGTGCTTCACATTTCGTTGGAGAAATACCCAGACATGGAATTGCTGGGAGTTAAAGTAGCTCTATTTTTAATTTTTTGAGAGTCCTCCACCCTGCTTTCCGTAGGGGCTGCACCAATTCGCAATCCCACCAACAGTGCACAAGAGTTCCCTTTTCTCCACATCCTCACCAGCACTTGCTGTTGGTTGATTTATTGATGATGGCCATTCTGACGGGTGTGAGGTGATGTCTCCTTGTGGTTTGGGTTTGCATTTCCCTGATGATCCCTGACCTTGTGCATCTTTTCATTTGTCTGTTGGCCATGTGTATCTCCTCTTTGGAGAAATGTCTATTTACGCCCTCTGCCCATTTGTGAAGGTGCCAAGTTTTAAGAGCATTAAAGCAAGAGGAATGGTCAGCCCTGACTAGGGGCGTCTATGCAAACTGATGAGAAGAACGAAGGTTCGGGAGGAATGATAGAAGGTGAACAGGAGTTATCTGGCGAATGAGAAAATTCGCGCAGAAGCAATAGGTGTGCTATTTCTGAAGGAGGGCAGGGTGCCCGCGCTCTGGATGGCGGCGGGAGGTCGAGTGTTGCTGACGGGTGGGGAGCGCGACCACAGATGGATGGGAGATGCAGGCAGGGGAGACTCTGCTAGCTTCTGCAGTCAGCCCAGGATCCCAGAATATTCCAAACTGAGGCTGTGTGAGAAGAGACCTTTTTCTGTATAATTTCAAGATGAAATGATCACTAAATCCGATGATGAGAATGTTTGACAAACAATGATAAAGCGTACATTGTAAGTTACATACTACGAGAGTGTGACAACCAGTTCGCGGACGAGTAAATGCGAAGTGCACTCTGCACCTGACGGGACACCTGCGAGAAATGCTAAGTTCTGCTGTTTACTTTTTCCTCGATGCCACACATTTCCACCAACAGAACCGGTGGGGCTGCTGCGTGTACGGGCTCGAGTGCCGTCTTCTGTTTTTTCACTCACAGGTGTCTGCACCTAGGGGCGGGAGAAATATAGGAATATTTGATTTCTTCTTGGGCTGATTGTGTTTATTATCTTACAATGCTAAAAAAAAAAAAAAAAAAGGCAGGTTTTTAATTCTCCGATAATGTAATTCACTAGACGCTAGGTCACAGCTTTCCTCTGTGAGATTTTAAAAATCTGTGATGCCCTCAGAGATTTTCCTGCTTCACAGAAGAGGAACATGAAGATCAAATACGTGATCTTTCCCAATGTTTTTCCTTACAATTACAGAAAAATAATCAAACTTTTCTAAGCTTACTGAGAAGTGTGTTCAATTTCTTTTAAGAGCTTCAAGTCTGTGTCACTTCACTTTGTTTAAATAATCTTTGTCTCTAATTTTAAGTGTTAGAGTTGATTTTGTTGGAATGTGTCCCTGACGTGACTCTGAAACAACCACTTGCACAAACATTCTTTTCAAGTTGTCACATGGAAAGAAGATCCTTCAGCTGTTTCATTTTTAGTCAGGTGCCTCCCCCTCTCGGTGCCAGCTCTGGCCTGGAGCTTGGGGCGGGGTGCCCTGGGACAGCTTCTCCGACCTGAATGCTGATGAGGTGATAACTTCAAAGATGTCACTGGCTCACCACGCAGGGCAGGCCGGCAGCTGCGAGACAGGGACTCCAGTGGTACATCCTGGATGACTCATGTCCTTTGTGACTGTGGAATAGACTTACTCAGTGACTTCTTGGTATGTCATCTAGCTCCTACTCCCATTACTAATAGGAGATTTCATAAGACATGTCTAAGAAATGGTGGCATCTTGTCTCAGAAAACATCTTATAGCCCTGGCTGGTGTGGCTCAGTGGGCTGAACGTTGGCATGTGAACCAAAAGGTCACCAATTTGACTTCTCCTGGTCAGGGTACATGCCTGGGTCGTGGGCCAGGTCCCTGGTTGGGGGTGTGCAAGAGGCAACTGATTGATGTGTCTCTCCCTCTCTATCTCTCCCCCTTCCCCCTCTCTCTAAAATAACAAATAAAATCTTTAAAAAAAGCATCTTGTTCATATAACCCTGTTGACATTTTGAAACTTGGAGAATCCAGGGCTTGTCACTGTCTCTCAGGCGTCTTGTTATCGAGCCACAGAGAATGTCCTTCACTGGTGCACAGTCGGAGCAGTGGGGATGTGCGCACTGAGTGTGGGGAGATGCCCGAGTCGGAGCAGAATGGAGGTTTGTGTGGGATTACGGTGAGGGCGAGGGCAAGGGTGAGGGTGAGGGTAACGGTGAAGATGAGGGTGAAGGTGAGGGTGAGGGTGAAGGTTAGGGTGAGGGTGAGGGTGAAGATTAAGACTGCTCCCTACTCTTCCTGCTGATAAATATAATTTGTGTTCTCACTGGACACCCAAGTTAGCAGGTAAATTCATGGTCCATGATGCATAAGCTTTTCTGTCACAACTCTACAACATAAAAATACATAAAAAGAAATCATTGTAGTCATATTTTAGTAGTTTAAGATTCATAGAACCCACAGTCAGTGACATAAAATATATCATAGCGATTAAATGCATTCTTTGGGACAAAATACTCTCAGGCACAAAACACTTACTCAAAGCATGCATACCACTGAAAGTAAATCAGAAGACAAGCCAAAAGCAAAAGAAGAGGTATATTCCATCGAAACCCTAAAATCTTCAAGTATATTCTTGCTGGAACTTCAAGAACTGCCCGTATATTTAATATGAACCATGGAGCAGGTAGTTTGAGCACGCATTAAATTCACTCATAAAATTTTAGTGCCAGCCAAGGCTGCTTTCAAATATTGCTTTATTAACATCATATTTTCCTGCTGATAAGGAGTGCTCTCATTCACTTTCATCAGAACAAATTTGGTTGAACAATTTTTCAAAGTGATACTGACAGTTAATGGAGGTTAGCGCTTCTCACTTCAACTCATGTTCCTATCAGCTAAGGCAAAGCACACAGGCCAAAGAGTTATTTCTAGAAAGCCAAGTCTGACATCGGGCACAATGAGTATTACTTACCATTTAGCCTGAACAAGACTGGTCACCCACTAAGCATAATGGGCGCAAAACTTAATTCACATTCAAGTCTTTGGAAAGTCCCATTTTGCTGATTCACTCCCTGCCTCCAGTATTATAGCTCTCTGAAATAGTTACTTAATCTTTGGTCTCCTGAATAATCAGAATTAAATCAAAGGAAGTATTTTCACTAGAGTACTAACCACAGAGGTTCTCCCGAAGGCTCAAATGTCATAGTCCCTCATTTCCTTGGCTTACTTCCCTTGGGGTAAAGGCTTGGATTTAATTAGCATATTATTAAATGTCGGCTCTATGCCAGGCATTGGTTTACTCACTTTCACACATGTAATCTCATTTAACTTTTGAATGAAAAAAAAGAAAAAAAAACCCTCTCGGTGGCATCAATCAGAGGAAAACGTGTTGGGACTTTCGAATCCACTAAAACTCTGTTTGGGTTACACAGAACGTCATGATGTCTTCCCGGACCGCGTGCTCTCGGGCAGACTTCGGCCTGGTTCTTTGCCTAGGCATTGTTGCTGTGCTTCCTGAAACAGAGTGAATTTGTTTCGCATCTGTTCTGCGTCCACAGTGCTTTACATTATCTCCATATCATAGGCATTTGTTTTGCTTCCTTGCAGACCGTAGCACTCAGGTCTGCTCAGTATTGCCTCACGCTGATCCTACTTGCTTCTGCGATTTCTCCCGGAATGGGGGAAAAGCTATGCCTGTTAGGAACAGTCTGTTTCCACTTTGATCTTTATCACCGCGCTTCTGCTGAGTTGCATGCACTTCCACATTCTCACAACTGGAATTGGTAGACATGGTCCCAGCTACTCGAGTCTGTAAGCTGCCCTGGTTCCTTACATCAAGGATTTTAGGAAGAAGCTCTGGAAGAAGGGTTGAGAAAGCTGTCGCACTGATATTTCTCCGTGGTGGTGCTGTGAGGGCATGTTCCAACAAAACCTTCGCCACTAGACCCTCCTCCTCAAGGTCCCGAGGACTTTGCTTTCTTACCTCCTACCACTTCTGCTTTCTACGCTCTTCTTCTCTGTAAAACATTCCAGTAGCAAAGCTAACTCTAACAACGCACACCTTAGCAAAACAAAAGCCCCCTTGACCCACTTCCCCTTCTATTAGAGTTCCATTTTTCCTCTCCCCTTGGTAACCAAACTTGATGGAAAACCCATTAATGCGTCCTGTCTCTATTTCCTCACTACCCACCAAGCTTCGGTTCATGTGGCTCACTTTGGCTCGGCCTCCAGCCAGCAACGAAACTGTCCTTATCAGCAAACTCTGCTTTCCAAATCGCACTGGATAGTTTTTACTCACGTTATTCAGATTCTTGGCGGCATTTGACACAGTTATTCTACTCATTTTTCTCCAAATGGTCTCCTCTACTCCTTTCCCTGAGCTTCTCCACCTCTGCAGCTGCTCCTTCTAGGCCTGCCTTCCTTATCTGTCTGTGCTGCAAAATTGGGAAGGGGCGAGGGCCAGATCCTAAACTCTCTCCTACCACTGGACATTCCCTCTTTGGTTGTCTTATCCATTCTTCTGACTTTAAATATCATCGATACAGTTAAGGCCACTCTCCCATCCAGAAGAAAAATATTATTTCTTGCTCAGTAGAAAGAATTGGAAATTATCATTTAGGACCTTTTTACTTCATCTCATTTTGCAAAAAAAAAAAAAAAAATCAGTAGGGAAAAGTTATTTTATTTTGTCTTACTGTGAAGTATTTGAAAGTCCTCACATACATATTTTCTGTAATTAACTCTCTCTCATCTGTATGGCCTTCCTTCTCCAGCACCGGTCAATGTTCATGGAGTCCTGCAAACGGTCCGGAGCACACAGCACAGCTCTGTGTTTGGTGATGGGTAACAATTTCAGACTCAGTACCATATTGTAACAAGGTGCAGCCAAGCGGGGTGGGCCAATAGGGATTTGTAATGGGTTCCAGAACTTGGTGTCTAGGACATATTAGAAAAAAATAGGATGTCCTCACCCCCAAAAGTCTGAGCTGGGGGATGGGTCCCATGGAACAGGGCCATTGAGAGCTGTTTTGCATACCAAGAGTTCTGCAGCTAACCTCTAGAGTGGTCATTTAGCACATCTGTAACCTTTACCTGGTTCCATGGATATGTTAAACAGTTGTGGTCATGCTTTCAACCAGGGGGGTGGGGGTGACTTCAACCCACGATGTAACTGGGAGGCAACTCCCCCTGGTTACAGAGCCTGGGTAAGAGCTTGGAGATGATTGGCTCCACACCACAGGGCCACACCTGCCCGGGCTTACTATGGCAGCCCAGTAAAGCTGGAAAATACGGGAATGCTGGCAGCTGTGGCCAATTGTGGGCAGAGTCAGAAATGGTGCGGCAGAGGAAGATTGGCGCGGGGATTTAAACCCAGGCGAGGCAGCCATGTGGCGTCTTTTTAGGACCAGGCAGCTTGGGCAGAGAAGCACCACGGACCTCTGTTTCTTTTCCTGAGGTACTGTACCCCAGACTGGGCAGAGGGGGAAGGACGAACTATGTGTTTGTGGGTGTTTTAAAGGACTTTGGGATCCAAAGGACTTTGGGATCCCAATGAAGACATTAGGTTGTTACCCTTAAGTTTGTATAACTCTTTAAATAAATAATCCCTTTCCTTTTCACCAATCTCTGGCATTGAGAGATGTCTTTCCCTGGTGGTGGGCAAGGCGAACCTCGTACGGGGCAGGGGGGATCCCCGGAGCACAAGGGCGAGTCCATTCGGTAGTAGTAGATCATTCCCCCCTCCCCCCAGTCTGTTCTGTAACAATATGATAATAGCTACAATCCAGAACTCACCTGTCGGAGACACAAGAAACACACACGTGAGATATTCACGTGTCAGGACGGACACTACTCTTTACAAAGACGCATGTAACAGCTGGTGGGACTCTCAGAGGAAGGAAAGGTGAACAGCAGCTGGCCCGATCTCGGACACTAGATCCGGAACACCCTTCCCATCCCGAAAGTGTTGTGTTAGCAGTTCAGAGGGACTTCAGTACAGTCCTATCACCAACCGTCAACAGCCTTCAACATCATCAACTATTTTCCCCAACAATTGCAATTCAGAGGAATTTTTCTAGAGAAATAGTCCAAAATTAGGCATATAATTTAACTTATAAGAATGTGTTTTAGATTGTTATTCATAATAAAATATAAGTTGCAAATATCCACTATTAAATAAAGTATATCAATTTTGACAGAAAAACTAAACAGCATATTGAAGAAAAGTATATATATATATATATCAGTTAGATAAAATAAGACTATAAAAACAAAACATTGAAATATAAATGATATAGAATAAGATATTAATAGCGGTAATCACTGCATAGTTAATTTTAGGGTAATATTTGATTGTGTAGTTCTCTGTATTAAAATTTTTAAATAATAATTACATACTGTGTTAGCGATGAGGGAATTTAAATGCGCAGAAGGACCTGACTACTCTCTCCAAAGGACTTCCTTCACCAGAGAAAACAGCAGCTGCGGTTCCTCCCGCCCCGATACCGCCGCAGGTGCTGCTGCGCTTGCACTGGCCTTTGGGGCTGGCGCGTGAGCCGCAACCACCCACGGCTCTTTGGTGTAGCGTCTGTCTGAAACGCTTGGGGTTATTTTGTTAGTTCCCAGAAAGTAGAAGTTAAGCCTGATATCTTTGCTCTCTGTCGCCTCTATAGGCAAACGTGTGATGTATAGTCATTTTTATTTTTGATTTAATTTTGTTTTGCTTTCTTATTGAATATTTTTTTTATATATTTTATTGATTATGCTATTACAGTTGTCCCATTTCTCCCCCATCATTCCCCCCACCCTGCACACCCTCTCCCACCCACATACACCCCTTTAGTTCATGTCCTTGTGTCATAAGTTCTTTAGCTTCTACATTTCCCATACTATTCTTGCCCTCCCCCTGTCTATTTTCTACCCACTATCTATGCTACTCATTCTCTGTACCTTCCCCCCCCTCCTCCTCCCACGCCCCTGTTGCTAACCCTCCATATGATCTCCATTTCTGTGGTTCTGTTCCTGTTCTAGATGTTTGCTTAGTTTGCTTTTGTTTTAGGTGTGGTTCTTAATAGCTGTGAGTTTGCTGTCTTTTCACTGTCCTATTTTTGATCTTCTTTTTCTTAGATAAATCCCTTTAACATTTCATATAATAAGAGCTTGGTGATGATGAACTCCTTGAACTTGACCTTATCTGAGAAGCGCTTTATCTGTCCTTCCATTCTAAATGACAGCTTTGCTGGAAAGAGCAATTTTGGATGTAGGTCCCTGCTTTTCAAGATTTCAAATATTTCTTTCCAGTCCCTTCTTGCCTGGAAGGTCTCTTTTGAGAAATCAGCTGACAGTCTGATGGGAACTCCTTTGTAGGTGACTGTCCCCTTATCCCTTGCTGCTTCTAGAATTCTCTGCTTCATTTTAATCTTGGCTAATGTAATTACGATGTGCCTTGATGTGTTCCTCCTTGGGTCCAACTTCTTTGGGACTCTCTGAGCTTCCTGGACGTCCTGGTAGTCTATTTCCTTTGCCAGTTTGGGGAAGTTCTCCTTTATTATTTGTTGAAATAAGTTTTCTACTTGTTGCTCTTCTTCCCCTTCTGGGACCCCTATAATTCGGATGTTGGGACGTTTAACGATGTCCTGGAGGTTCCTAAGCCTCTCCTCATTTTTTTGAATTCTTGTTTCTTCCTCGTTTTCTGTTTGGTTGTTAATTTCTTCCTTCTGGTCCACTCCATTGATTTGAGTCCCAGTTTTCCTTCCATCTCTATCGGTTCCCCATGTGTCTTCCTTCATTTCACGTATTGTAGCCTGCATTTTTTCATCTAGTTTGTGAGCAAAATCAACCAATTCTGTGAGCATTTTGATGACCAGCGCTTTGAACTGTGCATCTGATAGGTTGGCTATCTCTTCACTGCTTAGAGGAATTGACTCTGGGGTTTTCATTTTTTCTCCGGTTTGAGCCATTTTTGGTGGGGTTTTTTGTTTTGTTTTGTTTTGGTTTTAGTCTGGTCGCAGCTATTACGTATGAGGGGTGGAGCCTTAGCAGCCCAGTCGCTGGGTTGTGACGCTATAGGTGGGGGCGGGGTCCGAGAGGGAACAATGGCGCCTGCTCCGCTCTCTCCTGGATTCAGTCCCTTCCGCCACTTCCCCTCTGCCTGGACCGTCTGGGTGCGCGAATGTGGGATCCCCGGTCAGCCAGCCGCCTTGTGTGTCCTCACTGGTTCTGCACAGTTGCCCCCCTGTGCCCGGGGTCCGCCAGCTGCTGCCTGTAGGCCCGGGGACCGCCAGCCGCTGCCTGTGCACCTGGGAACCACCAGCCGCTGCTGCCTGCGTACCCGGGTCCGCTTCTCCACTTTTTCCTGCTGCGACTCCGCCCCTCTTACCGGTCTGGATGAATGGTTGTTGGACTTCCGTACAGTTCAATTTTCTATAAGTTCTGGTTGTTTTCTTGTTTCTAAATCTTTGTTGTCCTTAATTTTGGTTGTGAGAGGAGGCACAGTGTGTCCGCCTACGCCTCCATCTTGGCCGGAAGTCTGAATATTTTTATTGTGAAGTGTCGTAGAGGTAAAATTGAGTAAAACTACTCACATCTGTTTAAAGGACAATAATGAAGTTAAAATACATGCATTCATTTCTCACATTAAGAAATAGTTCCTTTGAACCCCAGTGGGCGGTGCTCCTGGGAACCCCGTGACTAACCTCCGTGGGGATCAGAACTGCCAGTCACACCCACACCCACAGCAACAGCGCGACCATGGGACTGTGTCCCTTGCACTCGCACGGGTGTAGGATAAAGACTTCCAGTTGCTCCGAACCCTTGCACACCCAGTGTTAGCTTAATTTTAATTATTATTAAATTGCTGAAAAAGAAATTGAACTTTATTATGGATTTAGAGTTCTTTTTGCTGATATGCGCGAGGTTGAGTTTCTTTACATAGGTTTATGACTTATTTGCATTTTTTTCTCTTGTGAAATACCCATTGATGTTTCAGCCTCTTCTATTCGATCATCAGTTTTATTCATCTATAGATGTCATGTATGTATTCTGAATAAAAATCCTGTGTTATAGGCATTATTCTGGCAATGTACGGCTTATATTTTTTCTATGTGATCCAGCAAACCCAGTTTTGGAGATATATCCAAAAGAACGGAAATCAGCATCTTGAAGAGATGGCGGCCTTCCTGTGTTTGTTGCAGTGCTGTTCACAAAGCTAAGAGGTGGAAGCAACCTAATGTCCATTGACAGATGAACGGAGAAAGAAAATGCGCTATAAACATGCAGTGGAATATGATCCAGCCTTTAAAGGGGAGGAAGTGCTGTGATATGCAAGAACAAGGAGGACCCCTGAGGACATTATGCTACGTGAAATAAGCCAGTCACAGAGCAACAGATGCTGTGTGATTCCACTTATATGAGGGTACCTAAAATGGATTAGTAGGATCAAAGAGTGAAATGGCAGTAACCAAGGGCTGGGGGCAGATAACAAGGGGGATTGTAGACCCGAGGGGATATGTTTTAGTTAAGCAGGATAAGTAAGTCCTGATGATCTGTTGCACACCACTGTATCTATGGCCAACAATAAGGTATTGTACATTTAAAAATTTGGGAGAGTAGATTTCATGTTAAGTATTCCAGTCACAGTAAAATAAAGTAGTGATGTTTAGCATTTGTCATATTTCATTTACATTTGATTTTCCAATGAAAGATCCACTGGACCACAGGTCCGATGATGATCATGATGGTGATGATGATAACGACAGCAAACATCTGAGCAGGAGCTAGACGTCAAGCTCAGTGCTAGGCTTCTCGAATGTGTTTTTCTGCTGATAATAGCTTATGCTACTGCTGCTGCTATTATTCCAAGAGGCCACAGAGGGTTAGAGTTAGGAAGTGCTTCTCCCAGGGGCAGGAAGGTAAGACGTGGCAGAGCTGGGATTAAACCCCAGGTCTGCACAGTCCCCACGGGAGTGGGGCTGAGGTTGGATCGGATCTGCAAAGGCCTCTTCCTTTCCCCGGCAAGCTCTTTGCTTTCTCTTGCTTGTCTGCAAACCCACTGGTTTGTTTCCCACAACGGCATTGAAAACATTAGGTTGATAGTGGTCCAAAAAGGGCGAAAGCCACCCGCTTCAGTGAGAGGAGAATTAACATCTTTTTAACAAATGAAATTCTAGCTAAACTTAGACAGCAAATTTGCACTTTTAAATTGACAGTCGTTTGATTGATAAGCAGGTGAAGTGTGACTACAGGGAAAAATAATGATTTCTTATCGTCTTCACTTAAAGGAGTGGATAGTTTGCCGTTTGCTCTTCTTGTATAAAAAAGTGAGATGTCCTGGAGTAGCCAGGGGAGGCTCACCAGGACTTAGCTGGGGATTAGTGTCTAATCTTCTAAGGCTGACATTCTGATCCTCTGAGGCCTATAAAATGATTTAGCTTCGCAAGTTGTAGAGCGATTCAGTTGTTCTGAGGAGTT
Source organism: Glossophaga mutica (assembly GCA_039655065.1). Taxonomy (NCBI): domain Eukaryota; kingdom Metazoa; phylum Chordata; class Mammalia; order Chiroptera; family Phyllostomidae; genus Glossophaga; species Glossophaga mutica. The sequence goes on from CM077314.1 coordinate 40,935,433, forward strand.
GTACTGGTGTCTGTTGGTAACAAAACCCAAGAAATGGTAGAGTTTTAGAGTTGGTCTATTTGATCTAGGGCAGAATCTAGTTCTCTTTCCTTGCTTGAACAATGGAAAGTTGTAAAAGTGCATTCCCAGGCAATTAGATGACCAGCTCAAGGTTTCACATCCAGCTAGAGTAGATGGGAGAGGACCAGTACAGTTCTCTTCTCACTGTGAATTCGCACGTGAATATTGACTTGTTTGTATAAGGTGCAAATCATGCTTTTCTGCGTAAGCATCTCTAAGTCCTGGAAAATGATTCTATAGTGACTAGCACAGCATTTCACAGCCAGCTCAACTCTCTCGAACCATGATAATTAGAGATTTCTCCAACTAGGCTACTGTAGTTTAACCAGTACACACTTGTGGGGCAGGAATTATGTCATGGATTTCAATCTGTGTGCATTCATACCTTATGTAGTACTTACATATAGAAATCATTTGTTTGTTTTGTTGTTATGGAATTAGTTGGTCCGAAGAAATAATTCTAAAATGAAAAAATTGGTCTACGTATACATGTTTGAAATAAAAAACAAACAAACAAAGGAAAGCCATGCTTCAAGTTATATAACTGAAGAATCAGTTTAAGTGAGAAGAGCATGAAAAATAACACGGGTCTGGCCGCCGGTGTGGCGGTCAGCAAGAAGACTCGGGCACTCAGACCGGACTGCGCGTCATGCCATGGAGACAGGGAACGAGGACGACACAACTTCCCGAAAGCTTGCTCGCGAAGCGCTGCCCTGTTTACAGTGTTTCCCTGCGTGCTAAGGTATTGCTCTGGCACATTCAGTGTGGACAAAGAGCCCGTTGTTAATGCGCAGAGTTCCCCCTCCCCTTTCCATGTCATCTGATACCTCATGGCTGCGAGTGATCTGAAGCTGTGTGGGTGCTCAGGCACAAAAATGGAAGGAGGCAGTTAGGACTTTGCACTCCGACTCTTCGGTGGGAAAATCAGTAAGCTCTGTTTGTTGTTTCAGAGTTGTATATGGATGAGGATCTGTGGTGGGCTCATTTTCCCTTGGCCCTGTTCCCACATCCTATGCCAGATCTTGCTGCTAGGGATAGGTGCGTAGTTCCTTGACTCCTGGGACCTGCACTTGGGTGGGAGCTCATTTGCAGATCATAGATACAGAGTCTTTGTTTTTGTTCTCTGGCCACGGGAGCTGTGGAGAAGCATGTTCATTCATCCTGGAGCTGCTTGGACTGAAATAAGAGGCCGACACTTAAAGGTGCTCATGTGGTCCAAACTAGGAACCCCTGGACCGACTGTCTGCAGAGACAGTCATGAGCAGTTTCTCCGGGCCCTGTTCAGGCACGCCCGCCTTCCACCAGGTGGCCAGGGGTCTGCTTCGCCCTTTGAACTTAAGCCAGCCTTGTGATTTACTTTGATCAATAGAATGTAGCCGAAGGGATGTTCTTGACTTCTGAGCTCAGACCTGTAGAGACCTCGTAGGTTCCTGTTGGGCTGTGTGGGAAACCGGCTGAGTGTTCCTACACTAAGCTCCTAAATCCATACCACAAAATTATATATATATAATATGTATATACATATATATGATTTTTATTGTTTAAAGATTTTATTAACTTCCTTTTTAAGAGAAGGGAAGGGAGGGAGAAAGAGAAAAAGAGATCCATCAATGTGTGGGTGCCTCTCATGCACCCCCTACTGGAGACCTGGCCCGAAACTCAGGCGCGTACCCTGATTGGGAACTGAACTGGTGACCCTTTGGTTCACAGGCCAGTGCTCAATCCACTGAACCATACCAGCCAGGGCGTGTGTATGACTTTTAAAAAATTATTCCTGATCTACTCATTCATGTTGCTCTCCGGCTGGTCTGAGCTGTGACCCGCAGTGCTCTGCCGTGCGCCCCCCTTTCGCTGCTAATCGGTCGCCGTGTTTTCACAGCTCTCACTGGAATGTGTCCCTCAGGCCTGCCTCTTCCTTTTCTCTGATTTAATCTAAGGCTCTCAGTATCCATTACCCAAACTAAATCTACTATCTCCTACATTGTTTCCTTGTCTTTAGTCCTTATTTCAATTAAACAGATTTTTCCAAAATGCAGATAAGATCATGGACTTCCTCCCTTAAGTCATTAAATGGCTCCCCTAACTACGTCAGAGCTTTCTCCTTGGTGGACTGGGCACAAGGACGTGTGTGCACAGCAGGGAGTCTGTCTTACCATGTGCTGTCCCTGAGAAAAAATGTGTGTGTGTGTGTAATGAACACACACACCCCTACCTATACGCATGTGTGCATGGGTATGTATATACATAAGTTTATTATATCTTACCGATATAAAGAATGCACAGCATACAATTTACAAATAATAAAAAAGTGCAATACTCTTTTTTGTGAGTCCAATATAGCCAATTGATTCTAATAAACTACTTTTATTGATTTTTGCTGGACTGTTGGACCCGGAGCCAAGCTACTGTTGCAGTTGTTAACCACTATCGTTTTGACATGAGTGTTAATGATATTTTCATTTACATCAATGACGGGGATGAACATGAACAATGATGACATGTTGGAACTTCAGTCATTAGAAACAAAACTTTGTTGCTGAATCAGATAATAGTTTTCTAGGACTGGAAGTATACTTACACATTTTGCTTATGCTATGTATGATATACCAGCTACAGCTTCAAGATATTTGAAGTGTAATCTGCATTATTTATATGTTCTTTGTCACTTTCTTGAGCCCAGATGACCAACAAAACAGTCAGTAAAAACTTGATTTGTAGTGTTAGCTTATTTTTTTTCTGTTGCAAATACTCCCATATGGCCAATTTCAAGCCACCAACATAATGTCACTCTATTTATTACCTTTGTTTTTAATATAATTTATTTGATTGTAAATCTATATACAGTGGTGTTTAATAAGAGCTACATTTATCACCCAGCTCTCAAAGGTCCCCGCATTTGAACAATGGGCTCTCTTTGACCAGAGTACTGGCTGGCTCCAGCACTCAGCTTGTTGGTGTACCCAGGACCTTGACCTGCTCGCTGTAGAGCAAGCACGCGGGGCTTGGGCCTCAGTCACAGCTGAGTTTTTGGCCCTACTCCTCACATGGAGAGTTCCTGCCAGTCTTTCCCTTCGTCAATGAAGTCTCAGTGCAACTACTCAGTCCACGCAAACAGAGATGGCTTCCTCCTTTATGCCTACTCCAGCTTTTCCCCACCTTTCGCAACATCTGTCACACATATTGTGACTATTTATCATCCCCTTACTATACTAACAGTCTTAAGAGTCTGCAGCAAAGAACCGTGGCCCATACTAGCTGTCCAATTTGTGTGGAAGGTGAGTGGGCTGTAAGTAGTGATGGAAAGCAGAATGTTGAAAATTGCCACCAGACTGCAGGACTCTCTGCCATCCTGGGCAAACTCACTGGCGCTCACATCAGCCAGCAGGAAAATCCAAAGCGCCTCACTTTCCTTGGGTCCATGGGATAGCACTGAAGAAGCACAGAGAGCATCCTGTCAGCATGCTCCTTAGTAAAGGGGCAGCCTGCTCCTTAGAGGACCAGAAGGATTTCAAAAGTTCTCTTTCTGAGAATCTGGCAAGATACTACATCATAAACTTTGTCAGAAATTTTAAAGAAACCAAGTACTCAGAGAGAACAAAATCCTTAGCCTTAAGCATAGAAGCTTCTGGTTAGTATTTCCTTAACACACACAGCACCTGAGGGTCCATTAGTGTTATCACCCCTTCCAAAAAAGAAACAGAAACCTGTAGGAAACAGGGCGTCTGTGACCCTCCAAAGGTGGCTCATGATGCGCTTGGAGAGTAAAAGGAAGACTGTAAACGCTGAATTCTGTCTAACCCACCGCCTTCCGACTCACCGCAGAGCTCACCACCTCTCTCACTTCCCATGCAGCATGTGGGAAAACATGCAACCCAGGACGGCAGAGGACAGAGGCCTGAAACGAAGCCGGTTCCTTATCACCTTGGCTGCATTCCTTTCAAACCCACCTCGCTGGGCTGCACCAGGGCGGCCAAAGGTGGTTGCCCACCAAGGTTCTACATGTCCGTGGGAAGTCCTTGCCAATGGAGCAGAGGGCTCTCCTTAAAGTCGAACTTAAAAACCTGAATGCTGCCCACACAGAAGCCATGGGTTGCCACAGATTCGTAATAATAAAAACAGACACATTGGTTGACCACCTGCTGTACTCAATGCTGATTTTCACTAATTTTGGAACACTGGTAAAGCTAATTGTTGGCAGTAAATGAAATTTACCAACAGCTTGAATGTTTTCATGCCTGAAAATTGTATAATAGAAAATCTTATATCTAATATCTACAGTTCTAGATAAAATCCAAAGGCTCAATGAGGTGAATTTTCTTACCCAGTATCACAGAGGTTGGATGTGGCAGGACTGAAGTCAAATTCAGGCCTGATGCCAAATGTATGTTCTCTGCCCTATGTTATTAAGAAAAGCGTGCTTCATGCACTGGACATTAAAGTTCAAGTTCACGCTGTTAATCATATTAGTCCACAACGCCATCTGTAAGTACGGAAAGTCACAATCAGAATGCAACTCTTTTTAGCACAGGCTGAGACGGAAACGTCTGAAATATTTGGGTGTCAGTATTCATGGCTGCAAATTTGCAGGCATTGACTGAAATGCAGAAAATTCTAGGTCTTTTGTCCTGCGACACATACTCTGTGTAGCATTACTCACTGACCGAGGACCAGGAAGTGTGCGAAGCACCGCTAGCATCTCAATGAGCCAAACAAACAGAATTCCTGCCACCAAAGAACTAACGTTGCAGCTGAAGAAGGCAGATCATTACCACATAAGTGAGAAGGAAACACATAAATGACTACAATCATCACAGACTGTGAAACTCGTTATGAAGGAAATTCCCAGTGTGACGGGCAGAGAATAATTAGAAAGTGACTATAAAGGCCAAACAATTTGGTACTGCTATTTTCTTCAATAGCAGTCTTATCCATAGACAGCACATTTAAAGTTTTCTAGGAAGGAAAAGAAAATCATTGGTAGCTGCCTGCATCTGTCTCCCTGCACAGTCTGAGAGATCTGAGAAAGAATTCTTCTGTCCCAAATTACGCACTGATTGATGTTGCAGGTGCTGGGAGAATAGGAAGGTAACCTTCACTTAAAACCTAGCGTCTGTCAGCAACTTTTTGTTCTTTATAAGTCATGAACAAATGATGTTTTTGTTTCTTTTTTGGAAAATAAATCGCCCATGCTTGCCGTGGAGACAGGACTGCAGCTGTGGACTGCCGGGAAGCGTCAGGAAAAGCGGGTGGTGGAGATGGAAGAGCCCCGTGTCCAGGCCAGCCTTGGATTCCCAGTAGCGCTGCTTTGTCCTTGCCGGATCAAAACCGCTTTAAAAAAAACTCTCTAAGATGAGCTTGTTGTGTCATTCACCCAGTGATTACTGAGGTTCATTCCAGCTCTCACAATTTCTGATTCTGTGTTCGGATTCGAGTGATATGTATAAATATATAAGTGACCTATGTCTGCGGAGACAGGGAGTGAATGTGAAATTGGAGAGCAGAACTATCCTTTAAATTCTGGATATTGGTTCAGAAATCTTAAAGACATTACTCTAAAGTCATTTGGTAAAAATAACGCCTTACGAATGAGCAGCTTTCCAGTCCTTTTTGGAGAGGAAACTGTAGCTCAGGGACACGAAGGGCTCAGCCCTTGTCCTGGGGTGGGTGGCCGCACCGACACCAGGCTCCGGACCCAACCAGTCCTCCAGCTGCCACCGCAGCTGTCCCTCAGAATAACTCTGCTCACGTCCCTTTTCGTATTAGTATTTTCTTTTGAACCAGCCACGTTCTGTTTCTGACCGCTTTTTTCTTTACTGTTCATTGTAAATTAATTACTATTATTGGCATTTTGGAGATAGAATTCTGCCAATATCATGGTGAGCTGTTCTTACTCCAGACCGTGGGGCCATATCTGCAAGTCAGTGCCCGTGACAACGGGGAGGGGAATGTGCTGTGACTTAATTTCCCCTTTGCTCTTTCTTGCTCCTTTTGAGCGCTGCTCTTAATGATAAAACCAGATCATCGCGCTGTGGTCGAAGCGCTGCCTGCTCTGCAGCCCAGACAGAGTTTCAGATCCTACACAACAGCGAGGCATGTGCAGAAAAGAATCAAGTTTCCCAGCGTTATTTTGTGTGCGAAAGTGTTCTTCATACCATGCCCATCAAATAGAGCAGCAAAGGAGGAGTTATAATCATGAATACTCTTTTAAAATTCTCTAAATCATCTGGCCACACCCCACCCCACACCTGCCAATGAAAGCCTATGTCCAGAAAAAAACTTAGATGCTAATGTTGATAGCAGCGTTCTTTATTATAGTCAAAGAGTGGACATGACCTAGATGTCCATGAAAGGGCGTATGTTTAGTTGGATAAACAAGTGTGGTGTAATTAGACAATGAAATGTTATTTGGCACTAAAAAGGAATGAAGTACTGACATATGCTGCAATACGTATGAATCTTGACAACATTACGCTAAGCGAAAGAAACAGTCATAAAACATTGCCTATTGTGTGGTGGTTGATAAGAAAAGTCCAGGATGTGCAGACCTCTGCAGACAGAAAGCCGATGGGTGGTTACCTGAGACTGGGAAGAAAAACTGGGAATAACTGCTCTTGGGTACATGGTTGCTTTTAGGGACAATGAAAATCTAAAATTAGGGTGTGGTAGTATTTGTGTAATTCTGTGAATAGACTAAAACCACTAAATTTTATACTTTCAGTGGGTAAATTTTATGGTATATTGATTTTATCTTGATAAAGTTATTTTTTAAAATTATCGTTCTACATTAGCACCTCTCTGCTGGACTTCCAAGAAGTTGAGCTTACCTTTCCCATGCACCAATTTATTTATTTTTAATTTTTTAATTTAATCTTTATTGTATTTTTTCTACATTGCCTTTTAGTTTCCTTAGACTGCCCTCCCCCCAGCAAATCACCACACTGTTGTCCATGTCCCTGAGTCCTTCCTTTTGCTCAATCCCTCTTCCTCCTCATCTCCCTTGCCCTCACCAGCTGTCATCCTGCTCTCCATCCATGAGTCTGTCCCCCTTTTCCTTGTTAGTTCCGTTTGTTCATTACATTCCACATATGAGTGAAATCATATGGTATTTGTCTTTCTCTGACTGGCTTAGTTCACTTAGCATAATGCTCTCCAGGTCCATCCTTACTGTCACAATGGGTAAAATCTTCTTTTTATGGCCGAGTAGTATTCCATTGTGTAAACGTCCCATAGCTATCTTATCCACTCATCTATTGATAAAGACTTTGGTGCTTCTATACCTTGGCAATTATAAATAACGCTGCAATGAACATAGGGGTACTTATGTTTTTTCGAATTGGTGTTTTGGGTTCCTTCAGATGTATTCCCAGAAGTGGGATCTCTGGGTCAAAAGGCAGGTCCATTTTAAATTTTCTGAAGTGTCTCCACACTGCTGTCTACAGTGGCCTCACCAGTTCCATGCACAAACTTAATTCTTAGAAACTGTGAAAAGCTAAAAGTGCTTTTATAGATATGAACCAAAGTTTCATAGAGCTTGAAGGAAATTTTGAATTTATAGTGCAGTAGTCAAATCTTATGCTTGAGCCAGATTACTTAGGTCTAAATCCTGGCTCTGTTAGTTGCAAAATGTGTGAACTTGACAATATGTACTTATTTTCTTTGATTTGCAGATTTCTAATTTATAAAATGGAACAATTTAGCTTATAAGTTATTTTAATTTAATTTACCTAGCTTATAGGTACATGAATTACAATTTTGGGCTGTTTTAGCTAATATCATATAGTTCGAATTGTTGAATAATTGATAGTCATAAGATATAGCTGAAATCCCTCATTTTACAAAGGCAGTACTACCGGTTTGATGTTTGAAAGAAGTTATGTAAATTTGCACAAAGTCACCTAGCAAAATAAAACAAGCTGTTGTGGGCTTAGTACTTTCAACTACTGTAAAAGATATCACTTCTTTATTTTCATTGATTGAATAAAATTTGGATATCCTCTTTTCCTCTCAAAAAAACTACTTTGTAATCATTGAATAAAAGATTGTTTACACTGAAATAAGTTAAACAACTTAGTCTTCATAGATTTACTAGTTTCTCGTGAAAGGGGCAATTGGATAAAAGGTAAAGCATCCACACTGAGCTCATACAATGGTTGTTTAAACAGATGGAAAGTGAAAATAAATTATGTATTTAATTCAGCTGAAATTCTACAGATCACTCCAAAAAATGTTCATGAGCTTTGAAGACACACGCTAAGGTGACCTTCGGTTTTAAGGAAGTTTATTCAATTAACCATTTTCATCCAGTAATATCGAATGGGAATGATACAAAAGAATTGTAATCTATAGTTGAAATTCTAGATTTTTCTAAATAGAATATGGTTTAGAAATATAACATGCATAAACATCAAATGATTCAGTAGTTAAATGAAATACTTTCTGCTATGTTTCCTGTCTCATGCTTTTGATTCCCAGGTAAGCTTTAAACTGATTCAGGAAAGTAGTTACAAAACTGTTTTTACTTCATATGCTGACCTGGAAGACAGGAAGCAAGCAACACAGGGCTGAGAGACAGAAAGAAAGATGACAAAAACATAGTAATTTCCCTTTTGTCGGCTGTTTTGATCTTCCTGTAACCCTATTTTTCTCTCACGGAGCAGATACACAACAATGGCCTCTGGATTGGAATGTGAAGCATTTTAGCCTAAAAGCAATTTCTCTAACAAGCCTTTAAAATTACAAAGTCACTTTGAAATGTAAACCAAAAGGCTTTTCAAACATCACTTTTCCTACACGGAAATAAAAGGGATGAGAGCAGACTACAAACTTTAACATTCGACTGCATTTATAACCCTGACGCATTGGCTAAACATTTTGATAATGGTGAGTTCCAGTTTAAACAAATGACAAAAGGTATGTCCCAAACTTGGGTTCCTTAACTTAAACTTTGTATTTACATCTAATTTGTTACATTTCTCTCTTTTACATCATGTTCCAAAAAGAAAATATTTCATTAACCCCCCAAATTAATAATTCCAATGAGCAGAGCCCTAAACTTGGCAGCTCAAATATAGAGCAAGTAAAAGCTCAACTAAATCAGTAGCTGAGGTCTGTATTTTATTCGTTCCTCTTCCTTCCTTTTTTGGTGCTCGGAGAATTTGAAAAAAACATTCAACCAGCTCTTTCATCAAATGAGACCTTAACTAAAGCAGTAATTTCCACCTATTAGTTCAGTTTCACTTGTGTTATTAAAGTGCGTCCTGTGAAAGGGTGGCATTAGAGCCATTGTACATACAAGACTTTTTGAAACACGCTCACCGCTGTCTGAAGACCCTTCTCAGGAGAACATGCACGCGTATAACAAACACTGGCTTTAAACAGCTACAGGAGGTATCTGGAGGGCACTACGAGAATATCTGGGAAGGAGAAGCAATTATTAGTTCAGAAAAATCTTTTTTTATAATTTTTTTATTTTTGTATTATTTTAAAAGATTTTATTACTTTTTGGGGGGGCGGGAGAAAGAGAGGGAGAGAAACATCAACGTGTGGTCGTTTATTGCACACCCACTACTGCTCGGACCTGGCCTGCGCAACCCAGGCACGTGCCCTGACTGGGAATCGAATCTGCAACTCTTTGGTTCACAGGCCAGTGCTCAATCCACTGAGCCACACCAGGCAGGGAGCTATGAATTTTTTTAAAAGATAGATTATTCATTCATTCATTCATTTTTAGAGCAAGGGGAAGGGAGGGAGAAGGAGAAGAAGAGAAAGATGATGTGAGAGAGGAACATCATTGGTTGCCTCTCCATGTGCCTGACTGGGAATTGAACCCGCAACCCATGTGTTCTGAGCAGAAATCGAACAGGTGACCATTCACTTTGCAGAGGACACCCCATTCACTGAGCCACACAGGTTAGGGAATTTTTAAAAATTAAAAAAAATGTCTACTGATTTTTAAGGGAGCGAGGGAGACAGACATAGAGGTGAGATAGAGACAGAGAGAGAAGAGAGAAACATTGATGTGAGAAAGAAATAGCAGTTGGTTGGCTCCCATTCATGCTCAGTCAGGAACTGAACCTGCAGCCTAGGTGTGTGTCCTGACCGGGAACCCAATCTGCGCTTTTTTGATGCATGGGAGACACTCCAACCCATGCAGCCACCTGGCCAGGGCACTTTAGGAAATCCTGTCCGCCTTCTTCTAGGGATTGCCAGGTGCACTGGCTTTTTAAAGAAGGGCGGTCAGGGCTGGACAAGAGGTGTGGGGGATAAGAAAGTGCAGAATGAGTTGTGAGAATAACTTAAAGCAGGGCGCATCCTGAGGACAAAAAGTAGATTGGTCTGGAGCTCTGTGTTCTCCTGCAATCCGGTTTTTCCTCTCCTTTTCCACATCCTCCTGCAGTGAGTGGTGAGGCAGCCATACAGCATTCTGCCCACCTGCCACCCTCCTCCCCCAGCATCTGTGCTCACGGTTCACAGAAAGAGGTTGTGTGGGGGCTACATGAATCCGAAGCTCTTGGCATTGTGCAGGTTTTTCGGGATGACAATAAGAATGTGCTCAGTTGCTCTGTTTCTTCTCAATGTTTTCAAAGTTCTCTGGCCAGAGTTTGGGCCCAGGACTGGTTTTGCCTCCAGCAAACAGCTTGAGGACAAGGCTTGGGCAGTGAGTGACACAGCTTGTTTTCACAGCCCCTTGTCTTATAGAACCTGTTCTGCAAGCTTCCCCGTCTCAGTTTTATGAATAAGTGCATTGGAAAAACATAAATCAATTCCATAACATTTGTTTTTTTTTTTTTTTAAATCTGCCAAGAATAATGGAATCTTTTTCCCTTCTAGGGGAGACACAGAGCAAAGAAGATATTCATCACACAGTTTGAATGAAAGATGACTGGTAGGTTAATTAATTTCCTTTCACAAAGAAATTTGGACTTTGTTGCTAGACTATTCTATTTGGAATGTGATTTGCACAAGTCACTGAACCATTGATTTGACTATAAAAGTTATTTTAAAATAACTTTTCATTTTTACATCGTTGATTCATTATTGTTAGAACTAAGTAAACTATATACTTCATCACTTGTACTGTGAAGTTTGTATAAAAAGAAGAATACACCAAAGGCACACATGTGACATTAAGGAAACAGACCCCACAGATTCCTTTTTTCCTTGTGAAAATTTTCAACACGTTTCTTTTAGTCAGATCACCCTGCAAGCATCGATTCTAAGCATTAATAGATGATAGATCATGTTGAATTTGGGATAAGTGCGTATGTTTATTGTGCATTCACATCCATCTCTGCGTCAGTGAGCGCTTCCACCTGGGTTCTATATATACAGGAACACTTAGCTGTGACTGGTTTGGCTCAGTTGGTTGGGTATCAAGCTGCAAAGTGAAAGGTCGCCAGTTCGATTCCCGGTCAGGTCACATGCCTGGGTTGTGGGTTTGGTCCCTGGTACAAGAGGCAACCGACTGATGTTTCTCTCTCACATCGATGTTTCTCTCCCTCTCCTTCTCCTTCCCTTTTCTTCTCTCAAAGAAAAATAAATAAATAAACTCTTTAAAAAACACTTAGAATTCATAGCTTTGCTGTTAATTTTCCTATTTCTGCTGTGTCAGCAGGTCTCACAGGACCTTCATGAGAGGGAGGCACTCAGTAAGTGTTGATCGCTAGCAGTACCGTAACACAAGAAGCCTCCCAATAACGGGCGGACTTTCAAGAAGTCCTCCCAAGCCTATTTCATTGTCTTACATGCAAGTACCAACTGTGCTGACATTACCATTGCATTATCTTGAATAAGAAAGTTTCATGCTCCGTTCTTAATCTGTTCTGTAAATGATCCAAATAGAGTTCTTTCAAGAAGTTTCTCAACACTGGCTAGTCAAGTCCATTCTGTCTTCCCACCTACAGCACATCGGTCATTGCAATATTTAAACAAAATATTGGGCACTTTCAAATATATACTTCAGCTTCGACAATTGTCCTCCAAAAGTCTACCAAGTTTTATCTCTAGCCCCACCAGCTTCACAACTATCCCAGTTGGTTTGGATAGAAATCACCTTTTGTACAGAATATTCCTGGTTTAAGCACTGAAAGCTCCAATTTACAAGAAACCTCTCAATCCTGGGCAAACCAGTACACTTGGTCCCCGTAGGTATTCTGTCCCTTCTCTAAACATTTAAAAGGAGGTATGCCTTAAAGATAAGGAATCTTTTTTTTTTTTTTAAAGCAATATCATCAGCACACCTAAAAGTCCTCACCATCATCAAATACGCCATCGGTATTTACTTTCTCTAATTGTCATGCATTTTTAAACAACTTGTTTTTCAGATTAGGGTCCAACTGTGGTGCACAAGTTGCGGTTGGTTGATATGTTTCTTAAACTATTTTAGTTTTATGTCTTGGTCTATGGAGCCTCTGTCCCCCTCCCTGCCCCCATCCCTCCCGCCTTCCCATCTTTGTTATTGAAAAAAAGGGTTGTTTGCCTTGGACGTTTCTCTCAGTCTGCATTTTGCTGATTGTGTTCTCATGGTGCAGTTTAACGAGTCCCACTGACCCTCATTTATCTTTCAAATTTCTAATTAAATGTAGAGTCTTGGCCACGTTCAAGTGACGGTCGGTGGGAAGAGGACAGGACTACTGCACATGGTGTGTGCTTCCGTCGTCCATCCATGGGGACATCTGCGTCTACCTGACCGCAGCCACCAGCTAACGTTGCTGGGACTCACATGGGGTCTTAGGTATTTAGTCTAGACAATTCAACAGAAAGATATTTCAAGTGTACTTGAAAATGACATAGCCTCTGCATAATTACTGTTCACTCCATCTACTATTCCCCATTTCTAACTGGAATCCAAAGATGGAAATTGTCTCATTTTGTTTCCAACTAATTCTAACTCAGGTATATGAAAATAATCCTTTTTCTTAAGTGCATTATCACTTTAAAATGGAATTCTTAAGGCTAAAAACACCCCGCTTATATACAAAGTTACACTAGTGTAGAGAGAGGGAAAAAAATATTTCAGAACATGGCCTCGTGTTTGTGCCCTTCTAATGATACCTCATAAATAGTCGTGCAGGGGACTTGCTTATTTAGTTATAGAAATATTTTATTTACTAGTAATGTGAATCATTTTGGTATATTGTATGTATTGCAAATATTTTTTCCTGGTGTTTATTGTTTTCTTTCTTTAAGGTGATTTGGGCTTTTAGAAGTTTTTAATTTGGATATTGCTATCAATATTATTCTATTTTTTAATTAATTAATTTATTTTTCCCATCACCACTTATTTCCCCTATATCTTCTTCCACCTCCCCTCACTATCCTCTGCACACCCCCCTGTGATCACCACACAGTTGTCCGTGTCCTTGAGTTCTTCCTTTTTTTCCTTTTTCGCTTGATCCCTCCAAATCCCACCCCCATCCCCCCATCTCAAATTGTCAGCCTGCTCTCTCTATCTATGGGTCTGTCTCCTCTCTATCTCTGGGTCTGTCTCCACTTTGCTCGTTAGTTCAGTTCGTTCATTAGATCCCACACATGAGTGAAATCATATGGTACTTGAGGATTGGTAATTGTTTAGAGATGGAGGTTTTCTAAATCATGCTTAGTTTCTGTAAGCAACTTTAATAAATTTAAACAATGTATTAGTGTATGGAGTAGCACACAGATGAAAATTTTAGTTCCTCTATCCCTCAAGAAATGCTAAAGTACTTGATTCATTAACTTAACGAGGTTACATTAATCATTTGGAGCAAACACCGGCACCAAAGGCAAAGGGCCAAAAGAGGAAATCGCTGATGGCAAGTGGGTTTAATCGTGAGCTCTGCTCACATCTGTGGGTAGTGAGACCTGAAATACGATTCCGCGAATACTTCTCACTATGCATTCATCTGGACGTGGGGAGAAACCCAACTCCGATAATTAATAATATCAACCACAGGTTTAAGAGAAGGGAGTGATGGTACACTTGCCATTTATTTGCTGATCCCTTTCAAAATGTGGTCTTTACCAAGCTTTATCTTAATCATTTAAGTCGTTTCCTAAAATTACCACCATATGCTAGTGCAGTGCAGAATGTAAGAAAGTATGGCAGTAGCTTTATCATCCTGTATAAATTAACCTTAAAGAAAGTGCAGCCTATATGCCAAGTGGTACCTCCTGATGCTTTCTAAAAATTTTTATGAGAATTATGCGATACATTGTACTAATGCTCCATGGCCATCGTAAGTTGAGAGAATTCTTACTAGGAAATATTCAGGTACATTATATGGGTACTTGAAAAAATTAAGTCCACTTCATTATAGTGAACACATAAAACAAGCCAACGGGACTCTTAATTACTGGGCTATATTTCATGTCAATGTCAAGAAAGCTCCCGAACGAGGTATCATTAAAACTACCGGAGTCAGAATAAACAGATCTCAGAAAAGGTGGGGGCCGGCCAGTTTCTCAGCATCTAAAGTAACCCTGTGAGCTGTTTCCTCAGGATGGGAAGCCTACCAATCTCCGTTCCGTTGATATTTATCGGGTACGCTTTCTGCCTCATCTTAGGCACACATTCTTCTACCAAACCAATAATGGCGCTCTTTCCTGGGAAGGTCTTTTAGCCCTGGGCTCACACCTGGATTCTGTTTATGCCCTGATACCTACTGGTCTCTTTTTTCTCTTTCACTTTCTGTTCCCACTACCAAGCAAATAACCTCTGGCTATTTATTTACAGTTCAGGTTACAAAGAAGGGAAGTTCGTAATTCTTGCGCAGCTTTCTCCAGGCTCTGGACTGACTGCTCTTGAGGTACAGGCCGGCCATTGTGTAATTGTGTTTGGCTGGAGGGACAGCGCCCTTACTGTCCTGTCGACCAACCCAAAAGCAAATTCTGAGGCTCCATGTCATATACATTTACCTTGCAGAATACTGAGTTCTATTACGAAATGTGACTAGGTCTATAGTTTTGTAAAACACAGACGAAAATTTTACATGTTTAAAGTCTAAATAAATATAAGCAAAGAGCTTGTTAGACATAGGCAGAGTTCATAGGATGTGTTTAATAAACGTAAGTGCTTAGTAGTATCGCAATCTTAAACATCAAAAGGAGTGGACAATATTCTATTGTAAGAATATATCATGTTTTCTTTATCCACTCATCTGTTGATGGACATTGGTGTTGTCTGACTGTGAATAATGGTGCGATGAATACGGGAAGGCAGATCTCTGTTTGGGATCTTGATTTCAATTCCTTTGGATAAATACCCAGAGCGGGGACCATGGGGCCATAAGGCAGTTCTGTTTTTCGTTTTTGAGGAGCCTCCACCCTCTTGTCCACAGTGGCAGTGCCAGTCTGCGTTCCCACCCACAGCGCACGAGAGCTCTGAGTCCTCTGCACCCTTGCCGGCCTTTGTCATCTATTTGTGACAGCAAATATGAACTCGAAGGATGTTGTGCTGAGCGAAATAAGTCAGCCGCAGAAGGACCGATACTGCATGGCTCCACTAACATGAGGTACCTGAAACAGTCAGGCTCACAGAGGCAGAGAACAGAAGGATAGGGGAGTGGGGGGCAGGGAGCTGTTCCCTGGGCACAGAGCTCCCATCGCACAGGACGAATGCGTTCTAGACATCTGTGTACTACATAGCGTCTATAGTTAGCGATACCGTACTCTACGGTTCAAATTGGTTAAGAGGCTAAATCTCAGCCTGTGTTCTTATAAAACAATGACAACAAAAGAAGTACATGGACACTCTCAAGGGTGATGGATGTGGCCATTACCTTGATTGCAGCGATGGCTTCATGGGCGTACACATCTGTCCAAACTCATCACATTGTATGCATTAAATATGTGCAGCTTGGGGATCAATTCCACCTCAATAAAGACAAAGAGTAAAAAAGAAAACAATGAACAAATCAAAAGATACCTGACATCTATGAGCTGTACGAAGCACGCGGTTTTCACAAACACTTCCTTTGGTCCCCGAGGGCTGACACACCCTCTACCCGAGAACCACAGATAAAACCCAGGTCTGTTCAGGAAGCTAACTGACACACTACCGCTCTCACCAGGCGCCCTGGTCCCCGTGGCTCTGCAATAAAAAAAGTTTGTGCCATTGGTCCAGGTCTGGTCTTTCTGTTCTGTGACTTCTGGGATAACCTTGGTACTGTGCTCGGAGGCACCTTGGGTCAAGGAAATTTCTCTTGTAACACTGGACTTGCCGGTGACTCATACATAAAGTATCTTCACTTTAGGTTTGTTGCTTAGTGTTAACTAAATGGAGTATCATACTCAGAAGAAATAAAATAAGAGTCTCCTCGAAACCAGAGGGAGAGCATCAGAAAGAAAGGCATTTAATGCTCATCTCTTCATATTCTTTTCCGTGTGAACTAGGAAAACAACCTTACAACTAGTTGTGTGTAAACTGTCTGTTCTATCACTAAGCATGATACAGCCTCTCATCAGGATCTCTTCCTCTTACTTAATTCAATCAAATCTATCAGCATTTGCACTATCCAAATATTTATACCTCAACAATGTGATTACCCAAATTTGCCTGATAAACCCAACTGTTTTTACCATCTCATTGTCCATAGAACTGTTTTTCCTCGGGTCTCATAGCTTAAAAAAATAAACCATGTGGATTTTCAGCATCTCTCCTTTTCCTACTATATGCTTATAGTTATCCTTAAAGTTAGAACTGATACTGTAATGACTGCCTATGATTTCTGTATGTTCTGTATTAGTTTTCTACGGATGCTGTAACAAATGACCACCAAGGTGGTGGTGTATAACAACATACTTATTTTGGCGTTAGGTCAGTTAGGAGTCCTACACAGATCTTTCTGAGCCACAGTCACAGTCTCCACAGGGCTGTGTTCCTTTCTGGATGAGGTTGGGCTCTGTGGCAGGTCCAAGCTTGGGCTGCAGAATCCAGTCGGCGTTTGTGGCGCTGGGGGTGTCGGGTGGGACAGAGGTTGTGTAGAGTTTACAGAAAGCCCCGCAGGCAGAATCTCAATGAAGACCTGTGTGGCTATGGTGTATAGTCATGCCATCTGCAGTGGGCACTATACGTCTTTAGAGAAATAACTGCTGCATGTTAGTGCATCTTTTTGGAGATGGAGGCCCTGATGATGGGACGTTGAGAAGCACTCTCAGGTAAGCTAGCCCACACCCAAACACGAGGTGCACTATAGAACTATGAAGCCGCTGGGACGCGGAGGGTAACCATAGCAGCACCGAACTTAAAACCCAGGCTGATATTCGACTAGATTAACACAAACCCTCACAAGAAAGGTGTAGAAGTAAAAAAGGTACGCTCATCTTCAAACATAAGGTAAATTTGCTTCAGAATCTCACATGTCCAGCTCCCAACAAAAATTACAAGGCTTTTGAAAAGTAAAGAGTAAGTACAGTCTGAAGATGGAAAGTAATTATCAGAACCAGCTTCAGATATGACCCAGATGCTGGGGCTGATGCAGAATTTAAAGTAACTAGGAATAATATGCCAAAGGCTCTCATGGAAAACTTGGACAACATACAAGCATGGATGGGTGACTTCAGCACAGGGCAGGGACCTAAAGGAAAGAGTCCAATCAAATGGACATACTAGAAGTAAAAAACACAGTAACAGAAATGACGATGCTTTCTTTTTACTTCATTGTTAGAGCTCTGAAAACAAAACACACTCGTGATGCGGCTAAGCCTTGTCTTGTGCTTCTGCCAGTACAAGGACCCCGACTGACTTGACCGATCAAGTGTTTTAAACTTCCTTGTCTCTCTTTTGGATTGCTTGAGTAACGAAATGAATAAAAACAAGCACATACAATAGACAGTTATTTGTGTGTGTTAATGTTTCTTTAAATGGATTGTATCAGATTTAATAAAAACAGCTGAATTAACTTCCATACAAAGCCACTCCTTTTCAAAGGATAGATTTAGATGCAAAGATGTGAAAGGGCTTTGGGTCTGAAAGAATGCTACTTATTCTAGCAATTTCTGCACATCAGACAAGCATGCAGCCTTTCAGGCAGCAACAATTTTTTATTTCAACTTAGACTAAACTTCCCAGGGAATTCCACTAAATCGAATTGTTCTGTGGAAACACAGCGCTGTGTATGATGTAAAACAGCCCCCGAAAGTTACCAAATTGCTTTTTCATTAAGCTGTATTTTTAAAAGTAGAGATGATCAGTTGAACATTTCTCCTTCGCATGACACACCTAAAGCAAGATTGAGAAACTCCTGACTGACAATCCAATTAGTGTTCTGTTGCTTGGTGCTATTAAAAAATAATCATCCAAATTCTACCCACCTGTACTGCTGTTAATAGTGCTATTTATTACTTGTGGAGTGCTGACAGCGAGCCTCTGGCCCGGGGGGCTCTGAGGGAACCTAGACAGCCAAGGAAATCCGAAAAGCTACGCCAATTGGTGTGAGGCTTTGGAGCTCATGTCCATCTGTACGTCTCTCTTCCTTTTCCTTGCTCTTGAGGAACCCGGTACATAAAGTAAATATATTACTGTAATATTTTTTCAGGTTTCTTGTAGTTTACATTAAACAAGTCCCATGTTAATTTGTAATGTATAAATATATATCATTTAAGTGGAGGATGTTTCATGTGTTAATAATCACTTAAGTGGAGAATACTGTAAATCCATGAAAGCTTTTGACAGAGGTTTGAGATTAAATCCATAAATATCTGTAATCTAATAAAATATATTTTTTAAATTTCAGTTCTAGCTCATTTGCTTTTTATTAAAGTCCAAGTTACCATTATGTGGTTTGGTATTCCATAAAGGAAAACCTGTTCAGATGAAGTACTCCGTTATCATTAACATTTCCAGGTGGTTGTTTATAATCAAGCAGCATTATCAGGAAAGCCACGGAAAGCCAGTCCCTGGGGTTTATAAACTCTGTCCAGGCCCGTTCCTGTGGGTGGAGATTCCCAGGTCACTTAAAGCTGGTCCAAGGTCCTGAATGACTTAAGGGTAGATTTCTTCGTGAGGTCCTGCTTTGTCCTTAACACCCTCTAGGATGCAAACAGCACTAGCAAAATCATTTAACCATCTGCAAGCCCACAAAGCAGCATCAGTGATTTGGGGTTCTGGAGCCAGATTGTAACCAACAAGCGTGTTCATTCCTTTACGCAATTCCCAGGCATCACTATCTGGCTGGCTGAAGTACGTCGCCCGGCGAGCATCAGATTCCTCATCTGTCTCCTGTGGCCCATGGGGGTAGCCGAGAGCTGACTGGATACTGGCAGCGGGACCCTGGGGCGCGGCGTGCTGCCGAAGGCCTCCAGGCTGGCCCAGGGACTCAGCCGCGAAGGCGAGCCAAGCCCCGCAGGCTGAACGGTGCTGAAGAGAAGCCAGTTGCCTAATAAAACAATTTTAATTACTGAAATTATCTTTTCTCATTTTCAGAGAAGGAGAGCTATTTTAGTTGGATAACAAAAGAAAAGAAAAAGAAAAAAGAAGGAAGACCTGTTAACTACACACTGTTTATTCACAACTATTTGATATCATTGTCTTTCCTAATAGTTTTTCTATATTGTAGTTAAATCTTTATAAGTGAATTTTGTTCCAAAGCAAGATTTCCTTAAGAAATGTTAAAAAAGCTTTTGAAGTAATCTCAAATATAAATATATTTTATATACATACATTTAAGTCTTTTCTTTAAGCATATAGAGTATAGAATTTCACGTTGAATATTTGGAAATCACGGGTTTCATGTGATGTGAATTAACTGTTTAGACCAACAGAAATACATTGTTTCCTTCACAGACGAGAACAACACCCTTTTCACTAAGTATTTTAAAACAAAACTCAAGATCTCGCACATCTATGGGTGCTTCGGAGATGAAAAACCAGTGTATAACCCATCTTGAAGTTTTATAAGAGTTTATTTATCCTGAGATAACATTTGAAAGACTTTCCAGAAACAGGAAGACATAAGTTTCTGGTTCTAATTTAAATAGTCATATGATATGTGACCTTAATGTAGCAAGAGGTATTCCGGCCAGGGTAGTTTCTCCTATGGATCAAGTGTATTTTTGTTAAATTGTAAAAATTTAAAACAAATGTCTCCCAAGCTGAAAAAAAAAACCTCAAGGGCATCATCAGTCATAGGTTTAAAACACATGCCCAAATAATTAACAGCTAAATCATAGTAGAAAAAAAAGTAAGAGCTTTTCCTGAACAATTTGTGGCAGTATTTAAAGTCTTCTCTTAGAACGCAATTGTTCTAGAATGACCGATTTTCTCTGTATACTTTCCCTCAATAAACATTAATGACTCAATTATGGAAAAGTAGAAATAAAGCAAAACAGAGGAACATTGAGCATGTTGAATGAGATGCCTTTCCCTTCAACGTTCTTTAGTCGATCCTTAAAAAGTTGCAGAGAATTAAAGGACACACACACACACACACACACACACACACACACACACACACGTTCCAAGTTTTTCTGTGCAGCTCTAGCACACCTACCACTCATTCACATTCCTATGATGTACATAGTTCGACAGTTCGTTGCATGCTCTGCTGTCCCCTCCTGTAAATTCATACAAGTACACACAGCCACTGTCTAGCAGAGGGACTACCATGCATGTGACATTATGACTGACTTAAAAAAATTTTACAGCGTATAGTGTGTACCTTTTCGCAGATCAGTAGGAGAAGGTCGGTGCTTTTGAAAAGTCATTGAGAACACGCCACAGTAAGGTGTGCTGGGAAGTATTCGGTCATTTGCCTAGCCCCGGGCACTGAGGCCTTCCTGCAGCCACGTGCCACTTCAGCCAGGGGTGACAGATGTCCCTGGATGACAGCCTTGGGTTCCTTGGCTGCCCTATCTCTGAGATACCGGATCTGGCAGAAGTAACGCTTGCGTGAGTGTGGTCAGTAGGGGAATAATATGAGTGTGACAATTTATAGTTTGAATTTGAACATTTCACCGAAAATGTCATAGGGTGTGCTGGAGTGTGACATTGTTGTATTCCAGAATTACATGCTTGTGATTTTGTAATGAACAGGGTGTTATCTGTGCTGGACCCTGTAGCTTTCTTTGAGGGGGCGTTGATGGATCAACAGAAGGTGCTGCTTTCATTTTGCCGAAGATGCCCAATTTCATTTCCAAAGAGGGCTTAGCATACACTTGAAGAGGCGAGGTTAAGACTGTTTCCACCGCTCACACTTCACTTGCACACTCTTATCACTCTTTTTATTTGGGGGTGTGGTGTGCAAAATGAGTCCTAGCAGGATCTTTTTGTAATAATCTTCATTACTCTCCCTAGTGGTGGAGGTGAGCAACTTTTTCATATGACTGTTTCTCATTTGAATTTCCTCTTCTCTCCATGACTTACTCTGTCTGTTACCCATTTTCCTTTCTGACTGCCGGTCTTCTTTTAAAAGTAATTTATAAGGACTCTTTTAATGTTAGAGGTATTAACCCTTTGTCTGTCCTATGTGTTTTTGACTTTTTAAAATATATTTTATACTACACACTATTTTAAAAAGATGAAGTCAAATATCTTTTCCTTTATGACTTTTAGCATTTCTATATTATTTCAAAATGCTTACTTAACCAAAGCGTATTCAAATGTTCTTCTGTAATGTTCCCTATTTCCCAAATAATTCCGTATTTTTGCCTATATTATTTTCCGAACAATTCCCTGTTTTTGCCACTGGCATACTAGACAACCCGCAGAGCTGAAGGCCTGGTCAGCTTTGACCAGCCGCGCTGATGAAGAACAGGACCGTGCAGGCAGAAGCTGGCTGCTGTTGTCGGCGAGGCCTGGTTTGCACACACTGGGACTGAGTCCCTCTTTTACAGAGGGGGGGCTTGGAGCAGCATTCACACGGGACACAGACGTCTTCCACTCTGGGAAGTCCTTGAACTTCCACTTCTAGCAGTTTGTACACATCATTCTCAGGCAGACTTCCTTCTCACCAGGCTTCCTAGATTCTTACCACCTCGGCACCCGTCATCCACCTTCCTTGATCAGCACAGGAACTTCTTGCCAGGCCTCTCTTCGGTGGCCGACAGTCCAGCCCGCTGTCCTTCAGGACAGCTCTGGAGGGTGAGCTGTCACCCTGCGGCTGTCCACTTGCGGTCGGTGCCAGCCAATCGCACAGAGAAACCTGTGGGAGAAGTTGTACAGAAAATGGGCTTTCGAGCCCTGTGTGGGTGTTACCCTGCTGATGCAAGTTCCATTCTACGAGAACGTCTCCGGGCAAGTGTAGCCGGTCCCCTTTCTCCCTTCCACTCTCCCTCGCTCCTTCTTTCCATCCTACCCTGTTCCTTTCCTCCATCTCTTGGCAAATATTTACTAAACAATGGTTGCACAGTAGGTATCAGTCCAGAACCTGGGGAAGAGTGGTGAACGAGGCAGACTGTACCTTCCTTCATGGCGGTGATATTCTAGGGGAGTAGAGCAGCCCCTGGTTTATGATGGGCAGCTCATTTTCTGTGGTCAGCTCCTAGTCCACAGTCAGGTGTTCGGTCTCAGTCACGGCCTCGGAGAATGCCAAGAGCTTTTGTGAAGAAGGGACTAGTCATTTGCAGAAGAGGGCCTGGCAATGCTCCAGAATTTTTAGGTCTCCATTTTGATTTTCTAACCATATCTGCCACTACTCCTTATAGGGGTGGGATAACACACACTTGCCCAACGCCCCCCCTCTATTCCCCATTCTGTGGGGAAGAGAGGCAGAGCTGTCTGCACCCCAACAAGACCAAACGGGTAAACTCTGAACCACAATCAATGTGTGTCATCCTCCGGGTCAACTAGTAAGTACGTCAGAAAGGCTAACTCGCAAGAGGTGTGTGTTTCTCCTAAACTCAAAGAACCCACAAAGTGTTTACCTTATTGGTGGAGGTGCAAGCTATAGCAAAGTATTTCTTTAGTTCAAAAGGGGGATTATGATGGCCTCAGATCACTGGACTCTCAGAAATGTCACTAAGGGGTGGGTCTTTAATCTCCCACTCTTTAACATATGCGCTTTTCCTCAGTGCTGGCTATATCACGCTTCTGTGTTCCATCACCACCGTTACCAATTTAATGGACAAGCATTATGTCTTTGTGGGAACAGAAACTTGAATGTCCCTGTGGACTAACTCACGGAAACATTAGAGAGTAGATATCACGCAGGAGGAAGCTGTACTTTGATCTTTTTTTCCAGGTAAAAGCAAATTGTTTCCATTGATTTCCATTTACAGGGATAAAGGGAAAGCTTTGACCAAATCAACAGCTGCTTATTTATCGTCAGAGGCTATACTTATTTGTCTAAGTTAAAAAAAAAAAACACATCTAGAATAGGACCTTAAATAGATCAAATATACAATACTCATTTACTATTTTCCAGGGCCTGTCATCGGCACGAGTGATTTAAATAAGAATATATATAAAAAAGCCACCACTTTTGCACCTCCTAAGTCTTGGATAGAGGCATGAATTCCTATAGTTTCACAGTATTCAGAATTACTTTGATATATAATTTTGGTTCGGAGGGGGATTTCCAGCGCTTTCCATTCGGTGTCTGTGGCAATAGCTGTTACCTCGAGTATCTGGAAATCCGTGTGGGAGATGAGCCAGTTCCCTATAGAAATATTGATCCATTGCCTCTCACACGCCCGCAACTGGGGACCTGGCCTGCAACCTAGGCATGTGCCCTGACCAGGAATCAAATTGATGACCTTTTGGTTTGCAGGACGATGCCTTCACCCACTGAGCCACACCAGCCAAGGCTCCCTTTACTGCTGAGTGAAATTCCACTACAAAGACACAGAAAACCTCATTATCCACTCAGCAGTTAGTGGGCATATGGGCTGCTTCCAGTTTGGGGCTGTTATTAACTAAGCTGATGTGAAAATTCCAGTAGTATTTTGTATAGACATGTATCCATTCCTCTTGCTAAAAATATCTAGGAAATGGGTTAGTGGGTTGTATTAAGAAATGTAAGAAGCCATCATTTTTTTCTCAAAGTGGCTGTATTTTGCGTTCACATCAGAAATGCATGAGGATTCTGGTTGTTCCACATCCTAGCAAACATTTAGTGCTACAGATATTCGAAATTTCCACACTCTGGTGGGTTTGTAGCATTAGCTACCTGTGGTTTCAATATGCACTGAATGTTTATTTCTCTGGTTACTGATAATATTGGATATCCATATGTGAAAATGTCAACCTTTGCCTTATCTCACCTTGTCTACCCAAATTAAGCCAAAATGGATCAGAGACCTAAATGGAAGAGGAAAAACTTTAAAGCTTCTAGAAGAAAATTTAAGAGAAAGGCATTTGATCTTAGGTTATGTGAAAATTTCTTAGACAGCAAACAAAAAGGACAAATTATATAGAACAAATTTAAAAATTAGGCTTTAAATTAATAAATCAGAAAAAATTTAAAATGTCTGCCTTTCAAAGGACATTGTTTAATAAATAAAATGCAAGCCACGGACTAGGGAAAACTTAAAGTTTACAAAATATACATCTGCTAAAGCATTCTCTCTCTCTACTGGTTTTTATGTATTTTCATAAGAAATTTGCTGTCATTTTTATCTTTGTTTCTACACATAATGCATCTTTTTTTATTCTGGCTGCTTTTTAGATTTAAAAAAAATTTCTCTGTTTTTTAGCAATTTAAGATATATGTTCGCAACGTTTCAAGGTATGCCCTGCTTGCATATACGTTTGTAGTTTTCATCAAATTTGGACAATTTTCAGCCATTTTCTTCAAATAGTTTCCCTTCTTGCATTTCACCTCTCCTCTAGGACTCCATTTGCTTACATGTTGGATCACTTGTTATTATCCCTCAGCTCACAGTATTCAAGTCATTTCTTGTTTTTTGTTTTTTGCTTTTTTTCCCCTTTCTGTACTGCGCTTGACATAGTTTCTGTTGTTTTGTCTTCAAGTTCACTAACCTATTTTTTCCTGAAGTGTCTAATCTGCTTTCAATCCTACCTGGTGTGTTTTCACTTGAAATATTGTATTTTTTGTCTCTAGAATTTCCAGTTGAGCCTGCCCTTCCTTCCTTCCTTCCTTCCCGCCTTTGTTCCTTCACCTGACTCTTTAGGTGAAGATTGTTTATTGATTTTTAGAGAGGAGGAAGGTGGGGCGGGGGGCAGGGGTGGAGAGAGAGAGAGAGAGAGAGAGAGAGAGAGAGAGAGAGAGAGAGAGAGAGAGACATTGATGTTAGGAAAAAAACATTGATTGGTTGCCTCCCTTAAGCACCCAGACTGAATTTCGAACCCACAACCTAGGTATGGTATGTGCCCTCACTGGGGATCAAACCTTCAAGCTTCTGGTGTATGCGACCATGCTCCAACCAGTTGGGCCCTTCATAAGGCCCTCCTCATCAGGTCCATCCTTCCTCCATTTTCTTGTATGGCAGTCTGTCTGCCACAGGTATTTTAATGGTTTTTGTTGGCTTAGACTGTTACCGCTGTCATGTCTAGATCTATTTTTACTACTTGGATTTTTCTTTTCGTTAAGGTAATATTTTTCTGCTTTTTCATGCCTGAAATTTTTTATGGGATGCCAGATAATTTTACATCTTTGCTGTTTATTATTATTACTACTCCTTTTAAATGCAATGGACTTTGTTCTGATAGGCAATTATGATACCTGGAATCAAATGGATCATTTTATGGCTTACTTTTAAGCCTTGTTGAAATGGGTTCAAATCAATTTTAATTACAGGGCTAATTTAGCCCCACCAAGCAGATAGTTTTCTAGAAGCACTATCAAATGCTCCTTTCAGTATGGGGTCCCTCCACTAGCTGGGGAAACTCATGGCACTCACAGCATTGGTTGGCCTAATACTTTCTGCCTTCCCCCCAGACTGGGGGTAGTTTTTCACATGCATGCACAGATCGGGACACAGACAACTAACTTCAGAGTTCGATGAGCAAGCACTCACAGTTCTCTCGTTCTCTTTCTCTCTCTCTCTCCCCACCTCCATATATATATATACACATGTATATGTGTGTGTATATATATGTAGATATATATATATATATCGGAATTTTAGGAGTGTGACCACAAATTCTTTGATCATTCCTCCCATCAAATGGTGGAATTTTATTGTCTCCCTGTGAGTGTGAGTTGGACTGAGTGGCCCGTCTGACAAATAGATTAGGCAGCAGTGATGGTGTGTCACTTCTGTGGTTAGGTTATAAAAATGTTGTGCTTTTCCCCTTGGGTGGAGTCTCTCTCTTGCTCCCTCTTGGGTAGCTGCTCCAAGGGAAGCTGGAACTTTCTGGCCCAGTCAAGTTGTCAGTGACTGTAGCCTGTGGATCTGACCAGCAGCTTGACTGAAGCCTTACGAGAAATCTGGAGACAGAACTACTCACATATACCCTTCCTGAATTCTGACCACTAAGAGACTGTATGAGATGAAAACTGTTCATTGCTTTAAGATGCTGACTTTTGGGGTAATTTGTTATGTCGCACTAGCTAACTAATTCGTATTTTGGTACCTCGAAGTAGGTGTTGCAATAACGAATTCAGTTGTGAGAGTGGTTTGGAGCAGGTCAGTGGACACTGAGGGCAGTACTAGTAAGAGCCCGAAGGGCCTTGGAAAAAGCTTATTTTAAATTGTATTTGGATCATTTTGTACAACATTGACAGATATTTCCTAGGAGTCCTTCACCCAATTTTCACCAATGATAATGTCTTACATAACCATAGTCCATATCAACAGCAGGATATTGACATTGGTACAATATCATTAAGCAAACTGTAGACCTTCCTTGGATTTTACTGGTTGTGTGTGTGTGTGGTCCTATAGAGTGTTATGCGTAGGTTTGTGTAACCACATTATGTTTAAGAGAGAACTGTTTCATCACCACAATGAAACTCCTTACATTTATTGATAGATACCAGCAGACACTCCTCCAAAACCTAGTCCCTGGAAGCCACTGATATGTTGTCTGTCACTATATTTTTATCATTTCAAGAATGAGATGTAAATGGAATCATGCAGCATGTAATCTTTTGAGATTGATTTTTTCATTCAGCGCAATATCTCTGCAATCCAGTCAGCAGTTCATTTAATGTAGGAGAGTTCCATTTGATTCCACAACCTTGTCACTACGTGGAATTGTCAGTATTTTGTATTTCAGCCATTCTAATAGGTATGCAATGGTATTTGATCATCATTTTAATTTGTATTTATCTACAAATGATGCTTACTATCTTTTCATGTGCTTATTGTTTCTGAATATACTTGCTTTTTCAGTCTTTGCTCATTTCTCTGGTTAGATTTCTTCTTCTCTCAGTAATAAGTTCAAAGATTTTTAAAAAATATTCTCAATGTAAGTCTTATCTCAGATATATTTTTAAATACTTCCTCCAGTCTGCGGACCATTTTTTCATTCTCTTAACAGGGCATTTTTCAGAGAAAAAGCTTTTTAATATTGATTATTTTATGAATTAATAAATAATAATTATTTTATGGATTAATAAATAATAACTATTATTATTATTTTACAGATTCTGATTTTGGTGTCATATCTAAGAACTCTTTCTTTAACCTTAAGTTACAAAGACTGAGATTTTGTTCTATATTTTCTAGAAGCTTTATGTTTTATAGTTTTACATTTTATATTTAGGTCTATGATCCATTTTGAGTTAATTTCATTTGAGAATCAAGCTGAAGTTCTTTTTCTCTTTGATAGTCAGTTGTTCCAACCTCGTTTATTGAAAAGACCATCTTTTCTCCATTGAATTGCTTTTGCACCCTTGCAAAAATTAGTTATGTGCTTGCGTGAAAATATTTCTGGACTCTATTCTGTTCCACTGATCTATGGAATATGGAATACCACAATCTCTTGGTTATTATAGCTATAGCGTGAACCTCAACGTTAGGTGGTGTTGAGTCTTTGAACTTTATTCTCCTTTGTCAATTTTCTACTAATTTAGTTCCCTCTGTTTGTGTGTATATTTTAAAATTAGTTTGTCTGTATCTATACAATAATCTCACTGGGATAGTAATAGAAATTGATATAAACAAAAAAGTAATTTAGGCAGGATTGTCACCTTTATATGTTTATTCTTCCAACCTGTGAACCCACTATGTCTTTCCATTTATTTAGGTCTTTCATTTTTATTGATTTTTGTGGTCTTCAGCAAACAGATCCTACACATGTCTGATTAGACTTGCAACAGTTCATTGTTTTGGAACTAGTGTAAATGGTATTAAATATTTATTTTCCAATTGTTCATTGCTAGTACATAGAAATACAATTTATTTTTGGTGTTGACCTTGTATCCTGTAATCTTGAGATTTAATAATTTTTATTACTCTGGGACTTCCGGCCAAGATGGAGGCGTAGGCAGACACACTGTGCCTCCTCTCACAACCAAAATTAAGGACAACAAATATTTAGAAACAAGAAAACAACCAGAACTTATAGAAAATTGAACTGTACGGAAGTCCAACAACCATTCATCCAGACCGGTAAGAGGGGCGGAGTCTCGGCAGGAAAAAGTGGAGGTACGGACCCAGGAACGCAAGCAGCAGCGGCTGGCAGTTCCCAGGTGCACAGGCGGCGGCTGGCGGTCCCCGGGCACAGGGGGGCAACTGTGCAGACCCAGTGAGGCCGCACAAGGTGGCTGGCTGACTGACCAGGTGGTCTCACATTCGCGCGCACAGACGGTCCAGGCGGAGGGGAAGTGGCAGAAAGGACTGAATCCAGGAGAGAGCGGAGCAGGCGCCATTGCTCCCTCTCAGGCCCCACCCCCACATACAGTGTCACAACCCAGCGACTGGGCTGCCCCGCACTGGGGAGCGCCAGAGGCTCCACTCTTCACTACGTAACAGCACGTGCATGTGCGCAGATAATCCAAGTGAAGGGGAAGCAGCGGAAAGGGCCGGAGTCCAGGAGAGAGCGGAGCAGGCGCCATTGCTCCTTCTCAGACCCCGCCCCCACCTATAGCATCACAACCCAGCGACTGGACTGCCCCGCCCTGAGGAACACCTAAGGCTCCACCCCCTTATACGTAATAGCCGCGACCAGACCAAAACCAAAACAACAACAACAACAACAAAAAACACCAAAAAACACCAAAAATGGCTCAAACCAGAAAACAAATAAAAGCCCCAGAGCCAATTCCTCTAAGCAGTGAAGAGATAGCCAACCTGTCAGATGCACAGTTCAAAGCACTGGTCATCAAAATGCTCACAGAATTGGTTGATTTTGCTCAAAAACTAGATGAAAAAATGCAGGCTACAATCCATGAAATGAAGGAAAATGCATGGGGAACTGATAGAGATGGAAGGAAAACTGGGACTCAAATCAATGGAGTGGACCAGAAGGAAGAAACTAACAACCAAACAGAAGATGAGGAAGAAACAAGAATTCAAAAAAATGAGGAGAGGCTTAGGAACCTCTGGGACATCTTTAAACGTCCCAACATCCGAATTATAGGGGTCCCAGAAGGGGAAGAAGAACAGCAACGAGTGGAAAACTTATTTGAACAAATAATAAAGGAGAACTTCCCCAATCTGGCAAAGGAAATAGACTACCAGGACGTCCAGGAAGCTCAGAGAGTCCCAAAGAAGTTGGACCCAAGAGGAACACACCAAGGCACATCGTAATTACATTAGCCAAGATTAAAATGAAGGAGAGAATTCTAGAAGCAGCTAGGGATAAGGGGACAGTCACCTACAAGGGAGTTCCCATCAGACTGTCAGCTGATTTCTCAAAAGAGACCTTACAGGCAAGAAGGGGCTGGAAAGAAATATTTGAAATCTTGAAAAGCAGGGACCTACATCCAAAATTGCTCTATCCAGCAAAGCTGTCATTTAGAATGGAAGGGAAGATAAAGTGCTTCTCAGATAAGGTCAAGTTGAAGGAGTTCATCATCACCAAGCCCTTATTATATGAAATGTTAAAGGGACTTATCTAAGAAACAGAAGATAAAACTATGACAGTGAAAAGACAACAAACTCATAGCTATCAAGAACCACACCTAAAACAAAAGGAAACTAAGCAAACAGCTAGAACAGGAACAGAGCCACAGAAATGGAGATCATATGGAAGGTTAGCAACAGGGGCATGGGAGGAGGGGGGGAAGGTACAGAGAATGAGTAGCATAGATAATGGGAAAAAAATAGGGGGAGGGCAAGAATAATATGGGAAATGTAGAAGCTAGAAAACTTATTACCCATGGACATGAACTAAAGCGGGGAATGTGGGTGGGAGGGGGTGTGTAGGGTGGAGGGGAATGATTGGGGAGAAATGGGACAACTGTAATAGCATAATCAATTAAAAAATTTTTTTCAAAAAAAATTTTTATTACTCTAAGAATTATTTTTACATTTATTTTGAGTATTTTCTACATAGACAGTTTTTTTTTAAAGATTTTATTTATTTATCTTTAGAAGGGAAGGGAAGGAGAATGGGAGAGAAACATCAATGTATGATTGCCTCTCGAGCATTCCCTACTGGGAACTGGCCTGCAACCCAGCCATATGCCCTGAGTGGGAATCGAACCGAGATCCTTTGGTTCACAGGCCCGCGCTCAATCCACTGAGCTACACCAGCCAGGGCTCTACATAGACAGTTTTATCATTGGCAAATACAGGCATTTCTTTTCCTTTCCAATTTGTATTACGTATATTTGTTTTTCTTGCTTTATAACACTGGCTAGGATTTTTAATAGTATGTTGACTAGGAGTGGTGAGAGTGAACATCTACGCCCTGGTCTCAATTGTTAGAAGGATAACTTTCAGTCTTTCACTCTTAGCTATAGTTTTTTGTTTTTTTTTTTAAGAAATGGATTATCTAGTTTAATTTCCCTTCTACTCCCTTTACAGTTTGCTGAAAGGTTTAAACATGCATGTATGTTGAATTTTGTTAAATGCATTTTCTGCATCAATTTGTATACTCATGTCATTTTCTCCTTTAGTCTGTTGTTACGGTGAACTATACTGATTGATTTTAGATATTAAGCTAGCCCTGCATTCCTTAAATAAATCTCACTGGTCATATTACATTATTCTTTTTTTAAAATATTGCTGGATTCAGTTTGCTAATATTTTGTTGATTTTGCATCTACATTCATGAGGTATATTGGGCTTTCTTTTCCTTTTGTGTACTGGCTTTGTCTGGTTTTGGGATGAGAGTACTGCCAGCCTCATAAAATTAGTTGCAAACCGTGGCCTCCTATTTCCTGGAAAAGATTATGTAGAATTGGTGTTACTTTAAAAACAAATGTTCAGTAGAATGAACCATTGAAACCATCTGGAACTAGAGACTTCTTTTTGAAAGTTTTTTTAAACTACAAATTTAATTTTTTACTACCTTAAGAAAGTTTTTGGTCAAAGCCACATGATCATTGGTAGGGCTAGAGGTGATAGCTTGTAGAAAAATGAAGGAAATATTACTGGAAATTAAGGAAGGGGAATCCTTGTTATGCAGTGGCATTAAGTTACTAACACTGTTGTCTGCAGTAGAAAATGGGCCTAGTGAATTGGTTTATCAAGCTATTGACATTTCCAATTTTTTTTTTGTAGGTGCCACCTGGTTTCTCCCTGCTTCTAGAACATGTGAAAGGAGAGAAGATAAATTAAAGGAAGACCGTTAATTAAAAAGCAGCCAGGACCATTACCTGGCTGGCGTAGCTCAGTGGATTGAGCGCGGGCTGCGAACAAAAGGGTCGCAGGTTCGATTCCCAGTCAGGGCACATGCCTGGGTTGCAGGCCAGGCCCCTAGTGGGGGCCACGTGAGAGGCAACCGCACACTGATGTTTCTCTCCCTCTCTTTCTCCCTCTCTTCCCCTCTCTAAAAATAAATAAATAAAATCTTAAAAAAAAAAAAAAAAAAGCAGCCAGGACCGGATGGCTTTAAAATTGTTCAGCCTCTTTTTCTGGAAAATGATACTAAAATTAAGAACAATTGCACCACAGCAAAGAGGAAATATACAGGGCACTTTCAGGAAAGCATGGTCTATGAGGACCCCAAAGTTGTGACTGTGATATCCCTTGGTAAGAACTTATAAAGATGACCTGTGGCCATTCAGAAGATCTGCCCGTTAGAACGAAGGCTCTCTAGAGTGTTTAAGTGCGTGTCCCCCAGGGCCCTTCAATCAAACAGTAGGGCTTCCAAGAGGTATAAAACCTCTGTTTCTCAGCTGTCTCATCATAAACTCAAGGTAGAGAAGGGTTTGTCTTCCAGAAATTTGAGGGTGTGGCCTTTGTCTAATGGAGTAAATTCCATAAAGATTCACAGAAGACTCACAAAGTTTGGAAAACAGAATTACGTATGCAAAACCACTTCTGGACAGAAAGGGGCAGATAGATACTCTTAGATGGTGATATTCTTGGCTTTGAGCTGATGCTTTAATAGGATGAATCTTTTGAGGGATTTGGGAGGGGATGAATGTATTTTGCACGTGGAGGAAATGCAAATAATTTATGGCCAAAGGGCATAAATTTCCTCTGATGGTTTTAAAAATAGGTACATAATTTTTTTTTTAATATTTCTCCATTTGGGTGGGGACTGGACCTAGTGATTTGCTTCTGGTGAATAGAATATGGTAGAAATGATGGTATGTCACTTTCAAGATTAGGTTAAAAGAAGACCACAGCTTACAGTTTGGATTCTCTATCTCTTGGATTACTTGTTCTGAGGGAACACATGTCATGAGCAGTCCTATGGAGAGGTCCATGTGGCAAGTTTCCTGTCAACAGCCACGTGGCTTTGAAAACAGAACCTCTACCTTTAGGCACGTCCTCAGAAACTATAGCCCTGGCCACAAGGTTGACTGCAATCCTTTTTTTAAAGGAGTAATATTTTTTAAAAAAGATTTACTTATTTACTTTTAGAGGGACGGAAGGATGGCAGAGTGGGAGAGAAACCTCAATGTGAGAGAGAAACATTGATTGGTTGCCTCTCGTGCATGCCCCAAAAAGGGACGAATTCAGGACCCAGGCATGTGCCCCGACCGGGAATTGAATTGAGGACCTTTGCTTTGCAGAGGGATGTCCACCCAACTGAGCCACACCAGTCAGAGATTTGACTGTTACCTTGTGAGAGACGCTGAGCCAGAAATCTCCAGCTTAGCTACTCCTAGGTTCCTGATCCTTAGAAATCATGTGTGATGATACATGTTTATTGTTTTCAACTGCTAAGTTGGTTAGGTAGCAATAGATAAGTACTGCGCTCTCTGTGGAGCTCACTTGTCTCTGGTACTTTGCCTGTAAGTTCTAGCCATCTTGCCCTGTCTCCCCAACTCTGCAAGTCTTCAGGGCTCTGTTCAGATTTTTCCTTCCTGTGCTGGAGCCAGAACACTGTCCCCAGCTAGGGGAAATGGGAGGGATCACCTATTTGCTTCCTTTCTTGCATAGGTTATAGTCCTAGGCTGCCTGTTGTCCAATGTCTGAAAACCATTGTTTCTTGTTTGTTTTTACATTTTGTCTGTTTTTCTAACTGCTTAAGGTGAGGATTAATCTGGTTCTTGTTACTCAACCGTGGCCAGAGCTAGCTTAAGTCTTGAGGTCCACTTAGATGTGAGTGCTCCTGGGAGTTAGCATCCTCACTTTGTTCAGTGAAAGAGTTCTTTGTATTCCCTAAGAGTTTACGGTTTCTGGGAGGGGAAAAGATTTAAGATTAGCTTTAGGTAGTAAGAGGCTTTGGGCCAATAAGTGAAGAGAATGAAGAAGGGCTGGAGGCATCAAAGCCAACTTTCTATGTAGAAAAGAATGGGTTATAAAATGCAACCTGTGAGCACCTTGTGTATAAGAACAGCTGGGTCCACTTACTCTCATGCTCGGTCACTTACCTCCGCCCCACGAAAGCAGTCCTTGGTTGACGCTAGCTACCATCTGGTGACATGCGTACTGACCTGTCTTAAGCAACATATTTTTCCCAGCTGCTCCTCTCTTTCCTCTAAGATGGTAATGCACACATATGTCACAGTCCTGCCTTCTCTCCTCCAGTTCACCATCCACAGTTAACTCCACTCCCAATCTGGCTAGTCCTTGCTTGCACATACACGCACATGTGAAATTCACTCTGAGCCACTTGAACTGATGCTCTTGTTTCTGCATCTAAGTCCCTTCTAGTTGGGGCCCAGAAACTTCCTACAAGCCATTTCTGTCTTAGGCTGATTCTCTCTGTAAGCCAGCTAAATCATGCTGGTCGTAAGGTTCAGAAACTGGAATTGGAGTAAAATACCATACAGACCTCAATTTCCATTGTTTTCTACAGCATCTCAGGGAATTTCCTGAGAATTACCACACCTATTGATACAAATTGTTGAATTAGGGAGAGTGATGTAAAAAAAAAGATATATAAAAGCAATCATTCCTATCTTTCAAAAATTGATAGTTTAGTAGGAGAAATAAGTATACAAGTCATTACAACCCAAGTGATTTATAAAAGCCTTTGAAAATATACCAGGAAATTATCATCGTATTTCGAACATGAGAAAGAGAAGAGCTTGCTGGGAATTAGGCAAACCTTTCTGCAACAATTGAGGTTAACATTTACCGTGAGGAGCTGGTAGGGATTACACGTTGGTAGTGGGCGGAAAAGGCAGAGATGAGAATTTACATAGGCAACCTGTACTTCTGAGGAGTATATTAATTTAGTCACATAGCTCATTTGTTTTAAGGAATCAAAAATTTATTCCGATAAATGCCTACAATTTAATATGCATTCCTACAATTTTACCGATATTTTCATTATTGTTAAAATTATATGAGAAACATTTAAGGTGTGTCCCAGTGGAGGTGTTTCACTGAAACTAGCCTTCTGTCTTAATGACTTGCTGTATTTATTAAACACAAACTGCATCGGATTTCTTGTCTGGTTTTCAATCTGTATAACTGAGTTGCATAAAAAGGTGTAGGTTCCTAAGTAGCTCAGATATTTCTTGAGTGTCTGGATACCCACATGCACACTTGTAACTCATTTTAGAGCTTTAATAAGATAAGGTTTGGAGAAAAACACTCTTGACAAACTCACCTAGAGGGTCTTCGTATTTGTTTTTAAACACTGGACCACTCAAAGAAAGTTTCCCCGACTCAGCTTAGTCAAAAAACGGCTGTCCTTTGAAATAAGATCGCCTGCCTCCCTGAAAGGCATAGTAGGCCACCTTGGACACAAGAAACAGAAGGTAAAACAACCAAGGATGTGGGGAACCAACCTCAGTGCTGGCATTTTAAAGAAATTGATTTGCATCCACTCTTATTTCTAGGTGACTGGCCTGGCCCAGAGGGTGCAGATGGCAGGTTAGATCAATCACCCTTGAGTCTGATCTGAAATGTTTGATGTGGCCAAGAAAAAAATGTGTGTAGGTACCACGAAGAGCTGCAGCAAAGGAGGCAATAATAGATAAGGGTGAATTTCCCCCCAAAGACAGAAACAGCTACAACGTATTTAAACGTACAAAAAAGTAAAAGAGGCAAATTAATCTCACCTGGCTTGATATTTTTAGAATACAATATTTAATATCAGTCCCCTTAATCTCAGTCTCATTAGGAGTCTGTGTGTGTGTGTGTGTGTGTGTGTGTGAGAGAGAGAGAGAGAGAGAGAGAGAGAGAGAGAGAGAGAGAGAGAGAGAGAGAGAGAGCGAGCGCTGATGAATGGGAAACTGGAAGATAAGGTGGGATAAGGGGCTCTGAATTGTCAGGTCTGTCCTGGGAATCTTCCCAGCACACTCCATGACGAATTCCATTATTCTCCAGGCTTAGAAAATTCCTGGAGACAAAGATGGGAAGAAAAGTCAAAGGTCTTTTGTACACGGGCCGGCAGCTTTGTGCTCAGGTCTGCACTAAGTTTTGCTTTGTGTGAGGTGCGATGGGGGAGACCTCGACCGGAGGAGGAGCCTGAGCAGGGGGTGGGGCGAGAAGAGGGAGGCACTTCTACCTGCTCACACCTCCGCCGGGGGTGGGTGAA
Source organism: Glossophaga mutica (assembly GCA_039655065.1). Taxonomy (NCBI): domain Eukaryota; kingdom Metazoa; phylum Chordata; class Mammalia; order Chiroptera; family Phyllostomidae; genus Glossophaga; species Glossophaga mutica. The sequence continues at coordinate 40,971,374 of CM077314.1, forward strand.
TGGGTGCGGTGTAAGGATGCAAATCTGGCTCCCGGAGCAGCCAATCAGGAGCCAGGTGAGGAAATTTGGGTCCCCACCCCACCCCAACCGGGCTTGCGAGCACGTGTGCGGTGTTCTGGGACCTTTGTCCCGCACAGTCACACTTGGCGGGCAACCTGGGCCCTTTTTCTCCCCCATACCCTACCTCGCGAGGCGAGTCTCCCTCTCATCCCCCCACGAGTTAGCTCCCGCGCAGCTGCGGGTGAGAGCCTGCAGCCCTCGGGTCTCGAGGCGTGTGCGGATACGGCCACGCCAGGTTGCTGGAACTGCGGCATCCACCCTTGGCGGTTCGGCGCGGGTGCACGAGGCGAGGCTCGGTCCGGACACCGTGGCTCTCCTGCTCGCGCGGGGCAGTCCTCCCTCCGTCTCCAGGCTGCGCTGCCCGCCTTGCGCTTGCGGGCTCTCGGCTTACTGTGGGTCGGTCCTGTGGGGCTCCGGAAACTCCTGCAACATTCAGAGCACAGAAAATAGACTCATCACCTAATTCGCCAGGGAGCCGGAGAGCTGCGGGGCCCGTGGCGCTGCCTGCCCCCGCTCCTCCCCCCACTCCACCCCCGCCTGTGCTCGGGCAGCCTCTCCGAGTCACACAGCACCCCCCCCCCCCCCCGGCAGACAAAGGGCCTGGGCAAACTCGCCGCCCGGCCTCCTTGCGCTCGGGGAGGCGGCGGCGCCCGCGGTGGATCGCGCAGGGAGGCGCGCGCGGGGCAAGTAGCCGCGGCCGCAGGAGCGCGGGATGGGGAAGAGCCGCGAGATGCGCCTCGCTCACCTCTGCTGCTGCTGCTGCCTCCTCTACCAGCTGGGGGTCTTGTCGAATGGGATCGTGTCAGGTAAGTGCTGCCGTGACTCGCGGCTTGCTTTCCAAGGTCCCCAGCGGAGACCCGGAACGCACGGGTCGACAGGGCTGGTGCAGCCCGTGCGCAGCGAGCAGGGCTCCGTAGGCAGCCAGGAAAAGAGCGTGCGGGCGCGGAGGAGGGGGTCACGCTGCAGAGCCAAGCACCGTTCTCCAGGCCTTTTAAAAAACCATCCTGAAAGGACTCGTTTTCCTCTGTGCGAGTAGTGATGTTTGCAAAGGTACGTTACAGCACCTGGAGGAAAACTGGGAAGGCCATGCACCGGTAGCTCTGCTCTGGCATGCACTTAAGAAAATTATTTAATTGTGCTGGAGTCTTGCACCTTTCTACAACCAAGCGCTGTCATCAGACTCGACTGCCCCACTCCCTCTCCCCTCCCCCCGCCTTATAATCGCACTTTTATTTTGAAAACGCCGGGCTCTGTAATCCGATCGCAAGGCTTCAGGGGTTGCTGGAGTTTCAGGGGCTAGACGGGTGGTCTCCAGCGCCTGTGAGCCTGGGCATGCTTGCGCACTTTCAGCCCGCACTTCTCTGTCTGCCCCGCCCGCAGGGTTGCCGTTCGCCCCGGACCGGGAGGAGTGGGAAGTCGTGTTTCCTGCACTCTGGCGCCGGGAGCCGGTGGACGCGGCCGGCGGCAGTGGGGTCAGCGCCGACCCGGGCTGGGTACGCGGCTCCCGGACTCCGGCGGCCGGCAGCTCCCGCGAGGTGCGCTCCGTGGCCCCGGCGCCTCCCGAGGAGCCCGCGGAGGGCCCGTCCGAGCCCCGGCCCCCGCCGCCGCCCCCGCCGCCGGAGGGCGAGGAGGACGAGGAGTTGGAGTCGCAGGAGCTGCCTCGGGGATCCGGCCGAGCTGCCGCTGTGTCCCCGGGCGCCCCGGCCTCGTGGCAGCCGCCGCCGCCCCCACAGCCACCCCCGTCTCCGCCCCCGGCCCTGCTCGCCGCGCCGGAAGGCGACGAGGTGCTGCTGCGGATCCCGGCCTTCTCCCGGGACCTCTACCTGCTGCTCCGGAGAGACGGCCGCTTCCTGGCGCCGCGCTTCGCGGTGGAGCAGCGGCCGAGCCCCGGCCCGGGCCCCACGCCGGCAGCCGCCGCCCCGGGCCCTCCCGCGCCGCCCGACGCCGCCTGCTTCTACACCGGGGCTGTGCTGCGGCACCCCGGCTCCCTGGCCTCTTTCAGCACCTGTGGAGGTGGCCTGGTAAGCGCCCTCCTTCCCCACGTACCACTTCCCCCCGCCACTCCCCCCCACCCCACTCCCCCACTGACCAGCCTGATGAGCACGCACCTCACCCCCTTCCGAAGTGCTCGCCCTGAACTTCACCCCAGACCTCACCACCACCACCCAGGAGTCCTCGCGCTTCCCTCCTAGCGAACGTCTCCAAGGCGGTCAGTGAGCCTGAAGGCTCATTGGGTGGATTCGTAATTCGTAGCCTTCTCCTTCCAGATGCTTATACGTTTCTTCTGAACACTATAGGAAACGCTTGCCCCTGGTTTTACTTCTTTCTGTTTTCCAAAATAAGCCCACCACGTGGTGTCTTTCAGGAAGTTGGAAGACAACCAAACTGCTCACTGATGAATCTCCTCCGTGTGTGCCCCTCACCCCCAGTTCCTCGTCTGTTATCTTATAGTTCTTTTTTTTATGTCCTACTTCAAAGTTGTCAGAACAGTTCTCCAAATTACATTCTGACGACTGCCCGTAATTTAAACACATCCACAGCCACGTTGGACCGCTGCTCACGCATCCCGGGAAGGGCAGGACCAAACCGAAAGACTGGGAGCTGTTGACTGAGGGCTGGCCTTAGAATCCAGTCTGTGCTCAGAGGGTTACGGTTCTGTGATTTAACACGGTCTTCCCCGAGGTTTACATTCGGTCTGGCATAGTCCCTTTCCTCCTCTCCACTGCATGGGAAAAGGAGCAAGTGTGAGAGCTTTGTGAAGAGGCCTGCTGGAACTGGAGAGCGAAAGCCATTTCTTTGCTCTGTCTGAAAAATAGGGGTCATCCTTCGCTCCCCCCCCCCCGCCCCCCGCCTTGGTGCAGGCTTTGGGATAATTGTTACCTCCTGTACGTCGGCCTTTACTTTGTGGTGAAGGAGGCGTAGCATAAAAGTTCCCATTTGAACCATGTTTGGGCGCCCACTTCAGTGTACACTCACATCGTTGTTCAGCCTCCATCACCATGGCCCTGGCTGTTGGTTTAAGGCGAAACCCACAAAATACTGATGTGTGACATGTGACCTATGGCCTCATTTTGTTGTCCCTACCGAGCCACTGATGATATCCACAAGGACTCATCTGAAAAGCAACCTATTTGAGAAAAATCTAAGAGTAATTATTTAATCCATTTCAAAGTACTTCCTCTTTCTGGATCTCGTTTTCCCTATTTATGGCAGGAAATATCAGCACATTCAAAGCTGCCCAAAGCCATGAAATGGAAAAAGATGGTTAAAAATTTAAACAAAATGAAACTGGAACTTTTTACCTATCCCCTCCTAAGGTCCCTTAGTCAAATGATGTAAATTACTGCACAGGGCTGTATTTTACCAGATGCTCATAATGATGAATATTCAAATATGAACACTTCTGGCTATAAGTAAAAAGAAAAATTGGCATGGAAAAAATCACATGAAAAGCTTTGAAAAATGTTTCTTGTGGAACCGATGTTTGAACACTTCATGGGCGGGGACGGGGGGTGCGCATTTTGTGGGGATTTCATTGTCCACTAGTTTTTGGCCGGGGATTAAATAATTACATATAGAAAGTTCTTGGTGTGGTGGAAGGAATAGGGGATAAAGCATTACACTGTGTTGAAATGTGGGCTTTTGGTCACATTTTCCAAATGAGCTACGCCTTCTCTCCATACTTACGGGAGCGAAGTGAGAATTATGAGTAGGTTTTTCATAGACTGAATAGGAGTCTGCCACACCTCCCTGTTTATCATGTTGGGCTTCACTCACTTTTCCTGTGAGCCACATATGTATATGTTCCGAACTGGGAAGTCTTTGTTATTGAGGAAAACGGACATTGCCAGCAGTACAGTATAGCAGTCAGATGCTGAGTAGAAAGTTAGGCAAGTAGCCAAGGAGGGTGGGTTTGTTAGTTCAAACTCCACCATGCCAGCCCTTTCCTTACGAGAGTGGGTAAGGAAAGAGAGAACGTGCTTTGCCCTCTGAGCCCTGACATTGGCTTGTTTCCTGATGATTGACATGTCCCCTACCTCTCTGGGATTCAGTTTGCATAAGCGAAGTGAGACAGTTGGGTGGTTTCATTAAAAATTAGATGATAGAATTAAAATTCCACTGGATGTGTAAGGTGTTCTTGGTCCCATGTTAGGAGCTCACAGGTTAGGAGGACATCACCTACAAGTGGATGTGCCATAAGCCATCACGGAAGCCACACACTGACCTGACCAATCAGCTGTTGTGCCTGAGGTGACGCTCTCCTTGGGGAGCTGGAGAAGGCTTCCCAAAGTTTAACTGGATTTTTAAGCCTGGGAGGCTTTCTCTTGGCAGAAAAGGGGCTGAGGAGTGTTTCAGATGGAGGGGAGAGCTTGAGTGGAGAGGTGGAGGTGCAGCGTGTACCAAGGGAATGAAAACAAATCTGTGATGAGCCCAGAAGGTGCAACAAGGCAAAAGGACTGTAAATAGCAGGGTGATCAGACCTCAAAAGCTTCCTGTGCTAGAGCAGGGCTTCCTCTGGCTACGTTTTTGCTCCTCTCTACTTCCAGAAGACTGGGACCCTGGAATTCTAATGTGAGGAGTCCTGATGCCTTTATAAGAGGGTGAATTATTTATGAATGCAACTGCCTTTAGTTTGCAACAGTGTTTCCTTCTCAGTGAGTAAAGCTTTCCCCTTGTCAAGTGGCGCAGAAAGAGCAGATAGGTAGGTAAGTGTGCCTTCCCTTCCCCTGCTGGTAGCAGCGCCTGCTGCAGCCAGAGCTGCTCAGCACCTTTTGGGTAGTTACACATCTGCAAGTATCTAAAGTTCCTTTTCAAAGGAGATAGATCGTCAGCTCTCCAGTATTGCAAAGCGGTGAACGCTGATGAAATTGGCCATTCATTCTCCAGACATCAATCTAACTTGTGCTGGGAAGGGAAAAATGCTACAATTGAGAAGCTGGGTACAGGGTCAGCTGCTGCCTTTTCAAAGTCCCACTTAATCCTCAGTCTAATTTTCCCTACTTATAAAATATACACATTGTGTTATATATCTAGCAGTCAATGTATGAAGTGTTCCTTTTCCTTCTATTTCTCTTTATTAGTCTCTAGTATTGAATAATAATCTGATTTGAGCCATATAGTCCATCAAAGAGGCACACAAATACAATGCTGAGCAAGGAAATGTTTATTGATCAGCTGCTTTTGGCAAGGCTTTGTGCAGATACACAGTACAAACGGATGCAGAAGTCTTGGTAGGTTTCAAGAAGCTCCCAACCTGCCCTGCCAGTCACAGATGTCAACAGGGAAATGGAACAAGTAGAGATACGCACAAACGTAGGGAAGCCCCAAGTGCTACGGTGGTGCTATCTTGTTCATTTCACTTCCACAACATTGTAAGATATTTAACTTTTAGTGGACACTCTATAATGGTCACTAAATAAAATACAACACTTGAGTGCCCTGTGTTTTAAATAACAATCTCTAAAAAAATTAAAGCACAGAAAAGCAACAAATTAAATTCCATGAAAGGGCAACAATTCCAGTCCCTCCAAGTTAACACAACACACACACATAACCCACTCTCTAGGCACTGGACCAGGGCAGCATGCTGGTCAGGGCATACCCTGCTTGCCTGTGGTTCTCTTTACATGACTGTCGAAATGACTGCCAGTCATATTTAGGTTATTTTTCCAGGATGATAAAGAGTGACTCCTAAAACTTTACTTAAATTTAGAGTTTTATACAGTAGTCATTTTGATTCCTTCTTGATACAGAATCTGCAGCTTTGTGTAAATACAATTTTTTTTTTTTTGCAATTTACTCCCTCACATAAATTAAAGTATTTGATGCCATGGCAAGTGTTGAATGCTTAAATACTTGGAGGACCTGTTTTGGACAAGGTAGTTCATCAAGTACCAGCAGGAAAGCAGTGGGGGAGGGTGGTCAGGGCAGGGGTAGGGGAGGGTAGTGCACCCTAGGAGATCTGGGGGAGAAGTGGACTCAGCATCCAGATGGAAAAAGTTAAGATTGCAGACGAACCTCACACATCTATCTACCTTGTTCGCTTGAGCCAAATCTCAGGAGTGACAGAAGAGATACTCGAAACAAGTCAAAAGCAGTACAGAGAAGAAGGCCGTCAGCGCATCAGGCACTCTGACTACGCCTGGGAAGACTGGAACAGTTCGGATGGGATTAATGGAAAACACACACAGACGTTAGAAACATCTGTGAATGGCGGGAGCTGTGCCAGAGGAGCTGCTGCGCACGCGGCGGGCAGAGGGGGCCCCAGAACAACCACGCCTCGGCTTCCTCTGATCTCCGCTTACGCCGACACGTGGGGGCCAAACCCCTGTCCCTGGGCAGGAGCGGAGAGGAGAGACCGAGCTTTCCCAGGCTGGTGGGTGACCTCGGAGGATCAAGCGTCTTCCACTTTCCAAAGATGAGTTATGGCTCCCTGCACCCAGCAGAGGGTCCCACCTGTCTTGTCGGATAACCGGAGGAGAGCCGAGAAACTAAACTGTCAGCAGACAGGTGAGCAGGGAAACCGGAAAGAGGCGCGCTGACACCCAAGAAGACCTTTTAAGAAAACAAACCATGTGGAAGAGAACCATCGAACTCGGATCAATTAATAAATGAAGCAACAAAATTAGTAGAATAAATAGAATCCTTTAACAGAAAGCTAAGGGTGGATATATATTCATGAAAAAAATTTAAAAGACGAGAACAGCTTCTAAAAAAAGGAACAGATTTATTTTGGAAGAAAGTGATTAGAGACAATGAAACTAAATTTTTTGATAATTATAACGAAAAACTTCATAGATGAACTGATTCATCTAAGTTTGTGATCTCGAAGATCAAACTCAGAAATTATCCCAGAACATAATGTAAGGGACAAATAGATGAAAATTATGAAAGAAAAATTGTGAGCCGTAAATCATAGATCTAGATGGCCCCAATATCTCTAATAGTTGTTCAGTTTTAAAATAAGTTATAGGGTAGAATTTCTAAAATGTATGCAGTATACACTTAATATTCCATCCTAAATCAAATCACCCAAATGTCCGTTCACCAGCCAGCCCTTGGATGCAAGGCCAGATCCTACCCACCACTCCGCGTGCGGGTCAGGTGAGGGAGCCTTACTCGGTGAGCACCAGACCAATTTCCAATACAGGTTTATGGACTTAGGACAGAAATTAAAGACAAGCCCAAGGCAATTGATGTGTGGAATCCTAGACTTGTAAAAATTTTGCATCTTTTTCATTTATTTTTTATTAACTATATTGGGTTAACATTGGTTAATCCTGTTACGTGAATTTCAGACGTCCAACTCTAACACATCTGTGTGCTCCTCTGTGTGCTCACCACCTGGAGTCCAGTCCCCTTCTGATTACCGCCAATCTGTTGTCTGTGTCTGAGCCTGGTTTTTGTTTGTTTATGTGTTGCTTTTTGTTGTATGTCCCACGTATGTGGTATCACACAGTGCTTGTCCTTTTCCACAGACTCACTTCACTTCGCGTAGTAATCTTGCGATCTATCCCTGTTGTCACAGGTGGCAGTGGTTCATCTTTTTAATGGCTGTGTACTACTCCATTGTGTATGCGTACCATACCTTTCTCTAATCATTTGCTGAAGGGCACTGAGGTTGTTTCCATGTCTTGGCTACTGTGATAATGCCACAGTGAACATTAGGGTGCGTACACCTTTATGAATAAGTGTTTTCAAATCTTTTGCAGTTGTTTCATCCCAAATGAAATTAGGTCTATCTATCTATCTATCTATCTATCTATCTATCTATCTATCTATCTATCCTCTATTATCTCTCTATTTTTAGCAACTTATCTGTCTCGAGATTTTCCAAAATCTTCATGGAAACACATCTTTCGTGCTCATAGTTCATTGCCTGTCAGTGTTCAGAGTTTGATTAAATTATGCAGGTACAAGCGTGCCTACTTGTGTTCGAACGAATGCAGCTGATTGAGTCTTGGTAAACACGCAGGCCTACCGGTGGAGATCATTGTGCGCATCAAGGAAAGGGAGCCGTCTATGAACCGTGAGCATTTGCATGTGGTGGTCATGCTTTGTGGATGGTGGATGGAGTGTTGATTCAGTGATTTGAGCTGATTTGGCTGGTGTAGCCAGTGTCGTGTCAGTTAGAGGTTAAGAGGACTCCTTTTGTATCCCAAACAAATTTGTCAGAGATGAGAAAGACACACACGTTCAGACTGAAGGACCAATCGCTATGCTTAGAGTGGCGTAAATAGAGACCCAAACCTAGACCCGTTGTGGCAGAATGTTAGAAAACCGAAGGTGAAGAGAAAATTGTGTAAGTTTAAGACAGGAAAGGTTACCTGCAATGGGCTGCGTGTCCGATTGCCATTAGAGATTGGATTAGCAATGCTAGCAGCTAGAGAAACATGAGTTGGTAGCTCTAGGGTTCTCAGGAAACAGGGTTTTGAATTCTGGATGCATCCATACTACCATTTAAACCCAAAGGCAAATTAAAATTATTTTCAAAATCATGAAGACTCACACTTGACCACAAAGAACCTCCGGCGCGTTGCGCAGTGAAGACTTCCACCAGCGCCCTCCTGGCTTATCGCTCAGCGTTCTGTCCTAGCGGTAGGGGCCAGGGCCATTTGTTTCCAGTGTATGATTGAGAGGTGGTTGAGACATAAACAAATATGTGTGTGTAAATTTATAGCTTTAAACCCACGTTATTTGCATGTGAGATTATTACACATGAGCGCATAAAAAGGTTCCCCATTTTTGGTAGCTCTGCTTTATCTGCCAGTATGAGCCATATTCTTCTACACAACCAATTTGGCGCTGATGTGCACTCGATCAATTCCAGTATTTTCTTACTGTGGACAGTGAGAAATAAATAGGACTCCAGTAGATATGCCTTTTTGCCAACATAATGAATGTTATGTCAAGAGGCTCGTGCATCTGTGATCTGGGGAGAGACTGCTTGACTGCGCCCCATGAGGCGGTGACAGTTCGCTCCGCCAGGACAGCGGAGTGTGAGGAGGTGTCTTTCTCCTATGCTGTTACCAGGATGGGTATTAGCAACTCGTTTTGGTCTTTGTGAAGTCACCAGGCAAAAACATGTTATTTCAATGTAGTTTTATTTATTTATATTTGTATTATGATGCAGCTGAGATCTTTTCATGTTTTTATTCTTGTTTCCTTTTCTGTAAACTTTTATATCCCCTACTCATTTTTCTGTTAGGTTTTTGGTCTTTTTCATTTCAAATTCCAGAGCTCTCTTCTTACCAATTTTAATACTAAGTTTTTCAATTTCAGTTGACATCCAATATTATATTAGCTTCAGGTGTCCAGTACAGTACTTGACATTTATACAACTTATGAGGTGATCCCCCCCACCCCGTGAGATGATTTCCCACCTGACGCCACACATGGTTATTGCAACATTATATATCCTCTGTGTCATGATTCACATCCCCACGACTGTTTTGTAACAACCAACCTGCACTTCTCAATCCCTTCGCCTTTTTTACCCAACCGTCCAATCCTCTTCCCCTCTGGCAATAATCAGTTCATTCTCTTTATCCAGGAGTCTGTGTCTGTTTTGTTCCTTTGTTTATTATTTTCTTTTTTAGATTCCATATAAATGAAATCATATGGTATTTGTCTCCTTTTGACTGACTTATTTCACTTGGCATAATACCCTCTAGTTCCATCCATGTTGTTGCAAATTGTAAGATTTTTTAATTTTTTTCCCCACATTTAATTTTTTAAGTTATATTTTATTGTTTGTTCTATTACTGGTGTCCCTACTGTCTCCCCTTTCCCCCCCTACCCAATCACCCCCAGGCAATCCCCACATTGTTACCCATGTCCATGAGTCAAGCATACATATTCTTTTGCTAATCCCTTCACCTTCTTTCATTCAGCCCCCTCCTCCCCTCTGCCCTGTGACAGCTGTCAGTCTGTTTCATGTGTCCACACCTCTGATTCTGTTTTGTTCCTTAGTTTCTTTTGTTCATTAGGTTCCACAAATAAGTGAGATCATATGGTATTTATCTTTCATTGACTGGCTTATTTCACTTAGCATGATAGTCCCCAGGTCCATCCATGCTGTCTCAAAAAGTAAGAGTTCCTTCCTTTTTACTACTGCATAGTATTCCATTGTGTAAATGTACCACAGCTTTTTTATCCACTCATCTACTGATGGACACTTAGGCTGTTTCCAAATCTTGGCTATTGCAAATAATGCTGCCATGAACGTTGGGGTGCATATGTTCTTTTGAAGTAGTCTTTTGGGATTCTTAGGATATCTTCCCAGAAGTGGATTCTCTGGGTGATCAGGCATTTTCATTTTTAATATTTTCAGAAAACTCCATACTGCTTTCCACAGCAGCCACAACAGTATGTGAGGGTTCCCTTTTCTCCATATCTTGTGAAGAAAACAAACAAACAACAGGTTTGTTTGTTGATTTATTGATGATAGCCTTTCTTGACAGGTGTGAGGTGATATCTCATTGTGGTTTTAATCTGCATCTCTCTGATGATTAGTGATGTTGAGCATCTTTTCATATACCTGTGGACCATCTGTATGTCCTTTCTGGAGAAGTGTCTATTCAGGTCCTATGCCCATTTTTGAATGGGATTGTTTGTCTTCCTGGTGTTGAGTTGTATAAGTACTTTATGTATTTTGGAAATTAACTCCTTATTAGATGTATCATTGGCAAATATGTTCTTCCATTTGGTGGGTTCTCTTTTCCTTTTGTTGATGGTTTCTTCTGCTGTACAGAAGTGTTTTAGCCTGATGTCCCATTTGTTTATTATTTCCTTTATTTCCCTGGCCTTGGGAGATGTATCAGCAAAAATATTGCTACACATGATGTCTGAGATTTTACTGCCTATATTTTCCTTAGGATTTTTGTGCTTTTATAACTTACATTTAAGCTGTTATATATTTTGAGTTTATTATTGCAAGATTTCATCCTTTTTATGGGTGAGTAATATTCCATTGTATATATGTACCACAGCTTTTTTTATTCACTCATATACTGATGGGCACTTGGGCTGCTTCCATAGGTTGGCTATTGTAAATAACACTGCAGTAAAGATAGGGGTGCTTATGTTCTTTCAAATTAGTGTTTCGTGTTTCTTAGGATATATTCCGAGAACTGGATTCTCTGGGTGATAAGGCAGCTTCATTTTTAATTGTTTGAGGAAATTCCATATTGCTTTCCACACTGACTACACTAATATGCATTCCCACCAACAGTGCAAGAGGATTATCCTTTCTCCACATCTTGCCAGCACTTGTTATTTGTTGATTTATTGATGATAGCTATTCTAATAGGGTGAAAAGATATTTCATTGTGGTTTTAATTTGCATTTCTCTGATGATTAGTGACATTGCGCATCTTTTCATATGTCTATTGGCCATCTGTATGTCCACTATAAAGAAATATCTATTCAGGTTCTCTACCTATTTGTTAATGGGACTTTTTTTTAGGTGTTGAGTTGTATGAGTTCCTTATAAATTTTGGCTACTAACTCCTTATCAAATATATCATTGATGAATATCTTCTCCCACTCAGTAGGTTATCTTTTTATTTTGTTGATAGTTTCCTTCACTGTGCAAAATTTTTTTAGTTTGATGTAGTTTCAGTTATTTTTTTTGTTTCCTTTGCCTGAGGAGATACATCAGAAAAAAATTAAGTATTGCTAAGATAAATGTCAGAGACTTTACTGCCTATGGTTTCTTCTAGAAATTTCATGATTTTGAGCCTTACTTTTAAGTTTTTAATTTCTTTTTGAGTTTAATTATGTATATGGTGTAAGAATGTTGTCTAGTTTCATTATTTTCGCATGTATTGGTCCAATTTTCCCAACATCATTTACTGAATAGACTGTTTTTACCTCATTGTATATTCTTGCCTTCTTTGTCATATATTAATTGACTATAAAGGTGTGGGTTTATTTCTGGGCTCTCTGTTCTGTTCTGTTGATATGTAGGTCTATTTTTATGCCAGTCCCATGCTGTTTTGATTACTATAGTCTCATGCTATAGTTTGATATCAGGTAGTGTGTTACCTCCAGCCTTGTTATTCTTTCTTAAGATTGCAGTGACTAAATTTTTTTTCTATTTCTGAGAAAAAAGCCATTAGTATTTTGATAAGGATTGCATCGAATCTATAGTTTGCTTTGAATAGTATAGACATTTCAGCAAAGTTACTTCTTATTCATGAGCATAGTATATGCCATTTTTTTGTATCTCCAGTTTCTTTCCTTGGTGCCTTATAATTTTTTGAGTACAAGACTTACCTACTTGGTTAAATTTATCCCAAGGTATTTTATCTTTTTGATACAACTATGAGGTCTGTCCAGAAGGTATCTGGCCATGTAATATGAAAAATAAAGACAGTTATTGAAGAAAATACAAGAACCATCGTACATAGAACAATGATGCCTCAGTCCCCTTCAAACTAGGCACCTGGGGACCTCACACAGTTCTCTCAGTCGCCATCAGCTCACAAATTGTATTTTCCTGAATCTCATCAATGGTCTGAAATCTCTTCTCTCTCAAAGGTGATCTTAGTTTTGGGAAAAGCCAGAAGTTTCGGGGCACCAAATCTGGGCTGTAAGTGAGCTAAATCACCTGGGCGATTCGATGTTTTGCCAAAAAACTCTGCAGGAGACGTGATGCATGAGTGGGCACTTTGTCATGGTGAAGATGTCAGTCACCAGTTGCCCACAACTGTGGACTTCTGAATCATCTGAATAGTTTCCATGGAGGAATGTTTAAGCTTAATGCAAAATTTGATACAGATTCATTGCTCTACTTGTTCAGTTATTTCAAATGTGATGGCCACACAGTACACATGCTCACTCACTGGCATCTACCACCACCACTGACTAGTACAGTGAAGTCATCATTGTTCACACATGCGCATTCCAGTCCTCTGCCTTGGCTGTCACGTTACACCAATGTGACATAAACCACTCTCATTATATTAACAATGGCTGGACTTTTCCCCAATAGACCTTGGATAAAAGGAATTGTTTACTTAATTTCTCTCTCTAATAGTTTGTTGTTTGTGTAAAAAATGTGATTTATTTCTGAATATTAATTTTGTATCCTGCTACTTTAATGATTCATTTATCAGGTCTAGTAGTTCTTTGGTGGGATCTTTAGGGTTCTCTCTCTATAGTATTGGGTCATCCCTAAGTAATGACAGTTTTACTTGTTTCTTTCCAATTTGGAGGCCTTTAATTTTTTCTTCTTGTCTGATCACTATGGCTGTGACTTCCATTAGTCTGTTGAAAGAGTGGTGAAAGTGGACATCGCTGTCTATCTTCTGATATCAAGGAAAATACGTAGCTTTTCTCCTTTGACTGTGTTGTTAGATGTGGGCTTGTCATATATGACCTTTATTATGTTGATGTAGTTTCCCCTACCCCCACTCGGCTGAGAGTTATTATCATAAATGGCTGCTGAATTTTGTCAAATGCTTTTTCTGCAACTAGTGGTATGATTATATTATTTTAATCTTTTATGCTGTTTATGTAGTGTATCACATTGATTAGCAGATATTGAACCAGCCTTGCATCCCAAGAATAAATACCACTTGATCATGGGATTAATGTATAACTGAAATCAGTTTGCTAATATTTTGCTGAGGATTTTTTCATCTGTCTTCATTAGGGATATTGCCCTATAATTTTCATTTATTGTCTTTGTGAGGTTTTGGAATCAGGATAATGCTGTTGTCATAAAATGAACTTCATAATCTTTCTTCCTCTCGAGTTTTTTGCAATAGTTTCAGATGGATAGGTGCTAATTCTTCATAGAATGTTTGGTAAAATTCTCATGTGAAGCCATTCAGTCCAGGATCTTTTTTGTTGGGAATTATAAAACAATTTTTAAAATGTTTATTGATTTTAGAGACAGTGGGGAAGAGTGAGAGAAACATTGATTAAGAGAGAAACATTAACTGGTTGCCTCCCATATGCACCCCAGCTGACAATTGAGCAAGCAACCTAGGTTTGCGCCCTGACTTGGAATCGAACTTTTGGAGTACAGGACAATGCTTCATTCAAATGAGCCATACCAGCCCAGGCTTGTTGGGAATTTTTTGATTACTGATTTGATTTTGTTGGCTGTAATTGTTCTTTTCAGATTTCTGTTTCTTCTTGATTCGGTCTTGGAAGATTGTATGTTTTTAGGGATTTATTCATTTTTTCCAGATTGTCCAACTTGTTGGCATATATGTCAGTGACATTTTCTTATAATCCTTTGTATTTCTGTGCTGTCGGTCATCATTTCTTTTCCTTCATTTTATTTATTTTGGTCCTCTTTTTTTTTTTTAAATGAATCTGGCTGAAGGTTTATCAATCTTGCTTATCTTTTCAAAATACCAGCTCTTGGTTCCATCAATCCTTTGAATTTTTTAAACATCTATTTTATTTAATCTGCTCTGATCTTTATTATTTCCTTCTTTCTACTTACTTAGGGCTTTGTTTGTTGTTCTTGTTTGAGTTCCTTTGGGTGTATGGGTTGATTGTTTATTTGATATTTTCCTTGTTTTTGAGGTAGGCTTGTATTACTATGAATTTTCCTGTTAGGACTGTTTTCACTGTGCCCTAGAGATTTTCTGTTTTGTGTTTTTATTTTAATTTGTCTCACTGTAGCTTTTGATTTCTACCTGGATTTCATCATTAGTATACATTCATTGTTGAGGAACATGTTGTTTAGCCTTTCTTTATGTGTTTGTGTGTTTTTTAGTTTCTTCTTGTAATCGACTCCTAGTTTCATCTCATTCATGTCAGAGAAAATGCTTGATTTGATTGCAGTCCTCTTAATTTTATTGAGATTTGTTTTGTGGCCTAACGTGTGGTCTATCCTAGAAAATGTTTCATATGCACTTGAAAGAATGTATATTCTGCTGTTCGGGGTGAAACGTTTTCATAAAATATCAATTACTGTATTTTGCCTTGTATAATGCACACTTTTTTGCCCAAATTTTTGAAGGAAAAATAAGGATGCACTTTATACATAGGTAGTATGAATTCAGCATCTATATAAATGTTTTTAATGCTTTTATTTATGCTTATGTGTTAAAAGTGTAACTAGAAAGTAATAATGTTATCCATATGCAAAATAATACTCTGGAATATGATAATCAGTTTTGTGAACTTATGATGAACTTGCAGTGAAAACAGCTGTGGCCAATGATTCAATGAAATGAAACAAAGAGTGACATATGGTTGTCCCCAGAGTAGGATAGATGATGCTGATTGTTGTCTGCTTGATCAGATAGGTGATGCTGACTTTATTCCCATAGGGCGAACAGCAGGACATTTCTTTTCATACACTTCATGCAGGAGAAATTATTGGAAAATCCCTTGGAAAATGTCAAAGCAGGCTTTTTACACTGCAAGCTTTAAGCTAAATGTTAATTAAATATGCTAAAAAGCATGACAACAGAGCTGTCGAGAGACACTCTGACTCTCCTCCCACAGGGGGTCATTGATTGTGGAGACAATAGGAAGAAACGCTTCTTCAGATGCCGCGACGGAAGAAGGCCACTCGAGGGAAACCTCCGAAGTGGCAGGGGGTGGAGTGGGAGATGAAGACCTGGATTCTGGAGCAGGATCAAAGGGGATCTCTGTTTTGACCAAGGGGACACAAGAATAAGGTTAAAGGACTTCATGAGAAGAAAAATTGATGATTTCTCAGGGACATCCAAGTGCTACTTTAACTTCATGAAGAGAGAAAGTTTGAGTATGAGGATGTGAGCGAAAGTTGCCCCAACACTTCCAGCAGCCTGTGAGAATCAAGTTTTGGAATTTCATCCTTGTGTTATCCATCTTTAAAAGACTTCCAATTTTGAGCTGTCCGAAATCGCCAGTATGGATGAGGGCTCACTCACATTTGATAGGCCATCCAACAGAACTGTGGACATCAAAAGAGCAAAGACCACAGCTGTTAAAACCAGTGGTCATGAGAAAATGCATTTCACTGTTCTGGCCTGTTGTACAGGTGGGGCAAAGCTACCACCTATGGTAATCTTTGAAAGAAAAATATTTCTGAAAGAGAAGATTCCAAGTGGAATTATTGTCCATGTGCATGAAAAAGGATGAACAAAGAAGGCATGACAATCTGGTTTAACAACGTCTGGTCACGAAGGCCTGGAGGATTACTTAAAAAACCAGTTTTGCTTGTTTTTGATCACTTCAAAGCCAAAGTCACACAAAGTGCAAAAGCAATCACAGCAGACTTGAAAACCTAACTTGCTGTGATACCTGGCGGGCTAACCAACCAACTGCATCCTCTTGATGTGTCAGTGAACAAGCCCTGTAAGGCCCTAATGAAGAAAGAGTGGACGTGGTGGATGCAGTGAGCTGGTAATGATTTAACACCTTAAGCAGGATCAAGAGAGCATCCATCGCCCAGGTTTTTGATTGGATCCTAAGATCATGGAAATGTGTCAAGGAGGAGGGGGCTGTGAAATCATTTGAGAAATGTGGCATCAGCAATGCTATGGATGGAACTGAGGGCGGACAATGAAGTTTACCAGGATGAGGAAAGTGACTCTTCGGAAGACACCAGTAATGTAGAAATTGAAGAAGATGATACTTCTGATGTTGACAGTAATGAAGAGTTCTTGGCCTTCTATGATGCCTAAACATTGTAAAATCATTACTGGTGTGTACAATTTTTTGTACCTTGTATCTGTTCTTGTGTTTTGTAATTATTTGTTACATAACATTACTTGACATTACTTGCACCATAATACGTTCAAAAATAAATGCTAAGTTCCTTTATAATACAAACAACAAGTATCTAAATATAAATCAATGAAAAAATTGAATTAAAAAATTAAAATGAAAGATTTTTTTCCTGAAAGTTTGGGCCAAAAATGCGGGTGCACATTATATATACATGGCAAGATACAGGTAAATCCGTGTGGCTTAATGTGTCATTTAAGGCTGCTGTTTCCTTGTTGATTTTCTGCCTGGAACATCTATCCCATATATCAGTGGGGTGTTAAAGTCCCCTGCTATGACTGAGTTACTGTCATAGTAACACAACCTCTCCCTTGGGTTCATCGAGATTTCTTTTATGTATTTAGGTGCTCCTGTGTTGGGTGCATGTACAGTATGTTTACAAGGGTTATGTCCTCTCATCTGATCCCTTTATCATTAGGTGATGTCCTTCTTTGTCTCTTATTACAGCCTTTGTTTTAAAGTCTGTTTTGTCTGATATAAGTACTGCTGCCCCAGCTTTTTAATTTTGTTTCCATGTGCATGAAATATCTCATTCCTCTTACTTTCAGCCTGTGTGTGTCTTTTGATCTGAAGCGGGTCTCTTGTAGGCGGCATATACGAGTATATGGGTCTTTTTTTCTTAATCCATTCAGCTACCCTATGTGTTCTGATTTGAGCACTTAGTCCATGTACTTTAAAAGTTATTATCAATAGGTACATAGGTATTTCCATTTTGTTATTGTTTATGTTCCTATTTTTTCTTCTTAAAGAAGTCCCTTTCATATTACATTTCTTATAATATTTGTTTGGTGATGAACTCCTTTAGCTTTTTCTTGTCTGGGAAGCTCTTTATTTCTTCTTTTTCAAATGACAGTCTTTTCTTCATTTTATATATTTTTAAATTTTTAAATTTTTTTTATTTTTAAAATTTATGATTGTATTTTTCCATTACCATTTATTGCCCCATACCTTTTTCCACCTCCCCCCTCTACCCTCCCTCCACCCCCCACAATCACTGCACTGTTGTCCATGACCATGGGTTCTCTTGCTTTTTGGTTTGGTACCTCCTCTCCCCAACACCCGCTCCCCGACCCCGAGCTGTCAACCTGCTCTTTATCTATGAGTCTGTCTCTGTCGTGCTTGTTAGTTTAATTTACTTATTAGATTCCATATATAAGTGCAATCATATGGTACTTGTCTTTCTATGACTCTCTTATTTCACTTAGCAGAATGTTCTCCAGGTCTGTCCATGCTGTTGCACAGGGTACAGTTTTCCTTTCTTTCAGCCAAGTAGTATTCCATTGTGTAAATGTACCATGGCTATTTGATGGTCTTGCTGGAGAGAGTGGTCTTGGTCATTGTTCCTTGCTGTCTATCACTTTGAATATTTCATTTAGGCTTTCAGGCCTGAAAAGTTTTTGTTGAAAAATCAGCTGACAGTCATATGGAAACTCCCTTGTAAGTGACTACTGGTTTTTCTCTTGCTGCCTTTAAGATTCTCTCTGTATCTTTAACCTTTGCCATTTAAATTATGTTGCGTCTTGATGTGGGCCTGTTTAGGTTCATCTCGTTTGGGACTCTCTGTGCTTTTTGAACTTGTGTCTTTTTCCTTCACCAGGTTAGGAAAATGTTCAGCCATTATTTCTTCAAATAGGTTCTCAATTCTTTGCCCTTTCTTCTTGTACTGTCACCCCATCAAGCAGATGTCATTACATTTAATGTTGTTCCAGAAGTCCCTTAAACTATATCCTCATTTTTAAAATTCTTTTTGCTCTCATTATTTTTTTTTCTGCTCCTTGTCTTCCAAATTGCTGATTCCATACTCTACTTTATCTAATTTGTTGATTTCTTCTACTGTATTCTTCATTTCACTTATTGTATTCTTTATTTCTGACTGGTTCTTTTTCATGTTTTCTATGTCCTCCTTTTATGCTTGTTATCTCTGTTGAAGCTCTCATGTAGTTCCTTAAGCATCTTTGTGACCATTGTTTTGAACTTGGTATCTGGTAGATTGCTTGCCTCCATTTCATTCACTCTTATTCTGGAAATTTTCCTATCCTTTCTTTTGGGGTATGTTTCTTTGTCTCCCCATTTTGGCTGCCTCTCTGAATTGGTTTCTGTGTATTAGGTAGGTTTGTGTATTAGGTAGCTCTGCTGTGTCTCCCAGTCTTAGTAGGGTAGCCTTATGTAGAATGTGTCCTGTGGGGCCCACCGTCCGGGTCTCCCTAATCACCTGGTCTGAGTGCCTTAGGTGTGCACATTGTGGGTTGTGTGTGCCCTCCTGTGGTGATGAGACTTGATTGCTGTTGGCATGTCCCTGGGTGGGGTTGCCCCTTAGGCTGGCTGGCTGTGGGGATTGGACATGTCACAGTATATGAGCTGCTGTGCAGGGGCTGACCCACGAAGTGGACTTTGCCCCGCAGGTTCTGGTGTCTGCTGCAATCCTCCTGTTTGTGTGCTGCTTGTGGGGCTGTTGGGAGGAGGTGCTCTATTGTGGTTTCAGTCGAGCCTCTACGTGTGTTGCTTCTGGGGCCTCTTGGGAGGGACTCTGGTGCAGTTCAATGTCACACACAGCCTGTGACTGGCCATGGGCTACCTGTCAGGAAGTAAAAAGTCATCCACGGTTGGTAGCTTCCTGTGCTGGGCTGGGGTGGGCATCGAGAAGCTGGGCAGTGAACCAGGTCTGGGGTAGTTTAGAAAAAGGCCCAAGGCACCATGAGACCTGCTGGTCGCTCATTAGGCTCAACCACTGAAAAACCATTGGGCAGCGTGTGAGGCAGGTTCTCAGGGAGACACCAGGTATGGGTGAGTAGTGTCCACCGGGTTAACATGGATTCAAACTTGGAACCAGTGCTGGGTCTGAGGCTACTCAGCGAAAGTCTCAGGGTACATGGAGGCCAGCCACCGTGCCCCTGGGGCCTTCGGATCTTTGTGGTGAGGCAGGGTTTCAAGGAGTCATCAGGTTAGAGCAGATGAAGATTTGGCCAGTGTGGAAGGAGATCTTAACACAGGAGTGGTGTCACCTGTTGGCCGTTCAGGAAGAAGGCCCTTGCCCTGAAGTCATAGAACTTGGCTTCTCCCCTCTGTGTTTCTGGCCCCGCCCCCCCCCCCCCCGAGGTTGACTGGAATTCCTCTAGAGAGTTTTGGTTTTTTAAAAGATTTTATTGCTTTGTTTCTTTAGAGAGAGAGAAACATTGATCGGTTGCCTTTCACTTTGCATGACGACACCCAACAAACTGAGCCTCATTCATCAGGGCTCTCCAAGAATTTTTTGAGAAAGACAGCAACACAGGCCCTGGCTGGTGGCCACTGACAAAGCCTCCAGCCTTGTGGGAGTTGGAGAGGGTGGGGTCTCAGGGAGTTATCTGGGTGGAGCCAGTGTGCTCCTCAGGCTAATGCCCTGTGGGGGTGGGGGGCATTTAACCCAGAAGAGGGCACCCTGGGCTGTGCAGCAGGAAGACTCAACACCGGGGCATCGGAGCCTGTCCCTCCAGCCTTTGCTCCAAAGCCACAGAACACTCAGTCTCCCCCTGCGCGACTCTGGCACCCCAAGCTGCTGTCCCTCTGCTGGTGCCTAGTGTGAGTGTTTGTACATTGTCCTTTGAAGAGGTTGCCTGAATTTTCAGCAGCCTTTCATCTTACCTGGGTGGATAGAATCCTCACTGTATTTCACTGCCCGATGTTATGTGGGCTCCTCTCCCCGGTGCTCCGGGCTGGGGGAGCCTGGTGTGGGGTTCAGGGGTCACCTCTGCAGCTGAAATACCCCCCTAGACTCTCAACTGCCACACGTGAGTGTGGGGCCATCCTGTTTGTGTCTCTGACTCTCCCACCAGTCTCGCTGGGGCTTCTTTGTATCTTTAGTTGGAGGACTTCTGTTCAGCTCGTCTTCAGACAGGTATCTAGGTTGATTGTTCTATAATTTAATTGTAGTTTTGATGTCACAGGAGGAGGTGAGTGCAGCTCCCACCTCCTCGGCCACCTTGTACTCCTATCCCCCAGGAAATTCCTTAAGGGCATCTTAAAATATTTTTATGCAACACTCAAACAGAGCACATTTTTATTGTGCTCACATACAATTGAATGTTTTCGCTTAATTGCAATTACGGGTTTAGCCCAGATGGTTTTATGGCTTTGTGTTTGCAAAATCAAGAATAATCAGAGGCATTCCAGGTTCCTGATAGATGGGAAGTGCATTGAATTAGGGATGTAATCGGACATATTTTAAGGCTGCGGGAGGACCGGTGGTCCCTCTTGCATGATGACGGGGGGCGTACTTGAAAGGAAGTTTTCAGATTCCCCCAGCCAAGTGAGGAGCATAACTGACTGCAGAGTGCATTTAGGGTGCAGCCATGGTGAGCACATCATCTGTCTCCATCTCATCTTTATTCTGATGCCAAGCCCTAGACTGAG
The DNA here is from genome assembly GCA_039655065.1 of Glossophaga mutica. NCBI lineage: Eukaryota > Metazoa > Chordata > Mammalia > Chiroptera > Phyllostomidae > Glossophaga > Glossophaga mutica. Next base: position 40,992,569 of record CM077314.1, read on the forward strand.
AGAAGTGAGAAAATGGGAGCCCAGCCACTTCCATGCTCCCAGACACTGGAACAGAATTATTGCACAGCGGTGTTGGGAAGGCCCTCGGGGACAGGATGTCTTAGGCCTTGCCCTTTCCAGCAAGAGGGACTGGATTTCATTTCAAAGTTAATGTGCATATATCGGCAATAAATGATTAACTATTTAGGCTTTAACTCAGATGATTAGGGAGTGGGATTGATAAACGGGGGCCAATTTTGGCATTATTAAACAGCTTCTGTTTTGCCTGTTGCTTTCCATTAAAAAAAATAAGATCTAAATATATTTTTTTCTCTTCAGGATCACATAAAGATGTGTTTCCCCAGATTTTTCCCAGCCCTCTTACCTCTGCCTGGCTTCACCCGAACTACATGACTGCCTTCTGCAGAGGGCCCGCAGCATCAGCTACTTGCTCATGCCTTTTGACGCCATTTCTTAGAGTCAGGTGTGCAGACTCCTTATCAAAGTCATGGCAGTGGGCGTGACATAGAGGAAGTTGGGGGTTCTCCATTTAAAATTGCAATTGCAGATTGAGCCTGAAACCTAAGGAATGTGTTTAGAGAGCATCCAAGGTCACTCGTGCGAGCTGAAATTTCAGGGGGGTCACTTTAGCGGCTCTGAAACCTCCAGAGCTCATTCGCATCCCCAAACCTTACACCCCAGCCATCTTGGATGAATTTTAATACTCTTTTTTTCACTCCAATTATAGGAAAGTTGGAAACCTTCGGTCTTTACCTTTGACCTCCTCCCAGGAACCTACTTACATTTCTTTGAGCTAGAAAGGATTTTACGAATTTCAAATGATTATTCAACAGGCTATGCATGTGAACTAGGCAGGAGACAATGGAATGGGACCTTAATGCCAGTGTGGATGTTCTTCTACTCTTCAAGGTGAAAAAGCTGAAACTTGCTTCCTTTTCTAGATTCTGAAAGTGAATAGAGCAGATTATTTTAAACGGTCATCAACAGTTTTGTGGGTAATGCAGCAGGAGACTTAAAATATTACATGACCAGATGCCCCACTGTAATAAAATGACATTTATCAGAAATAAAGGAAGAAATATGGCTTCAGATTGCAAGAGGCCTCCCCTACCACCCAGTTCAGATGTGGACAGATGAAGGCGGAGGCACGTTGTAGAGGAATTTTAGAACATCAGTCACCTTTTTTTTTTTGTTTTAATCCTCACCCAAGGACATGTTTATTGATTTTAGAGAGAGTGAAGGGAGGGAGAGAGAGTGGGAAGGAGCGAGAAACATTGATAGGAGAGAGAAACATCAGTTGGTTGCCTCCTGTATGTGCCCTGACTAGGGATCAAACCCACAACCTTTCGGTTTACTGGACGATGCTCCAACCAACTGGGCCACACCAGCCAGAGCTGGAGCACCGGTAAAATCTTTGTGAGGGGTTTTCTACACTGACAGACAGTGCAGTGTGGTCAGGTGAAGAGGACCCTGGACATGCACAAGAATTAAATGGTAAGCTCACTCAAATGGCAGAAAGAAAATATCGCAAGTTTTACCTACGCATTCACATCCTAAGAATTTTTGTGCCAAGTCCCATAAAACTCATTAGCATTAACAGCCAAAAAAAAAATAACGCGCTAAGAGGAGTGACCAGGAAAATGATTATATTTAATTATATTAGCTGATCTGACTAGTGCACATTGTCTCCACTGTGATCTGGATGGAAATGCGTGGAATAGCAACTAAGATGTCGTAGATGTGTCTCCATTATCAGAGTATCATATTACCAGCAAAGATCACAGCGCGCAGGTCCTAGGCAGTTCACTTTCGGACAGAGGGACTTACCTATAGGTAGCCTAGGGGCTTTGTGGTGTCTGATTCTAGTTGCGTGCTTACAGATAAGTAAATGTAACTTCAAAATGTTATTACAAAAAATAAGTTGGAGTAATTTTTTAAAATTTATTTATTTGTTTATTTTTAGAGAGACGGGGAGAGGGGGACAGGGAGGGAGTGAAACATCAATGTGAGAGAGAAACAACGATTGGTTGCCTCTTGGACAGGCCCCGACTGGGGACTGGACCCACAGCCGAGGCATGTGCCCTGACCGGGAATCAAACCCGTGACTCCTCCGTTTGCAGGATGGTGCCCAACGAACTGAGCCACACTGGTCAGGGCAAGAAGTTGGAGTAATTTATTATGGAAATCACAATGATGTATAAATATAATTAACGAAGTATACTGAGTAATTCATTGTGGAAATAGCCGTCTTTTTATAAATTTAATTATTTAGTGGTCCATTTTATCTCCTGGCATAGATAATGCCAGTGTCTCAATAAGTCTCTAATTAGAATTTTGTCAGTCTGGCCCTGGCTGGTGTGTCTCAGCGGACTGAGTGCCAGCCTGGGGACTGACAGGTTGCCAGTTGAATTCCCAGTCAGGGCACAAGCCTGGGTTGCGGGCCAGGTCCCCAGCTGGGTTTGTGCAAGAGCCAACCGATCAATGTTTCTCTCCCTCGCTTTCTCCCTCCTCTCCCCTCTCTCTAAAAATAAATAAAATATTAATTAAAAACTTTTGTCGGTTCAAAATAGGTGGTTGTAATTAGAAATCTTTTAAAAATATTGAATTGGTTATCTTAAGATGAAAATTCCTACTTCAAAAATTATTAAAGTAGAATCTAATTATTTCTCATTAGTAAGATAGATTCATGAACATACTGAGCTGGTTTTTAAACATAACAAATTTAAAAAGATACTGTGAATACTTTTTTCCCCAGTATCTTTCTTTTGGTGTGATTTACATACCATAAGGTTCACCAAAACTACAATTCAGTTATTTTTATTATTTTATTTTTAATTATATTTTGTTGATTATGCTATTATTACAGTTGTCCTGATTTTTCCCCCTTCTCCCCCCTCCCTCAGGCAGTCCCCCCCCCGCCCCCGCTGTTGTTCATGTCACATGTGTAAGTTCTTTGTCTGCTCCATTTCCTAACTGTACTCTTCATTCTCATGGCTATTCTGTAACCATGGTTGTTCTCACACCTATCTGTACTTTTTCATCCCCTCACCTTTTTACCCGTTCTCCCCCTCCCCCCTCCCATCTGTCAACCATCTGGTAACTAACTTCTTTCCTTTTCTCTTGCTGCTTTTAAGAGTCTCTCTATCTTTAACCTTTGGCATTTTAATTATGGTGTGCTTTGGAGGGGGCCTCTTTGCATCCATCATAATTGGGACTCTTTGTGCTTCCTGGACTTGCCTGTCTATGTCCTTTACCAAATTAGGGAACTTTCACTGTTTTTTTAGATATAGTTCCAATTTCTTGCTCTCTCTCTTCTCCTATGACGAGAAAGTTGGACCTCTTGAAGTTGTCCCAGAAGCTGTTTATCTATAACATAGAATCAGTTTTTTGGGTTCTTTTATTCTTCTGGTTGTTCTGCATGGTTGTTTCTTGCTTCTTTACATCCCAAGTCATCAATTTGATTCTTGGCTTCATCCAGTCTACCGTTGTTTCCCTGTAAATTGTTCTTTATTTCAGTTAGTGTATCCTTTGCTTCTGACTAGGTCTTTTTTGTGCTTCACTGAAGCCAGCTGTTGCTTGTTGGATAGGATTTAGGAGCCAAGACCAGCCATTTCTGTGGAAAAGAAGCTTGAGTGGGCCTGGAAGTTGGGTGGGACAGGACCTTTGTGGATCTCCAAGGCAGGTCAAATAGTGTTAACCAGGTTGATGGAGTCTCGGATATGGCACCAGCTTGCCGGCTCTATCAGGGGAGGTTTTAGCAAAGGGACAATGGCCTCTGCTCGTCCTGATGCCAGACACCTCAGTCTCTCCCTGTATGCCACTGGCGCCCCAAAAGCTGCCACCCCAGTGCTGGAGCTCAGAGGGAGTGAGTCTAAGCAGGTGGTTCCATGTATGGACTCTTTAAGAGGAACTGCTTGGGACACCAGAAGTTTCTTTCACTGTCTCAATCCCTGATGGTTTTTGCAACCAGAAGTTGTGAGCACTTATCCTCCTGGTACTGGAATCCTGGGCTGGAGGACCTGGTGTGGGTCTGGGACTCCTCGCTTCCAAGATATCCCTCCTGAATTTTTATCCCCATGGGTGTGGAACCAGCCCGTCCTGCGTCCTCACCCCTCCTACCAGTGTGGACGGATGTGGTTTCTTTAATTCTGTAGTTGTCAGACTTCCATTCAACTTGATTCTGTAGTTGTCAGACTTCCGCTCCCCTTGGTTTCTGATGTTTCTGAGTGATGGTTGTTCTATATTTTGGTCATAATTTTGATGTGGTTGTGAGCAGAGGCAAGGCATGTCTGCCTACGCTGCCATCTTGACTGGTAGCTCAGTTATTTTTAGTGCTTTTACTGAACTGCACGAACTCACTGCAATCCAACTTTAAAGCATTTCTGTCCTTCCAAAGGGATCCCTCATACCCATTTGCAGTGACTCTATTCTTTCATTCAGTTCCAAGCAACCATTACTTTTTCTGTTTATAGATTTGCCTTTACATTTTATGTAAATGAAATCATAAAATTGGTCTTTTGTGTCTCACTTCTTAGACTGAGTGTAATGTTTTTGAGGTTCCTGTATGTGGTAGCATGGATCAGTAGCTTATTTTCTTGCTGAGTAATAAATTATCTTTTAGATAGGCAACATTTTACTCATTCCTCAGTTGATGGGCATTCGGCTTTTTTCCCACATTTTTGCAATGATGAGTAATTCTAATGTGTACATTTGTGTACACGCCTTGTGTAGATAGATATTTATTGTCATTTCTCTTAGGTGGATTCCTAGGAATGGAATTGCTGGGTCATATCATAAATTTATGTTTAATATTTTATGAAACTGACAAATTCTTCTCCAAAGTACTATACTGTTTTAAATTCCTACCAGCACTGTGTTAGAATTCCAGTTCTCCACATTCTCAACAACAACCTGTTATTGTCTTTTTTTGATTATAACTATTCTTATGGTTGGGCAGTGGTATCTCGTGGTTTTAATTTTTGTTTTTCTAATGACTAATTTTGTAGAGCATGTTTTCATGTGCCATCTCATCTTTGGTGGAATGTCTACTCAAATCTTTTGACTATTTTATTTTTTTTGCTCAGTAATAGTTTTTTAAAAAATTATTTTGTTGTTCAGTTACAGTTGTCTGCATTTCCCCCCACCACTCCCCTTTTGACGATTTTAAATTAGGTTTTTTTGTCTTTCTACTATTGAGTTTTTAGAGTTCTTTATGTGTTCTGGATATAAATCTGTTGTCAGACATATGGTTTGCTAATGTTTTCTTCCAGTCTATGAGTTTCTACTCATTTTCCTTTTTTAAAAATATATTTTACTGATTACGCTATTACAGTTGTTCCATTTTTTCTCCCCTTTATTCCCCTCAGACCTGCACCCCCTCCCACCAGCAATCCCCCACCTTAGTTCATGACCATGTGCATATAGGTTCTTTGGCTTCTCCATTTCCCATACTATTCTTAACCTCCCCCTGTCTGTTTTGTACCTACCAATTATGCTTCTTATTCCCTGTACATTTCCCCCCATTTTCCCTTTTTTCCCTCCCCACTGATAACCCTCCACATGATCTCCATTTCTGTCATTTTGTTCCTGTTCTATTGTTTGCTTAGTTGTTTTCTTTCTTTCTTTCTTTTTTTTTTTTGGTAGGGTCAGTTGTTGATAATTGTGAGTTTGTTGTCATTTTACTGTTCTTAGTTTTGATCTTCTTCTTTTTCTTAGATAAGTCCCTTTAACATTTCATATAATAAGGGCTTGGTGATGATGAACTCCTTGAATTTGACCTTATCTGAGAAGCGCTTTATCTGCCCTTCCATTCTAAATGACAGCTTTGCTGGATACAGCAATTTTGGATGTAGGTCCCTGCTTTTCAAGACTTCAAATATTTCTTTCCAGCCCCTTCTTGCCTGTAAGGTTTCTTTTGAGAAATCAGCTGACAGTCTGATGGGAACTCCTTTGTAGGTGACTGTCCCCTTATCCCTTGCTGCTTCTAGAATTCTCTCCTTCATTTTAATCTTGGCTCATGTAATTATGATGTGCTTTGGCGTGTTCCTCCTTGGGTTCAACTTCTTTGGGACTCTCTGAGCTTCCTGGACTTCCTAGAAGTCTGTTTCCATTGCCAGATTAGGAAAGTTCTCCTTCATTATTTTTTCAAATAAGTTTTCAATTTCTTGCTCTTCCTCTTCTCCTTCTGGCACTCCTATGATTCAGATGTTGGAACGTTTAAAGTTGTCCCAGAGGTTCCTAAGCCTCTCCTCATTTTTTTGAATTTCTGTTTCTTCATTCTGTTCTGGTTGAATGTTTCTTCTTTCTGCTCCAAATCATTGATTTGAGACTCAGTTTCCTTCCCATCACTGTTGGTTCCCTGTATATTTTTCTTTATTTCACTTTTCATATCCTTCACTTCTTCCTCTGTTTTGCAACCATACTCAGCCATTTCTGTGAGCACCCTGATTACCAGTGTGTTGAACTGTGCATCTGATAGGTTGGCTACCTCTTTGTCACTTAGTTGTATTTTTTCTGGACCTTTGATCTGTTCTTTCATTTGGGCCATATTTTTTTGTCTGTTACATAGTAAGGGGCAGAGCCTTAGGTATTCAGCAGGCCAGGGCAACCCACATTGCTGTGTTGTGGTGCTGTATGTGGGGGAGTAGTCAGAGAGGGAACAATGCCACTTGCTTGGCTCTCTACTGCCTTTCAGTCACTTGCCCCACTACCCACAAACAAATTGGGCCCTTGCTGATTCACCAGTGGGTTTGTGTACATAATAGGATTCTGTGGGTCTCTTCAATTAACTCTGCTGTGGGGCTGGGAGTTTCTCCCACTGCAGCAACCCCCACAGGTTTTTATAGTCAGAGGTTTTGAGGCTTTATTTCCCTGTACTGTAACCCTGGGTTGTGCAGTCTGTCTTGCTCCCCAGTTCTTCCTTCTGGTTTATCTGCACACAAATGTGGACTGCCTGGTTTGCCAGCTACCACCTCTCCTGCCCCAGTCCTCTGGTTGCCACCTTGCCATGAGTCTTCTCTGCCCCTCCTACTGGTCTGGATGAATGTTTCTTCTTTAACTCCTTGGTTGTTGGACTGTCATGCAGTTTGATTTTCTGGAAGTTCTGGGTATCTTTTGTTTTTAAATTTGTTGTTGTCCTTCTTTTGGTTGTGTGAGGAGATAGAGTATATCTACCTATGCCTCCATCTTGGCTGGAAGTCATCATTTTCTTAATAGCTTTTAAAGACAATTAAAAAAAACTTTGAAAAATTCAGGTTATTGAATTTTTTTTTCTTTTTGTGGAATGTGTTTTTGGTGTTGTATCTAAGAACTTTGAGTGTAATTCAAAGTCACATAGACTTTCTCCTATGTTTTCTTCCATAAATTGGTTTTTACATTTAGGTCTATGATTAATTTTGAGTTAGTGTGTGTATGGTGTGAGATGTGTCTAAATTAATCTCTTTGCATGTATGTATTCAATTTTCTCTCAGTACCAGTTGTTCAAAAGACCATGCTTTCCTCATGAAATGCCATACATAGAACTTTTGTCAATAGTTAATTAACCATAAATGTAAGTTTACTTTTGAACTGTTTGTTAATAGTGCTCTTTTAATCCTCATGTCAATACCATAGTGTCTTGGGTTATGTAGCTTTATAGTATGTTTTAAATGCAGAAAATTTAAGTCCTTCAACTTTGTTTTCTTTTTTAAAACTGTTTTAGCTATTCTGGATCCTTTTTGTTGCTACATAAACTTTAGGATCAGATTGTCAATATCTCCAGTCTGATGGGGCTTTGAGAGAAACAGTGTTTACAGATTAATTCTGGAAGAGTTTACATGTTAAACAATACACAAGCTTTTTTCTTCTTTTTTTCTATCTGGAAATAATTATCACTAGAGCTATCATTAAGGGATATCTGTGAATACCCTGTTGATTAATAAGGAACAACAGTAGCTACTGATAACTCATGTTATAATGTTGACAATGGGTAAGACTTGAAATTCATAAAGGATTTATAAAAACAAGTAATCAAAGCCATTCATTTAGTGGTATACAACAAAGAAAGTATATAAAATAGGAAGTTGCACAATTAGTTAGTGTCTTTGCAGTTAGGAAATGAATTCAGGTACAAGTTCAGTACTGTTTATATATTCCACTGCTGTGAAAAAGACCAAAGTTATTAGGGTCAGGATTCAAATCAGATAGATAAATACAAACAATATGCCAGTCAACCTTTGCAGGGAGTAGATTTTGTAGTAAACATTCAGAGTTATTCTGAAAATATAAACCTGTATCCACATTATTTTATGTGTTTATTCAAACAGAACCAAGTAGTCCTTTATTAAAAGCCAAAGCAGTATACTCTCTGGTCATCTGAGTTTAGGCTACAGAAATCATGACTGAGGAAACATTAGGTAAATGAAGGCACTTAGTTAATCAGTAAGGTTTTAATTAATAATGATATAAAGAAGCCCAGTAAAGGATAGAAATACTGTATCCAGTGAATTCCAATAGATAATTTTTCATGTTTTAGCAGCTCATAGGTAGGGGTGTTTTATAACACGGCACCTTAGAATTGACGGAACTTGACCTGAAAGCTACCGTGGGCTTGGTGTCATTTTAGGGGGTGAACATTCACGAAGGCCTCGTCACAACTCTTGTCCTGGGAAGTGTGGCTCAGGAAGTGACTGGGAATGGTTCTATTTAAAGCTTTTGTTTTGAATAATAATGTATGGAGATGAACACAGGAAAGCTTATTGTTTCGTTTGTTTGTTTTTAATGTGCACAAAAATCTACTGCTTAAGTCGGCTCTGAGTCAGGAATAAACCATTTTCATCCTTGTAAATCTATTAGTAAATCTGGGATTCCAGGGATAAAATGATGGCCCAAAAATTTTATCAGGAGAGATGCTTGGGATTAGTCAGAGGAAAGTGGATAAGACATGCATATAAATATCACTTTTAAGTTGGGATCACATCGTCCCTGGTACAATGGTAAACTAAAAAAAATATATATATTTTTTTTAAATTTTATTTTAATTGTTGTTCTTGTACAGTTTTCTGTCTTTTACTCCCAACCCAGCGCACCGCCCCAGCCCTCCCCACCTCCCTCTCATTTCCACTCCCCATAGTTTTTGTCCATGTGTCCTTTATACTTGTTCCTGTAAACCCTTCCCCTTTTCCCCTGAAATTCCCTCCCCTCTCCCCTCTGGTGACTGTCAGCCTGTTCTCAATTTCAGTGTCTTTGGTTATATTTTGCTTGTTTGTTTTGTTGTTTAGGTTCCTGTTAAAGGTGAGATCATGTGGCATTTGTCTTTCACCATCTGGCTTATTTCGCTTAGCATAATGCTCTCCAGTTCCATCCATGCTGTCGCTAAAAAATATATGTGATTACTCTTTCATTCCCACGGTTGTTTATTTTGCATTGTCACTTTCTATAGTTCCTTCTCCCTATCAGGCCCCGAGAGTTGACATGATCTGTGCAGATGGACACAGCCTCCCTGTGAAGGAGGAGGAGTCATGAGGCGGTCAGTGGGTGGAAAGATAAAAGAGGAGAAGTGAATTCACCGATGTATATTTAGAGTATGTTTTAAGCTTAAGAATATGGAAACCTCTATTTCTATTCAAAATGCTTTTGGAATAACATACTAAAGCACCCTTGGGGACAGCCTAACAGTGAACATTAATATGGTTTACAAGGTCTCCAAAGCCTTTGCCTATAGTTAGCTCAGTTGTAGTATTTTAGTAAGTGTTCTAATAAGTTGGCTGGTCTTGCCCTTGGCTGTGGAGTCTCCACAAGTGCACAATGTCCAAATTGGGGGTGCTTGGTCACATATATTACATGTTCTGAACCTATTAATAACTCACCACAGACTTATAAGAGAATACATCAGACTCTATATTAGAGCTGCATAATCGACTGTGTACTTAAATCTTCTCTCATCTCTCCCCATTCCCCCTTCCTCCAGAAGACACACATGCAGCCCTGTGTCCAGTGCTTCCACATTCCCTTATTCTGGTAATTCTGAAATAAATTTCAATTAATTAATCTTGGAGTGCAAAAAATAATTCAAGGGAAAGAGAAAATAGTGGATGGCCACCATAATAATATAATTATTATTATACATAACAAATGGTTGTAACCATGACACCAACATAGATTTTAAAAGTACTCTACAGTTGAATAATAATAAAATTATTATAAATAAATAATATATTATTAGAAGTAATTATGATGATGATATATACTTATAATAAATAATTCTTGTTTTATTTATGATTATTATAAGTAATAGTTATTGTGTTATCAATGATTAATAATGTGCACTTACAAAGTTATTATAAACAATTATTACTATAAACATTATTACAAATAATCCCTATATTATGAATAATAATTTATAACCTGCATTTACAAAATCGTTGGTAGTAGTGTGTCTACACATTTTTGGAAAGTAAGTGACCTGCTAAAACATTTGTTTATATCTTAAAAAAACTCATGTGTAAGTATGGTTCTTAAAAACTAAATTATATTTTAAGGGCCTTATAGGTTGTATTTATGTAAGGGACACCTGTTGCAATTTTGTTTGTGAATAAATAATAACTCCTAATTTCATATCACTTTACTAGCACAAATTAGTTTGGGAATGCCTTGTGTTTTACCTTTTAATAATTTAGGATATTTTTTATACATTTGGAAAGTACTTATAAACTTCACATATATAAAATAAGGATAGCTTTCCCTGGCAGTGGTAGGTAGTAAATTACAAGAAACATACCTGCAAAAAATAGAAAAGGTGCTAGAGTTTTCCACTCATCGTACCTACGAGGGCAGGAGGCAAGTGACATCTCCATCTTTTTGTTTATCAAACCAGTGGAGAAAAATCAGTGAATGGAGATGTTGCTGTTTCTGTTTGCATCATTTTTAAACAAATAATTGAGGCCCAGAATATAATAGCTGCTATTTATTGAACGCTACTATATATGGTATGCTCATACTACTGTAGGTATGGCTGGTTTTTATAGCAGCCCACTGAGATACACGCTGTCACTCAGTTTTATAGTTAAGGATGCTGCAGCTCATGGAAACCGAATAAATCACCCACATCAGGCAACTGGCAAGGCCTGGAGGGGAAATTCAAAGCTCTGTGTGTGTGTGTGTGTTGAAAATATTTTGTTGCTTCAGTTGTATTTATTAGAGATGTATAACACATTCAATCATTTTAATTCTTTGATCCAAGGTATGGGGTAGAAATTTACACAGTGTGGATAGAGGAGTTGAATTGGACAGGGTAGAAATTACTGAATTTTAAAAGAATCTTCAATTATAGAGGACATATAGTATCAGATGAGTTTCAGGTGTACCACACAGTGGTTAGACATTTATGTGCCTTATGAAGTGATTGCCCGTCTGACACCACACACAGCCAATAAAATTACGGTATAATTGACTACATTCCCTGTGCTGCTCTTTACATTCGTGATTGCTTTTATAACTGGTAATTTGTGCTTCTTAATCCCTTTTCACCCATCCTCTCAACCCCCTTCCCACGTGCCAACCATCTATTTGTTCTCCATATCTATGAATTTATTTCTGTTTTGTTAGTTTTGTTTTTTAGATTCCACATACAAGTGAAATTGTATGGTAAAGAATGACTGACTTTTAAGGCTATCTATCTTCCCTTTCTCCATCTAGTTCCTGTCTTGCATTAGTATCCTTAAAGTTGTATAGCAAGAAATTATTACACATTAGAGGGGTTAAAAAATATGCCTGACAGAGCCTGGTGCCGTTAACACTTCTAGAAGGAAAGATTTTATGCATTTCACCTACCAGTTTCCCTGATGGAAAATTCTGTTGTTGGAAAATCTGGAATCTCGGAAGTAATCTCAGTTTTGTCTTTGGAAGACACAGAATGTTCTTTTTGTGATGGATAGCAATGACTCTGGCTGCAACTGCTAACACCAATGACGACTTATGAGTCAGTTAAGTGTTGGGCACTGCACCTTGTGTTTTTCAAACAGTTACATGATTCATTTTTACAATAACTCTGTGAGGAATATGTCATTACACCCATTTTGTTGATTACGAACTTGAGTACAGTCATCCCTTGTTATCCACAGAGGGCTGGTTTCAGGACCCTCCAAAGATACCAAAATTTATGAATGCTCAAATCTCTTATGTAAAATGGCATAATATTTGCATATAACCTATCCATATCCTCTGCATGCTGTAAATCACCTCTAGATTATTTATAATACCTAATACAAGGTAAATGCTATGTAAGTAGTTGTTATACTGTATTTTTTAGGGAAGAAGGACAAGAAAACAGTCTGTACTTGTTCAGCACAGATGCAAAAATCATAGGCCTAACTACATAGTATAGTCAACAACAACTGAATTTCCCCCCCAAATATTTTCAATCTGCACTTAGTTGAATTGACTTTGATACAGAACCTGTGGATGCAGAGGGCTAACTGTAATTTGCTGAAGGCCACCAAGGCAGTAAGCTGGAAATCAAATCAGGTGTTCCTGATTTAAAAGCTAGTATTCTTCATAGAAGCAGTTTGAAGACTGGGTTCTGCAGAGCTACACAGCTCTGAAGCATCGTCTCAGGAATTGCCATGTTTCAGGATTTGGGGTGAAGTGAACCGAAGGGGAGTGTTTGGAGTAGAAGGCAGACTCCAGTCTCTTCATCCTAACTTGAGTGTGATCAGCTCCACTGTTTTCTATTTAGTATATTATCATCTTCATACATTTAATTTGAAAAAGTATCCAAGTGAAATCGCGTTTAAAAACTCTTGAAACTTCCACTTTCAGCCAGGATGAAATAGGAGCTGGAAAGTCAGAGAAAACACACGACTCAGTGGTTTTCGAGCATCACACAAAAGGCCACACGGAGCTGCGATCCCTGAGAGAAAGAACGAGTGAGAGAGACTCTGTGCATATGTCCCAGCTCACAGCCTGAGAGGGGCTCCCAGCTGCATGACTCGGAGGGAACGCACATCGAGGCCAAGATGCTTGTCAAACTGAAGAGACAGGTTGTGGATTTGAGAGAGGCCAATGAAGTGAGAATCTGCAGAGAAAAGGCAAAAGAAGAGGGAGCAGCATAAGGAGAGCGCTCATCATCTGCAGAGGGTTCCTCTGGAGGATTCGTCCAGATACAGACCCAACTGACATTTGTAGAATATTCCACTCTCCTACCCCAGCATCCATATTATTTTTTCTAAGCACAGAGAATGTTTTCGATATAATACCTTATTCTGGGCCATTAAAAGTGTCAGTAAACATAAAGGGAATCAAATAATACAAACTAAGTTTTCTCATTCCAAGAAAATTAAATGAGAAATTCATAAGAGAAAGATATCTGGGGAAACTTCAATGGATATGAATATGAATATGAATATGAATATGAAAAAATACATTTCTAGATTACTGATGGGTCAAGGAATAAATCATGAAGGAAATTAGAAAATATTGGGAACTGAATGAAAATGAAATAACAACTTACAATTTGTGGAATGCAACTAACGTGGTGTACAGAGAAAAATGTATAACATCAAATACATATAAAAGAATAAGGAAAAAGATCTCAAGCCAATGACCTAAGCTTCTGCTTGAAGAAATTAGAAAAAGAAGAGCAAATTAGACACAAATTAAGCACAAGGAAAAAGAAACAGAATCGCCTGTATAATGAAAAAGAGAATAGAACACTAATAGGGAAAATCACTCAAATCAAAGGTTGGTGTTTTGAATTACAACTAAAATATAGAGCAATCAATCTGAAAAACCAACTGAAGGCTAGCTGAAGAGAAGTCTTATAACCAAGGATTTGCAGAAGAAGCCACATCGAGACTGGTAGGAAGGGTGGAGATGTGAAAAGGGCTGGCCCTGCTCCCACGAGTGGTGGCGGAGATTCTGGAGGGATAATTCAGTTGCGAAGGTTCTCCTGAGTTGGGGAGAGGAGCCCTCATAACATGTGGTTGTGAAAATCAGCAGGGATTCTGTCCACCAGGGAGACAGGCATCTGCTGGAGACAAAGGGACCCTCTTAAAGGGCCAGTGCACAACATTTCATTTGTAGCCATTCACACTAGGTGGAGGGAGGGCAGAATGGACTACAGCCCTGTGAGGAGAGACTGGGGTCTGTGGCTCTGGGGACAGAGCTGCAGGGACAAGTGCCAGGAACCCTGTGCTGATTCCTTTCCCCACACCACAGACACCATCTTTCTTGGGTGGGGTACTCCCCTCCTTATGGCATCAGCCTGGGGGAAAGCAATAGCCTCACCCTCTGGACTCCCTGTCACCCCACCCTGAAGAGTTCACACCTGGTGAGGAGTCAGCTGCCTGGGCTGTGGTGTAGAGGTCTGGGTGGACTCGGGGTGTTGGTGATTGAGCTGTGTAGCTTTGGGGCAGGGGCAACTCCCCCCACCTTCCTCCAAGGCTGACCATCACCTCCCCTCACAGGATATCCACTAGCCCCATCCTTCTAGCCCCTGGCAGCCTCACGCTGCTGAGACTGGGCTACTGGCAGAACCTGGGACAGACTGAGTCGTGTGGCTCTAGGACAGGGGACATTTTTCCCTTGCATGCCTAACCTGCACAGAACCCTCACTTCACATGGCCAATTCTTTGTACGTTTGGACCTAATAAACTCTTCTGGCTTCACCCTGACAGCCCCCTGAGACCCTGACCTACCATGAAGGTGTGCAAGCACCCAGTGGGTGGCAGGCAGCTACACTTAGTATATCCTGGGACATTTGCTGAGTGGCCTCAGACTAGCCCTGGCATCAAGTTGGAACCTGTATCAGTCTGGTGAACCCCACTCACCCCTACCTGGTGACTCACCGAGAACCTACCTCATGCAACTCGGATACCACCAGAGGCTCTTTCAGTGACTGAGCGCACAGGCAGCTGGCAGGTAGAGGCAGAATTCATGGGGCCTTGGGACTTTTCCTGACCTTCTCCCAGGCCAGGTGCTGGTAAAAGTCATCTTTGCTGCACAGTTTCATCCTTCCTGCACATACCCAGGCCCAGCAGAGGCAGCCACAAGCTGTGGATCCCTTTGTAGCTCCAAACAGATCACCCAGGGCCACTCACAGGCAGCATTTGACATTAGTCTTCACCATAGTTCCTCCCAAGGGGGCCCCACAACCAACAAATCCAGTGGCCAGCTTCAGACAACATCAGAACAAGATCCGATTAGCTTCATAAGGAGCATACTCAAAGGGAGATCATGACAGGCACCAGACCATGCTGAGGAAATTCCACTTCTTGTGGTCAACACCTGCACAGAACCTTTTTCACACTGAGGTATTGGTCAATTCTCACAGTCAGCCAGTCTGAGGGTCAATCCCATGCATGAACAGGCCAATAAAAATCCAGACTCAATTACAACAGGAAGGTGCGTGCAACACACATAAGGGACATTCAGGAGCACCCAGTTCAGGTAATCAAGAAAACTCCACCACTGGGCCCCACAGGACACCTCTACATAAGGCCACCCTACCAAGGCTGGAAGACATAGTAGTTCTATCTAATACATAGAAACGAACACAAAGAGGCAGCCAAAATGGGAGGACAAAAACAAACAAACAAACAAACAAACAAACAAAAACAAAAAAAAACCCAAAAATAAAACACATCCTAAATGAAGGATAAACTCTGGAAAAAAAAAAAGAAATAAAGGCAAGCAATTTATCAGATATAGAGGTAGAAAAGTTGTTATAAGAATGCTCAAGGAACTTAGTGAGAACTTCAAGAAACTTCTCAAGAACTTAAACAGCATAAAAAAGGACATACAAACCATGAAAAAAAAACAGTTAAAAATGAAGAATGTCTGAAATGAAGAATACCCTAGAAGAAATAACCAGTAGGTTGGATGAAGCAGTGGATCAAATGAGCGATTTAGAAGACAAGGTAGAAGAAAACACTCAATCAGAACAGCTAAAAGAAAAGAGAATGAGGACATTTTAAGGGACCTTTGGGACAAGATGAAGTGAAACAGCATCTGCATTACATGGTTACCAGAAAGAGAAGAGAGGGAGCAAGGCATCAAGAACCTGTTTGAAGAAATAATCATTGAAAAATCCCCCAACCTGGTGAAAGAAAAAGACAAACAAGTCCAGGAAGCACAGAGAATCCTAAACACGATGAACCCAAAGAGGCCCACACCAAGATGAGTCATAATTAAAATTAAAATTAAAGTGAAAGAGAATCTTAAAAATAGCAAGAGAAAGACAGTGACCTAGAAGGGAGCTCCCATAAAACTGTCAGCTGATTTGTTAACAGAAACATTTGAGGTCAGAAGAGATTGGCATGAAATATTCAAAGTGATGAAATGAAGGAACATAACAACCAAGACTGCTTTATCTAGCAAGGCTATCATTTAAAATTGAAGGAGAAATAAGAAGCTTCCCAGACAAGAAAAAGCTAAAGGAATTCATTACCACCAAACCAGTATTACAAGAAATGTTAAAGGGTTTTCTTGAAGAAGAAAAAGGAGAAGAGGAAGAGGGAGGAGGAAGAGGTTGTAAAAATAATAAATACATATCTATCGATAATCACTGTAAATGTAAATGGCTTATATGCTCCAATGAAAAAACATAGTATAGCTGAAGGGATAATAAAACAAGACTCTTATATTTGCTGTCTATAAGAGACCCACGTCAGAAAGATATACACAAACTAAAAGTAAATGGATAGAAAAAATATGCAAATGCAAAGGGGAAGAAACCTGGTGTAGCAATAATTATATCAGAAAAGTAGACTTTAAAACAAAGGCTTTAATCTGAGACAAAGAAGAACTCTACATAATGATAATGGAAGCAATCCAAAAAGAGGATATTACTTTTGTAAATATTTATGCACCCAACATAGGAGCACCTAAATGTATAAAGCAAATCTTGATGGACATAAAGGGAGAGACTGACAGTAATACAGCCATAGTCGGGGGATTTTAACATGCCATTGACATCAATGGGTAGATCTTCCAGACAGAAAATCAACAAGGAGACAGTGGCCTAAAATGACACACTATTCGAATAGATTTAATTGAGATATTCAGAGCATTTCATCCCAAAGAAGCAGAGTATACATTCTTTCCAAGTGTACGTAGAACTTTTGCTAGCATAGACCACATACCGGACACAAAAACGTTTTGACAAGTTGAAAAAGATTGAAATAATATCCAGCATATTCTGTTACCACAACAGTATGGAAATAGATATCAATCACAAGAAATAAACTGGAAAACACAGTAAGACAATGGGCTAAATAACATTTTACTAAACAGTGAATGCATTGAAAATGAGATCAAAGAGGAAACCAAAAGATAGCTTGAAACAAATGAAAATGAGAACACAGCAACCCAAAATCCATGGAACACAGTGAAAGCAGTTCAAAGAGGGAAATTCATAGCATTGCAAGCCTCCCCCAAGAAGCAAGTAAAATCTCAAACAGACAGTCCACGTTACACTGCAAGCATCTAGAAAAAGAACAACAAAGCACAGAGTGAGTGGAAGAAAGGTATCAATAAAGACCAGAGCAGAAACAAACAAAATAGGCTATTAAAAAATAAAACAAAATCAATGAAACCAAGAGCTGGTTCTTTGAAAAGTTAAACAAGTGATAAACCTTTAATCAGACTCATCAAGAAACAAGAGAACTGAAGTAAATAAAATCAGAAATGAAAGAGAAGTAATGACTGACACCAAGGAAATACAAAGGATTATAAGAAAATATTACAAATAGCTTACATGCCAAAAAATTGGAAAATCTTCATGAAGTGGATAAATTCCTAGAAGGATACAGTCTTCCAAAACAATCATGAGGAATCAGAAATATCTGAACAGCCAGATTACAACTAATGAAATTGAAGCAATAATCAAAAAACTTTTAACAAACAAGAGTCATGGACCAGATGGTTTCACAAGTGAATTTTACCAAACATTCAAAGAAGAACCAACACCTATTTTCCTCATACTATTCCAAAAAATTCAAGAGGAGGGAAGACTCCAAGGTCATTTTACCAGGCCAGCATTATCTTAATTCCAAAACCAGATAAAGACACTACAAAGAAAAAAAAATTACAGCCCAATATCCCAGATAAATGTAGATGCTAAAATCATCAACAAAATATTAGCAAACTGAATACAGCAATACATTGAAAAGATCATACACCATGATTGAATGGGCTTTATTCTGGGGATGCAAGGTTTGTATAATATCCACAAATCAATAAACATGATATGCTATATAAATAAAATGAATGATAAACACTACATGATCATATCAATAGATGCAGGGGGAAGAGCATTTGATAAAATCTAGCACCTATTTATGATAAAACTCTCAGCAAAGTGGGAATAGAGAGAACAAACCTCAACATAATAAAGGCTATCTGATGACATACCAACAGCCAACCTTGTAAGATCAGGAATAAGACAGGGATGCCCACTTTCACCACTCTTATTCAACATAGTACTGGAAGTCTTAGGCTCAGTAATCAGACAACAGCGAGAAGTAAAGGCATCACTGGAAAAGAAGTAAAACTGTCATTATTTGTAGATGACGTGATACTGTATATCAAAAGCCCTAGAAAGTCTACCCCCCCCAAAAAAAAACAAAACAACTACTAGAACTGATAAATGAATTCAGTAAAGTAGCAGAATAAAAATCCAACGTAACGTAATAAAAATCCAGAAACCAGTTGCATTTTTATACATCAATAATGAACTATCAGAAAGGGAATCTAAGAAAACAGTCTCATTCACAATTGTTTCAAAAAGCATGAAAAACCTAGGAATGAATTTAATGAAGGATGGAAATTTTCAGTACTCAGAAAAGTATAAGACCCTAACAAAGACTGAAGAAGATACAAGTAAGTAGAAACATATACAGTGTTCATGGATAAGAATAATTATGGAATTGGAAAGTATTATGCTAAGTGAAATAAGCCAGGCGGTGAAAGACAAATACTGTATGATCTCACCTGTAAGTGGAACCTAATCAACAAAACAAACAAGTGAGCAAAATAGACCAGAGACATGGAAATAAAGAACAAACTGACAGTGACCAGAGGGGAGGCGTGAGGGGAATAATGTGGTAAGTACAGGAAGGGTCAAGTCAAGAAACATGTATAAAGTACCCATGGACAAATACAACAGTGGGGAGGATTGAATGTGAGAGGTGCAGCGTGGGTAGGGCAGGGAAAGGTAATGGGAGGGAATGGGGACAACTGTAATTGAACAACAATAAAAAAATAAAAACGAAATAAATTGTCTAATGCTACCCAAAGCAACCTATAGATTCAACACAATTCTTTTCAAGATACCAATGGTGTATTTCACAAAGCTAAAACAAATATTTCAAAAATTTATATGGAACCACATAAGACCCCAAATTTTCACAGCAAAGTTGAAAAAGAGGAAAAACGTTGGAGAAATCACACTGCCTGATATCAAACTGTATTACAAAGTAAGAGTAATCAGAACAGCATGGTACAGGAATAAAAACAGACTTATGGAACAATGGTGAGAAACAGAGAGCCAAGAAATAAACCCACGCCTTTATGATCAGTTAATATTTGACAAAGGAGGCAAGAATATATAGTTGGGAAAGATGGTCTAATCAATAAATGGTGTTTGGAAAATTGGACAGATACATGTAAAAATATGAAACTGGACCACCTTCTTATACCACATACAAGATGAACTCAAAATGAATAAAAGACTTAAATGTTAGACTTGAAACCATACAAATTTTAGAAGAAAACACAGGCAGTAAAATCTTGGCTATATCTTGTAAAGCAATATTTTTTCTGATATATCTCCTCTGTCAAAGGAAATACAGAAAAATTAACAAACAGGACTACATCAAACTAAAAGAATTTTGCACAGCAATGGAAATAAATCATCAACAAAGTGAAAAGATAACCCAGTGAATAGGAGAACATATTTGCTGATACATCTTATAAGGGGTTAATATATGAAATTTATCAAGAACTTATGCAACTAAACACCCCCAAAAAATCCAATTAAAAAATGGGCAAAGACCTAAAAAGACACTTCTCCGAAGAGGACATACAGATAACCAATAGATACATGAAAAGATGCTCAACATCACAAATCATCAGAGGCATGCAAATTAAAGCCACAATGAGATATCAACTCACACCTGACAGAATGGCCATCATTAAAATTCAACAAACAACAAATGTTGACGAGGACGTAGGGAAAAGGGAACCTTTGCGCACTATTGGTGGACTGCAGATTGGTGCAGCCACCATAGAAAACAGTATGGAGGTTCCTCAAAAAAGTAAAAATGCAACTGCCTTATGAGCAAGTGATTCCACATTTGGGAATTTATCTGGAGAAATCTGAAACACTAATTTGAAAGAACATAAGCACTGCTATGTTTATTGCAGCATTATTTACAATAACCAAGATTTCAAAGCAGCCCAAGTGCTCATCAGTAGATGATTGGATCAAAAAAGCAGTGGTACTTTTACACAATGGAATACTACTCAGATGTTAAAAAGGAAACCTTACCCTTTGCATCAGCATGGATGGGCCTGAAGAGCATTATGCTAAGT
The DNA here is from genome assembly GCA_039655065.1 of Glossophaga mutica. Lineage (NCBI taxonomy): Eukaryota > Metazoa > Chordata > Mammalia > Chiroptera > Phyllostomidae > Glossophaga > Glossophaga mutica. The sequence goes on from CM077314.1 coordinate 41,013,137, forward strand.
GAAATAAGCCAGTCAGAGGAAGACAAATACCATATGATCTCCGTCGTATGTGGGATGTAATGAACAAGCTGAACTAACAAGCAAAGTAGAGACAGACTCACAGACAGACAGAGCAGGCTGACAGCTGCCATGGGGTTGTTGGGTTGGGGCTGGAGGGACTGAAAAAAAAAGAGAAAAACATGGACATGAGGAACAGTGTGTTGATTGCCGGGGGCAAGGGAGTGGAGGCGGGTAAGTGGGGTAACATTGTGATGGACAGAGACATGCCTTGGGGGGGGGGTGAACACACAGTACAGTGAGTGAATTATGCACCTGAAACCTGTGTAATTTTGTTAACAAGTATCACCCTAGCAAATTCAATTAATAAAAAATATTTCCATATTGCTAGGCCTTTAGGAAGGTGCCATTTTGGACCCAAACAAATAACAATAATTGCACAATATACCACATTTTGTCGTGTATGATGCACATTTTTTTGCCCAAATTTTTGAGGGAAAAATAAGGATGTGCATTATACATGGGCAGTACTTGAAATACCTTGTATCTGTTCTTGTGTTTTGTAATTAGTCATTACATAAAATTTCTTGTACCTTAGTATGTTCAAAAATAAATGCTGAAATTCCTTTATAATACAAACATGTATCTAAATATAATTAATTAATTAATTAATTAATTAATTAATTAATTGAATTTAAAAAATAAAATGAAAGTTTTTTTCCTGAAAGTCTGGTCCAAAAATGTGGGTGTGCATTACACATAGCAAAACGCAGTACAATCAATTACATAGATCTTTGCACCCGTAAGTGTGTGGTATCTGCAAAAGGTATTCCTGTAAATACCTCTGCTTGGGGTTTGGGGCACAGGGTTTGCAGTGTTGAAATTTTGATATCTTCTGCCAAATTCCCTTCCAAAAATGCTAGGCCAGTTTACACTCTCCCCCAGTATACCTGAGTGCCCTTTTCCTTGTATCCTTATTTATAGCGAATGTGAATCCTCTTTATCTTCAAACATATTTTATGAAACTTAAGTTTTCTTTCTACAATTTTCTTCTGTGGGTCACATGCTCATAATCTTGCTCGTTTTTTTATTAATCTGCTTGTCATCGAAAGCTGCCTCTAGATCTTCAATTCCAAAACTGCTTAGGCATACAGGAAAATACAGAGATTAATACAGCCAACACCCAGATTTCACAAATGTTAACGTTTTACCATTTTTGCTTAAGATGTTTACTTTTAAATTTTGCACGTGATGTTGAAGCTGTCGTGATACTCTCTCCAACCAATTTCTCTTCTGAGTCCTGCAGATGTCATCACTCTTCTCAAGTGTTTATACGTATTTTCCATACATGTTTTAATAATTATGTTATTTACATCTACAAAACAGATAGCATTATTTTGTATTTTTAGTATTTGCATAAATAGAATCATACTGTACAAATTCTTCTAAAGCTTGTCTTTTAAAAATTCATGTTGTATTCTTGAGATATGTACAAGTCGACCTTTGCGGTTCTTGTCGGCCCTTCAGTCTGCAGCATTAATTTGTTTGAATGCCATGCAGTTAATTTATCCATTCTCCTACTGATGGGTGTTCATCCCCCCACTTTTTTACCTTTTGGAATTATAAGCAATATAATAATGATCTTTTTTTGGAAATCACATGTGCAAGAGTTTCTCTTGGGTATACATCAGTAAAGTTTTGGTTTGTGGAGATGGACATCATCATATTTATTAAATGTGGTCAAATTGTTCGTAACGGTGATTAAAATGCTTTACCTTCTTGCCAGCTGTGCACTTTCCCACATTCATACCAACAAACTCCTGCTATTCTCATACTATTATTTTTCTCTTATTCTTTACTCACATCTCAGTACTTAATAGAAGAAATGAAGAATGTGTAGGGAAAGAATGAGCAAAACTGTCAGCCCACTAGACATAACTGACCCAGAGAATGTTGTGGCTCATGCATGTGGGAGCCATCAGGACAGATCGTGTGCTGCGCTGTTGAACTACCTAAACAAAACTCGATGCAGCTGAAAACATACCCGTGTGTTCTGTGGCAACAGTGGAGTTCGTGGAAATCAACAACAAAAAGATAAATGAAGTCAGCATAAATTTGCAAATGAAACAATATAACTGAAGTAACGCATGAATCGAAGAAGAAATCACAACAGAACTAGAAAATACTTGGAAGTGAATAAAAATGAAGACACAGTATATCAAAATGTGGGATGCAGCTAAGGCTATACTTATGGGAAATTTTATAGCAGTAAATATTTGCATTAGGAAAGAAGATAGGTCCATCTTCAATTAGAATAAGAAGAGTAAATTAAATTCAAAATATATAGAACAAAGGAATACATGCGAGGTCAAAAATCAATAAAGCTAACAAAACTAAGTGGAGAAAAATAAAGTTTTTGGAAAGAACAACAAAATTGATATCTCTCTGTCTAGATTGATCAAAGAAAAAGAAAACAAATTATCAATATTAGGAATGAAAGGGAGATATCAGTACAGTTTCTTTGGAATTAAAATAATAATAGGGAAATTGGAGCCACTTCATGCCAAGAAGCTTCACAACATGAGGTGAAAGGGACCATTTCCTTAAAAGATACATGTTAACGAATTGGCTAATTGCAACAATGCAGAACATCTGTGGGGCCAAAAATATAGTATACTATACCAGAATTTAGAATTAAAATTCCTGCCACAAAATTCCAGGCCCAGATGGCTTCACTAGTGCATTTTTTTTTCAGACATCGAGTGATGAAGTGCAACAGATTCATATGAAGCCATCATTATCCTGCTATCAAAAACAGATAAGCCTGGCTGGTGTAGCTCAGTGGATTGAGTGTGGCCCTGTGAAGAGAGGGGTCGCCAGTTCAATTCCCGGTTGTGGGCCAGGTCCCCTCTGGGGGGCACGTAGGAGGCAACCACACATTGATGTTTCTTTCCCTCTCCCTCTCCTTTCTCTCTCTCTAAAACTAAATAAATAAGTTAAAAAAAAAAAACAAAGATGTTACAAGGGGAAAAAAGCTACAGTCTAATCCCACATAAAGAACTAAAATTTTTAACAGTTGTTAGCAAAGCAATTTCAACAGTAGATGAGAAGGGTGATACACCAAGACCAGAGTTAATCCCAAGAATACAGTAGTGCCGACATTAAAGCTCTTCACCAGTGCCATTCACTGCAGGGTACACACAAGTGGAAGGAAAAACTACATAACGGCAAGAAATGCAGAAAAACAATTTGGCAAGACTGAACGTTCATTTTCTAATAAAAACTCTCAGCAAACTATGAAGAGAATGTACCTAGCACAACCTGTCAGTAGGTGTCTCCAATAATACCACAGTTAACGTTATTCTTTTGTAAAAAATATATTATTTTTTTATTTTTAGAGAGAGGGGAAGGGAGAGAGAAAGAGAGGGAGAGAAATATCGGTGTGAGGGATAAGCATTGATCTGTTGCCGCTCAAATGCACCCATCTGGGGGACCAGACCTGCCAGCCAGGCATGCGCCCTGACCAGGAATCAACCCTGCGACCTTTCGCTTTGCGGGACGACGCCCAACCGACTGAGCCACACTGGTCAGGGCCACATTATTCTTCATTTTGCAAGACTGTATGTTTCCCATCTATCATCAGGAATAAGACAATAATGTCCATTCTGACCTCTCGTAATCATCATTGCACTGGGGAGCCTAGACAGCACCATCAGCAAAAATAAATCATTAAATGATTAAAAGTTAAAGGCATGTAGGTAGAACAGGAAGAAAGAAAAGTGTATTTATTTTCAGACAACATGATCATATACATAAGAATATTAAGGAGTCTATAAAATAGCTATTAAAATGACAAGTGATGCCAATTTAGAAAAAACTTTTCCAATGTTAACTTACATAGTAGACGGATTAAAGTTTGAGGTAGCTAAAATAGTAACTTCTTTCTTAGATAACTTTAACTCTGTAGTGATTTTGTTTTAATTATATAAGTTTCAAGATTTTTTTTTTTTCTTCAAAGGGCTAGCTGGGCACTGTCAAAAAAAAGAAAAAATTTTTTTCTCTCTCTTAACACAAATCAGAAAAAGATTGATAAAGTATGGACTTTTAAAATATTGTCCAATATGAAAGTTGTCTAATGCTATGGTTGTAATTTGCAATTCTCAGGCTACTAATAAGACTTTGATACCTTTCAGGTATTTATCAGCTGTTTGATTTCTTCTTTTGTAAAGAGCTTACTCAGGTCTTCTGGGTATTTTGGCTATCGATTTATACTAGTATTTAATATTTTGGATACTAAGGAGTTTTTTTTGTTTGTTTCTTTAGTTACATGTGTTCTAAACAGTCTCTCCACTTTATTTGAATGCGCAATGGATGATGCCACATCCAGTGTTACTCTTGTGATTATTGTCATTCTTGCTGTTAATATTGTGACTCTAGCTTTAGCTTCCACTTCCTATATTTAATCTGTTAACAAACCTTACATAAAAAAATCTGATCTCCTTGGCCCAGGGTGGGGGAAAAGATGCAGAGAAAAATATCACTCAGCTTCAATAGCAAGATGGTAATTTTTGAACATATAGTGCTAATTTATTGTAAAAATAAGAGTGCATTTCAATGATAAAATTAAAACTTAAAGTTTTAAAGTTATATAAATTAATAAACTTGTTTAAAAAGTGTAGTAATTCAATAAAAGTATTTATTAATTTATGGGTTTGAGGCCTGTTTTAAAATTTAATGCAAATATGTTTTATAGCAAATATATGTATGTATAGTTTATAATCACATTAGGATGGGTCCGGTTCACCATTTTGCATAGTGTCCGATCCACTTGTAAATGGTCTGATTTCTATTTATAGTCATCGTATATATGCATGACCTATTAGCGTGTGTGTGCTAATTAATGTAACTGAATTAAAAAGTTTTGTGTTTCTCTTTTTATATATGTAAGATAATACATAGATTGATCTTTTTTCTTGGCACGTGTACTGAATTCCAAACAGCCTAACATTTTCTTGATGAATTTTTCTCAGTCTGAAATAATTAATCACAGTTTGTTGAAGTAATTAATTTCAGTGTGTCCCTAGGAATGGGCTGTGTCCTTTCTCATTAAGAGGCCAGTTCAGGAAAACATGTGATGGATGAGTGAGAACTGTCAATTCAGATGTATTCTTTTGGGTAGCTCTTCAATTAAACCTGAAGGGATTGAAACCCTTACGTGGTTTAGGAGTCTACACGGGGGCTAAATTGAATAAATAAGTCACAGATGCATTTCCAGACCGGGAGAGACGCAATGGCATCGCTTCTGTGCTGTGCAGGTGGCGTGATTTTCAGGCCTCTGGTTTTACTTATTTTCTGTAAAAGACCCTGTTAATAGTCATAGCGAAAGACACCAGGCTTTTAGGCTGAATTGAAAATCTAGAATAGAATTACCTAGAGATCAAGTACTTTAGGACTTTGTTAGGTAGAGTACAGGAATGGTTTCATTTCTATAGAGATTTATAGTTGTGTAAAGTGCTTCCGTGTATATCCTTTCATTTAATGGAAAGGAAAGTGCTGTTTGGACTGCAGGAAGGGCCTGCTTTAATTTCACTCTTAAAGCTGCCTTTGTCCTGGCTTCAGGCAGACGCCCGCCCCCATTTTTATCTGCCGGGCATCCGCCCAGCTCCCTGGGCTGGAAAGTGAACCCCATTTGGTGTGAATGTTCCTTTACGTGAAAGAGTGGCATTTAAGGAATTAATCCAAAGTAGAAAAGATCGTTTAAACTGTTACAAAGCCTCACTGGTGTGTGAAGGCGGGGCTTTCAATGTCGCAGTGGAGCCTGTTTAGCTTTATTTCAGGGTTTTGGGTTACCACCCCGAGTCAGTAGATAGTCATTCTGACATCATTTTCATTAAAGGCAACACTTACCGAGTGCTTGATACGAAAAGTAAAGCGTGATTTATAAATTCAAAGCAGTTTGTGGCTCTTCTCATCTTGCAGCTAGCTCACGGTTAGGAGAAAAAGAAAAGTGATTGGCAGAGGCTGGAGGAGACGGTGGGGTCGGAGGGAAGGGTTACTTAGAGATTCTGTCTGCCACTATTCTTGTGTCCATGTCTGATGTGGGGCGTCAGTCCCGACGACCCCACTGGTAACCACGCGACCTCACCTCGGCAACATGGGGTGGGTGCTCAGCGCGGTCCCTAGGAGGGACCTAGGGCCTGCTGGCCAGGTCAGTTTTCGAACAAGACTGCGAGGCCTTTAACCTTTTCTTTCTCAATTCCGTGATCTCAGATCTTCCATTTTATCTTATATGAGCATATGATCAGAACCAGTGGCTCTTAATTTTCTGGGTGGATGAACAATGTAATTATAATTTCCTGAGACTGCTTTTTTGAAGTATTTCATAGGAAGCATGTTTGGAATGATGTAAGCGCCTCGGAAGTGTCCCTCTTTTGTAGTTGGGCCTTGGCGCTGTTTCTAAAGTACAGTACATAGTGTTTGTTCTCACACTGTAGTGGGTGAGGACCCTTTACAGATTAAACTGCTCATTTATCAGTAGCTGTGACCTGCAAGGAGAAAAATAACTCCGCTGAGGCAACATGACCTGCTCAGGTCCCCCAGCGCCCCCTGGGGGAGCAGACACGGACTCTGGTCTTCCAGCGGTGGCCCCTCTGTCTTTCCTTGATGCTTCAGGTTTCTTCCGGTTAGCTCGAATTGTATGAAATTGTCAGTATGTGGATGTTTGACCTGCCTTAAAAAACAGTTTCATACGCTACAACCGCAAAAAAAGCCAAACCCAACACAAAAAACTCCACTTCAAAAAAGTTCATTTTACATGCAGCTAAAAAAGTGGTTATTTTTTAAAGTTCAATGCTAAGTTGGAGGGGAAAGAAACTTAATCATTAATGTTTGAAAATGAAGTGCCAGAGCAAACAGCTTACTTTTGGGGTACTCTTGGCTCCTTTAAATGAAAAGCAGGGACTCTGGGCGCCGAAGTCTGTGGGTTCGAATCCAATCTCCCCTCTTACTACGCTGCTCAGTGTAGGACATCAGACACTTTACCTAGCCTGTCAGCGCCTCTGTCTCTTCGCCTTCTCAGGTTCAGCAGGTGACTTCACCAGCATTTGGCATCACTGTAAGGACTACAAATGTGTTTGTTAAATAAACCGGAGATGAGAAATAGACTTAGAGTATGTTTTGGTCAATGCATTAAATAAGTTTCTAAATCTTTCAGAATGCTACCTATTAGACTGAAATTAATGAAATACATGTTGAAATTAAATTAGGTTAACGTAAGTAACAGTTTATCCATGCGCAGTTTGTCCATTCATTTAAATGTACAAATTGTTCAAATAGGTCTGAGAGGAAGTGTGTACAACTGATTATTACCCTTTGCATTCAAGAAACGTCTGTTGGTTGGATGAAGTTTCCTCACCAACCTTCTTTCCCAACATTCCTTTCAAATTTTTAGTGCTAAAATGCCATTCAGAAGCATCTCCTAAAGGACTCCAACACGGCCCCACTCAAGTACAGATAAGTGACTTCCGGGGCCAAGTGATTCAAGTAACTATAAAACGCATACCTGCAAAGATGATGGTTGATTTGCTTGTTTTCCTGTAGCCTTCAATTTCCTATATGGTCTTCAAAACTTCCAGCAGAATGTGCAGGACACAGACGTGAGGGGAGAAGGAGCGTCGGTAGCCTGGGAGCGTGCTAAGTGCCTCCCAGGGTAAGAGTAAGGTCATGATATCGTGTGAAAGGCTAATGCAGCTCGAGACTCCTGTGCTGATTCTACCAAACCAAATAAACGTTCATGCAAATACTTAGTTTCAAGGTTGCAAAAGATAAATACTGGCCTAAAGGAAACAAAGTCCAGGTAGGTAACGAGAAAGGAGAATCCCTAATTCTTCAGATAAAAATCCACGGGTTCTGGGGCAGAAGTGAGTGTGGTCTCTTCCCAGAGTACAGAGAGAATTTGCAGAGTGAACACTGAACTGCTAGTACTTATTTTTTAAAAGCATATATTTTATCCCTGTCTCATTCTTTTAGATCAGCAAAGGCGCACTAGTGCGCTGCAAGAATTTTTAAAACATGCAACGCCTAACAATGTTTAGTTAGGGGCAGCGACCTCTTTTCCCGTAAATTGTCGAATACGGAAATGACAACAGCCAGCACAACAATAGCCATCCTGTGTGACGGAACCAAAATTATACCTCTTTTTGTCAGATCTGTGAAAAATATGTTTTGGCGTGCCACCGAATTTTAGTAATTAGTTTATGTGCGCCATGAGATGGAAAATTGCAAATAGCGGTTGTAGACTGATCCACACGGGCTGTTTTGGTTTTGAGGAACAGTTTGCACTGCTGGTCTCTTATTTGCCCTTTTCCTTGTGACCATGTACAAGTGTCGCCTGCTGGTGAAACTGCTGAGGCATTGCTTATGCACGTCTTAGTCTGAGACAGAGATTTTCAACCCACTCTCTCCCTCCCTCGAAGACATGAATACTGATTTTACAGGGAGGGAGAGGAAGGGAGACATCGATATGAGAGAGAAACATCGATTGGTTGCCTCTTTTCATGCGCCCTGACCGAGGATCCAACCTGCGACACAGGCAGGTGCCCTGACCAGTTTGGTTATGAGACGACTCTCCAACCAAGTGAGCCACACCGGCCAAGGCTTGGACTTTTTCAACTTTGCTTATTCAATCATTTAATTACTGTCTAAGATGAGAACATCAATATGATTCTAATTCAGTCTGCAAATGCTAAGAACCTGTAAGTAGTTGCTAATTTGTTGGATGATGAAGTCAATATCAAAAAATATTTCTAATATCTTGGCTGCATCTAACAGTATAAAATTTACAAGAATAAAGGAGAAGTCTTGATTTAAATAAAACTTTGGATAGAATAGATTGACTTTACTCTTATACTTTATTACAACTAAGAAGACAGAAGTGAAAGTTACTCATGTGTTATTTCTACCACAAGAATCACACCCCAAATACCTTTCTGTTCATGGTGGGTTGCTCACAAATATTTTACTTTCCTTCCAAACCATGGCGATTCCATTCATTAATATTGAAGTTGCACAATCCATATGTTGTGTAATGAATTTTGAGGTCAGACATTTTCCCTTCTATTGAAATTTATTTTGCATTTATCAGTAATGAGATAAGGAATTGAATGGTAGTTGTATCTACTTTTTCATTGGATAATAAGAATGAGTGCCTATAATTTAGAATTGTTTGTTAATTGCCAAGGACAAAGGGTGCATTCACTTGGGACTACTGAACGGGTGTCCTCGTCTTCCTTCACCATCAGCAGCTGGGCGTAGCTGACGGTGTCCACCCCCACGATGCACGAGCATGTCTTTATCACTGGCCGGCCATGAACCCCCAACTCTCTGACTGCTCCCTTAGGGCAACTTTATTGATTATTCCTCTTCTCTGTACCTCGTTTATACTGGTGTCACCTCGTGCTCAGTCATGGGCCTTCTCTTCTTCTCTGTCTACACTTATTAGGTGATTTTATCCAGTTGCATGGCCTAAATGCCAATTATATGCCAGTGACTCCAAAATGTCTAACTCTAGTTCAGACTTCTCTGTTGAACTCCAAGCTTGTATGTCTAGCTACCTACTTGACATTTCAACATGAGGTCTAACAGATCCACCAAAGTCAAGTTCCAACAGAACGGATCCTCCCCCACCCATCCTGCTCTCCCCACATTATCCATCCTCTTACTGATGGTCAGCTGTATAGCTCCATTTGACAAGGGCCAGACATCATTCTGGGGTTCTGAATTCCTCTCTTTCTTTCAAACTGCATATTCAAATATTGTATATTCTGTTTGCTGTACCTTCAAAATTCGTCCTGAATCTGACCAATCCCATTACCAAGAATACTGCCCTGGCCTGAGCCATAAGTTATCTCTTATCTGAATTGTTTCAGTAGCCTTCCCCCACCGCTCTGCGGTCTGTCTGTCCTCAGTACAGCCTCTGCCATGGACCCTTTAACGTAGGTCAAAGCATGGTCATGGCAGTATTTGTGACTGCCAGACATACGTGGTGAAAATGGAAACCACGAACACAAAACACATGCACATCTTCAATGCGGTGGTTTGCTCTGAGCCATAAAAGCAGGAACTTGGTTTTGGGAAGGTGTGGAGGTCCACTTCCACTGCGTCAGTGAAGCATTGTATTTAAAAAAATGATCTACAGCCCTGGCTGGTGTAGCTCAGTGGATTGAGCGCGGGCCTGCGAACCAGAGGATCGCGGTTCGATTCCCAGTCAGGGCACATGCCTGGGTTGCAGGCCAGGTCCCAGCAGGGGACACATGAGAGGCAACCACACATTGATATTTCTCTCCCTCTCCCTCTCTTCTACCCTTCCCCTCTAAAGATAAAGAAATAAAAAATAAATAAATAAATAATCTTTAAAAAAAATGATCTACAGAAAATTAATGTTAACATTTGTTAAATACTGGGAGTGGATTACTAGGCACTCTGTTATCCTGTATATTTCTTAAGGTTTGGAATCTTTCCTAATGCAGAATGATAAGGAATAATAAATGAAAATACTTTCCCTCTTGTTATCCTACACCAGTCTGTACCAGGTTCTTAATGCGCTACTTTTTTTTTTACAGTCTTATTTCAGCTCATCCTACGTGATAAAGACATTTTTTTGTTGAACATTCATTTCCATACTTGAGCATGAAGGAGAATCAAACCTAAGACTGACATTTATAAACTGGAGAACATCTAAGTGAAACGAAACACTGGAGAAGGGTAGGGAACCCACTTCAACTCAGGAGCGGTTACAACCCCTGGGCACATCCAGGGGGCACATTTGATGTGAGAAGGGGCCTAGGACGCAGAGGCAGGGCTCCCGGCGTGAAGCAGTGGTGAAGACCCTTTGGAGCTCTTATAGAAATGTTTGTGAGAGTTGCTGCCACTGTCCAGTAGAGGCCTGGATTGCTTCAGAGTAGAGATCACTCCATGAGTGATTGAAATGCATAAACAGGATATGAAATATTTACCAGGGCTGTTGATGAATGATTTCTTCTCTGGGTGGAATTTGCAACAAACTCACCCTGAATTTCTTGTTCGGATATACTCTTGCTTATAAATGTCTTTCTGAAAATGTGACGCATGGACGTGATACTGCTGTTGGGTGTGGGGTGTGCGGAGTGCTTGGGGTTTCCTGGTTTACACCAGATTATTTCCGCTCCTTAGATTGATGACCTCCCGGGGTAGCCTCTTGTAAATCAGCCTGAGATGACACTAGCTTTCTGGGCCTCTGTGCACACTGATGGGACACGTGTGCACGAGACTGGAGAAAGGGTTTGGGGGGAAAAGGCCGTGTGTTTCTTCAGCTCTCCTGAGTCACACATTTGCATTTGGGGATCATGTAGTTATGAAACAGGCCACGTGAAAAAGAACTTTGTTGGTACAAGATTGATTGCTCCCTTTAAGGGGGGGGAATGCCAGTATAACTTATTACATATTACTGAACGCCATTCAGAATGGGGGTAGGAGAGAGTATTTGAATTACCCACGGGTCCTAAATGGAAGACAGCAACACGTTCTGCTGACGTGGGCACAGATGGGACAGAAGACTCAAAATCTACAATTAGTAACTCCTTAATTATCATCAAAGATACTTCAGATTGCGTTGAAATGACTGTTTTGTATGCTGGTGTATTTCCTGAATCTAGCACATTGCTCTCACATGATTGGCACTTAGCGAAGTTTGTTGAGTGAATTAACTGTCTTCGACCTTTCATTGAATCTGGAAAATGAGTTCCAGCACATTTTCCGTGTCTCTCAGTACCAGGGCCATGGTCCTTGAGTCGTTTGCTCCACTAATCTTGTTTCCATGGAAAAGCGAGTTTGCATCTCCTCTCTAGGGGTATGTAGGAGGTTGGCAACATCTCTGTTAATTGTGAGGTCACCCGAAAGGCCTGGCAGGGATGAATCCTTCCCCAAACTGCAGCTGTGCGGCTTTCTCACTGGTCTCTCTCAGTTCCACTGCGGTGCGTAACTGGGCTGGAACCGCATGGACAAGCGCGGCCCATGCTCACCCCATGGTGAATGGCTCTGAAACATCACCGAGCAGCTGACCCTTTAACAAGCAGAGGTACAACTGAGTATGCACCCGCTCATGAAGTGCTAGGGTGGGTGGCAAGCTGGAAGCACCCTTTAAAAATTATACGTGTGCCAGGCAAAGTCAATAAGTTTAAATTCTTCCTATGTGTTTACAGATTGGAACAAAAGTAGGTCACGTTGTAATGACTTTCGAGAGCCCTGATCAGCCCAGTCAGGGC